>JAWZYU010000029.1:51928111-53396111 GCA_038380435.1 Ryuthela nishihirai | reverse complement strand
GAGAACGCTACCGTTTTAGGCCTCTTGCACTTGTTCAAAACAGTATGATCGTAAAGAATCAGAAAAGAAATAATCTCATTGGGATTATTGCTTACAGCCTCAAAAAATCTTTTTGAGGTGCGTTTTATATGTGTGTGTATATATGGTCGATGCCCAGGTCTTTATGAAGTTGTCTGTTAGTGACAACCACCGCAGTTCTCAAAATCTTGTTCTGTAAGACCTGAATCTTACGAATATTGGTGGGTGTAGTATTCGCCCATATAGGTGAAGCATAGAGAATCACCGGTCTGATGATCATATCATAGAGTAAAACCTTATGATCAATCATTAAAATCTGTGATACGCATGTTCACACACTTCGATATAAAACTGCAAATTTAACATTTGTGAATTTTAGAATTATAGTTTCTGAGCTAAAGTCATGAGTCTTTGAGTAAAAAACACAGTTGAAAAAAGTGCATAAAGCAGTTCGCGCTGTAAAGACAACTTCTTGTCCAACAAGCCAAGGTTTTACTTCACTCCTAAATTCTTGTTTTACCTCTTTAGCCATGTATTTACGATTAAATTTTTATTCACCGTCATTTCATAATAAATTGCGTTCAGAATCACCAGAATTTTATCTGTCATCTAATCAATCTAGTTTCATCGTCCCAATAATCAAAAGGATAAGCGATTTTCTGCAAAGCCAAAGCACCTGGATTTATGTGTCTTTTTTTTTTACATTCTCTTTCTGTTGAGGTTTCGAAGTTTCATCTCTATATTTTGCTCACAAGTTCCTACTACACCTCCGTTGTAAGAAAAATGAATGAGCAGAAAGTCCTTTCTATTTACTGACCATTCTCACATTTCTTCACTTTAAAAAAACAAGCGAAATACACCTCAAGCATCTGCTTGTCACAGAGATCTGGCAGAAACTTATCAGTTCAATTTGCCTGAGACAAGATCTGTGAAGAAGACGAGATCTTAGTAGGAGGGCAAGACAAAATACCAGCTAAATACAGGGTCATTAAAAAAGACTTCTCGTAATTTAAAGTGCTATATTTTGTTAAATAATCAAGTAACAGAAGTAATTGTGTATACAAAATGTCAAGAAACTCTCAGAGTTTCGTTTTGTGTTTCAACAGACTTCAATGTGAGTGCAATTGCTGAGCCGAGTATGCTGAGCCGAGTAAGCTGAGCCGAGTATGGGCGGGATTCAATTCCCGCCCATACTCGGCTCAGCTTGTCTGTTTCAACACTTGCAACAGCTGCAGTTATTCTTTCCTTTAATAATAATAAATACCCCCTCAAGCAGCTGCTTGCCACAGAGGTCTGACAGGAGCCTGTCAGTTTATATGCCACAGTAGAAGGTCTGAGAGGATGGCAGGACCTCAGCAGAAAAACGACACACACATCCATGCCTAATCCGGGGCTCGAACCCAGGTCCCTTAGATCAGTAGCCAAGCGTGCTAACCACTGCAAATTACGAATTTTTGTTTCGGAATAAACGATGTTTTTATTGTAACTCCTTTAAAGTCCACTGGGGGTCACATGATTGATTCATCTCTACCAATCCAGGAATTTGGAAATTTGACATTCAAGAGAATACGTGCTACAGCGCCACCGTGTGATACTAATTCCATGCCGTCATGACAAAGAAAATTTGAGGGTTTTTTTTTATTCCTTGGGCTCACCGTAATTTTTTTGTACTTAATCATTTGATAAAATATAAAAAAAAGTTTTAAAATATGCGCAATCTTTTATAACGACCCCCTGTGTTTTAAATCATTTTTGTCGACACGAAGAACTTAATCCCAGACAAATTATCATGTTTTAACAAATGCAAAAGTTCCATTTTCAAATAAGAATGTATAAAAAGCACATTTTGTTTTTCTAACACCAAATATTTACAAGAAATTAGACATAAATATTAGGAATGATATTAGTAAGTTTTAAAAATAAAACAAGAGAATATATTTTTGATATTGAACATTTTGAAATTTTTTAAAATAATTTGAATAAAGTATTTCCTTTTTTTTTCTCACTGTCGTATGTGATAAGTTATCGCTTTCAGATGGTTAGCAGACTTCAAATATCATTTTGAATTAAATATTTAATAATATTTTGGCATATAATTTGAAAAAAAAAATTAAATATATTTGTATGAGATAAAATCAACCTATACGTTTCCACGTGTTTCAAATTTTGTTATTTGTTCTCGAAACTTGATCGGGAATAAGATGCTCCATGGTTTTCAACATTGCAATTTCAACAAATTTATTTTTCTTATTGTTATTTATTATTTTTCTTTTAATTTCTTTTTTTTTTTTATTATTTATTTCTGGTTCTCTGTTTTCTCTCTTATGTATATTATTTTTATTTTCTTTCTCCTGTTGTTATTTCCAAAAATAAATCTGCTTTCCTAAAATCCCAAAATAACTCTTGATGTAATACGATTTTAAAGGGTGATTAATAAAAGCAATGGATAATTCCGACATTTTCCCTTGTATGCTCTTTTCAGCAAATAACAAAACACCAGATCTTAAGTCACACTGAATCGCATTCTGAGAGAAGCTGTCATTATCTGCTCCTTGGATGGCATGAAGTAGGTAGGTGCGTACAGAGGCAGGAAGAGGGGGAAGGGGATAATGGCGGGAAAATGAAGGAGGGGCCTCGGCAAATGTGGGTGTGTTATGTCTGAGAGTCGGAGTAGTGAGAGGATAGGGCGAATCACAACCTACGCCAACAGACAGTCTGTTCCTCGCTGCTGTCTCCCCCCCCCACACACACACACACTCTCCCCTCCCAACGTCTTGTTGTTATCTCTTCAACAGACTTACCTTCTTGGCGCCACAGTTGACAGTTCTTGTGTCTGATTCCTCTTCGACGTTTTCAGGTCTGCGCTCCTGGTTGGCTTGGGCAAACTCGTGCCAATAGCAGGGGACTGGATGGCAAAGATAATAGAGATTCGAAACTTTTATTTATTGGATGTTGTTTGTCTCCTTGATTCTGATTCTCCTCTGTGGTCTTTGCGATCGACTCAAAGTTGAGTTAGTTGGAATGCCGACCTAAAGAATTTGCTCCACATGAGAACATCATTCGTGTGAAACTGTGAGGTTAATAAGCGTACACGTGAAGAAAAAAAATTTAAAAAACTTCACAGGAGTAAATCATAGTTTAAACAGCAGTTGGTCAATGTTACTTTGGCATTTTTCTTCTAAATGCAATGATTTTAAAGAAATTCGAGCTGGGAATTGATATTAATACTTCAATACAAAAAAAAAAAGTTATTGTTTTCTGGGATTTAAATTGTTGATATTAATCGTCCTGTTAGCCGAGTGTCAACTTGCCTGACTATAAAATAATAAATATCCCCTCAAGCAGGTGCTTGCCACAGAGGTCTGACAGGAGCCTGTCAGTTTATATGCCAGAGTAGAAGGTCTGAGAGGATGGCAGTACCTCAGCAGAAAAACAACACGAACATCCATGCCTTACCCGGGGCTCGAACCCAGGTCCAGTAGATCAGTAGCCAAGCGCGCTAACCACTCGGCCACGGGACGGACTTTGCCTGACTACTGAGCAGAAAGACTGGCCGAGTTTGAACAAAGCCTTTGTTTGAACCCCGTATAAAAAGAAATTTTTTTTGTTGCGTGTGTTGTTTTTCTGCTGAAGAGTCGTCTTTATCCCATATCAGTATATAACAACAGAATCCTGTTATTCAAGCAGCTGATTTAGGGGTAATTTCTTTCTCCATTTAGAAAAAAATGGAATTGGACGTAGACGTCACACTTTCAGTATGAAAAACTGCAAAAGCTCAATACATCAATAGCTACTTTATTATTAACAGACTCATATCAATAACAATAAGATGTACAAAATAAATAAATTTTTAGATAAAATACGACCGAATATTCGGTAATCCTCAGTGCCCCCAGAGGTCAAACAGACTTGAAAATTGCATAACTACAAAACGATTAACTTTCAGAGCGAAAAAGCAGAGAAATCTGTCGGTTTTGACTGTTCCCTATGCTTTGACTGAAAGGTACCGATTTTTTATAGAAAAATTACGACCAAAGATAAATATCTTAGCGAAATCTATCTAAATCGATATTTAGATATACCCGTTCAGTCAAAACCGTTTTTAACGAAGTCTGTTATAACGAAATTACAGCTATAGGGAAGAAAAGTCCATTCCTTCAAGTTGGACATTGCAACTATGTTATGTGCGCTTTACATCACGAATAATTTTTCTATTCGTTACTGGTATAACAAACTTTTTTCTGTTCTTAAGGGTGCTTTCAGTCAAAGCATAGGGAACAGTCAAAACCGACAGATTTCTTCGCTTTTTCGCTCTGAAAGTTAATCGTTTTGCAGTAATGCAATTTTCTAGCTGTCGGACTTCTGGGGGGGGGGGGGGGGGGGCACCGATTTATATACAAAACAGAATGTTCTGCCCCCTTCCCTGGATTGGGAAACATATTCACCCACCCGTTTAGATTTCGAACTTGGTGAATCTCTACTTATAACCCCAGTCGTTGGATTAACACGAAAATGCTAAAAATATGGAATAAACGGTTCAACCAAGTTCTATTAAATTGCACATAATATCATAATTTAAATAGCAGTTAGTCGACGATGCTTTTGAGCAGTTTTCTAGAATTTTGCAATGATTTCAAAGAATTCGAGCTGGGAATTGATATTAATGCTTCAGTACTAAAGGGTAAGGTTGTTGGGTTGTTTTACCTCTGAGCGGCACTTTTTTGCACACCATGGGCTAAATGGCCAGGTCACATGGACCCCGAAGGCTCAGAGAAGGTTGGGGGAGGGGACCCACTGGAACAGCTGTTGGGAGACAGATGGTAGCCTTCCGTCAAGGCCATCCAGCGTGTTCTTTAACGTGCACAGGGTATGGCTCTCCCGTACACGGGGCCACGGCTTAACGTCCCATCCGACGGACACCGATACTTTTGTGTTTCGTAAATTTTGGGACACGTGCTGAGCAAAACATTCTGTTTTTCATTCTTCATCAAGGGAACAGTCTGACGGTGAGCTGCTACATAGTTTTGCATTGAGATGTTCCAAAAACTAAAAATTCTTAATTTGGCACAGGAAGGTGAAATCATAAAAAATGGATTAAAGAAGGCCAAAAGAAAGCTTACTTTGTGAAAGAATATGGAATTCTGTTGAGTTGTTTATAATTTCAAAAAAAAAGAACAGATCTCGATGGAGCTTGTAAAATCTAGAGATTTTCCACAAGAAAATTATTATAGATTAGATCGGTTATTGACGAAACTTTTTCCTAGTGGTTAGGAGGTGCCAAAACTCAAAATATACCACTGCTGCGCTGTCCAACTTCAAACGAGTAAAAAAGCAGTGGTTATTAAATGCATATAGTTTGCTAAAAATAAGTAAGCAGTCTTTATTATCTGTGAAAATAAAAATAAAGAGTCTCTTTATTTTTACCTTTTAATTTATTATTTCTGCTTGAATGCAGAATATATTTCCCTTTATAGATAATTTTTGATCCATAGCCATGCATTTTCCTTTAGTTTCCAAAGAGTTGTGAAAATTAATAATTTAAAAAGGGAAAAAATTGAAATAATTATTTCACAAACTGTTAAAAATACGCTTATACATTTAAGCAAAGCTTACGAGATCGGAAATTGCATTCGTTTCACTCTACTGGGATTTTCCTGATCAATTATTTTAATTGAATTTGGCGATATTAAATAGTCTAACTTTTAATATAAGTAAATAAATACCCCCCTCAAGCAGCTGCTTGCCACAGAGGTCTGACAGGAGCCAGTCAGTTTATACGTCATAGTAGAAGATCTGAGAGGATGGCAGGACCTCAGCAGAGAAACGACACATACATCCATGCCTTAACCGGGGTTCGAACCTAGGTCCCTTAGATCAGTAGCCAAGCGCTAACCACTCGGCCAAGGGATGGCTGTAACTCTTTAAATACTTACTGAACGAATAGTGTGAAAATCAAAGGTATGAGAGACTTCAGTGCGAGTTTTAATTTATATTCTGGCATATTTTTCATAAAAAGCTTTAAAAAGAAGTTATTGAGGTCAAAATATGACGAATACAGCTCGTTTCCTAAAGAGTTGGGTTGTTTTACCTCTGAGCGGCACTTTTTTGCACACCATGGGCTAAATGGCCAGGTCACATGGACCCCGAAGGCTCAGAGAAGGTTGGGGGAGGGGACCCACTGGAACAGCTGTTGGGAGACAGATGGTAGCCTCCCGTCAAGGCCATCCAGCGTATTCTTTAACGTGCACAGCTCTCCCGAACACGGGGCCACGACTTAACGTCCCATCCGACGAACGGCGGCCTTTCCAAGCCCATCGGTGTCCCCTACTGACCGTGGGCATGGCGGGCAATTTTGCGGAGATAAATCTCAACGCTGACCCAGCTGGGACTCGAACCTGGGAACTACAGATTACGAGCCTGGCACTCGGCCAAGGGACGGCTATAATTCTTTAAATACTTACTGAACGAATAGTGTGAAAATCAAAGGTATGAGAGACTTCAGTGCGAGTTTTAATTTATATTCAGTCATATTTTTCATAAAAAGCTTTAAAAAGAAGTTATTGAGGTCAAAATATGACGAATACAGCTCGTTTCCTAAAGAAGTAGGCAAATTATGTACTAATTTGGCACGTCTCTTCTATTACTATTCTATCTGGCAACAGATAAAAAGATTCAAAAGTGAAATAGTGACATTGAACTTATTAAGAGATTGATGGTTCTGAAATTTGCGAATGAAAGAAAAGAAATGTCTCTTCAGTTACGAAAAACATTTTTCACTCAGTGAAGTACTTCCATTGTCTCACTATATCGGTTATAGAATTTTTCGGTTCTACCTGGGTTCGAGCCCCGGGTAAGGCATGGATGTGTGTGTTGTTTTTCTGCTGAGGTCCTGCCATCCTCTCAGACCTTCTACTATGGCATATAAACTGGCAGGCTCCTGTCAGACCTCTGTGGCAAGCAGCTGCTTGAGGGGGTATTTTTTATATGTTTAAATGGGGAATCACTGATCGCGATTCAAATATTGGCGTCAATAAACGATTTCGAAATGTCGTAAAGGGATCAAAAATAAATTTGGAAGCACCTGATTTAAACAGAATTTCATAGCCAATAAAAACTTCTAGAATTTTGCTTATCGTTGAGAGATTTTAAAAGGGAAATTTAATCACAAAAAAATTGTTATTTAAATCTTATCAAATTTCCTGATCAGTTTGAACGCAATTCTTCACAACATGGTCGGGCATTGTGTGAATAATGAAAGAAGTGGAATAATTACTCAATTCCCATGGCAGAGTGGTTAGCACGCTTGGCTACTTGATCTAAGGGACCTGGGTTCGAGCCCCGGATAAGGCATGATTGTGTGTGTTGTTTTTCTGCTGAGGTCTTGCCATCTTCACAGACCTTCTACTATGGCATATAAACTGACAGGCTCCTGTCAGACCTCTGTGGCAAGCAGCTGCTTGAAGGGGTATTTATTTTTATTTTTTATTTATTTTTTATAAAGACAACGTAATGACCTGTAAGAACTATCGAAACATCAACTGCGCAGTCTCATAGTCCTCTCAGCTGACGTTCACGAGACGCCACCTGATATTTTCGCTTCAGGTTTTCTTTTAAGTTTTTCTTTCTCGTTTCTAAATAGTACTCACCTTAAATTTATACATCATTGCATTCGAATACCAATATTTTAAATCTTGCTACTAGTTAAAATAGTGCACCAAGAAGAGAACTAATATTCCAGTTTATTTTCCATTAGCCAAGTTTCCTACTTTTTTTTTCTCATTAGCCACGTTTCCTACTTTTTTTTCCCAATAACCAAGTTTCTTATTTTCTTTTCCATTAGTCACGTTTCCTACTTTTTCCCATTAGCCACGTTTCTTACCTTTTTCCCATTAGCCACGTTTCTTACCTTTTTCCCATTAGCCACGTTTCTTACCTTTTTCCCATTAGCCACGTTTCTTACCTTTTTCCCATTAGCCATGTTTCCTACTTTTTTTTTCTCATTAGCCACGTTTCCTACTTTTTTTCTCATTAGCCACGTTTCCTACTTTTTTCCCATTAGCCACGTTTCCTACTTTTTCCAATATCACGCTTCATACTTTCTTTTTCATTAGCCACGTTTCTTACTTTTTTCCCCCATTAGCCAGGTTTTCTACTTTTTTCCCCGTTTGCCACGTTTCCTACTTTTCTCCCATTAGCCGCGTTTCCTACTTTTTTCCCATTAGCCTCGTTTCCTACTTTTTTTCCAATAGCGACGTTACCTGCTTTTCCATTAGCCACGTTCCTGCTTTCTTTCCCATTAGCCACGTTTCATACTTTCTTTTTCATTAGCCACGTTTCTTACTTTTTTCCCCCATTAGCCAGGTTTCCTACTTTTTTCCCCGTTTGCCACGTTTCCTACTTTTCTCCCATTAGCCGCGTTTCCTACTTTTTTCCCATTAGTCACGTTTCCTACTTTTTTTTCAATAGCCACATATCCTACTTTCTTTTCCATTAGCCTCGTTTCCTACTTTTTTTCCAATAGCGACGTTACCTGCTTTTCCATTAGCCACGTTCCCTGCTTTCTTTCCCATTAGCCACGTTTCCTACTTTTTTCCCCATTGCCACGTTTCCTACTTTTTTCCCCATTAGCCAGGTTTCCTACTTTCTTTTCCATTAGCCACGTTTCCTACTTTTTTCCCCATTAGCCACGTTTCCTACTTTTTTCCTATTAGCCACGTTTCCTACTTTTTTCTCCATTAGCCAGGTTTCCTACTTTCTTTTCCATTAGCCACGTTTCCTACTTTTTTCCCCATTAGCCACGTTTCCTACTTTTTTCCCCATTAGCCACGTTTCCTACTTTTTTCCCCATTAGCCACGTTTCCTGTTTTCTTTTCCATTAGCCACGTTTGCTACTTTTTTTGCAATAGCCACTTTTACCTACTTTCTTTTCCACTCTGCGTTCTCACAGAAGGAGGTGAAGAAGGGAAACCAGCAAAGGCGTAACTAAAGAGAATATCATAAAGTTAGCGATTTTGATTTGAATATCTTCTCTTGTACATTTTATATACTGCCAACTTTTGATCTTTTCGTGTGGATTACATTACAATGCTCTTATATTTTTTACTGTTAACTGATTTGTTAATTAATTATCGAAATATTGTGTTAATTAATTACCATTGTTTTTTTTTTTTTTGTTTTTTTTTTTCATTCTTAAACTTACTTTTGGGTTCTTTATATGTTGATTAAATTTATTTTACAGCTTTGCTGATAATAAAGTTGAAGTTACGAGTATACTCAAATAATTAATAAATTTCTTCACTTGAAAAATGCGAAGTCGTCTCTTATTAGCAGTGATAATTAAATTTAGATCAAATTTTACCTTTTTTTGCAGACTGGTAATCTTTTTTTAAAATCCTTTTTGAAATAGTATTTGGTACCCCCGTGGCCGAGTGGTTAGCGCGCTTGTCTACTGATCTACGGGACCTGGGTTCGAGCCCCGGGTAAGGCATGGATGTTCGTGTTGTTTTCTGCTGAGGTCCTGCCATCCTCTCAGACCTTCTACTGTGGCATATAAACTGACAGGCTCCTGTCAGACCTCTGTGGCAAGCAGCTGCTTGAGGGGGTATTTATTTTATTTTTATTATTTTGATGCTTAGCGTTTAATTTGTAAAATTTGTGCTAATACGGTAAGTGAAGAATTAATTATGCCTGGTCCTTGAGCGGTTGTCGACCATGAGTGCCCTCTTTATTTCCTGTTTATCCCTGAGTCACATTTCCAGTTTTGTTATCATTGATGTTGCGAATTAAGTTATTGAAATCGTCGAATTGTGTGATTTTAGAAATGTTATAAAAAGAGTTTAAATGATCAAGAATATCCCTATGCCCTAGCCTGAACTAGCCTTGAACCCAAAAGTCGCCCCCCCCCCCCCCCTCCTCATCATAATGCATCATCATCGTCACACTTGCTTAGACCTTTTTCAAAAATGCCTAGCTACATCTCCCTATTCTCACTTCTGCTGAATGTTACCAATTAATGTTTCCTCACATCCGGGAACTCATTGTCGTCTTTTATGGTAGCCATGGGAAGTGGGGGGGGGGGGGGGGGAGTAAGTAAAAAGTACCTTCGAAGTAATCTGATGTAGAGGGTATGTCTAACAAAATAAAGCAAAAAAAATGTAATCTGCGGTGAAGAATTCCCTGCTACCAGATGATGGAAGAAAGCACAACATATAAGAGAAGTCAGAACAAACAAAGATTGGAAAGATCTTACTAATGTCGTAGACAAACAAATGTAACTGGAATAGAAAGAATGAAAAACGATGGAGAGCGAGAGGGGAAAAAAGAAGTTTTTGGGGTGAAGGGGAGGGTGAGGACCATTAATGCGAAGAGCGTGAGGCAATAAGTCTTTTGACATCTGTGGAAAAGTGGCTGAAAAAGTATAGAAGAAAGGTGAGGGGGTGCCTTGGAGGGAGGGAGGGGGGGGGGGGTGTAGAGTGAAAAGAAAAAGCAAAGTGAATGAAAAATCGAGGGATAGAATGAACGAATCTGAGACGTTTGGCATCCTCTGAATAAGAACCTTACCACACATGTGGGGAAAAAAAAAGGAAGCAAAAAAGAAACAAAGAAAGAAAAGCGCCCGAGTGCTGCTCGGCGTCGCTAATAGCTTTCGCTGCAAACGCGCTCGTCCATTAATGACCTTTGACCCTTTGCTGCGCGGTGATGAAAGTCAGACCGAGACGCAAAAGTCCATAAACATTGACAAATCCGCTTTCGACTATATAATCCAAATGGATGGACGACAACAACGGTAGTGGTTGGGATGGAGGGAGGTAAATGGTAGAGAGGAGGGAGAAAGGGAGGGAAGTAGGTGGTGACGAAGCGGAGGAGAAGGTGGAGGCGGAGGGGGGGGGGAGACATAAATGTCGAGGAACAAGGAGGAAGAGGAAGAGGAGGAGTTTAAAGACTGTAAAGTATAGCCAGCATCTGTTAGCATTATCCAAGGTGAATGAAGAAGACGGAAACGTTACAGGATCATAAGAAGGGATTGGAAGCAGAGCACCAGTGCTGCTTTTCATTTTGTGATTCGTACGCTCTTTCGGATCAGTGATGTGCTCCGCATCCGAGGCATTGGCTGCTTCGAGTTGATCTGACTGCACTTGAGCGAGCACGAAGGATCTGCTGCTGCGGGAGCATCTCCCAGTTAGTTAAGAGATGTTTTGCTGCAGTGGTGCTGGTGGGCGTGAGCGAGTGAGGAGTGCGCGCGTGTGCGTACGTGCGTGCTTTGTAATCAGAGACAGTGAAGAGAAGGAGGAGGAGGAACGATTTTTACTGGGCGGGATGGGGTAATAAGAGGATTAAAACAAGTAGTCGGCATCGGGGAATGATGGAAAGGAGAAAGAGAAGAATATCAGAGTTGGTGCTCTGCCGATGCGAAAGTAGAAAAGCACGCTGCCGTGATAGCTGCCTCGTAGGATCGCTAGAGAATGGAAAGATTTAATAGAGATCTGTTATCTTTTTCTTTTCTTTCTGCTTCGTTGCCGTCGATCAGGGAATGCATGATGGCTCTTTGGCTAGGCTTCTTACGTCAACGAGTCCTCACGTGAGATCAGCAGCAGCAGATAGATGCAAGACATGTGACTGGCGAATCTGACAGGTGAGAAAAGAACAAAAAATTTTGGAACAGAAAAATCAAATGTTTTTCATGTGGAATGGAATTCGTTGTTTTGATGCTGAAAGCATAATGAAAGTCATCAAGTTCTGATAAATGTTTTGGGAAGCTCACGAGGGATAATAGCTATACTCCAACCTGATTTATTTTATTAATCTGATGCTCAAAATAAAAGAAATCGGAAGTAAGGAAAACTGAGAAATCTAAAAGTTTCAATGTGACCTACAATTTTATAACGGCTCCAGACATTCGTGACACCACCTAGGATTCGAACCAGGGTTCAGCTGATTTACTGCTAATGACAGTAGTGAGAACCTGAGCCTAGGGGCGAGCCGCAGTTAGAAAAATGATAAAAAATGCAAAAATTTCTTTATAAAACTATTGATTTGATGTAACAAAATTATAAATAACAAATTTTCTATAATACATTTCAATTAATTATCATGTTAGTAAAATAACTATTGATGAAGAAACAGTGAAAAAACTTCAGCAGAGGAACAAAATTTCTAGAAAGAGGGAATCATTCTCCAGAGGAAGAATTCCAGACAGAGAGAATCATTTCACCGAAAGAGAAGAATTCTACACGGGGGGAATCATTCTACAGAGGAAGAAGAATTCCAAACAAAGGAAATCATTCTATAGGGGAAGAGGAATTCCACACAGACGGAATCATTCTGCAGAGGAAGAAGAATTTTAGACAGAAGGAAACATTCTGCAGAATAAGGAGAATTCCAGACAGAAGGAATCATTCTACAGAATAATAATAATTCCAGACAGAAGGAATCATCCTACAGAGGAGGGAGAATTCCGAACAGAAGGAATCATTCTACAGAGTAAGAAAAGTTCCAGACAGAGGGAATTATTCTACAGAGGAAGAAATATTCCAAACAGAGGGAATTATTTTATAGAGGGAGAAGTGTTCCAGACAGAGAGAATCATCGTACAGAAAATTCCCGATAGAAGTAATCATTCCGTAGTTAAAAGATAAATTTAGATCCGCAAGGACAGAGTATATCGTGAATATCATTCTAGAAAGTAAATCTAGAAGAAATATCATTCTAGAAATATCTTTCTAGAAGAAGTATCATTCTAGAAAGTAAAATACATTTCAAAGAGACAGAAGTGTTGTATGATAGAAGAGGCAGTTAAGAAAGGCAAAATTATAGCGAAGGTATGTTCCATAGAGACAGATTCATTCAATGCAGAACAAATAATTTTACAGAAGCAGAAGCATTCTATGAAGGAAGATAGATTCTTTAGAAGCATAACTATTACTTGGGGGAATTGGCGGAAAAGCATTTTATAGAAACATTCGTTGGAGAAAGAGGCATTACAAAGAAGAAAAGTGATTCCTGAAAGGAAGAAGGTGAATTTCTTTGAATTAGATTCATTTAATGGGTTGGGTTGTTTTACCTCTGAGAGGCACTTTTTTGCACACCATGGGCTAAATGGCCAGGTCACATGGACCCCGAAGGCTCAGAGAAGGTTGGGGGAGGGGACCCACTGGAACAGCTGTTGGGAGACAGATGGTAGCCTCCCGTCAAGGCCATCCAGCGTGTTCTTTAACGTGCACAGGGTATGGCTCTCCCACACACGGGGTCACGGCTTAACGTAACGTCCGACGGACGGCGGCCTTTCCAAGCCCATCGGTGTCCCCTACTGACCGTGGGCAGGACGGGGGAATTTTGCGGAGATAAATCTCAACGCTGATCCAGCTGGGACTCGAACCTGGGAACTACAGATTACGAGCCTGGCGCGCTACCGACTGAGCCACCCCAGCCTCATCATTTAATGGAGGAAACATTACAAAAGAAAAGGAAATTCCAGAGAAACGAAATCATTCCAGACACACAAGCATTTTAAGGAGCACAAGCTTCCGTGGAGGATCAATCCTTCTAAGGATGAAGAAGTATTCCACGGAAATAGAATTATTCCACGGGGGAAGGAAGAAATATTCTTTCATTTTGCGGGGCTCAGTCCGCAAAACTCCCCGCCCTGCCCACGGTCAATAGAGGACACCGATGGGCTTGGAAAGGCCGCCGTCCGTCGGATGGGACGTTAAGCCGTTAGAATTGGAACATTCTCATGGAGGTAAAATCATTTCAGAGAGGAAGAAGCAGTCCTTTTTTGGAAGAAACGTTCTATAGGGTTAGAAGTATTGGAAATGGTAATGTACACTTACATTATGAGGATTGGATGACGTCTTCAATGTTATCTTCTCATAATGTGAAAACTTTAAAACAGAAGTAAGATGAAAACGAAGGGGGGCGGGCTCAGACGGTAGCGCGCCAGGCTCGTAATCTGCAGTTCCCAGGTTCGAGTGCCAGCTGGGTCAGCGTTGAGATTTATTTCCGCAAAATTCCCCGCCCTGCCCAAAATCAGTAGGGGACACCGATGGCTTAGAAAGGCCGCCGTCCGTCGGATGGGACGTTAAGCCGCCGCGCCGTGTGCGGAAGAGCCATACCCTGTGCACGTTAAAGAACACGCTGGATGGCCTTGACGGGAGACTACCCATCTGTCTCCCAACAGCCATTCCAGTGGGTCTCCTCCCCCAAACTTCTCTGAGCCTTCAGGATCCTTGTGGCCTGGCCATTTAGCCAATTGTGTGTAAAAAAAGTGCTGCTCAGAGGTAAAACAACCAACCATCAGTCAGGGAATGTTGCACAACATCTCAACACAACAAAAAATTATATAAGTGCAATTATAATTAATCGGGATAAATATATTTTCTTCAATATATTTTGTGTGGATTGGTATTAGAATGTTTGATCACACTGCTCTGCCTCTTTCCAGAAAGCTTTTACAATGAGCATTTTGTGAAACCTGACAGTGGATTAAATATTCAAATCAAGGTTATCAAGTATATTATTTTTTTTCAACAATAATCATTCATCATTTAAACCAGTAAAAAAAAATTTGATTTTGAGCTTACAATGATATTTTCGATACTAACTAAAATAGTTTCAACAGTTTTTTTTTTATTTGCGGAAAAAAAAAATCAATTTTTCATCGTTCGTCACGAATGTAAAAATTTGCGACATTCGAAACTTTTAAAAGTGTTAGATTTTAAAAACGAAACCAGATCATTTTAATTACGCTCTGAAAGGCACTAATTTTTTTTTGAAAAATTTATAAGTCTGGGTTTGAGCCCCGGGAAAGGCATGGATGTGTGTGTTGTTTTTCTGCTGAGGTCCTGCCATCCTCACAGACCTTCTACTGTGGCATATAAACTGACAGACTCCTGTCAGACCTCTGTGGCAAGCAGCTGCTTGAGGGGGTATTTATTATTATTATTTATAAGTGTTAAAATCTTAAAAAAGGTCATTTCTTCAAAGCAGTTCTTCAACTACTAATAATAAATAAATAAATAAATACCCCCTCAAGCAGCTGCTTGCCACAGAGGTCTGACAGGAGCCTGTCAGTTTACTACAACTTTCAAAAGCTTAGATTTTAGCCTTCTTTCAATTCGTAATGTGGTTAATGTATTTTGCTTCTTTAAAATAAACAAAACAAAAATATTTATTTGAGTTTCGGTTTTCCAACAGTCTTCTTTAAACAGTGATTGGATGGTTGCAATTAGCGACTGAATTTAAAAACTCATTTCACCTAGCTTCTTTTTGCAATTGTATATTTAAATCAGCCGTCCCGTGGCCGAGTGGTTAGCACGCTTGGCTACTGATATAAAGGACCTGGGTTCGAGCCCCAGATTAGGCATGGATGTGTGTGTCATTTTTCTGCTGAGGTCCTGCCATCCTCTCAGATCTCCTACTGTGGCATATAAACTGACAGGCTCCTCTCAGACCTCTGTGGCAAGCAGCTGCTTGAGGGGGTATTTATTTTATTTTTTTTTATTATATTTAAATCTCTCAGTCATCAAGTTAATTTAGGTTCACAGAGAATTTTTTTTTTTTTTTTAAACCATAAAATAAGCAAAATTAAACCCTTGGAGAAATCTTGAAATCGGCCCATCTTCGTCTCCATTTTTATCACTTCTTCAGCTCGAAATTATTTAAATGAGCTTCCTTCTTTCTCACGTGGGCGCTTCGTACTTACGTAAAGCGTCAACTCGTTGAAAACGCGAGTGCCATTGTTGCGTCATCGCGTTTCACAATAACACCTGGACGACGTTATCAATTGTCGAAATTGAATTGGCCTTCGATGATTTGGTTCGACTGAAGAGAGCATTTGGCAGAAGAATCTTCCATGCTACTTAACTGAAGAGAAGGAAGTGGAAGTTATAGGAGAAAGAGCGTTTAGAAATAAATCTGAAAAGAGAAGTCAATTTTTTAGCATTTAAGGATGTAAAAAAAAGTAGCTAAGTATAACATTTAGGCGAATCGTTAAGGCTGTTATGACGATCTGTCATTTAGTGAGATTGATTATTAAATAACAAGCTTACTCCGTAAGTAACTACTGATCATGGAGGTCTGACTGAAGAGTGCACTGACCACAAAGAAGAAGTGGGAGGAACGCAAGACCTCGATAAGAAAAACAAAATATGCCACGAAGAAAACATCAATGCTTTATTGGGATTCGAACCCATTCATTCATTCATTCAACGTTACAGAGAAATGGGATGTCCTTGCTCAGGCTTTCCCTATAAAGTTTTGTGCAAAGTGCAAAAACAAAAAGAAATTAATTCTAGATAAATATTATTTTATTTTATTTTTTTATCTGTATTTTATTATTATTTATTTTTTTTGAGTAAGTTTCTCATTTTTATCATTTTTTATTTCAATTTTTTTTTCCTTTTTTAGAGTAGGACTCATTTTTATACTATTTTTTCTCATTCCCCCTTTTTTTATATTTTATAATTTTTTTTGATAGTTTATATTTTATATATTTTTATTTTAAATTTTTATTTTATTCCCCAGAGTTTATTCTTTTTTTTTCCTGTTAAATTCTGTTCCATAATGGAGTAGATAAAAGAAACTGAAGAATGAGTTTATAAATTGAAATTTTTGTTCCATATTTAGGGTGATTTAACAAGATTTGGATATTTAAATCCTCTATTCCTAATTCATTTAATGCTGAGAATAAATTTTCTCTTTGCTTAGAATATATGTTGCAATTTAGTAAAATATGAATAGTATTTTCTGGTAAATTACATTTTATGCAATTTGGAGAATTTGAAAGCTTTAATCGAAATTTTTGTTTATTGAGATTAATTGTGTCAGTTTTTAATCTATAGATAATTTTATTTTCCTTGCGAGAAAAGGGGAGTTTTTCAGTATGGTTAATTTTATTTGATAAATAGTAGCTAAAGTTATTTTTACATATTGACTGAACTTGGAAATGCTTTTCTGTGAGGATGAATTCTATTTTGTTGAGTTCCTGTTTAAAGGAGTAGAAAAAATTATAAACAGGGGTGATATCTTTAAGGTCATGGGCTTTTTTAGCTATTGAGTCGACTCTTTCGTTTTCCCGAATCCCAATATGACTTGGGATCCACTGTAGTTTAATTCTGTTATTTTTACGAGTAATATTTGACTGATTTAATAATAAGATATTAGAAATATAATAATTATAGTTTGAGGAAAAAATTTCTTGTTGTAGCACCTGAAGGGCGCCTTTGGAATCTGAGAAAATTACTAAGTTTTGATTAGTTAAGTTATTTAAAATCCATTTAAAGGACTCATGAATGGCAATTAATTCTGCTTGAATAATTGGAGTATTTTTGAGGAATCTAAAGGAATTAGAAACATTAGTAGATGGAGAGAGAAAAGCAGCAGCTGATGATCCTGTTTCTTTTAGAACTGAGCCATCTGTATATATATATTAAAGGTAGACTCGAAATTTTCTGCATAGTATGTTTTAAATAAAATAAGTACAGAATCAGCAGGTAAATCTTTTTTAGAAGTTAAAGACGGAATTTCAGTGTTAATTAAGAGAGGGGGGGGGGAAGCACCAGTCCGCGATGATGTTGGGAATGTCCCCTACATGAGTTCTGCTAAAGTAATCATCATATAAATTGGAGAGATATTCATTGTTATAAATAGTTTTAATATATGGCAGTCTATGGAAATGTTTATAGAAAGGATGGGTGGGGAGTTTGTAATGTAATTTAAAAAAGTATTTTGTTAGAAGAATATTATGTCTGATTTCGAAAGGTGGGATGAATGTTTCTGCAATTACCGAAATTGTGGGACAAGATTTTACGAGCCTCAAGGCAATTTTCAAACACTGGTTCTGCAATGAGTTTAATTTTTAAATTTTGAGAAGAGAGCCCCAGAAATAAATTCCAGACCAAATTCAATTTTAGGTCTTATGAGGTTTTTATAAACGGTTATTAATTGTTGTTGCTGAGTGCTTTCATTTCTGAAGGCAAAATGTTTAATGCAGTTTAATAATCTTAAACATGAAGTGTGATTATTATTAATATGATGATACCAATTTAATTTAGAGTCCAGGTGTATACCTAGAATTTTACATTTATTTACTTGAGTTAAGTTTTCTGAATTTATGGATAATATAAATTTAGGGTTATAATTTCTTTTTTTGTAAAATGGGATTATAAAAGTTTTTTTTATGTTGATTTCCAGATTCCATTTTAAGCAGTAGTCACAAAGTTTATTTAGCTGCTTTTGCAAGTTTTCCTGCAACTTATATTCATTTTTTCCTGATGATCAAAAAACAATGTCATCTGCATATCCTGTGAAATTAATAGACTTTTCAAATATTTCTTTAATATCGTGTAAGTAAAAGTTAAATAAAATCGGGGATAAAATTGATCCCTGAGAAAGACCTTGTGTCATTTTGTAAGTTTCAGATAGAGAATCACCAATTTTGACTTGAATTAATCTGTTACATAATAAATTATATAAAAAGTTTAAAAACTTTGCACTTAAGTTAGATTTAATTAGTTTTGTAAATAAACCATATATAGAAACAGAGTAATTTAGCTTTAGTTAAATCTAATGAAGTTGCTAAAAGAACTTTTTTCTGTTTAAAAGCTTTGAAGATATCATGTAAAAGTAGTGAGATGTTTTTCTTGGAGGAACGATTTTTCCAAAAACCAAAGAAATTATAAGGGAAGAAGTCACCTGATTCAAAAAACCAGAAGAGTCTTTTAAAAACTAATCTCTCGAAAAGTTTAAGAGAGTTAGAAATTAAGGAGATAGGGCGGTATGAATTCAAAAAAGTTGGCAATTTGCCTGATTTAAGAATAAAAAAAATATATTATTTTTCTCCATTCTGGAGGAATACAATTATGTTCCCATATGTAATTAAAAATATCTAATAATTTAAGTTTCCATTTATGTGGAAGATGAATAAAAAATTTATTTGAGATTAAATCAGCTCCAGGGTCTGATTTGGGATTTATTCTTTTGATAGCTATATTGAGTTCTGCTATGCTGAAAGGTTTATCCATTTGTGCATGAGAAGTTTTATTATTCCTCAATTGTGATTGCAATTCATGGTTGTTAGTGGGAACATCCTGTGTAATTTTAAGATTAGCAGCAAAAAGCTCAGCAGTTTGTTTAAGGTTAATATTTTTGTTTAAGGCAATTTCTGCCATTGAAATTTTTTGGGGTTTATCTGTGATAAGTTTTTTATATACCTTCCAGATATTTTTTTTTTTGGAGACAGAGTAGTAAGATGAGAGATAAATTCTTTCCAGTTATCTCTGTATGCTTGTTTTAGTTTTTTTTTCGTACAATTGCATTAATTTTCCTGTAAGACTCAATATCTGAGAAGTCCCTTGATCTTTTGGCCCTATTTTCTGCCTTTTTTCTTAAGGCAACCAACCTATTCATATGCCAAAATTTTTTTGTAATTTAGGAATTTTGTTATAAATAATTTGAAATGCCGACTTAGTGAGCGAAAAAACTTCATTAAAAAACTCAGAATAGCCGCCACTTAAATGTGACGGCGATGCACCATCAAGAATTTGAGAGAACAATCTCCAATTATTTAAATAAGTTAATTTGTTAAAGTTTAACTTAAAATTTGTATTTATAATAATTAGATGATGGTCGCTACCCCTGGTATCTGGGAGCAGCGACCAGAATAAATTTTGACGGAGAATTGGAGAAATTAAGGTTAAATCAATTACAGAGCGTTGGTTTGCACGGTTCTAATGTGTGGAGATTTTATCATTTAAGATGATAAAGTCAGATTTTGTAATAAACTTACTTAAGTGAAGACCTGCATAGTTTACAGTGTAAGAGGTTTTAACTCTCACCACATTTGGTGGTGAGAGTTAAAATCGCCAACGATAATATATGGTTCAGGTATTTGTGCTAATAAGTTGGTGAAAAAAAGAGTCATTTAGAGCCAGTCCGGGGTTATAGATATTTAAAATAGAAAAAGCTAGATTATTAATTAATATCTGAATGGCGATGCATTCCAGAGGATGTAAATCAAATTTTAATTGAATAAGCCTATGGTTGATATTTTTATCAACCAGAAAGGCAACACCATTTCTGCTATGCTCAGCGAAAAATGAGTATGTTAAAAAACCTGGGACATTTACCTGTTTTCTGGATTGCAATTCCTGCAAAGCAAAAACATTTATTCTATTAACTTTGGAGAATAATATTAGATCTTCTTTTTTTTTGAAATTATGCCCCTGCAATTCCATTGCAGGAGCGTCAAGTTCTTAACTTTTGAGTTGTAGCAGAATGTCACTTATTAGTTTGAAGTGCTCATCAGAAGTCAATAATGACGTTCACAGTAATGTTTTCTTCCGCAGTCACCTTAGCAATGGAATTTGGTGAGAGCTGAGTCACAGACATATTAGGAGAAGGAATTTTATGCAGATTAACTTTAGTTTTCTCAGCATAAGAAGATGTTGTTGTTGTTGTTTTGACTTAGCGATTTGAGAGCTTAAGACAATTGAAGAAACAGCAGCGGAGGTGGAGGGGTTGGGTTGTTTTACCTCTGAGCGGCACTTTTTTGCACACCATGGGCTAAATGGCCAGGTCACATGGACCCCGAAGGCTCAGAGAAGGTTGGGGGAGGGGACCCATTGGAACAGCTGTTGAGAGACAGATGGTAGCCTCCCGTCAAGGCCATCCAGCGTGTTCTTTAACGTGCACAGGGTATGGCTCTCCCGCACACGGGGCCACGGCTTAACGTCCCATCCGACGGACGGCGGCCTTTTCAAGCCCATCGGTGTCCCCTATTGACCGTGGGCAGGGCGGGGTATTTTGCGGAGATAAATCTCAACGCTGACCCAGCTGGGACTCGAACCTGGGAACTACAGATTACGAGCCTGGCGCGCTACCGACTGAGCAACCCCCGCCCCTGGAGGTGGAGGGGAGTGAAGGAATTATGTCCTTATGCTGAGAAGTTCGTTTATGAGGAATGACATCTTTAGAAATCTTACTAGCAGTAAACGATCTTTCCATAAAGTCCAGTCCATTAGAATAAGAGTTATTCAAATTCTTTGCAAAATTCGAATCCAAGCCATCTACCGCATCAAAATCATTTAAGACTTGTTGAAAAGAAAGTTGTGCATGTGCAGAGCGGCGCATTGATCCCGTTTGGCCAGATTCAATTTTTCCCGATTCGAACCCAGATTACATTCGGCATCCAAGCACACTAAACATTCCGCCACTGGGATGATTAACCATTCTGAACTTTTCTTTTTCTCAATGAAAAAATGAATCTCAATAATTTCTCAATAGAGAATTTCTCAATAATGAGCGTATCCATAATATTGATATGAATTCAAAGAGATAAAAACTTAGCATGAGTTCAAAATATTATACTCACTCTTTTTGAATTTAGATGTATGCTAAATTAAAGTATGAATGAAGTAATTTATTACAAAGGCACAAATATTATACAAATTAATCAATCTTATCTAAACACAAGTATTTCTATTCCTCTTAGTATAAAGTCAAACCATAAAAAGGACGATTTACTATGTCAAACTAATTCTCAATGCTTAAACCACAATGCTGTCAATATTCAGTTCCTATGACAAAATAGAATCTTTTATTTTGTAACATCCAACAAACAAACTGAATTATATTGAATTTCATTTGTTTTAGAGGATGAGACCTTAATAATGCTTATAATTAATAACTACCTTAATAATGCTTTATACCTTATAGATGCGAAATATCTGACGTTGGTCTCTCCTGATAGGAGGACTCAAAAGTAATTTTATTTTTGATTCTCATTCACCATCGGAACCAAACTCATCTTGAATCAGGGGCGGGGGTGGCTCAGTCGGTAGCGCGCCAGGCTCGTAATCTGTAGTTCCCAGGTTCGAGTCCCAGCTGGGTCAGCGTTGAGATTTATCTCCGCAAAATTCCCCGCCCTGCCCGCGGTCAGTAGGGGACACCGATGGGCTTGGAAAGGACACCGTCCGTCGGATGGGACGTTAAGCCGTGGCTCCGTGTGCGGGAGAGCCATACCCTGTGCACGTTAAAGAACACGCTGGATGGCCTTGACGGGAGGCTTCCATCTGTCTCCCAACAGCTGTTCCAGTGGGTCCCCTCCCCCAACCTTCTCTGAGCCTACGGGGTCCATGTGACCTGGCCATTTAGCCCATGGTGTGCAAAAAAAGTGCCGCTCAGAGGTAAAACAACCCAACCCATCTTGAATCAAGTGTTAACAGTCTTCTTACGTAGTATCACACAACACTAACTTAATACAATATATCCTTATTTCTTCACTCTCCACTACGCCTTTTGTTTTTCTTCCACAATTCTTACTATTCAAAGCATTAAAGTTCTGATCAGTTTATGACGTAATTGTCACACTGAAGCATAGGCGAGCGTTCGTGACACATCTGCCACAAGCTCATTGTAGCACGTTCTTCTGTCGTAACAATATACTTCCTTACCAAAATATTACAGACTTTCTTTGCAAAATGAATTATATACATATTGCATAAAAGATAATAAACTTTTTTAGAGATAAAAATATTTTTTGGGTCGGATAAGTATTTATGAAATATTATTATTCGCATTTTCAAAAATTTCCACTAGCTTAAATTGCGCCCTCTAAACCAGTGTCTCGCAAACGTTTTTACTCTGCGGCACACTGAATCTAATTTTTTTTCCCCGCGGCACACTGAATCTAATTTTTCTTTTCCGCGGCACACTGAATCTAATTTTTCTTTTCCGCGGCACACTGAATCTAATTTTTCTTTTCCGCGGCACACTGAATCTAATTTTTCTTTTCCGCGGCACACTGAATCTAATTTTTCTTTTCCGCGGCACACTGAATCTAATTTTTCTTTTCCGCGGCACACTGAACCTAATTTTTTTTTTTCCGCGGCACACTGAACCTAATTTTCTTTTCTTTTCCGCGGCACACTGAATCTCTTTTTTTTGCCGCGGCACACCTAAAAAAGAATAAAAGCAAACTCTATATAATCGTCATTATATTTGCGCTTTGTTGAAGTCATCAGCCTGGTTTTGCTTGAAGATTTGCTCTCGTTCTTTAATTCATAACTCGGTGTTTATTTTAAATATTTGTCCATTCTATGGCTTGAAATAGTAAAAAATTAATACCAAAATTTGGAAAATGCTTGATAAATACTTACAAGATCCCAGTTGATAAAATCTGAAAGATTTTTATTAAAGCACGTCGATATTAAAGCACGTCGATAACACAAGTCAAGTCAAAATGAAATCTTTCGAATATCTAGTGTCAATTTGAAACTCTCTCGCGGCACACTACTGTGCCGCGGCACCCAGTTTGCGAGACACTGCTCTAAACGGTCGAAAACTTTGCAAGTGACAAAATTTTAAACGATTTATTTTATAACCGATTTATTTTTATAACCGATTTATTTTTTGCTAGAAATTTGAATTTTTGTTGGTGTAGTGTGATTGTCAAGGTGCCAAGAGATTTATACTGACACCAATTATTTACTTCCTTGTGGTTAGCGTGCTTGGCTACTGATCTAAGGGACCAGGGTTCGAATCCCGGATAAGGTATGAACATTTGTGTTGTTTTTCTGCTGAATTTCTGCCATCCTCACAGACATTCACTATGACATAAAAACTGTCAGATCTTCTACTATGACATATAAACTGACAGGCTCCTGTCAGACTTCGGTAGCAAGCAGCTGCTTGATGGGGTATTTTTTTTTTACATAAGGGAGTTGGAAGGGAGAGAAAATAATTTTTGACCCGAAAACAAATCACAATGATAGCACACGCACACTATGAAAGGGACACAATTTGATGACGGAGCAGATAAAGAGAGGTAAGACAGGACACCTAAAAAGCATTCCCAAAAAGAGTACTTCCAAAAACGTTTGGAAGCACGAAAAACCAAAATGGAGAAGTGAATTAGGGCCAAATTGTACGAGGACAACTTTTGATTTCTGTAATTTATTAATAATAAAATATCTATTGATATAGCCTTGTTACCTTTTAAGCCTCACCGTATAAAAAAATTATATAAATACTCCCTCAAGCAGTTGCTTGCCACAGAGGTCTGAGGAGCCTGTCAGTTTAATAGGCCATAGTAGAAGGTCTGTGAGGATGGCGGGATTAGAGCAGAAACACAACACAAACATCCATGCCTTACCCGGGCCCCCTTGAGCAGCAGCCAAGCGCGCTACATATTTGATTATTGTTAAAAAAAAAAAACCCTCAAGCAGCTGCTTGCCACAGAGGTCTGACAGGAGCCTGTCAGTTTATATGCCACAGTAGAAGATCTGAGGGGATGACAGGACCTCAGCAGAAAATCAACACACACATCCATGCTTTACCCGGGACTCGAACCCAGGTCCCTTAGATCAGTAGCCAAGCGCGCTAACCACTCGGCCATGGGAGGGCTCGATTATTGTTACTATCATTAAAAAAATAGATTTGTAAACAATTTCTGAGAAATCTTCAGCCGCATTCATCTTAGACAGCATCAAAATTCTGATGCTTATTTCTTTCTCACTTTCGTTCACTTAACAGACGAAAAAGTCGTAAAGGTTCCCTTGTGGCAGGTGATCTCATAAACTAAAACGGATTTAGAAAAAAATTTAGATATATTTTTGTTCATTGGCAATTATTTTTAATATATTTTTTTATTTATATATTTTTTCATTAAAGTGAAATGTAAATTTTTTAGCTTCCGTTAGAAGAGGGGTATGGAATTTTTTTCCACCTTCTCATAAACACAAAAAATAAAAACCCGTAACACTTCGCATCTCTCGTGATATATCGTCTGAGCATTCATCCCTTTCTCCTCCCCCCCCCCTCTCTCTACACTCCCTCCCTCAAAAGCGAGTATCTTTTGTCTTCTCTCCTCTCCACTGCTTCGAAATCTTTCTCCTATTCTCAAGAACTTCTCATAATGTACTCGATAATTTATCTGTCAGAGTACAGGCCACAAGGTGATTGGTCCATTTTCGCTCCAAAGTCCACAACGCACACGTACGTAGAGAGGGGATGGACACCGAGCATGTGCAGAAAGGTATAAAAGAGAACGAGGAGGAGGGGAGATCATAAAAGCATGAAGGAATAGAGAATTGTTGGGGGGGGGGGGGGAGGAAGACTACTAGAAGTCTTTCTGTTCTGAGAAATCTCCGGAAGCCAATTCAAGAGATAAGGAACGTCTGCATTGAGCATACATCGATGCTTGACTCTAAAGAAACGTTGTCCAAACTGAGATTCAAGCCCTATAATTTCGTCTACAGAGGTATTTACACGTCTCTTCGTGAGAGCTGTCAAACTCGTGCAAAAGCCTCGTCACCGTGACGAGCGCCAGAGATGCAAACTGCAGACTTTTACACGTCACACACAACGTGCGCACGTCTATGGACAGAGAAAAGAGACGTGCGCACAAAAGCCACCAGAAGCCTTCAATGGAGCAGCAGGTCGTCCAAGGAGGGGAGGAAGTTCTCTCTCTCTCTTCTCACTTCACCTCTCCCCCCCCCCTCAACTACTTGCTCCCCTTTTCCCAACCATCTCTCCTCCTTCATTGTTCTTCTATCTGAACTGACAACGTTAATGGACTCACCAAGCTTACTGGGACGTCCCATAATAGGCGCTTCTCCAGTGCCAACTGTCAAATAGAAGTGTGAAAGGTGTGACTCGAGACAGTAAAGAACCTGTTTCCTCTACGCGCTTCCCCTCTTCCCCCCTTCTTCCCCCCATCCATCCATCCCCCCACATACACACACACCTTCCCTCATCATTTCAGGTTCGCCTTCAGACAATCTTCTTCTTTTCCAGTTATCTCCTTCTACTTTCGCCATGACTTCCTCTTCTTCAGTCCCTGATCCTTCGTCTGCTTATCTCGTGCCTCTTCGTGTTGATTTTTTTTTAGGCTGTTATATTTAGAAATGGACGCCGCTGAAATCCCGGTAAGGTCTTGTGCAGAAGTTACATCTTCTTGAGCCCCAGTGGTTGCTTTAAAAAGTGGATCGCTTTTCCACCGTGGCAACTGAGAATACTTTGGCTAGACTCCGACAACTCTCATATATCATAGTCAAGCACTTGTCAATAAACATGCCATCTACAATAACTGTCGAAGCATTAAATGCGCAGTCTCGAAGTCTCGCCGTAGTCTCCCCAGTTTTCACTTAATAAAACTGAGAGGCGTGTGTTGCTCGACGATTCACATATCGATTCACCTTTCCATCCGCATCGATCTTTCAGTTTAGGCTCTCGTCATCACTATCCTCCCCCCCCCCCCCAACCACAGAAAACATTTTCTGTCTGCATATCAATGAAGTAAGTAGTAGTCATCTAAGTAAGTGTCTTCATCGGTGTTCACTTTCCGACCTGGTTGGGTTGTTTTACCTCTGAGCGGCACTTTTTTGCACACCATGGGCTAAATGGCCAGGTCACATGGACCCCGAAGGCTCAGAGAAGGATTGGAACCACTGGAAAAGCTGTTGGGAGACAGATGGTAGCCTCCCGTCAAGGCCATCCAGCGTGTTCTTTAACGTGCACAGGGTATGGCTCTCCCGCACACGGTGCCACGGCTTAACGTCCCATCAGACGGACGGCGGCCTTTCCAAGCCCATCGGTGTCCCCTACTGACCGTGGGTAGGGCGGGGAATTTTGCGGAGATAAATCTCAACGCTGACCCAGCTGGGACTCGAACCTGGGAACTGCAGATTACGAGCCTGGCGCGCTACCGACTGAGCCACCCCGCCCCACTTTCCGACAGAGAGTAGGAGTTTAGCGGAGATAAAGCTCAACGCTCAGCGTTAGTGGGACTCGAATCCGGGAACGACAGATTGAGCCTGGCGCGCTATCGACTGAGCCAACCCCCGCCCCTCATGGGACAGCGAACAAACAGGAGATAAAGCTCAATACTGGCCCAGGTGGGACTCGAACCCGGGAACGACAGATTATGCGCCTCGCGCACTACTGACTGAACCAACCCCAGCCCCGCATGGGACAGCGAACAAACACAGAAAATTAACAAAAATTAATTTTCGCATGAATTTTACTAAGTTCGAATAACGGATATTTCACTATCAAGCGGACACAAAAACCCGCCAACTGCTCCAGCTGCCCGATTTTTATAAATAAATTAAAATAAATAAATACCCCCTCAAGCAGCTGCTTGCCACAGAGGTCTGACAGGAGCCTGTCGGTTTATATGCCACAGTAGAAGGTCTGAGAGGATGACAGGACCTCAGCAGAAGAACGACACAAACAGCCATGCCTTACCCGGGGCTCGAAAACCACCCTGAATGGACCATTAGGAATAAACTGATCTCTCTATTACATCAATTTATCAATCAAAATAAGAAAACAAAAGGGGGGGGGGAACACATTGACGTCGAAATAAAATAGCATTAATCTTACATTGATGAAGTTTTTTCACGAGTCCTGTGTTTTGTTTTCACTTTTAATCGTGGAAAAAGGCAGGAATTTTTGGTGCTTTTTAACGCAACAGGTTTTAACGCCAAAAAAAATAGATTCATTTATCTTTTTACTCACCAGATGTCACTACTGTCGCTCGTCAAGATTTCGAAATGTTCCATCTCGTGTTTCGTGCGCTTCTTGCTTGAATATCTCTCAAAGTACTTTTTTCTCCCTATCCAGCTTGCTTCTGCGTCATTGTCTACTCACTGCAGACGGTATTAAGTTGCATTCTGGATGCAAACGAAGCCGCAATGCAACAAATGGGTCTTGACCGGGGGGGGGGGAAGGGGGTTGGAGGGATGAGGGTGCAACCTTGCAGAACGCCGGTTGTGCTTATAGAACTGAATCTTTTCTGACGCTGTTTTCTGAGCATCTGCAGGATTTTGGACAGAAATGTAGGGGCGGAAAGGAAGATAAAAATGATGGATTTTGGAATCCATCATGTGAAAGGAAGGCTAAAGCGAGATTACGTCCGCAACTCGTGCTTTTTATTTATCAATCTATAAATAAACCACAAGAATAACATATTCTCTCGCGAATATGGGATGCTCGTTTTTAAAAACACAAAACTTGATTTCCTCCTTTAGCTCTCTGTAACAGTGGGAATTCGAGTTGGCTTATGATTGGAAAAATGCAAATAGTAATTTTCTTTTAGGTCTGTATAATAATATGAAAGCAATAGTCATTCATCTCTTAAAATTAAAAAGTTGCATTTTTCCCACCCTCCTTGGGATAAGAAGGCTCTCTAAACTTAAAGGTGCCTGCCCCGCCAAAAACGTCACTACAGGCTAAACAGAGCTACTCTATAATTTTGCTCCCCCCCCCCCCCGCGAACCCCCGTCCGCTTGAAGGACACCATCACTTTTCTTTTACATCTTTCTTTATTAAAACTAAAACATATTTACAGAAATATATACATAGGGCGCGACTTAGCACCCTTTACATAGTTATAAACATTATATCACATTTTCAAATAAATACAGTAACATAAGACTGATGAAGTTTTCAGTCTTCTATTGTTCTTCTTGCTCTTGAAACTTAACTTTAAATATTATCTTCTTATCATTCCCACAGGAGGGGAGACTTATCTCCTCCCGTTCCATCTTCTTCTTCTTCATTTCTCCTTTAATAAACCTACTTCTCAGGACCTTCTCCAGAACAGTAGGAGAAGACTCTATCTCCTCCCACGGAGGGAGGGGAACCAGCCCCCTCCCTAATCTAATATTATCATTTCCTGAAAATTTTCGTAGATATGTTTCATTATATCTCTAATTTGAGAACGCAACTCTGTACATTCCCAGAGCAGATTTAATCTATTACGATCAAATCTGATTAGATTGTTTCCTCTAATGTTTCGTAAATGGGTACAGTCATATATGTAATGAAGCGCTCCCGCCTCTCAGAAGCCGCAGATATAGGAATATCTTTTAATGTTAAATCTGCTGAGGTATTTTGGAAAGTTACCATGATCTGTCAGGATTTGGTTCGTATAAAAATCTGTTGAGACCCTCTTGATAGAAACTTTCTTGAGAAATTTATAAGTATGCCTTCCAGTTGTGTCTTCTTGGTCCCATTCCTTGGGATAAGAAGGCAAATCATTGCTGTCAGCGTAAAGCTCTTGAACAACCATATTCGATCACCAAAATTTTTTAAATTTCAAGCATAAGTAGATCGTTTGCAATATTCGTTTAAAGTTTTGTCATTTTAGAAAATATGCCGCCATTAGACAGCGCTGTTATAGCTATTGGAAGATTCTGGAAAATGGGAATCGTAACATTTTATCAATACCTTAACCAACCATAAGGAAAATGTTTAATTCATCCCCAATAACAATAAAGTTGAATTTCTACAGATGGACTAGCAGACAGATGGTTGGGTTGTTTTACCTCTGAGCAGAACTTTTTTGCACACCATGGCTAAATGGCCAGGTCACATGGACCCCGAAGGAACAGTTGTTGGGAAATAGATGGTAGCCTCCCGTCAAGGCCATCCAGCGTGTTCTTTAACGTGCACAGGGTATGTGTTCTTCCGCACACGTGGCCACGGCTTAACGTCCCATCCGACGGACAGCGGCCTTTTCAAGACCATCGGTGTCCCCTACTGACCGTGGGGACCGGCAGGGAATTTTGCGGAGATAAATCTCAACGCTGACCCAGCTGGGACTCGAACCTGGGAACTACAGATTACGAGCCTGGCGCGCTACCGACTGAGCCACCCTCACAGAGACAAATGACAATGTAACTTTAACAATCAGAAACTTCATAGAATTGTTCTCATTCTGGTGAATAGGACCAAGGCGTACACGAGAGTCGCACCGGAAGCAATGCCTATAACGGCTGTAAATACGAAATATCAATCGCTGTGTGTTTATGTACTTGGCTGTAATATGTAAATTACACTTCCTTGTGTCTCTCGTATCATCTTTTCAAAAGATAAACGTACATTGCCCGGATGCATAGCACTGATGTAATCTAGAAACAAATGAGACTTTTTTTTTATTCAAGTTAGTTAACATAATGAAAGCTCTCTATAATAACACTGAGTCGTGTGTGAGAGTTGGTAAGTCTTGTAGCAATTCGTTTAGCATTACGTCGGGTGTTCGACAAGGGTGCATTTTGTCTCCTTTTCTCTTTAGTTTGGTTATTGATTATGTTATGCGAAATTCACTTCAAGGGAAAGATTTTGGCCTTAAATGGGCTGGAGATACGAAAATTTCTGATTTAGATTATGCTGATGATTTAGCCCTTTTGGCAAATGATGTTGATGAGATGAACTCTTTCATTCGAGCTGTTGATGAGACTGATAGTAGAGTAGGTTTGGTTATAAACAGAGAGAAAACTAAAGTGATGAAAATTGGTCAGGCAGGCTGTGATTCAGTTCATCTGAATGGTTGCAGTCTTGAACAGGTGTCACAGTTTAATTACCTTGGGAGCTATTTAACAGATACTGATGATATGCGGCATGAGATTAACAGACGAATAGGGATTGCTGCCGGGACTTTTAAGAATCTATGGAGATTGTGGAGAAATAGGCGTATACACCTAAAGACTAAAATTAGACTGTATAATAGTTTGGTTCTATCTAGGGTTTGTTATGGTAGCGAAACTTGGATGCTATGTAAAAGGAAACTAGATGCTTTTGATTCTAGATGCTTACGTAAGTTCTTGGGAATTAGGTGGTTTAACTTTGTAACGAATGATGAGGTTAGGCAAAGGAGTCTGCAACCTCCTTTAATCAGCATATTGTGCAGAGAGAGACTCAGTTGGTTTGGCCATGTTGCCCGTATGGATAATTATAGATTGGCGAATAAGGTTATGAATAATGTGCCTAGAGGCCTCAGAAGGAGGGGGAGACCTAGGATGCGGTGGGCAGACAATGTCAAACAGGACCTTGTTAGAATTGGTGTGCAGTGGCCGGATGCAGCAGATGTAGCTCAGGACAGATATGCTTGGAGAATTAAACTGCACGGTCTGGTTGGACCTCCGTAGCCCATGGCTGCTTGAGGATGATGACGATGATGATGATTGAATTTAAAACTGTAAAATTAATGAAACGAAAAGATAGATCTCTAATTTTATGAATTTGAAGACTATCTTGGAAAGATATTTTAATTTCCTGTATGAGATGAAGGACATCGCTATTTTTTTATGCAGAAAAGAAGATCTTTCTCTCTTTTGAGATTTTCGAATGTATAGATCTTTAATTCTCCCGATGAAATGAGATAATCTCTAAAATTTTTGAATCTGAAAAAAAAATGCCTCTACTTACGCTATTTACAGAGACAGATGGTTGGGTTGTTTTACCTCTGAACGGCACTTTTTTTGCACACCATCAGATAAATGGCTGGGTCACATTGACCCCGAAGGCTCAGAGAAAGTTGGAGGAGGGGGCAATATATTTAATTTTCTAGCTGCTACGAGGTTATCTCTATTTTTCTTGTCTTTTAAACGAGAAAAGGAATATCTTTCCTTTTACAGATGTAGATAAAAAAAATCTATCTGTAAATTTATATTATTTTTAATGTGAAAACAAAAAAAATTTTTAATTTTTCCGAATGCGTAGATTTCAAATTTTTTGTATGAAGTGAGAAAAATCTTCAATTTCTTTAATGTCGAAAGAAATAATTTTCATAAAATTTCTCTATTTTTCTTTTAAATGAGAAAAATATCAAACTCCTTCTGTTAAGGGTATGATTAATTGGAATCTACTGAAGTAATTTATTCACTTGCCATATTGTATAACATTGCATCATAGCTTTGCCATCGAACAATAAGTGAAAAGGGGACACACGAGAGGCCGAAGCTTTCGTAACAATATCGCCAGAAACGTATTAAATTTGTAACACAATAATGTTAATTTGCGACACCGAACAATCATACATTACCTAAGATTCTTTGGTGTCAAAGCAGGGGCGGGGGTGGCTCAGTCGGTAGCGCGCCAGGCTCGTAATCTGCAGTTCCCAGGTTCGAGTCCCAACTGGGTCAGCGTTGAGATTTATCTCCGCAAAATTCCCTGCCCACGGTCAGTAGGGGACACCGATGGGCTTGGAAAGGCCGCCGTCCGTCGGATGGGACGTTAAGCCGTGGCCCCGTGTGCGGGAGAGTTATACCGTGTGCACGTTAAAGAACACGCTGGATGGCCTTGACGGGAGGCTACCATCTGTCTCCCAACAGCTGTTCCAGTGGGTCCCCACCTTCTCTGAGCCTTCGGGTCCATGTGACCTGGCCATTTAGCCCATGGTGTGCAAAAAAGTACCTCTCAGAGGTAAAACAACCTAACTTTGGTGTCAAAGCAAAAGTAAACAAATACTAATTAACACTCATGTTTAGTCAGCAATTTTAACTCAGCTGTCGAATTTATTAATTTCTGAAATAATTTTTTTATGAAAAAATGTGACTTAATACACAATTCAATGAATTGTTATTGAAAAAAAATTGAATTAATTTGGTTGAAAAATAAATTTAAATTTTGAAATCCAGTAATATGCGTTCGGAATTTAGAGTTGAGTTGGGTTGTTTTACCTCTGAGCGGCACTTTTTTTTGCACACCATGGGCTAAATGGCCAGGTCACATGGACCCCGAAGGCTCAGAGAAGGTTGGGGAAGGGGACCCACTGGAACAGCTGTTTGGAGACAGATGGTAACATCCCGTCAAGGCCATACAGCGTGTTCTTTGACGTTTACAGGATATGGCTCTCCCGCACACGGGGCCACTGCTTAACGTCCCATCCGACGGACGGCGGCCTTTCCAAGCCCATCGGTGTCCCCTACTGACCTTGGGCAGGGCGGGGAGTTTTGCGGAGATTCGGAATTTAGAGGATCAAGAAAATTGGAATATATAAACAGCAGCAGTGGCAGTTTAAATGATTACTCTTATGATAGAAGCAAGCTAGAAACGAAAGTAATAATCCTTATACTAAACTTCACTCCCACGTGCATTTCTAGCAGTTCCTGTAATAATTACGTTAATTTTCACCATTTTTTTTAACGAATATTTTTGCAGAACGATCTAACTTATTAAATGTCTCATCTTCCACAATTCTTAAATATTTTTAACCTACTAACACAAATTATAACAAAAATAAATAAAAATACCTATAACTGGGTAATTCATTTATAACAATAAATAAAATAACCAATAAATAATACTCACGAATAAGAATAAATAATGATACACTTAGAAATGTTAGCTCTTCTGCAAGTGCTTATTCACGTGAACAAATGTGTCCAAAATCGCTTGCACAAAAAACGGGAAACTCACTTCCTAAACGTCATCAAACTAAGAACGATGTCCCAATGTGCAACAAATAAATATTTGGTGGCTCAGTTGGTAGCGCGCCAGGCTCGTAATCTGCAGTTCTCAGGTTCGATTTCCAGCTGGTTCCGAGTTGAGATTTATCTCCGCAAAACTCCCTGCCCCCCGGTCAATAGGGGACACCGATGGGCTTGGAAAAGCCGCCATCCGTCGGTTGAGACGTTAAGCTGTGGTTCCATGTGCGGGAGAGCCATACCCTGTGCACGTTAAAGAACACGCTGGATGACCTTGACGGGAGGCTACCATCTGTTTCCCAACAGCTGTTCCAGTGGGTCCCCTCCCCCAACCTCTGATCCTTCGGGGTCCATGTGACCTGGCCATTTAGCCCATGGTGTGCAAAAAAGTGCCGCTCAGAGGTAACTCAACCCAGAAATAAATGACCAAGTAGTAATATGTTAAAATGTCAGACTTGACGTCAATTAACGGCAGTACTGCTTTGGCGCAAAATTCAAAACGTAGATGTACGTTCGTATTACAGTAGGCCGGCTAAGACATGATGTGAAATATACGTTCGTACTGCTCAAAAGGGTTGAAACACTAAATGTAACTCTTTGCAATCTCATTTAAAAAAAAAAACATGCAAATATGCAAAAAAAAACACTCTAGGTGGCCGGTTATCACTACGGAAAGTTGGGTCACTTCTCAAAAGGTTAAATACGGAACGTATGTTGTTGTAAATTGAAATAGATTTTGATTGAGATCTTTGAAATTTTCAGTCCCATTTTCTCATAAAAAACTTATGTAAGAAATCACTGAGTGTAACTATTGTTCACACAACACGGAATCTTACCTAATTAATATTTCTTTGGTTTCTACATTAAGAATAAATCATCATTTGTTACAATTAATATATTATACTGTCTCTTCTGCAACAAGGGGCGGGGGTGGCTCAGTCGGTAGCGCGCCAGGCTGGTAATCTGAAGTTCCCAGGTTCGAGTCCCAGCTGGGTCAGCGTTGAGATTTATCTCCGCAAAATCTCCCGCCCTGCCCACGGTCAGTAGGGGACACCGATGGGCTTGAAAAGGGTTGTTGTTTTTGGGTTGTTTTACCTCTGAGTGGCACTTTTTTGCACACCATGGGCTAAATGGCCAGGTCACAAGGACCCCGAAGGCTCAGAGAAGGTTGGGGGAGGGGACCCACTGGAACAGCTGTTGGAAGACAGATGGTAGCCTCCCGTCAAGGCCATCCAGCGTGTTCTTTAACGTGCACAGGGTATGGCTCTCCCGCACACGGGGCCACGGCTTAACGTCCTATCCGACGGACGGCGGCCTTTCCAAGCTCATCGGTGTCCCCTACTGACCGTGGGCAGGGCGGGGAATTTTGCGGAGATAAATCTCAACGCTGACCCAACCGGGACTCGAACCTGGGAACTACAGATTACGAGCCTGGCGCGCTACCGGGCTTGAAAAGGCCGCCGTCCGTCGGATGGGACGTTAAGCCGTGGCCCCGTGTGCGGGAGAGACATACCCTGTGCACTTTAAAGAACACGCTGGATGGCCTTGACGGGATGTTACCATATGTCTCCCAACAGCTGTTCCAGTGGGTCCCCAACCGTATCTGAGCCTTCGGGGTCCATGTGACCTGGCCATTTAACCCATGGTGTGCAAAAAAGTGCCGCTCAGAGGTAAAACAACCCAACTTCTGCAACAAATATTGCGACAACCTTACCTTCGGCTTTATCGACATTAGTTTCTTTTACTCTTCTTATCGGCGTTTAGTGTTTAAGCACAAAAACCAAAAACAGAAAAATGAATAAAAAAAAGATCTCGTGATAAAGAATAAAGAGAAGAGGAGGAGTAGGGGTGAAGGGGAGGGGGGGGGCATGTTTTCAAGAGAAGGAAGATCTTGACACAAAGAGCTCAGCGCTCGAGTACCCATTAAGCTCAACGCAGCAGAAACGAACTCCGTGTCCATTGGATTCTAAGTGCACGATAAGGACGGACGATTGGCTTCCCATTGTGAAGGAAGCCTTCCCACTTTGTCTGTTGTCCGTCCGGGTGCCCTAAACCGTTCCATGGCTCATTACGCATTTGTATCTGTTGGGGAGGGGAACGTGCCCTTCTCCTTACCTACAGCAGAGTCCCTCGCTCTCTACCTATAACCACGTGACAAATTGTTTCAATGGCTACTTTAGAAATTTTTTCGTCTTTCAGTTGGATTTTTTTTTTGCGCGTGATTTTTTTGATACTTCTGCTCACCAGCAAACAAAGAAATACGAAACTTAGTGCGGGTTGCTGTATTTTAATCGTCGCTGGAAATTTTTTGAACGGGACGATAACGTCATACATATTGACTAAAAATGTTTCTGCTCTCTTTCCAAATCAACGACGGAACGAAGCTGGTTCTGTGTCGAAATATGAGGACGTTATGGGGCCTTTCTTCACTTTGCTCAACACTTACTCTAGAATTACTGCCTACAGACAGCTGCTTACCACACAGGTCTGACAGGAGCCTGTCAGTTTATACGGCATCGCGCTTGGCTACTGATCTAAGGGACCTGGGTTCGAGCATGGGTAAGGCATGGATGTATGTGTCGTTTTTCTGCTGAGGTCCTGCCATCCTCTCAGACCTTCTACTATGGCATATAAACTGACAGGCTCCTGTCGGACCTCTGTGGCAAGCAGCTGCTTGAGGGGGTATATATAAAAGATCTGAGAGGATGGCGGGACCTCAGCAGAAAAAACGACACGAACATCCATGCTTTATCCGGGGCTCCAACCCAGGTCCCTTAGATCAGTAGCCAAGCGCGCTAACCACTCGGCCACGGGACGGTCTTATTCTTAAATTCTTCGTTTTTTATTATTAATATTTTTTTTTTTTCAATTTGTTCATTTTGTTCACTTCGCTACCTTCTAGACAAGAGGTAAGGAACCTTTATTGGGTAATGAGCTAAAACAATAGAAAAAGGGGAAACGAATTCTGGGAACTGCAAATTATATTCTTATTGGGTCAAGAGCCAAAAAGAGCCGCAATTATTTTTGCTATTAAGAAAAATAAAACCATAACCATTAGTGATCTGGCAACCTTCGTGTCACGTGACACGAAGGTTGCCAGATCACTAATGATCACCAGATCACTGTGCAGTAACTGCACACGCTCCAGTTTGCTGTGAACGGTAACTGGAGCGTGTACAGTTGCTGTACACGCCCCAGATATTTTTCCTGAATTCTGTAATCACATGACACGAAGGTTGCCAGATCACTAATTTCTGAAAAAAAATTGTTGCCAGATATTTTTTCTGAATTCTGTAATCAACCGTAGTGTTCGGATACTTTTTTGAGCGACTGTACACGGTGACGTCTTGCACACGAACGTGGAAAATGCAAATTACGAGCTTGGCAGACTGCTGACTGAGTCAACCTTCGCTCCTTTTCTTTTGGTACTTCTTGCATACGATCTTCTACGAATAGAGAGATAAACCAAAGAGTCTTCAGGACCAAACTTCGTCAGCAAACACCATGCGATTCGAACCTGAACAACAAGGAATGGAATCTACCATTTCGAAATAATTAGTTGAAAAAAAAATGGTTTTCCTGACTGAGATTCGAACTTGGGTCTCTCAGAAGCATGCCGGGCATCCTAACCTACGGACCAACCAGAGCTAACCATTTTTCCACTTCTAGGAGACCTGGGTTCGAATCCCAGTCAACACAACCATTTTTTTTTCAACTAATTATTTCAAGTGTTTCTTGTCAACAAGACGTTTTCCTGTGAATACTTTATTACCGAATACCTTCTTAACCTCCCATTCCTTTTCTTTTTTTCATCTCTGACCGTTTTCATTTACTAACATTTTTATTGCATTGTGTTGATTCCCCCACCCCATTTCTCTTGAGAGAATATACCCCCCCCCCTATTACTGAAGAACAAAAGGGAAATAACGAGACCGGTTACAAATCTCCCCTTCTCCCCTCCCCACGCGGTCTCTGATATTCAATGAGGAAGACAAAACCTCCGCGTGAGGTCTCCCGGCAAGAGCCGTGCGCCTTGTCCCCTTTCATGCTCAACTGCCGCCCAATGCCGCACGCACAGGTATCGAATGACACGTGCGAATCTTATAAAGGGGGGTGTATAAGAAGTACGTTGGCAAAGAAATTTGTTGTAACAGCCATAATTGGACTTCAAACATTACAGAACAAATTTCCAAGTTCTTCACGTAATGTTCCTGCTTCATTGAAAATTACAACACTCATAAATATCTTGAACTGAGACATAAACACTTTCATCAAAAGGAGTGCTCCACTTTCATTTTTGAAGATATTAACTCAAACCCATGTGAAGTTATTGACAAACTCATCGACTACGTCTATATGCAAATCTGAAATTCAAGAGATCAAAATTACTCCTCATTTAAATAATCTGGAACTTGACTCCCCCATTACTAGTGACAGATTAAATATGATTGCCTTCCTAAATAAACTAGCTTCAGGGCCCACATTTCTTTTTCAAATTACGCTTCTTTCATCTCCAATGCATTTTTCTTGCTCTGTTTGTCCAAAATCTCTTGAAGAAGTAGGTTTTTGGTTTTTACAAACTAGTCCTGTACTCTGGCCAAAATTCTTACCTCTGATCTTTGAAAACTGGCATTTAAGATTGTTTGATCGGTTAACTTTTTTGAATTAATCGAATTTAATCGGCCTCCAAAGCACCTTCCCGCATATCCCCTGATATCTCCAAACTCCAAAACACCTTCCCGCATATCCCCTGATATCTCCAAAGCACCTTCCCGCATATCCCCTGATATCTCCAAAGCACCTTCCCGCATATCCTCTGATATCTCCAAAGCACCTTCCCGCATATCCTCTGATATCTCCAAAGCACCTTCCCACAATCCCCTGATATCTCCAAAGCACCTTCCCTCATATCCCCTGATATCTCCAAAGCACCTTCCCGCATATCCCCTGATATTCCAAAGCACCTTCCCGCATATCCCCTGATATTCCAAAGCACCTTACCGCATATCCCCTGATATTCCAAAGCACCTTCCTGCATATCCCCTGATATTCCTGATAGCTTCTACTGATAGCCAAAACTTTGACAAGGTTAAAGCGGTAACAACATTCGATTGTTGTGTACAGTACTTCTGCAATTCTTCTTTCTTGGTTTGTTGTCCCCCCCCCCCTGTGTTTGTTGCGCAAGATTCCAGGGAGATTGATTGTTAACTTGGCATTGTAGAAACTTTACAACGTCTATTTGTTGCGAGCAATAAACGAGACACGGGAAGTAAATATGTATTAATGAATAAGGAATCTGGCAGGTTGGGTTGGGTTGTTTTACCTCTGAGCGGCACTTTTTTGCACACCATGGGCTAAATGGCCAGGTCACATGGACCCCGAAGGCTCAGAGAAGGTTGGGGGAGGGGACCCACTGGAACAGCTGTTGGGAGACAGATGGTAGCCTCCCGTCAAGGCCATCCAGCGTGTTCTTTAACGTGCACAGGGTATGGCTCTCCCACACACGGGGCCACGGCTTAACGTCCCATCCGACGGACGGCGGCCTTTCCAAGCCCATCGGTGTCCCCTACTGACCGTGGGCAGGGCGGGGAATTTTGCGGAGATAAATCTCAACGCTGACCCAGCTGGGACTCGAACCTGGGAACTACAGATTACGAGCCTGGCGCGCTACCGACTGAGCCACCCCCGCCCCAGGAATCTGGCAGATAAAGTGGTTTAGACGTTAGCGAACTGTTGCAGTTAGTGCGGAAATCACATTTTGATATCCCACCACCAGATAGAATAGAAAAAGGTTGGAAAATGGTTGACTTATCTGGCAGCAGCAAATCTAAATCTTTGAACTGATCCATCACATACTAAGGACGGAACAAATTCGAAATTATTCCGTTGTTTTAGTAATACTTCAGCACTACTACTTATTTTCAAATTGTTTCGTAGAGGAACAGATGTAATTTCGATCTTTTTGACTGCAAAATGTTTGGTTAATGTGTTCAAATAGCAAACCAATAGTAATATGAAACGGGACCATGAAAGAACTGGCCTTGAAATGCATAAAGCTGCACATTGTGGTTGAGAATGGCTGCTATTTTAATATCAACGTCCCCAAAACATTTTCTAGAGGAGGTAAACTATGGGCGTCGGTAGTTCTTTTAGGAGGTACGGAAGCATTGCCTCCTTTGTATTTTTTTGTTTGAAAATTTTATGCTTAGTCATTACTAAAATCTACACATTATTAGAGGATAAAGATTTCTAGTTACTTCTAATTCTTCAAACTTACAAACATTATTATATTGCATAAGTAATACACACAATTTTAGCTGTTTCAATTTCAGCTTTTTTACGCTAAAGACAAAATTTGCCTCTCACTGAAATAATTCCTGCCTGCGCTTCTAGGCAAAATATGTAAGCATTTGTAGTGGATCAGCTTTATATGTTCATCTGGCCATTAATAAAATAATACTCACTGCTAGAATAGCTAGATATAATCCACTTTATTTGATGTTGTAGCTGACTTTGAAAACGAACCTTTCTTAAACTTTTCGTTTAATACTCGTGGGGAAGATCGAGACCGAGTCGAAAGTAAACAGAAGAAGGCAATTTTCGCACCTTATTGCGAAGACTCGAATCAAGGTTCCTTTGATGAGCAGCGAAACAAGCTAACTGACGATTCTGCCACGGTAGAGTGCAATTTTTTCAATGTTTTTTTTTTAAATTGCAAATTCAAATTTATTTTCAATAAGTATTATCTATAATTATATTACATAAAAAATCCCACTAAGCCGAAGCTTATCAGCGGGAATGTACATATATGTTTTTACAGATATGATCTAGATTGCCTCAGTAGTACAAAAAATGAAGGAGAGAAAAAAAAGGAATAAATGAAAAAGAAAACCGACAAAATGAAGAAAGTTTCCAAATAAAAACATCACTTTTTCATCAACCGCTGAAATAATTTTTCTTTAACATCACAAATTTTTTTTAAGTTAACTATTTCTCTAGGAAGCAAGTTAAATAGGTAGGGAATTTGATATTCTTTGGAATTTCGTCCGTAATTATTATAAAATTTTGGTTGTTTCAAAAAAACCCATAGCCTTTTTTCTAGTAAACTTATTGTGGCAAATATTTTGTTTATAGGTATCATCAAAGAAGTTATTGATAACAGAAACAAACACATATAAACTTTCATAGGTAAAATTTTGAACAAACTGAATATATCATCTTTCGTTGAAAGGGAATATTTAACTTCTATATTACACAATCCTTTTAGCAGACTAAATTGTATTCTTTTAATTTTATTTAATTCTGTCTTATAGGCTGTTCCATAAACTGTTATCCCATACCTAATTATAGATTGAGCTTATTGTTAAAATCCTACTCTTTAAGAAAGAAAATGTTTTTAACCTGTCATCATTCCCATGACATTTTGGACACCGGATATTATAAATAAATGTCTCCTTAATCAGCTGCTTACCACAGAGGTCTTACAGGAGCCTATCAGTTTATACGCCATAGTAGAATGGCGGGACCTCAGCAGAAGGACAACGCAAGCATCCATGCCTTACCGGGTTCGAACCCAGGTCCCTTAGATCAGTAGCCAAGTGCGCTAATCACATACGTGGGATGTAATAGATCCAATTCTTTTCAGACTTCTAAATATATTTTTCAATTATTTCTTTAAAATATAATTATCTTTTGAACATCTTCGAACATTCATTAATAAAAACTCCAACAAGATTTTTATTTCTGATTGGAAATGTGATCCAAATCAAAATGTGCTATTGCAGCATATTGTAAAAGTAGTGCTACATGGAGTTGTTCCCCCAAAACATGACTCTTAGTGAATTAAATGTGTAACCCTAATCTACAGACGAAAAGCTCTCAATTACTAATTATAAAAAAACCAACCAATACATGAAAAATACGAGACTTTCACTTTAACCACCCGACGTACATAGAGAAAAATATAATCGACCAAGCAATAAAGAAAATCCAGTTACAAAGCACAGAGGAGGAACAAACAATAACGTAAATAAAATGACTGGGAAAAAACCTCGCTGAAACCCATTATCCAGCTAAGTTCATCATAGAAATAAAAAACAAAAAAGTAGAGAAATTAAATAAAGCAAAAGGAAAGCAGTTCTTCACTAAAAAAAATGTCTTACCATAAATGTCTTTTTGAAAAAAAAATCCGAAGAGTGAGCAATAAATTCAATATAAGAATAGTACCAGACCTGAACAAGAAAATAAAAAAGTACACCCCCAAACATAAAACAGCAAGAAAAAAATACATATATATAACAGAGAAAATGGAATTTTATAAAGTAACGAGTGAATGTTGGAGGAACAGGAGAGAAACACTAGAAACAAGAATAAAAGAACACAAACTGCAATAAAAATAAATACATAAATTAAACAGGACTGGACAGACACGTAAAAAAAAAAAACTAATCATAAAATAGACTGGAATACCTCAACAACAATTAAAAAAGAAAACAGATGCATTCATAAGAAAAGCAGAAGATTGCTAATACAACCAACAGATGGCGCCATGAACGATATGCAAGGAATTCTTTTACCCAAAATCTGACATCCACAAATACAGAAGAAAGTAAGTTCCAACAAAGCTGGGTAGGGGGTGGCTTAGTCGGTAGCAAGAATTCAGACCGGAAGCGCCAGGCTCGTAATCTGTGGTTCCCAGGTTCGAGTCCCAGCTGGGTCAGCGTTGAGATTTATCTCCGCAAAATTCCCCGCCCTGCCCACGGTCAGGGGGTCCAATGGGCTTGGGAAGGCCGCCGTCCGTCAGATGGTACGTTGGCCCCTTATTCGGAAGAGCCATACCCTGTGCACGTTAAAGAACACGCTGGATAGCGTTGACGGGAGGCTACCATCTGTCTCCCAGCTGTTCCAGTGGGTCCCCTTCCCTAACCTTCTCTGAGCCTTCAGGGTCCTTGTGACCTGCCCATTGTGTGCAAAAAGGTGTCGCTCGGAGGTAAAACAGCCCATCAGAGCTACAAACACCTTGGATGACGACCCCTGATTGGGGTCGAAATATTAAGATATCTACTCACAAGTAAGTGAATCCATTTGTCTTAATTGTCAACAGATATAAATCTTATTCTAAGACAAACATGAATACAATTATTACTGCAGTTTTTATTTTCACTTTTTGCTGATATACAAAAATTCAGACGGTAAAGGGTTTAAAATATGATACTTTAAAATATGAACATTCTTTTAAAATAAAATTGAATTTATTACAAAAAAAATTAAATATTTATATATAAACAGTGATGAAAACATTTCTAAACGACCTTCTTTCTTTTTCACCTGGTCTAAATATATCGTTGGTCCCTTTAATGGCTTCCCCGTGTGGATCTGCTGCCAAGCGTAAACTTTTTACCTCCGTGACAGTCTCTTGTGTCCTCTTTGAAGTCTCGCTCGCACCCTCAAGCACTCTTTCGGCTGCTTGTTCGCCGAGCGGACGCCGCCGTCTCTCTCTCTCTTTTGTGGAGGTTAACGCCAATTGGCTTGTTTTCTCCGCAGACACCTCAACAATTCGCGACGTAGAAATCAGACGGAGCGCACAAAATGCACCGCAAACAAACCAAAAATTCGCTACTGAACCAACGAAGAGGAGGTCGTGTCTGTTTGTCAGTCCACCCAACCCCCTTCCCCCCTTTTTACTCTAAAAGCGAACGAAAACACGCAGTTTTGGACTCTTAAGCAGAAATCGTCTTTTGTTGCCTTCAATCGGCAACAAGACAGAAAAGCACCCAACAATTATGTCTGCTCAATTGAATTGCAACAAAGCGAATTGCAACAACAGCAACGAGGTTTCCCTAATTGTTTGGATGCTACAGGGACAACAGGACGGTGCTCTTCAGGAATTTTTAAAAAGGAACCAAACAAGTGGAAGAAATTATTATTCGACATACAATGACCCGTCTGGTGAAAAAGAAATTTCCTGATATTTCTGAGTAGACAAGACTATGCAGCTTTAACTGTTTGAGCATTGTTGATGATAAAGATTATTATTTCCGGCAAACATCGTCAACATTATTTAACGCTTTAATGCAGATGTATGGCATGATTTTTCGAATGAGATCAATTTCTCAAAAGCAATGTTGATAATTAAGAAAAGCATTGTTCCGATATAATAATAAAAATAAATAAATACCCCCTCAAGCAGCTGCTTGCCACAGAGGTCTGACAGGAGCCTGTCAGTTTATATGCCATAGTAGAAGGTCTGAGAGGATGGCAGGACCTCAGCAGAAAAACCACACACACATCCATGCCTTACCCTGTTACAAAAATATCTTGGCTTTTACGTCAATAGGTTTTTATTTGACGCCGTTATAAATACAGTATGGGCATCCGCAGAGAGGGGGGGCAAACGGGGCACTTCCCCCCCCCCCTGGGATCGAGTAAATAATTCCACAAATTATAATCGTAACAATTTAAACGTAATTAATTTATTTATATTATGTATGTGTTTTTGCATTGATGCAATACTGTATTCTGTAATCTACTTGTGAAAAAAAAAACCAAGGTTCATTATTTTATTGGTATGGATTATTTTGGTAAGCTGGTGTATAAAAAAGGAAAACATTGTCGTCTTGTGCATGGTGATCAATGTATGAAAAGAATTAGTTTTGAAAAACCAGTACACTTAGCCGCAGTTTTGTGATAGTTATTTAGTTATTTAGGAATTTAATAGATTCTTCTGAAAGCTTATCTCTGTTTTATTATAGAGTTTCGAGCCGGTTGATTTTGTTTATAAATGATTTTATCCATACTTTTGAAATAAATTACATTGTATTGTAAATATCATTGTCCAATTTTTACTTGAACTGACGTTCAGTGTTCATCCATTTTTAATTTCCAGGGGGCGGGGGTGGTCAGTCGATAGCGCGCCAGGCTCGTAATCTGTAGTTCCCAGGTTCGAGTCCCAGCTGGGTTAGCATTGAGACCTGCCCGCGGTCAGTAGGGGACACCGATGGGCTTAGAAAGGCCGCCGTCCGTCGGATGGGACGTTAAGCCGTGACCCCGTGTACGGGAGAGCCATACCCTGTGCACGTTAAAGAACACGCTTTATGCCCTTGACGGGAGGCTACCATCTGCTTCTCAACAGCTGTTCCAGTGGGTCCCCTCCCCCAACCTTCTCTGAGCCTACGGGGTCCATGTGACCTGGCCATTTAGCCCATGGTGTGCAAAAAAGTGCCGCTCAGAGGTAAAACAATCCAACCCAACCCTTTTAATTTGCAACAATATTTTCTTTTTTCTCAAGTCTCGACATTCTCACAGATCTTTTGCACGACGAATGAAAATTGATTGGATTTCGACAACAAAGTCGCTGCTCGAGGGAAAAGACACAAAAGTACCATCAGTAAAAAACACAAAAATCATCATTTGCCTATTTGCACTCAAAACCGAACACGATTCATATAGTTGCATTAACAACACAATCATGTGTTTTAAAAACTTTCTAAAATTCCTGTAAAATTTCGCGTCTCAACTTGCCATCGTTGAGATTTTCCCTTCCTAAACTCTAATTTGCACTGGGTGAGGTGGCCGAGTAGTTAGCACGCTTGGCTACTGATCTAAGGGACCTGGGTTCGAGCCCCGGATTAGGCATGGATGTGTCTGTCGTTTTTCTGCTGAGGTCCTGCCATCCTCTCAGATCTCCTACTATGGCATATAAACTGACAGGCTCCTGTTAGACCTCTGTGGCAAGCAGCTGCTTGAGGGGGTATTTATTTTATTTATTTATTTTTGAGAAGAAGGAGAGTCCGAAGAACTTCAGAATGAAGTTGTCGGATGTCTCTCCGTCGGATGCGGATTTAGGCGTGGTCCCACGCGTCATACACTGTGTCGTTAAAGAACACAGTGAATTGCCTTGGAGGGTTGGGTTGTGTTGTTCTACCGCTGAGCGGTACTTTTTTGAACACCATGGGCTAAATGGCCAGGTCACGTGGACCCCGAAGGCTCAGAGAAGGTTGGGGGAGGGGACCCACTGGAACAGCTGTTGGGAGACAGATGGTAGCCTCCCGTCAAGGCCATCCAGCGTGTTCTTTAACGTGCACAGGGTATGGCTCTCTCCCGCACACGGGGCCACGGCTTAACGTCCGATCCGAAGGATGGCGACCTTTCCAAACCCATCGGTGTCCCCTACTGACCGTGGGCAGGGGGGAGGGGGGAATTTTGCGGAGATAAATCTCAACGCTGACCCAGCTGGGACTCGAACCTGGGAACTACAGATTACGAGCCTGGCGCGCTACCGACTGAGCCAACCCCGCCCCTTGCCTCGGAGGAATTGCCTACCCAACTCTGAGCACTTGTAGATCTTGTAATCTCGGGGGGGGGGGGGGGGCATTAAGATTTAATTCGACTAATCTCCACCCATTTCCTCGGTCAGAAAAAAGACACTTATGGGCTTCGAAACGCCACCGTCCGTCCAATGGGACGTTAAACCGTGGCCCCGTGTGCAGGAGAGCTAGATTCTGAGCACATCTGGATTGCCTTGACGGGAGGCTCCCATCTGTCTGGTAACAGCTGTCCATTGGATCCCGTTCCCCAACTTTCTCTGAACCCTTGGGGGGGGGGGAGGTCATTACGACCTGACCACTTAGTCCATTGTGTGCAAAAAATTTTCAGGTCAGAGGTCAAACAATCAACTCATACAAGCATAGTAAAGACAAAAACAAAATTTGCGATTAATTCACCATGAAGTAAATTCAAAAACGACACTTGAGAAGTTAAAACAGCACCGGCTCCATTTAGTCTACTAAACCACCTAGTGTGATTTTCCTCCGCAGCTAAATCGTTTCAATTTCGTTTCCCCCTTCTCCGAGAATATTACTTTTTAATCACTCCGCGGCACGAAACGGAGTCAACAGAAGAAAAACGAAATGCCGAATTTGTTGTTGACGCAATGAATCGCGTCACGTGATCAAGCTCTTTTTGTCTCGTCATAATGAGACGAGATCAACAGTGGAGAATCGCGTGCGCGCAAGCGCGTGGCGGCATCGTGCGCGGAGCAGAAACGGCTAAATAAATGACGTTAGTTTTCGGCGTAGGGGTTGGGAGGGTGGTCGTAGTAAACGGACTCGCTTCTCCGGTCAACAAAACGCTGGGCAGGGACAGACACCGATCGCTTTAGACACCGGACGCGAGACATTCAGACCGATATTTGTCACCGACAGTTAATTATCCTTCTCTGTGGCGAAAGAGAGGGATGGGTGGCGGGAGAGTGGGGGGGGGGGGGAGTATATAACGTTTCGGTGAATGACAAAATGGCGGAAGTTTATGCAAACGGAAATATTGTTGATTTGCACGCGCATTTTGCCCCTACCCTCTGAAATGAAAGAACCGCAAAAAGAAAGAAAATTAACTTCGATTCGAACCCAGATTGTCTGAAACGGATTCCTAACCTCCTTCAAAATATTCTGTCGCATCCTTTTTCCGATATTTGGTGGATGAGGAGCAGGAGGAATTCGTTTGGTCGGTTTGTCATATTCTTAAACTTGGGTTCGAATCATACTGTGTGTATTGAGATTTTCTCTTCACACTGAAAAGACTCTGCTGTCTTCAGAAGAGAAGTTAAGCCGCATCCCAGATACAGGAGAGTCATACACTATGCACATTAAAGATCACGCATGGGAAATTTCTATATGTCTCTTCCAGTGGGGTTTCCTTTGCTGAGACCTCGAGGTTCTTGTGACCTGGGTCACTTAGTCCATTTTGTGCAAATCTTTGTCATCGCATCGCACAAAGAAAGGGAGGGGTAGCAATACAACCCTCCCCCAGAGATGTACCCGGGGGAGGGGGGGGAACAAGGGTCTTATACGATACCTCAAACTTCTCTGCCTGCTTTGAAATCCAAAAGAGATGTTTTTGTATAATTTTATTCTAGCCCGATACTATATCTCCAATACTGTGTTGTGTTTGTGTTGTTTTACCTCTGAGCGGCACTTTTTTTGCACACCATGGGCTAAATGGCCAGGTCACATGGACCCCAAAGGCTCAGAGAAGGTTGTGGGAGGGGACCCACTGGAACAGCTGTTGGGAGACAGATGGTAGCCTCCCGTCAAGGCCATCCAGCGTGTTCTTTAACGTGCACAGGGTATGGCTCTCCCGCACACGGGGTCACGGCTTAACGTCCCATCCGACGGACGGCGGCCTTTCCAAGCCCATCGGTGTCCCCTACTGACCGTGGGCAGGGCAGGGAATTTTGCGGAGATAAATCTCAACGCTGACCCAGCTGGGACTCGAACCTGGGAATTACAGATTACGAGCCTGGTGCGCTACCGACTGAGCCACCCCCGCCCCCATCTCCAATACTAAAAGTATATTGAAGAAACAACTATATATAATAATGTCATTCCATATAGGATATAATTTAAATCTTTCCTCTTCGGTGGAATATTTTAGTAATTGGCAAAACATACTCAAGTCATGCTTTTGGACACCTCCTGCAACAACTAAAACCTGGATACGTGTCTGCCTCCCTCCCCCCTCCCCCCTCTCTTTTTCAGTGAATGTTTCTATAGAGTTATAAGGCTCTTTCTAGTTAAGGATATTTCAACCAATAAATGAAAGAAATTAAAACATTTCCAAAACCAGAAAAATCTAATCATATTTTCACAAATTCAATAATGCACTAATTCCTTAAGTTAGTTTTCTTTTAAATAGTGGACATCTCTGAAGACAAAACTTCTGATGACCAGAATCTAAGAGGAGGGGGGGGGGTTATTCAGGTGGGGGAGGAGAAGGGGGGAGGTAAAAAGTTTATCGACCCGAGTTGAAGGTTTACCCGACACCGACATATCAGGCTAGCTGTCCTCAGTGATCTGACAGAGATTAATAGCCCCATCTTCACCGCATTTTCTGCATTGTTGAAGTGTCAGGGTCGTGTCATCACACTTCCTGAATCTTCGGAACCTTCCTTCCACGCTCTCTCGTGCTCCTAAAAGGGTATCCCGCTTTGGCATCGCATCGCACAATGGAAACTGGGAAGATTGCTAAGTCAATCTTTTCGCTCTTTTTTTTTTCATCTTTCGCTTTCTATTCTTCTTTATTATCCTTCATTTTCTTTTTCATTTCGAACGGCATTCCGTTCTGTCTTACTCACCGACTCAGGTGATGAGAGAGCAGGGACATAGAGAGGCGCCAAGTAATCGACAGTAGTCTCTCTGGATGAATTCCTCGTCGGCGAAGACCAGACCTCGAAAATTGGCTTGTCCTTTATGCCAACGTAATGTTATTTTCCTCACTTTGATTAACTGACACTGTGATATTCCTCGGGAGAGCTTTCCTTCATTGTTATCCGTAATGATGCGATAAAGAGTGTCTGCCTCAACAGCAGTTGACAGAAAGAAGTGAAAGAGTGGGGCGGGGGGGGGGGAGATGGGAAAGCGAGAAGAGAAAATTGTTAGGAAGAAATTTTCGAGTTTTGCTAAAAGTGCCTTAGGCTGTGACGTAGGCGAGGTATTATCTTTTTTATTCCGGCTAATTTTTGTCATTTTTAATTTTGATCTTTGAAATTATACTAATGAAAATAAAAATGAAACGTTTTTCGCCCTCGGGGATAATGTTTTTTACCATCTCTTTTTTGTTGCAGTGAGATGGTCTGTCGAGCAACCTAAATTCAAGACTGAGCAGCAGATGCAGGGAACAGCTGTTGAAAAAAAAGATGAAGACGGAATCGTCAGATATATGGCTCCCATCAAGGCCGTCCAACGTGTTCTTTAACGTGCACAGAGTATGGATCTCCTGCACACGGAACTACGGCTTAACGTCCCATCCGACGGACGGCGGCCTTTCCAAGCTCATCACTGTCCCCTACTGACCGTAGGCAGAGCGGGGAATTTTGCGGAGATAAGTCTTAATGCCGACCTAGCTGGGACTCGAACCTGGGAACTACTTACACAATGACATGCCACGCTGGTCTTAGTAGTCAGTCAGGTGTCACGTGACACGAAGGTTGCCAGATCACTAATTTCTGAAAAAATCGTTGCCAGATATTTTTCCTTAATTCTGTAATCAACCATAGCGTTCGGATACTTTTTTGAGCGACTGTACACTAACCACTAGACCAGGGAGGGCTTAAGTTTTTGTAACTTAATTTTTTAACTTGAGTGTATGTCTCATGATATTATTCAAGTGCCGAAATGCAACAACCCCAGTTAAGGACTGTCGTAAAACTAATGGCTCGGAATCTATAGTTCCCATTGAAGTCCCGCTTATGCTAGCGTTCAACTTTATCTCCGATAATTCTTATCCTGCCCCCTGTCAGAAACGACGGGCTTGGAATGACCGCCGTCCGTCTGATGGGACGTTAAGCCATTGTCTCCTGTGCAATTGAGTCATGCCTTCTGTTGAGACCTTGCTGTTAGGCCATGCCTTCAATTGAGCCTTGCTGTTAGGTGACAGATTCATTCTGTCACCTAACAGCTGTCCAGTTGGTCCTCTTCCTCAATCATATCTGAGCCTTTGGAGTCCTTGTGACCTGGTCATTTATCCCAACGTGCTCAAAGCAGTTCCACTCAGAAGTGAAATAACCCAACTCAAACCGTGAAACTGACGGATCTCCTTTTGAATTATCTACACATTACGACACAGATGAATGAAGAGAATCTTTAATTCAATCCATATTTTTTATTTTAAACATTACATCAGGGAATAGATTAACAAAACCCATGCAGTATTTTTCAAATACTGTTTATATTTTTGCTCTGCAGTTTATTCTTTTATAATGACACTCAACCCAACCCTATCCCACGTGGGTTGGAAGAAAAGTCTGCCTGACAGCCTAACACATCGCCCAGCATGATACAACAGTTCTCTCTGCTGGCCATACCTCATAGTCCATTAATTCTGCTCTGCACACCCAGCGGAAGGCTACATCATCGAATATACACCTTACTTAAGAGCGAATCTTTTACATTAGACGTCATCTGTTCCACTCCCTTTCTTGTCGCTGTCTCACCTTCCCATTTCATTGCCTCTCCCCCCTCCCCTCCCTCCCAACCGCAGTTCTCGACAAGAAAGGTGTATTGGACGTTCTCACAGCTGGGGGTATGCAGCAGGTTGCTTTGGAAGCCTGACAAGATGTTCCCACCCCCTTTGCTGCAATGGAAAACATCCGACCTTAAAATAGATCCTTTAATATGGATAATAATTGTTCGTTTTGTTGTTTCGTTGTTGTTGTTTCTTTGCCACCCCACATGTGGCCTTTCTTAAGACGGTTGGCCCCAATGTGGTTTTCGATCGTGAACTCATTTCGTGGAGATAGCAACTGCAGCAGTTGAACAGCCAGCCAAGTGTCACGGAAACTGGGTTGTTACGAAACGATTTTGGAGAAATGGCTGCAAAAAAGATGAGCGTGAAATCTATCTTAGTGCTCTTTTTTGAACTCTAAGTTCGTCTTTAAAGGTAACGTTGGGTTGTTTTACCTCTGAGCGGCACTTTTTTTTGCACACGATGAGCTAAATGGCCAGGTCACATGGACCCCGATGGCTCAGAGAAGGTTGGGGGAGGGGACCCACTGGAACAGCTGTTGGGAGACAGATGGTAGCCTCCCGTCAAGGCCATCCAGCGTGTTCTTTAACGTGCACAGGGTATGGCTCTCCCGCACACGGCGCCAAGGCTTAACGTCCCATCCGACGGACGGCGGCCTTTCCAAGCCCATCGGTGTCCCCTACTGACCGTGGGCAGGGCAGGGAACTTTGCTGAGATAAATCTCGACGCTGACCCAGCTGGGACTCGAACCTGGGAACTACAGATTACGAGCCTGGTACCCACCCCCGCCCCCGCCCCTTAAAGGTAACGAGTGTGCATTAAATGCAAACTATTTGATAAACATTATGACAGGAGAACAGGATCCACGTGCAAGAACGATACTAATAATCATAGGACGTCTCCTGAATGGGAAGAATGGGTACTTAATACCTCGGTCACGATCATTAGAATTTAATTTCAAATATGTTAAACAATATAAAAAAATGAGAGTTCTGAAACGAAAATTTCTTTTTTTTTTATTCCGCCTCTGCAATATGCTAGAAAAGAGCTATTGATGAATACGAACTTTGAAAGATGGCACTGATAACCCGATAAGAGACACTGATGATCCCAGAAATGATCATCGATAAACAATGATCTATAAAAATATACACTGATGACCTTAGAAATGCGGCACCGATTATCTTAGAGTCAACGAAAAAACTCTTTAAAAACAGGCACCAATGATTTTCCAAAAGGTCATCTATAAATAACCATCTCTTTAAAAAGAGGCACCGATGACCTTGAAAAAAAAGTGATTGATAAATAATTATCTCTTTAAAAGGAGGCACCGATAACCTGATAAGAGACACTGATGATCCTAGAAATGATCATCGATAAATAATGATCTATAAAAATGAACACTGATGATCTCAGAAAAGCGGCACCAATGATTTTAGATTCAACGGAAAAAACTTTAAAAAGAGGCACCAATGATTTTAGAAAAGGTCATCTATAAATAACCATCTCTTTAAAAAGAGACACCGATGATTTTAGATAAGGTCATCTATAAATAACCATCTCTCTAAAAAGAGGCACCGATGACCTTGAAAAAAAGTGATTGATAAATAACTCTCTCTTTAAAAGAAGGCACCGATAACCCGATAAGAGACACTGATGATCCTAGAAATGATCATCGATAAATAATGATCTATAAAAATGAACACTGATGATCGTAGAAAAGCGGCACCAATGATTTTAGATTCAACAAAAAAAAACTCTTTAAAAAGAAGCACTAATGATTTTAGAAAAGGTCATCGTTAAGTAAGCATCTCTTTAAAAAGAAGCACTGATGATCTTGACAAAAGTGATAGATAACTATCTCTTTAAAAAGAAGCACTGAAGGATTTAAGAAAAAGTCACTTTAAAAACAGGCATCGATGATGTGAACAAAATTACGTAGAAGTTCTTTTCTACCTAATGGTCAGTTTCGGATTTTAAATAATATGTAGATATACACAGTCGTATCAGAATAATATGACCACCTACCATACACATGCTATGGTAGGTGGTCATATTATTCTGATATGACTGTGTATATATATATATTTCCACACACAAAAAGTTTATGATAGTTATTTATTATCAAATAAATGTTTATAATTGAAATTAAACTGGAAAATAATAATCGTAAACTTCAAACCTTATTTTTATAACGTTAAATATTTAAGTTAATTACTTTAGATAAATGTTAATTTTTTTGTCCTTAAAAATATTAATGTATAATTATTTAATTTAAAATTATAAAATAGTCTTGATTGATACAAATCAGTTTTCCTTCGATGATCAGTCAAAATAAAATGAAACTATGAAATCCAATCATTTCTAGCGAATATTTACTGCTCAGTTCCAAAAAAGCAAAGAATTAAGTTTCTCTATCCTCGTCCCCTCAAATCATTGGGTCCTCTTCCTCAATCATTGCTATTGTCCTTGAACTTTGACGCATGCAAATTACACTCTAATATCTAAATGTCGACTTTCCTGCCTCAATAGACTGCTTACAATATTAGTTTAAAATTTTGCAAAATTCCAACTCTAGCACCTTTTAAAGTGAAAAATTCAAAATAGTCTAAGATTCGGAAAATGAGAAATAATATTTTATTCTCACCTATCATCTAATCAGGGACTGGGGATTGGTGTCAGCGTTGAGATTTATCTCCGCAATAATTCCCCGCCCTGCCCAACGGTCAGTAGGGGACACCGATGGGCTTGGAAAGACCGCCGTCCGTCGGATGGGACGTTAAACCGTGGTCCCCTGTGCGGGAGAGCCATACCCTGTGCACGTTAAAGAACACGCTGGATGGCCTTGACGGGAGGCTACCATCTGTCTCCCAACAGCTGTTCCAGTGGGTCCCCTCCCCCAACCTTCTCTGAGCCTTCGGGGTCCACGTGACCTGGCCATTTAGCCCACGGTGTGCAAAAAAGTGCCGCTCAGAGGTAAAACAACCCAACCCATCTAGCCCACCAGTTGCGCAAAAATGAGACCGAGAAATTAAAAAAATTCCACTTCTTAATCAATTCTGGAATTCTCACCAATTCAGTCGCTCTTTCTCTTAACATATTTAATTAGAAATCAAACACCTACTTAAAGAACGTGCTTGCTGTGTTTCCATTGTTTTCATCCGTTCTCAAATGAGACTTTCTTGTTGATTCGCGGAACACCTCGTTCTTACGAGAGCAAAAAGATGATGGTGGTAGCATGCCAACAGAAGCAAAGATACAAAAATCGTGTTTGCATTGCTGCTTCGTTAATTGCTCGGTAACCTATTTTAAGTGGCAGGCTGGACCTCGTCAAACCCGCTTCTCTTGCAATCAGGGGTTTGTCTGAAGAGATCTGAAGTTCATATGACAGATTATTGGCTCTGCCCTCTTTACTGGAGAAAGGAGACTGAGTGAAGAAATAAGAAGGGTATGACGTGGCACTCGAGTTTCACGAGAATATGTAGTGTTAAAGATTTAGCATTGGCTTCAGGAATCCCTGTACAATCGCTCAAAAAAGTATCCGAACGCTATGGTTGATTACAGAATTCAGAAAAAATATCTGGCAACGATTTTTTTAGAAATTTGTGATCTGGCAACCTTCGTGTCACGTGATTACAGAATTCAGGAAAAATATCTGGGGCGTGTACAGCAACTGTACACGCTCCAGTTACCGTTCACAGCAAACTGGAGCGTGTGCAGTAACTGCACACGCTCCAGTTTGCTGTGAACGGTAACTGCACACGCTCAATATTTCCGTGAGTGAGTCCACACGATCTAGTATCAAAATAATATGACCACCTACAGTCGCTCAAAAAAGTATCCGAACGCTATGGTTGATTACAGAATTCAGAAAAAATATCTGGCAACGATTTTTTTTAGAAATTAGTGATCTGGCAACCTTCGTGTCCCCCAGCCCTCCAAAACCAACCCCGTGTGCAGGAGGGTCATACCCTGTGAACGTTAAAGCACACGCTGGATAGCCTTGACCGGAGGCTACCATCTCTCTCTTAATAGCTGTCCAGTGGGCTCTCTTCCCGCAACATTCTCTGAGCCCTCGGGTCCTTGTGACCTAACCATTTACCCCATTGTGTTCACAAAAGTGCAGCTCAGAGGTAAAACAATCCAGCCCTATCTATAAAAAAACACCATATTTGTATATAAATCTTAAAAAACATGGAATGTCTGTAGACGGACAGACGACAAAACGGACAATAGCTTTTTTTTTTTGAAACAAAAAAAAATCCGAACTATTAACTAGAGACTGATTCACAGAATATTATTTGCCATAATATTTCTTCGTACTCTTTCTGATTCTATTTTTGTCTTGAATTTGCATGATAGTCTACTATTTACACGATAGTCATGTAAATCTGAACAATGATAACTGTATTACTACGTCACAAAGGTTTATCAACTATAAGCCAAATAGACATATGTCATGCAAAATAACATAGGATAAAATACACAAGATTAAAAAAATATTATTGTGTATCTCTGGTTGTTTACCAATTGATCATTTTTATGTTATATGTGGCAACAAGCAAAGGTGCTGCAATGATTCTTCAATGTGCACAACAATAATTTGGAAAACAAAGCTTCATTGTGCAATAATAAAATTATTTGTTACTGTTTATTTATATAGAATTTGAACCAATATATGCTATTCAAATTTTGATTAAAATTTTGCGAAACAATATTATGCAATACTAGGGGTATTTTTTACAACATTTTGCCACAGTACTTTTTTTTCTCTGTTCCTAACTTTTGTTTATGTCCTGAATTTATAAAACAAAAATAATCAGTATTTCTTCATGAATAAAATAGGTGTTCCACAAGAAACAGTGTTGGAGCCGCTTTTTTTTAACGTGTTTATTAATCATTTCTGTAATTTAATTTTTTTTAAAATTATTTAAATGTAAATATTTAAATGTAATTTAAAAAATATAATTAATAAAAATTAAAAAATTCAAATATAAATTTTAAAAAAATTATAAAATTTAAATGCAACTTAAAATTTTACTTTAATATAACAAATCGATTAATAACGACAAATGCAAAGTAGCATTTAAGAAAAAAAAATATAAAGAACAATAACAACTCAAACAATAACAACTCAACGTGGATGGGCCAAAAGAGTGTTATTGCAACAACAATACATTATGAGTAAGGGTGCAATAAACCATTTATCAATCAGACATTTTTAATTGAACAATAAGTTTTTAACCATGCCTCTGATTACTGAACAGAAGATGTCGAATGCTTCCTACCATCGCCCAAGACTGAGTCGTTAAAAATTCTTCACCGCTTCCAAGGTTCGAATCCCAGCTGTGCCAACGTTGAGATTTATCTCCGCAAACCTTCCCGCCCTTTCTCGGTCAGTAGGGGACACCGATCGGCTTGGACAGACCGCCGTCCGTCGGATGAGTCGTAAAAGTCGGGGCTCCATATGCAGAGAACAATACCCTGTGAACGTTTAAGAACACTCTAGATGGCCTTGATGAGAGGCTACCATCTGTCTCCTAACAGCTGTCCAGTGGGTCCTATTCCCCAACCTCCTCTGAGACTTCGGGGTCCTTGTAACCTGGACATTTTTGCCCATTATGTGCAAAAAAGTGCCGCTCAGATGTAAAACGACCAAACTTAAATTCTTCACAAGGGTTCACGGCTTAACGTCCCATACTGTGGACGGCGGCTTAATTTTAATGCAAGAACAGTTGGGACTCGAACCTGGAATAGGAGAGTGGCGCGCTATCGACGGAACCTGGGACTCGAACCTGGGAACTACAGATTACGAGCCTGGCGCGCTACCGACTGAGCCAGCCCCGCCCAGGGCTAGATGAACAGGGTTGGGTTGTTTTACCTCTCAGCGGCACTTTTTTTGTACACAATGGCTTAATGGCCAGGTCACAGGACCCCGATGACTCAGAGAAGGTTCGGGAAGATGATTCACTGGAACAGCTGTTGGGAGACAGATGGTAGCCTCCCATCAAGGCCATCCAGCGTGTTCTTTAACGTGCGCAGGGTATGGCTCTCTCTACAGGGGACCACGGCTTAACGTCCCATCCGACGGACGTTGGCCTTTCCAAGCCCGTCGGTGTCCCCTACTGACCGTGGGCAGGGCGAGGAAATTTGCGGAGATAAATCCCAACGCTGACCCAGCTGGGACTCGAACCTGGGAACTGCAGATTACGAGCCTGGCACGCTACCGGATGAGCCACCCCTAGCCCTAAATAACCAGGTCACAAAGGTTCCTACTGGGTAGGGGAACGATCTCCACTGAACAGCTGCTAAGAGAAAGACAAAAACCTACTCTCAAGACCAGCAAGCACCTTCTTTAATAGGGTATTGTTCCTCTGAAAAGGTGTCACGGCTCAACATCACATTCACCTGACCCCTTTTAAGCCCATTGGTGTCACCTTTCTCTTCCATGACAGAACGTGGGTTAGCAGAGAAAATCTCGACACAGGCACGATGAGAACAACAGAGTATAATCTGTATGCAGGTAATAGAGCTAATTCTTCTTCCACCCTCTCTCGAAATTTCAATGATTCAGTAGAATTTCAAGTTAGAGGATCGGGTTCTACGGTTCTATTCCTGGTCTTGTCAGCACTTAGATTATCTTTTATCAGTCTACTCCTTTCTTCTTGGGAGGCTGGGATTGACCCAGTCGATAGCGCCAGGCTCGTAATCTGCAGTTTCAAGGTTTCTAGTTCCTCCTGTTCCAGAATCCAGATCCTCTTTGGTGAAAAAGGGGACACCGATGGGCTTGAAAAGCCGCCGTCCGTCGAATGGTACGTTAAACTGTGGTTCCGTGTCTCCTTTCCCTACAGCTGTTCAATGGATCTTGGATCTTTCCTGGGCCTTTAGAGTTCTTGTGACCTGGCCATTTAGTCCACTGTGTGCAAAAGACCAATCCACCTTGGACGAAAGAAGAGATTCTGATTGACTGTCGGTAAAATCAATTGCATTTCTGTAGTTTTTAGCATTTTTTTAGCATAATATTTCATTAGCTTTTTTTCATTTCATTCTTCTCATCCATAGCTTAGATATTCTAAACCTTTTCATTGCCACAATAAAAGAGTTTATAAGAAGCTACTCTCTGACTCTCCATAGCCTTCTTCATTCACTTAGCGTTCACTTCACGAAGCGTACCCATGAGAATAAGAAAAATCACTCTTTAAACCCAAAACATTTCACCCCAATAATTTTACTTCTCTAAAAAATTATGTTAAAACGAAACATGCTAATCTTTTGGCTGTGGCTTTTTCTAGTTCTAATCTCCCTCTCTCTTCCCCCGTCTCACGTCAGAAGCTCAAAATGAAATGAAAAAAGGGAACAAATACCGACTGAAGCGTACCTAGGTGGGAGAAGCGAGGCACACCAACACTCGCCATTTTCACGGGCAATTCATCATCGTGGATGGATGGCCGACCCCGCTGAGAAGGGAATGGTAGAGGCCATAGATAGATGACGCTATTGGCCACTTAATGGCTGATTTACCATCCGTCTCCTCGCCGTGAAATCGAGATCCGCGAAAACGCGGGGCACGTGACCGAAAAGCTGATACGAAGAGGGCGAGGGCCAAATAATATTCTGGATAGACTGTCTTCATTCTTGTAGATCCCCCCCCCCCCCCACCACCATTACAAACACACACACATATACTGAATCGTAAACCAAAAATAAACGTAAAATATTAAATTTTATCGTTGTTATTTTCCTTCCTCCTACTAATAGCCTGATATCTTTTCCCCGTAGATCTATTTCACAAGGCTTGCGTTTAAAAAAGACACGATTCGATTGTGCCAATGATCGACACGACCATTTTCACTTAAGTCGCCACTTCTGAGGAAGAAATTCAGCTCAGATAGGCCCATACTTGCGTCCCTGCCATAAAAGAAGAAATATTTCCCCTCACGTACCATCTAGGTGATGATGACTTGTAATCTGCACTTTCCAGGTTGTTTCAGGTTCGAGTTTATCTCCGTCAAACTACTACTCTGGCCTCGGTCAATAGGGGACACCGATGGGCTTGGGAAGCTCCGTTCCGTCGGATGGAATGTTAAGCCGTGGCCTCGTGTGTGGGAAAGCAATACCCTGTTCACGTTTATGCACGCTCTGGATGACCTTGGTGGAAGGCTACCATCTGTCTCCTTAACAGCTATCCAGTGGGTTCCCTAACCTTCTCTGAGCCCTTGGGGTCGCTATGACCTGGTCAGTTAGCATACTGTGTGCAAAAAAAAAAAAACAAGTGCGCTCAGAAAAAAAACAACCGAGAATCCGTTTCATCACTCATCGCACTATTTTTTTTTGTGGAATAATATAAACGATTTGTTAGATTGTTGTTTTTTTCCAGCGTAACAAAGAAAAGTTTGCATCGTTTTCTTCGTTTTAACTTCAGAAAGTGGCAAAATATTTGTTTTCTTATGCGCCCCCTAAAAAGTAAATAATAAAACTGAAGCATAGTGATGCTGAAATCACTTACTTAATTCGTATTAACTTCAAAGAAAGATAAGGACCACTGGCATTTTTTGTTCAAGCAGGGAAATCGATTTTCGCGTCTTACCCTTTGAACTGAATGTTTTGGGTTGTTTTACCTCTGAGCGGCACTTTTTTTGTACACAATGGTCAAGTCACAGGACCCCGATGGCTCAGAGAAGGTTGGGGAGGGTACCCACTGGAACAGCTGTTGGGAGACAGATGGTAGCCTCCCGTCAAGGCCATCCAGCGTGTTCTTTGACGTGCACATTGTATGGCTCTGCAGCACACGGGGCCACGGCTTAACGTCCCATCCGACGGACGGCGGCCTTTCCAAGCCCACCGGTGTTCCCTACTGACCGTGGGCAGGGCGGGGAATTTTGCGGAGATAAATCTCAACGCTGACCCAGCTGGGACTCGAACCTGGGAACTACAGATTACGAGCTTGGCACGCTACCGACTGAGCTACCCCCGCCCCGAACTCAGTGTGCATTTGTGAGTAATTTCACCATCGGTATGGTTCAGCTTTTAATTTTTAGGATGTAGAAGGAAGATAGATGTTACTTAAAAATACTGATTTATATATTTTTTACTTTGTCGGTCGGGAAAAACGCCTGTCTTCGGAAGTGCTGCATTGTTACTTTGAATTTTTAAAGCATTGTTTTTTGTGGGGGGGGGGGGGAGATAAGAATGATTTGCCTCCCTTCCCAAAAAAGCCAAAACAATATAGACATCACTCTAAAATTTATGATGTAAATCATTCAGATCTATCCCCGTGAAATCTCTGCCCCTTTTTGAGGGGAGGAAGGAGGGGGGATGTAACTCGAAGTAGCACACGTCCCCCACCAACGTCACTAGCTTTCATTTGACACTAAACTCGTAACGGAAGGTTTTTATGTTCGAAAGACATAAAGGAGGAGTGATTTTCATATTTCCCCCTTTTTAAGGGAGAACAAATACTGGAGTAAATATTTTTATAAACTACGACACTCCCCACGTGACCCGCTTTCGTTTGACACATAACTCGTCGATATCGGTCAGTGGGGAAGACATTGTGGGACAACCGTGTTGACAAACTCACAAACCAATAAACAAAACAACTGACGAGCGAAAAGCAATAGGGAAATCGTTAAAAATGACGTAGGATGAAACGGTCGCACTTTTACCAATTACGAAAAAAAAAATGCCTACCATTCGAAGAAAATTCGACTAAAAACACCTCCGAACTCTTCTTATTCTAAACTGATATTATCTTTAACACCTCCGAACTCTTCTTATTCTAAACTGATATTATCTTTAACACCTCCGAACTCTTCTTATTCTAAACTGATATTATCTTTAACACCTCCGAACTCTTCTTATTCTAAACTGATATTATCTTTAACACCTCCGAACTCTTCTTATTCTAAACTGATATTATCTTTAACCCTCCGAAAGAATCCCCATCCCGAAACTCAACAATAATAAAAATGACGCAACATGCATGTGTTCCCGTGACGCATTTCATTTTTTCTCATTATTGAAGAGACCTGCCACTCAGGCTGAAGCGCGAGATGCTTGTCAGAGCTGGACGCATTCGACTTGCTTGCCGACCACATTTCAAGCCTTTTTACACAATCATAAGTCTTCGGCGGTGATTAATGTCAGGTCTCGGCCTTCACCAGTCGCCTAGGCAACGGCTCATCAGCCTTTTGTTCATCTCCGAGTGTCGAGGTGACGATTACATGCGCGAGATGAAAAAGGAGGCAGCGAAGCAAAAAGAAGAAGCGACTGCGTTGCGTAAGCTGTGCTATCTGTCCTAACTTAGATGGATGGTTCGAGTGTCAGGTTGGATCCATCTATCAAAGGGGAAGGAAGGAATCTGCGGAGAGGCCCCGTTGTCAAGAAAGGTGCCGCTGGAGACCAATGGGTCTCGCGCATCCTCCATAACATAGGCTCCCGCTGACACCCGACTACGGAGCAGAGGAGAGAAGGGACTAACCCGTGAGCATTGTACACATCGCTTCGGTGACCTGACGTAGTTAGGTATTGAGGATGAGGTGAGCCTTGGTGTTGCAAGGAAAAAAAACAATCGGATAAATCTGACGTAAGAGATACAAATATTACTCTTGTCTTTTGTTAGCTGTCTTTTGCGTCATAATTAGACTGCATCACAGGTGCTTTGTATAGGAGGAAAAGTCAAGAGCATTGAACAAACCAAATGAGATATTGCTTGATTCGGTGTGTATATAATGTAATAAGATTGGATTGGATTGTTTTACCTCTGAGCGGCACTTTTTTGCACACCATGGGCTAAAAGGCCAGGTCACATGGACCCCGAAGGCTCAGAGAAGGTTGGGAGAGGGGACCCACTGCAACAGCTGTTGGGAGACAGATGGTAGCCTCCCGTCAAGCCATCCAGCATGTTCTTTAACGTTGGGTTATTTGACCTCTGAGCGGCACTTTTTTGCACACCATGGGCTAAATGGCCAGGCCACAAGGACCCCGAAGGCTCAGAGAAGGTTGGGGGAGGGGACCCACTGGAACAGCTGTTGGGAGACAGATGGTAGCCTCCCGTCAAGGCCATCCAGCATGTTCTTTAACGTGCACAGGGTATGGCTCTCCCGTACACGGGGTCACGGCTTAACGACCCATCCGACGGACGGCGGCCTTTCCAAGCCCATCGGTGTCCCATACTGACCGTGGGCAGGGCGGGGAAATATTGCAGAGATAAATCTCAACGCTGACTCAGCTGGGACTCGAACCTGGGAACTACAGATTACGAGACTGGCGCGCTACCGACTGAGCCACCCCCGCCCCTAATGTAATAAAATGAAGGGCATTACTTTGAAATAAAGGTATTACATCTGGTGAATAGATTAAAAAATTGATTTTTTTTTAATTACTGGCTTTAAACTTTCGTTAAATTTTGTTAGTCTTTACAGATTATGTTTTCATATAAAAATGGAATATAAATGAATGAATTACTGCAGGACGTAAAGAGACTGATGTGTTATTGCACAGTCGCTCAAAAAAGTATCCGAACGCTATGGTTGATTACAGAATTCAGAAAAAATACCTGGCAACGATTTTTTTAAAAAACAGTGATCTGGCAACCTTCGTGTCACGTGATTACAGAATTCAGGAAAAATATCTGGAACGTGTACAGCAACTGTACACGCTCCAGTTACCGTTCACAGCAAACTGGAGCGTGTGCAGTTACTGCACACGCTCAATATTTCCGTGAGTGAGCCCACACGATCTAGTATCAAAATAATATGACCACCTACAGTCGCTCAAAAAAGTATCCGAACGCTATGGTTGATTACAGAATTTAGAAAAATATCTGGTAACGATTTTTTTAGAAATTAGTGATCTGGCAACCGTCGTGTCATGTGACACGACGGTTGCCAGATCACTAATTTCTAGTAAAGCCTCCTCCCCGTTTCAATTTGTCAATTTGTCAACAAAAAATATTTACCATGTACGTCATTTTTTTTTAATTTTTTTAAATTTAAATTCACAAAACAATTTTATTGTACTTTAAACTGTAGTGTTAAACATCAAGAAATGTAGGCAATTAAATTTTATTCATATACAAATATGAGGGGTGAAGGTGGTTCCGTCGGTAACGTGCCAGGCTCGTAATCTTCAGTTTCCAGGTTCGAGTCTCAGCTGGAAAAGCGTTAAGATTTATCTTCGTAAAACTCCCCGTCCTACCCTCGGTCATTAGAGGAAACCTATGGGCTTGGAAAGTCCGCCGTCCGTCGGATAGGACGTTAAGTGTTGCCTCTTGTGCACCTTACAGAACTCGCTGGATGGTCTTACCAGGATTCCATCCAGCGATTATGGTGGGATCGGCCACGGTGACAGCTATCCAGTGGTTCCTCTCCCCCAACCTTCACTGAGCCTTTTGGGTCCTTGTAACCTGGCGATTTAGCTCACTGTGGGCAAAAATGTATCGCTCAGAGGTAAAACGACCCAACTCAACTTTGAAATATACAGGGGTTTATCAAAATAATGGAAACACCGACGGCGACTGGAGTACACGCAATGAGCTGTATGCATATCACAGGGACGACGTCACCCGCGATGCGAGGTATATAAGGGGAGAAGTACGATGTCGGTTATCACGTAGCAGTACCACAGGCGCAGTGAAACAGCTGTTGTCGTGTCAAATCTCAGTGACCTCCAAAAAGGCATGATCATTGGTGCGTGTCTTGCAGGAGCTTCAGTAAGCAGAACGGTGGAAATAGTAGGTGTAACACGAGGAACTGAATCGAAGATTATAACTACCTATCAAAAACGACAGGGCGTTGCCTTCAAATGTGCAAATTGTGGACGCCATACGAAGTTGTCAGATAGGGATAGGCGAACGTTGGCACGGATTGTACAACGAAAGCACAAGACCACGGCACCGCAAATAGCAGCAGAGTTGAACATCAGTCGAAATGATTCCGTTTCCGTCATAATAATTCGTCGGGAACTTCATCGTGCCGGTATTTATGACTGTGCTGCAATCCACAAACCTCTGATTATCAATATCAATGCAACAAAACATGTAAGGTGGTGCAAAGCACGTAAAAACTGGGATGCTAAAGACTGGGTTGGGTTGGGTTGTTTTACCTCTGAACGGCACTTTTTTTGCACACCATGGGCTAAATGGCCAGGTTACAAGGACCCCGAAGGCTCAGAGAAGGTTGGGGGAGGGGACCCACTGGAACAGCTGTTGGGAGACAGATGGTAGCCTCCCGTCAAGGCCATCCAGCGTTTTTTTAACGTGCACAGGGTATGGCTCTCCCGCACACGGGACCACGACTTAACATCCCATCCGACGGACGGTGGCCTTTCCAAGCCCATCGGTGTCCCCTACTGACCGTGGGCAGGGCGGGGAGCTTTGCGGAGATAAATCTCAACGTTGACCCAGCTGGGACTCGAACCTGCGAACTACAGATTACGAGCCTGGCGCGCTACCGATTGAGCCACCCTCGCCCCCTAAAGACTGGCCTGATGAATCATGCTACATGTTGTTTCACACCACTGGTAAAATTTACGTCTGTCCAAAACCTACAAAAGTGTACCACCCAGACTGTGAAGCATGGAGGTGGACCCCTGATGCTGTGGGGTGCCATATCATGGCATTCCTTAGGGTCATTAGTTATTGGTTACCGTCATTAGTTATTCTGCATCGTCAGTAGTTATTCTGCAGAGTCGTTTCACATCCGCAACATACGAATCCATTCTCGGGGACCACCTGCACCTAATGCCGCGGGCATTGTTCCCTAATGACCGTCCCTGGTTTCAAGCGGATAATGCACCCGTGCATTGGGCGAAACGTGTCAAGCTGTGGTTTGCAGAGCACCACCTCAAACTCCAGATCTCAATATTATTGAACATTTGTGGGAATATCTGGTGCGCAAGGTCAGATCACACTTTCTACCTCCAGCATCACTGGCACATTTGGGCCATATTTTACAGGAAGAATGGTCTCGCATTGCATTACCGTATGTGCATGACTTATTTAAGTCTATTCCACGTCGAATTGTTGTTCTGAACGCCCGAAGTGGGCCTACATCTTATTAATGAAATGTTCTCCAAAACAGTACGTTTCCATTATTTTGATAAACCCCTGTATATCTGTATATTGACTCCCCCCCCCCCCATGCGCATTAGCTAAAATTCTGAACATTGTGTTACTTTTCGTCTTCTCACCTAGTGGCAAAATAGAACTGAGAGTATAACTAAACAACCAGGTCACGAGGACTTGTCAGAACCTAAACTGATTATTTGCATAAAATATATTAAGAAAAAAACACATCTTTGCAACAAATATTTGAATAAAATTTCGGTTGAAAATATGTTTGCATTAAGAGTTAAAAAGTAAAACCTTTCAAAGAAATGCGCTCAACAATCTTGAAAACGCACAAGTTCTGAGAGAATTGGATATTAAATGCCGTAATATACAAAATTTGAAGTTGATTAATTTAGCTCACACATAAATAACAATTCAAATAGAAACTTTATAGTTATTTTTCGTACAGTTCCAAGCATTTCCTAATAAAATTATTGACCAAGGAAGGTCTCCAAAAAATCAAGACCTTGAAATCAGAATACTATTCATTGAGGAAACAACAACAAAAAGAAAAAGTACGTAATAAAAATTTCCACCACCCCCATGTGACCTTGGAGCTGTCAGAGGCAAAAGATCAGAGATGATAAATGATCCTCTGGTGTCAGTAGTTGCACACAGTCGACCATCTTGTCAAGTGGAATCAATTGTGTTCCTTTGGGATGCTTCAGGGAACAACCGCTTCATTTGTCCCTTAGCTGTCAGAGCTAAGAAATGAGAAATGCAGCAAAACCAAAGCGGAAATTGAATTAAGACGTTCAGAGAAGAGCAGGCAGGCGCTCTTGTCAAGTGTTGCAGGAAAAGAAATTCTTCTCCTGACTCCTTCTCATTCAGATTCTCTTCAAAGAAAGAAAAAAAGAAATCTCCAGTATCAGTTTTTGATTTCTTCTTCGTGTTATTACTCAACTAGGAAATGACCTTCAGCCTCGGTGTAAAAAAAAAATACAGAAATCATAATTTGAAATAAGGTCATTCCTTCTAACTTTCTTGATAACAGAATGAAAGGGAAAAAGATTGAAAACATCGCCGTGAGTTTAGCCTTCACTTTTGACAACACGAGCAGCAGAGACACATTCTAAGAGCCTTAGAAGAGCACACTAGTTGGTTGAACAGCTGGCCAGTGAGTCTCCTCCTCCCCCCCCCCCCCTCACACAGTCATGCTCTGAGCTTTGCAGTTCTTTCTTAGGCTTTTACACTCCAAAAATATGCTACCTACCTAAGACTGATCCAAATTCCAGCGGCTTAGAGTGATGACAACTGTGGATATTAAGAGACTGTGCAGTTGGCACTTCAATGGTTCTCATAGGTAACAAGTCAATGTACAGACCCGGATTTGGAAAAAATAAAAATCGGGGGGGGGGGGGGATATAAAAGAATGAACCCCGTTTCGGAAAGAGTCGAAAATGAACCCCGTTTCGGTATAAACTTTTTGCCTCAGGTTTAGTGATTTTAAAAAATTTCTTGGAAAATAGGGGTAAAAAATATATTTTTTGCATTAAAGGGGTGGGGATTGATATTCGGCTATTCCTCCAGCCTATACTCGATATATAGTATCTGGATACTTATATCCAGCCTATAGCCACCCATGATGGAAGAAGTTCCTCCAGCCTATACTGGATATAGAGTATCTGGATGCTTATATTCGGCTATTCCTCCAGCCTATACTGGATATATAGTATCTGGATACTTATAGTCGGCTATTCCTCCAGTCTATACTCGATATATAGTATCTGGATACTTATATCCAGCCTATAGCCACCCATGATGGAAGAAGATCCTCCAGCCTATACTGGATATATAGTATCTGGATGCTTATATACAGCTATTCCTCCAGCCTACACTGGATATATAGTATCTGGATACATATATTCGGCTATTCCTCCAGCCTATACTCGATATATAGTATCTGGATACTTATATTCAGCCTATAGCCACCCATGATGGAAGAAGTTCCTCCAGCCTATACTGGATATAGAGTATCTGGATGCTTATATCCATACTTATATCCAGCTACCTGGATACTTATATCCATACTTATATCCAGCTACCTGGATACTTATATCCAGCCTATACTGGATATAAGTATCCAGGTACCTGCGATGGCCTCTGATCAGGATTATCCACCAGCTCACATAAAGTATTCTGTGCATCTATTCATTCAGTTTTAAAATAACAATGAGCAGTTATTCAAAATTTCGATAATACTTATTATTACTCGAATTTATCTGATATTAAGCGAAGCAATGAAATAAATGTTAAGGTAACAACGGAATAAATTCTACTTCAAGCAGCTGCTTGAAACAACGTGATCTGACTTGGAAAGCGCTATAACGAAGGTCTCTGATTAAGGGCGAGACCTCAGCAGTAAGACGATGCAGAAAATAAGCATCCATACTCTATCCGGAACTAGGACTCTAGCCACTCAGCTAGATAATATAATAATAATCCTAAATCGCAGGCCAAGTTTGAAATCGTAGCTGAGAACCTGAATAAGGATCTTGTCAGTAAAATACACCATACAAAAAAAATGCCTTATCCTAGACTCGAACCGAGGGTCCTTTACAGTCAAGCACACTAACCGTTAGTTACCATTGATGACGGTATTTGCTCAATTCGTATTAAATCGGAAGAAGATAAGAGTGCCAAAATGGGTTTCGTTCTCCATTGAAAAAAATTGCTGACGCCGCTGTCCTAAGGTTAAAACGAATGGAGCGAGTGATTTCGTCAATGTCAATGTGCTTTTTGCTTTTATACATTCATCTCATTACATATTCCCCTTCGATGAAGTGTGAACAGCGTTCAAGATGTCTACTAAGTGTTTAATCACAGTGAAGCTGGGGCGGGGGGGGGGGGGGCTCAGTCGGTAGCGCGCCAGGCTCGTGATCTACAGTTCCCAGGTTCGAGTCCCAGCTGGGTCAGCGTTGAGATTTATCTCCGCAAAATTCCCCGCCCTGCCCACGGTCAGTAGGGGACACCGATGGGCTTGGAAAGGCCACCGTCCGTCGGATGGGACGTTAAGCCGTGGTCCCATGTGGGGGAGTGTCATACCCTGTGCACGTTAAAGAGCACGCTGGATGGCCTTGACGGGAGGCTACCATCTGTCTCCCAACAGCTGTTCCGGTGGGTCCCCTCCACCAACCTTCTCTGAGGCCTTGGGGTCCTTGTGACCTGGCCATTTAGCCCATTGTGTGCAAAAAAAGTGCCGTTCAGAGGTAAAACAACCCAACTGTGAAGCTATTTAAGTAACAGGATGAAGATAGATGTAGAGGAAAAATTGTCTTGAACTGGGAGGGACCTAAACTCATGACCTCGTGATGATATCGTGGGTTCAGATCCCACCCAGCTCAAGACAATTTTTCACTCTTCATCCTCTTAATCGAACAGCTCATTACTGATTAAATACTTGGTAAATCAATTATGAACTGTGGATCGATTTGTCTTCAAGATATCTACTCTTCGAACCTATTTCCTGAATGATAAGAGAATGTTCCCAAAGAGTTCAAATCGGGAGTAATTGCAGTGCATCACCTCATCTAAAGGTTAGATCGACGAACCATTTAGCCCACTGCCGCCTCGTAACAGCAAAGTAATTGAATCCAGCACATAACCCAACGATCAAACGTGCGCGAACCCTCCCCTCCCCCAACCCTCCCTCCCTCTTGTCGCTCACCTGAACATACCCAGTTCGTGAGGTGTCCGAATCCTTTTCGCTATCGGTCTGAAATCGAGGGATATATTTAGGGACCGAGGCATCCCCTTATTAGAGCCGGGTCTCATGTGTCTAATCAATGGCTCGTGACACGCCAACCACGTGTGTGGATCCAGTAACCGTGAAATGTACACAAAGTGGTGTCGCGTGCAGCGGCGTGTGCTGCGCGGTGGATGAGGGAGGAGGGGCCTGCGGGATCGCGCCAGGAGACAGAGAGAGAGCAGTTGGGAAAAGGAGGGCTGCAGAGAGTGGCGGGAGAAGCCACGTGCTCCGGTTCACACACACAGACAGAGGCGCGCGCGCAGCTGGAACGGGCGCGGTGGCATACGCACACAGCACAAGCGATGACGACGATCTGCGGTTAACTGCTAGGAAAGCACACACACAGCAGTGCCACTCTGGACTTTGGTCACGCGTAGTGAGAGAGCAGTTCTTTTCTCTCTGGTTCACGAGTGGACCGAGCTGGAAATGCGCTTTGTTCATCTGCGGAGCATAACTCCTTCGATGACTTTGAAATAAATTATTGCAAATTCCGCTTCGCAATAGAAACGCAATTTGGTTCACGAGTGGACCGAGCTGGAAATGCGCTTTGTTCATCTGCGGAGCATATAACTCCTTCGATGACTTTGAAATAAATTATTGCAAATTCCGCTTCGCAATAGAAACGCAATTTTAAAACCTTGCTTTTCATTAAACGATTGTTGAACTTATCTATAGGTGAAAATGTTATCCTAATTGAAGGCATGGGGCAAAGGCCTATTACCAGCACTAAAAGCTTAAGCCACCCATGACGGAGGAAGTTCCTCCAGTATAGGTTTCGCAATCTCTATAGAAGCAAGTATCCAGGTACCTGCGATGGCCTCTGATCAGGATTATCCTCCAGCTCACATAAGGTATTCTGTGCATCTAATTCATTCAGAGCTGTCAATCCACAAACAGAAAGTATATTGCTAAATGATCTGTACTTTATTCTCCACTAATAATCTTAAATCAAAAAAATTACAGATACTTATCACAGAGGAATGATAAGAGCCTGTCAGCATAAGACGCGATTGATAAAATCTGTGAAAAAGACGAGACCTCAGCAGAAAAATAACACAAAAGAACGTATGTTCTTTTGTGTTATATATGTTGAACTAAGCATTCGACCACCGGGATGGTACGAATAATCTTGAGGAAATTTTAATTGATAAATACTCTTCATCAAGGTAAACTTGACGAGGTGCGTGCACCGAACACGCGCTTATGGAGGTCCCATGCTCTCTAACGAAAATCTGTTTGACTTATACATAATATTAGAAATAATTTCTAGAAAACTGATATCGTATTAAGAGAAAAAGTTGTTTTATTTTCATTATTAATCTGAGATTTTTCCAGTGTAGGTAAAACAGTAGCATTCCCAAAGACTGATTTTTTTTTAGGATGGAGAGAGGCGAATAGCTCTCAAAATGGAACTCACTAGAACTGCTCTCCGGTAAGTACACCGAAAATCATGTGAATAAAATATCCTCGATCTGATTCAATCTGATAAAAGATATACAGGGTGACTTTAAAACTTCAAGAGAGTTATTCCTCTGGGATCTTTCTATAAATACCCCCTCAAGCAGCTGCTTGCCACAGAGGTCTGACAGGAGCCTGTCAGTTTATATGCCACAGTAGAAGGTCTGTGAGGATGGCAGGACCTCACAGATAAACGACACAAACAGCCATGCCTTACCCGGGGCTCGAACCCAGGTCCCTTAGATCAGTAGCCAAGCGCGCTAACCACTCGGCCATGGGACGGCTATCTTTCTATAGCGTATTAAAAATGTCAGGAAAGCAGCTGCTTGAGGAGAAATATTTTTTTTTTCACAATGTTTCTCAGATACAAAAAAAATTGGAAATGCAAATATTTTCTATGGTTATCGACTCCCCACCTTAGGTTTTTTTTTATTTGAGGGGGCTTCCACCCCCCCCCCCCCCCTCCTCCTCCGTTTAGACAGCGACTGAAATAAAAATCAGTGATACCAACGATACGATATTATCGTATTCATACGATGATCTGTGCTATGGTACGACAATGTTTTGTCGTACCATAGTTCAGTTTTCATTAAAAATGATATGGAAAAAAGCCTATGAGCATGGGATTATAGAGTTCTCTATGAAAAAAAAAATATTTGTTACGATTAAAAATTGTTTCGTACGATAAATTACTGTTGTAAGTTTGAAATATTTTTTTTAGTTGTGACAAAATGTATCGATTTTAATATTTTTTGAATCACAAAGTCGCTGCGCACCGAAGTCACATGGTGCTAAGATCAACACAATATATCCTGTGGTTGTCACAACAACGAATGACGTCAAGGAGACAAAACCGAGCATGCGCCTTGATCTGAAACAAGCGTGAGAAGGGATCGCGTGTTATTCTGTGACGTAACAGTGTTTGATGACGATGGCTGCGTGTTTGGGTAATCAGCACCAGCGCCATGATACTGCGACTAATTGGAAACAAGTTAAAACACAAAAAAAAAAGTGTTCCCACAATATGGAAACGGATAATAATGGCTTTGTTGTTTGTTTCTAAAAATAACGATTGGTTCATATTTCTGAAAAAAATTCCTCGCCGACACGGCAGGAATTGAACCCGCAACTCTTACAAGATTCATGCCAGAGCGCGCTACCATTACATCACGCATCGGACGAGGAAATCTTTCAGAATAAGACCTTATATTCCTTTCAATAAGGGGTGGCTCAGTCGGTAGCGCGCCAGGCTCGTAATCTGCAGTTCCCAGGTTCGAGTCCCAGCTGGGTCAGCGTTGAGATTTATCTCCGCAAAATTCCCCGCCCTGCCCACGGTCAGTAGGGGACACCGATGAGCTTGGAAAGACCGCCGTCCATCTGATGGGACGTTAAGCCGTGGCCCCGTGTGCGAGAGAGAGCCATACCCTGTGCACGTTAAAGAACACGCTGGATGGCCTTGACGGGAGGCTACCATCTGTCTCCCAACAGCTGTTCCAGTGGGTCCCCTCCCCCAACCTTCTCTGAGCCTTCGGGGTCCATGTGACCTGGCCATTTAGCCCATGGTGTGAAAAAAAGTACCGCTCAGAGGTAAAACAACACAACAACACCATTTGCAGATGACGTTTAATTCGAATTTCTATACTTCGTTAAAAAAAATGATTTAATCTTTTCAGTAATTCTACCAATAAGAACGGCGAATAAAAGAACGTTTTTTATTAATATAAAAGCAGCAAATAAAATGCGTGTTTTAAAAATATATATACACGTAAGAGAATTGATTTCTCTTACGAGAACGTGCATTATATTTCCAATTATATTTATATCATGCCCTGCTGAAATATTAAGCGAAGCTCCATGTCGCTTCAATGAGAATATAACTTCGAAGCTGTATAACTTCTGAAACATGCTCTCAATGGAAAAATGTGACCGAAGATAAAGTAAAGATCGTAATCAAATCTATTTAAATCTCGTTTTTTCAACAATATTCGTTCAGTATTTAAAAAGTTTTGGAAGCTAGACTATGTAACAATAAATTATCTTGTCTCACAGAAATGGGGGAGGGGCTGGCTCAGTCGGTAGCGCGCCAGGCTCGTAATCTGTAGTTTCCAGGTTCGAGTCCCAGCTGGGTCAGCGTTGAGATTTATCTCCGCAAAATTTCCCGCCCTGCCCACGGCCAGTAGGGGACACCGATGGGCTTGGAAAGGCCGCCGTCCGTCGGATGGGACGTTAAGCCGTGGCCCCGTGTGCGGGAGAGCCATACCCTGTGCACGTTAAAGAACACGCTGGATGGCCTTGACGAGAGGCTACCATCTGTCTCCCAACAGCTGTCCCAGTGGGTCCCCTCTCCCAACCTTCTCTGAGCCTTCGGGGTCCATGTGACCTGGCCATTTAGCCCATGGTGTGCAAAAAAGTGCCGCTCAGAGGTAAAACAACCCAACTCACAGAAATCATTTATAATTGTATAATATTGAAATAATCATTACGAAAACTTCTAAACGTGCATATGTATATTTTATTAAATAGTTTGAAGCAATACTTATTAAGTTTTAATTAATATTTGAGGTAATTTCCACAACGTATTACTGCTGTGAAATATTCAAGCTTCCACAACTCTTTAAATACTGAATGAATATTGTTGAAAATAGAGATTTTCTACTCTTTGCTTTTCTGCTGAGGTCCTGCCATCCTCACAGACCTTCTACTGTGGCATATAAACTGACAGGCTCCTGGCAGACCTCTGTGGCAAGCAGCTGCTTGAGGGGGTGTTACTTCAAATGGAGTCGACCTCTAGAAAACTTTAGTCTTTGCTTACTTCTGCAATACACTGACTTCTTAAAAGTATTAATTTGTTTGCTCAAGGTCAGATGGGCTTATAAAATATATACAGGGTGAATCTGAAAAAGTGGGCAAAACTTTACGGGGTGGTAGAATGCAGCTATACGAGCAATATTCGTCATAGAATGTATGGTCGGAACGCAAGCGGTGAGAAGTTAAAAGGTAGTTTTCCACTGTCACATTTAAAGAATGAACACAAGAAGGAGAGGAGATACTTCAGAAAACATTTTATTAACAGGAATGTAATTGAGGTACATGCTCAAAGAAATTGCTCAAAAGAGCTGCCGCCAGCTGTAATGCAGGCTTCAAGAAGGTTCGAAGGCTCAGTCTTCAGGCTCGAAGGTTTTCCGATCTGGAGTGCATCTCATCGGAAACCGGTCGCGGTAACGGCTCTATGCCTCACTTGCATTCCCGTCAGCCGCACCGTACACAAAGTGCATATCCACCATTTCGTGGTTAGTATAACCAGCCATCCTCTCGGCAATCCACCGTAGAAATGCCGTTGGGTGCGAGGACCGACCCTTTTATACCATTTCCAACGCCACCTAGCAGCTCGCCGTTTGCGTTCCGCCCATACTTTCTATGACGAATATTGCTCGTATAGCCGCGTTCTACCACCCCGTAAAGTTTTGCCCACTTTTTCAGATTCATCCTGTATATATAACCTTAATTTTTCTCGAAATTATTAAATACCATTAAAATAGAGAAAAAATTTATGTACTGGATCTTGCTCTCCCACTCTCCCATCCCGATTCTCATCACTTGGATGCTCCCACATCTTTTAAGTTGTCTTGTTTGTACATATTGTATTATTTAATTTCTCTTTAATTTATTTTCAGTCTTAATTTATCTTCGAAATTTGATTTTCCATTGACGAAACATGGTAATTCTCTAATATTTTGATCTGTAGTTCCCAGGTTCGAGTCCCAGCTGGGTCAGCGTTGATACTTATCTCCGCAAAACTCCCTGCCCTGCCCACGGTCAGTAGGACACCGATGGGGCTTGAAAGGCCGCCGTCCGTCGGATGGGACATTAAGCCGTGACCCCGTGTGCGGGAGAGCCATACCGTGTGCACGTTAAAGAACACGCTGGATGACCTTGACAGGAGAGTACCATCTGCATCCCAACAGTTCTTTTAGTGGGTCCCCTCCCCCAACCTTCTCTGAGCCTTCGGGGTCCATGTGACCTGGCCATTTAGCCCATGGTGTGCAAAAAAGTGCCGCTCAGAGGTAAAACAATCCAAACCCCTAACCCTGAGACCTTGCTGTATTTATGATCTGTTCCTTTGGTCCATTTTATGCGAAAACGTTTTTTTTTTTTGATATATAAAATCCCCATTTTTTTAAACTCATTTTTTACTAAACATAACAGATGAAAACGAAAAGCTTTAGATAACGAAATCCGACTGGCTAAAAAAAATCTATTATTTGTCATGATAAAAAAAAAGGCGAAACACCTCTCAACAGTAACATAATCTGGCAACGAACAGAAAGTGACTGGGGGGGGGGAAGCACGAGACTATTTTGAAAGCGAAGACTGAGAACTGAATACATTTCTATCTTCTGTTGCTCTCCGTTCTGTTTTGGCTCTCAGTCAGGGCACACTAACAAGAGGAAGCGAGAGGGTTTTGTCTGGAGAACGGGGAATGGCGGTATTGGTTGCCGGGATGTCGAAAGGAGGAGGGAGTTTCCACCTCGCCGTCTCGTGATCTCGCGGTGTGCACGGACTCCATCCATCGTTCGGTCCTGTCCGTCTCTCTCCGTCTGGTGGAACGGCGTAATGGATTGTTGATAAGTGTCTAATGGATATGTTTGCCAGGGCAAGGCAGCATGTGGGTTGTTCTCAGAGTCGTTGTTTTCCTTGGGCACGAGAGAATTCTGGTTCGTGGGGGGCAGGGAGGTACTTCCCCACATCTGTTAGGGTTGATAAAAAAAAGAAGGAAACGGTGCATTTGCGATGAAGTCGCATGAATCTGATATCTTTCTAAATCTGAAGTTGTGATTTTAAAAAATTTTACTCTTAAAATGGTTTTATGTATTTTGGTTTGTTATTTATAAACGGATAGGAAAATAGGTTAGATATCATTATTAGACTTTTAAGCTTTATTAATTGCTGGATAAACTTACAAATACGATTTATTTTAGTTTTTCTGTACTTTAATAATTATTAATTAAAAATGGTAAATTCCCCCTCAAGCAGCTGCTTACCACAGAAGTCTGAGAGTATAATATGCCATAGATGAGGCTGTGAAGAGTTTTTTACTTCTGAGCGGCACTTTTTTTGCACACAGTGGGCTAGGTCACAAGGACCCCGAAGGCTCAGAGAAAGTTGGAGGAGGGACCCACTGGAACAGCTGTTAGGAGACAGATGGTAGTCTCCCGTCAAGGCCATCCAACGTATTCTTTAATGTGCACAGGGTATGGCTCTCCCGCACACGGGGCCACGGCTTAACGTCCCATCCGACGGACGGCGGCCTTTCCAAGCCCATCGGTGTCCCCTACTGACCGTGGGCAGGGCGGGGGAATATGCTGAGATAAATCTCAACGCTGACCCAGCTGGGACTCGAACCTGGGAAGTACAGATTACGAGCCTGGCGCGCTACCGACTGAGCCACCCCCGTCCCTAAAGAACATGATGGATGCCCTTGACGGGAGGCTTCAATTGGTCTCTAAACAGCTACCGAGGGGGTACCTTTACCCCCAACTGTCTCTGAGCCTTGGGTCCTTGTGATCTGGACATTTTAGCAAAAAAAAAATGCCGTTCAAAGTTAAAACAACCAACATTCTTTAATCACTGATCACAATACTTTTGTTACCGAATAGGATAAACGACTACATTATTACGATAGCACTAACGCGAGGACAGAATGGTACGGATAAATCCGATGAACAGTTATTATTTTCAGGTGGGAGAATCACGTCGCGGTGATCGTATCTGTCGCTTTTGGTTTTTGGATATGCAAATGGTTTCGATATCCTTTCGCACGAGAGCCAGACTCTTGTAATGAGCCGAGTGTTTAAAAACACTGGTAGTGCTAATGTCATTTAGATTGATGCATTTAATTTGCTTCTTTCGGTTCAAGTATATCGCGATTATAGGTTTAGAGATATGAACATGAAAATGGTCGATATCGTTTGGTTATTATTTTCATCATTATTTTCTTAATGTCTGCATTTAACATTTCGTTTTCTGTCTGTATCGAATTGGGATCTACATTTCCCTCGACGGTTTCCCGACACTAATCTTCATGTTTCAGTTAACTCTTGGATGGCAACACCGTTATTCAATAATCCAGATTTCATAAACTCTTTTCAATACTGAACGGACGTTGTCGGAAATGGATATTTAATTCAGATCTTTAATTTGATGTCATCTCCATTTTCTCAAAAAATCTTTTAGAAGTTGAGAATTTTGAATTTTGCCTCCTACTACGAATACCTCGGATTGGATTGTTTTACCTCTGAGCGGCACTTTTTTGCACACCATGGGCTAAATGGCCAGGTCACATGGACCCAGAAGGCTCAGAGAAGGTTGGGGGAGGGGACCCACTGGAACAGCTGTTGGGAGACAGATGGTAGCCTCCCGTCAAAGCCATCCAGCGTGTTCTTTAACGTGCACAGAGTATGGCTCTCCCGCACACGGGGCCACGGCTTAACGTCCCATCCGACGGACGGCGGCCTTTCCAAGCCCATCGGTGTCCCCTACTGACCGTGAGCAGGGTGGGGAATTTTTGCGGAGATAAATCTCAACGTTGATCCAGCTGGGATTCGAACCTGGAAACTACAGATTACGAGCCTGGCGCGCTACCGACTGAGCCACCCCCCGCCCCATGGGAAAAAGAAATCAGGTACAAAGAGAGACTGTAATGTTTATACTGTATATATATATATATCGGGAGAGCATATTTATTTATCTGCCAATGGAGTTCTAGCTGAGAAAAGGATTAACCCAGTCGATAGCGCGCCAGGCTAGTAGTTTGATTTTCCCATCTTCTAGTACTTACTGCACCCAAGTTGAAATTTCCCTCTAATCTCTGCTGTTAGCTCGTGGAGAAAAGATACACTGAAGGGCTTGTACAAACCTCCGTCCATCGGATAGGACGTTAAGCCGTGGTTCGGTGTCCGGAAGAACTATGCCACGGTCACTTTAAAAAATATACTGGCGGCCTTTTCAAGAGGCTTCCATCTGGTTCTTAACAACTGTCTAGTGGGTTCCCGTTCTAAATCCTCTACTTCAGAATTGTTTTTGATTATGAAATTGAAAATATGGATCTCTGAATTTAACGATATTGAAAAACTTCTTTAAAAAATATTAACAGTTATTTTTAAAGTAGGTGTACGTCTTGTTTTTTTGAATTTCTGTCTTTCATTATGACTTGTTTCGGAAATGGAACACGCAGTCGTATCAGAATATATGTATGGTAGTATAGTATATGTACCATAGTATATGTATGGTAGGTGGTCATATTATTCAGATACCACTGTGTATATTACATTACTAAATAAATATAAATTATATCACATCTGTAGGTTTTGCATTAAATTTGTTACCTTTTGCAAAATTTTTGCCAAATTGTATAAACCCACATGCGAGTTAATTAAACCGTTGTGGATGTTTTCAATATTCCTGAAGTTGAATGCATATTTTAAGAAAATATGTTAATGCAAAATACTTTTATATGAAATGTATTAACTTGTCTGTACAATGGGAATAAGCCGTCCCGTGGCCAAGTGGTTAGCACGCTTGGCTACTGATCTAAGGGACCTGGGTTCGAGCCCCGGATTAGGCATGGATGTGTGTGTCGTTTTTCTGCTGAGGTCCTGCCATCCTCTCAGATCTCCTACTGTGGCATATAAACTGACAGGCTCCTGTCAGACCTCTGTGGCAAGCAGCTGCTTGAGGGGGTATTTATTATTTATTTAATGGGAATAAATCATTACATACTTACCAACTTACTTACTAACTTACTTCTTATGACCTGGTCATTTAGCCCATTCTGGGGGGGGAGGGGGAAAGTAAAAGGTTAACGATAAAATTAAAAGAAATAAATATCCGCTCAAGCAGCTGCTTGCCACAGAGGTCTGACAGAAGCCTGTCAGTTTATGTGCCATAGTAGAAGATCTGTGAGGATGGCAGGACCTCAGCAGATAGACATGCCTAAGTAATTAAGTAGTTGAGAGTTGTTGTTTTACCTCTGAGCGGCACTTTTTTGCACACCATGGGCTAAATGGCCAGGTCACAAGGACCCCGAAGGCTCAGAGAAGGTTGGGGGAGGGGACCCACTGGAACAGCTGTTGGGAGACAGATGGTAGCCTCCCGTCAAGGCTATCCAGACTGGTGGTAAGGAAGGGTCGTGCCACAAGATTAACGATCCACAGGAAAAATCGACGATATTGCGATTTACACTCTAGATAAATTGTTCAATATTTAAACCCTAAAACAGTCACTTTAATAAGAAGAATAAATAAATAAGTAACAAGAAACTCTGAAATCGTAAGAGAATAAAACTTGCATATCTAATTTGCCCGCTCATCTGTATGTCACAAGTACTTTAAAACTTCGTTAATTCAGAACTAGCTAATTCGAATCGGTGATAATTCACTGTCAGCTGCAACACCAGTGGATCAGTAGTCAGAGGGGGAAAGCGATCGCTCGGAAGCAACGTCAGTCCAAAAACTGACTTTCGAAAAACCCGTCATTCGAACAATTTATCTAGAGTGTAAATCGCAATATCGTCGATTTTTCCTGTGGATCGTTAATCTTGTGGCTTCCTTACCACTAGCCTGGATTGATTCTGCAACAGGACAATGTCACACACTGCATGGGCAATGATGGACAGTCTCCAAGATGTGGACATTCTCCCATGGCCGCCATACTCCTCGCATTTGTGGGGCAGGGGTGGCTTAGTCGGTAGCGCGCCAGGATCGTAATCTGTAGTTCCCAGGTTCGAGTCCCAGCTGGGTCAGCGTTGAGATTTATCTCCGCAAAATTCCCCGCCCTGCCTACGGTCAGTAAGGGACACCGATGGGCTTCGAAAGGCCGCCGTCCGTCGGATGGGACGTTAAGCCGTGGCCCCGTGTGCGGGAGAGCCATACCCTGTGCACGTTAAAGAACACGCTGGATGGCCTTGACGGAAGGCTACCATCTGTCTCCCAACAGCTGTTCCAGTGGGTCCCCTCCCCCAACCTTCTCTGAGCCTTCGGGGTCCATGTGACCTGGCCATTTAGCCCATGGTGTGCAAAAAAGTGCCGCTAAGAAGTAAAACAATCCAAACCAACCCTCGGATTTGTTGCCCATTTTGAATGTGTGGAACCTTACGGATGGCAGCCTTTGCCAGCTCCCTCCAGCGGCGAACCTGGTACAGTTACGTGCCCAGTTGGATGCTGTTTGGAATGTCATACCTCAGAACACCATTAACCATCTGATTGATTGAATGCCGAGACGTCTACAGGCTTGTATAACTTCCTTAGATGGACCTACTGTGTACTGATGAATCTGTAATAAATGCACTTTCCTTGCGTTCTTACGTTCCGTTTTTTGATCCATTTGCACATCTACCCTCTAAGATTCCGTCCTGTCAGTTTTGAGCGTCCGGTTTTTTTTTATATTTATAACAAAGTATGTATCTTTAATCATATATATGTGTGTGTGTTCATTTTAGTCGAAAGACCATAAAATTTTTATTTACTCAGTAGATTTTTTTATCGGTAATCAATAAATATGCAATAAACTTTGGTGATAGCAAATATACGATACGCACTGCGTAACGATACATTGTTTGATTTCTTGTTTCAGTACTATTTGCATATTATAACGTCTCATTATCGTTTATTATAGTAATGAAAGTTGGCTCTCACATTGATCATTGTTATGAGAGTTATTCTGTGCAAAAACAACTGCGGCAAGAGACAAATATGTCTATTCTGCGTTTGTTTGGACAGAGATGTATTAACTGTACAAGCAGACTATTCTAGGAAACCACAGCATGTCCTTAATTGATCCACTAACAACAACAACAACCCAAAGAAAAAAAAAATTGAAGTATAGATACAAGAGAGTAGAGATAGCTGTCTGTCCGTCTGTCTTTAGACCTCATTATCATCATCCATCGATTCCTGATCAAATACAAGATGAGTGCAAATTATAGCCCAACGGAGCACTTTCGGCACTGAAACAGCAGATGGCGGTATTTGGGCTGATATCACGCACTCTCAACACTTCTAGCCACCGGTGTCGAGAGTGCCGACGCGGGAGAAATCGGACAAAGAGGAAGTTGCGACCAGTAATGCCATCCTAATTCCGGGGCTGGAGGTTGTGGTCGGAAATGATTATCGACGGCGAAAGGCCGGATAATGGATCGTGCTTAGCACACTGATGGAGAGGGATTGTTGGAGGCAGGAGCGCTTTGGCTGCCTCCAGTATTAGCAGACAGTGGAAGAGGCAGAGGAGACAGCAAATAATAGAGTGTCCACGACCTCGAAGTAGAAAGGAAGAACTTTTAGCTGAAAATAAGGACGAGGTGGGGAAGATAACACGGATGATTCTTACTCTAACTATTTTTTTGTGTGTGTGTGCTATCAGTAGAAAGTTTCGGAGGAGTTTTATTGATAACGAATTTTTTTATTGCTGATATTGGATGCAAGAGTCTTTTGTGTAAGTGAAGAGTTTTGGGTAAAAAAACTAAAGTTCCCTAATAGGTAGTTGTACGAGTCATTTAATGTGCGGGGGCGGGGGTGGCTCAGTCGGTAGCGCGCCAGGCTCGTAATCTGTAGTTCCCAGGTTCGAGTCCCAGCTGGGTCAGCGTTGAGATTTATCTCCGCAAAATTCCCCCTCCCTGCCCACGGTCAGTAGGGGACACCGATGGGCTTGGAAAGGCCGCCGTCCGTCGGATGGGAAGTTAAGCCGTGGCCCCGTGTACGGGAGAGCCATACCCTGTGCACTTTAAAGAACTCGCTGGATGGTCTTGACGGGAGGCTACCATCTGTCTCCCAACAGCTGTTCCAGTGGGTCCCCTCCCCCAACCTTCTCTGAGCCTTCGGGGTCCATGTGACCTGTCTATTTAGCCCATGGTGTGCAAAAAAGTGCCGCTCAGAGGCAAAACAACCCAACCCATTTAATGTGCACTTGTGTATTTCCGTGATGTAACACGAGTGGAAACTGGCGAGACTGTGAGCATGCGCAGTTGATGCTTCGATAATTCTTATGCATCATAAATTGACAGGTGTTTGATAGATCATTTTCTCGTGATCAATGCGAACTGCTGAAGCATCGATTGAGCAGTCTCATAGTCTCCCCAGTTTTAACTGATAGTTACGTCACTTGCGTGTTCCTCGTGCCCACGAGAAATCGATTCGGTGTTGCCTTCTACGAAACGTGCCTTTGGAAGCATCCGGTGGCAAAATGTTGTGAAGTATTTCTACTTCAATGAGATTGTAATTGATAAAGTATGTAAAGTTTTAACAATTAATGCTGGCAATTAATGACCGCGTTTGTGCAACTTCCTGTACACAAAAGGGCTCTAAACTGTCATCCCTGTGGATGCCGACAGCTTCTGAAACAGTTTCCTAGCTGTTCTCTGTCGTCTTGTAAATAAAGACACGCTGTCGTTGGGGCGGGGGTGGCTCAGTCGGTAGCGCGCCTCAGTCGTCAACGCTGACCCAACGTGACACGAAAGTTGCCAGATCTCTAATTTCTAAAAAAAATCGTTGCCAGATATTTTTTTAAATTCTGTAATCAACCATAGTGTTCGGATATTTTTTTTGAGCGACTGTACACGACATTTCATGTCTTTCCCTTTTATATTAGTCGAGATCAGCATTTGGTACTGGAAAAAGGGTTTCATTTTTAATCTCGCAAAGGATAGGGGCAGAGGTCCAACGATGGTGCTTCAAGTTCTCCCCCCCACACACACACACACATCTCCTATGCGCAGCAGCTGTTATATTTGGCCACTTCAAGCCGAATCTAAAATAATTCCGTTTAACATCATTGTCCGTCTCTCTCCTGATAGATCTATCTATCAGGAGCCCTTGCGCAAAATTCCCCAAGCTATCTAAGCTTTCCAAGCTATCTAAGCCCTTGCGCAAAATTCCCCGCCCTGCCCACGGTCAGTAGGGGACACCGATGGGCTTGGAAAGGCCGCCGTCCGTCGGATGGGACGTTAAGCCCTGGCCCCGTGTGCGGGAGAGCCATACCCTGTGCACGTTAAAGAACGCGCTGGATGGCCTTGACGGGAGGCTGCCATCTGTCTCCCAACAGCTGTTCCAGTGGGTCCCCTCCCCCAACCTTCTGTGAGCCTTCGGGGTCCATGTGACCTGGCCGTTTAGCCCATGGTGTGCAAAAAAGTGCAGCTCGGAGGTAAAACAACCCAACCCAGCCTAAGCCCTTGCAAACACTATTCATAACTCTATTCTTCTTACGTTTTATGAGGGCAACAACTCCAAATCAGCGCAATCTCTCTCTACACAAGATGCTTTTCGATTGCAATTGATAACTCCTTCGTCTAACGTCATCATCACTTATTTGCATAGTCAAACGATCTTAATACTCAGAACACTGCTAAACATCTGGAATCAAAATCTTCAAACTGCCTGTATCTTGCTTACAAAGAGTCAAAAAGTTGCTGTAGAAAACTTTTAGGGGACTAAAAATTTTTATGGTTATAAGTTTAATCTTTATACATATCCTCCAATTTCCCTAAACTCTGCACGAGTTCGTACGAAACATTCCTATTTACCTCACGTTGCATAAGGGGATGGCTCAGTCGGTTGGGCGCCAACCTCGCAATTTGCAGTTCCCAGTTCGAGTCCCAGCTGGGTCAGCGTTGAGACTTATCTCCGCAAAACTCCCCGCCCTGCCCACGGTCAGTAGGGGACACCGATGGGCTTGAAAAGATACGTTAAGCCGTGGCCCCGTGTGCGGGAGAGCCATACCCTGTGCACTTTAAAGAACACACTGGATGGCCTAGACGGGAGGCTACCATCTGTCTCCCAACAGCTGTCCAGTGAGTCTTTTCCCCCAACCTTCTCTGAGCCTTCAGGGTCCTTGTGACCTGGCCATTTAGCCCATTGTGTGCAAAAAAAGTGCCGCTCAGAAGTAAAGCAACCCAACACGTTGCACATTGCCGCTATCTGTCGCGCAACTCGCTAAGTGATTTAACCGAAACACTTGTTCAAGAGCGAGGCCATTCATTCACAAGAACTGGAGCACTGCCCACTTAACTGGAGCACTGCCCACTTAACCCATTTTCATCAAGTTTTCGAAAGAAGAAAAAATAAAGAAACGAGCTAATGTTTTCAGTCTGTCGATATTGAACGTTTTTGTTTCTAGAGATAAATTAAAAACTCTTTTTTTGGATTGGATAGATATTGATCAAATATTATGATTCGCATATTTCGAATCTCACAGCAGCTTTAATAGCGGCCACTAACGATGGGAATTTTTGAAAACTGCCCAAAAAATTTAAGCGAATGTTACGAACGATCTATTTCTGTTAGTAATTTGAAATTTTGGTGGTCGAGTGTCATGGTCAGGTGGTTTGCAATGGCGGCAATGATGTGCTCTCCCGACGCAGCTTTTAGATAAAGGAGAATTACTCTTCTGTTTTATAGACACAATTAAATTATTACTGTTTATTAGAAGGTTATAATGTTGGAAAAATTTAAAAAAAAAATCAACATTACCTACGAACAGTAAAATACCTAATCTTTTAACGCATATTGTAAACGATCTGTTTATCCTACAAATCCGCAAAACTCCCCGTCCTGCCCACGGTCAGTAGAAGACACTGATGGGCCTGGAAAGGCCGCCGTCCGTCGGATGGGACGTTAAGCCGTGGCTCCTTGGGCGGGAGAGGTATACTCTGTGCACGTTAAAGAACACGCTGGATGGCCTTGACGGGAGTCTACCATCTGTCTCCCAACAGCTGTTCCAGTGGGTCCCCTCCCCCAACCTTCTCTGAGCCTTCGGGGTGCTTGTGACCTGGCTATTTAGCCCATGGTGTGCAAAAAAGTGCTGCTCAGAGGCAAAACAACCCAACCTTACTTATCCTACAAATTTGAACTTTTGATGATAAAGTATGATGGTGAAGAGGTGTAGATTGCCAGCAATTATTTTTTCTTCTTATTCTGCTGTGGGTAGGTGGGGGACAAAACGCAACTTTTTGTTTTAAGCGATATAGGCAAATTTCTCTTTCAGTGTTATAAATAAATAAATAAATACCCCCTCAAGCAGCTGCTTGCCATAGAGGTCTGACAGGAGCCTGTCAGTTTACATGCCAAAGTAGAAGGTCTGAGAGGATGGCAGGACCTCAACAGAAAAACGACACATACATCCATGCCTTACCCGGGGCTCGAACCCAGGTCCCGTAGATCAGTAGACAAGCGTGCTAACCATTAGAGGTAGAAAAAAATTACTACTTGAATTTTGCCACTCATTCAGTTAGTCAGAATTTTCACTGTTATTCTCTTTGAAAATGAAATCCGATATTCGTCAGAGGCGATATGTTATTCTCTAATTGTTACTCCAGTTTCCTCTTTGTTTATCACCAAACGTTACCTGTCAGTAGTCTCATCAATAGTTCTAATGAAACAGTTAATCTCGTCAACAGGGGCTCAGTCGGTAGCGCGCCAGTCTCGTAATCTGTAGTTCCCAAGTTCGAGTCCCAATTGGGTTAGCACTGAGATTTATTTCCGCAAAACTCCCCGCCCTGCCCACGGTCAGTAGGGGACATCTATGTGCTTGGAAAGGCTGCCGTTTCTCAGATGGAACCTTAAGCCGTGTCCCCGTGTGCAGGAGAGTCATACTCTGTGCACGTTAAAGAACACGCTGGATGGCCTTGACGGGAGGCTACCATCTATCTCCCAACAGCTGTTCCAGTAGGTCGCCTCTCCCAAGTGGTCGTCCTCTGAGCCTTCGGGGTCCATGTGACCTGGTCATTTAGCCCATGGCGTGCAAAAAAAGTGCCACTCAGAGGTAAAACAACGCAAAATCTCGTCAACTTCACTTACCAAATCATATTTTAAGATATTTATGTCAAACATCAGACCCTATCTGGTCTAGTAAGTTAGCATACTTGACTATTAAGCCAGCTTGAGTGACCTTGTATATATAGTTTATGAGAATTAATATAATTTATGAGAAGTTTATAGTTTAATGAAGTCTTTTGAAACTCCAGCAATAATACTGAACCGAACAATGCTATCTCTACCAACACTCACACACGACTCAGTGTTGTTAAAGACAAATATCGTTATGTTAACTAACTTTTCAGGTATTTTATACGATCTCGCGATCATTTTCATCATCTTTCTCGGTGCAACCACAATTGTCGTTGTCAAAATCTTCTTCATTTGCTTTACAGTTGCCTCCTTTGCCACCACAAGTATCACTGTCTCCATTGTCTAAGCATCAACATCGTTCTACGAAAAGTGTCATACGGGAAAAGGGTTATTTTAACTTCCATTGAAATCTCCCAATAACATTAAACCACATACATTAATATTAAGACCCCCCCCCCACCAATCCCACACATTTCGGAAATAGGTAAATATAATTTTGCTTCCGAAGCCTAATTCTAAAAAAACTGCGGGAATTATTTCTTCTGCTTTTTTTTTTACGATTAAATCCACAGTCGTAGTCTTAGCTATCACTGCAAACATTATTATTTACACTTTCATCAATATTAAATCATTATCATTATCGTCATCTTCCACACTAACATCAACGTCATCAGTTTCATCACCATCTTCCTCGTAACAAACACCAACATAGTCTCCATCATCATACCACAATTCCACATCGTTCGTCATCATTTTTACCATCATTATCGCTGTCATCACCAAATATTTTCATCGTCACTACCACCACCATCGTTATCACCATTTTCCGCATCATCATCACTACCACCATTATCACCATTTTCCTCGTTATCGCCACTACGACTACCATCATTTTCGTCGTCATCATCATCACTACTATCATCAACGCCATTATTCTCATCATCTTCCACATGAGCACTAGGATTGATGTCATTTTCTTCGTCATCTCTACTACTACCACTATCATTACTAGCATCTTCCTTATCATCTCCCATACTCCCACTAACGTAATTTCGTCGCCACAATCACTGCCACCACCACCAGTGTTACCACTAAAATTGACATCATTTTCCTCATTATCATCTTCCACACTACGACCAACAGTGTCATCATATTAATCGCCATCTTTCACACGACTACAAGCATCGTCAACGTTTCCACCACCATCTTCCACACTACCACCATCTTCCATACTACCACCATCTTCCACACTACCACCATCTTCCACACTACCACCATCTTCCACACTACCACCATCTTCCATACTACCACCATCTTCCACACTACCACCATCTTCCACACTACCACCATCTTCCATACTACCACCAGTAGTATCGGTATCATTTACAGCATCGTCGTTGCTACCACCACTACCATTCTTATCTCTCTCCTTAGTCCGTTTTTGGTCGTCATCAACATCCCACATCTCGACCCCCCCCCCTGCTCTCCTCATCCTCATCTCCTTGTTTCTTTCTCCTCCTTGTTTTTGTTTCCCCCTTCGTCATTTTTAAGCATGTCGCGTGACCTACTACTTCTGGCAGAAAAAAAAGAAAGAATATTTCCTCTCCTGAGCGGAACGTATCGCAGCACAGAGCAGCCGAACCTAAGTGAATCTGACGAGAATATTATACAGGATGCGGAAGACAAACCTGCAATAAAGGGAGCGCGAGACTCGTGCTTCATGCGTAACACGCTCCGTCCGCGCGGTGGGAAGGAACGATCGAGCACGCACGAAACACAGAATGGATATTTGAAAGGTATCATTTCTCCTGGGGAGTAAAACAGACTGGTTATTTGCTTCCACCTCTTCTTGATCTTCTTGCCGAGCATCGCCGACAGCATCACTTGCATCAGTGGATTCAATCCCTCGACAGCACCTAAAGAATCTTTGCTTCCGAAGCAAAAACGGTGAGTTGAAATCTTTTGTTGTACTTTCCTCAATTCTGAGTTTTGCATTTCATTCTTAATTTCCAATTGGACTGGTTTCCACAACGTCTATACCTGGATGCATAGAGTTCCTGAATATTATGCAATTAAACAAAGTCATTAGTTTGGCCATGTTGCCCGTGTGGATAATTATAGATTGGCGAATAGGGTTATGAACAGTGTGCCTAAAGACCTCAGAAAGAGGGGGAGACCTAGGATGCGGTGGGCAGACAATTTCAGACAGGACCTTGTTAGAATTGGTGTGCAGTGGCCAGATGCAGTAGATGTAGCTCAGGATAGACTTGCTTGGAGAACTAAATTGCACTGTCTGGTTGGACCTCCGTAGCCCATGGCTGCTTGAGGATGATGAGGATGATGATGATGATGATGATGATGATGATGATGATGATGATGATGATGATGATGATGATGATGATGATGATGATGATGATCGGTGATATGAACAAAATTACGTAGAAGTTCTTTTCTACCTAATGGTCAGTTTCGGATATTAAATAATATGTAGATATACACAATCGTGTCAGAATAATATGACCACCTACCATACACGCGTGATATACACATCTATCATAGACCTTCTCTATGACGTTTTACACTGACAGACTCCTATCAGACCTTTATAGCAAGCATCTGCTAGAGTAGTAATTTATTGCTTTTCTTTAGTACACAAGAGGGTTAGACTGCGCATAGTCGGAAACACCTCTCTCACCTAAGAACTGCTTGTGAATTCCTTGAGAGTCCAGTGGGTCTTCCAACCGTTTTATGACAGTCTTAAAAATTTGGAAGAAGCCGATGTTGTGCAACCTCCTGCACCTCCTGCACCTCCTATACACACATCTCTCGTGGTTGGGTTGTTTTACCTCTGAGCAGCACTTTTTCGCACACAATGGGCTAAATGGCCAGGTCACAAGGACCCCGAAGGCTTACAGAAGGTTGGGGGAGGGGACCCACTGGAACATGTTGGGAGACAAGTGGTAGCCTCCAGTCCATCGGGCGTGTTCTTTAACGGGCACAACGTATAGCGTTCCTTCTTCGTCAGATGGACGTTAAGCTGTGACCCAGTACACGTGCCACAGCTTAACGTCCCATCCGACGGACGGCTGCCTTTTGAAGCCCATCGGTGTCTGCTACTGTTCCAGGACAGGGTGAGGATAAAGTTTTGCGGAGATAAATCTCAACGCGTGACCTACTACTTCTGGCAAAAAAAGCTGACTTAGGTGGGACTCAAACCTGCAGATTACGAGCCTGGCGCGCTACCGACTGAGCACCCCCGCCTCTATCTCACGCGGTACACCTAGGAAATTTGTTTTAGGAGGTTAGGGAGGGACTCATGTCTACTAAAACAAATGTCCTACCGAACTCACTGGGGTTAGATGTCACGTGCTACTCCCCGCCGTTTTCGTAAAATATAGTTTCTTAAACATAATAACTATTGTAATCATTTGGCAGTGTTTTTCAATCTCAGATATCGCGAGCTTTGATATTTCTCTCCGCTACCTGCCCTCCCCCAGCTTATCCACTGTGAGAAATAGGACACCGACGAGCTTCGAAACACTGTCATTCGTCGGATGGGGCTTTAAGCCGCGGTCCGGTGTACAGGAAAACAATGCCCTGTTCACTTTAAAGAACACACTGGATGGCCTTGACGATAGCCTTATATCAGTCCCCGCCCTGCCCACGGTCAGTAGGGGACACCGATGGGCTTGGGAAGGCCGCCGTCCGTCGGATGGGACGTTAAGCTGTGGCCCCGTGTGCGGGAGAGCCATACCCTGTGCACGTTAAAGAACACGCTGGATGGCCTTGACGGAAGGCTACCATCTGTCTCCCAACAGCTGTTCCAGTGGGTCTCCTCCCCCAACCTTCTCTGAGCCTTCGGGGTCCATGTGACCTGGCCATTTAGCCCATGGTGTGCAAAAAAGTGCTGCTCAGAGGTAAAACAACCCAACCCAAAGCCTTACATCAGTCTCCTAACAGCTGTCCAGTGGGTCCCCTTCACCCAACTTTCTCTGAGCCTTTGGGATCCTTGTGACCTTTAGCACGTTGCGTACACAAAAGTGCCGTTCAGAGTTAAAACAGCCTAACCGAAGCCCATCATTTGCAAAAATAAATACCTTCAGAAGCAGAATAGCAGAATCCAATTCGCTCTGGTTATTAAGACCATTTGCACTCCTTCAACGCTGGGGAGTGCTTATTCCTCTCGTGTCCGCCACGTGCGTCTCTCGCAGCATTCCGAGCACGAGAAATGCCATTCCCCGTCTGATGAGCTGCTCTAAGTGTTGCGTCGAATTAGACAGCAGAGTTAATTGGCCAACCATCTTTCAGGAGAGGCTGATGGGGAGGTTGGCAGAAGTTTGAGAGCGACGAGATGGAGGAGAGGAGGGAGGGGGGTTGAATGCTCGCGCTCCTCAGGTGGGCGTATGTAGGTATCGTAGGGGGGGGGCGAGAAAGGAGGGGGTAAGGAGCCGAGATGATGTCTAAAAGGTGCGACCTGTGCAGGTAATGAAGTGACTGTATTTAATGACAGACATATTAACTTCTCGTAAAGAAATCTTCTCAGTAATGGCCTTGAAATTCGCACCCAGCTCCAGAGTCGATATTACCGTGACAACGCCCAATGGACGTCCCGTCGAGTCATCCCACAGAATCTTCTGAATGAGCCTCTCTTTCTCGACACGCATTAACAAGCGCCACCTGCTGTTCGGAATGACATCGGGGATGAATATAGGTTTCTGGTCGACGGCAGCGCCACCCAGAGAAGAAGGGTGCGACTCACATTTAAGACTGACGTGATGAATCGGTTTCTGTTCCATTTCTTCTTCGTTTTTTTTTTTTATCATTTTCTTCATCGTTTTGTTGTTGTTTTTTTTTTTCATTTTCTTCTAAACGAGGTGTCCGTCTCTTTTGCGCACGTGCGCTCTCCGCTCAGCGGATACAGAGCGAATGGGAAAGTGATTCGTTATTAATGAACGTTGACGAATCGCGGAGATAAATCTTTGGGAGAGATCGTCTGCATCGGGAAAGAAGAAGAAGAAGGAATAGTCAACTTGTAAGAGAGTAAGAGACCTAAGTGTAGATTAAACTAAAAGGAACTGAAATAGAAGTGAAAAGGTTCGTCGATGAATTGTTGCGTCGTCGAGAGGCGAAAACAAATTCGTCTGTTACAGAGATGACAGGTGGACGGTTCTTTTCGCACGAGGAGATATATTTCATCCGAGAGAGTACGAAAGCAGTTCTGCGGTTCATTGAACTTGCTGGAGCGTGCTGGACAAGCGATCGTAGTAAGCCTACAAGACACAGAGAACAGGGGGAAAAAAATGGAAAAAATCAGGTATCGCCTCTGGAGGGTTGTGAATTCGTTTGGAAAGAGAATTAAGTTTTACAACTCTTTGTAGCGCAAATCCGAACTAACGGATGATTGGAAAATGGCAAAGAGTAATATTTTATTAAATAAAAAAAAATACCTCCTCGAGCAGCAGCTTGCCACAGAGGTCTGACAGGAGCCTATCAGTTTATATGCCACAGTAGAAGATCTGAGAGGATGGTGCTTGCCACAGAGGTCTGACAGGAGCCTGTCAGTTTATATGCCACAGTAGAAGATCTGAGAGGATGGTGCTTGCCACAGAGGTCTGACAGGAGCCTGTCAGTTTATATGCCACAGTAGAAGATCTGAGAGGATGGTGCTTGCCACAGAGGTCTGACAGGAGCCTGTCAGTTTATATGCCACAGTAGAAGATCTGAGACGATGGTGCTTGCCACAGAGGTCTGACAGGAGCCTGTCAGTTTATATGCCACAGTAGAAGATCTGAAAATATGGTGCTTGCCACAGAGGTCTGACAGGAGCCTGTCAGTTTATATACCACAGTAGAAGATCTGAGAGGATGGTGCTTGCCACAGAGGTCTGACAGGAGCCTGTCAGTTTATATGCCACAGTAGAAGATCTGAGAGGATGGTGCTTGCCACAGAGGTCTGACAGGAGCCTGTCAGTTTATATGCCACAGTAGAAGATCTGAGAGGATGGTGCTTGCCACAGAGGTCTGACAGGAGCCTGTCAGTTTATATGCCACAGTAGAAGATCTGATAGGATGGTGCTTGCCACAGAGGTCTGACAGGAGCCTGTCAGTTTATATACCACAGTAGAAGATCTGAGAGGATGGTAGGACCTCAGCAGAAAAACATCACGAACATCCTTGCCATACCCGGGGCTGTAACCCAGGTCCCTTAGTGCCTAATAAAAACACGAAAGGAATTTTTCCTTTTTATCTGAAAACATAAAAGTTGTGTTTCATTGCAATTCATTGCTACTGATGTCAATCTCTTCACCTTCACCTGACCTTCACCACTTTGCCATCAAACCTTGAAATGTAGAGCACAAATAGATCTTTTCCAATATTCGTTTAAATGCAATTCAATTCAATTTACAACTTTTTCCGCCTTCAGAGGGCGCTATTGAGAAATTCGAAAAGTGCGAATCGTAATGCTTCATCAATACCTTTCCAACAGAAAGAGTATTTTTTCATTTTTTCTCTAAAAACACACACAAAAAAAATTAAAATGTCTACACACCTAAATGTACAGTCGCTCAAATAAATATCCGAACACTGTGGTCGATTAGAGAATTCAGAAAAAATATCTGGCAACGATTTTTTTTAGAAATTAGTGATCTGGCAACCTTCGTGTCACGTGATTACAGAATTCAGGAAAAATATCTGGAGCGTGTACAGCAACTGTACACGCTCCAGTTACCGTTCACAGCAAACTGGAGCGTGTGCAGTTACTGCACACGCTCCAGTTTGCTGTGAACGGAAACTGCACACGCTCAATATTTCCGTGAGTGAGCCCACACGATCTAGTATCAAAACAATATGACCACCTACAGTCGCTCAAAAAAGTATCCGAACACTACGGTTGATTACAGAATTCAGGAAAAATATCTGGAGCGTGTACAGTAACTGCACACGCTCAATATTTCCATGAGTGAGCCCACACGATCTAGTATCAAAATAATATGACCACCTACAGTCGCTCAAAAAAGTATCCGAACACTATGGTTGATTACAGAATTCAGAAAAAGTATCTGGCAACGATTTTTTTTAGAAATTAGTGATCTGGCAACCTTCGTGTCACGTGATTACAGAATTCAGGAAAAATATCTGGAGCGTGTGCAGTTACTGCACACGCTCCAGTTTGCTGTGAACGGAAACTGCACACGCTCAATATTTCCGTGAGTGAGCCCACACGATCTAGTATCAAAACAATATGACCACCTACAGTCGCTCAAAAAAGTATCCGAACACTACGGTTGATTACAGAATTCAGGAAAAATATCTGGAGCGTGTACAGTAACTGCACACGCTCAATATTTCCATGAGTGAGCTCACACGATCTAGTATCAAAATAATATGACCACCTACAGTCGCTCAAAAAAGTATCCGAACACTATGGTTGATTACAGAATTCAGAAAAAGTATCTGACAACGATTTTTTTTAGAAATTAGTGATCTTGCAACCTTCGTGTCACGTGATTACAGAATTCAGGAAAAATATCTGGAGCGTGTACAGCAACTGTACACACTCCAGTTACCGTTCACAGCAAATTGGAGCGTGTGCAGTTACTGCACACGCTCCAGTTTGCTGTGCACGGTAACTGCACACGCTCAATATTTCCGTGAGTGAGCCCACGCGATCTAGTATCAAAATAATATGACCTCATCATCATCATCATCGTCGTCGTCGTCGTCATCATCCTCAAGCAGCCATGGGCTACGGAGGTCCAACCAGACCGTGCAATTTAGTTCTCCAAGCAAGTCTACCCTGAGCTACATCTACTGCGTCTGGCCACTGCACACCAATTCTAACAAGGTCCTGTTTGACATTGTCTGCCCACCGCATCCTAGGTCTCCCCTTCTTTCTGAGGCCTTTAGGCACACTGTTCATAACCCTATTCGCCAATCTATAATTATTCATACGGGCAACATGGCCAAACCAACGGAGTCTCTCTCTGCACAATATGCTGTTTAAAGGAGGTTGCAAACTCCTTTGCCTAATCTCATCATTAGTTACAAAGTTAAACCTCCTAATGCCCAAGATACTGCGTAAGCATCTGGAATCAAAAGCATCTAGTTTCCTGTTATCTTGTTTACAAAGTGTCCAAGTTTCACTACCATAACTAACCCTAGAAAGAACCAAACTATTATACAGTCTAATTTTAGTCTTTAGGTGTATACGCCTATTTCTCCACACTTTCCATAGATTCTTAAAAGTCCCGGCAGCAATCCCTATTCGTCTGTTAATCTCATGACGCACATCACCATTGTCTGTTACATAGCTCCCAAGATAATTAAACTGTGACACCTGCTCAAGACTGCAACCATTCAGATTAACTGAATCACAGCCTGCCTGACCAATTTTCATCACTTTAGTTTTCTCTCTGTTTATAACCAAACCTACTCTACTACCAGTCTCATCAACAGCTCGAATGAAAGAGTTCATCTCATCAACATCATTTGCCAAAAGGGCTAAATCATCAGCATAATCTAAATCAGAAATTTTCGTATCTCCAGCCCATTTAAGGCCAAAATCTTTCCCTTGAAGTGAATTTCGCATAACGTAATCAATAACCAAGCTAAAGAGAAAAGGAGACAAAATGCACCCTTGTCGAACACCAGAAGTAATGCTAAACCAATTGCTACAAGCCTTACCAACTCTCACACACGACTCAGTGTTATTATAGAGAGCTTTCATAATGTTAACTAACTTGTCTGGTATACCATATGATCTCACAATCAATCACAAATTATGACGATCAACAGAGTCGAAAGCCTTTTTGAAATCAACAAAGCTAGCAACCAAAGGTTTCTGAAACTCTAAACATTTCTCAAGAATCTGCCTAAGTGAAAATATCTGATCCACACATCCCCTACCACTTCTGAATCCACATTGCTCATCACGCAATTGACTGTCAACCAGATTCTTAATTCTATTAAGCACAATCATGAAAAGAACTTTACCTGGAATAGAGAGTAGGCTGATACCCCTATAGTTATCACAAGAACTGCGATCACCTTTTTTCAAAATAGGGATAACAATAGCTCTGGTAAAATCCTTAGGAACCATGCCTTTATCATAAAAGATATTCAAAATTTCAGTCATCCAAGTGGTAACCAAAACATTCCCAGCACTAAGCATTTCCGTAGTAATTTCATCTACCCCTGGTGATATATGAAGTTTAAGTTTAGAAACAGCCAAAATAACTTCAGATTGTGTTATAGGGCCAACATTAAAGCCACCAATGCATCTATCATCATTGCAAACAATGGGAGTAGAACTAACTACATTGTTTAGAATATCACTGAAATGCTCAGCCCATCTAGCCATGACAGAATCCTCCCCTTCTATAACCTTACCTTGTTTATCCTTCAATCCTTGTATGCCTGTCCGTTTTCTACCACACAAAACATTAACTATCTGGTACAGCTCTCTGCTGTTGTGCTGTCTAACTGCTTCCTCGGCTTTGTCAGCCAAACCATCAAGCCAAAGATTCTTATCAGCAGCTAACTGATCCTTTACAAGTTTATTAAGGTCTCTGTAATGCTTTCTATTAGGACTAGTAGGGTATTAATTAAGGGCATTGCTGCAGTTCTTTCTTTCCGAAATAAGCTCAAGTGCCTTATCACTCAGATAATTTTGCCTCTTCTGCTCCTTTTTTCCTAAAATAGTATTGTTAGTGTCCAAAAAAGCCTGTTTAAAATGATCCCATTCTTCCTCAACTTCAGTAGTAAGCAAACCATGACTGTCATAATGACTAAGTAACCTATCATGGTAAGCTTTGGCTATAATTGGATCTTTCAGAGCTTCAGTATTAAAAGTAAATTTTTTAACCCTAGCACAACACTTTTTAAGTTTAAGTTGCAACACACTTTTAACAAGGTAATGGTCAGATCCAATTGCAGCTCCCCTATATGCCCTGGTATTCCTAACAGAACTAGCCCATTTGCTGTTAATTAATATGTAATCAATCATATTCTTATGCAGCCCATCAGGTGAAACCCATGTGTACTTATGTATGTCGCGGTGTTTGTAATAAGTGTTAGTTATTCTGAATCCATTGAGTTTACTTACCTGTAGGAGACGTTGCCCATTTCCATTGCAGCTACCAATACCAAAAGGGCCTATTACTCCTCCCCAAAGGTCAGAGTCAGTACCAACTTTGGCATTGAAGTCACCAAGAACAAGGGTAATATCTCCTTTCTTGACAGAATTCAAAATATCCTGAAGTTGTTCATAAAACCTAACCTTCTCATCCTCATCGGCATCCTCAGTGGGGGCATAACAGCAGATAACATTCAAGTCTTTAATGCTTGTCTGAAATTTTGCTGTAAGAAACCTTTCATTAATGCACTCATATCCTAGAATAGCATCGCTAGCGTGTCTGCTGAGAAGCAGAGCCACGCCTTGGTGATGCTTATTGTCGTCCCGCCCTGAAAAGAGAAATTTAAGATTATTTTTAAGAATCTGACCTTTATCTGTCCATCTGGTCTCTTGCAAGCCGAGAATATCTAAATTATAACGGTGGAATTCTTGTGTGAGGACATCAAGAGAAAAAGCTCTGTGCAGAGTCCTCACATTCCAACTACCTATGGAGAGAAAATGGTTAGTGGGATGTTTAAAGAAACTATGTTTATTGAGAGAGGGAATGCCGACAATATTAAACAGCCCCCTAATCGCAGACATGGGGCAAAGACCCGTTCCCCCACTACTAAAGGCTGAAGCCATCTACACTGGAAGACTTCCTCCAATATAGAATTTGACGATGCCAATAGAAGCAAAGAGTTCAGGTGCCTGCGATGACCTCTGCTCAGGATTATCCACCAGCTGATAAACATATCCTCCGAATCTATTCACAGGGAAGATTTTCCCTCCACAGAAGCCCACCAGTGCAGCAAAATCAGGATCCATAATCCAGCTCAGAGCCATATATCTGTCCAGTCCAGTGGGTTTATATGGTCAGCACCAGGACCCTGTGTGGTTGACCATTCCTCAGCCGGGTAGGAAAAAAAGAAAAGTAGCCATAGTTGTCCAGATCAGTAGGCCACACTAATCTGGCAGCCCTCCCCTTCCGTTCACTTCCACAAGAGAGTATCTCTTTTGAAAGGTACTAACGGTCTGCACCACGAGAATGCGGGGTCGGACATTAGGTGCTAGGCCTGGCTGGTTCTATGCATCATCACAGGGGATTGGTGCATAGCTCTCCTTCCAGTGACTACCTAGCTACCATTTACAGACCATGACCACCTACAGTCGCTCAAAAAAAATTTCCGAACTAAAAAAATTTCCGAGGTCGATTAGAAAATTCAGGAAAAAATATCTGGCAACGATTTTTTTTTAGAAATTAACGTTCTGGCAACCTTCGTGTCACGTGAAACGAAGGTTGCAAGATCGCTAATTTCTAAAAAAAAATCTTTGCCAGATATTTTTTTCTGAATTCTCTAATCGACCACAGTGTTCGGATATTTATTTGAGCGCCCGTATATATGCTGGAAATATCGTTAGACTCTATTTCTTTTGAAATAAATTTTGAGAGCTTTTCTTATTACATCGTATTCCATGGTTCGCGCCCCAGTTGTGCCTTCGTTCACATCCTTCTCCATCTGATTTCCCTACAGTGAGAAAAAATCCACATAGGAATGTTTAAAGAAGACGCCTTCCTCCGAAACTGACACACAGACACATCCCATTGTTCAGGTGGACCACTGAAGGCCGAAACCGCAGGATTCCTTTAAGGGAGGGGAAACCATCCCTCTCCATCATAGTTGCTGGCGGTGGTGGGAGTGGCGATGGGGAGTGTGTGTGTGGGGGGGGGGAATGAAGGGTACCACCCGAAAGGTCGAATCAGTTAAAACTAAAGTCCCTCCCATTGGCTGGGTATGTTAAAGAGGAAAAAACAATTATCACTATTTCAGTTTCCCATTTACGTCGAAAACAAAATTGGAATCGTACCAACCCTTAATACACTATATTGCAAAAAGTGTGCGGACAGTTTCATGTTAAGTAAACGAATAGCCACGTTCAAATCTACCTAACTTTGAAAATAAGCTTTTTACGGAAAAAAGTCATTAGACATAAAGTGAAAATCTTGGTCAGAGCTCTCTAAATCTCTATTTTCTGTAATATAAATCTAATATTTAAAGAATTATGGAAGCTATAATATTTAGCAACAGATGGTGTCACACACCACACTTCCAAAAAATTCCCCCCCCCCCCCAAATTGATGAAAACTTGAAAAATCCTTACCCATCATCATCATCATCACGTTACAAGATACATGGGATGTCCTTGTTCAGGCTTTCCCAATAAAATGTTGAGAAAAGTGATTGTAATCACTATAAACAAATTTTTTTAAACTCTTTTTTCTCTTTATAGCACTTTTCTTCTTTTTTTTTAGATCATCCTTACCCAAAATTCAAATATCGCATTTATATTGCGAACAACTTGTTATAACAGTTGTGATTTAACTTTTTGAAGTAAATTTTCAAATTTAGCAAAAGTTTCACTTAACGTTTCAGCTTCCATAACTGGGGCGGGGGTGGCTCAGTCGGTAGCGCGCCACTCGTAATCTGTAGTTCCCAGGTTCGAGTCCCAGCTGGGTCAGCGTTGAGATTTATCTCCGCAAAATTCCCCGCCCTGCCCACGGTCAGTAGGGGACACCGATGGGCTTGGAAAGGCAGCCGACCGTCGGATGGGACGTTAAGCCGTGGTCCCGTGTACGGGAGAGACATACCCTGTGCACGTTAAAGAACACGCTGGATGGCCTTGACGGGAGACTACCATCTGTCTCCCAACAGCTGTTCCAGTGGGTCCCATCCCCTAACCTTCTCTGAGCCTTCGGGGTCCTTGTGACCTGACCATTTAGCCCATGGTGTGCAAAAAAGTGCCGCTCAGAGGTAAAACAATCCAACGTTAAAGAACACGCTGGATGGTCTTGACGGGAGGCTACCATCTGTCTCCCAACAACTGTTCCATTGGATCCCCTCCCCCCAACTTTCTCTGAGCCTTCGGGGTGCTTGTACTTACACGAAGGTTGCCAGATCACTAATTTCTAAAAAACGTCGTTGCCAGATATGTTTTCTGAATTCAGTAATCAACCATAATGTTCGGATACTTTTTTGAGCGACTGTATATCATCAAGGGTTTAAACATGCAACTAAGAACTCGTAAGAAAGCTTCTTAATGTCAAAACATACTTAAAACAGGTCGAAAACTAAGAAAATAATATTTGAATCGGAAAAGACTGAGTTTTTGCCCAATAACAAGGGGTCTTTTATATATCAAAATATATTTACTGTTTTTGGAGCGGATCCAGACCTTTTGAACCAGACTCCTTTAATATGCAATCAGTTGTGAAATCCATATACCTCACTGGATGGTTCTGATCAGGCAACACCGATGGGCTTGGAAAGGCCGCTGCCCGTCGGATGGGACGTTAAACCGTGGCCCCATGTGAGGGAGAGCCATACCATATATACTTTAAAGAACACGCTGGATGGCCTTGACGGGAGGCTACCATCTGTCTCCCAACAGCTGTTCCATTCGGTCCCCTCTCCCAATGTTCTCTGAGCCTCGGGGTCTATGTGACCTGGCCATTTAGCCCATGGTGTGCAAAAAAAGTGCCACTCAGAGGTAAAACAACCCAAACCAACCCTAATCAGGGAAGGATCGAGGGGAAAAATGGGGGGGGGGGGGGGCAACCACACAATCGAACCAAAAAAAGAAAAGAAAGGGGACAACTTGATATCCGTTGAAGTGTAACTTTTCCCTCTTCGTTTTGAAAGTTTTTAAAAGAAAATTATGAAAATTGCGTGAAATATTCATAAGTTTAATAAATTCTGGTCTCCATTACCCTTATTTGCATTCTCAAAAGAGGGGGGGGGGGGGTCGTGACCTTTCCTTCCCAACTCTCATAGATCCGGCCCTAGTTCTGATATGGCCTCTCCTCTACCTCATAGTAACTGCCGTATAGATTTTCCTTCCAGAACTCCATTTTATCGTCGGTGTCCTCCTGTCTACAGAAAAAAAAGAGATATCTCACAAATATCCCACTCTTTTTAAACTTAAAAAATCTTTCTTTATAATTAAAGATAAAAAAAAGCACATCTTTTTTTTTTCTCGTTTGCAAGATAATCCTTTTAGCCTTTTAAACAAAAGGAAAAAGGTATAATAAGAGTTGTGCGCTGAAAAACCTGCGAGAGGAATAGTAGACCAAAGTTGTGTCGAAATTCCAGTTGAGAGGACCAACCGCCACGAGCAGCATCAGCTACGAACGAAGCTCGCGTTGCGTGATCACGTGGCCCTCATATTTGCACAGCAGATCCATCACTTGGGAGCGAGGCAAGCGCGGACAAGAGCAAGTGCGCGCAAGGATGCTGTAGTTAATTATGGGCTTCATGATTCAATCACCGAGTCCTTCTAAACGGTGCGTCACGGCGAGTGGCTTGTTCGCGTAACTTCGGCACGTGATGCAGCAGCTTTGCATCTCCTCGTGCCCTTTTCTCATCCATCGTTTGTTCTGATGCTACGAAATGGGAAAATCGCGCGCATCTTCTTCCTTGACATTTGTCCCTCTTTCCCGATTCGTTTCTTTTACGTTTGCACCTCTGTTTTCCTCCCTACGTCTCTTATGTCTGTCTCATGTCTGTTTATCTCTTTTTCTGTCTTCTAAGCTTATATCTGTTTCTTTATCAGTTTTTAAGAAACAGATATAAGCTTAGTTTATATCTGTTTCTTAAAAAGAACAACTTAGTTTATATCTGTTTCTTAAAGTTTTTGTGTCTGTTTTTATGACGCTCTTCCATTCTCTCTCAAGCCTCCGCATCTTCTTGTCATTCTACCTTTTCTATCTCGCTATCATATATATATGTATCTGCCATTCTGTATATCTGCATCTCTATATTCGTTATTTAAATTTACCCTTTTTGTCTCTCTACCTGCATACACTATCTGTTTATCTCTCTGCTTCCTTTTATGTCTGTCTAACTTTTCTCACCCATCTTTTACATTTGCCTTTTCTATTATCTGTAATCTTTCACATCAGTTTATTTCACACTTTTGTTTGACTGCCTGTCTGTCTTTATACTCGATGTTTTTTATGTCTGTCTGTCTTTGCACTTGATGTTTTTTATATCTGTCTTTGTACTTAATGATTTTATGTCTGCCTGTCTGTCTTTCTACTTAATGTTTTTATGTCTGCCTGTCTGTCTGTCTGTCTTTCTACTTAATGTTTTTATGTCTGCCTGCCTGTCTGTCTTTGTACTTAATATTTTCATGTTTGTCTGTGTATCTGTTCTTTGTATTTGGTATTTTTTATGTCTGTTTGTCTTTGTACTTGATGTTTTTTTAGGTCTGTTCTTCTTTGCACATGATGTTTTTATGTCTGTTTGTCTTCGTATTTGATGGTTGACGATGTCTGTCTTTGCACTTGATTTTTTATGCCTATCTGTCTTTGCACTTGATGTTCTTTTATGTCTCTCTGTCTTTGTGACTGATTTTTTTACGTCTGTCTGTCTGTCCGTCTGTCTTTGCTCTTGATGTTTTTTTATGTCTATCTTTCAGTGTTCCGGCCTTCTTTCCTCCACGTACGGCTGTTCTAAAACGTATCTCCACCAAATTTGCCTTTAGCCTTTTCAACTGTTTGGATCTCTCTTTAATCTTTGTTTGCTTTTCCTTCCATTTACCTCTTCTGCTAAATCTTTCGACCACTTAAGCTTCTTATCAGATTATTTCTCTCTTTCAGCATCTTTAGCAAAACTTGATTTCAATTCTTGTTTATATCCTTCCCATTAATTTTCCCTTTTTCTTCTTCGAGAGCATTAGCTAAGCGCATTATTATCGAAAACAAATTCCTTCCCTTTCATTTCCCCCCCCCCCCCCCCTCCTCTTCAATTGCCAGATAGAGAGGATCAATGTGGGGACACGAAAAGCAAAAATTCCCTCATTTGGCATGTCAACATTAACATTCATACACAACTTACCTAATCTGTTAATTATTATTATTTTTGACGTCATCGACATCGTCGCATTTGTCTACCTGACAGATTTCAAGTCCTCATTCACCTCCTCAATCATCCAGGTCTTCGATCAAAATTAATCCTAAAATTAATCGAATTGTGATTTTCTGTGAATGATTGACTTCTGTGAGGATTTTTTCTTCTGATTTTATTTTTTAGTAGCAGATCTACCCGGCATTGTTCGGGTCTGAAACTTTCTAAAGTATATAAAGTATCCCTCCCTTTCCCGAATTATAGCGAAGGGGGTGGGAGGGGTCGGTTGTTGGGTTGTTTTACCTCTGAGCGGCACTTTTTTGCACACCATGGGCTAAATGGCCAGGCCACAAGGACTCCGAAGGCTCAGAGAAGATTGGGGGAGGGGACCCACTGGAACAGCTGTTGAGAGACAGATGGTAGTCTCCCGTCAAGGCCATCCAGCGTGTTCTTTAACGTGCACAGGGTATGGCTCTCCCGCACGGGGCCACAGCTTAACGTCCCATCCGACGAACGGCGGCCTTTCCAAGCCCATCGGTGTCCCCTACTGACCGTGGGCAGGGCGGGGAATTTTGCGGAGATAAATCTCAACGCTGACCCAGCTGGGACTCGAACCTGGGAACTACAGATTACGAGCCTGGCGCGCTACCGACTGAGCCACCCCCGCCCCTGGAGGTGTCGGTATAATTTTTCTTCTCTTCAGGAAGGAAGTTTGAAACTCTCTAAAGTTGCAGTAGATAGCATTTCCCACGAGTTTTTGAATAACTGTTAAAGCTTAGTTTATGTGAAACACGTTTTTAGCAATAAATATTAAATCTATTGGGATTTCGATAAATTCAAACCCGTTCACCGCGAGTTCGCACATACCTATTCTCTTCCCATGGGTTAAGGGAACGTTCATATAAATTTTGGTGCCTCTAGCTCTTCTATGGGGCCGAGAGAATAATCGTAACAGGCACACTTTCTTCTTTACATTATTAGATTTTGGGACATAGAGATCGTCTATCGAACATATAGATCCTCTAAATGCTAGGCATTTCTTCTTCACAAGTGACTGAACATGGAATATCATAAATGAAAAGAATTACTGTAAAGTCAGCAGTCAAAAAACACTGCTGTTTGATATCTTACCTATAATTTCCTGTTTGTTTACATACGTAATAATTGTTTTTCAATTGAACAGAGATAACCTAGAAGTTTTATCTGCTTGTTCTAGTTTCTCATGCAAACAATTGCGAGACTTTTTTTGCACACAATGGGGTAAATGGCCAGGTTACAGCGTTGGGTTGGGTTGTTTTACCTCTGCGTGGCACTCTTTTGCACACCATGGGCTAAATGATCAGGTCACAGGACCCCGAAGTCTCAGAGAAGGTTGGGGGAGGAGACCCACTGGAACAGCTGTTGGGAGACAGATGGTAGCCTGCCGTCAAGACCATCCAGTGTGTTCTTTAACGTGCACACAGTATGGTTCTCCCGCACAAGGGACCACGGCTTAACGTCCCATCCGGCGGACGGCGGCCTTTCCAAGCCAATCGGTGTCCCCTACTGACCGTAGGCAGGGCGGAGAATTTTGCAGAGATAAATCTCAACGTTGACCCAGCTGGGACTCGAACCTGGGAACTACAGATTACGAGCCTGGCGCACTACCGACTGAGCCACTGCCGCCCCCAGGTCACAGAGATCCCAAGGGCCAGAGAAGGGGAAGAGAACCCACTGAACAGCCTGTTAAGAGAGAGATAGTAGTCTTCCATCAAGGCTATCCGGTGTGTTCTTTAAAGTGCAGAGCTATGGCTCTCTCCTGTATACGGAGCCACGGTTTAACATCCCATCTGACGGACGGCAGCCTTCCGAAGCCCATCGGTGTTCCCTTTCTCACCGAGAGTACGTTCGGATTTAGGGGAGATAAATGTCAACCCTGGCACAGTTGGGACCCGAACCTTGGAACTGCAAATTACGAACCTAACACGCTACAGCTGAGCCTACTCCAGCCCCACTTACATAAGGACACGCCCACTAGATTAGATTAGCATCTATTATTCGATGTTGTGCATCTGAATAACCCAAGGTATAATATTACTTCATATGTGATCATAATAGCTTGATTTTCGTCCGTATAAATAGCGCAAGAGCACCCCGACACCTACAATCACATGGTAAAGTTTCATATCGTAACCTTTCTTAAGCAAGTGTTGGGGCGGGGGTGGCTCTGTCGGTAGCGCGTCAGGATCGTAATCTGTAGTTCCCAGGTTCGAGTCCCAGCTGGGTCAGCGTTGAGATTTATCTCCGCAAAATTCCCCGCCCTGCCCACGGTCAGTAGGGGACACCGATGGGCTTGGTAATAGGCCGCCGTCCGTCGGATGGGACGTTAAGCCGTTGTCCGTGTGTATGAGAGCCATACCCTGTGCACGTTAAAGAACACGCTGGATGGCCTTGACGGGAGGCTACCATCTGTCTCCCAACAGCTGTTCCAGTGGGTCTCCTCCCCCAACCTTCTCTGAGCCTTCGGGGTCCTTGTGACCTGGCCATTTAGCCCATGGTGTGCAAAAAAGTGCCGCTCAGAGGTAAAACAACCCAACCTTAAGCAAGTGTTAATTGTCACTCTCGTAGCTCAAATGATAGAGCAACTGGCCCACATAACCAGCAGATTTCTACTACAAAAGAAAACCTATTTCGCGTCCAATTCCCGGGGCTATAAAATGTCTCCGGCAGATTGCGAATATCTTCATTGTACAGACATCCTTTGCTCAATGCTGTTAATTAGTTCCAGCTAAGAGAACGCCGCATTTGCATAAAAAAATACCGAAATTTAATTAAGCAAGTTCCGGTCATTGCGATAGGTTGTCTCCATAGTTACGTTTTTAGTAGCGCTGTTAAAAACTTGTTGAGGCAATATAATACCTCTCTTCAAAAATTTGGGCGTTTCTTTTTGAATTTTCAGGTTTTTTTTTGACCTACACTTGTAGCTTCTCCATGGAAAAAAAAATGAAGATTTTTTTTCATATTACTAAAAAAAAAATGATCAGAAATATCACAATTATATTTGGTACGAAGAAAAAGCATACATTTTTGCAACACCTAATATTATTCGACATAAATAAATTTTTCGATCAATTTCTCCAAGAGAGGAGGAGCAACTCCATCCCCAATCCCACCCTTGTCAACACCCATGCCCATCAATCTTTGTTCTTCAGTAGGTTCTTCAGCAAGAGCTTGTCACTTTTCCTTTCAAGGTAAGCGGTTACCCACAGATGTTATTCAACTAAGATTTGTTAACCTAAGTCCATGCCTAAAACTAAAAGAAAAATATTTCAAAAATCTCTAGAATTCGAGACCTATCTTTCTATTTTAGAGGGGCGGGGGTGGCTCAGTTGGTAGCGCGCCAGGCTCGTAATCTGTACTTCACAGGTTCGAGTCCCATCTGGGTCAGCGTTGAGATTTATCTCCGCAAAATTCCCCGTCCTGCCCACAGTCAGTAGGGGACACCGATGGTCTTGGAAAGGCCGCCGTCAGTCGAATGGGACGTTAAGCCGTGGCCCCGTGTGCGGGAGAGCCATACCCTGTGCACGTTAAAGAACACGCTGGATAGCCTTGACGGGAGGCTACCATCTGTCTCCCAACAGCTGTTCCAGTGGGTCTCCTCCCCCAACCTTCTCTGAGCCTTCGGGTCCATGTGACCTGGCCATTTAGCCCTGGTGTGCAAAAAAGTGCCGCTCAGAGGTAAAACAACCCAACCATTCTATTTTAGAACTCTGAGCCTCAATCTTCTGTCAGATTCTTTCGCAATTGTGGCACGCTCCTTGCACGAGACCTAGCCAAAATGACGTCAGGGAAATTTCTTCTTGTCATCTTGAAGACAAAGAAGGGAATCGTTAAGTGTCTTGACGCTGCTCATCCCCCCCCCTAACCTTTAAGTCATCCCTCTCTTCCTTCTCTTTACCTTCCTGCCACATTTCTTTATCACTCTCTTCAACTATCCACTCTTTCCCCCTACACTACATTCCCTCCCCCCAAATTCTTCCCCCTAATGCATTAGAGCTGACTGTCCCAAGACATGATCGACAGATGCGGTCATTGTCAAAACCGCAAATTTCAGACTTCTAATGCAGCCATTAGACTTTAAGAAGAATGCGTTTTTCTTTTCTTTTTTTTTGCTTCGTAACTAAAGGAATTTTCGAAGCAAAAGCTTCAGGGAAGATCGCACTCGCCTGCACGAGAACAGGACTCGTTTGCAAACCTGTCATTGAACTCAATAATCGTCTGCCAAATTTGAAAATTTAAAACAGGTGAAAGTAACTGAAATGATTAGAATTATTTTACGTTTATGATTGGCTCAGTCATCAAGTATGAAGGGCGGTTTGGTTTAGTCAGTAGTGTGCCAGGCTCAGAATCTGCAGTTCTGAGATTCGAGTCCCACTTGGGCCTTCTGATAGGACATTAAGCTATGGTTTGGGTAAAGAGAAGCCATGTCGCGTGCACGCTAAAGAACACGCTGGCTGACAGGAGGCTTCCATCTGTCTCCTGGACGCAGGATCGCGTTCCTCAACCTTCTCTCAACTCTTGGGGTCGTTGTGCCGCTCAGAAGCAAAACAATCCACCACAGCAAATTTGAAACCGAAAAGCTTTCAAAATTAAGGTCTCTAAAAAAGAAATCACCAACTAAAGAATCCACGGTCCAAATGTAAAAAAAAAATATCCCCTCAAGCAGCTGCTTGCCACAAAGGTCTGACAGTAGCCTGTCACTTTATATGCCACAGTAGAAGGTCTGTGAGGATGACAGAACCAAATGTGGTTGGGTTATTTTGGGTTGTTTTACCTCTGAGCGGCACTTTTTTGCACACCATGGGCTAAATGACCAGGTCACATGGACCCCGAAGGCTCAGAGAAGGTTGGGGGAGGGGACCCACTGGAACAGCTGTTGGGAGACAGATGGTAGCCTCCCGTCAAGGCCATCCAGCGTGTTCTTTAACGTGCACAGGGTATGGCTCTCCCGCACACGGAGCCACGGCTTAACGTCCCATCCGACGGACGGTGGCCTTTCCAAGCCCATCGGTGTCCCCTACTGACCGTGGGCAGGACGGGGAATTTTTGCGGAGATAAATCTCAACGCTGACCCAGCTGGGACTCGAACCTGGGAACTACAGATTACGAGCCTGGCGTGCTACCGACTGAGCCACCCCCGCCCCAATGTGGTTGGGAAAAATGTTTCGTGGTTAGGACCCTAATTAAATATATATATATTTTTTTCTTTTCAGAGACCCTTCTTTCCTTTCTCCCTCCCTCTCCCTGGAGGATGGGAAAAGCTGAAAACTTTTGAAAGAGTTTAGAGCTCATAATTGTCTCAGTCGTCAAGTTTCAAAATGGAAGCTTCAGAATTCCTTTAGGTTAGGACTCTAAAACAGAAGTCAGCATTTCAGATAGATGGAAGACAAGGCAGTCGGAAATCTTCCGACAAGGCCATCCAACGTATTCTTTTGCGTACAGATGGTTTTGAAATCCTACATTCAGAACCACGGATCAGCGTACCACCAGGCGAACGACGGTGATCTTAAGGTCAAAATTCGTTGGCAGAGATGAGGTCAGACAAAATATTGGGAGGTTAGAATTGCGATTAAGCAATTTTCTCTATTTTTCCGATCCCCCCCACTCCCCACCCCCTTTATCCTCTGGTGAGGATGTTGTCCGGTGATCACGCAGAATCACCAAACATACAAATTTTTTTGCTCGTGTAAGGGAATTTTATGAATTGCTTCAGGTTTTCGGCTCACCACTATCGACTGCTCTGTAAATTCCCGTATCCTGAAAAATATAGCCACATTTCGTCAGTAAATAAAATGAAATTCCTAAGTTCTGATATCACAGTCCTTTTAAATCAATGAGGAGAAAAAAAAGTGTGCTTTTCGAAGTCAGGATTGGAGTAACTGATGAATGACGTTTACCTTGCAAGCTCTCGAAGATAAATAAGGGAGAACTTTATGAACGGCTCTGTTGATATTTTGGGGCGGGGGTGGCTCAGTCGGTAGCGCGCCAGGCTCGTAATCTGTAGTTCCCAGGTTCGAGTCCCAGCTGGGTCAGCGTTGAGATTTATCTCCGCAAAAATTCCCCGCCCTGCCCACGGTCAGTAGGGGTCAATCACGGACGATGGGCTTGAAAAGGCCGCCGTCCGTCGGATGGGATGTTAAGCCGTGGCCCCGTGTGCGGGAGAGCCATACCCTGTGCACGTTAAAGAACACGCTGGATGGCCTTGACGGGAGGCTACCATCTGTCTCCCAACAGCTGTTCCAGTGGGTCCCCTCCCCCAACCTTCTCTGAGCCTTCGGGGTCCATGTGACCTGGCCATTTAGCCATGGTGTGCAAAAAAGTGCCGCTCAAAGGTAAAACAACCCAACTCTGTTGATATTTAGTCTCGTGGTTAGGTGACGAGCAGATGTTTTCAGACTGTGACTAATTGATTCACGAATAAACTACAGTGTTTCGTCTGTACAGCTCTTTCGCTATAATTGCATTGGGGAGGCTTTAGAGACTTTGTCTTACGAAATCTGCTCACTATTCAATAAACTCTCGATTTACTGGCTACTTGTCAGTGTCTGAAATTTCCTTTCAAAATCATTTATGCAGTCTTTAAATAACGCTTTTTTTTATATATATTTTTTAACGGTAAAAAAAAAAGAATTCCTTGAGTATAATACACCATTCTCAGTTTAATCATTATCATCATCATCCTCAAGCAGCCATGGGCTACGGAGGTCCAACCAGACCATGCAGTTTAATTCTCCAAGCATATCTGTCCTGAGCTACATCTGCTGCATCCATCTGCACACCAATTCTAACAAGGTCCTGTTTGACATTGTCTGCCCACCACATCCTAGGTCTCCCCCTCCTTCTGAGGCCTCTAGTAACACTATTCATAACCTTATTCGCCAATCTATAATTATCCATACGGGCAACATGGCCAAACCAACGGAGTCTCTCTCTGCACAATATGCTGCTTAAAGGAGGTTGCAAACTCCTTTGCCTAACCTCATCATTAGTTACAAAGTTGAACCACCTAATGCCCAAGATACTGCGTAAGCATCTAGAATCAAAAGCACTAAGTTTCCTATTATCTTGTTTACAAAGTGTCCAAGTTTCACTACCATAACTAACCCTAGAAAGAACCAAAATATTATACAGTCTAATTTTAGTCTTTAGGTGTATATGCCTATTTCTCCACACTCTCCATAGATTCTTAAAAGTCCCGGCAGCAATCCCTATTCGTCTGTTAATCTCATGTCGCACATCACCATTATCTGTTACATAGCTCCCAAGATAATTAAACTGTGACACCTACTCAAGACTGCAACCATTCAGATTAACTGAATCACAACCTGCCTGACCAATTTTCATCACTTTAGTTTTCTCTCTGTTTATAACCAAACCTACTCTACTACCAGTCTCATCAACAGCTCGAATGAAAGAGTTCATCTCATCAACATCATTTGCCAAAAGGGCTAAATCATCAGCATAATCTAAATATAAATCATAATTAAACGTAGTCTCTGTTTAAACTTTTCTTTAAAAAAACTAAAACCTCATTAACGAAATAAAACCGAGACACTTTTAAAATTAGGTTGTGTTTGACAGTGATCAGGCAATTTTCTCTTTGAACAGTGCTGCCAACGTTGATAAAGAAACTATGTCACAATTGTTCTATTTCTATACCACGATGAGTTAATTTCAACATTTTTCTACATAAATATCGGTTCCGTCCTAATCTGCTCACCTTACATGTCTTTAAAATTTAATGATCAAGACCTCCACCCCCCCCCCCTTTTTATGCCTTATGCCCCAATAAAGAATTTAAATCTGGACTTGTAAATAGCGCCGTTCCTCTAATATGATGTTAATCCGTGGCCCCGTGTGCAGAAGAGTCAAAGGAATCAGTTTCCATTAAAGATTAATGAATATTCCTGACACGGTAATGAAGTCTCTTCTAGTGAAGCGTAAGGAGATGAAAGAAGCGAAAAGAGTTTTCTTCTCCATCCTCTCCCTCTCCCAATCCACAGTGATCTTCCCTTTCATCTTCCTCAATCCGAAAAGCAGCAGATGACTGTTGTCTGCCTTTTCCATCACTCCACTTATTCATCGGTCTTTTCTCTTTCTCCCTCTCATCTTCCTGCTCCTCCTTCTCTTTTTCTCCCTTGCAACCTCCCCCCCCCTTCCACAACATCCTCCCCTCCGTCGCCTCCCATACATACAGCTATGTCACGTGACATCAGAATCGCCTGCTCGTCTGCGGCTGCACCGAACCAGGAGGAAGTTGATTGTTCAATCTTTTAAGCATAATTTGATCCGTCAGGATACATCAGCATCCACTGTGCACACTTCTCCTTTTTGTCTGTCTTCATCTTTCTTACTTACTTTCTACGCTCCCCCTCTTCTCTTCCTCCCCCCCCTCCCCTCCCATCGCCACCATTCCTTTCTGTCTTACTAGTTTTTCGCGAAAAAAATGGGGGGTAATTTAATAGAGGTTGCCAACTTTCATGCGACTAAATGTCCTCTGCATGACGATATTAAATCTGTTTCCCCTCCCCTCTTTCTACGACCCCACCCCTCCCCCGCCCTGTCTTACTTGGTCGCCTGTTCTACGCAACTGATCGTCAAGCGGGATTCTGTTGCATTTTTCTATCCAACTTTCGAAAAACAAAGCTAGACGTCGTTCACCGAAAGAGGAAATTTTTTTCACCATTCAACGCTTTCAGTGTAAAGTAAGTTATCCTTTTTTCTTTCAAACTAAGGAGGAAAATGAAAAAAAAATATAATATCTTTCGCCGTTGTTTTGTCGTCACTGATTCTTCGATCAAAGTTCATCATATTTATATCCGAGTGCATCGTTATTGAGTCCGTTCTTCAGTCGTGGAGGAAATCGCGAATGTTATTGCGCCTGGCTCTTCATTTAAGTCTAACCATAACCGCCGACTTTTACCACGGGGGCAGAATACTTATATCCTGAGCCAGATCTGTTTATCCCCTTGACTATCCCCTTGATAACTTGAAAATGTTATTACGGATAATGCAGGCAAACCAATTATTAAACTTATGTACAGTTGCTCAAAAAAGTATCCGGACACTATGGTTGATTACAGAATTCAGAAAAAATATCTGGCAACGATTTTTTTAGAAATTAGCGATCTGGCAACCTTCGTGTCACGTGACAGGAAGGGGGTTAGCGGAGACAAATTTCAACTTTCACACAGTTGGGACTCGAGTCTGAGAAATGCAGATTGCGAGTCTGGCGGTCTACCGACTGAGTCTCTTGGGTTGGGTTGTTTTACCTCTGAGCGGTACTTTTTTGCACACCTATGGTCTAAATGACCAGGTCACAATAACCCCGAAGGCTCAGAGAAGGTTGGGGAAGGGGACCCACTGGAACAGCTGTTGGGAGACAGATGGTAGCCTCCCGTCAAGGCCATCCAACGTGTTCTTTAACGTGCACAGGGTATGGCTCTCCCGCACAAGGGGCCACGGCTTAACGTCCCACCCGACGGACCGTGGTCTTTCCAAGCCCATCGGTGTCCCCTACTGACCGCGGGCAGGGCGCGGAATTTTGCGGAGATAAGTCTCAACGCTGACTCAGCTATGACTCGAACCTGGGAACTACAGATTACGAGCCTGGCGCGCTACCGACTGAGCCACCCCAGCCCCGAAATTCAGTGTGGTTCTAGTTATAGTTTTGTCGTTTTCCTAATTTTGCATGAAAATCCCTGAAAAAAAAAATGCAAATAAATTACCCGTAAACCATTTGCAAACCACAGTTGTCTGACGGGAACTTCTCAGTCTAATATGCAAAGGAAAGATCTGTGAGAAAAGCGAGTTCTGAGCAGAAGGACAATACAACCTCCGTATCTTATCCGAGCTCCAATCCGGGTCCCTTCACCAGTAGCCAAGTAGACTAACCACTCAGCCACCAGTTTACGAAAAATCCCCTAAGGTTGGCAACACTGCAGAACTCTTGAGATAAACCGAGAAACTTCTTTCAAAGCACAATAATAATAATTAATTAATATCCGCTCAAGCAGCTGCTTGCCACAGAGGTCTGACAGCATTCTGTCAGTTTATACGCCATAGAAGAAAGTCTGTGAGGATGGCGGGACCTCAGCAGGAAGACAACATAGACATCCATGCCTTACCCGGGGCGGAATTTAGTTCCTTTTGATCAGTAGCATTATTCAAAAACACAAAACCCGCTTGCCCATTTTTGCATCTTAGTTTTATTACCAAGCTTATGGTATGACATTCTCATCAACAGCTGTAATGAAATAGATCATCTCGAAAGCATCATTTGACGAAAGGACCAAATCATTAGCATAATCCAAGTCTGATACTTAAAGATATCTACAACCGAACTTAAAAAAGGAAACAGAAGCGACAACAAATTAAAAAGGAAAAAGAATCGATAAGAAAGCTCAAAAGGTAACAACATCGATAAGATAGTTAAAAATGTAACAAAATTGATAAGAAAGTTAAAATAGATAGCAAAATCGATTAAAAAAAAGCCAAAAAGGCAACAAAATCAATAAGAAAGTTAAAAAATGCAATAAGATTAATAAGAAAGCTCAAAAAATAACAAAATCGATAAAAAAAAGTTAAAAATGTAACAAAATTGATAAGAAAGCTAAAAATGTAACAAAATTCATAAGAAAGCTGAAAAGGTAACAAAATCGAAAAGAAAGTTAAAAATGTAATAAAATTGATAAGAAAGCTAAAAAAAATAGCAAAATCGATTAAAAAAAAGGGCCAAAATGACAGCAAAATCAATAAGAAAGTTAAAAATGTAAGAAGCTTGTTAAGAAAGCTAAAAAAGACAGCAAAATCAATAAAAAAAAGTCATAAGGTAACAAAATCAATAAGAAAGTTAAAAATGTAACAGAATAGATAAGAAAGCTAAAAATGATAGCAAAATCGATTTAAAAAAAAAAAGCCAAAAAGGCAACAAAAGCAATCAGAACTCTGAAATGGTAACAAAAAAAAACGATCAATAAGTAGAAATTTTACCAATTTCAATAACCAATTAGAAAATATAACAAAATCGATAATCAGGTAAACACGTAACAAAATCGATAATCAAACGGAAAAATGCAACAACATACATAATCAAACTAAAAAAATGCAACAAAATAGATAATCAAACGAAAAAATCTAACAAAATCAATGATCAAATTAAAGAAGTGATAACGTAATCTTTATGTAAACTCCATCTGCAAAGCGAAATTCAATTCTTCTAAACTTTACCAACTCTCAAACCTGCTTTAGCGAAAATGTAGAAAGTTGCCTTTACGTTAACTTCCCATGAATTCTATTGAATTTCCTTCCAATCACAATTTCTGCCTTTTAGAAACTAAAATCCCTTTTGAAATTTATGAAGCTAGCAGGTTTTTGAAATACTAATTATATCTCAAAAGATGCTTCTGCTTTTCGAAATTCCTTCGACTTCTGAATCCAAACTGTTGATCCTCGGTGTGATCATCTGTCAATCACCTCATTTGCAGAAAGCAAACCGGTTATTACACAAGCAGAGATTAAAAATAAGTTATTCAAAATAAGTTATTTTGTAGCTCTTCTTCGGGTTGGCTCAGTCGGTAGCACGCCAGGCTCGTAATCTGTAGTTCCCAGGTTCGAGTCCCAGTTGGGTCAGCGTTGAGATTTAACTCCGCAAAATTCCCCGCCCTGCCCACGGTCAGTAGGGGACACCGATGGGCTTGGAAAGGCCGCCGTCCGTCGGATGGGACGTTAAGCCGTGGCTCCGTGTGCGGGAGAGTCATACCCTGTGCACGTTAAAGAACACGCTGGATGGCCTTGACGGGAGGCTACCATCTGTCTCCTAACAGCTGCTCCAGTGGGTCCCCTCCCCCAACCTTCTCTGAGCCTTCGGGGTCCTTGTGACCTGGCCATTTAGCCCATGGTGTGCAAAAAAGTGCCGCTCAGAGGTAAAACAACCCAACCCAAATTGTAGCTCTTCTAAAATTCTTAGGAACAATGCTTTTATCGTCAAAAACATTCAACACTACAATCAAACGTAAGTCATCAAAATCATTCGCAGCTATTAACATTGATTCATTTTTTTTATTTATTTATTTAAGACATTACAAGACTCTAGGATATCGGTGAACAAGAACCTCCTACCCACAACAATATTCATTCGTTTCTGGAGACTTGTGCAGCTCAAATTTTCGGATTGCTAAAGTTACTTCAGATCTTGTACAGTTAACGTTACAACCACTAATACTTTTATCTGCACTGCAAATAAGGGGAATAAAATTACCATATCGTTAAGACATCCCTTAAATGCTCAACCTACCTCGTCCTGAAAGAATCTTCGATAACTCAGCCATCTTTTTTTTTTCCATCATTATCTGCACGATATTCTGTTTCTTAATACACAGAATATTTGCTATCTGGCTTTATTCCGATCTGTTGTACGTATTGTCTAACAGCTTCCTCTGCTTTGGCAGTGAGGCTATCAAGCCAAATGTTTTATAAGTGTAGCTGCTCCAAAAAAATCTTTATTAACATCTCTATGACTCCTTATTTTATAACAAATAACAGGCAGTTGATTCAGTTCTGAAGTAAGTCTACCGAGCAAATTCATAAAGATTATTTCAATTGTGAAATTAACTACCATTCATTCAAGTCCTTAAAAAACATATTCTCCAGGAGACGAATTTCTTTCTGAAACTGTAACGCAATAAATCAGCGGCAACAATTGGAAAGAGAGCTCAACAATCACATTCTTCAAAACTTTACTCGCAATAATCGACAGTCCATTTCCTTTCCCTTTGTTTGTTTAAACCGTTCTTGTTACGTGACAGTGGAAGAAGAGATCTACAATGAAAGGCTATTAAGTACATAGAAATGAATATAAGGAAAGAAAGGCAGCCGAAGAAGTTGGAGGAAAAAATATCGAGAGATAGAATTTTTCCCCAAGGGTCAGACAAAACTGTGAAACCGGATCTGCGAGCTAGGATGTCACTGCTAGGGAAGGGAGGGGGGATGAGGGGATGTTGAGGCAATGGTAAGGTGAAAGAGAGAGAGAGGGGGGCCTGCAAAGTGGGAGGGGGAGGGGGGATATGGTGTGAGCTCTTCAGCCTTGAAATGTCAGAGAGAAACTCTGAGGCCACTACCCAACAGTTTATGATTAACAACTTCACTATAGGCGGGCAATGTACAGAAATGCACGGGGCATAGAATTCAACTGAATACGGCAAATGATGAGATTATCTTACGTCATAATATGCTCGAGTGTTTATTTTTTTTTTTGAAGAACATTTTCAATTGCCTTTTTCAGAATTAAACAATGATGATTTTGTTTTGTTGGCCCGGATTTATTATACTATTTTAAAGTTTTTTAATTCATTGAATTATTTATATTCCGCATCAAAAATAGCATAAATATTTGAATGTTGGAATGTACCGTTAGTAAATTAATATTTATCTATATTTTAAATATGAATTCTTATTCACAATTATAATTCCATTTTAATGATTGATCATAAGGTTTTACTCTATGATATGATCATCAGACCGGTGATTCTCTATGCTTCACCCATATGGGCGAATACTACACCCACCAATATTCGTAAGATTCAGGTCTTACAGAACAAGATTTTGAGAACTGTGGTGGTTGTCACTAACAGACAACTTCATAAAGACCTGGGCATCGACCATATATACACACACATATAAAACGCACCTCAAAAAGATTTTTTGAGGCTGTAAGCAATAATCCCAATGAGATTATTTCTTTTCTGATTCTTTACGATCATACTGTTTTGAACAAATACAAGAGGCCTAAAACGGTAGCGTTCTCTGAGGAGACCTACCCGTTTTAGGTTTCTTATACAATTTTACTGCTATTTTTAGCTTTTCTTATGTTTGCCCTTAGGAGTCCACCTAAGGGTGGTTTACTTATATATTTTGTTCTTACTCATGCCAAATAGGCATATCTTTATGATGGAGATGGTTAGGGGTAAAATTATTACCCGGTACATCGAATATGATTATACGATCTACGATCACAATTATAATATAGATAAATTCATTAAACTAAATATTACAGGCCTAAAATTTAATACTTAAACATCTTTATTTGAAGTGTATTAGCTATTCAATTTCTTGAAAATAGCAGCTAATCTGGAGGGTTTTTTTTACCTTCATCTAGCCAATCAAGAAAATTATTTTCATTCATCTGCTAAAGTTAAGAAGTTGTATTTTTCCCACTTGTAGGAGAAATGTAAAGGGCAACTTCACACTGTCAATATGAATTCCCCGACCACAACAGTCGCCTATCTAAATATCAGATTTATAGCATAAGTATTCGAATTTCAACTCTATCCATTCAGTATTTAAAAAGGTATGGAAATTGAACTATTTTAGAAATATCGATGAAGTCATAGGAATTTAGTTAATTTAAACTTAAACAATAAGAATTGTTTCAAGCCGTTTAATAAAATGGGTATGTGTTTGAGAAGTTCGTGCAAATGATTCTTTTAGTATTCACCAATATTTTTCATTTCGTAGTAGTGGTGGTGGCATTGATGTCGTTAAATATTCCAGCTCAAAAACTCTTTAAATACAAGAAAAATAGTGTTAAGAAATGAGATTTTGATAGATTTTAAAGAAGTATTTAATTCATCTTTAGAAAAAAAAAAGTTTTGTTTTTAGAAGTTTAGAAAAGCAATGGTTCCCAACGGAGGCGTTTTGGAAATTTGTGGTGGGTTTTTGAATTTTTCTTTAGAAGTAGATTATAAAGAATAACAAACGATTTTATATTCTAGTTATTTATAACTAGTTTTGCACTAGAATGAATATTTTGAATTGCTTAAAAAAGACATTAGAAATTGGGAAGAGAGGAGCAGAGTTCAAAAAGGTTGGGTTGTTTTACCTCTGAGCGGCACTTTTTTGCACACCATGGGCTACATGGCCAGGTCACAAGGACTTCGAAGGCTCAGAGAAGGTTGGGGGAGGGGACCCACTGGAACAGCTGTTGGGAGACAGATGGTAGCCTCCCGTCAAGGCCATCCAGCGTGTTCTTTAACATGCACAGGATATGGCCCTCCCGCACACGGAGCCACGGCTTAACGTCCCATTCGACGGATGGCGGCCTTTCCAAGCCCATCGGTGTCCCCTACTGACCGTGGGTAGGGCGGGGAATTTTACGGAGATAAATCTCAACGCTGACCCAGCTGGGACTCGAATCTGGGAACTACAGATTACGAGCCTGGCGCGCTACTGATTGAACCACCCCGCCCCTCAAAAAGGTTGGGAAATACTATCGAAGAGTTTAGATGTTTGCTTTCCACTGACAGCATGGATTCGAATATTAACTTTTAGACATCAGGGAATTTAATTTAAACCTTAAATCCAATATTTAAGCGTAAACAAATTTATAAATAACATTTTGAAGCGCAACACGAAACAAAACGTCATTCATTCAACAAATTATTTTGGGGATAGTTCGCTGTTAAGGCAACGAGTATATTTGCTTTTGTGTGCATAAGCATCTAAAATAAGCATTTGGTCTTAGATTCTTTGCACGTCACATTTGCTAGAATATTTCGCCCAGCCTGCCTCTAAAACTGTTAAAATAAAAAAAAAAAGTCTAGAAATAAGTTCTTCAGATAAGACTCTAAGGTCTAAAATAATACGAAGAGGTTGGCTCAGTTGATAATGCTTGAAATTCGCGATCTGCCTTTTCCAGCTTCGAGTCCCACCTGGGCCGGCGTTCAAATTTATCTCCGCTAATGCCCACTTGCTCTCGGTGAGAAAGGGGATGCCGTTGGGCTTGGAATGGACGCCGTCCGTCAAATGGGTCGGTTGGTTGTTTTACCTCTGAGCGGCACTTTTTTGCACACCATGGGCTAAATGGCCAGGTCACATGGACCCCGAAGGCTCAGAGAAGGTTGGGGGAGGGGATCCACTGGAACAGCTGTTGGGAGACAGATGGTAGCCTCCCGTCGAGGCCATCCAGCGTGTTCTTTAACGTCGGATTGTTTTACCTCTGAGAGGCACTTTTTTGCACACCATGGGCTAAATGGCCAGGTCACATGGACCCCAAAGGCTCAGAGAAGGTTGGGGGAGGGGACCCACTGGAACAGCTGTTGGGAGACAGATGGTAGCCTCCCGTCAAGGCCATCTAGCGTGTTCTTTAACGTGCACAGGGTATGGCTCTCCCGCACACGGGCCACGGCTTAACGTCCCATCCGACGGACGGCGGCCTTTCCAAGCCCATCGGTGTCCCCTACTGACCGTGGGCAGGGCGGGGAATTTTGCGGAGATAAATCTCAACGCTGACCCAGCTGGGACTCGAACCTGGGAACTACAGATTACGAGCCTGGCGCGCTACCGACTGAGCCACCCCCGCCCCTATCAAATGGGTCGTTAAGCAGTTAAACCCTGTGCAGGATTGCTATACCCAGTACACGTTAAAGAACACAGTGGATGGCCTTGACTGGAGGTAACCATCTGCCTTCTAACAACTGTCCAGTGGTTCTCCACCCCCTGCCTTTCTCTGAACCATTCGGGTGCTTGTGATCTGGCCATTTAGCCCTTCGTGTGCAAAAAAATTGCAGCTCCAGAGGTTGAAAGCAACCCAATCTAAGACAGTTATACATGATTATTTGTTAAACAGTTGACAAAGACTGATGGAAAGTCCAACAAATTGTAAAAAAAAGTTTCTACTCTAGGAGTTCATTGATTTGAGAATAATCATATTTAAAAGATCCCTGTCACAGGCGTTGAAAGCAAATGTAGAATTATACATTTGTTTTAAAACTGAGCTGTACATTCTGTAAAACGCCGAAAATAATTAAAATTCCTCTTAAGAATATTTTGAAAAATAAATGTATTCAATTTCGTAGAAATGCTTTTTATTAAAGTACTTTTAAAGCTATTTTTTTTTTAGAATTAAAAGTAAAATTTATTTTCATTCAGAGTCCCTTAAATTTTGCATTCCCACAGTTCCATTAATTAGAAATTTAAGTACTTCTCATCAGGTAGTGCTGTTGCTTTTTTTTTTTTCAAGAAACTGGTTATGCAAACCATTATTTCCGTTTCGTGAGTTTTCTTCAAACAAAACATCCCTTTATCAATTCCAAAACTTTCGTCTTACCCGAAAAACATTTTCAGAATTTAAACTAATACGAAACATTGTGAGCAAAAAAAAATTGCATAAAAGAAAAATAATGAACCACGAAAAGCTTTTTAATTTATTTATCTTTATTATTCTTTTTTTTTTTTTAATTTTCTCAGTCCCATTTACTGAGCATTCATTACAGATCACTTCCCTAGGACTTATACTTATATACACGTTATGACGTCATGAGCTTGCTCAGATATTCTTCATAGGACACAGATACCCATATATTGTACATATACATAAGTACACTTATTATACAAAGAATTTTACATTTCTTTCCCTCCAGCATTCAAAACCTAATTCAGAAATAAATAAAAACAAGAAAGTATAACATTAAATTAATCGATGTTTCTTACTTTTCATTTGATATCTTTTTACATGTGATTTGTTTCGAGTTTTTGACGTTTTTTTTTATTTATTTTTATGAGAAGCAGACTAAAAATTAAAGATTCCAATCAAATTTCCAAATATATTGTTTTTGAACTAATGACGTGTTTAATCAAATCGGTTTCAGATTCAGCAAGTTGTTTTCTTTTTTTTTTTTCACTTACAATGAAATTGGAATTAAAGTGGCTTAAAAGACCTGAATTTTAGCTATTTAAAATCAAGCGTGTAAGCAATAAGAAAATTGGGCTGTGTCTAGCAGGTGAAAAAAACTAAGGCAGTTGTTTTTCGTTGCGACTATATTGATCTCAAGGTACTTGGTTTCGAATCCTAATGGCGGCATAGATGTTGACGAGAATCAAGTGGGAGGACTATGAGACTGCGCAGTAGACCTTTAGACAATTCTTATAGATATGTCAACAGACTTGTCAATTACTTTTAAATCAACCAATGGTTTATGAGAACCGTTTAAGCATCAATTGCACAATTTCGTGTTAGAGCCTAGTGTTACAGAAAGAATAGCCGAATGAAAATATGTGTAAAGGTAACTATGTAATGGATGCGTTATATTGATTGCACAATGTATTCAGTTGCACTGAAGAAGGTCGCATATTACAAAAATGCAATTAAGTCAGGAAAGCTATCAGGTTAAAAAAAATAGAAATATATATATATAAACTATGCTTTAGTCAATGATTTTGAATCTAGGTAATTTTGAAACCACAATCTTGGAAAAAGCTATTAGGTCTTATCTTATATAGGCACCTCACATTATCTAAATCTCGATTTTGAAGAGTATTCGTTTCAATATTTGGAGAGTTATGGAAAGTAGAGCATTCCATTATAGCATTGCTAGTCTTAAGAATTCACCTCAAAAGTTAGTCAAAAATACAAAAACTGTTATCGAAAACTGTTTGCTACAAAAAAGTATAATTGTGAAGTTTGTATAATGAATATCGAAGTAAAGTGTTCAGAACGATCTGCTGTTAAAGATTTCAGCTTTAATAACTATTTAAATAATAAATGAATATTATTTATAAAAAAAATCGAGATTTATAGAGATTTGAATGAGATTTTTAATTCATCTCCAGGGTCATTTTTTTCCAGAAAAATCTCATTTTCGAATTTAGGGAGAGGGTTGAATGTGGCTTCCCATTCCCATCACATGACATTGTTATGTGATATTAAATACCAAAACATGTTGGGGGATAAGTGTATCGATATGTATATAGAATCATGAAGTCAATAAAATTTTAAATTATAAAGCCATAAAGTCAATAATATTTAATTTATTTAATCCTGAGGTCAATAACATTTAATTCATATAGCCATAAATTTATTAATGTTTAATTATGTCTGCTTCAAATGCTACAGCCTGAGGCCTGTAGAAACCTAAATTATAGCCTTCCATAGTTATTTAATAAATAAATATTTTACATTGAAATAGATTCTGTGATTGAATTAACATCAAAATCCTACTAGTAGTGCACCTGCTCTAACTTATCACCAATAAACAGTTGTTGTTGTTTTTTTCTTACCAATAATATTTCCATTTAGAAAGAAAAATCATCTGATATGCAGTAAAATGAAAATATTTCTTGTACACGTGGGATTTAAGTGGAAACAAAAAGAGAGAATTGCAAAAGTAGAAGCACTCATTTATACATCTATGCACAGATAATCTCTGAGAAATGCACAAAACCCTTTTAGCTGACAAAGCTGAAATACACAAATGACACAGAATGATCTGAGACCAACAGATAATTAAGAAGAATCAACTTCCAGATATTTTTTTTTATATCTGTCGATGAAAATAATTTTGGGAAATGTTCATTAACTGTGTAGAGCAAGGGTTATTAACTATGAGTGTAAGGAGAGGTCTAGGTGTTGTGACAGGAACTTTTGGAAAACAATTTTTTTCGTTCAATTTATTTTTAAAAATAAACCAAGAGATCCATAAAAGAGGGTGGGAAGAGAATTGATGTGGGGGCGAAGCTTCCATGCGTTGCTGAAAGGGATGCGGTACCTGATAAATGTTACTAACTCTTGATTCAGAGCACTGCAGAATGCAAGAGGTTTAATAACAGCTACTCTTAAATTTATCAGTATTTAACTGCAACATAATTATCTAACAATTGCTGCAGCGATAAATATAGGTTTGGGGGGAATGAGACGATGATTTGAATGAATGCATGAAATGGATACTCGAGCAAAAGGTAGAAAATTTGTTATAGTAATTATGCCTTGCATGATTATAGTGTCTAAATACACATTTTGAGTCATAATAATGTTAACGAGTTTATTATATGTCAGTGTTAAATAAGTTGGTAGTGTTGGTTTACAATATTTCATGTTTTCTTAATCTATCTCCACAAACGAGCTTTGGCTCATGTGGAGTTTTGAATTTTACATTTTCAAAATTGTCTATTTACTTTGGAAAAGAAAAACATTTATTCCTTTTGTTATTATAAGTTTTAAATTACATGTTTGTAATGTATCAAAAGTGTGAAATAAATTTGAATTGAATTGAATTTAAATTTCTCTCCTTTCATTTTACAACCAGAATGGACGTGAAAAAGATAGTAAACATATTAACAAAAAAATTCAAAGATAGTAACATATTTTGTAGAATATCAAAAAACACAAGAATAAAGGGGGAGAGGGGGCGGTCAGGACATGATCTAGAAAAAATAAAGGGGAGGAGGGAAAGATCGAGATCGAATACAGTAAATTTTGTTGTTGTTCTTTTCATAAAAATATCGATTTTTTTTCAATTTTTTTAGATATTATTTCTTTGTTAGGGGAAGCATAGGAGATATTTTGCTGACATAACTGTTTGTTAATGCGTCGAATTTCGCACTTACGGTCTAGGGAAGAAACACCAAATTATTAATTCTCGAATCTACTGAATTACATTTTCTTTCATTTCTGGATTTCTTTTTTTTTCTAGTGTAGTTATATTATTATTTATGATGGAAATATTTAAAAAAATTTAATTTTTGCTTATCGATAATGTAGCGTAAATGAATGCATTATTCCATTAAACGTTTATATTATTTAAGATTTTCCTAGTAAACGTTTAGAAATATTTTATGTAGAAGTTTAACTGTGAATTATTTGAATTACTGGAATTTGTTATAAAGTATGCAATACGAAATTTTGATGGACTCTATCCAATATCATTTTATTTTTGACCTTTCCTCAAAATATTAAGCTTCATTTCTGACCATTTCTCGAAATTGCAAGTTTTTTTTTAAGTCCCCCTCCCTAAATATTACGAATTGCAAAACACCTGCTATAAATACAATTTATAGGAACCTAGCTTTAGAGTAAAAATTTTTCTTCATTAAAATCTTTTATTTGAAAAAAAAAATTTTGTTTCCCAACTGCTTTATGTCTCAAAGCATTCTGTGGCAAAATCTTCTTCTCATCAGTAACGCAAATATCAAATTGCGAACTACAAGCAATTGGAAGGGGGGAGGGGACACACTTCCTTCCTACAACCATCAACACACGGTGTCTTAAAGTGTTCATTTTGCTTTATACAATAAGGGATCTTTTTTTTGTGTGTGTGTAAATATTTTTCATACTTATTAAAATAACAACTCTAAACAGGTAATTCAATCACTTGAAACCCCTGAACTCATGGGGGGGAGGGGTAAAATACAGCTTACTTACCTTAAATACTCCCCATCACTTTTATAAAAAGTCACCATCAGTGTTACTTCAGAAATACCCTGTTTTATAGTTTATTATATTTCACTACGGCAAGAGTCTTATATGACTAAAGTAAGCCCATGGAAAATGTCTTTTCATGTTTTAAAGCTGTTTCTTCAAAAGTCTTGTTATCTTAGAAAACAAGTTTTCTTAACGTTATCATTTGATTAGTTCATTTTCTTAACATTTATACGTCCATGTTAAGATAACAGATTACATCTAAAGAGAAATTTTTCGTATTTAAATTGCACTCAAAGAAGGGGCGACTTATCAATGAAAATGTTGATATAGTTTGCTTTATTTTTCCATTATTAGCAATAGCCCACTTTCGTCGCAAAGTATTGTTAAGCTTTTGTAGCATTGTCGCTTCACAATTCAAATGAACCAGGACTGCAACGTTCCCAATTCCAATACAAATGAAGCGTGGCGGCATTGTTGCTTTTCCACACGAAAAAATCGCGACCATAATGCTACATTCGAGTACAAATCAAAAGCGATAACATTGTTACATTCCAACATAAATGAAACGCGGAATCTCCGTTGCAATACAAACACAAATGAAGTATTACTGTATTGTTGTTTCGTAATCCAAGTGAAGCGTGACAGGCACTACTGTCACTTCTTGCATTCTTACATGCATCGATTATTGGCAACGTCACACCGATTCGAAGAATTTTTTTTTTTCAGGAAAAAAAAAATCAATGTTCATCTCTTAATTTCGCTCTGAGTTAATAACATTTATCGAATTTTGTTTTCATCTCTTTCAATATAGCGCTTGAAATGAATGAAAAAAATTACTAAAAGCAGATTGATAATTTTCCCCCTCATTTCGCCAATTTTCAAATCATAAAATCGAATAACAGCTAAAAGGAAACGGACTTTCGTTTTTGTTACCTTCCGATTTTTTGCATTTTTTTTTAACTGTTTAAACTATAAATCACTTTTTCAAACATCATTTTTATTCTATTGTTGGAATGTCACAGTATTTTGTTTTGCAAGGTCACCGAATTCTTTTGTCGGAATGTCACAGTATTCTTTTTGTTGCAATGTCAGAGCATTCTGTCTTTGAAAGGTCACAGCATTCTTTTTATTGCAACATCATAGCATTTTGTTATTATGATGACATAGCATTGTGTTTGTTGCAGCGTCACAGCACGCCTCTTTGCATGTCACAGCATGCTATTGTAACGATGCCAAAGCATTCTTTTAATTGCCACGTCAATGCATTATATTTGTTATGATGATGCAGGCTCTCTTATTGTTGCATGTCACAGCATTCTGTTGTTAGGATGACGCAACCCTCTTTTTGTTGCATGTTACAGCATTCTGTTGTTACGATAACACCGAATTTTTTGTTGCAACGTCACAGCATTATGTTGTTAAGATGACAGCATTCTTTCGTAGCAACGCTGTAGTACTTCCTATTGTTGTAACGTTACAGCATTCTGCTCGTTGCAACTTCTTAGCATTGCATTGTGGCATCAGCTTCTCGCTTTTCGAATCTAACCAGAAGTCGTCTGCAATTGCTAATCTGTTTCAATACAGAAAGCCTCGAGCTTGGTTGTTGTTGTTTTTTCAGGACACCGTAAAGACAAAAATGCAAATCAGAAGAGTCCACTTTAGGTTTAAAGCAGGGTTTAATATAAGTATAGAAGACACGTGATTATGCTATATTTTTTGCGGTTCTCGGTTTTCAGAAGGAAAAAGTCTCAAGAGTTGTTTGCTGCTTTCGCAAAAACAAATGTTTTTGGAAGCGTTTGCCTTCCACCCCCAAAATAAATTTTTCATTTAATTTAATGGGTGTAGAAAGCCTTTTTGAACTTCGAGTTTTGCTTTTTTGCAATATAAGACGCTTTTTATTATTAACAAAGTTTTGTCTTTATTTTTTTGAAATCACATTCCCTTTATGGCAAAGTTTTCGAAGCTCGCGCCATCAAGTTCCATCGCACGCAGACATCGTCGAAAAGCAGCCTTCGAGGTTAAAGATCATTCGAGAGAAAACGAACGAGATTTAAACACGAACGTCATCATCGTCAGGGATTGTGATCTCTCGAATGATGGTGGTGATGGTGGTGAGCAGAATGGTGGTGGTGATGCGCAGGAGTGTGGTGCTGATGCACGTGATGGTGGTGGTGGTGTCGCTGCGGCGAAGGGCTTCGACTCGATTCCGACGAGGTCGAAACAGGAGCTGGACTGCTCGGTGCCGGACTGCTGCCGTCGAAACTGCCGCAGCTGCCGTTGGTGTTATCGCCGTCGTCCGTTGCCGGCCCATTGCGATGTCTGCTGTCTTCGCTGCGCCTGTGGTGGTGGTGATTGTGATGGGACATGGGACCGCTGCTGCCACCGGTGCCGCCACCACTTCCAGCGTTGCCACCGCTGCTGCCCGTGCTACCCCCCGTGGAGCCGTGACTCGCCGACGTCGTGCTGCTCGACTGTTGGGACAGCTGCTGTTGCTGCATCTGTTGCTGCAGGAGTCTACAATAGGAAAAGGACAAGCAATTAAATACAGTTGTAGAGTTCTGTTTCAGATAAACGCTGGATTTATTTCAATATCGATGTAAAAATATATCTACGTAGTCAATATTGATTTATGGCAGGTACAGATTTATTAAATGCAAAAATCATTGCTGTATAAATAAACAATTCAACAGCCAAAAAAGATTAATATCAAATCGCTTTCTTTTTCAATATTCTATCTACACCCACAATTTATCAGCACACGAATAGGAAATGGTCAGGGAAAAAAAAGGAGAATTTGTTTAAGAATTTAGTTTTCAAGACTTGATGCTCTAAAAGTGAGCGAAAAATTTGCCAAGTTGTTACTTTAGAGAAATAAATATGTTCAATTTTTACGAGCACATAGAAACTGAAAGTTAATTGGTTTAGCGATATTTATACAACTTCAAATAATCTCTGATACGCATGATTATCAAATTCAAGGAAAACTTTACGCGATAGTTATACAATTCAAACTTCAAATACTCTTTCATGAGTATTTCTATCAGATATATTGGAAACTGTACCTCGACATTTGTACAATTCAAACTTCAAATATTTTCCCTTGAGCACCATTCTCATATTCACAGAAACTTTCTTGCCCCTCGATATTTATGCAAAATCTGAAGATAAAGACATTGTCATTTTTTCTGATTGTGCTTCTGCACTGTTTTCAATTAAACAAAATTGTGATGATTCACATAAGCACATATCACTTTTATAAATTTCCTTGATGAGATAGAGGGATTTAGTTTTGTTTCCTGTTTTTTCTCAAGTGGAGGATTTGTATTGCATTATAATCTCATTATCAAATTTAGGGAAAGCTTTGTGCGATCTGCACATAGTTCAAACTTAAATAGTCTGTCATGAGTATTATTATCAGATTTAGAGGCAACTTTCCCTCGGCATTTAGAAAAATTCAAACTTCAAATAGTTTCTCAAGAGAATTATTATCAAATTCAGAGGAAAGTTTGGGTTATACCGGAAATTCGAACCTACAACTTTTTGAGCAGTCAGCCAATAGATCACGTGTTTATGCTATGAACTTCGACTATCAGGACACAACTGAAATCTCTATTATTTCGAATAGCAGCACTTCTCCAACTCTTCCCACCCTGCCCACGGTCAGTAGGGGACACCGATGGGCTTGGAAAGGCCGCCGTTCGTCGGATGGGACGTTAAGCCGTGGCCCCGTATGCGGGAGAGAGCCATACCCTGTGCACGTTAAAGAACACGCTGGATGGCCTTGACGGGAGGCTACCATCTGTCTCCCAACAGCTGTTCCAGTGGGTCCCCTCCCCCAACCTTCTCTGAGCCTTCGGGGTCCATGTGACCTGGCCATTTAGCCCATGGTGTGCAAAAAAGTGCCGCTCAGAGGTAAAACAACCCAACCCAACTTCTCCAACTCTTGCGAAAAACTCTTCCTATTCCCTCTCCAATAGCTTTAGAATAGGAAACGTTAACATCTCGAATGATGCTAATAAACCAATGGTTGGGATGCTTTTCCTTTGAGCTTCCCTGAATATCAATTTCCAACCGTACATAAAAATATCGAAAGGGAAATAATCTTAACGGACTGGTCGAAATATAACAAAAACTCATCGAACACAAACAATAATACAGATTGTTGCAATTTCTTCAAAAATAAATACAATGCAATTTTAGAGAAAAATAAAAAAAAAACGCATAAAAATTTAGAACATCTAAATAATCGTAATGTTACCAAACAGTGGACCACAGTGGATATTATCAGTTTAATAGCGCGAAGAGATAAAGCTTGGATTAAATATAAAAATAACACAAAAAGTGATAAGGTTCGAAAATGAGTATAAAAATCTGCGCAATTTAGTTACAGCGGAAATCACATTAGAATATTAAATGAAACAGAATCACATTTAATCAGACAGAAATAAAATTTTTATGAAGAAAAATTAACGTTAAAAAGAAATGATATGAGGCAAACTTGGGAATTAATCATTCAAGCACTAGAGCAAGGGTGGGCAATTGTTTTCGTATCTACACTGCGGATGCATATTGACGTGGCCGTCCTAGTGGAAAATACGAGACGAATCTTCGGTCGCGCACGGGAAGGAAATCTCGTTTCAAGACGGATTTTTCTGACTGTCTTGGCGGGCCACAAAAAACTCTTAGCGGGCCGCTATTTGCCCACCCCTGCACTAGAGGATAAAAAAATAAGATCTATTGAAGAAACTATCATTAAGAATAAGTCTAAAAGTTTAACACCTTTACAAATTGCAAATAAATTTAACAGTGAATATTGCTCTTTAATTTTACACATAAGAGAAATCAACCAAGAACCTGATATTGAATTTGAAACAAACAATAACACTACAAACAAAAACTCAATTTATATACCTCCTGCGAAGAGATATTGTGAATTTAATCAAAACTTTAAATGAGAACAAATCTCTTGGATATGACAATATATAAATCAAACACATTAAAAACTGTGTTGAGCTATTTGCTGATGTCATAAAAGAAATAGTTAACGAAAGTATTTCAACTGGAACAATACCAACTGAGCTTAAAACGGCAATTCTGCGACCAATATTCAAAGGAGGAACAAGGTCAATCATAACCAATTTCAGGCCCACTGCTATTTTATCTTCTGTACATAAAATATTGTAAAAATATGTTTACAATACCTCATATAAATTTCTTAGTAAACATAACATTCTCAGTGAAAATCGATTTGGGTTCCAAAAGGGGAAAAGTACCTTGAACTTACTAACGAAATTTACTGATTTACCATATATGGCATTAAATATAGGTGTCAGGGCAGTTGCACTGTTTTTTGACTTACAGAAAGCCTTTGACACTTTGGATCACGATATTCTTCTACAGAAATTAGAAAAGTATGGTATTAGAGGAACTGTATTACACTGGTTTCAAGGCTACTTATCAAATAGATTTACAGTAACTAAAATTAACAACACCTACAGCGAAAAGTGTCAAGTTAAATTTGGTGTTCCTCAAGGATCTATTTTAGGTCCGCTTTTATTTCTGATTTACATAATGACTTAACAAAATTGAAACTAAATAGTTCCATGTTTTTATACGTCGATGATATTGTTTTAGTTAATATAAACAAATTAGAAGAAAATGCGGTTAAACATACAAAAAGACTATAATACTATTAAACGATAGTTAAACTCTAATAAACTTGCTCTAAATAGGAATAAAACCAAATGGATGACTTTTCATTCACCTGCTTTCAAAATTAACAGTGCCCTCCGATAAAACGTTCATACTGAGAAAATCTGTAGCACATTAAGGCATTGTGCTTTGAAATTAAATAAATTACGATATATTATGGATACAAACACGTATATTATGTTTTTTAAAGCAATCTGTGAGTGCCTCTTACATTATGCCATAACGATACATGGTACAACCAACTTAACAAATATCAGAAAAACAGAACGTATTCAATCCTCAATAGCTAAAAATATTATACAATTAAAGGCCCGCACACTCTAATTACAGCCCAAGATGGGGGCGGGGGTGGCTCAGTCGGTAGCGCGCCAGGCTCGTAATCTGTAGTTCCCAGGTTCCAGTCCCAGCTGGGTCGGCGTTGAGATTTATCTCCGCAAAATTTCCCCGCCCTGTCCACGGTCAGCAGGGGACACCGATGGGCTTGAAAAAGCCGCCGTCCGTCGGATGGGACGTTAAGCCGTGGCCCCGTGTGCGGGAGAGACATACCCTGTGCACGTTAAAGAACACGCTGGATGGCCTTGAAGAGAGGCTACCATCTGTCTCCCAACAGCTGTTCCAGTGGGTCCCCTCCCCCAACCTTCTCTGAGCCTTCGGGGTCTTTGTGGCCTGGCCATTTAACCCATTGTGTGCAAAAAAGTGCCGCTTAGAGGTAAAACAATCCAGTCCAATACAGCCCAAGATAGATTTATTTACTTGGATATTTTACCTTACCAGAGACTATAGAAATATAACATAGTTATAGGTAATTTTTTCGACAACACACATAAAAGTAAAGTGATAAAAACACTAGATTTAAAGAAAAAAAATATTTTCAACTATCGAATTTTACAAATAACAATGGGAAGTGCACAAGCGGCTACAAAATTCCATGCATTTTCAATCCCTTACCAAGGGAACTACTAGAAGTAAATTCTTTCAGAGAATTAAAACACGAATTAAACAGATTTTTTATTAGGAAATTAAATAATTAATATTAACACCTACTAACAGATCATATAAATCCCAAATTTATTTTGAAATATTCTAAATGAAAAAGGTAAAATTTTTAGTAAAAGAGCATGTTATTTAATGTCGAAATTTTCAACTGAAATAGTATTATGTCAATGTGTTACTTTCTCCTGCAGATAAGCTGTTAGCTTTGCGGGACACTTGTAATTAGAAATGATTTATTTGAATTTGTCTGAATAAATAAATTATTAAAAAACAAATACGTAGAGTTTTAACACCTACTATAACGTTCCGAGAGTTATAACAAAGATTCTTACATTCATATATGGTGATAGAAGTAGGCAATGTTGAAAGTAACCTATAAAGGTTTATTCTTTAATATTCATGATATTTTAAAAGATTTGAAATCAGTATTAAATTTTTATTCGGAATGTATATAATTTTATTCATCAAAATCTGTAATTTGGTATAATTTCCGAGAGAGAGATATGAAACACCAAAACATCTCCGTTGTAAAGATATTTTGCCACAATATAATAATTTGATTTCATACGTATTTTAAAAAACAACCTGTCTTTTCTTACTCTAATTCCATATTTTGGGATCCGTCCCTCTGTATATTCTCCGATTATTTCTGATTAGCAATTATTTTTGAAACTTTTAATAATAGTTTATATTTATTTATCTAATACATTTGATATAAAATTTCTCTGATAACACTTTGATCTCTACAGAGTAGTGATGTTTCATATGCGCCCCCCCCCCTCCTCCAAGAACGCCCTATTTAAAATCATATACAAATATTCGGGAATAGGGAGTTTAACAGACCTAAACTTTCCCTAATAAACGCAGATTTCATTTTTATATAAATATTTTCTTCTTATCTGCACATGAACTTATTTAGTTCGTCAACTTCCAGACCGTCTGTGCTTGAACATAGAAATTACCTTTGACTCTAAGGGATACTCCAGTCTTATGAAATCATAAATGTAGTGAAATATTTTAATACAAATGTAGTATTAAGATTAACATGCATTTAAAACTAAAAAAATTTAAAGTCAAGAATATCTAAATTTCGGGGCGTGGGTGACTCAGTCGGTAGCGCCCCAGGCTCGTGATCTGTAGTTCCCAGGTTTGAGTCCCAGCTAAGTCACCGTTGAGATTTATCTCCGCAAATTTCCCCGCCCTGCCCACGGTCAGTAGGGGACACCGATGGGCTTGGGAAGGCCGCCGTCCGTCGGATGGGACGTTAAGCCGTGGCCCCGTATGCGGGAGAGAGCCATACCCTGTGCACGTTAAAGAACACGCTGGATGGCCTTGACGGGAGGCTACCATCTGTCTCCCAACAACTGTTCCAGTGGTCCTCCTCCCTTCTATGAGCCTTCCGGGTCCATGTGACCTGGCCATTTAACCCATGGTGTGCAAAAAAGTGCCGCTCAGAGGTAAAACAACCCAAACCCAATCTAAATTCCTGAGGGAAAATAAAATATTCAAAAAGCTGAATTGTTATATTTGAATGCGTAGATAAAGTAATTATTAACAGCAATGAAGAATGAGCTCCTTTTTTTGCCTATCATCTTATTGCTTTTTGATTAACGTTTGTGAATCTGTTTACCGATTTGTCTGTTTGTTGATTTGTCAAAAGGTTGGTCCGCCATACCTTCCCAGCCTCGTTTCGGAACGAATTATGTACCAAATGAGAGCATGTGACGTGGGGGAGTGCCACAGACCACAAAAATTTACTTCCCGTACTATCTTCCTCCCTAAAAATGGGCAAATAGTGCAGATAACTGCTCCACTATATCTTCCGAAAGCGATCGGGATTCATGTCACGTGACACGAAGGTTGCCAGATCACTAATTTCTATAAAATATCGTTGCCAGATATTTTTTCTGAAATCTGTAATCTACCGTAATGTTCGGATATTTTTTTGAGCGACTGTAAGTCTCTAAGTTGCTTTTACTTCGTAAATCCTTCATCTTTTTGAAATAAGGCATTGATTGTCCAATTCGACTTTTAATCACTCATGTTTAATCATTATTCAAATTGAAATACTTACAAAGGTAACACTAACTGCGTATCTGCTTGTTAGATAAGCTCATTTTTACATGGACATTCAATCCGATGCTAAATTTCAGGGCTTCATATATCTTTTCTCATTTAAAATATTCCTATATAGAATTATTGGTGTTTTTATGTACAGTCGCTCAAAAAAGTACACAGAGGTTACCAGATCACTAATTTCTAAAAAAAATCGTTGCCAGATATTTTTTCTGAATTCTGTAATCAAACGTAGCGTTCGGATACTTTTTTGAGCGACTGTAGGTGGTCATATTATTTTGATACTAGATCGTGTGGGCTCACTCACGGAAATATTGAGCGTGTGCAGTTACCGTTCACAGCAAACTGGAGCGTGTGCAGTAACTGCACACGCTCCAGTCAACTGGAGCGTTTGCTGTGAACGGTAACTGGAGCGTGTACAGTTGCTGTACAGTCGCTCAAAAAAGTATCCGAACACTATGGTTGATTGCAAAATTCAGAAAAAATATCTGGCATTGATTTTTTTAGAAATTAGTCATATGGAAACCTTTGTGTCACGTGACACGAAGGTTGCCAGATGACTAATTTCTAAAAAATTCAATGCCAGATATTTTTTCTGAATTTTGCAATCAACCATAGTGTTCGGATACTTTTTTGAGCGACTGTACACGTTCCAGATATTTTTTCTGAATTCTGTAATCACGTGACACGAAGGTTGCCAGATCACTAATTTCTAAAAGAAAATCGTTGCCAGATATTTTTTCTGAATTCTGTAATCAACCATAGCGTTCGGATACTTTTTTGAGCCACTGTACAGCACTGAAAGGCGTAGCAACCACATCCCGATAATTAATCCATCAACAAGAACGAAATGTAACATCCTAACGTTTTCTTGTTTATTCCAGCGACATTTGCTAACGAGTCTCGCTCTTATTAATGACAAATAGACTGGAATCACGATTGCTTTGTAGGGTGTCGAAGCTTCATTCAGATCAGCCCACGAGCGAAAATGTAAAAGGCATAATAATCATAACCCACCTGCCTTTCACAGTAAGCTCTTCTTACAATGAAAACGCGAACGCAGTGGCCACTCACCCAACACTTCAACCGCAACAATATATTCGCCAACAATGCTCCGGATCTAATCCGTCAGCTGTTGAGTTTGAACAATTGTTACGCATGACTTAACACTGCAGAGTGCGAGCAGCTTGTTTATTTGATGAGGATCGTCAGCGAATAGGAAACGAGTCTTGAAAATGAAAAGCAGAAAACTAAATGGATACGTAAGAAATAGAATATGTTTGAAGACTTAAACAGGGGTGGGCGCACTTTCTCCCCCCCTATCCTCGAGGTAAAAAGAGCTGCTCATTGAACACTAGGAGCGAGAATGCGTATTTTTAAGTCGATTCTTGTGTCAGTCAGCAAGACATCTGGTTAGAGTAAGACACTGTATCCGGTTTCCTGCAGTGAGGTCAAGCAGGTCATCAAATTCGTGTTTTTTAATCAATTGCCTGTAAAGGTATCAAAGAAGATAATTGTTTAGCCAGAGACTGGTGGAGGCCTTAGCGAATTTGTCTTCAGTTGGAAATATAACAAACGAGATAAAGCTTTCAACATTTTTCCACACATAAAAATTAATATAAAAAATCCTCAACTCCTTGCTACAGAAGTCTGACTGGAGGCCTGTCTGTGTAAATACGCCATAGTATAACGTCTGTGAGGATGGCGGATTTCAGCAGAAAAACAATACAAATATCCATGCCTTTTACTGGGGCTTGAACCCAGGTCCCTTTGATCAGTAGCCAAGCACGCTAACACTGGGCCACCGGACGGCTAAAATTATCAGGAACGCAGCAAAAAAAAAGTATTTTCGGAGGAGGGGACTAAAATATTTTTTCAAAAGAATAGTGATGAAAGAAAAAAAATCGACATTGACAGAATAGTCTTTTTTATCGCTGGTAAAGTATATTATTACATGTAAAGGAATAATTAATGATTTAAAACGTTTACACAGATGAAAATTTCGTTTCTAAAGTTTTAAAAATAAATAAATAAATACCCCCTCAAGCAGCTGCTTGCCACAGAGGTCTGACAGGAGCCTGTCAGCTTATATGCCACAGTAGAAGATCTGAGAGGATGGCAGGACCTCAGCAGAAAACAACACGAACATCCATGCCTTACCCGGGGCTCGAACCCAGGTCCCGTAGATCAGTAGCCAAGCAATCTTCCTTATTTTTCTTCAAAAATAAATTGTTCTTCAAGCAGCTACTTGTTCGATTTGTGTAGGAGAGATTCTGGGCTCATTTACACAAAATGTTTCTGATTCTCTTGTGTAGGAAAGCCAGTGGTTTCTTGTCTCCTGGAGAAGAAACTACGATGTCTCCTACAAAAGAGATCTCTAACTCTCCTGCCCAAGACATTCCCGATTCTCCTGCACAACTAATCATTCCATTCCAACACAAGAGATTAATAACTCTCCTACACACAAAAAAAACTACTGACTCTCCCATGCAAGAGACCACTGGCTCTCTTGCCCTACTACAGGCTCTCATCAATAAGAGACTACTGGCTCTCTTCTCTACTACAGGCTCACCTCAATTAAGAGATCACTGGCTCTCTTGTTCTCTTACAGGCTCTCTTCAATAAGAGATCACCGGCTCTCTTGTTCTCTTACAGGCTCTCTTCAATAAAAGATCACTGGCTCTCTTGCTCTACTACAGGCTCTTTTCAATAAGAGACAACTGGCTCAGTTTACTCTACTACAGGCTCTCTCAATGAGAGACAACTGGCTCTCTAGCTCTACTACAGGCTCTCTCAATGAGAGACAACTGGCTCTCTAGCTCTACTACAGGCTCTCTCAATGAGAGACAACTGGCTCTCTAGCTCTACTACAGGCTCTCTCGATGAGAGACAACTGGCTCTCTAGCTCTACTACAGGCTCTCTCCAACAAAAGACCACTGGCTCTCTTGCTCTACTACAGGCTCTCCTCAATAAGAGACAACTGGTTCTCTTGCTCTCTTACAGGCTCTCTTCAACAAGAGACCACTGGCTCTCTTGCTCTAGTACAGTCTCTCCTCAATAAGAGACCATTGGCTCTCCTGAAGAAGAAACTGTAGGCTCTGATGAAGTCTTAAATTTATTAGATTCTTGTGCTACTGTGCAGAAAAATTATGATATGTTTTAATTGTAGGAATGTTTCGTAGTAATGCATAATAATTATTATACTATGAGATTGCGCAGTTGATACTTCGGCAGTTCTAGTAAATCAGATAGCATTGGTCTATGAATTTCCCGTCAATCAACCTAAGATCGGTGAAAGACATCGAAGCGTCAATTGCGCAGTCTCTTAGTCTCCCCAGTTGTCACTGACACTGGCAGGTCCGGATCAAGCTGGTTCAATGGAACCATCTCCCCCTCCCCTCTCCTCACCTTAAGAATGCTAAGAACCAGAATAGCGGCGAAAAAAAATTAACTTGTAAGAATACAACTTATATATTGCATGAATTTTTCACGAAAGGTTTTAAAGATCACTGAGGGAAAAATACATTATATTGCAAAGCCGATAGTTCTTTGTTTCCCCTCCCACACACACACACACCACCACCTACTTTTTTCCTGCTTGATATTTTCTCTACTCGCCCCCCCCCCCCCCCCTTTATTATTTTTTTAGGTCCGGCCTGGTCGCTGGAATCGAATATAAAAATGACGACACGATTTGTAACAAAAATCACAAATTTATAAATCGATTAATATCCTTTTACATTAATGGAGTGGGGCGGGGGTGGCTCAGTTGGTAGCGCACCAGGCTCGTAACCTGTAGTTCCCAGGTTCGAGTCCCAGCTGGGTCAGCGTTGAGATTTATCTCCGCAATAATTCCCCGCCCTCCCCACGGTCAGTAGAGGACACCGATGGGCTTGGAAAGGCCGCCGTCCGTCGGATGGGATGTTAAGCCGTGGCACCGTGTGCGGGAGAGCCATACCCTGTGCACGTTAAAGAACACGCTGGATGGCCTTGACGGGAGGCTACCATCTGTCTCCCAACAGCTGTTCCAGTGGGTCCCCTCACCCAACCTTCTCTGAGCCTTCGGGGTCCATGTGACCTGGCCATTTAGCCCATGGTGTGCAATAAAGTGCCGCTCAGAGGTAAAACAACCCAACCCTGTAGTTCCCAGGTTCGAGTCCCAGCTGGGTCAGCGTTGAGATTTATCTCCGCAATAATTCCCCGCCCTGCCCACGGTCAGTAGGGGACACCGATGGGCTTGGAAAGGCCGCCGTCCGTCGGATGGGATGTTAAGCCGTCACCCCGTTTGCGGGAGAGCCATACCCTGTGCACGTTAAAGAACACGCTGGATGGCCTTGACGGGAGGCTACCGTCTGTCTCCCAACAGCTGTTCCAGTGGGTCTTGTGACCTGGCCATTTAGCCCATGGTGTGCAAAAGAGTGCGGCTCAGAGGTAAAACAACCCAACCCATTAATGAAGAGTTGCGTGAATTGCGATTGAAGAAACTATGAGGCTGCGCAGTTGAATCTTCGACATCGCGCGCATATCATAGGTTGATTGACAGCTCATTGATTGATAGGCCAATGCAATATAGTCTACGAGAACTCAAAGGAATCGACTGCAACTTAGATAAATCACTTAAAGTTTAATGAAAACGAAACAAGACTCACAAAGCAAATAACACCGTTTCATTTCCACAGGAATCCTTTATCCTTCCGTAAATTTCCTTCCACCTCTTCCTCAGCATAGCGCAGAGAATTCTAAATTTGTCTACAGTCCCCAAAACGAAGTGCGATCGTCCATCGAATTAAGTGCGCATAATTTAAATTTTGATGAGAGTTATGATTTACTGAGAGCATTATTCACTCTGCCCTTCCGATGAGTGAGAGAGAGCGCCACCAGAGGCAAAGAGATCTATCCCGCACGTGTCTCGACTGCCAAATGTTTCGGCAAGTGGCGGACCACGCGAGCATCGCGAGATGAGCCTCGCAGAAACCTTTAAGAGTTTGTTAACGGGCTTTTACTTGTGACGTAGGAGTTAACAATCAGTGAGGTAATAAAGCAGTCTTGTGGTCGAGTGGTTAGCACGTTTGGCTACTGATCTACGGGACCCCTGGGGCGGGGGTGGCTCAGTCGGTAGCGCGCCAGGCTCGTAATCTGTAGTTCCCAGGTTCGAGTCCCAGCTGGGTCAGCGTTGAGATTTATTCCCCGCCCTGCCCACGGCCAGTAGGGGACACCGATGGGCTTGGAAAGGCCGCCGTCCGTCGGATGGGACGTTAAGCCGTGGCCCCGTGTGCGGGAGAGCCATACCCTGTGCACGTTAAAGAACACGCTGGATGGCCTTGACGGGAGGCTACCATCTGTCTCCCAACAGCTGGTCCAGTGGGTCCCCTCCCCCAACCTTCTCTGAGCCTTCGGGGTCCATGTGACCTGGCCATTTAGCCCATGGTGTGCAAAAAAGTGCCGCTCAGAGGTAAAACAACCCAACCTCTACGGGACTCGGGTTCGAGCCCCGGGTAAGGCATGGATGTATGTGTCGTTTTTCTGCTGAGGTCCTGCCATACTCTCAGATCTTCTACTCTGGCATATAAACTGACAGGCTGCTGTCAGACCTCTGTGGCAAGCAGCTGCTTGAGGGGGGTATTTATTTTTTTATAGTCAGTGATAATAACAGAAGGGTCGTAAGGACGAAACAGCATTAATAGTAGCTCGCGTGGCAAGACAATGTAATCTTGGAGAAAATAACATTTCTTTTAGCTGTAAATGGTGATTCTGAAGTTAGAAAAGATTTCTGAAGAAATCTCTAAAAAAAAGGTACAAAAAAAATATAATTCTTTTTTAAAACGAGCAACCCAGATTCGACAGAGGCAATATAATATTCTTCCAGTTTTTTTTTTCCTAAGTCGCTGCTATCGAATAAAATTCGTCAACGGAACCTATTCTCTTCGAAACATTAAAACTCTACGTAGCAACTGCCGTTGTGACGTAATCAATACCTTTCCAATTGTAGTGCTCGTTTTCGTCATATAGTTATTCGCAACAATGGGCTCGAGGACTTCAGAAGTTGCTACCTTGCCAACTAAGAGCCCATTATTGGCGAAGAATGACTGTTATAGTTTCGTCTCAACAACGTGTTCAACAGAGGAGGGAACAAATAATTTATTTGCCGCCCAATTCTGTCGAAAACTTTTCAGCCAACGATCGAATGCAAAGAGTCTGGCACTTATTTTCTCTTGGGTCCCCCCCCTCCATGTGAATAGAAAAAAAAAAAACGTTTTGCACGTCAGTAGCTCTTTTGTTGATCAGTGAATAGGGGCGAACATTTACAAAATCGCTTCACCTTTTTCTTCCGATATAAAAACCTAATAAACTATGCAAAAGGGGTTGAAAAGAAATGCCGAGTTAATGATCCGCGCTGGAGTGAAATAATGACTCTCAAAAGGAGGGGGGAAGGAATTAGATTTTGAAATTATAGATAAGTTTGTTTCGACAGCTATACAGGTATTGTGCAAATGTCTATCATGATCTATTCTTGCCAAGAATCGACGGTGCTTATGCTCTCCGTTTGAATGGCAACGTGAGGCTAGCTCGCGCACTCGGTGTCACGCGACTTGTGACGTAACGGGGGTGGAGTGGACAGAGTGAGCACGATTAGCGACACGAAGGCAGATCCAAGACAATGAATGAAAAAAGGCTCTCTCTCTCTCTGGCAGCCAATCGTGTGTATTCGCGAGCTGAGTTGGGGGAGGAGAGAAAGGCTCGAGCTTTGATACGCATTTAAAGAGAAATTGTTTTGTTGTGAGGAAGGTCTGAAAGACGTGACATTGGGGTAGAGGTTAATACGGTTCAATTCTTGGCACAGTTATCAATCCATTTATCTGTGAGTACCTCTTAAATGCCGGCCTTTTGTTCAGCATCGTATCGGAAATTTTGCTTTCAAGTGACATCAGATTATGAAACGCTGAACAAAGTCTCACGATTACGAAGGATCGTGACAATGGAAATGAATCTTATTTAGAAGGACTATTTCTTTCGGGAATCGAACCCCCGTCTTTCGCAGGCAACAAAGCAAAACAAGAGCAAACCTAAAAAACCGAAAATGTGCATGACAGTAAAGCATAACCTCATACATAGCTGAAAAAAATTGGATGCGATTTAAAAGGGGGGAAAATGAAAGCCCCCTTAAAGGTTCTTATTCATTTATTTAGTTAGTTACTTTCACTAAATTGTCCTTTTTTTAAAAAAAATATAACCCTTCTGTAAATGGGTCTGTAAATGGTAGCTAGGCATAAACTGGAAGGAGAGCTGTGTACCAATCCCTAGTGATGATGCACAGAACCGGTCAGGTCTAGCACCTAATGTCCGACCCCGCCTTCTCGTAGTGCAGGCCGTTAGTACTTTTCAAAAGAGATATTCTCTTTTAGAAGGGAATGGAATGGGGGCTGCCAGTTCAGTATGGCCTACTAATCTGGTCATCTATGGCCACTTTTTTCTTTTTTTTCAACCCTGCTGAGGAGTGGTCAACTTTACAGGGTCCTGGTGCTGACCATTTATACCTACTAGACTGGATTTGTTTATGTATTTGAGCTTGATTATGGATCCTGGACTTGCTGCACTGGTGGGCCTCTGTTGAGGGAGAGTCTGCCGCTGTGTTTTCTGTTTGCTTCTGGGTTGCCAGCCCTAAGTGAACAGAGGCATGGGATACCTTATATCAGCTGTGGATAATCCTAATCAGAGGTCATCGCAGGTACCTGAACCTTAGTTAGTTGGGCATCGTCAAGCCTAAACTGGAGTAATGTGTCTCAGACAGGCCATATGGCTCTTGAAAAAGTCCACTTGTAAAGGTGGTGCCTGAAGTTCCTACCAGCATCGGTGACTTCATCCTTTAGCCGAGGAGGAGCAGGTCTTTGCCCCATGCCTGCGATCAGGGGGCTGTTTGATATTGTTGGTCCTACCTATCTCAATAAACCTAGTCTCTTTAAAAATCCTACTAATCATTTTCTCTCTGCAGGAACCTGAGGACATTATATAGAGATTATTCTCTTGATGTCCTCACACAGGAATTTCAGCGCTATAACCTAGATATTCTAGGCTTGCAAGAGACCAGATGGACAGATAAAGGTCAGATTCTTAAAAATAATCTTAAATTTCTCTTTTCAGGGAGGGACGACAATAAGCATCACCAAGGCGTGGGTCTGCTTCTCAGCAGACACGCTAGTGATGCTCTTCTAGGATATGAGTGCATTAATGAAAGGTTTCTTACAGCAAAATTTCAGACAAGCATTAAAGACTTGAATGTTATCTGCTGTTATGCCCCCACTGAGGATGCTGATGAGGATGAGAAGGATAAGTTTCAACGATGCCTTCAGGATATTTTGAATTCTGTCAAGAAAGGAGATATTACCCTTGTTCTAGGTGACTTCAATGCCAACTTGGTACTGACTCTGACCTAAGGGGAGGGCTGATAGGCCATTTTGGTATTGGTAGCTGCAATGGCAATGGGCAATTTTATCTTTAATACTGAAGCGCTGAAATACCCAGTAATAGCTAAACCTTACCATGATAGGTTACTTAGTCATTATGACAGTCATGGTTTGCTTACTACTGAAGTTGAGGAAGAATTGGGCCGTTTTAAACAGGCTTTTTTGGAGACTAACAGTACTCTTTTAGGAAAAAAGGAGCAGAAGAGACAGAATTATTTGAGTGATAAGGCACTTGAGCTTATTTCAGAAAGAAGGAACTGCAGGAATGTCTTTAATCAGTACCCTACTAGTCCTAATAGAAAGCACCAGAGAGAACTTAATAAACGTGTAAAGGATCAGTTAGCTGCTGATAAGAATCTTTGGCTTGATGGCTTGGCTAACAAAGCCGAGGAAGCAGTAAGACAGCACAATAGCAGAGAGCCGTATCAGATAGTTAATGATTTGTGTGGCAAAAAACGAACCGGTGTACAGGGATTGAAGGATAAACAAGGTAAGGTTATAGAAGGTGAGGATTCTGTCATGGCTAGGTGGGCTGAGCATTTCAGTGATGTTCTAAACAGTGTGGTTAGTTTTATTCCCATTGTTTGCAATGATGATAGATGCATTGGTGACTTTAATGTTGGCCCTATAACACAATCTGAAGTTATTTTGGATGTTTCTAAACTTAAATTTCATAAATCACCAGGGGTAGATGAAATTACTCCAGAAATGCTTAGAGCTGGGAATATTTCGGTTACCACTTGGATGACTGAAATTTTGAATATCTTTTATGATAAAGGCATGGTTCCTAAAGATTTTACCAGAGCTATTATTATCCCTATTTTCAAAAAAGGATATCGCAGTTCTGTGATAACTATAGGGGTATCAGCCTACTCTCTGTTCCAGGTAAAGTTCTTTCCATGGTTGTGCTTAATAGAATTAAGAATCTGGTTGACAGTCAATTGCGTGATGAACAATGTGGATTCAGAAGTGGTAGGGGATGTGTGGATCAGATATTTTCACTTAGGCAGATTCTTGAGAAATGTTTAGAGTTTCAGAAACCTTTGGTTGCTAGCTTTGTTTATTTCAAAAAGGCTTTCGACTCTGTTGATCGTCATAATTTGTGGTTGATTGTGAAATCATATGGTATACCAGACAAGTTAGTTAACATAATGAAAGCTCTATAATAACACTGAGTCGTGTGTGAGAGTTGGTAAGGCTTGTAGCAATTTGTTTAGCATTACTTCTGGTGTTCGACAAGGGTGCATTTTGTCTCCTTTTCTCTTTAGCTTGGTTATTGATTGTTATGCGAAATTCACTTCAAGGGAAAGATTTTGGCCTTAAATGGGCTGGAGATACGAAAATTTCTCATTTAGATTATGCTGATGATTTAGCCCTTTTGGCAAATGATGTTGATGAGATGAACTCTTTCATTCGAGCTGTTGCTGAGACTGGTAGTAGAGTAGGTTTGGTTATAAACAGAGAGAAAACTAAAGTGATGAAAATTGGTCAGGCAGGCTGTGATTCAGTTAATCTGAATGGTTGCAGTCTTGAACAGGTGTCACAGTTTAATTACCTTGGGAGCTATGTAACAGATACTGGTGATATGCGGCATGAGATTAACAGATGAATAGGGATTGCTTCTAGGAGTGTTAAGAATCTATGGAGAGTGTGGAAAAATAGGCGTATACATCTAAAGACTAAAATTGGACTGTATAATAGTTTGGTTCTTTCCAGGGTTAGTTATGGTAGTGAAACTTGGACACTTTGTAAACAAGATAACAGGAAACTAGATGCTTTTGATTCTAGATGCTTACGCAGTATCTTGGGTATTAGGTGGTTTAACTTTGTAACTAATGTTGAGGTTAGGCAAAGGAGTCTGCAACCCCCTTTAAGCAGCATATTGTGCAGAGAGAGACTCGGCTGGTTTGGCCATGTTGCCCGTATGGATAATTATAGATTGGCCAATAGGGTTATGAACAGTGTGTCTAAAGGCCTCAGAAAGAGGGGGAGACCTAGGATGCGGTGGGCGGACAATGTCAAACAGGACCTTGTTAGAATTGGTGTGCAGTGGCCAGATGCCGTGGCCGAGTGGTTAACCTGCCTGGTTGCTGATCAAAGGGACCTAGGTTTGAGCTCCGGGTAAGGAACAGATGTTCGTGTTTCTGCTGAGGTTCCGCCATCCTCACAGATTTTCTGCTATAGATTCCTGTAAACTGACAGTCTCCTGTCAGACCTCTGTGGCAAGTAGCTGTTTCAGGGTATATTTATTAATATATATGAATGAACAGGTCACTGGAACGCAAGGGCTGAGAGCAGGATAGCAGAAGTGGCTTCATAAGACAGCTGTTAGGATACAGATTGAAGCCTAGGCTCTCTTAATACAGAGGGTATGGCTCTCGTTCATACGCCGGCTGCCTCTCCCCCGGAGGACTTCAGCATTTTTAAACGCATTAGCGTTCCTTTTATGGACCGAGAGCAGGTCGTAAAGGGATTATTTGAGGTTAATCTGAAGAAGGAATTATACAGACTCGAACCTAAGAGCTTCAGATTACGAGTCTGGCAAACTATCTACTGAGTCCACTCCTCAAGGCTCTCTCAAGTAGAGTGAATTCAGTGCCAAGCGATCCAGTTAGGAAAAGATCGGAATAAAATCAATCTTTTATACTTCAAAAAAGAAATACTGATTACGTGCAAGGCAATTTTAATATTCCACCTAATAGAAGGAGAACATATCACCTCTGGCAAATAGGGGATGATCGTTTTCAAATAGAATTTCAGTTTTTCGTTTTCTGTCTTTACTGCCCTCTAACGGTGGAAACTCGAACTTAATCGATGATTCTGAAAATGCGAATAGTAATACGTTAGTAGTACATATCAAACAAGAAAAGAATTTTTCATTTAAAACGAAAGGAAGTGTATTTTGCAACGTCCGCTTGTGAGTTGGGTTGTTTTACCTCTGAGTGGCACCTTTTTGCACACCATGGGCTAAATGGCCAGGTCACAAGAATCCCGTAGGCTCAGAGAAGGTTGGGGGAGGAGACCCACTGGGCCAGCTGTTGGGAGACAGATGGTAGCCTCCCGTCAAGGCCATCCAGCGTGTTCTTTAACGTGCACAGGGTATGGCTCTCCCGCACACGGGGCCACGGCTTAACGTCCCATCCGACGGACGGCGGCCTTTCCAAGCCCATCGGTGTCCCCTACTGACCGTGGGCAGGGCAGGAAATTTTGCGGAGATAAATCTCAACACTGACCCAGCTGGGACTCGAACCTGGGTCCGCTTGTGATGAGGATGCAAATCACTGCTGCCAACGCAAACCTCTTTTTCTTCGTACTCGTCTACCAAAATTTAAAAATTTCTAGCATTAATAAATCGTTCGCAATATTCGTTAAAATAATGCATTTTCAGAATGCTATTGGAACTATTGGGAGATTTGGTAAATGTGAATCGTAATATTCATCAATACTTATCCACCCAAAAACAATTTTTTTCCTCTAAAAAAGAAAGAGTTGAATGTGTACGGAAGGGAACAGGACAAAGTAAAAAATATTAACTCCTTTTTCTGAAAACGAGTTAAGGACATGTGGTGTTGCAATCTATCAAGAGTTATTGCGAAACACAAACTCATGGTAAAGGTGAAATGATGAAAGGCTCACTGAAAAAACATAAAGTTGATTTTTCCATCTGATGAAAAAAAAATAACATTAGATTACAAATATATTCATTTTTTAGAAACTTGACACACTAAGGATTGCAGGTGGATTCGAAAAAAAAACTTAAACTTTTTGGGTAGGGTACAAAATCTGAAAGCTAACAACAAATCGGCCATGGAATTCACGAACGTCAGTTGCAAGCCTGATCCATTATCGTATGCCCTTTATCATCATCATCATCATCATCCTCAAGCAGCCATGGGCTACGGAGGTTCAACCAGACCGTGCAATTTAGTTTTCCAAGCAAGTCTATCCTGAGCTACATCTACTGCATCTGGCCACTGCACACCAATTCTAACAAGGTCCTGTTTGACATTGTCTGCCCACCGCATCCTAGGTCTCCCCCTCCTTCTGAGTCCTCTAGGCACACTGTTCATAACCCTATTCGCCAATCTATAATTATCCATACGAGCAACATTGCCAAACCAACGGAGTCTCTCTCTGCACAATATGCTGCTTAAAGGAGGTTGCAGACTCCTTTGCCTAATCTCATCATTACTTACAAAGTTGAACCAACTAATGCTCAAGATACTGCGTAAGCATCTGGAATCAAAAGCATCTAATTTCCTCTTATCTTGTTTACAAAGTGTCCAAGTTTCACTACCATAACTAACCCTAGAAAGAACCAAACTATTATACAGTCTAATTTTAGTCTTTAGGTGTATACGCCTATTTCTCCACAATCTCCATAGATTCTTAAAAGTCCCGGCAGCAATCCCTATTCACCTGTTATCTCATGCCGCACATCACCAGTATCAGTTACAAAGCTCCTTTATTATAAAGAGAGGTATTTTCCACCATTCCAACCAGTTGATCCCAATTTAACTCAACTATCTTGAGTCGAGACATTTTCCACTAATATCTGCCCTACCCTCGGTAAAAAATGGAACATCGATCTGCTTTTAAAGGTCCCCATTCTTCATAGGTAGGGGCATCAAGCAGCGTCCCTGTATACATACTCTCTGTCTTCCATTTTCCTCCTGAAAGACATCCAATGGGTTCCTTTCTCATATCCATCACTGAGCCCTTGGTGTCCTTGTGACCTGACCATTTAGTCCATTGCGTGAAAAACAAAGACCACTCTAAATTAAAACAACTCAACTTAAACCAGTTTAAGCCTCTTAAATGATATCTTCCTTAATACGAGGTACAAACACAACCAAAAAAAAATTTTTTTTCTTCAGGTACACCACAAGCCGAGTTCATTTTTATCGACCACTTCTCCACCCCCCCCCCCCCTCTATCTTCTTTGTTCCTCTTCTTCCGACACAATAGAGAGCCACTTACTCCACACGAGAGAGAGAGAGCATAATTACTATTAAACAGGTTTTGTCCCCTTTTCTCTCTTATTGATTATTCTATCACAGGTCACAGTAGGGCACATTCTCTATTAGCAAATCAATAGCCTCATCGATCGCTGACGCTGCTGGGGTTTGTTGTATGCACGCTCTCACACGTATACACAGGCAACAATGTGAATAACGTTGCTTACCAACACAGAATCCAATGGCCAACAATAAAACTGGTTCAGTAATAACGGATCTTAATGTTACGTTTCCATTAATGTGACGGAACAAACACCTGGAGATTTAAAATGATAAAGACAATTTTCCTTTTTTTCAAGTTTTTCGGGATAATATTAGTAAATAATGGAGATAGGCAGGGCACACTACAATTCGGTGTAATTAATTTAGGTGTACGAAAATAAGTGTTGTTCAATAATGGAGGTAAGATTCAAGTATTATTTTTGTAATAATAGACAGTTAAAGCGTGTGATAATGAGTACATATTAGGACTCACTAATAAGTATTTCTAAAGATTGTACAGTCGCTCAAAAAAGTATCCGAACACTATGTCTGATTACAGAATTCAGAAAAAATATCTGGCAACGATTTTTTTGGAAATTAGTGATCTGGCAACCTTCGTGTCACGTGACACGAAGGTTGCCAGATCACTAATTTCCAAAAAAATCGTTGCCAGATATTTTTTCTGAATTGTGACACGAAGGTTGCCAGATTACTAATTTCCAAAAAAATCGTTGCCAGATATTTTTTCTGAATTCTGTAATCAGACATAGTGTTCGGATACTTTTTTGAGCGACTGTACATTAGAAATAATGAACTAAATTAGAGATCTAATCAGTAACTGACAAATACAATCCATCATATTCATAGATCAGCTCGGAAAATGACCAACAGATGGATTTCATTTCAAAGAAATGGGTTAGATTGTAATACTGAGTTTCTGAAAGTCGATCATGAATTATGTTAACTAGCACATAAAGATCATTTACTCCGATTGGTTAGTGGTGCAATAGATTAAGAAACTACAAATATTTAATTTCTAATAGTTAACGTAGATTTGGACCGTAACATGTGATTCAGTCATAGTAAGTAGCCTACGAAATCTTTGAAAACCTCTCCTTGGACTCCAGAAGTAATCCCATTTTAAAAAACCCTGATTTAAAGAGTCAACAAATGTGGAATACTGAACACCACCTGTTTCATAAGAATTGATCTCAAAACTGTTTTCAGTGCGAAAAATTAATGTTTACTTCATCAATTTACTTCATCGTTTCATCGATTTACTTCATCGTTTCATCTCTTTACTTCATCATTTCATCGAGTTACTTAATCATTTCGTCGATTAACTTTAGCATTTGTCGAAATCGTCAACGTTTCACCACTTTTCCTTATTTTTCATCGATTTAATTAATCGTTCCATCGATTTAGTTCATCGATAAAAAAAGAGCAATTTTAAAAGTTTGTCTAATGTTTTTTTTTAATGTTTTTGCCAATTTTCTGGAATATATTTGGGAAGTTGGGTTGGGTTGTTTTACCTCTGAGCGGCACTTTTTTGCACACCATGGGCTAAATGGCCAGGTCACATGGACCCCGAAGGCTCAGAGAAGGTTGGGGGAGGGGACCCACTGGAACAGCTGTTGGGAGACAGATGGTAGCCTCCCGTCAAGGCCATCCAGCGTGTTCTTTAACGTGCACAGGGTATGGCTCTCTCGCACACGGGACCACGGCTTAACGTCCCATCCGACGGACGGCGGCCTTTCCAAGCCCATCGGTGTCCCCTACTGACCGTGGGCAGGGAGGGAAATTTTGAGGAGATAAATCTCAACGCTGACCCAGCTGGGACTCGAACCTGGGAACTACAGATTACGAGCCTGGCGCGCTACCGACTGAGCCACCCCCGCCCCATATTTGGGACGACTAATGCTGTTGTTCCATGTTCCAGGGGACACAACTTTTTAAATACTGCACAGATGTTGTTGATTTTCGAAATTTAGATGGATCTGATTGAGATCTTTATCTCCCAGTCATATTATTCCATAAAAGATCTTATTTTTAAAGTTATAAGATTCCGAATGTTTCGCTATTTGCATAATATGAGAATTCAACATAGATTTTTTTTTTTATAATGTATATATTATTTTACGATGGTCAGCCGTCAGTTAATAATAGATTTTTAATAAATTTCAGCACGATATTTTAATATCAAAATCTGCAGAGTTTAACATCTTTAATCTATAAAAAAAAAAAATCACCGTTCTTGCTCAATCTGCAGAAGTGTGGCAAATTGACCGTTTCTTAGTTTGAAACGGTCAATTTGTTTAGTCTCCTGTCGTTAAGCTAATAACCCATGTTGAGCGATTAACGAACTTTGGTTCCTGAGATTAGGTGAGACTAATCTCTGAAATGATGGAAGTGGACCATGAAGGTGACGAATTCCGAACAAATTTACTTGTCGTCGCTTCAACCTAAAATATCCTGTGAACAGAAATTTTGCCAAGAAAAGTGGTTTGTTGATTAATTTCAAGCTTTAACGATACGTTTATGGTGTAAAGGTTGAGTGGGTGAGGTGAAAGACTTCGAATCTTTAGGTTTAGGTTGTGGGGGGGGGGGGGGGGTTAAGCAATTAGATGGAACACCGATCCAGAGAATCAAATAATGAGACACCAGATGGAATGTTAGTGCAGAGATTTGGGTGCAGAGACGTTAATGGGGGACGTTCTATGGAATGTAAATCGAAACATTTAAATGGTGGGATGTGAGGAGGAATGCAAGACCAAAGATTCAGGTGGTTAACTGTGGAACATTATGTAGAATGCAAGTTCAAAGGCATTAGGTAGCGAGATGTAATGGTGAGCTTTATATGGAATATAACTCCGAAGTTTTTTGATGGCGATATCTTAATGAAGAATATAAGTCCAAAGATTCAAGTGGAAAGATGTTAATAGTGTGAGATTCCAAAAGGAATGTAGGTCCCAAATTTAACTGAATAGATGCTAGTGGTGGGACCGATTAGGATGTCAGTCCGAAGAATAGATTTTGAAATGTTAATAGTTGGACAACAGATGAAATGTAACGTCAAAGGTTTAGATGGGAAGACGTGAATGGTGAGATATTAGAGGCAACTCTATCCAACGTACTACGAGTTAAATCTTTTCACTAAGTCCAAATATTTACATAAAGATGCCGAATTGAATTTAAAAGTTTTAGACAATGAGATGTCATCAGCGGAATTTCAGCGGAATGTTGGTTAGGATAGATATTCGAAGACCTAAGTGTGGGATGAGACACAGTTTTAGTTGGGGGAGATGTAATGAGAGGATGTAAGTCCAAAATTCAAATCAGAAAGAAGAGCAGAATATCAGATGTGATCTTATGCAAGTTAAGCCATCTGAATTACATCGAAGAACCAAAACATTATGACCATCTACATAATATGATGTTAGTCCTCCACGTGCCGCCAAAACAGCTCTTACTTGGCGAGGCATGGATGCTAAAAGATTTCTAAAGGTGTCTTGTGGTATCTGGCACCAACACGTTACCAGCAGATCCTTTAACTCTTGTAAGGTACGTGGTTGAGCCGATGCAGACCGGATATGCTGTTCCAACACAAACCACAGATGCTCGATTGGATTGATCTCTGGAGAATTTGGAGGCCAGCGCAATACCTGGAAGTCTTCTTCATGTTCTGTGAACCATTCTCGAACAATCCGGGCAGTGCGGCATGGCGCATTATCCTGCTGAAAGAAGGCACTACTAGAAGGGTATACCATTGCCATGAAAGGATGTACCTGGTCTGCAATGATGTTTAGGTAGGTGGTAGACGTCATAGTCTCCTACACATGAATGAATGGACATTGCCAAAAGCATTACACTTCCTCCACCGGCTTGTTTTTGTCCTACGGTGCATCCTGGTGCCAACAGTTCCCCAAGTAAACGACGCACATGTACCCGGCTGTCCACATGTTGCAACAGCAAATGGGATTCATCGGACCAGACGACCTCCTTCCAATCATTCAAGGTCGTTTGATGCTCGCTTGCCCATTGTAGGTGCTTTCGACAGTGAACTGAGGTTAGCATGGGCACTCGGAGCGGCCTGCGGCTAGGCAGCCCCTTTTTCAACAGGGTTCGTTGTATTGTGTGTTGCGACACATTACTCCCGTCACCAGCATTCAAATTACGGGCGAGTTACGCCACAGTATCCCTTCTGTTGGCTCGTACCATACGGGATAGCCTTCGCTCACCTCTAGTATCGATGGGCTGTGGTCGGACCACATCTTGCCGGCGATTCGTGGTTTTTCCCTCCTCAGACCACTTTTTCAAGGTACAGTCGGTCAAAAAAGTATCCGAACGCTATGGTTGTATACAAAGTTTAGAAAAAACAACTGGCAACGATTTTTTTAGAAATTAATGATCTGGCAACCTTCGTGTACGGTACACGAAGGTTGCCAGATCATTAATTTCTAAAAAAAATCGTTGCCAGATTTTTTTCTGAATTTTGTATGCAACCATAGCGTTCGGATACTTTTTTGAGCGACTGTACTAACCACGGCTGACCATGAGCACCCCATAAGCCTTGCCGTCTCGAAAATGCTCTGAACTAGTCGTCTAGCAATTTTCAATTTCGCCCTTGTCAAACTCACTTAGGTCCGCTGCCTTTCCCATCTGAAGAACAAGAATAACACTGATTAACAGAGCTCAGTATCAGGCGTTATTTATACCGTTTCACGACCTTCACACGCGCCGTCCTTTATCTGCAGTTGCTTCGATTTGCATAAAGATGCTCTGGTCATAATATTTTGGCTCTTCAGTGTATATCCAAGTTCATCAAGGAGTAAAATAACCTCTATATTACGATCTTTTCGCTATTTTTTGGTAGCAGTTTTATTGTTGAATCTCAGGCCTTGTCTCATTCTTGCTATATAATGGGTTAAATGTCCACGTTAAAAAATACTCAATGTTCTGATAAATATGGTGTTGGTAATCCACAGAGTAACTGCTTGATGGTGGTTCCAACAACATCATTAATTTTTTTTAATCTATAAAAAAAAAAGTGTGGCTCGTCTGAGTTTGATGGTTAGCATTCATTTGCATCCACGAGACTCCCCAATGTGCCTGCTTCGAGAGTTCCTCCGCTAACCCCGACTTGCCATCAACAAAAAAGGGGGGCTCCGATGGGCTTGGAGAATTTGCTATCTGTACGAAGTTTTCTTCTCTTTTATTATTATACTTAATTTCCCACAGTCAATAATGAAATTAAAGCAGTAAAAGTTAGGTCTCTGAAAGTATTATGTTGTACATTGTCACCTAGTTTACAACGGAAAAAAAATAGACCATTCTTTAAAATTAAAACTTACCCCGTGTTCTTAGCACGCTTGGCTGCAGATAACAAGGGACTGGGTTCGATTCTCGGTTAAGGATGCTTCTATTTTTGCATTATCTTTCTGCTGAGGTACATACCTCACTGCAAATCTTATATAAGGCGCATTACACTGACACGCTCTTTTCAGATATCTGTGACAAGCAGCTGCTTGAAAGAGTATTTATTTAATACTTTTCCTCCGTGTTCTGGAAAGCCGTACTCTGTCCACATTGAAGGAGTTTGACGGGAAGCTTCTCCTGTTTCCTAACAACTGTCCAGTGAGTTCACGTCTCCTACCCAGTTCCGATTATTTGGGGCCCTTGTGACCTGGTCATTTAGGCCACTGTGTGCGCAAAAGTACGGATCAGGAATAAATCAATTCAACGGACGTACATTTTACGCATTTTCTTATCTAGACTTATAATTATTATAATCGAGAACAAATACTATTCCAATTCAGTTGACTTCAAATGACAAGAAATGAAAGTTGAAAAATCCTGTCCGCCAGAGTATCGCAGCGATACCCTTAAACAGATAATACGAAGTGAAAGTGAGATCTGCACACATATAGGATCCATGTATAGTTTTAAAAAGGATCGCATTCTTTTCTCTCTTTTTCAGGAATTCATTTAAGAATAACAAACAGCAAAACTGAGAACACTCCCAACTGCTCCTTTTCATTTCTAAGCGGTAAACTGCTCTGATCAGTAGGATGTTGCTGCTGTCGCACGTGAGAGGAAGCAGAGTTCTCTGCCTCCATCATCTCCATCCTCCGAGCATCTCTCATTCTCTCAGTGCATCGGTCGCCAAACGTGACTGTCATTCGGTTGACTGTCTCGAGAACAGATGACGACGTTAACCTCCCACCACGTTGTTTCCCATCAGTGCACCTACCTCTCCTTCTCCCCCCCACCTCTCCTCTTCATCTCCTCATCCTCCCCCTTCTCCCCCCCGCTCTTTCTCCTCACAGTCACACTCTCTTTGGCGCTGCCGTCCTATTAGTTAAGTGTTAGGAGCGGAGGCAGTGATTGGTCCCACAAGTGCCCTTGTCACATTCGCTTATTGATCAGCGGGTGCGAAAGAGAGACCCCAGGTTCAAGAGCGTCGTCAGGCATGATGCATTCCCCACTTAGGTTGATCGCATCATTTCCGATCCACAGCGAAACACGGAAAAGCGATACTTCTCAGCAAAAGGAAGAGGGGGAGGGGGAATGATAGCTAGTCTAAGTCTTTGTGATGTCCAATCCACTTCTATCTCAACTCCCTCCAACTTAGGAAATCTTTAAACTTTCTGTTCCCGCCTTTAAAAAAACTGATTCTGAATTTTTAACTTGAAATATTTCACACTACCTAAGAGACGTGCTTATTACTCTTAATAATCCTAACTTTTTGATTATCCGAACTTTGATCATCTTGTTTCCTTTTATTACGTGGCTTTTTGTACAGTCGCTCAAAAAAGTATCCGAACACTATGGCTGATTACAGAATTCAGAAAAAATATCTGGCAGAGATTTTTTTAGAAATTAGTGAACGTCACGTGACACGAAGGTTGCCAGATCACTAATTTCTAAAAAAATCTCTGCCAGATATTTTTTCTGAATTCTGTAATCAGCCATAGTGTTCGGATACTTTTTTGAGCGACTGTACGTTTCGGATTTTATAATTACCTAAATCTTTTAAATCTGGATTTCCGATTATCTGGCTTTTCATATGAGGATTTTATAATTATCCAAACTGTTCCAATTATCTGATGATCCTTATCTTGATCATCCTGATTTTCTGATTACCTGAATATTCATTCATTCTCATTCTCATGATCTGTATCTTAATCATTCCTATTTTCCGATTATCCTAATCTTGATCATCCTGATATTATCTAAATCTTGATCATCCTTGATCATTTCCGATTATCCTAATCTTGATTCAGAATGTGATATCTGAATCTTCATCTCCGGACTTTCTAACGATTCAAATTCTTAATCATTCCTATTTTATATTGATCACATTTCTGATCATCCTGATTTTATTAATATATCAATTTTTCAACTCCGGATTTTTCTGATGATTCAAATCTTAAACATTCCTATTTTTTTTCTAATGATCCCAAACTTGATCGTCCTTTTTATCTTGCTCATCTTTTCATTTTTCTGATGATCCAAATCTTAATCATTCCAATTTTCTAATGATCTCAATCTTGATCTACTTTACGGTTATCTGAATTTCATCTCATTTTTCTGATGACCCAAATCTTAATCATTCCTATTGTATAAAAAAACAACAACAGAATCCCGATCAATACTGATCTTAAGGCTATTCGATTTTTTTTCTTTTTTTTATATGGGGGAGGGTGCTGATGATCCAAATCTTAATTATTCCTATTTTCTAGTGATCCTAACCTTGATCATCCTGATTTTTCCCTCTGGCTTTTCTAATAAACCAAATCTAATCATTGCGATTTTCTGATGGTCCAAATCTTAACCCTTTACGATTTCCTGATGATCCGAATCCAGATCAATTGGATATTTTGATTGAAAGAATCTTGATGATCTTGTTTTTCAGATGAGCCGAATCCAAATCAAATGGATTTTTTGATTAGCATAATCTTGACCAAAATGATTTTCAGATGATCCGAATCTTGAGCAATGGATTTTTCAGATTAACCGAATCTTGAACATTACAATTTCAGATGATCTGAATCTTGATCAACTTAATTTTCAGATGAACCGAATCTTGATCAAAATGATGTTCAGATGATCGAATCTTGATCACTTGATTTTCTGATGATTCGTATCTTAATCACTTTATTTCCTGATTATCCATACCTATTTCTCCTTCACTATTATACCTAATGCAAGTAAAGTCTACCAATAAGATTATTAAAACAGTTAAGTTTAGATCCCTAGAGAGTATGAGTATAGTCGTACACTGTGACCTGGTCTCAAACCATTCTTTTAAATTGACACTTATCCCTGTAACTGAGTGACTGGCGTGCTCGGCTGAGGATGAAAGGGTCCCGGATAAGATACGAGCATTTCCCTTCAATTATCGTTTTTCTGTTTAAATCTATATAGCGTGTTACATTGAAACCTCCTGTCAGACATATGTGGTAAATAGCTGCTTCAGAGTCTTTTCAATAATTATACAATTTGCTAATACAATGAGTATTACGTGAGAAAAATGTACTTTGAACAAATCATACTTAAACAGACTTTCATTTTCTTCAGTTATATTTATCCAAACTGAGATTTATAAACAGGTGTGAAACTAAGGTTGGGTTGTTTTACCTCTAAGCGGCACTTTTTTGCACACCATGGGCTAAGTGGCCAGGTCACATGGACCCGAAGACGCAGAGAAGGTTGGGGAAGGGACCCAATGGAAGAGCTGTTGGGAGACAGATAGTAGCCTTTTGGTCATTGTCAAGGCCATTCAGCGTGTTCTTTAACGTGCATAGGGTATGGCTCTCCCGCACACGGGGCCACGGCTTAACGTCCCATCCGACGGACGGCGGCCTTTCCAAGCCCATCGGTGTCCCCTACTGACCGCGGGCAGGGCGGGGAATTTTGCGGAGATAAACCTCAACGCTGACCCAGCTGGGACTCGAACCTGGGAACTACAGATTACGAGCCTGGCGCGCTACCTACTGAGCCACCCCCGCTCCATCAAACTAAGAAAATAGAATGTGATATACCTCGAATTTTTATAAATTTTACTGACTAAAATTAAGTTATATTTCTAATGAATTTTTATTTTTGGTACCAACGGTAGCTGACGAAATTGTAAGGAGCAAATGCAAATGTTAGTCACGGGATTGATAAAGGTTTTTATTATTATTATTATACGAAAGATTTTCACTTCTCTGGTTTCAAAATGTAGAAAGTCAAATAATTATTTGCATTAAAAAAATACTTAAATGAATCCTTAAAAATATAAAACTAGTTATTTTTTTCATTTGTTGTCCTTTGCGTGTGCCCTGAAGTAAAGTTAAGACAGTAAATAACTAACCTTGCTAATAAACCAATGGCTTTCAAACTATTAAAGGCTTCTCACATTTCTTTAGAGCTCGAGGATTTTCTTGCAACTCTTTCGATTTGAGGTAAAGGAGATGATTAATTAGAAGCTCAAATTATGTTTACTAATCGAGGTAAAATTTATCTGGAGTAAATATACGATACGGAAGAATCATTTTTATTTATATTTATTTTTTGGTATTCCACCCCTATTTATTTTCATACTTTTTTTGGCTCTCGTAGCGATTTCTCCATCCCATACACCATGCTAACGGATGTTATATCTTGCGAACAGGGTCTACAGCGCTGGTGCACAACAGGATCCCCCAACTGCGATGCTTAATGTTGATTTAACATTATCATCATCATCTACAAGCAGCCATGGGTTACGGAGTCCATATTGTTCAATTTAATTCTCCAAACACATCTCTCCTGAGCTACATAGTGCATCTCGCCACTGCAGACCAATTCTAACAAAGTCTGATATTGTCTGCCCACCGCATCCTTGGTCCCCCCCCCCCCACCTCTTTCTGAGGCCTCTAGGCACACTGTTCATAACCCTATTCGCCAATCTATAATTATTCACACGGGCAACATGGCCAAACCAACGGAGTCTCTCTCTTCACAATATGCTGCTTAAAGGAGGTTGCAAACTCCTTTGCCTAACCTCATCATTAGTTACAAAGTTGAACCACCTAATGCCCAAGATACTGCGTAAGCATCTGGAATCAAAAGCATCAAGTTTCCTCTTATCTTGTGTTCAAGTTTCACTACCATAACTAACACTAAAAAGAACCAAACTATTATAAAGTCTACTTTTAGTCTTTAGATGTATATGCCTATTTCTCCACACTCTCTAAAGATTCTTAAAAGTCCCAGCGGCAATCCCAATTCTTCTATTTATCTCATGCCGCACATCACCAGTATCTGTTACATAACTCCCAAGATAATTAAACTGAGACACTTGCTCAAAGGCGCAACCATTCAGAGCGACTGAAGCACCAATTGCCTGAACAATTTTCATCACTTTAGTTTTCTCTCTGTTTATCACAAAAACTACTCTATTTTCAATCTCATGAACAGCCCTAATGAAAGAATTCATCTCATCAACATCATTAGCCAACAAGACAAATCATCTACATAATCTAAATGAGAAATTTTGAAATTTCTAGACCATTTAAGACCAAAATCTTTCCCTTGCAGTGAAACTAAAGAGAAAAGGAGACAAAATGCACCCTTGTCGAACACCAGACGTAATGCTAAACCAATTGCTACAAGCCTTACCAACTCTCACACATGACTCAGTGTTATTATAGAGAGCTTCCATTATGTTAACTAACTTGTCTGGTATACCATATGATTTCACAATCAACCACAAATTATGACGATCAACAGAGTCGAAAGCCTTTTTGAAATCAACAAAGCTAGCAACCAAAGGTTTCTGAAACTCTAAACATTTCTCAAGAATCTGCCTAAGTGAAAATATCTGATCCACACATCCCCTACCACTTCTGAATCCACATTGCTCATCACGCAATTGACTGTCAACCAGATTCTTAATTCTATTAAGTACAATCATGGAAAGAACTTTACCTGGATCAGAAATTAGGCAGCTAATCTTATAGTTACCACAAGAACTGTGATCACTTTTTTTTAAAAATAGGGATAATAATAGCTCTGGTAAAATCTTAGTCATAAAAAATATTCAGATTTTCCGTCAGTCATATGATAATAGAAACATTCTAAGTATTACAGTAGAAATTTCATCCACCCCTGGGGATTTATGAAGTTTTAATCTAGAGATAGCCAACATTAAAGCCACCAATGCATCTATCCTCATTGCGAACAATGGGAGAAGAACAAACCACCTTGTTTAGAACACCACTAAAATGCTCAGCCCATCTAGGCATGACAGAATCCTTACTTTCAATAACCCTACCATGTGCTCTCTTCAATCCCTGTATGCCTGCCCAATTCTTCTCACACAAAACGTTTACTACTCCTACAGCTCTCTGTTGTTAAGCTGTATAGCTGCTTCCTCTGCTTTTTCAAGCTATCAAGCCAAAGATTCTTATCAGTTGTTAATGATCCTTTACAAGTTTAGTTGCAATGTTTTCTGTTAGGACAAGTAGGGTGTTGATTATGGATATTCCTGGATTTCTTAATTTCAAAAATAAGCTCCAGGTTGGGTTGGGTTGTTTTACCTCTGAGCGGCACTTTTTTGCACACCATGGGCTAAATGGCCAGGTCACAAGGACCCCGAAGGCTCAGAGAAGGTTGGGGGAGGGGACCCACTGGAACAGCTGTTGGGAGACAGATGGTAGCCTCCCGTCAAGGCCATCCAGCGTGTTCTTTAACGTGCACAGGGTATGTCTCTCCCGCACACGGGGCCACGGCTTAACGTCCCATCCGACGGACGGCGGCCTTTCCAAGCCCATCGGTAATAAGCTCCAGTGCCATCCATATTACTCAAATAATTTTGCCTTCTCTACTCCTTTTTTTACCCAAAAGAGTACCATTAGTTTCAAGAAAGCATATTTAAAACGGTCCCATTCTTCCTCGACTTCAGTATTAGCAAACCATGACTGTTGTAATGACTAAGTAAACTATCATGGTAAGCTCTAGCTGGTCTTTTAGAGCTTCCGAATTGAAGGTAAAATTTTAACCTTAGCACAACGCTCCTTAAGTTTAAGCTGCAAGACACTTTTAACAAGGTAATGTTCAGGATCCAATTTTAGCTTCCCTCTATGTCCTGGTATTCCTAACAGAACTAGCCCATTTGCTGTTAATTAATATATAATCAATCATATTCTTATGCAGCCCATCTGGTAAAACCCATGTGTACTTATGTATGTCATGGTGTTTGTAATAGGTGTTAGTTATTTTGAAACCATTGAGTTTACTTATCTGTAGGAGACGTTGCCCATTGCCATTGCAGCTACCAGTATCAAAAGGGCTTATCACCCCTCCCCAAATATCAGAGTCAGCACCAACTTTGGCATTGAAGTCACCGAGAACGAGGGTAATATCTCCTTTCTTGACAGAATTCAAAATATCCTGAAGTTGTTCATAAAACCCATCCTTCTCATCCTCATCGGCATCCTCAGTGGGGGCATAACAGCAGATAACATTCAGGTCTTTAACGTTTGTCTGAAATTTTGCTGTAAGAAACCTTTCATTAATGCACTCATATCCTAGAAGAGCATCACTAGCGTGTCTGCTAAGAAGCAGATCCACGCCTCGGTGATGCTTATTGTCGTCCCTCCCTGAAAAGAGAAATTTAAGATTATTTTTTAGGAATCTGACCTTTATCTGTCCATCTGGTCTCTTGCAAGCCGAGAATATCTAAATTATAATGGTGGAATTCTTGTGTGAGGACATTAAGAGAAAAAGCTCTCTGCAGAGTCCTCACATTCCAACTACCTATGGAGAGAAAATGGTTAGTGGGATGTTTAAAGAAATATTTATTGAGAGAGGGAATGCTGACAATATCAAACAGCCCCCTAATCGCAGACATGGGGCAAGACCCGTTCCCCACCACTAAAGGCTGAAGCCATCTACACTGGAAGACTTCCTCCAATGTAGAATTTGATGATGCCAATAGAAGCAAAGAGTTTAGGTGACTGCGATGGCCTCTGCTCATGATTATCCACCAGCTGATAAAACATATCCTGTGAATCTATTCACTTGGGGCTGCCAACCCACAAACAAACTGAAAACAATGTAAGATTTTTTCCTCAACCGAAGCCTACCAGGGCAGCAAATTCAGGATCCATAATCAAAGCTCAGAACCTTATTCTAGTCCGTCCGATAAGTGTATATGGTCAGCACCAGGACCCTGTGTGGTTGACCACTTCTCGGCAGGGTAGAGAAAAAAAGAAAAGTATCCATAGCAGCCCATCAATATCAGCCACACTCACCACACAATCAGCCACACTGATAGCAGCTCTCCCTTTCCGTTCCCTTCCAAAAGAGAGTATATCTTTTGAAAGATACTAAAGGTCTGCATCACGAGGCGGGGTCGGATTTTAGGTACTAGGCCGGTCCGATTCTGTGTATCATCACAGGTACATGGTTCTTCCAGGGAATATCTAGCTACCATTTACAGACTGTTGATTAAAACAATAAATGAATTATTGACTATATTATCATTATTTTTGCTACAGTTTGTAAACACAGAAATATAATCATTTCTGTAATTTTTCTCATTGAAACATTGATGTCTAAGTTATGCCTTTAATGTGTTGAACATTTTAAAAGTTTTCTTACTGCGACCACAGGTTCAGAAACTATCTCTTACCTTAGTTTTTTAAAACTTTTTAAATATAATGTATAAGCTTGAAAAATAAATTAAAATACAAATTTCGAGGGCTTCCTATATTTTTGATGAGATTATTCCCAATTAAAACTATTTCACCAAAAACGTAAATATAAATATTAATTCATTCACGTGGATTTACTTGGAAATTTAGCTGCCGACGACCATAAGTCGAAACCAGAAATGTCCTTTTTACAATTGATTCAAGTGTTATATACACACTACATAAAGCGGAAAACCATACTTGGAAAAGAAATTCCCTCTTTAACAGGAATTAATTAACTCCAAAAATTAGTCGAAACAAAAAAAAAAGAATTTACACTCCGAAATATTTCTGAATCCTTTAATGGAAAGAGGATGATGAAAACGAAAATTGCCCCTCTACGTTGCTTCCTGTTGCCACCCAAGGGAAATCATGTCACCAATTACCGGCATTAAATGACCCTATAGATGACTGACGAACCCCGCGGGTGATTACCCTACAACGCTTGTACCCTGTGCGGTTTTACAAGCTCCCTCGGGATACAAAGCCTGCGACACATTCTGTTGTCTTTACCCCACAGTGCCCTCGAGCTACTCCCCATCACTAATCCTCCAACGATCCTGTATCACCAGCCGCTCCTCCTACATCAACCTCTTCTACCACATACACAACGTGTCCACCCCATAGCGCCAGTGGACATTCGCCGTTCTTCAGGACAAGAGATAATAGCATTTGACAATCCATTTTGGCAGTGCTATAAACTTACACGCTCTGAGTAATAGGCTAACGACAGAGGACCAGCAACTAGTTACTCAATTGACGGGGAGGGAGAGAAGAACTTGCGCATGGGATAACATGGAGTGGGATGAACAGAGAAACAGGAAGAAGGGAGTAGGGAATAAGAACTTAGTGTGATGCGGGGAGGGATGAGGGGAGGAGACAATTGGTTTGTAACGTGATCATGACCTCTTAACCCCAGATGGTTGATGGTCAGGATAATGTATGCACAATCTGTTACTTTTCTCCCTTTTGGGTTATCTTTTATTTATTACTTTGATGAAATGGAGAATGCTTTGTGGATGCTTTGAGCTCTTTCATCTTCAGCATCATCCATGTAATTGGCGAGAAAGCCCACAGCCAGGCTTTAAGCATTCTGAGCATGTACGAATTGTTCTCATTTAGCAAGTGAATTACACACAATGTCGGAATAGAACCTGCTAGCTCCTCAGTCACTCGAACTGCAGCATTAAATTGCATTTTCCAGCTGAAGGTCCGAGGGAGGTATATATTTTGAATAACTGATTGAATCTATAATTTGCCTGTTCCAAGTGAAAATTGTTATCTCTATATGGAAACTCATATCTACACACGCAGTGGCCATTTTACTGTGTACAGTTCCACATTATGTCACATAGTAACTTCTTAAATAAGTTTTATAATAAAAAAAATATCACTGAAGATAATTTAAAGACCTCAATCAAATCAATTCAGATCTCGATTTTCAACAACATTCGTTCGGTATTTAGGGAATTACAGATATTGGAATATTTAACAGCAACAATGCCAATTTAAATAACTGATCTGAAAAGTTAATAAAATAGAGAAGGGGTTCTCAACGTGGGGTACGCGGTAAAACTTTTTCGAGTACGCCGTGAGAGCTCAAAAGTCGCTGTATCTAGTAACAAAGTCGCTAAGCTGGCAGGATGTTGAAGATGACTTGCGACTCTACCTTAGCAAGATAAACCCAACCATTGATAAACTGTGCAAACGTAAACAACCGCAACCATTTCACTGATTACGCAGTAAAATGGTTCTAATTTTATTTGATTTGCTAAATTGTTTATGTCATTTTTGGTGTTTATAGATATATGAAATTGATGAATACAAAATTTAATGTGTGAGTATATATAATATATATATACATATGTTTTATTTTATTCAAATTGTTATACTATAACTATAGTTTTATCTATCTATCTATACAAGGGGTACGCCAGTTACATACACATTTCCAGGGGGTACGTGAAGCATGAAAGGTTTAGAATCACTGATATATATGTTTTATTTTATTCCCATTGTTATACTATAAGTATAGTTTTATCTATCTATACAAGGGGTACGCCAGATACATACACATTTCCAGGGGGTACGAAAAGCATAAAAGGTTGAGAACCACTGATATATATGTTTTATTTTATTCCCATTGTTATACTATAACTAGTTTTATCTGTCTATACAAGGGGTACGCCAGTTACATACACATTTCCAGGGGGTACGTGAAGCATAAAAGGTTTGGAACCACTGATATATATGTTTTATTCTATTCCCATTGTTATACTATAACTATAGTTTTATCTATCTGTACAAGGGGTACGCCAGTTACATACACATTTCCAGGGGGTACGTGAAGCATAAAAGGTTGAGAACCACTGATATATATGTTTTATTTTATTCCCATTGTTATACTATAACTATAATTTTATCTATCTATCTATACAAGAGGTACGCCAGATACATACACATTTCCAGGGGGTACGAAAAGCATAAAAGGTTGAGAACCACTGATATATATGTTTTATTTTATTCCCATTATTATACTATAACTATAGTTTTATCTATCTATACAAGGGGTACGCCAGTTACATACACATTTCCAGGGGGTACGTGAAGCATAAAAGGTTTGGAACCACTGATATATATGTTTTATTCTATTCCCATTGTTATACTATAACTATAGTTTTATCTATCTGTACAAGGGGTACGCCAGTTACATACACATTTCCAGGGGGTACGTGAAGCATAAAAGGTTGAGAACCACTGATATATATGTTTTATTTTATTCCCATTGTTATACTATAACTATAGTTTTATCTATCTATCTATACAAGAGGTACGCCAGATACATACACATTTCCAGGGGGTACGAAAAGCATAAAAGGTTGAGAACCACTGATATATATGTTTTATTTTATTCCCATTATTATACTATAACTATAGTTTTATCTATCTATACAAGGGGTACGCCAGTTACATACACATTTCCAGGGGGTACGTGAAGCATAAAAGGTTGAGAACCACTGATATATATGTTTTATTTTATTCCCATTGTTATACTATAACTATAGTTTTATCTATCTATACAAGGGGTACGCCAGTTGCATACATATTTCCAGGGGGTACGTGAAGCATAAAAGGTTGAGAACCACTGAAATAGAGCAACTGGCGCGTAACGAAGAGATCCCGTGTTCGAGTCCGGGAAGGCAGATGGGTGGATTTTTTCACACTTACCTATTTACTACAAACGATTTTCATTGTAGTGAGATTAACCTCTTCCTATTATTGCTAATAAAACGAAAACAAATTAAAACGAAATGAATAACATTTATAGAAAACTTTACTAATATATAAGAGTATTTTTAGCAATTCGCGTAACATCATCATCATCATCATCATACTCAAGCAGCCATGGGCTACGGAGGTCCAACCAGACCGTGCAATTTAGTTCTCCAAGCAAATCTATCCTGAGCTACATCTACTGCATCTGGCCACTGCACACCAATTCTAACAAGGTCCTGTTTGACATTGTCTGCCCACCGCATCCTAGGTCTCCCCCTCCTTCTGAGGCCTTTAGGCACACTGTTCATAACCCTATTCGCCAATCTATAATTATTCATACGGGCAACATGGCCAAACCAACGGAGTCTCTCTCTGCACAATATGCTGCTTAAAGGAGGTTGCAAACTCCTTTGCCTAATCTCATCATTAGTTACAAAGTTGAACCACCTAATGCCCAAGATACTGCGTAAGCATCTGGAATCAAAAGCATCTAGTTTCCTGTTATCTTGTTTACAAAGTGTCCAAGTTTCACTACCATAACCAACCCTAGAAAGAACCAAACTATTATACAGTCTAATTTTAGTCTTTAGGTGTATACGCCTATTTCTCCACACTCTCCATAGGTTCTTAAAAGTCCCGGCAGCAATCCCTATTCGTCTGTTAATCTCATGCCGCACATCACCATTATCTGTTACATAGCTCCCAAGATAATTAAACTGTGACACTTGCTCAAGACTGCAACCATTCAGATTAACTGAATCACAGCCTGCCTCACCAATTTTCATCACTTTAGTTTTCTCTCTGTTTATAACCAAACCTACTCTACTACCAGTCTCATCAACAGCTCGAATGAAAGAGTTCATCTCATCAACATCATTTGCCAAAAGGGCTAAATCATCAGCATAATCTAAAGCAGAAATTTTCGTATCTCCAGCCCATTTAAGGCCAAAATCTTTCCCTTGAAGTGAATTTCGCATAACATAATCAATAACCAAGCTAAAGAGAAAAGGAGACAAAATGCACCCTTGTCGAACACCAGAAGTAATGCTAAACCAATTGCTACAAGCCTTACCAACTCTCACACACGACTCAGTGTTATTATAGAGCGCTTTCATAATGTTAACTAACTTGTCTGGTATACCATATGATCTCACAATCAACCACAAATTATGACGATCGACAGAGTCGAAAGCCTTTTTGAAATCAACAAAGCTAGCAACCAAAGGTTTCTGAAACTCTAAACATTTCTCAAGAATCTGCCTAAGTGAAAATATCTGATCCACACATCCCCTACCACTTCTGAATCCACATTGCTCATCACGCAATTGACTGTCAACCAGATTCTTAATTCTATTAAGCACAATCATGGAAAGAACTTTACCTGGAACAGAGAGTAGGCTGATACCCCTGTAGTTATCACAAGAACTGCGATCACCTTTTTTGAAAATAGGGATAACAATAGCTCTGGTAAAATCCTTAGGAACCATGCCTTTATCATAAAAGATATTCAAAATTTCAGTCATCCAAGTGGTAACCGAAACATTCCCAGCTCTAAGCATTTCCGTAGTAATTTCATCTACCCCTGGGGATTTATGAAGTTTAAGTTTAGAAACAGTCAAAATAACTTCAGATTGTGTTAGAGGGCCAACATTAAAGCCACCAATGCATCTATCATCATTGCAAACAATGCGAGTAGAACTAACTACATTGTTTAGAACATCACTGAAATGCTCAGCCCACCTAGCCATGACAGAATCCTCCCCTTCTGTAACCTTACCTTGTTTATCCTTCAATCCTTGTATGCCTGTCCGTTTTCTACCACACAAAACATTAACTATCTGGTACAGCTCTCTGCTGTTGTGCTGTCTAACTGCTTCCTCGGCTTTGTCAGCCAAACCATCAAGCCAAAGATTCTTATCAGCAGCTAACTGATCCTTTACAAGTTTATTAAGGTCTCTGTAATGCTTTCTATTAGGACTAGTAGGGTATTCATTAGTGCATTCCTGCAGTTCTTTCTTTCCGAATTAAGCTCAAGTGCCTTATCACTCAGATAATTCTGACTCTTCTGCTCCTTTTTTCCTAAAAGAGTACTGTTAGTGTCCAAAAAAGCCTGTTTAAAATGATCCCATTCTTCCTCAACTTCAGTAGTAAGCAAAACATGACTGTCATAATGACTAAGTAACCTATCATGGTAAGCTTTGGCTATAACTGGATCTTTCAGAGCTTCAGTATCAAAAGTAAATTTTTTAACCCTAGCACAACACTTTTTAAGTTTAAGTTGCAACACACTTTTAACAAGGTAATGGTCAGATCCAATTTCAGCTCCCCTATATGCCCTGGTATTCCTAACAGAACTAGCCCATTTGCTGTTAATTAATATGTAATCAATCATATTCTTATGCAGCCCATCAGATGAAACCCATGTGTACTTATGTATGTCGCGGTGTTTGTAATAAGTGTTAGTTATTCTGAATCCATTGAGTTTACTTACCTGTAGGAGACGTTGCCCATTGCAGCTACCAATACCAAAAGGGCCTATTACTCCTCCCCAAAGGTCAGAGTCAGTACCAACTTTGGCATTGAAGTCACCAAGAACAAGGGTAATATCTCCTTTCTTGACAGAATTCAAAATATCCTGAAGTTGTTCAGAAAACCTATCCTTCTCATCCTCATCGGCATCCTCAGTGGGGGCATAACAGCAGATAACATTCAAGTCTTTAACGCTTGTCTGAAATTTTGCTGTAAGAAACCTTTCATTAATGCACTCATATCCTAGAAGAGCATCGCTAGCGTGTCTGCTGAGAAGCAGACCCACGCCTTGGTGATGCTTATTGTCGTCCCGCCCTGAAAAGAGAAATTTAAGATTATTTTTAAGAATCTGACCTTTATCTGTCCATCTGGTCTCTTGCAAGCCGAGAATATCTAAATTATAACGGTGGAATTCTTGTGTGAGGACATCAAGAGAAAAAGCTCTGTGCAGAGTCCTCACATTCCAACTACCTATGGAGAGAAAATGGTTAGTGGGATGTTTAAAGAAACTGTGTTTATTGAGAGAGGGAATGCCGACAATATTAAACAGCCCCCTAATCGCAGACATGGGGCAAAGACCCGTTCCCCCACTACTAAAGGCTGAAGCCATCTACACTGGAAGACTTCCTCCAATGTAGAATTTGACGATGCCAATAGAAGCAAAGAGTTCAGGTGTCTGCGATGACTTCTGCTCAGGATTATCCACCAGCTGATAAACATATTCTGCGAATCTATTCACTTGGGGCTGTCAACCCACAAACAAACAGAAAACACAGCGGAAGATTTTCCCTCCACAGAAGCCCACCAGTGCAGCAAAATCAGGATCCATAATCAAGCTCAGAGCCATATATCTGTCCAGTCCAGTAGGTTTATATGGTCAGCACCAGGACCCTGTGTGGTTGACCACTCCTCAGCAGGGTAGAAAAAAAAGTAGCCATAGTTGTCCAGATCAGTAGGCCACACTAATAACTCGCGTAACAATTATGTTAATTTTTGAAATTTTGAAATTTTTTTTTTTGCAGAACTATCTAACTTTCTAAATGTTTCGGTTTCTATAACTCCAAATATCGAAAGCATATTGTTGGAAATCGAGATTTAAATAGATTTGATTGAGATCGTTGAATTATCTTCAGTCACATTTTGTCATAAAAAACTGATTTAAAATAAACTGAGTTCTTTATCTGAGTTACTGTTGACATAACAACAAGAAAGTATGCCTAATAAATTGGCCGCTGAGCTAATATATTCTTACACTAATCAATCTCAACTTCATTCTTAAAAGAAATACAAAGCTCTAAATATCTTAAACTCGGGGCAATGATTAGCGGTGGATTTTTTACAATGCACACTAGTAGTAAGAGTAGATTTATTCCAAAATAAAATTATTCCAATTTTTTTCCCTCCTTGAACCAGAAACGTGAAAAATGAATGCTTTTGTAATATCTGCTCACCAGGAAATCTTTTAAAAAACATAACGTAGGGGTTGCGTCTTACGAAAGGACTTAGGGAATATTATGTAATAGATGCTTATAATTTTTTATTTTCTCAAAATGATCGATTTTTAGTAAAATAAGTTTAACAGAATGTGGAAGTGAACTATTATCATTTTTTTCTAATTTTATGAAAATGGAACACCGAAGTTATTAACTATGATGCATTTTTATTTAACAAAACTGCAACTTCGTGTCTTAATAATAACCAAAATATGCATTGCAGAGGAGTTAGGGCTCAATTTTTCGAACACGCGCCATCCCGAATCATTTCAACAATTGTCGCGTCCCATTTTATGAGAAAATTAAAATGTTAATGTTATTTTGGAACGAAAATTTTTGGAAATAACCATTAGAAATCGAAATTTCGTGGGCAACATTATGATAAATTCAAAGAGCCATTCTTTTATTAAAGATAGAAAATATTGAAAAAAAAATCAAAATCCGCGTGATGCTTATTTTTAATTATTAAAGACTGATTGAAAGGTTGAAATTAAAATGAAAAAGTATTTTATATTTTTACTTATTTTTTCACAATTCCAAGTAATGTTTAAAATTTTAATTTTTTTCAGCCAGATTCGGAATTTATCACTATTATGGATATGCTAATGATATTTATTTATGTTATCTATCGTCTGTCTCTTAGCAGCTGTCCTGTGGATCCCCTCCCCCAACCTTCTCTGAGCCCTCGGTGTCTTTGTGACCTGGCCATTTAGCCCATGGTGATAAAAAAAATGCCGCTCAGAGGTAAAAACAACTCAACACTTATTGACGAATTTAAAAACTGCATTAATCAATTTCATTGTAATAGCGTCAGGGTAACTGGACACTTTAATACTGCTTTTATTGATGAAGGTGTTGTTGTTAATAAATTAATCCAAATAACGAATTCAAGCAGGCTTCTTTCTAGTTATAAATGTGTTACGAGAGAGAGCTATGACACTTGTTTAGGCAAAGATTTTGTAAGAAATTTAAACCCTAAATGCTGGTCGCTTGCTATAAAAATTAATGTTAGGGAACATTATTTTGTTATTTAAAATATCTATATAGGAGTAAGTAAGGCTGGGAATTTAAGTAGAGTTTTTTGTGATCGAAAATGTGAAATCAACATAGCAAATTATTCAAATTTTCGAGTTTGAAATCTTCGAATAATATTCTTTATGATACTGATATCAATCCAGTTGTTGAAGTTTTATAAATGATTTAAAGTTATTAGTTGAAAAGTTTATATTTGTACCTCAGAGAAAGAAAAATAAGTAAATTGAAGCCATGAATAACAGGAGCGTTAGCAAGTTCTATAAATCACAGAAGTAAATTATATAGGAAATTTAAGCAAATAGGGTATAACAGAATTTTAAGAAATATCGTAATATATTGAAAAAGTCAAGAAGGGAGATAAAATTTTGTCGTGATAGGGATATATTTTATAGAAATTGTAACAAACTTAAAAATTACTGAGATACAATCACATAAATGTGTGGTAAGGCTAACATTTTATCAAACATTATTAAAAATAATGGGAAATATTTAACTTCAACAAATTTAAAAAACTGCTGTTGTATTACTTATTTATAAAAATGATAATATTAATGTTCTATGTGTACATCAGCCTATTTCTTTGACTTCTGGATTTCTGATTTTTTTAAGATTTTCCAAACAACCAATGTGGATTTCAGTTGGAAACTTAAGGAGCAATTTTGAATTTAACTACAGTGATTTTTCGCTGTTTCAGTAAAAATTGAAAATTTCTGTTCTCTTTAAATAAGAAAAAACTTTTTGCTCTATCTCAAGTGTAAGCCTGTTAAAAAATATGGTAATATGTTGACTTAGAGATAAAATGTTTAATTCGTTGAAGAGTGATTTAGACTTTAGAGGATAGAAAACAATGTGTTAAAAACTGTAGAGTAGTAAAGAAATTAATATTAGGTATAGGGTTGTACAAGGTTCTGTTCTTAGACCCTTGCTGTTTTAATTTTCATTAATGATATCTGTGAATTAGAATCATTTCATAAGTGACAACGATTTTTGAAAGCAATATCATTTTACAGTTTTACTTGTTATTAGCGATTAGTTTAAATTTAATCAACTGTTTCTAAATGTTCAAAAACTAGATATATTAATTCAAGTTAAAAGAAGTAACGCTATTTTTCAAAAGGTAAAATTAAGTTTCACAAAGAATCATGTAAAAACTTTGGTTGCCCAGTCATTGGTTTTATTGATAATTTAAATATTTGAGTGTGATTATTGATCGGCAGTGGTAGCTAGGCGTAAACTGGAAGGAGAGCTGTGTACCAATCCCTAGTGATGATGCACAGAACCGGCCAGGTCTAGCACCTAATGTCCGACCCCGCCTTCTCGTGGTGCAGGCCATTAGTGCCTTTCAAAAGAGATATTCTCTTTTGGAAGGGAACGGAAGGGGAGGGCTGCCAGTTCAGTATGGCCTACTGATCTGGTCACCTATGGCCACTTTTTTCTTTTTTTTTTTCAAACCTTGCTGAGGAGTGGTCAACTTCACAGAGTCCTGGTGCTGACCATTTATACCTACTAGACTGGACTTGTTTATGGATTTGAGCTTGATTATGGATCCTGGACTTGCTGCACTGGTGGGCCTCTGTTGACGGAGAGTCTGTTGCTGTGTTTTCTGTTTCCTTCTGGGTTGCCAGCTCTAAGTGAACAGAGGCATGGGATACTTTATATCAGCTGGTGGATAATCCTAATCAGAGGCCATCGCAGGTACCTGAACCTTACTTAGCTAGTTGGGCATCGTCAAGCCTAAACTGGAGTAATGTGTCTCAGGCAGGCCATATGGCTCTTGAAAAAGTCCACTTGAAAAGGTGGTGCCTGAAGTTCCTACCAGCATTGCTGACTTCAGCCTTTAGCGGAGGAGGAACAGGTCTTTGCCCCGTGCCTGCGATCAGGGGGCTGTTTGATATTGTTGGCCCTACCAATCTCAATAAACCTAATTTCTTTAAAAATCCTACTAATCATTTTCTCTCCGCAGGAACGTGGAACGTGAGGACATTACATAGAGATTATTCTCTTGATGTCCTCATGCAGGAATTCCAGCGATATAACCTAGATATTCTAGGCTTGCAAGAGACCAGATGGACAGAAAAAGGTGAGATACTTAAAAATAACTTTAAATTTCTCTTTACAGGGAGGGAGGATGGAAAGCATCACCAAGGCGTGGGTCTGCTGCTCAGCAGACATGCTAGTGATGCTCTTCTAGGATATGAGTGCATTAATGAAAGGTTTCTTACAGCAAAATTTCAGACAAGCATTAAAGCCTTGAATGTTATCTGCTGTTATGCCGCCACAGAGGATTCTGATGAGGATGAGAAGGATAGGTTTTACGGACAACTTCAGGATATTTTGAATTCTATCAAGAAAGGAGATATTACCGTTGTTCTTGGTGACTTCAATGCCAAAGTTGGTACTGACTCTGACCTTTGGGGAGGAGTAATAGGCCCTTTTGGTATTGGTAGCTGCAATGGCAATGGGCAACGTCTCCTACAGGTAAGTAAACTCAATGGTTTCAGAATAACTAACACATATTACAAACACCGTGACATACATAAATACACATGGGTTTCACCTGATGGGCTGCATAGGAATATGATTGATTATATATTAATTAACAGCAAATGGGCTAGTTCTGTTAGAAATACCAGGGCATATAGGGGAGCTGAAATTGGATCTGACCATTACCTTGTTAAAAGTGTCTTGCAACTTAAACTTAAAAAGTGTTGTGCTAGGGTTAAAAAATTTACCTTTAATACTGAAGCTCTGAAAGACCCAGTTATAGCTAAAGCTTACCATGATAGGTTACTTAGTCATTATGACAGTCATGGTTTGCTTAATACTGAAGTTGAGGAAGAATGGGGCCGTTTTAAACAGGCTTTTTTGGAAACTAACAATACTCTTTTAGGGAAAAAGGAGCAGAGGAGGCAGAATTATTTAAGTGATAAAGCACTTGAGCTTATTTCAGAAAGAAGTTACTGCAGGAATGTCCTTAATCAGTACCCTACTAGTCCTAATAGAAAGCATTACAAAGAACTTAATAAACGTATAAAGGATCAGTTAGCTACTGATAAGAATCTTTGGCTTGATGGCCTGGCTGACAAAGCTGAGGAAGCAGTTAGACAGCACAACAGCAGAGAGCTGTACCAGATAGTTAATGTTTTATGTTTTAGAAAACGAACTAGTGTACAGGGATTGAAGGATAAACAAGGTAAGGTTATAGAAGGTGAGGATTCTGTCATGGCTAGGTGGGCTGAGCATTTCAGTGATGTTCTAAACAATATGGTTAGTTCTACTCCCATTGTTTGCAATGATGACATGCATTGTTGGCTTTAATGTTGGCCCTATAACACAATCTGAAGTTAGTTTGGCTATTTCTAAACTTAAACTTCATAAATCCCCAGGGGTGGATGAACTTACTACGGAAATGCTTAGAGCAGGGAATGTTTCAGTTACCACTTGGATGACTGAAATTTTGAATGACTTTTATGATAAAGGCATGGTTCCTAAAGATTTTACCAGAGATATTATTATCCCTATTTTCAAAAAAGGTGATCGCAGTTCTTGTGATAACTATAGGGGTATCAGCCTACTCTCTGTTCCAGGTAAAGTTCTTTCCATGATTGTGCTTAATAGAATTAAGAATCTGGTTGACAGGCAATTGCGTGATGAGCAATGTGGATTCAGAAGTGGTAGGGGATGTGTGGATCAGATATTTTCACTTAGGCAGATTCTTGAGAAATGTTTAGAATTTCAGAAACCTTTGGTTGCTAGCTTTGTTGATTTCAAAAAGGCTTTCGACTCTGTTGATCGTCATAATTTGTGATTGATTGTGAGATCATATGGTATACCAGACAAGTTAATTAACATAATGAAGCTCTCTATAATAACACTGAGTCATGTGTGAGAGTTGGTAAGGCTTGTAGCAATTGGTTTAGCATTACTTCTGGTGTTCGACAAGGGTGCATTTTGTCTCCTTTTCTCTTTAGTTTGGTTGTTGATTATGTTATGCGAAATTCACTTCAAGGGAAAGATTTTGGCCTTAAATGGGCTGGAGATACGAAAATTTCTGATTTAGATTATGCTGATGATTTAGCCCTTTTGGCAAATGATGTTGATGAGATGAACTCTTTCATTCGAGCTGTTGATGAGACTGGTAGTAGAGTAGGTTTGGTTATAAACAGAGAGAAAACTAAAGTGATGAAAATTGGTCAGGCAGGTTGTGATTCAGTTAATCTGAATGGTTGCAGTCTTGAGCAGGTGTCACAGTTTAATTATCTTGGGAGCTATGTAACTGATACTGGTGATGTGCGGCATGAGATTAACAGAGGAATAGGGATTGCTGCCGGGACTTTTAAGAATCTGTGGAGATTGTGGAGAAATAGGCGTACACACCTAAAGACTAAAATTAGACTGTATAATAGTTTGGTTCTTTCTAGGGTTAGTTATGGTAGTGAAACTTGGACGCTGTGTAAACAAGATAACAGGAAACTAGATGCTTTTGATTCTAGATGCTTACGCGGTATCTTGGGTATTAGGTGGTTTAACTTTGTAACTAATGATGAAGTTAGGCAAAGGAGTCTGCAACCTCCTTTAAGCAGCATATTGTGCAGAGAGAGACTCCGTTGGTTTGGCCATGTTGCCCGTATGGATAATTATAGATTGGCGAATAGGGTTATGAACAGTGTGCCTAGAGGCCTCAGAAGGAGGGGGAGACCTAGGATGCGGTGGGCAGACAATGTCAAACAGGACCTTGTTAGAATTGGTGTACAGTGGCCGGATGCAGCAGATGTAGCTCAGGACAGATATGCTTGGAGAATTAAACTGCGCGGTCTGGTTGGACCTCCGTAGCCCATGGCTGCTAGAGGATGATGATGATGAGTTAACATGGGGCTTACATATAAATAAAGTAATAAAAAAAAATTCAATAATACAGAAAATTATCATTAAGAAATTTTGTTGAACTCTCTGTTTTGGAGATTGCATACTTCGTATGGGTTAAATCTTATTTTTATATGGTCTTCGTATGGTTATAATCTTATTTTTATATGGTCTGTTGACATGGGGTGGTGCTTTTATATCGTATATTATATATGCCCTTACAATATTTAGAAATTTATCTTATTGGGACAATGATGAAATTGCTAAAATTTGATGAAGTTGGCGGCGTTTATAAAGATTTACAAAATTATTACTCTATGCAAATTAGATATTTTTGAAACTATGAAAAGTCTTAAAAAAAAGATTTGGGGTTTAACAAGAAATTATTAGATTATTTTCAAATCAGTACACAATATTGTTGCGTTTAGAGTACATTTATTTGATTACTAGATATTTAAATGATATTCCAAGGAATCTGGCCTTGCAATTTTGAGATTATCAATTCTAGAAGAAACTTAAACTTTGGTTAATAAATATTAATTTCGAATATTTATTTGATAAATTTCAAATTTACATTCTTAATTAGATTCTTGCATATTTGTTAAGTTGCAGTCTTTGGTTGTAATATTGTTAGATTTCAATATTATATAAGTTATTGTCTTTGGAAGTATTTTTTCGATAATATTTTATGTGTGAAATATGAGTACACTTCAGAGTAAAAACTCTTGTGGACTTAAAGTTACGTCTTTCTGTCTTGTACACAGTTTCAATAACAACATATTTATTATATCGATTTTATGTTTTTAATTTGACGTTTACTATTGTTCTTGTCTAATATTTTGGATACATGGATATCTGTTAGCATAATAAATAAATGAAGTTAAATAAATTTTACTGATAGCCAAGATATTAAACAATTCTTTGTTGCTGTTTCAAAATACATATCAGTATATATTTTAAACATATTCAACTAAATTTTTAAATGCAATCTATTTGCCTATTTTTTTATCCATATGTCTTCGTTTATGTACTTTTTGACAATTTTTTTAATCAAACTTTATGTTATTGAGTAAATTACAATAAACAAAGCAAAACAAAGAAAGTACAATGAAACGAGCCTCACGCGCTACTGACTGAGTCAATTCCTTCTCGATCGCTCAGTTCTGAATTATTATGTTAAGTAATAAAGCAACTTTTTATAATTTCTGTCAATACTAATAATATTCATTGTCTTAGCATGTTCTCGCAACTAGGAAGGAAAGTCCAGTGAACTTATTAAAGACTATTGGATAGAAGTAGCGTGAATCAAAACTGGGGAGACTATGAGACTGCGCAGTTGACGCTTCGACATTTCACAAAGATCATAAGTTGATTGACAGGGAACTAACAATTATTGACCTTTGATCCACGAGAATGTCGACTGCGCCGTCTCTTCGTTTGTAACTTTGCAAAAAAAAAAATCACCATTACATTTTTCTAAATAAATTTCATTTGGCTTGCTATTACTATTTTATATACTATAATATGCAGATTTTTACTTTGATAATTGTTTTGATAGTAATAACTTTCACATGCTTAATTCATTTCTTATTGCAAAATAAATTAAAACTGATTTTTGTTTGGGAAAAGATTTTTTTATTGTGTTTTTATAGGCATACTACGAGGACTTTTCAGAATCGATTTAGAGAGTTGAAAAATAAACGTATACATCTAAACACTAAAATTGGGCTGTATAATAGTTTAATCCTTTCTCAAGTTTGCTGTGGTAGCAAAACTTGGACGTCTTCAAAACATAACACTACAATCATATCATTCCAGAGCTTAAGTAATATGCTAGAGATTTGGCGGTTGACTATATAGTAATGATGAGATTAGATGAAGAAATCAAAGCTTTGAGTGGCATCTTAGAAACTGAGTCTGTTTGACCATGTTTCCAGCATGCAAAATTATAGAAATGGATTTATGATCAGTGTAACTAAGAGCTTCAGAAAAAGGAGAGACGTAGAATGCAGTGGGTAGACAATATCAAACACCAGGATAGACTGTATGCAGTACTAAAATGCATACAGCTTATCCTGGTATTGTGAATCCTCAAGTAGCTATGGACCACTGTAGCCCGTGGCAACTTGAGGATTGTGAGCTTGTGTCTTAGTAGGTGTTGGGTTGTTTTATCTCTGAGCGGCACTTTTTTGCACACCATGGACTAAATGGCCAGGTCACATGGACCCCGAAGGCTCAGAGCAGGTTGGGGGAGGGGACCCACTGGAACAGCTGTTGGGAGACAGATGGTAGCCTCCCGTCAAGGCCATCCAGCGTGTTCTTTAACGTTCACAGGATATGGCTCTCCCGCACACGGAACCACGGCTTAACATCCCATTCGACGGACGGCGCCCTTTCCAAGCCCATTGGTGTCCCCTACTGACCGTGGGCAGGGCGGGAAATTTTGCGGAGATAAATCTCAACGCTGACCCAGCTGGGACTCGAACCTGGGAACTACAGATTACGAGCCTGGCGAGCTACCGAATGAGCTACCCCCGCCCCAAAAAACTAAGGCAGTTGTTTTCGTTGCGACTATATTGATCTCAAGGTACCTGGTTTCGAATAAAAAAGTATGGTGTGGAATTCTTCAAATACTTAGTAGGTGATAGAGAGGTAAATATGTATATTTTAGTATAAAATAGGAAAACTGTTTTTTTTTTAATTTTTAGCAATTGTGACTTCTTTAATATTAAAAAATATAAATTGATTCTCAAGTTATGGTAATCGCTATTTCGTTAGCAAAAAAGACGGAAATCTAGTTATAAATTTTTGAAATTCGAGATTTTCTTTCACCACAGAAGATAGAAAACTCATTTCCAATAAATCACAAATTGTCTTTTTTTTTAATAATATAAAATTTTAATTTACTAATAAAACTTTTATTACCTATATATTATTAACCAATATATTACTTAATATAAAGCTATCTTTTTATGAGTAATAATAATAATAATGAGAGTTACAATTTGAAATGAAATTGACATATAAAATTTATGTATCGGACAAAATTGAAAAACTTTACCGAGCGCAGACAATAATACGTCATCACTGGGTAGGCTCCAGACTCGTAATCTGAAGTTCCCAGGTTCGAATCCTAACTGTGCCAGTATTGAGTTGATGTCCGCTAAATACCTAGCCTGCCCTGGGTCAGTAGGGAAACCGATGGGATTGGAAAGGCCACCGTAAGTCAGATGGAACGTAAAACCGTTGCGCAGTATACTGGAAAACCATACCCTGTGTACTGTCGCTCAAAAAAGTATCCGAACACTACGGTTCATTACAAAATTCATAAAAAATATCTGGCAACGATTTTTTTAGAAATTAGTGAGCTGGCAACCTTCGTGTCACGTGACACGAAGGTTGCCAGATCATTAATTTCTAAAAAAATCGTTGCCAGATATTTTTTATGAATTTTAGTAATCAACCGTAGTGTTCGGATACTTTTTTGAGCGACAGTACGTTAAAGAATACACTGGACGGCCTTGATGGCAGGCTACCATCTAACAGCTGTCCAGCAGGTTCCCTGACCCCAACTTTCTCTGAGCCCTCGGGGGTACTTGTGACCTGGTCATTTAAGATTACTTGTGTCACAGCTCATTGTGAGAAAAAAAGTGCCGATCAAAGATAAGACAACTCAACCCAATCTGTCAAAAGTTTTGCTCAAGGAAAACTTTTAACTTTTACCCGAAAGCAAAATTTTAATAAATATGTACAGTCGCTCAAAAAAGTATCCGAACATTATGGTTGATTACAGAATTCAGAAAAAATATCTCGCAACGATTTCTTTTAGAAATTAGTGATCTGGCACAACCTTCGTGTCACGTGACACGAAGGTTGCCAGACCACTAATTTCTAAAAAAAAAATCGTTGCCAGATATTTTTTCTGAATTCTGTAATCAACCATAGTGCATTACTTTTTTTACGGATACTTTTTTGAGCGACTGTACAAGTTTTTCTAAAGGCTTGCGTGTAGGAGCCTTCAGAAAAACTGAACAAGAAAGGTTTATTAAGTGAACAATTGTTCGAAACTTCCATTTGATGGGATGTCACGCCATGTATGCAGTAGAGCCTACCTTGGGCACATTAAAGAACTCACTTCACTTCCTTGATGGGGCGGGGGTATCTCAGTCGGTAGCGCGCCAGGCTCGTAATCTGTAGTTCCCAGGTTCGAGTCCCAGCTGGGTCAGCGTTGAGATTTATCTCTGAAAAATTCCCCGCCCTGCCCACGGTCAGTAGGGGACACCGATGGGCTTGGAAAGGCCGCCGTCCGTCGGATGGGACGTTAAGCCGTGGTCCCGTGTGCTGGAGAGCCATACGCTGTGCACCTTAAAGAACAAGCTGGGTGGCCTTGACGGGAGGCTACCATCTGTCTCCCAACAGCTGTTCCAGTGGGTCCCCTCCCCCAACCTTCTCTGAGCCTTCGGGGTCCATGTGACCTGGCCATTTAGCCCATGGTGTGCAAAAAAGTGCCGCTCAGAGGTAAAACAACCCAACTTAACCCACTTCCTTGATGAAAGGCTTCCATTCCCCCCCCCCCCCCCAACAGTTATTTATTGGATATCTTTCCTGCCAAGTTCGAGACGTCAGTTTGCTCAGTCGGTAGCGCACCAGGCTCGTAATCTGGTGTTTCCAGGTTGCAGTATCAATTGTGCTTGGTTAGAGATTTATCTCCGCTAACCTTTACTATGGCGTATTAAAATGACAGGCTCCTGTCAGACCTCTGTGGCAAACAGCTGCTTGAAGAGGTATTTATTTATATTTTAAACCTCAACCTGCCTTCTGTGAGAAAATGGATACCGATGGTCTTGGAAAGGCTGTCGTTCATCGGATGGAAGACCCATGTGCTGGAGAACCATACCCTGTGCACGTTAAAGAACGCTCTGGATGGCCTTGGCGGAAGGTTCCCATCTGTCTCCTAGCAGATGTCCACTATATCTTTCCCTCAACCTTCTTTGAGCCTTTGGGGTACATGTGACCTAGACATTTAGCCCATTATGGGAATAAAAAGTGTCTCTCAAAGTTAAATAGCTCAACCCAATTGAAAAACAAGGAGCAAAATCCTTCCTCTTCATGTATGATAACACTCGAACGACTTCTGCTATCGTAGGAAACACATCATGCTTCCTCAGCCAGCAAAGGAGAACAGATGCTCCTGCGTCCTCGGCATCCCTTTCCATCCAGCTATTAATACCTCCATCCATGCACATCGCACCTGCCTCCTCGTCGTCGCGCGCGCGAGAGAGATGACACGCTCAGCGTGTGTGCGTGCACCTACATATATGCACAAGTGTAAATGCGCGTGCCGTCCCCTTCCTTCCGGCAACAACTACTAGCAGCAGCAAACGACAATTGCATTTATCACTGTCGTCTGTAGGTTTTGATGTGATGATTAATTAATTCATTTAATGACACACGCAGTGGGACGGCGCTGCTAATTGTTTTCGATGGGAGAAAAACATCCTCGCCTCCTCGTGTCTCCCTCCTCCTCCTCCTCCTCCTCTGTAATCTCGTCGCCGGGGCCTTTGTCAATTACAACAAATTAACGGCGAAGCTCTGAAAGCGAAACTATCCTCTCAAGCTGGAAGAGGAAATAACAGCGAATGGAGAAGAATAAGGTCGTTTAAGATCACTGGCTACTATGGTGAGAGGAAAAGCAAATTGGTAACCTTACTTCTCAAGTTCTTACCCCAGAGCAATGTGAAGTTCTCGGGAGCAAGAGGAAAGGCTTAACGCAACAATCTAACTAGTCTTTGATAGCTCTCCGTCGACGACCATCAGACCTCACTGAATTCGATTTGTTTCCATCAATACAAATTAATAAATTCTTGAAGTTTTCGTAATCAATGAAACTCGGCTTTATCGATAAACTGAAAGAACAAAAATGCCCTGATGTAATTATATCGCTGACGAAGAGCTGATATGACTGGGGAGTCTAGGCAGAGACTATGAGACTGCGCAATTGACCTTCCGACAATTGTCGTAAATCATATGTTGTTTTGTAGGTAAGTGATAGGTCATTGACCTCGGGTCTACGAGAAGTGTCAAAGCATCAACTGCGCAGTCTCATAGTCTCTCCAGTTGCCACCCAAAGTACACCCATTAATGGCAACTTTGAAAAGTTTCAATATTATACGCACTGAGTCGGCCTCTTAGGAAACTGTGAAAATAAATTATTTGAGTACAAATGAACTGCATAAAATTAGAGACGTTGGATTATTTTACCTCTGAGCGGCACATTTTTGCACACAATAGGTTAAATGGCCAGGTCACAAAGACCCCGAATGCTCAGAGAAGGTCGAGGGAAGGGCACCCACTGCATAGCTGTTAGGAGACAGATGGAAGCCTCTCGTCAAGGCCATCCAGCGTGTTCTTTAACGCATATATGATATGGCTCTCTTGTACACTGTACTAAGGTTTAGCGGCCCATCGGACGGACGACAGCCTATCCAAGCCCATCGGTGTCTCCCTTCTGACCGTGGTAGGGTGGGTTGGGTTGTGTTGTTTTACCTCTGAGCGGCACTTTTTTGCACACCATGGGCTAAATGGATAGGTCACAAGGACCCCAAAGGCTCAGAGAAGGTTGGGGAGGGGACCCACTGGAACAACTGTTGGGAGACAGATGGTAGCCCCCCGTCAAGACCATCCAGCGTGTTCTTTAACGTGCACAGGGTATGTCTCTCCCGCAGACGGGGCCACGGCTTAACGTCCCATCCGACGGACGGCGGCCTTTCCAAGCCCATCGGTGTCCCCTACTGACCGTGAGCAGGGCGGGGAATTTTGCGGAGATAAATCTCAACGCTGACCCAGCTGGGACTCGAACCTGGGAACTACAGATTACGAGCCTGGCGCGCTACCGACTGAGCCACCCCGCCCCAGGTAGGGTGGGGAGTTTTACGGAGATAAAATATTACAGAGTGGAGACGAATCTGGGAACTGCAGATTATAACAGAGCCAACTCCTGTCCCAATTGCAAGCTGAATACTTTTAGCCACGAACCCTGGATGGCATGAATCAGCAATCGTAAAAGCACTTCTAGGTCGTTATACATCATCGCTGGATTTATATGACGTGACGTCATCATTTCTCTCGCGACATCGCCTAATAGGGAATAATTAAATCAAAATAATTACCTGATTCCAACAGATACATTTCGTTTCATGATTAAGCTGTTTGTTAACGCCAACGTACTCTGAGGGAGGTTGTGTTGGTCTAGTCCTATTTTAGAATTCGTCTGATGATGACTCTAAATGAAAACGTTATCAATAAACCTTAGAATTTATTAAGAATTCTTTATTATGGCTGGATTCATTCAGTTGTGCAATAGGAGATCCGTGTTTTGAGGGGAGATTATTGTAGTAATGTAATGCCACTATTAGATTGCAAAATTAAAAAGGAAAATGTATATTTAGGATAAGAGAAGAAGCTTTGGTGAAAATATTGTCAAATAATTCTTTTTACACTAAGGAGCTGTTACATATTCAGGTGGGGCGGGGGTGGCTCAGTCGGTAGCGCGCCAGGCTCGTAATCTGTAGGTCCCAGCTGGGTCAGCGTTGAGATTTATCTCCGCAAAAATTCCCCGCCCTGCCCACGGTCAGTAGGGGACACCGATGGGCTTGGAAAGGCCGCCGTCCGTCGGATGGGACGTTAAGCCGTGGCCCCGTGTGCGGGAGAGCCATACCCTGTGCACGCTAAAGAACACGCTGGATGGCCTTGACGGGAAGCTACCATCTGTCTCCCAACAGCTGTTCCAGTGGGTCCCCTCCCCCAACCTTCTTTAAGTCTTCGGGGTCCATGTGACCTGGTCATTTAGCCCATGGTGTGCAAAAAAGTGCCGCTCAGAGGTAAAACACCCCAACACCCCATATTCAGGTCCACAACCTTTCAGGGGAGGGAGGGAGGGAGGAGGGAGGGGCTAGACCATGAGGGCCTAAAGTTCAAAGGGGCATCAAATTTATGCAGTAGTAATTTTTTTGATATTGGATGCAAGAATAAAAGGTATGAGTTCGTAATAATCTTTTAACTATTTTTCGGATAAGGCACGGATGTTTCTATTCTGGTGTTGTCTTCCTTCTGAGGTCTCGCCATACTCACAGGCCTTCTTTATTGCATATTATGCTAACAAGCTCTCAAACCTCTATATTAAGCAGCTGCTTGAAAGGCAAATTTTTTATACAGATTTTTGCCAAATTAGAATTGAAAACGTTCGTAAATAATAATGACAGTCGATTTCTATTTTGGCTAAAGACCTCAAAAGCTGGAAGTGGCCCAGGTCTTTCTGAACCTCTGTTCAAGTCCGCATTACTTAAACGTAAAGTGGCGTTATCCTAGAGAGTCAGGAGCAGTTTTATGTTCACCCAAAGATTCAAATGTCTAAGTCATATTTTTTATCTAGTTCCAAAAATGTATAATTTATTACCTGATATTATCAGAACCTAAACTAAAGGAATATTTAAATATGAGGGATAATGTTTTTTGTTTAATATAATTGAACAATTTTTTTTAGCTATTCAGTTATGTTGTTTATTTATTTGTTTGTATTTATTTACTTAATTCCTGCACGTTTGTTACACCCCTTGGTAACATTTGGTAGAGACTAAAAGTATTTTCTGTTTTATCATTCAGTTTTTTTATTATTATTAATTTCTTCATGTAGTTTCCATTCAAAAAATTCGAATATGCAGTAAAATTAAACAGACACTTTAAATCTACCCAGATCGCGGATTTAAAAAATATTCATTCAGTATTTGATAAAGTTATAGAAGCTCAAATATTTAACAGCAGCAATGCTAGTCCTAAAAAATCTTATACAATAATGAATATTGAAAGAATTATTTACACAAACTTTAAAGTTGGATTGGGTTGTTTTACCTCTGAGCGGCACTTTTTTTGCACACCATGGGCTAAATGGCCAGGTCACATGAAGGCTCAGAGAAGGTTGGGGGAGGGGACCCACTGGAACAGCTGTTGGGAGACAGATGGTAGCCTCCCGTCAAGGCCATCCAGTGTGTTCTTTAACGTGCACAGGGTATGGCTCTCCCACACACGGGGCCACGGCTTAACGTCCCATCCGACAGACGGCGGCCTTTCCAAGCCCATCGGTGTCCCCTACTGACCGTGGGCAGGGCGGGAAATTTTGCGGAGATAAATCTCAACGCTGACCCAGCTGGGACTCGAATCTGGGAACTACAGATTACGAGCCTGGCGCGCTAAAGACTGAGCCACCCCCGCCCCCAACTTTAAAGTAAGCTATGTACTAAAATTATGAAGTATTCAGAAACAATATTTATTATTTAAGCGCTTTTTTTATTTTTGATCAGACCCGCAAAGCTACTATTTTGGTCTGCAGGTTATGACAGAACAAACGACTATGCGATCCCAAGAGTCGAACTCGAACCCCAACAGTTTTAGTGTTACCACAAACCAATGCTGTACCACTGCGCACAGAGACAACTTATGAGGTAAATTCTGAGGCCCCTTATGAGGCAAATTGTTATAATTGACACTGCTGTTGTTAAATATTTAAATTTCCATAAATCTTTAAATACTGAACAAACACAGTTAGAAATCGAGATATCGATGGTAATCTTTAATTTACTTTCAGTCACATTTTTCCATAAAAAAAAAACTTACTTTAGAAGGCTCAGGCATTGAATTTACCTTGCCATTGGCACAACACGAAAATTCTATATTTTTTGTCCAACTAGTGTATATAATATGCAGAAAAAAGTGAAGGCTTATAATCGTTCTGAGCAAATAATGACCTCTACGCAGCTTCTGCATGTGACGTGAAAGCCATTCATCAATTGTTTCTCTTATGGATGGCAACACTCGATCTGATTATTTTTTCACAATGTGATGTAATCCTGCGTCACAGATTCATAACTGACAAGACCTACCCTTCACCCCTTCCGAATACGTTGCATCACTAGCTATCGAGTCATTCTAGGTCGCTTCGTGGCGTCTTCTTATTCAGAACGTTGCTTGACCCAAAAAGAAACGTTTTTTTTTTTCTTTTCCTCATTGAACTGAGATGCTTCGAACGAGCCTTTGAAAGAGAATCACTTTTCACCATTGCAAAAGTGATCTGTTACATCTGATCTCTGTTGTTGAGAAATGCACGTGGGGATGCACGTTGAGAAATGTACATGGGGATTCTCTTTCGAAATACACTCTATACGTACACACTCAGAGGACAAGGGGCGGGGGTGGCTCAGTCGGTAGCGCGTCAGGCTCGTAATCTGTAGTTCCCAGGTTCGAGCCCCAGCTGGGTCAGCGTTGAGATTTATCTCCGCAAAATTCCCCGCCCTGCCAACAGTCAGTAGGGGACACCGATGGGCTTGGAAAGGACGCCGTCCGTCGGATGGGACGTTAAGCCGTGGCCCCGTGTGCGGGAGAGCCATACCCTGTGCACGTTAAAGAACACGCTGGATGGCCTTGACGGGAGGCTACCATCTGTCTCCCAACAGCTATTCCAATGGGTCCCCTCCCCCAACCTTCTCTGAGCCTTCGGGGTCCATGTGACCTGGCCATTTAGTCCATGGTGTGCAAAAAAGTGCCGCTCAGAGGTAAAACAACCCAACAACTCAGAGGACAAATTATGTACAGTTTCATGTTATGTCAATAGTTGGGTTGTTTTACCTCTGAGCGGCACTTTTCAGCACACAGTGGGCTAAAGGTCAGGTCACAAAAGTCCCGAATGCTCAGAGAAGGTTGGGAGGACTCGCTATACAACTGTTGGAACATGCTTTGTAGCCTCCCGTCAAGGCCACCCAGCGTGTTCTTTAACGTGCACAGGGTATGGCTCTCCCGCACACGGCGCCACGTTTAATGTCCATCCGACGGATGGCGATCTCCCCAAGCCCATTTGTGTCCCCTACTGACCTTCGGCAGGTCGGGGAGTTTTTGCGGAGATAAATCTCAACGCTAATCCAGCTGGGATTCGAACCTGGGAACTACAGATTGCGAACCTGGCACGCTACCGACTGAGCCATCCCCTCCCCTTTCGCATTACGGGTATTGCTTTAATTCTAAATTTTTTTTATTAAATTTTCAGAGTAATTTTTTAAATTGGCATTGTTGCTATTAAATATTGCAATTTCCGCAACTCTCTAAATATCATACAAATATTGTTGAAATCGAGATTGAAATGGGTTTGACTGAGATCTTTAAATCATCTGCAGTCACTTTTCCTCATAAAGAGCTCGATTTAGAAATCGAGATTGAAATGGGTTTGACTGAGATCTTTAAATCATCTGCAGTCACTTTTCCTCATAAAGAGCTCGATTTAGAAATCGAGATTGAAATGGGTTTGACTGAGATCTTTAAATCATCTGCAGTCACTTTTCCTCATAAAGAGCTCGATTTAGAAATCGAGATTGAAATGGGTTGAACTGAGATCTTTAAATCATCTGCAGTCACTTTTCCTCATAAAGAGCTCGATTTAGAAATCGAGATTGAAATGGGTTTGGCCCTAGATCATTAAATCATCTGCAGTCACTTTTCCTCATAAAGAGCTCGATTTAGAAATCGAGATTGAAATGGGTTGGACTGAGATAATTAAATCATCTGCAGTCACTTTTCCTCATAAAGAGCTCGATTTAGAAATCGAGATTGAAATAGGTTTGACTGAGATCTTTAAATCATCTGCAGTCACTTTTCCTCATAAAGAGCTCGATTTAGAAATCGAGATTGAAATGGGTTTGACTGAGATCTTTAAATCATCTGCAGTCACTTTTCCTCATAAAGAGCTCGATTTAGAAATCGAGATTGAAATGGGTTTGACTGAGATCATTAAATCATCTGCAGTCACTTTTCCTCATAAAGAGCTGGATTTAGAAATCGAGATTGAAATGGGTTTGACTGAGATCTTTAAATCATCTGCAGTCACTTTTCCTCATAAAGAGCTCGATTTAGAAATCGAGATTGAAATGGGTTTGACTGAGATCTTTAAATCATCTGCAGTCACTTTTCCTCATAAAGAGCTCGATTTAGAAATCGAGATTGAAATGGGTTGGACTGAGATCATTAAATCATCTGCAGTCACTTTTCCTCATAAAGAGCTCGATTTAGAAATCGAGATTGAAATGGGTTTGACTGAGATCTTTAAATCATCTGCAGTCACTTTTCCTCATAAAGAGCTCGATTTAGAAATTGCTGAATTCAGTATCTCAATTGTTATTCACATAACATGGAACTGCACTTAATAAAGTGGCCGCTGAATGTGTACTTTTTTATAAACAGAAGTCTATTTTACATGCCTATTTGATTTAGCGAAAAAAAATGCACTGTACAGGTGTATTTTCTCTATCAATAGAGATACAATGTAAATGTTCATTTCCTTTATAAATATGCATTGTACGCATATTTTTAATTATTGTTATATTTTAATATGTATTTTTATATTTTTTTAATTTAAAAAAAAGATACACTATATATGACTATTTTCTATATAAATATAAATATAAATACCCTATGTGTTTATATTTTCTTTACATAAACAGAGGAGCACTCTATATGTGTACTTTCTTTATAAACAGAGGACATTGTGACGTGTATTTTCTTTATAAAATACCGTATGTCTTTATATCTTGTTTATAAATGGAATATCTAATATAACTGTAGAGGCGCTCAAAAAAGATATCCGAACACTATGGTTGATTACAGAATTCAGAAAAAATATCTGGCAACGATTTTTTTTAGAAATTAGTGATCTGGCAACCTTCGTGTCACGTGATTACAGAATTCAGGAAAAATATCTGGAGCGTGTACAGCAACTGTACACGCTCCAGTTACCGTTCACAGCAAACTGGAGGGTGTGCAGTAACTGCACACGCTCCAGTTTGCTGTGAAAAAGTATCCGAACACTATGGTTGATTACAGAATTCAGAAAAAAATATCTTTCAACGATTTTTTTAGAAATGAGTGATCTGGCAACCTTCGTGTCACGTGACACGAAGGTTGCCAGATTCTGTAATCAACCATAGTGTTCGGATATCTTTTTTGAGCGACTGTATTCAAATGTGTATAACAAAACTATAGAAAAGAATTATTTAAAAAATCTGCCATTCATCAATTTGACTATTTTCGTCTTCTCCACCAACTTTGGAGTGTATTTAGAGCATTTGAATGGCTTCGGCGCTTTGAAACTATCGTCTGCCAACCTGCTTTGGTGCTTGTTTTCAAATGAATAAAAAAATTGCATAGTTGAATATGGAACCGAAAAAGCAAAAAGAGCCATTTTTAGAGTGCTTTGAGTCACCCGTTCTCGACCCCTGGTAAAGAACATGACATTGCTGGGCTCAAAATTCTTCACTAAATTAAATACACGAATTTGTTGTTTTTGGGTTGTTTTACCTCTGAGCGGCACTTTTTTGCACACCATGGGCTAAATGGCCAGGTCACATGGACCCCGAAGGACTCAGAGAAGGTTGGGGGAGGGGTCCCATTGGAACAGCTGTTGGGAGACAGATGGTAGCCTCCCGTCAAGGCCATCCAGCGTGTTCTTTAACGTGCACAGGGTATGGCTCTCCCGCATACGGGGCCACGGCTTAACGTCCCATCCGACGGACGGAGGCCTTTCCAAGCCCATCGGTGTCCCCTACTGACCGTGGGCAAGGCGGGGAATTTTTGCGGAGATAAATCTCAACGCTGACCCAGCTGAGACTCGAACCTGGGAACTACAGATTACGAGCCTGGCACGCTACCGACTGTGCCACCCCCGCCCCCACGAATTTGTACTTTCGGAGAGAGGATAAGGTGCGAATTATACATATCTGCAAAAAAAGTGACGAAGGATTAGGTGTAAATTGCTTGCAAGGGAAGAAATGGAAACATCATTCTACTTTCAATATGACTTTTTCTCTAAAAAGATTTTTCCTGAAAATATCTTCCTTATTATCGAGGTTACAGAGGTTTATTTGAAAGGTCAGTAAGATTCAGGTAAATAGTAATCATAAACAATTAAAAAGAATTTTCTTAACACTAAAAAATGAAATGCCCGGATCATGGGGCGGGGGTAGCTCAGTCGGTAGCGCGCCAGGCTCGTAATCTGTAGTTCCCAGGTTCGAGTCGCAGCTGGGTCAGCGTTGAGATTTATCTCCGCAAAATTCCCCGCCCTGTCCACGGTCAGTAGGGGACACCGATGGGCTTGGAAAGGCCGCCGTCCGTCGGATGGGACGTTAAGCCGTGACCCCGTGTGCGGGAGAGCCATATCCTGTGCACGTTAAAGAACACGCTGGATGGCCTTGACGGGAGGCTACCATCTGTCTCCCAACCTTCTCTGAGCCTTCGGGGTCCATGTGACCGGGCCATTTAGCCCATGGTGTGCAAAAAAGTGCCGCTCAGAGGTAAAACAACCCAACCCAAAGCCCGGATCATTTTCTACTGGAAATAATATTCCTAAAAATGATAGTCAGAAAAGTAAATCACATTAGAAAATATCTTCCAGATAAAACAATTAAAATACATAAGAAATCGTCCAAAAATAAAAAAAAAAAATAAAAATATAATGAGGATAAGTATTATCAGAAGATGTTTCACATAAATAAAAAAAAGGTGATGTTCAAAAATCCAGATAAAAAATTAAAAGAAAGGTCATCATAGAGCAGATAAAGATAATCTTAAAATTTTCCTGATTGATGACGAAGATTAGGATCATCATGAGGGAGATTAGGTAAATAACGTGGATAAGGATCCCAGATAAAAAAAAAAAACAGGGAGAGTATTTATAAATAAGGATAATTAATAAGTGTCATACCATTCAGTGTATAAAAATTATTGCTTCAGTTTTTTAATCCCAGCAGGATGAATTGACAATGGCATTTTTCAGTAGGATTCCTCATCAGGTAGGCTGATTATGTAATGATTAAAAAATTTATAAATGATGATTTCAATAACGCTCCTTTTTTTCCACATTGCCAATCCCAATATTCTCTTTAACGAAACGCTGAGGATGATGACTTCGCAGAAACCAGACTCATCAAATAACTCAAAAAAAATTCTGTTTCTGCCGTGAGTGCCCCCCCCCCCACACACACACACACACTCGTTCTTGCGACAATGCAATCCCAGAGACATCATCATCCTCTTAGTCATCTCACAACAATGAATCTGGATTAAGGAAGAAATCGGGGTTTTACTCCTCTCGCCGCAACAACAATGACTCTATTGTTACGACTTTCATTATTATCCTTTTTTTAAGAGCTATTCGGAATTGATATTGTCTTAGCTGATGCTAATGCTCCACGTGCTGAAGCTAAATCTCTCGCGAAACTGCGAAAGAATCGCGTTAAGAACAAATTTTCGACTCATTTTCGAACGTCGTAAGGAATGAGCTTTGTGTTAAGAGACGTTGATACCACTACTACTACTGGCTTAACACTTAACAATGGAGCATAAAACTATACGTTGCATCATTTTAAGAGGTAATTATAATCTGACAATGCTTTAGAACGTGATTTAACACTAAATACTTCACAAGCAGACTATACACTCAGGATTATTATATGGGGCGGGGGTGGCTCAGTCGGTAGCGCGCCAGACTCGTAATCTGTAGTTCCCAGGTTCGAGTCCCAGCTGGGTCAGCGTTGAGATTTATCTCCTCAAAATTCCCCGCCCTGCCCACGGTCAGTAGGGGACACCGATGGGCTTGGAAAGGCCTCCGTCCGTCGGACGGGACGTTAAGCCGTGTCCCCTTATGTGGGAGAACCATACCCTGTGCACGTTAAAAAACACGATGGATGGCCTTGACGGGAGGCTACCATCTGTCTCCCAACAGCTGTTCCAGTGGGTCCCCTCCCCCAACCTTCTCTGAGCCTTTGGGGTCCATGTGACCTGGCCATTTAGCCCATGGTGTGCAAAAAAAGTGCCGATCAGAGGTAAAACAACCCAACCCAGGATTATTATTAACAAGTTACGCACCAAATATAATTTTCGTTGTACAAAATACCTCTGAGATCGTGTGTTTTTCATGTGTAGCATGAAAATAGAGTAAAAAAAAAACTATCCTAAAAAAATATTAGTGAATTTCCCTGGTATTTCAATGGCAATCTAACTTCGAACTAATAATAAAATCTATTTAAATCTCGTTTTTTAACAATATTCGTTCAGTATTTAATGAGTTATGGAAGTTGAAATATTTAACAAAAGACTATCTTCTTTAATAAAATTCATTCTAAATTCTCCGATATTCGAATAATCATTAAGCAAACTTCTAAAATGTACAGTCGCCCAAAAAAAAAAGTGTCCGAACACTACGGTTGATTACAGAATTCAGAAAAAATATCTGGCAATGATTTTTTTTAGAAATCAGTGATCTGGCAACCTTCGTGTCACGTGACACGAAGGTCACCAGATTACTAATTTCTAAAAAAAAAAAAACGTTGCCAGATATTTTTTCTGAATTTTATAATCAACCGTATTGTTCGGATACTTTTTTGAGCGACTGTATATTTGTTTTGTTAAATGGTTTCAAACGATACTTATTATTTAAGTTTTATTTTATTTCTGAGGTAAATTCTTCTTAAACGTTACTGTTGTGAAATATTCCAGCTTCCTAAACTCCTTTAAATACTGAACGAATACTGTTGAAAATCGAGATTTAAATATATTTGATTATGATCTTTAATTTATTTTCAGTGACGTTTTCCCATTAAATGCATATTTTAGAAGTTATAGAGATTCGAATCCAAATTCCGATTGACATCTAAATTCTTGGGGCGGGATGGCTCAGTCGGTAACGCGCCAGGCTCATAATCTACATTTCCCAGGTTCGAGTCCCAGCTGGGTCAGCGTTGAGATTTATTTCCACAAAAATTCCCCTCCCTGCCCACGGTCAGTAGGGGACCCCGATGGGCTTGAGAAATGCCGCCGTCGGTCGGATGGGACGTTAAGCGGTGCCCCCCCCCCCTCCCCCCGTGTGTGGGAGAGCCATACCCTATGCACGTTAAAGAACACGCTGGATGGCCTTGACGGGAGGCTACCATCTGTCTCCCAACAGCTGTTCCAGTGGATCCCCTCTCCCAATCTTCTCTGAGCCTTCGGGGTCCTTGTGACCTGGCCATTTAGCCCATGGTGTGCAAAAAAGTGCCGCTCAGGGGTAAAACAACCCAACATGTTAATTCTCTAATATTTTGATAAGGCGGTGCAATATACTACAACGATGAGTTTTTGTTGAATGCTAGAGAATTAAACTGCGCGGTCTGGTTGGACCTCCGTAGCACATGGCTGCTTGAGGATGATGATGATGATGCTAGATATCAGCAGAAAGGCATCATATATCGGAAAAAAAAACTATTCATGCCTAATTGAACAGTCGAACGATGGCCTTTCTCCTGAAGAACTAAACAAGCTACATTCGGCCACTGCTACTATACATTGGGTCATAAAAAATACTAATATTTTAAAGTGTTATATTTTATTGAACAATTAAGTAAAAAATAAGAAAATATGTGTCCGAAGAGTCAAGAAGCTCTGAAAGTTTCGCGAATTAGTATCACATGGTGGCGCTAGTATTTCATGTAATATCTTAAATATCAAATTTCCAAATTGTGGTTAGTAGAAGTGGACCAATTTTGTGGCTTTCAAGAAATCCCGATTTGACATCATTTAATTTCTTTATTTTCTTGCGGGATGTAAATTTCGGCACTTCTTTCTACCCCTCTCATCTATCTATGTTTATAAAAATATTTTTTAAAGAAGAAGGTACTTCCCTATACAAAAGAGGGAGATAACCCTCTTTTGCATAACCCTCTTATCTATATTGGGCTTGTCCTGGTTTCTCATACAATATACAAACACACAAGGACATAGCCCACTGGTCTTAGAGTCAGGTATGTTAATCACTAGACCAGTATGGTCTCTCAAGATTCGGGGCGGGGGTGGTTCAGTCGGTAGCGCGTCAGGCTCGTAATCTGTAGTTCCCAGGTTCGAGTCCCAGCTGGGTCAGCGTTGAGATTTATCTCCGCAAAATTCCCCGCCCTGCAGACGGTCAGTACGGGACACCGATGGGCTTGGAAAGGCCGCCGTCCGTCGGATGGGACGTTAAGCCGTGGCCCCGTGTGTGGGAGAGCCATACCCTGTGCACGTTAAAGAACACGCTAGATGGCCTTGACGGTAGGCTACCATCTGTCTCCCAACAGCTGTTCCAGTGGGTCCCCTCCCCCAACCTTCTCTGAGCCTTCGGGGTCCTTGTGACCTGGTCATTTAGCCCATGGTGTGCAAAAAAGTGCCGCTCAGAGGTAAAACAACCCAACCCATACAATATACAAACACACAAGGACATAGCCCGCTGGTCTTAGAGTCAGGTATGTTAATCACTAGACCAGTATGGTCTCTCACGATTTCATGACTAGATACCTAGGCGTCCCGACGTGGAAATGTATACAATCGGCTTTTGGCTTACTGCAAACAGCAACGTCGCTAATGGTCAAGGTGGGGGGTCATATTAGTGAGGGGGGGGGGGGGGGGGGCTCTCTAGGATCAATCAGGGAAGATAAAACTGAAGAGTTATTCAAAGTGCTAGTCTAATGGGCTTGAGGTGGTCCTGGGAAGGATAAAAGAGAAAATCAGAAAGAGGGGAATGAATAGAGTTCCGAGGGAGTGAGATTTTCGGGAAAGTAGTCCGTGAGTTGAGTGCGGCGACGGAGGACTGTTGGTGTACGAAGTCATCGTGCTCACGTGGATTTCTTCTCTTGGAAACTGAGGGGGGAACAATGCTTTGAACCACTATTATGTTATAGGTCAACGGTCATGGAGGAAAATTGTCTTCAACCAGGTGGGATCGGAACCCAGATCTCCTAGGTTGCCGGTAGCTCAGCAGACATAGCATCTGACATGTCATCAGGAGGTCGTGGGTTCAGATCCCACTTGGCTCAAGACAATTTTCCTCTATACCACTTGACCTACAGCATAATAGTGTTCAAAACTCATAGTTACTATGAAGTTGGGTTGTTTTATCTCTGAGCGGCACTTTTTTGCACACTATGGGCTAAATGGCCAGGTCACATGGACCCCGAAGGCTCAGAGAAGGTTGGGGGAGGGGACCCACTGGAACAGCTGTTGGGAGACAGATGGTAGCCTCCCGTCAAGGCCATCCAGCGTGTTCTTTAACGTGCACAGGGTATGGCTCTCCCACACACGGGGCCACGGCTTAACGTTCCATCCGACGGACGGCGGCCTTTCCAAGCCCATCGGTGTCCCCTACTGACCGTGGGCAGGGGGGGGGAATTTTAGTTACTATGAAGTGCAGTGATTTAAAATGTTACTAAAGTAACAGATAATGCTGCATACACATAGGAAATCCTGCATACACATAGGGTATATTGTTGGTTGATTGTTGAGTATAGTGTAATTAGTTACTAATCTTAACCCTAGATTGCAAAACAGCCCAGTGTTTTAAATTGTATTGATATTCCGCATAAATTGCTAAGTTTATTTATTCCACCTCTGCTCTAGTCGTTTGAAACACAGACATAAAACAATTCAACAGTCTTAGCCAATAGGAATTTTACAACTGTGGCGTGACAGGCAATCAGTTTAGTCCGAAAAAATATTCATAATTTACTGTATTTGAAAGAAAGAATCCCTACCACTGTTGCAGGCATACTGAGCCGAGTACAGAAGGAGATTGAATATTTAGACGATTTTTTTAGAAATTAGTGATCTGGCAACCTTCGTGTCACGTGACACAAAGGTTGCCAGATCATTAATTTCTAAAAAAAATCGTTGCCAGATATTTTTTCTGAATTCTGTAATCAACCATAGTGTTCGGATACTTTTTTGAGCAACTGTACACACACCCATAATGAATTTTGTTACTTAATTATTTAACGAAATATAACACTTTGAAATATGAGACTGTTATATATATATATACTTCCATTTATATACTTATATATATATATACCTTTATAATGATTGGTTCCTAAAATGATTCCAAAATTATTTGTTCCTAAAATGAGTTACAGATCTTTAATCTTAATCGACATCTAAATCGAGTTTAAGGATTTCAAGAAAATTTCTGTCTAATTCCAGATATTCGATATCATTCATGTACCATTTAAATTATAAACCGAAACTGGAATATTTTACGTGGTACAGTCGTGTCACGTGATTACAGAATTCAGGAAAAATATCTGGAGCTCCAGTTACCGTTCACAGCAAACTGGAGCGTGTGCAGTTACTGCACACTCTCCAGTTTGCTGTGAACGGTAACTGCACACGCTCAATATTTCCGTGAGTGAGCCCACACGATCTAGTATCAAAATAATATGACCACCTACAGTCGCTCAAAAAAGTATCCGAACACTATGGTTGATTACAGAATTCAGAAAAAATATGTGGCAACGATTTTTTTCGAAATTAGTGATCTGGCAACCTTCGTGTACAGTACACGAAGGTTGCCAGATCACTTAATTTCTAAAAAAAATCGTTGCCAGATATTTTTTAGAGCCTCTGTACTACTCTTCTAAGAAATTTGCTTCCTAACGAAGACTAAAGAAAGCAGTAAAAGAGGCGTATTTTCTAAATTTTTGATACATCAATTAGTTTTAAGTTTCAACTAACCTCGTAGCTTAGTTTTTATCGTAATGGTGCATTTCAAAGGAACGGCAGTCTCTTTCAATACTGGAGATGCTGCAACTAAATTAAAGCGATTTCGATAACTGTTTAAATATTCAATAAAAAAAAAAACCTGGTGAATATCAAAATTTGAAACTGATTTAAGAGAGTTCTTTGTCCCCAGTCAAATTCTGTCTCTAAAAAGTGAACTTCGATATTTTTTATTTTCCAATTTTATTTAAAGTAACGCGGAAAAGAAAGTATATCTTTCTAAACATAAATTTCAAAAGTTTCGAAATTAACATTGGTCAAACAAGTATTAGGACATTTATGTAGTATGTGAATGCAAAGTCACAACCAAAATAAGATTTTTATTAAAAAGTGTCAATGAAGATAAACTAAAGGCATCAATTGATCCAAATTTCGTATTTTCAACAATACATGGCCGAGTGGTTAGCGTGCTTGGCTACTGATCTAAGGGACCTGGGTTCGAGTCCCGGGTAAGGCATGGATGTATGTGTCGTTTTTCTGCTGAGGTCCTGCCATCCCCACAGACCTTCTACTCTGGCATATAAACTGACAGGCTCCTGTCAGACCTCTGTGGCAAGCAGCTGCTTGAGGGGGTATTTATTTTTTTATTATTATTTAATATTTAAATAAAGAGTTACGGATCCTGAAATGTTTACACTTTAACTTAACACAACTTAAGCAGATTGTTAGTCAAAATAATTTTTTCCATAATTTAATTTAAGCACAAATAATAACTGTTTCTACAAGTCGTTCGGTAATCATTATCTTTATGCAAGTTTTGATTTATAAAGAAAAGAGTATAAAGCATGGTCATATTTTTTTAAGCGACTGTTTTTACTTTGTCACTACAATATAGTTCAATCGAATTTAGACTGTACAAGCAAGCTCGCATCTGGAACAAATTTATTGACCAATTAACATTTGAGTTGTAAACAGAAATAATTCTTGTAATGGGGCGGGGGTGGCTCAATCGGTAGCGCGCCAGGCTCGTAATCTGTAGTTCCCAGGTTCGAGTCCCAGCTGGGTCAGCGTTGAGATTTATCTCCGCAAAAATTCCCCGCCCTGTCCACGATCAGTAGGGGACACCGATGGGCTTGGAAAGACCGCCGTCCGTCGGATGGGACGTTAAGCCGTGGCCCCGTGTGCGGGAGAGCCATACACTGTGCACGTTAAAGAGCACGCTGGATGGCCTTGACGGGAGGCTACCATCTATCTCCCAACAGCTGTTCCAGTGGGTCCCCTCCTCCAACCTTCTCTGAGTCTTCGGGGTCCATGTGACCTGGCCATTTATCCCATGGTGTGCAAAAAAGTGCAGCTCAGAGGTAAAACAACCCAACCCAAATTCTTGTAATACATAAATATCTCCTCTTATAATAACGTCGATTGATCTTATGGGAAAAAGCTATTGACAAGAGTTGATACTTGTCTATAAATCATTAGTTTGAGATCATTAATATTGTCCACGACAATAATAAGTGAGCTAGCTGAATAATTTTAGATATGACTGTACCTTAAGCATAAATTAACGAAAGCATATTTAAGATTAGCGTTGGGTCCTCATAAGTTTCATTATAATATTGAGAGAAATCTCGTTTGATACGAAATATTTCTTAGCACCAAGTATTATACTAAAAAAAGTGAATTAGTCTCAAGCAGCTGCTTGCCTCAGAGGTCTGATAGGAGCTTGTCAGTATAATAACTCCAAAGAGCGGCTCTTTAAGAAAGACGAGACCTCAGCAGAAAGACAGCTAGAAAAGAAATATTAATATTTTATTTGAGGCTCTCACCCAAATAAGTTTCTTTGATCAGTGAGCAAGCGCGCTATAGATTCTGCCAACTGAACAAGCATATTGTGCTTAACTATGGTAATATGTAATAAATAAAATAAATAAATATCTCCTCAAGCAGCTGCTTGCCACAGAGGTCTGACAGGAGCCTGCCAGTTTATATGCCACAGTAGAAGATCTGAGAGGATGGCAGGACCTCAGCAGAAAAACGACACATACAACCATGCCTTACCCGGGGCTCGAACCCAGGTCCCGTAGATCAGTAACCAAGCGCGCTAACCACTCGGCCACGGGATGTGTAAACTCTCAAAAATTCATCTTTAAAAGTTTTCAGAACTGATTTAAGTGGAAAATGTTTTTCGCGCTGATAATTATAAATGACTTACACCCGAATTGGTAGTAGAAATTTGTATATAGGCCTATCAGAATCCAAATCGATTAACTCCACGAAAATAGTCTTTAAAAAAAATGTATCACTCTAAATAATTCTTAGTCAGTTCACATCAAAAATATCTTTAGGAGCAAAAATTAAGCAGTACTGTAGATCAAAAAAGTATCCGAACACTACGGTTGATTACAAAATTCAGAAAAAATATCTGGAAAAGATTTTTTTAGAAATAGTGGTCTGGCAGCCTTCGTGTCACGTGACACGAAGGTTGCCAGATCACTAATTTCTAAAAAAAATCGTTGCCAGATATTTTTTTCTGAATTTTGTAATCAACTATAGTGTTCGGATACTTTTTTGAGCGACTGTAGGTGGTCGTATTATTTTGATACTAGATCGTGTGGGCTCACTCACGGAAATATTGAGCGTGTGCAGTTACCGTTCACAGCAAACTGGAGCGTGTGCAGTAACTGCACACGCTCCAGTTTGCTGTGAACCGTAACTGGAGCGTGTACAGTTGCTGTACACGCTCCAGATATTTTTTCTGAATTCTGTAATCACGTGACACGAAGGCTGCCAGATCACTAATTTCTAAAAAATATCATTGCCAGATATTTTTTTCTGAATTCTGTAATCAACCATAGTGTTCGGATACTTTTTTGAGCGACAGTACAATCTCGCAAATATCTTTAATAATTCGGGAAATATATTGGTTTACATATGACATGTGAAACTCAAAATAAAACAATTCAAATAATGTTATGTCTCAAATTTCGTTAGAGGAATACGTAATGAAAGAGTCGTGATAAATTTTGCTTCAAATTTTGTAACGAAATTCATAATAAAATAAACTAAGTAATATTGAAAACTTTAGTTCTGAAAATATTTAGTTTCTGCGAAAATCTGACATTAAAAATCGAAATATACAAAATCTGGAATAAATCTGTTTATCGCCTGATAAGTTCACAAAATAGAGCAAACTTTGCACAGTTTCATTGCTCGGGTTTTGATCGCACACGTGAGGCTTAGAGACTGAAGTGCACCAACAGAAACACTGTAAACAATGTTAATATTTGCTAAAAAAAATACTTCTGCAATAAAGAATAATCATTTATCACTAGAATTGGAAATCTTGCCCAGTCAGACGTTATCTTCAATAGCGTCATTTTATCTGTAAAAATGTCACTTCAGATTAACATTAAGTATGTTGAACTATATTATTTCAAACTAATTAATATCTTTGTCTTAAATATGTTGTACTAAGTTTTTTGAAAATACGTAAAAAAAGCGGAGAAAAAAAACTGATGTTAAGTTTTAGATCACAATTAGGGGGGCGGGGTGGCTCAGTCGGTAGCGCGCCAGGCTCGTAATCTGTAGTTCCCAGGTTCGAGTCCCAGCTGGGTCAGCGTTGAGATTTATCTCTGCAAAATTCCCCTTCCCCCTGCCCACGGTCAGTAGGGGACACCGATGGGCTTGGAAAGGCCGCCGTCCGTCGGATGGGACGCTAAGCCGTGGCCTCGTGTGCGGGAGAGCCATACCCTGTGCACGTTAAAGAACACGCTGGATGGCCTTGACGGGAGGCTACCATCTGTCTCCCAACAGCTGTTCCAGTGGGTCCCCTCCCCCTTTGTCAGGCGCCATTGGCGGGTGAATTTTATCAATCCTGACAATAAAGAATTCATGGGGGGAAAAAAGATGAACGTTGTTTTTCGTCTACAAGTGGAAATTGATCAATGGCGTAGCTTGAACTGGGGAGACTACGAGCATGCGCAGTTCACACTTCCACAGTTCTCATGGGTCAATGGCCCATCAATCGTCTGGCAATCAAACAGGAATCTGTGAGAAATGTCAAAGAATCAACTGCGCAGTCTCATAGTCTCTCCAGTGATTATTAGGAATTAGCATTTAGATGCCATTCCAAGAATTGGGTTAGTGATAGGTTTGTGTCTGGTCAATGATTTAGTGATTGATGTGATTAACTTGAAAGTCAGAAATACAGCGTTGGAATGCATTACCTTAATTGTTAACTTGTGTGGGATGACAAAATGATCTTTATGAAGGAAGAGATATTATCCTAATTAATGCATTTCAGAGTCCGATCTAGGGAGGGAGGGAGGGGGAAGGGATCAATGCCGCCCTGCATCCCTTGAGAATGCTGATAGCGAAAAAAATAAATCTCATATTTTACAAGAAATATTGTTAAAGATTTCCAAAATGGAAGGAAAAGTTAGATACCGAAAAGACATCCCAAACCCTTACTATTGAATACAGACATTTACCAACTCTTGTCTATTAATTCTTTTTCTAGATCTGAATTCAACACCTCCTATAACAGAAAGCCAGAGGACAAACTTTATGACGTCAGCTTAAGTAGCCTTGCCATATAGACACTTCTTATAGTTTTTATTTTAATATTATTACTGGTGTATTCTGTGCTAATCGTTATACTAATGTTTATCTATAAATATATTTTATTTGGTAGAAATTTTATTTGTATTATTAATTTCCATTATTATATTTGATAATAAATCGAATAGTTTTATTCCTAAATAAAATATATTTATAGATAAATATTAGTATAAAGATAAGCACAAGAGTCTACCAGTAATAATATTAGATTCAAAAATATAACAATTATCTACATAGTAGGACTACTTAATGACGTCAAAATTTGGTACATTGGCCTTCTGTTATAGGAGGTGTTGGCCTGACGCAACCTGTTTAAACTCTGTTCACTGTTAAATGCGTTAAGAGTTTCCCACATTTTACTTTTGCCAATTGTACATATAAATAAAAATAAATAAATACCCCCTCAAGCAGCTGCTTGCCACAGAGGTCTGACAGGAGCCTGTCAGTTTATATGCCATAGTAGAAGGTCTGAGAGGATGGCAGGACCTCAGCAGAAAAACGACACATACATCCATGCCTTATCCGGTGCTCGAACCCAGGTCCCTTAGATCAGTAGCCTGACGCGCTAACCACTCGGCCATGGGACGGCTAAAATAAATACCCCCTCAAACAGCTGCTTGCCACAGAGGTCTGACAGGAGCCTGTCAGTTTATATGCCATAGTAGAAGGTCTGAGAGGAAAGCAGGACCTCAGCAGAAAAACAACACCAACCTCCATGCCTTATCCGGTGCTCGAACCCAGGTCCCTTAGATCAGTAGCCTGGCGCGCTAACCACTCGGCCATGGAACGGCTAAAATAAATACCCCCTCAAGCAGCTGCTTGCCACAGAGGTCTGACAGGAGCCTGCCAGTTTATATGCCATAGTAGAAGGTCTGAGAGGATGGCAGGACCTCAGCAGAAAAACGACACATACATCCATGCCTTATCCGGGGCTCGAACCCAGGTCCCGTAGATCAGTAGCCAAGCGTGCTAACCTCTCGACCACGGGACGGTCAATTGTACATAACATATTGAATATTCATTTTCTCCGTAATCGTATAATGAAACTTATAGCCAAATATTTCAAATCTGTCTCTAAAGAAATTGTAGATGACGAAAAGCATTAAAATTTGTGTCTAATTATTAGTTTGAGATAATTAATATTGTCCACGAATGGTTTTTTGGCAGGCAGTAAGAGAGAGAGAGTTGAGATAAAACATTGACTCAGCAATTTTATGATGAATTTCACTTACAAAAAATTATGCTTATGAAATTGAAAACAAAGCACGATTAGTACGATTATTCTGCTGTGAATTTTACTTCTAGAGTAAAAGCGAAACATTATCACGACTATTTTATTACGTATTTCGCTAATGAAATTTGAAAAGAACATTATCAGAATTGTTTCATTTTAAATTTCACTTCTGGAATTTTAAACCATTGCCTGAATTATTTAAATCTGAATTTCACTGAAAATATTTCTGCAAAACATGTGCGTTATTTTTTGTGACTATTATCTTACGAAATTTAAAACAAAAAAAAGAATTACTTTATTATGAATTGTTTCATGAAATATATAGCAAAACATTACTTGGATTATTTTATTAGAACTTATGACATTTAAAGCAAATCATTTTTTGGAATTTCTTTTATGAAATAAAAAGAATATATTAAATGCATTATTTCATTATGAAATTAATTTTTGATAAGATAACTTAAAAGTTAAGGTTTGCATCCAAAACATCAATCAAATGCTAAAATTTCCAACCAATATTCAGTAACTAATTCACAACAAAAGAACTTTCCACCCTAAATTCCATATTTTAAGTAAAGAGTTCTCTAAGAGAAAAAAATCTAAATAAATTTTAGCTAATTATTCTAACTATTTATTATAGTTCTAATAGTTACTAAGTAACTAATTAATCTTGAAACCACCTACGGTAAAAAAGTTAAAACATTTTCCTTGGATTGATGGAAAAGTCAGTGTATTAAATCTCAGTTTAACACTCTCGTAAAAGTTATCACTTTAATCTCGAAATTTAGTTTAATATTACACAGCAGCAAAATGATTATAAGAGCAAAATTTTGAGGTAGGAACTCAATTTCATAGGTTGAAATAAAAATTATCGAATTCTTATAAACGAAAAGTGGAGGGGAAAAATTTTTTTTTCCGACAAAGCTGGAAAAATTTTTAAAAATCTAATTTTCATATAATATCACCTTTTAACCGTATTAATTTTAAAATAAAAATCTATGGTGAATTAAAGAGAATTAAACGGAGTCATATTATTTTCGTATCGCATATGAAAATCATGCCCATCTCTCAAAAATTCTCAATAACCTTTGTCAGAATGTAGCGTACAGTAAATAGCTTTTTTATTTGTAAAATATCTAAGAGTTAATTTTTTTAGCGGAAAATTTTTCGAAAAGCTGACTCTCCTTTGCACGATTTTAATACCTGACCAGAATCCAGCGAAATTTTTCAAATTTCCTCATAGGAAAATTCTTCAACGACATTGGCTGTATCCTGATTTTTACGATGAAGATAAAAACTGTTTTAAATCTTGAAGCTGTTGAGTGATACTGGCAGTAGCGAAACCAGTAGGTCATGGAATGTAAAAAAATAATTGGCGGAGCTTTGTTCAAAATATTACTGAAACTTAAAATATTTTTTCCTTATAGCTAATTAAGGCCAAATTAGATGCCGCGAAGCAAATAAATGAATAAAATCAACAAACTATTCAGACATCATTTTTGTAAAAATGAATGTAGTACGTGCACGATTGTGACCCGTTTTAATGTGCAGTTTGAATTAATTTTAAAAAAATTAAATTTAATGTGCAATTAATTTAATATCGAATGTTTCTAAGTTAATAATTAAAATCAATTGACTATAGAATCACTCTTTCAACTATATGAATTTATTGTTATTATATTTTATATCCAAGTGGACAGCAAACGTGTGTCTCTGAGGTCCGGCCTAGATCAAGTTCCACCATTGGATACTAACAAAAAAAAAAGACAAAAAGTGTTTGAATTTCGACAACTGATATGATTACACATTTTTTATTTTTGAAAGTTCCCAAACAAAATGTAAGAAATCAAACACTGGACTCACCTATTCTTGGCTGCGGCGGCCCGATCCCTCTGTCTCCTGTTCTTGAACCAATTTCCGACCTGCGTCGGCGTGAGCCCAGTGGCCTGAGCCAGCTCCCTCTTCTTCGTGGGGTTCGGGTACGGATCCTGCAGGTACCATTCCCTCAGTAGACTCCGCGTTCTCTCTTTGAAGCAATGAGTCTTCTGCTCTCCGTCCCATATAGTCCTCGGCAGGGGAAACTTCTTCCTCACCCGGTACTTATCGACGGGTCCGAGAGGCCTGCCCCGCAATTTCTCCGCCTCCTGGTAGTGAGCCTCGAGCCACATGGCCTGCAACTTCGCGTGCGAAGCTTTCGTGAACCTGTGGTTCTCCAGGATGTGGTAGAGCTCGCGGAAGTTGCCCGTGTGGAAGGCGACCAGAGCTCGCGCACGGAGCACGGACTCGTTTTTGTTCAGTTCGGCACAGTTCGGGTGGGCGACGGGTAAGGACCACAGGAACCTCCCCAAACGCTCGATGTCTCCACTCTCTTCCAATGTTTCGCAGACTGCAGCCACCTGGCTGATGGTGAAGTTGAGGGTGGGTAAGACAAACATGGGGCTGTAACCCGACAGGGCTGCAGCAGGACCTATCCCCATAGCCATTGGCTCAAGCAACGATAGTTTCGCTTCTAGTTAACGTAGAATTCGGCCGGATTTTACCTTTTTTTTCGTTAACGTCCGACAATCGTTATTTTACGAACTATTCGTAGAACACTTCTTCATCGGCATTTGAAGAAACCTTTCATTTTTGCACCATTTTCCTATTCTTCTATCCGACGGTTGAATTGCTTTTAATATCGTCCTGTAATTCTGTCTTCGTCTTCTTTTCAAGTTCACATTAAGTTTTATAAGTATATTCACACTTTAGATGAAACCCTGTATTCAAATAAATGATCACTCGTGGAGAATTCGACATCAGTCTTTGCCTGAGTTTTCGGGGGTTGTTTATCATAACCATTTCCATCACAAAAAAAAAAGGTGAAGAATATATAAACAGTTTTCGTACACTATTTCTTTTTAATAGCAGATATAAAGATCGATAAAGTCCTTCGATTCAAAGTCACATCTTGACCTATACTCAGAATAAATTTAATTAACACTTTACTAAGTGTTAATTAATATTTTTAAGTATTACTAAGCGTTAAATCAAAATTCCTCCAAAGAGTCTTCAATAAAAATTCTAAAGAAACTAAGAGAAAACTACACCTCATATTGCTACAAAAGAAATCGTTCCTTTTCCGCACATAAACTTTTATTTACACTTTTGATTTCAATTTTACGAACAAACTCAATCATCTAGTCTCTAAAGATCTTAAACCTTCAACAAATCAGGTTCAACGAAAAGTTTGGTCTTTGTATAACTCTGCCTTCTGGTTTTAAAGTGAGTTCATCATAGTTGAAAGTCTTCACTTATCTGTTAAATTATTTCCCAGAGATATCCACGAATTTGAGTAGTTAAGAAAATTTTCTGCTTTCTTCTGACCTTAAGTAAAAGTCAACAATAGCGTTAAATCTTATCCAAAATCTCACATTGCATTAAATACTGAAAATTAACTGATTGCATCAGACTAAAATATCTGTCTATAGAAACCTTGAGCATTACGCTAGGGAGTGATCTTGAAGAGGCTGCAGAATGTGACGTGCAGGAAAATCACTATAAGTGAACATCATAGTCTCCTCGCATTCCATTCTGGAACTGAGAACAGTTTCGAAGAGAATTCAAATATATCCAGAGCATTCCACTGATTAAATAAAGCGAAAAAAAAAAATGTTTTCGTGATCCCTATTTCTTCACTCCTAGAATAACCATCAGTTAAATTCTTGTCTCAATTAAACAGGTTAGTTTATATCTCCTTACGCATTATTATCTGAACATTGAAATTTCAATAATGTTTTTTTCTCATCAAAACAGGCATTTTGAATTTACTGATTGTTAGTTATGCTTAAATATGTATTTAGGGTGCATACGAGAAAATCCTTTCAAGTTCAATTAATAGACGATTTTTTTTTTCTCATTTCAAATAAGCAAAAAACTCGAAAAAAACATTGAATTAAAACTGAGAATTTTTTTTAGAAGAAGAATTTGAAAGAAACAAACTATACCCAATTTGTTGAAGATCCACTTGATTTGGTTTGTTGCGCAGGAAATGAACGGAAAGACCTGGACGTCCTCAATTTCGTCTTCGCGTATAATTTACTCACTTCTCTAATGGTAGTTGACTTGAAAAGATTTTTTTTTAAATCTCTTTATACATTTCGTATTTCAGGTGCATCTTTTTTTTCCTTCGAACTTTTACAATCTTGATAACTTACTTCATGAACAACAACAAAGAGACAAAAGCTGATAACAATCGTGCTCTTCCGTTAAAACAACAACAATGATCTTCCCACTTATAATCTCTCAGTTGTCAACGTCCTCTAAATTTCCCAATATTACAAAATACGCATCGGATTCCTCTCGCTGTAGTAGTTACGTGTCGTGCGCGGTGGAGAGAAGTATCATCACCGTGACGAGATCCCGTCGATCCCGAAAGCGCGAGACAGAAGACACACACACAGAAAGGCAGAGAAAGAGACGGGTGTCCGTAGCACAAGTGGTAACTGAGGAGCACAGTGATCACTTATATGATCCGAGGTCTAGAACAACGCTATTAGCCGTAAACTGTAAGGAGGGGCCGAGTATCACGCGCTGTCTCTATACTCCGTGCCGTAACGTGATCTCATTTGCTGGCGTCGTCTGCTCGGTGCGATCTCATTGGCTGCACAGAGCCCGCCGACCACGCCAATCAATGTCTGGCATGCCAATCACGGCGTTATGGAGCCTCCGAGCTGCCTGGCTTCAACGGAGGAATTGTTTCGCTACGAACCCAGGCTCCAGTGATGGCTAGAGTGTGTCGCCGGTTTGTAGGTGATGTATCTACCACATCAGTTGGGGAAGAAGAGGATCTTTTCATTGCAGATTTGTGCGGGTTTTTTTCTATTTTTACTCTGTGTGTTTTATTTTTTTCGTGTTTTCTAGAGAGTTTCGGGATTTAGGCTAATGTTTGGTAAGTGGAACAGGTTAATAGATAAGTCAAAAAATTATCTTTTTTTAACTTTTTATTTTTTAGAGAGATTCAGATTATATTTTCTTCAAGTTTGAATTTCTGAATGAATTTAAAATTCAAAACTGGTTTTATTTGAAAGTAAAGACAGTTTTTCATGTAAATTTATTATTTTATCACAAAAGCTGGCAACAGATGATTCTTTGGCACCTTGAGAAAGGAAATTATTTCCGAGTGGGAGGGGGGGGAGAAATAATTTAGGATATTGCAAAAAAATGCAAAAAAGTTATTTTACTTTTACCGGAAACTGTAGGAAAGGAGGCGAGAAATCAAATTACGAATGATATTTTATGTCAAAAAAATTCTAGGTGTGAAAACATATTTAGAACACCCCCCCCACACACACACACATGTACACACATACACCTCTCCCACGTTTACCCACTTTGTCACCTCGCTCTCGATGATAAACAGAAAAAAAAACGCAACAAGTAAAATTATCAATTGCACAATAAATAAAAATCAAAAACGTATGAAAACTTCTAACTAGAGAAATTCAACCTATCTGCGTCCCTCCATCGGTGGGGCGGGTGGGGCTCAGTCGGTAGCGCGCCAGGCTCGTAATCTGCAGTTCCCAGGTTCGAATCCCAGCTGGGTTAGCATTGAGATTTATCTCCGCAAAATTCCCCGCCCTGCCCACGGTCAGTAGGGGACACCGATGGGCTTGGAAAGGCCGCCGTCCGTCGGATGGGACGTTAAGCCGTGGCCCCCTGTGCGGGAGAGCCATACCCTGTGCACGTTAAAGAACACGCTGGATGGCCTTGACGGGAGGTTACCATCTGTCTCCCAACAGCTATTCCAGTGGGTCCCCTCCCCCAACCTTCTCTGAGCCTTCGGGGTCCATGTGACCTGGCCATTTAGCCCATGGTGTGCAAAAAAGTGCTCAGAGGTAAAACTGCCGCTCAGAGGTAAAACAACCCAACCCTCCATCGGTGACGTCACTAATAGGCTTTTACATTCTATCATCCATCGGATGTGACATCATCTCGCTGTTCCTTATTCTAAATTGGTTATCTACCAACTTTTAATTGATTTCCTTAGAGAATCGATGCTATATCATAGAGTATAATTTTGGTTTTCGAATTTTTAATAACGTATGAGAGATCTAAATATCTCATGTAGCTAATGAAAACTCTCTAAATTCCTTCCTTAGTCTATTTGTGTCTATATGTATAAGAATTCTCCACATTGTGTCTGCTTATTATTATATCTCTGTTGTTTATTCTTATTCTTATATCTTATTCTTATATGTTTATTCTTATTTCTCTGTTATTATTGTATAATCCTGCTCTAATGCTTTAGTTTTCTAATTGGCTTCTGACAGAATTGTACAACACCCCAGATGAATGTAATGTTAAATAAACAAATAGTCGCGGATTTTTATGAAGGAAATCTCAGAAATCAGCCAGGCTCGTAATCTGTAGTTCTCAGTTTCGAGTCCCAGCTGGGTCAGCGTTGAGATTTTTCTCCGCAAAACTCCCCTCCCTGCCCACGGTCAGTAGGGGACACCGATGGGCTTGAAAAAGCCGCCGTTCGTCCGATGGGACGTTAAGCCGTGACCCCGTGTGCGGTAGTGCCATACCCTGTGCACGTTAAAGAACACACTGGATGGCTTGATGGATGGCCTTGATAGGCTACCATCTGTCTCCCAACAGCTGTTCCAGTGGATCTCCTCCCCCCACCTTCTCTGAGCCTTCGTAGTCCTTGTGACCTGGTCATTTAGCCCATGGTGTGCAAAAAAGTGTCGTTTAGAGGTAAAACAACCAACGAACCAACCCAGGCTCGAGTCCCAACTGAACCAGCATTCAGATTTATCTCCGCAAATCGCTCCTACCGCCCTCGATCAATAGGATAGGTAGATGGGCTTCCAAAGGCCGCCATCCGTCTGATGGGACATTAAGCCGTGGCCCCGTATGACGGAGAGAGCCATACCCTATGCACTTTAAAAAACATGCTGGATGGCCTTGACGGTTATAACAATTGTCCAAAATGGATCACCTTCCCCATTCTTTTCTGAGAATTTGGAGTGCAGTTGTATTTCCCCATTAAAAGCATATTTAAGAAGTTACGGAACTTTCTTTTGACTCTAATTCGCTGTACCATGAGGATGCTTCTTTTTTTTCTGCCCAGTAGTTGTATCTCTTTCAGTATTCCCGCACATGGGGTATGCTTATAAGAGGTAAAGAATGCCACACCTTTATTACTCGAAAGTGTTTACAGATAAGAAGTTAAACCCGTCTTAAGTTCAAAAAGCCTTTCCAAAACCCTTGGAACAATCAAATAGATCCTTTGTGAAGATTCCTTTCCTGACATCCCTTCGCAAGCCACGAGCGATTCTTTCTGAGACAACAAGACTAACGCGTGTCATCTGACTTGCGATGAGGAATCTAACTCTCATGCAAAATGAACACTGCCTAGATGAAAAGAAAACGGAGAATTTCCGTTTGTCCTGGTGAAAAGACTCATTCGAAAATAATAATAAAAATAATAAATACCCTCTCAAGCAGCTGCTTGCCACAGAGGTCTGACAGGAGCCTGTCAGTTTATATGCCAGAGTAGAAGGTCTGTGAGGATGGCAGGACCTCAGCAGAAAAATTACACATATCCATGCCTTTCCCGGGGCTCGAACCCAGATCCCTTAGATCAGTAGTGATATATGTGTTTCTTTTCTGAAAATAAAACCAAACATAAATATCTGGATTAAATTCTAGCAAAATCTTCGTTTCCGATAATGAAAACAGAGAGAGGCGCGCCATCTCAGTCGATGGCGCGCCAGGCTCGTATGCTGCAGTTCCCAGGTTCGAGTTCCAGCTGGGCCAACGTTGAGATTTATCACCGCAAAACTCCTCGACCTACTCTCGGTCAGTAGGGGGCCCCGATGGGCTTGGAAAGGCCGCCGTATGACGAATGGGACTTTAAGCCGTAGCTCCGTGTGCGGAAGAACAATACTCTGTATACGTTAAAGAACACGCTGGATGACCTTGACGGGAGGCTACCATCTGTCTGATAACAGCTATCCAGAGGTGCACTTTCCCACAACCTTCTCTGAGAACTCGAGGTCCTTGTGACCTGGCCATTTAGCTCACTGTGCGCAAAAAAAGTGCCGCTCAGAGGTAAAACAATCTTACCGTAAAATATGCCAATATGTCCAAAATTTCTTACTGACCTAAGTACTATACTTCACTACGAAATACTATGAAAGTCATATAAAGGCATGGTGGAATGCAAGCGTGACATAGGTAAAGGGTTGGGTTGTTTTACCTCTGAGCGGCACTTTTTTGCACACCATGGGCTAAATGGCCAGGTCACATGGACCCCGAGGGCTAGAGAAGGTTGGGGGAGGGAACCCACTGGAACAGCTGTTGGGAGACAGATGGTAGCCTCCCGTCAAGGCCATCCAGCGTGTTCTTTAACGTGCACAGGGTATGTCTCTCCCGCACACGGGGCCACGGCTTAACGTCCCATCCGACGGACGGCGGCCTTTCCAAGCCCATCGGTGTCCCCTACTGACCGTGGGCAGGGCGGGGAATTTTGCGGAGATAAATCTCAACGCTGACCCAGCTGGGACTTGAACCTGGGAACTACAGATTACGAGCCTGGCGCGCTACCGACTGAGCCACCCCCGCCCCCATAGGTAAAGAGGCTGATCTGACTGACTTCCAAAGGGGCATCATCGTTAGAACGCGATGAGCGGGGGCATCCATTCAGACTTTGATGATTTCTTAGGTATTTTATTTCCTTTTTTTATTTATGAAATGCTATTAATGTTTATAATATTACTCAATACTTAACAGTGTCTATAAATTATTTCTAACATTTTTCGTTCCAAATAACATTAATATTTGCTTTAATAACTATATTACTTTAAAGTTTATAATGTTCTATAAAACGATGAATTTAAAAATACAGGTACTGGACCAAATGGAAACAGTTCCATGTTATCCCAATGGAAAAATCACATTCACAGCTCAATAACTTCTTCAATGTGATTTTTAATGAAAAATATGTCTAAAGATAAAAATATCAATGAAATCTATCGAAATCTCTAATTTAAACAATATTTGTTCAGTATTCAAAGAGTTATGCTTGCTGGAATATTTAACAGGCAACTAAAGAGTGATCTCAAAATTTAATTAAAGCACGCTAAGAGATCAGATATAATAGTTGACTCTAGAAGAGTATAGGTTGGGTTGTTTTACCTCTGAGCGGCGCTTTTTTGCACACCATGGGCTAAATGGCCAGGTCACATGGGCCCCGAAGGCTCAGAGAAGGTTGGGGGAGGGGACCCACTGGAACAGCTGTTGGGAGACAGATGGTAGCCTCTCGTCAAAGGCCATCCAGCGTGTTCTTTAACGTGCACAGGGTATGGCTCTCCCGCACATGGGGTCACGGCTTAACGTCCCATCCGACGGACGGCGGCCTTTTCAAGCCCATCGGTGTCTCCTACTGACCGTGGGCAGGGCGGGGAATTTTGCGGAGATCGTAGAGTACAGGTTGCATCATTAATCACGGTACTGATATCTTAATCTGTTTTAATTAAATTTCGGGGTCAGTTGTTGTTGTTTTTTTGTAGCCTGTTAAATATATTTCAGCGTTCATAACTCTTTGAATACTTAACAAATATTGTTTAAAATCGAGATTAAATAGATTTGATTAAATTGCTTTATCTTTAGACATAATCATTAAAAATTATATTGAAGAAGTTATTGATCTCTGAATGTGATTTTCTAATTGAAATAGCACGGACCTGTTTCCATTTTTCAGTCGAGTCTCGTGTCAAACCTCTGTGGCAAGCAGCTTCTTCAGGGATAATCCATTTTTATTTTCTATTTTAATTCTATGCACGTGTTTTACGATGCGCCAGAGAAATCGTTTCCTTTAAGAGAGCTAGTCGTGCTTAATGAGTATCGAATGATTTGGCGCGCGGGAATTTCAGCGGGAATGGTTGTTAAAGTTCTCGCTCCCGCACTCGCTCAATAAATGATCTGCTGCCCCGCGATCAAAAAATAGATGAATAGATTATACTGAGAGAATTTCTTACTCTCATTTTGACCTAGCTTATTTTGCAGAGCTTCGAATTGGGCTTTCCATTTTTATAACAGGAATATTCTCTGAAGTTTTCTGTTCATGCGGATGTGCAGTCGCTCAAAAAAGTATCCGAACACTATGGCTGATTACAGAATTCAAAAAAAAAATATCTGGCAACGATTTTTTTTAGAAATTAGTGATCTGGCAACCTTCGTGTCACGTGATTACAGAATTCAGGAAAAATATCTGAAGCGTGTACAGCAACTGCACACGCTCAACATTTCCGTGAGTGAGCCCACACGATCTAGTATCAAAATAATATGACCACCTACAGTCCTTATAAAAGTATCCGAACACTATGGTTGATTACAGAATTCAAAAAAATATCTGGCAACGATTTTTTTAGAAATTAGTGATCTGGCAACCTTCGTGTCACGTGATTACAGAATCCAGGAAAAATATCTGGAGCGTGTACAGCAACTGTACACGCTCCAGTTACCGTTAACAGCAAACTGGAGCGTGTACAGTTACTGCACACGCTCCAGTTTGCTATGAACGGTAACTGCACACGCTCAATATTTCCGTGAGTGAGCCCACACGATCTAGTATCAAAATAATATGACCACCTACAGTCGCTCAAAAAAGTATCCGAACACTATGGTTGATTACAGAATTAAAAAAAAAAATATCTGGCAACGATTTTTTTTTAGAAATTAGTGGTCAAACGGACGGAAATTAGTGGTTCGGATATTTTTTTTTGAGCGACTGTAGTTCTTTTCACACGTGACACGAAGGTTGGCAGATATTTTTTCTGAATTCTGTAATCAACCATAGTGTTCGGATATTTTTTTTTTGAGCGACTATACTTACTCGTTCGTTATTCGTTATTAATAGAGAAACGAAATTAGCTGAATGAAAAGATTATTACCTCATATTTTTCTCGAACTTTCATTTACAAGGTCTGTAATCCCACTTCAGAGAAAACAGAAATATTTCGCAACAGCTGCCACTGCTTATGATAATCAGCCTTGGCATTCTTACTCTTTCTGAGGAAAAGAACTATCAACCATCTTCTTTATATACAGTTCTCCGAGACGAATTTAGAAAGCAAACACCTGCAAACTCTTAGTAGAATTTCTACACACCCCATTCCCTCCCCCCAGCATTGTGTAACCCCCCCACACACACACACACATACACACACATACTTCCTCTATCCCGACAAAGGCTATATTCATTTCCTGTAGAAACGTTTCGTTTTCCGAAGTCATCTGACTTCAGTCGGATTAGAAGAGAGCAGGGGATTTTTTCTCTCACAGCAGGCTGACTCAACACGGTATCTTCCTTCCTTTAAACTAGGATTAGTTTTGTCTCTCTAATGAAGGATGCATATCTTTGCCTCTTCTTGACAGTTGTTGCCTTTGGAGGGGGGGGGGAGGAGACGAAGATCAGTGCTTCACGAAGAACAAAGGAAACGAGGGATAGTAATCATCATTAAATAAAAAAAATAAATATCCCCTCAAGCAGCTGCTTGACCACAGAGGTCTGACAGGAGCCTGTCAGTTTATATGCCACAGTAGAAGGTCTGAGAGGATGTCAGGACCTCAGCAGAAAAACGACACATACATCCATGCCTTACCCGGGGTTCGAACCCAGGTCCCTTAGATTTGCAGCCAAGCGCGCTAACCACTCGGCCACGGACGGCAATCATCATTACTAAAGAATTATTAATTACGTCTTTACTTGTTACTGTCTTTGTCTTTTGTCGATAAACACAAAAAATGGCATTTTTGCACGGCAGTGTTGCCAACTTAGCGACTTTGTTACTAGATCTAGCGACTTTTGAGCTCTCACGGCGTACCCCAAAAAATTTTACCGCGTACCCCTGCTTTAAACGAAGATCGCAAACGATCCATTTATCCTAAAAATTTGAAATTTTGGTGGTGGAGTGTGATAATCAAGAAAATCACATTGATGCCAATGATCGGTTCCCAACCCGATAATATAATTCCAACCCTGAAAATGACGGAGGTGTCGTCACTCGACGATAAAGACCAACTTCAGAGTTCTTCTTTGATCAAAAAATGCCGATGAATCTATTACATAGCCATGACATTGATTTATAAATGTTGCACTTTAAAGAGTTCATTCTGAGTTCTCAATTTATTAGCCTTAGTATTTTCAGTTCTTTCCCCATACAGTGATATTCATATAATACATCAATTATTATTCTCAGACCTTTGTAACTGAGGAATTATCGTAGGAGAATGTTAGTCAAATTTTGTACGAAATTTTAGGGCCAGAGAGTCATTTGTTAAGCAAAGTTAATATTTTCGCATCAGAAAAATCTGTTTTAAAAACTTTCTCACCTTTCCACTCGACTCCCCCCTTGCAGATATGAAAGGGCCTGAACTTTCAGGCAACTCCAGCGATTGGCTAATATTGCTCGCTTGCAACATTGGCTGTCTTTCGGGTTGGGTTGTTGTTGGGTTGTTTTACCTCTGAGTGGCACCTTTTTTGCACACCATGGGCTAAATGGCCAGGTCACATGGACCCCGAAGGCTCAGAGAAGGTTGGGGGAGGGGACCCACTGGAACAGCTGTTGGGAGACAGATGGTAGCCTCCCGTCAAGGCCATCCAGCGTGTTCTTTAACGTGCACAGGGTATGGCTCTCCCGCACACGGGGCCACGGTTTAACGTCCCATCCGACGGACGGCGGCCTTTCCAAGCCCATCGGTATCCCCTACCGACCGTGGGCACGGCGGGGAATTTTGCGGAGGTAAATCTCAACGCTGACCCAGCTAGGACTCGAACCTTTCGGGTAAAGTCTCGTATTTCATGAAGAGAATTAATATGATCCAAACAATCATTTGTTTCCACTTCAAGCAAATACCCAGCAGACGCCTCTCCAACACTTCATTCCTCCACGGTGATTACTTCGCTTCACCACCACCCCACAAAAGAACACAAAAACAACACTTTTTCACATGTCAAGAACAACATTATCCGACCCTCCCTGCGGTCACCTAGCACCCCCGTCTTCCCCCTAAAGAAAGTGCGTGGCACATGGCCACTATTCTCCAAGAGCAACTGTAACAGCCTCGGTGACAACTGAATCCTCTCCCCCCCCCCTCCACGTTCTTCCCTCTGTTCCCCCTCCCCATCAAAACCACTGATTCCCACTCCACTAATACCCACATTCGCAGGATCGAACAAATGGGCCAGATCTAAGTTCTTTCTCTATGGCAACAAGAGAAAGAGGAGGAGTGATAAGCTCGCCCTCGACGGGAGCCAGCTATCGGAAAGAGATGGATGCTGAAAAGGACCTTTCAAGAGCCTATGTTGCCACCCCACCGATTAGTAAAGTAAAGGGGGACATACGAATGGACAGAGGGTGCAGAAATGGAGCGAGAGGGGGAACAGGGGGTTGGAAGCTTTAGGAGCGAGCCAATACTTGCAGCTGATACGCTGTGACTGTAGGGAGAAAGGGGAAGACGGAACGACAGACGGACATGGACCATGTCGAGAGCCTGAAGGGCGTGAAACCGAAACGGCAGCTAAAGTTAATCTCCGCGTGGTGGTTGCCGGAATAATGTTGTCATTGTGCCTCATCTGGTGTCTGAAAGCGGTGAGCTCGATTCGTGTAAATTTCATTCTCCTCAAGCTCTCTGGATATTTCGCTGTAGAAACGATTGCTTGTTTGTTTTAAAATTTCAAATTTCATTCTCCTCTAGCTCTCTGGTTATTTCGCAGTAGAAACTATTGCTTGTTTGTTTTAAAATTTAAAATTTCATTCTCCTCAAGCTCTCTAGTTATTTCGCAGTATAAACTATTGCTTGTTTGTTTTAAAATTTAAAATTTCATTCTCCTCCAGCTCTCTGGTTATTTCGCAGTAGAAACTATTGCTTGTTTGTTTTAAAATTTAAAATTTCATTCTCCTCCAGCTCTCTGGTTATTTCGCAGTAGAAACTATTGCTTGTTTGTTTTAAAATTTAAAATTTCATTCTCCTCAAGCTCTCTGGTTATTTCGCAGTAGAAACTATTGCTTGTTTGTTTTAAAAATTTAAATTTCATTCTCCTCAAGCTCTCTGGTTATTTCGCAGTAGAAACTATTGCTTGTTTGTTTTAAAATTTCAAATTTCATTCTCCTCAAGCTCTCTAGTTATTTCGCAGTAGAAACTATTGCTTGTGTGTTTTAAAATTTAAAATTTCATTCTCCTCAAGCTCTCTAGTTATTTCGCAGTATAAACTATTGCTTGTTTGTTTTAAAATTTAAAATTTCATTCTCCTCCAGCTCTCTGGTTATTTCGCAGTAGAAACTATTGCTTGTTTGTTTTAAAATTTAAAATTTCATTCTCCTCCAGCTCTCTGGTTATTTCGCAGTAGAAACTATTGCTTGTTTGTTTTAAAATTTAAAATTTCATTCTCCTCAAGCTCTCTGGTTATTTCGCAGTAGAAACTATTGCTTGTTTGTTTTAAAATTTAAAATTTCATTCTCCTCAAGCTCTCTGGTTATTTCGCAGTAGAAACTATTGCTTGTTTGTTTTAAAATTTAAAATTTCATTCTCCTCAAGCTCTCTGGTTATTTCGCAGTAGAAACTATTGCTTGTTTGTTTTAAAATTTAAAATTTCATTCTCCTCAAGCTCTCTGGTTATTTCGCAGTAGAAACTATTGCTTGTTTGTTTTAAAATTTAAAATTTCATTCTCCACAAGCTCTCTGGTTATTTCGCAGTAGAAACTATTGCTTGTTTGTTTTAAAATTTAAAATTTCATTCTCCACAAGCTCTCTGGTTATTTCGCAGTAGAAACTATTGCTTGTTTGTTTTAAAATTTAAAATTTCATTCTCCTCAAGCTCTCTGGTTATTTCGCAGTAGAAACTATTGCTTGTTTGTTTTAAAATTTAAAATTTCATTCTCCACAAGCTCTCTGGTTATTTCGCAGTAGAAACTATTGCTTGTGTGTTTTAAAATTTCAAATTTCATTCTCCTCAAGCTCTCTGGTTATTTCGCAGTAGAAACTATTGCTTGTTTGTTTTAAAATTTAAAATTTCATTCTCCTCTAGCTCTCTGGTTATTTCGCAGTAGAAACTATTGCTTGTTTGTTTTAAAATTTAAAATTTCATTCTCCTCTAGCTCTCTGGTTATTTCGCAGTAGAAACTATTGCTTGTTTGTTTTAAAATTTAAAATTTCATTCTCCTCAAGCTCTCTGGTTATTTCGCAGTAGAAACTATTGCTTGTTTGTTTTAAAATTTAAAATTTCATTCTCCTCAAGCTCTCTGGTTATTTCGCAGTAGAAACTATTGCTTGTTTGTTTTAAAATTTAAAATTTCATTCTCCACAAGCTCTCTGGTTATTTCGCAGTAGAAACTGTTGCTTGTGTGTTTTAAAATTTAAAATTTCATTCTCCTCAAGCTCTCTGGTTATTTCGCAGTAGAAACTATTGCTTGTGTGTTTTAAAATTTAAAATTTCATTCTCCTCTAGCTCTCTGGTTATTTCGCAGTAGAAACTATTGCTTGTTTGTTTTAAAATTTAAAATTTCATTCTCCTGAAGCTCTCTGGTTATTTCGCAGTAGAAACTATTGCTTGTTTGTTTTAAAATTTAAAATTTCATTCTCCTCAAGCTCTCTGGTTATTTCGCAGTAGAAACTATTGCTTGTTTGTTTTAAAATTTAAAATTTCATTCTCCTCAAGCTCTCTGGTTATTTCGCAGTAGAAACTATTGCTTGTTTGTTTTAAAATTTAAAATTTCATTCTCAAGCTCTCTGGTTATTTCGCAGTAGAAACTATTGCTTGTTTGTTTTAAAATTTAAAATTTCATTCTCCTCAAGCTCTCTGGTTATTTTGCAGTAGAAACTATTGCTTGTTTGTTTTAAAATTTAAAATTTCATTCTCCTCCAGCTCTCTGGTTATTTCGCAGTAGAAACTATTGCTTGTTTGTTTTAAAATTTAAAATTTCATTCTCCTCCAGCTCTCTGGTTATTTCGCAGTAGAAACTATTGCTTGTTTGTTTTAAAATTTAAAATTTCATTCTCCTCAAGCTCTCTGGTTATTTCGCAGTAGAAACTATTGCTTGTTTGTTTTAAAAATTTAAATTTCATTCTCCTCAAGCTCTCTGGTTATTTCGCAGTAGAAACTATTGCTTGTTTGTTTTAAAATTTCAAATTTCATTCTCCTCAAGCTCTCTAGTTATTTCGCAGTAGAAACTATTGCTTGTGTGTTTTAAAATTTAAAATTTCATTCTCCTCAAGCTCTCTAGTTATTTCGCAGTATAAACTATTGCTTGTTTGTTTTAAAATTTAAAATTTCATTCTCCTCCAGCTCTCTGGTTATTTCGCAGTAGAAACTATTGCTTGTTTGTTTTAAAATTTAAAATTTCATTCTCCTCCAGCTCTCTGGTTATTTCGCAGTAGAAACTATTGCTTGTTTGTTTTAAAATTTAAAATTTCATTCTCCTCAAGCTCTCTGGTTATTTCGCAGTAGAAACTATTGCTTGTTTGTTTTAAAATTTAAAATTTCATTCTCCTCAAGCTCTCTGGTTATTTCGCAGTAGAAACTATTGCTTGTTTGTTTTAAAATTTAAAATTTCATTCTCCTCAAGCTCTCTGGTTATTTCGCAGTAGAAACTATTGCTTGTTTGTTTTAAAATTTAAAATTTCATTCTCCTCAAGCTCTCTGGTTATTTCGCAGTAGAAACTATTGCTTGTTTGTTTTAAAATTTAAAATTTCATTCTCCACAAGCTCTCTGGTTATTTCGCAGTAGAAACTATTGCTTGTTTGTTTTAAAATTTAAAATTTCATTCTCCACAAGCTCTCTGGTTATTTCGCAGTAGAAACTATTGCTTGTTTGTTTTAAAATTTAAAATTTCATTCTCCTCAAGCTCTCTGGTTATTTCGCAGTAGAAACTATTGCTTGTTTGTTTTAAAATTTAAAATTTCATTCTCCACAAGCTCTCTGGTTATTTCGCAGTAGAAACTATTGCTTGTGTGTTTTAAAATTTCAAATTTCATTCTCCTCAAGCTCTCTGGTTATTTCGCAGTAGAAACTATTGCTTGTTTGTTTTAAAATTTAAAATTTCATTCTCCTCTAGCTCTCTGGTTATTTCGCAGTAGAAACTATTGCTTGTTTGTTTTAAAATTTAAAATTTCATTCTCCTTAAGCACTCTGGTTATTTCGCAGTAGAAACTATTGCTTGTTTGTTTTAAAATTTAAAATTTCATTCTCCTCAAGCTCTCTGGTTATTTCGCAGTAGAAACTATTGCTTGTTTGTTTTAAAATTTAAAATTTCATTCTCCTCAAGCTCTCTGGTTATTTCGCAGTAGAAACTATTGCTTGTTTGTTTTAAAATTTAAAATTTCATTCTCCACAAGCTCTCTGGTTATTTCGCAGTAGAAACTGTTGCTTGTGTGTTTTAAAATTTAAAATTTCATTCTCCTCAAGCTCTCTGGTTATTTCGCAGTAGAAACTATTGCTTGTGTGTTTTAAAATTTAAAATTTCATTCTCCTCTAGCTCTCTGGTTATTTCGCAGTAGAAACTATTGCTTGTTTGTTTTAAAATTTAAAATTTCATTCTCCTGAAGCTCTCTGGTTATTTCGCAGTAGAAACTATTGCTTGTTTGTTTTAAAATTTAAAATTTCATTCTCCTCAAGCTCTCTGGTTATTTCGCAGTAGAAACTATTGCTTGTTTGTTTTAAAATTTAAAATTTCATTCTCCTCAAGCTCTCTGGTTATTTCGCAGTAGAAACTATTGCTTGTTTGTTTTAAAATTTAAAATTTCATTCTCAAGCTCTCTGGTTATTTCGCAGTAGAAACTATTGCTTGTTTGTTTTAAAATTTAAAATTTCATTCTCCTCAAGCTCTCTGGTTATTTTGCAGTAGAAACTATTGCTTGTTTGTTTTAAAATTTCATTTTTCGTCCATTTTTCCCTCATCTTTCTTCCGATTATTCTATCTTTATCTTGATGAAAATAATCGGATGAAATCTACAGAAGTAAATATATATTAGAAGGTTTTTTCGCCTTACGATTTTGCCACTGCATTCGAGATAAAGTCCTTTGTAAAATGCAACTGCTGAAAACGTTTACTCGTATCTAAACTCTCTTTTTCTTTAATGCGAATATTCTTGATATTGCAGAGGAGTACTCAGGTTCTCAAAATGCTATCCCAGAAAATACCATTCTGCCTCAGGTTACTCAACTAAATAAAATGAATCTTTCTCTTCAGCAACCCATTTATCACAGATGATGGTTTTTTTTTAACCTTTGAGAGATAATTTTTTGCCCACAATGGGCTAAACGGGCAGGTCATAAGAATACCAAAGGCTCAGACAAGTTGGAGGAAGACTACCCAGTGGACGGTTGTTGTGAGATAGATTTTAGACTCCCGTCAATGCTATCCAGCCTGTTCTTTAACGTACACAGGGTATGGCTATCCTACACACGAAACCACGGCTTAACGTCCCTTCCCACGAATGGTGGAAAAAACTACTTTCAGATGAAACTAATAGTTTATTTCCAATTGTTAAATTTCCTAATAAACACTTATACGGAATAAAAATGTATATGAATGAAAAAGTGTTAAAAGTATCTGACAAGTAATAATAGTGGCAAGTACTTGCTGTTGTTTCATAAGCTCCTTATGATAATTTATTTATCAGAGAAAGCCTATAATCTCGCTATCGACCACAAATTATGTCGATTGAAGAGTCGAAAGCCTTCTTGAAATCTATCAAACTAGAAACTACAGGTTTTTCAAACTTTAAATATTTCTCAAAATATACATATATGAATGAAAAGAAAAAAGGTTCATGCATTCCCTACCACATCTAAACTTATATTGATAATCTAGAAGCAAAATTTCCCCGCCCTAGCCTCGGTTAGTAGGGGACACCGATGGGCTTGGAGAGTCCGCTGTCCGTCGTATGGGTCGTTAAACCGTGGCTCCGTGTGTGGGAGAGCCACACCCTGTGCACGTTAAAGAACACGCTGGATGTCCTTGACGGGAGACTACCATCTGTCTCCCAACAGCTGTTCCAGTGGGTCCCCTCCCCCAACCTTCTCTGAGCCTTCGGGGTCCATGTGACCTGGCCATTTAGCCCATGGTGTGCAAAAAAGTGCCGCTCAGAGGTAAAACAACCCAACCCCCTCCCCCAACCTTCTCTGAGCCATTGGGGCCCTTGTAACCTGATCATTTAGCCCATGGTGTGCAAAAAAAGTTCCGCTCAGAAGTAAAACGACCAACTGATAATCTAGAAGTAGTCCTCCAACCATTTGTTTCATTCTATTTAAAACAAATACTGAAGGCCTTAGTAAGAACAGAAACTGCAAAATCAAAAGAACTGGAAGTGTGTCTTTCTGAAGTGTACCTTTTGAAAATAAGACTAGCTTATACCTCTCCAATAATATTCTTAGGAAAAACACCTTTATTTAAGAGGACATTTAATAGTTCAGTCAGCCGTGTGACAACAGGACCATACCCAAATCTGAATATTTCAATAGTAGCCGTCCCGTGGCCGAGTGGTTAGCACGCTTGGCTACTGATCTACGGGACCTGGGTTCGAGCCCCGGATTAATCTACGGGACCTGGGTTCGAGCCCCGGATTGAGGCATGGATGTATGTGTCGTTTTTCTGCCGAGGTCCTGCCATCCTCACAGATCTTCTACTATGGCATATAAACTGACAGGCTCTTGTCAGACTTCTGTGGCAAGCAGCTGCTTGAGGGGGTATTTATTTCTTTTATTATTTACAGTAATATCATCTGCTCCTGCTGTTTTGTGAAGTTTTAAATCTGAGATTTCCAAAGTAAATTCAGATCGTGATATAAGTAACATTATAACCAGAAATATATTTTTCGCCATTGCAGATAATGAAAGAGAACTTATTAGGTGATTCAGAACATTCTTAAAATGCTCAGCACGTCTGGCTTTGACAGAACCCTCTCCTTCAATTATCTTGCCATCTTTTATCCTTCAATCTCTTAGATTCCTCAACGAAAATTTTACAACATGGTGCAATTTTCTATTGTGCTGTCTAGCATTTTTCTTTTCAAGCCAAGATCATTTTTTTTTCCCCGTAAACTTCTAATTATTCCTTTAAATGTTTATATAACTCCCTGGTAAATGCTGTCAGTTAAGATGAAGACCAGTAGCTGTTCATCAAGTTTTTTCTCATGCATTCTTATTTATCAGAAATAAGCTGACTTGTTTTATCCCACAAGTAACTCAACTCTCCTTTCAACAGTTTTTTACTTGCCTTTGATTTGACAACACTCATCGGTTTAATGTATGAGTAGTCCACATGCGTCAACAGAGTTACGAAACTGTTATAAGTGGAAATAGTTTGTTAAAATTTTGTCATTATTATTATTTGACACTCTAAATATACTCATCTAGTGTGTTATTAGTTGGGTTGGGTTGTTTTGCCTCTGAGCGGCACTTTTTTGCACACCATGGGCTAAATGGCCAGGTCACATGGACCCCGAAGGCTCAGAGAAGGTTGAGGGAGGGGACCCACTGGAACATCTGTTGGGAGACAGATGGTAGTCTCCCGTCAAGGCCATCCAGCGTGTCCTTTAATGTGCACAGGGTATGGCTCTCCCGCATGGGGCCACAGTTTAACGTCCCATCCGACGAACGGCGGCCTTTCCAAGCCCATCGGTGTCCCCTACTGAGCGTGGGCAGGGCGGGGTTGGGTTGGGTTGTTTTACCTCTGAGCGGCACTTTTTTGCACACCATGGCCTAAATGGCCAGGTCACATGGACCCCGAAGGCTCAGAGAAGGTTGGGGGAGGGGACCCACTGGAACAGCTGTTGAGAGACAGATGGTAGTCTCCCGTCAAGGCCATCCAGCGTGTTCTTTAACGTGCACAGGGTATGGCTCTCCCGCACGGGGCCACAGCTTAACGTCCCATCCGACGAACGGCGGCCTTTCCAAGCCCATCGGTGTCACCTACTGACCGTGGGCAGGGCGAGGAATTTTGCGGAGATAAATTTCAACGCTGACCCAGCTGGGACTCGAACCTGGGAACTACAGATTACGAGCCTGGCGCGCTACCGACTGAGCCACCCCCGCCCCCAGTTATTAGTTGACACAAGTGATCGAATTTGTATGCCAAGTAAATTTTAAAGGAACATTTAAAATTGTTATATAAGGGGTAATCATACAGTCAAGCCAAGATTACAAATTACAATTCAATAAAAAAAATTAAATGTCTTTAGGATCATTCCAAAAATTTAAAAGCGGGATCAATCCTGATAGCAGGTTTAAACCTGTCCCATTTCTCCTTGGGCTTTATTGTTAATAAACCAGTTTCAATCATAATTTTAATTGTAAAACACTTCTAACAAGGGGGCGGGCTCAATCGGCAGCGTGCCAGGCTCGTAATCTGTAATTCCCAGGTTCGACTCCCAGCTGGGTCAGCGTTCACATTTATCACCGCAAAACTCCTCGACCTACCCTCGGTCTAATTTTTATAACAATATAAAAAAAGATATTAAAAAAATAGAATTTAAATTGACCAAACAATTCTTTCAAATTGAAGCATCATTAAAAAATAACAACCTTAGATACGTTCTTTCAAAAAATATTAATTATATTCGAAATCTACCGTTTACAAGAAGACAATTAAATATCCTCTATAGACTTAGAACAAATACAGCAATGCTAAATCAAACAAAATTTTATTTTAAACATTCAAACTCTCCAAACTGCAAGAACTGTAACGTACCCGAAACAATTCATCATATTTTACTTAACTGTATAAACAACACAACTCAAAGGAAAAAATTCTTTAAATCACTAGAGGAACATGGGTTTCAGGTGATTAGAACTGATTTAATTTTGAACCAGAAAGATTTTGATTCTAAAATTAAAATTTATAAAATTTTATTTGAATTTCTAATCTCTACAGATTTATGGAACAGAATCTAAAAAATAAATAAGTAAATAAGTAAATAAACAAAAACAAAAAGAGTAAAATGAAAATTAACTAAAAAAAGTATTATGGTTAATTATTTTTTAAAAAAATTTATAATGAGAAAGCCTGTATAAGGACCTCTCAAATATCTGTAACGTTGAATAAAATAAATAAATACCCTCGGTCAGTAGGGGGCACCGATGGACTAGGAAAGTCTACCATATGTCGGATGGGATGTTAAGCCGTGGCCCCTTATACGGGAGAGCCATACCCTGTGCACGTTAAAGAACATCTTACCCTGTGCACGTTAAAGAACATCTTACCCTGTGCACGTTTGACGGGAGGCTACCATCTGTCTCCTAACAGCTGTTCCACTGAGTCTCCTCCCCCGATCTTCTCTGAGCCTTTGGGATCCATGTGACCTGGCCATTTAGCCCATGGTTTGCAAAAAAGTGCCGCTCATAGGTAAAACAACCCAACCTTCTAACAAGGTATTATTGTCACAACCGATCTCAGTCGCCTTCTGGGGCGGGGGTGGCTCAGTCGGTAGCGCGCTAGGCTCGTAAACGGTAGTTCCCAGGTTCGAGTCCCAGCTGGGTCAGCGTTGAGATTTATCTTCGCAAAATTTCCCCGCCCTGCCCACGGTCAGTAGGGGACACCGATGAGCTTGGAAAGGCCGCCGTCCGTCGGATGGGATGTTAAGCCGTGGACCCGTGTGCGGGACGTTAAGCCGTGGCTCCCTGTGCACGTTAAAGAACACGCTGGATGGCCTTGACGGGAGGCTACCATCTGTCTCCCAACACCTGTTCCAGTGGGTCCCCTCCCCCAACCTTCTCTGAGCCTTCGGGGTCCTTGTGGCCTGGCCATTTAGCCCATGGTGTGCAAAAAAGTGCCGCTCAGAGGTAATCCAATCCAATCTCATTCGCCTTCTAAGACTTGGTATTCATTTATATTTTAAAAAACTTCTCAGTGGACTCTGGTTAACGTGTTGACTGTAATCAAAGGTAACTTGGTTTGAGCCCCGGATAAAGTATGGATATTCCTTTTCTGTCTACTAAGTCTAGTAAGGTCTAGGTGTCAGACTCTCTGGAAAATAATGCATTTAGATTTGACTAAATTCTAACATATAAATCTCTGCAGTAGATAATGCTATTTTGCTGTTTCTATTATAAAATCATAAACATATATGATGAATTACTATCTTCACATGCAAATGCTTCCAAGGAAACAGTAAGGTCGTATCCTATATAAACTATCAAATGAAACACAAAAATAATTTTAAAGGTCTACTTATTATCAACAGTAATGATTTATTAAGTGTTAACTGTTATTACGCTGTATCATTTTAACATTCCTTATAGATGGATTGGATCCGAATCCACTACCTCTGATAGGGGCGGGGGTGGCTCAGTCGGTAGCGCTCCAGGCTCGTAATCTGTAGTTCCCAGGTTCGAGTCCCAGCTGGGTCAGCGTTGAGATTTATCTCCGCAAAATTCCCCCCCCCCCTGCCCACGGTCAGTAGGGGACACCGATGGGCTTGGAAAGGCTGCCGTCCGTCGGATGGGACGTTAAGCCGTGGCCCCCGTGTGTGGGAGAGGCATGCCATGTGCACGTTAAAGAATACGCTGGATGGCCTTGACGGGAAGCTATCATCTGTCTCCCAACAGCTGTTTCAGTGGGTCCCATCCCCCAACCTTCTCTGAGCCTTCGGGGTCCATGTGACCTGGCCATTTAGCCCATTGTGTGCAAAAAAGTGCCGCTCAGAGGTAAAACAACCCAACCCAACTACCTCTGATCACATATCACGTGCTCTGGCTGCTGATCATTGACACTAATCTTTAATATCGTGTGTGTGATGTAATTGAAGACTTTATTCATCATTCTGATGTGTTAATACGATGTCTTGGGTTCGGATCCCTCTCGGCTCTAGAAGAAAAATTGTTTTGAGCTGAGAGGGATCCGAACCCAAGACATCGTATTAACACATCAGAATGATGAATCTACACCTAATGTGATATAATAATATTTAAAACAGTCTGTAGTGGTTAAAACTCAGTTGGGTTGTTTTTACCTCTGAGCGGCACTTTTTTGCACACCATGGGAGGACCCCGAAGGCTCAGAGAAGGTTAGGTGAGGGGACCCACTGGTACAGCTGTTGGGAGACAGATGGTAATCTTCCGTCAAGACAATCCAGCGTGCACAGGGTATGGCTCTCCCTCAGGGCCACGGCTTAACGTCGCATCCGATGGACGGACGGCCTTTCCAAGCTAGCGGTGTCCCCTACTGACCATGGGCAGGGCGGACAATTTTGCGGAGATAAATCTCAACTCTGACCCAGCTGGGAATCGAACCTGGGAACTACAGATTAAGAGCCTGGCGCGCTACCGACTGAGCCACCACCGCCCCTTAAAACTTAGTATTTATACCGTAAATGTTCTAATAGTAATCCAGGCTACAATTTTAAATCAAACATTGCTGAAACTAGCACATTATTGGCGTAGTTTTTTCGATTAATTTATGACACAAAACTTTCTAGTTTTTTTATCAGAAAAATTCAGAAATCTTTCCATGTCAAATCACTCTTATAATAAAATAAATAAAATACCCCCTCAAGCAGCTGCTTGCCACAGAGGTATGACAGTAGCCTGTCAGTTAAATATGCCATAGTAGAAGGTATGAAAGAATGGCGGGACCTCAGCAGAAAAACAACAAATACCCCATACCCTATCTGGGGCTCGAACCCAGGTCCCTTAGATCAGTAGCCACGCGTGCAAACCACTCGGTTAAATCAGTAGCCACGCGTGCTAACCACTCGGCCATGGATGGCATTCTCGTAAAGTAACTGCACAATTCCATTTTCTCGAAATGGAAAAGACACAGACGCTTGGCTCATTATATAAGAATTAATACCGATTCGATAAAAATGAATTCTACTCTTCTTTGAGACCTGGACACTATTTACAAATTCTACGCTATTTCTTAGTGACCTTCAAGCATAATCTACTAGTTAATCCCCGGAGTTTAATATGACATATAAGAAAATGTCTTTTTTCTTTTAATTATTGTTAATTCATTGTCATATCTGTGGGGCGGGGGTGGCTCAGTCGGTAACGCGCCAGGCTCGTAATCTGTAGTTCCCAGGTTCGCGTCCCAGCTGGGTCAGCGTTGAGATTTTTCTCCGCAAAATTCCCCCGCCTTGCCCACGGTCAATAGGGGACACCGATGGGCTTGAAAAGGCCGCCGTCCATCGAATGGGATGTTAAGCCGTGGACCCGTGTGCGGGAGAGACATACCCTGTGCACGTTAAAGAACACGCTGGATGGCCTTGACGGGAGACTACCATCTGTCTCTCAACAGCTGTTCCAGTGGGTCCCCTCCCCCAACCTTCTCTGAGCCTTCGGGGTCCATGTGACCTGGTCGTTTAGCCCATGGTGTGCAAAAAAGTGCCGTTCAGAGGTAAAACAACCCAACCTTCTAACAAGGTATTATTGTCACAACCGATCTCAGTCGCCTTCTGGGGCGGGGGTGGCTCAGTCGGTAGCGCGCTAGGCTCGTAAACGGTAGTTCCCAGGTTCGAGTCCCAGCTGGGTCAGCGTTGAGATTTATCTTCGCAAAATTTCCCCGCCCTGCCCACGGTCAGTAGGGGACACCGATGAGCTTGGAAAGGCCGCCGTCAGTCGGATGGGACGTTAAGCCGTGGCTCCGTGTGCGGGACGTTAAGCCGTGGCTCCCTGTGCACGTTAAAGAACACGCTGGATGGCCTTGACGGGAGGCTACCATCTGTCTCCCAACACCTGTTCCAGTGGGTCCCCTCTCCCAACCTTCTCTGAGCCTTCGGGGTCCTTGTGGCCTGGCCATTTAGCCCATGGTGTGCAAAAAAGTGCCGCTCAGAGGTAATCCAATCCAATCTCATTCGCCTTCTAAGACTTGGTATTCATTTATATTTTAAAAAACTTTTCAGTGGACTCTGGTTAACGTGTTCACTGTAATCAAAGGTAACTTGGTTTGAGCCCCGGATAAAGTATGGATATTCCTTTTCTGTCTACTCAGTCTAGTAAGGTCTAGGTGTCAGACTCTCTGGAAAATAATGCATTTAGATTTGACTAAATTCTAACATATAAATCTCTGCAGTAGATAATGCTATTTTGCTGTTTCTATTATAAAATCATAAACATATATGATGAATTAATATCTTCACATGCAAATGCTTCCAAGGAAACAGTAAGGTCGTATCCTATATAAACTATCAAATGAAACACAAAAATAATTTTAAAGGTCTACTTATTATCAACAGTAATGATTTATTAAGTGTTAACTGTTATTACGCTGTATCATTTTAACATTCCTTATAGATGGATTGGATCCGAATCCACTACCTCTGATAGGGGCGGGGGTGGCTCAGTCGGTAGCGCGCCAGGCTCGTAATCTGTAGTTCCCAGGTTCGAGTCCCAGCTGGGTCAGCGTTGAGATTTATCTCCGCAAAATTCCCCCCCCCCCCTGCCCACGGTCAGTAGGGGACACCGATGGGCTTGGAAAGGCTGCCGTCCGTCGGATGGGACGTTAAGCCGTGGCCCCCGTGTGTGGGTTGTTGTTGGGTTGTTTTACCTCTGAGCGGCACCTTTTTGCACACAATGGGCTAAATGGCCAGGTCACATGGACCCCGAAGGCTCAGAGAAGGTTGGGGGAGGGGACCCACTGGAACAGCTGTTGGGAGACAGATGGTAGCCTCCCGTCAAGGCCATCCAGCGTGTTCTTTAACGTGCACAGGGTATGGCTCTCCCGCACACGGGGCCACGGCTTAACGTCCCATCCGACGGACGGCGGCCTTTCCTAGCCCATCGGTGTCCCCTACTGACCGTGGGCAGGGCGGGGAATTTTGCGGAGATAAATCTCAACGCTGACCCAGCTGGGACTCGAACCTGGGAACTACAGATTACGAGCCTGGCGCGCTACCGACTGAGCCACCCCCGCCCCCCCGTGTGTGGGAGAGGCATGCCATGTGCACGTTAAAGAATACGCTGGATGGCCTTGACGGGAAGCTATCATCTGTCTCCCAACAGCTGTTTCAGTGGGTCCCATCCCCCAACCTTCTCTGAGCCTTCGGGGTCCATGTGACCTGGCCATTTAGCCCATTGTGTGCAAAAAAGTGCCGCTCAGAGGTAAAACAACCCAACCCAACTACCTCTGATCACATATCACGTGCTCTGGCTGCTGATCATTGACACTAATCTTTAATATCGTGTGTGTGATGTAATTGAAGACTTTATTCATCATTCTGATGTGTTAATACGATGTCTTGGGTTCGGATCCCTCTCGGCTCTAGAGGAAAAATTGTTTTGAGCTGAGAGGGATCCGAACCCAAGACATCGTATTAACACATCAGAATGATGAATCTACACCTAATGTGATATAATAATATTTAAAACAGTCTGTAGTGGTTAAAACTCAGTTGGGTTGTTTTTACCTCTGAGCGGCACTTTTTTGCACACCATGGGAGGACCCCGAAGGCTCAGAGAAGGTTAGGTGAGGGGACCCACTGGTACAGCTGTTGGGAGACAGATGGTAATCTTCCGTCAAGACAATCCAGCGTGCACAGGGTATGGCTCTCCCTCAGGGCCACGGCTTAACGTCGCATCCGATGGACGGACGGCCTTTCCAAGCTAGCGGTGTCCCCTACTGACCATGGGCAGGGCGGACAATTTTGCGGAGATAAATCTCAACTCTGACCCAGCTGGGAATCGAACCTGGGAACTACAGATTAAGAGCCTGGCGCGCTACCGACTGAGCCACCACCGCCCCTTAAAACTTAGTATTTATACCGTAAATGTTCTAATAGTAATCCAGGCTACAATTTTAAATCAAACATTGCTGAAACTAGCACATTATTGGCGTAGTTTTTTCGATTAATTTATGACACAAAACTTTCTAGTTTTTTTATCAGAAAAATTCAGAAATCTTTCCATGTCAAATCACTCTTATAATAAAATAAATAAAATACCCCCTCAAGCAGCTGCTTGCCACAGAGGTATGACAGTAGCCTGTCAGTTAAATATGCCATAGTAGAAGGTATGAAAGAATGGCGGGACCTCAGCAGAAAAACAACAAATACCCCATACCCTATCTGGGGCTCGAACCCAGGTCCCTTAGATCAGTAGCCACGCGTGCAAACCACTCGGTTAAATCAGTAGCCACGCGTGCTAACCACTCGGCCATGGATGGCATTCTCGTAAAGTAACTGCACAATTCCATTTTCTCGAAATGGAAAAGACACAGACGCTTGGCTCATTATATAAGAATTAATACCGATTCAATAAAAATGAATTCTACCCGTCTTTGAGACCTGGACACTATTTACAAATTCTACGCTATTTCTTAGTGACCTTCAAGCATAATCTACTAGTTAATCCCCGGAGTTTAATATGACATATAAGAAAATGTCTTTTTTCTTTTAATTATTGTTAATTCATTGTCATATCTGTGGGGCGGGGGTGGCTCAGTCGGTAACGCGACAGGCTCGTAATCTGTAGTTCCCAGGTTCGCGTCCCAGCTGGGTCAGCGTTGAGATTTATCTCCGCAAAATTCCCCCGCCTTGCCCACGGTCAGTAGGGGACACCGATGGGCTTGAAAAGGCCGCCGTCCGTCGAATGGGATGTTAAGCCGTGGACCCGTGTGCGGGAGAGACATACCCTGTGCACGTTAAAGAACACGCTGGATGGCCTTGACGGGAGGCTACCATCTGTCTCCCAACAGCTGCTCCAGTGGGTCCCATCCCTCAACCTTCTCTGAGCCTTCGGGGTCCATGTGACCTGGCCATTTAGCCCATGGTGTGCAAAAAAGTGCCGCTCAGAGGTAAAGCAACCTAACCCTTGTCATATCTGTGAACGATGTGTTCCATTTCAGTTAAAATTCCCCAAAGTTTTGCTCGTGATTTGGTGGAATGCTAATGACTGACATCTCTGTTGGGTAGATCGACTTCTATCTAGAAGGCACTAGTCGACTAAACAAAACGGCAGCTGCACATTTCCGACTCTTCGATCCTTATCTGATAATCCTGAGGTTGCTTTACACCGTCTGTTCCTCTCTGTCTCACGTCTGAGTGCATTCGAGGAGTAAACAACACGGAGCTTTGACGGAAAATTAAACTTAACGAAAGACAGACAGGCAGACAGACAGCTCTCTCTCTGTTCACCTCTTTCCTGAAAGCTTGGGAATCTAGCTCCAGATAGAATGGGGGTGGGTGAGAATGGAAAAGACCCCTTCTCTTGTGGTGAGGGAGAGAGAGAAAGGAAGCTAGTTTTGTTGCTGTTATCCTAGTTTTGGGACGTAAGTGTGGAGGGATGAAAAGCTTTCTCTCCCCATCTCCGAAAGCTCTTTATCTGCATCGCCATTCTTCTGCTCCTTTACCTTCACACTTCCCGGAGGTGCTGAATGCCCTTTCACAGCCAATGACCGTTGTGGATTAGTACCAATGTTAGTTTCTCTCCTTCACGCGCGTCTTGGTGCTCGAGGCGACAAAGGTCGACGGGAGAGATGTAATGGACTCCCGACAACCGGACGAAGGACGCACTGATTTTGGGGGTAACGTCATTCAACCTGACAGTGACCCGAGCAGTTAGCACATGTGACTGCTGAGGGCAAAGATACCTGGGGTTCGAATCCCTCAGAATTCTATTACGTGTAATAATTCTTTAAAAAGGCTTTAAGAAATATAAAAGATAAAAAGAAGTTTAAAAAAAAAATAAAAATAAATACCCGCTCAAGCAGCTGCTTGCCACAGAGGTCTGACAGGAGCCTGTCAGTTTATATGCCATAGTAAAAGGTCTGAGAGGATGGCAGGACCTCATCAGGAAAACAACATGAACATCCATGCTTTATCCGGGGCTCGAAACCAGGTCCCTCAGATCAGTAGCCAAGCGCGCTAACCACTCGGGTTAGGGAAATACAAATGTGCAGATCAGAGTTTATGTAGGATGATTTTGAGCACCAATGTCAAAATATTTCTTGTAATTGGGGGGGAGGCGATGTGTAAATATATAAAATATTTTTGATTGTAATTTCAGGCTTTTGATCAGTCTTGACTATTTAAAAAAAAGCACACAATATTTTTCATTTCCCTAAGACTTTTGAGCCGTCCCCATGGTTGAGCGGTTAGCGCGCTTGGCTACTGATCTAAGGGACCTCGGTTCGAGACCCGGATAAGGCATGGATGTTCGTGTTGTTTTTCTGCTGAGGTCCTGCCATCCTCTCAGACTTTCTACTGTAGCATATAAACTGTCAGGCTCCTGTCAGACCTCTGTGGCAAGCAGCTGCTTGAGGGGGTATTTATATTTTATTTAAGACTTTTGAGTTACTCTAAAACTTCATTAACAGCTTTGGATAAACAGCACGAAAAAGTGTTAGGTGAGTTGTATATCTATCAGAGGTGAGGAGTGGGAGTGAATGGAGCTGGTGATCAACCGCTTTCTAGCACCTCCATTATGGCAACTAGTGTTCTAATATTCAGCATTCATTACATCTTACAGGACAAATCTTGGAACGACCGTGTCCTGATTTACACCCAACCTCTCCTCTTTCTTGAAATTATCTCCAAAGTCTTGAGAAGACATTTTGTGGTACCCAGGATACTTCCGTCTGGGATTGATTCGCTTACGCCGTACCTATCGCTCGCCATCGTATACAATCGTTCTTACCTCATCTTTGTGAAATGGTGAAATCAAATTGCTCTTTAAGACCAGGCTGATTGGAATGGAAATATGTGATGACTCCAATCACGCTCGGGGCGGGGGTGGCTCAGTCGGTAACGCGCCAGGCTCGTAATCTGTAGTTCCCAGGTTCGAGTCCGAGCTGGGTCAGCGTTGAGATTTATCTCCGCAAAATTCCCCGCCCTGCCCACGGTCAGTAGGGGACACCGATGGGCTTGGAAAGGCCGCCGTCCGTCGGATGGGACGTTAAGCCGTGGCCTCGTGTACGGGAGAGCCATACCCTATGCACGTTAAAGAATACGCTGGATGGCCTTGACAGGAGGCTACCATCTGTCTCCCAACAGCTGTTCCAGTGGGTCCCCTCCCCCAACCTTCTCTGAGCCTTCGGGGTCCTTGTGACCTGGCCATTTAGCCCATGGTGTGCAAAAAAGTGCCGCTCAGAAGTAAAACAACCCAACCTCTCCTCCCCTCCTCCCCTAATTTGCATGCTCGTGGTTGCGTTGATTCAGGGCTGAATCTAGGGGGGAGGGGGAGAGGCCATGCCCCTCCCTTTCAGAATGCTACAAAGGGCAAGATAAATGGTGCATATGGCCCGCGACCTCTTGATATCAGAAATTTAAACGATATTTGACATAATGTGTTATTCTTATTGTTTTTATTGTTACAAATTTGTAAATAATGTAATTTCTGTAATTTTCTGACTGAAGTGTTATCTTTATAAGGTTTTAGTGTAGGTAAAGTTATGCCTCCAATGTGTTTTACCTGTTATTACCGGGGCCTAGAGACTCAAAATAATTTCTTGTGTAGTTTTGTGTTTGTTGACAGAGGCAAAGATTTCGCGCCACTGGCATATAATAATAAATATAAAGTCAGGAATTTTTAGGATACTGATAAAGTGTGTGTGTTTAGAAAAAATAATAGCATTTAGTGCTGCTTTGAAAGATGGGGAAAGTAAGGTAAATTTATGTAATGTAGATTGAACTATTAAATAAATAAATACCCCTCAAGCAGCTGCTTGCCACAGAGGTCTGACAGGAGCCTGTTAGTTTAGTACGCCATAGTAGAAGGTCTGAGAGGATGGCAGGACCTCAGCAGAAAACAACACGAACATCCATGCCTTACCCGGGGCTCGAACCCAGGTCCCTTAGATCATTAGCCAAGCGCGCTAACCACTCGGCCACGGGACGGCTTGAACTATTACTTGTTTTGAAATAAATAGTTCTTGCGTAATTTGATGCTCTGTGAAAGATTAGAGAATTTGAAAGTTTAACGTTTAGGTGTTACGATATATTTCTCATTTACTAATGAGTAAATTTTAAATCTTTTGTGCAGAGTCATGTGTGGATAACTGTCATTTCTTGTGTATTGCTTCAGTGATTTATCATCCATCTTGTTTGAAAAACTCTGCATTGTAAATAAATCTTATCATTTAACAGTTTCTTAATTTGTAACGATAATTCTTAATCTCTTCACGAATCTGGCATTCGATACCAATAGATAACACGTTAAGCACATGGACTTACTCGTGTTCTTGTTATGAATCTCAACTAACACCATCAACGCGTATGAAGAACCTCCTAAAGCGTATACACAGCCAGCCCATCTAAATGGCAGTAACCTATGGAGACCGATCGCTTTTGTTACTGGACGAACTATGGGCGGAGGAAACGGAGCTCAGCAGACAAATAGGGTGAATAGAAGCAATGGGGGAAAATGCAGGACTCGGAGCAAGAGACAAGGATCACTGAAGCAGGACAGAGCTCTCTGGTTTCAGTTGCCCTCGACCCTTATTGCTGCTTCCATACATCCTTCGGAAGTCCCAACCTTCGCCGCTGTTAGAATTAAGACAGCCGTGAAAGGCTAGCAGCCGTTTACATAGGTACTCGTAGGGTGGTATCATATTGGCGCTTGGGGGTCTCCAGTGCCCTCAAAAAAAAAAAGAAGAAAAAGGACAGACGTCGATAGTAGAGGGGAGGGAGAAGAAAGCGGGAGGGGGGAGGCTCGGTCGGATTGGTGAAAAAAAGAAAAACTGGTTTCATTCACACGTGGTGAAAGAAAAGGATCCAATTGAGGTGGCAATGAGAGGAGAGGTGAAAAGCGAACAAATACTCGAGGAAAAGAAGACTGCGGAGAAGAAAAGAGGACTGTGTGGAATTGTGGGATGTTTGTAAGTGGTACAAAGTGGTGTGGAGAGCGATGAACACGAGTAGCGCCTTCTCTACTCATAGCACCTCCGGTGGTATAGAGGATAAAGACGTGTAATGTATACGAGGTTTTTTTTTTCTCATTTGCTTTGAACTTTGAGAGCCTTGTTGCGTTTGATGAAGAAGAGAAGGCGACGAAAGAGGAAACCAATTCAATAGAGCTGATGGAGGATTTTCGATTATCGTTGTGGAAAAATGTGAAGTTCTTTTATATTTTGGTCTTGAATTTTGAAGATGAGACGAGGGAGGGGGGGGCGGGGGAGTTGGGAGAAAGGAGTAGGAACAGAAATCTGAAACGATGTTTTGTAGAATCGGTTCAACCAATTCTGGAGCACTTCAAGATTTTGTGACCCCTTCTGCTCCCATAAATCAATCTTAAATAAATTAATAACTAAGTAAATTAATAAATAATGTTAATAATACTGATTTACCTATGTCAAATTTGTGTTTCACACGTACCACACTTTTCAAAACATTTCAATGTCCCTTAATACTCTTCATAGCGAACAGGGAGAAAAATAATTCATAGGCTTTAAAGATAGCAAATTTATCAATTTATAACACACCCACACCCCTACACACACACACCCTTACACACACACACACACACTTTCTTTGAACGCGGGGCCTAAACCCCTAATTTAATTTATTAAATAAATTATTATGGGCCCTAACGTTAATTTCAGCCCAGCTATTATTGTTTACTAGTGTTCAAATTAAAACAAGAGTGTATATATATTATAAAGTTATATACGCATATAAAGTTTAATTACGCATATAATGACAGGAAAACAATCAATATAAAGGTAATAATATATTTTTGAAGTGAAAAATTCCCCTTTCTTAAAAAAAATCATATATTTTTAATGTAACATTATAAACGATATTTAATGATATGAATACAGAATGCGTTGTGATATACAGTATAAAAGTTGTTCAACGAAATTAAACAGCTGAAAATTCGTAGTTCTGAATTCTGATTATCATGAAATTAATACAGAAATATTGCTTCGACTGCTTTTAAAAGTTTTGACTATCTACCGCTTCATGTGTGATGTGAAATTCACGGAAATTCGTTTCAAACAAATTTAAAATACTTTTGTATTAAATTAAAAAAGTATTGAAAGAGTATTTCACGCAATATTTCTCCTTATTTCATTTTTGCTTTGTTTCCTGACGCAATAATCTAATTTACTGTTATCTGGTTGAGTCTAAGGGGATGAGGGGGGAGGGGTGGGGCTTATAACACGCTATAGAGAAGTTCTAGGTATGAATGCTGTTGATAAGTCCGTACAGTCGCTCAAAAAAGTATCCGAACACTATGGTTGATTACAGAATTCAGAAAAAATATCTGGCAACGATTTTTTTTAGAAATTAGTGATCCGGCAACCTTCGTGTCACGTGACACGAAGGTTGTCAGATCGCTAATTTCTAAAAAAATCGTTGCCAGATATTTTTTCTGAATTCTGAATTCATCAACTGCTATCCAGTGGTCCTAACCTTCTCTGAATCTTCGGGGTCCTTGTGACCTGGCCATTTAGCCCATCGTGTGCAAAAAGTGCCGCTCAGAGGTAAAACAACCCAACCTTTCCTTCTTGATGATACTAAAAGTTGATGCTCTTGCACTCTTATCACCCATTGTCACAACTTAAAAATCGTACTAAGTATTAATTAATTATGTTCGAAAAAAAAGCGCTAAAAAAGCACATCACATGCGAAACAATACATGCCAGATCCGTTTTTATGAAACTAGGAGGCTTCAGTACTGTTGCAAGATTCATAGCAATTATTATAGCAATTTTTATTTTATAAATATATCGCGAAAGATAACAGTTTTATAGCGAGTTGAGACAGCGCCATCGTGAAGTATAGTTATAATACAATGACATCGTTATAGCGAATTAGCGCTCATTATAAAGAGGGATTACTGTACTTTAAAATCCATTTTAATGCACACAATTGAAAACTGTGATATTTTGGAACTGTGTTATGATACACACAAGACGAAGTTTTGCGTTGGTGTTCAAAATAATCTCTTTCTCAGCGAGGAGAGAGAGAAGAGGGAGAATTTTTCATACACTTGCAAAGTAGAAAGCTCATATATCTGAATCAGGCGTTCGGAAAAATATAAAAATCACCTCAACATTTTTACAGATGGATCTGTACTGCCAGATAGTGGATCCTCTACAGCTGCATTTTTTGTTCCTCAAGATAAATTTTCTACAGTTTTTAAATTACCTCAAAATGCTTCAATAATACATGCAGAATTAATAGCAATAATAGAAACATTTAATTGGATTTTAAATAACTTAAATAATTGTAAAATTGCAGTTTTTGTGGACTCCAAAGCAGCCATACAAACATTACAACAAGAATTATGCTAATCAGACTATAATATATACATTTACAAACTATTAACACTTAATACATTTAACAAACAATTCAAAAATAATCAAATTACAATTCAATGGATCTCTAGTCATATAGGGATCATTGAAAATGAATTTGTTGATGGATTAGCAAAAAATGGTCATAAACGTAACAAAATTAGCAACTGCTTCAATTTTTATAACATTATAAAAAAAAGATATTAAAAAATAGAATTTAAATTGACCGAACAATTCTTTCACATTGAAACATCATTAAAAAATAACAACTTTAGATACGTTCTTTCAAAAAATATTAATTATATTCAAAATCTACCGTTTACAAGAAGACAATTAAGTATACTCTATAGACTTAGAACAAATACAGCAATGCTAAATCAAACAAAATTTTATCTTAAACTTTCAAACTCTCCAAACTGCAAAAACTGTAACGTACCCGAAACAATTCATCATATTTTATTTAACTGTATAAACAACACAACTCAAAGGAAAAAATTCTTTAAATCACTAGAGGAACATGGGTTTCAGGTGATTAGAACTGATTTAATTTTGAACCAGAAAGATTTTTATTCTAAAATTAAAATTTATAAAATTTTATTTGAATTCCTAATCTCTACAGATTTATGGAACAGAATCTAAAAAATAAATAAATAAATAAATAAATAAGTAAATAAACAAAAACAAAAAGAGTAAAATGAAAATTAACTAAAAAAGTATTATAGTTTATTATTTTTAAAAAATGTATAATGAGAAAGCCTGTATAAGGACCTCTCAAATATCTGTAACGTTGAATAAATAAATAAATAAATAAATTTTAGGGTACAAATCCTTCAAGTTCGTATAAGTGAATGTTTCGTATAACGAACGTTCTCATAGCAGCCCTGGGTGTACAAGTTTCAGCATTTCCTTCATGTATACTTTATGTTGTTGATGAGGCATTTTTAATTAATGATGATTGTTTTTCGCATAAAGTCATTCGATTTTGCTTGCACAATAAGCATCTAAATTCTCTAGAGATCTTAAAGGAAAGTTGAAAAATACTACAACTCGTACAGTCGCTCAAAAAAGTATCCGAACACTACGGTCGATTACAGAATTCAGAAAAAATATCTGGCAACGATTTTTTTTGGAAATTAGTGATCTGGCAACCTTCGTGTCACGTGACACGAAGGTTGGCAGATCACTAATTTCCAAAAAAATCGTTGCCAGATATTTTTTCTGAATTCTGTAATCGACCGTAGTGTTCGGATACTTTTTTGAGCGACTGTACCGAAGGTTAGGACTTCAAGTCATACCTTTGTAAAGATTTATAATCTCTGTATGTTCATTTTCGATTGAAAAATTTTTAAGAAAGAAAAGTAATTACGGTTACCATATGGAATGCAGAGAATAACTTATGAAGAATTTCTGCCGCAGAAATGCAATCTTTATGGCAAATTTACACTATGGTCAAAAACAAGAAACGTTCGCTTAATTAGTTTTTTGAAAAAAATAAACCAGATTCTCAGCTGCAAAACAAAACTGCAGCGACCGAATAATAACGTCGAAAGTTAATTCGTATTAAACTTTTGCTGAAAACATCAGGTCGATAAAAATCTAAAGCTTCCAGGAGATTATTAATATCTTAATAGAGCGCGGTTCTCCAAAGAAGCCAGGAAAAAAAAAAGTGGCTTGTTCATAAGAAAGAAAAAAAAACAGAAAAACTTACAGAAATCTTTTAATTCTTGACATTTAAAATGGTCCATTCAACATCGCATTTCTTTTTTCGTTTCCTGTTCCCTGTGGGAGGGAAAAAAATAAGAAAAACGCATTTACTTGTTCGAAATTAAATAAATCATTTTTCCGTAAATTATTCAACATCCATAAACCTATTTAATCTCGGGAAACACAATCGCCGACAATGAAAAACACTTTTTTTTTTCTCTCTTTCGAACAACGAAATCAAAAGACGGTAATAATAAAGACGTTTGGAAGTCTGTTTGGAATGATTTGTGATTGGACAGCGAACGGAAAACTTCGCACGTGCATGCACACACTACTTGCGCATACACGCATATATTTGGGGAACAAAAAGAGAACGTAAAAAAAAAAAACGAGAAGCAATTCCTCGTCATTTTTTTCTTTTGTTGTTATCCCCTACTCTCCTGACTTCATCGACTTGGTGCCAAACTTTACAAGATTATGATAGAGCCATGTAATTAACGAGGGTGCAGAGCTCGTGGTCTGCTCCGTTCTAACACGATTTTTGTCCCTTTTGTGCCGGGGCTCGCGGCAGCTCGAGGCTCTGATGAATTCGGTTCGCTGGTGAGCGAGGGAAAGCACGAGGACGCAGCAATCTTCCACCAGTTCCATTAACAAGACTATTACACGATCTGTGCAAACAGAAAGGAAGTGCCCGTAAAGCTCATTCGGTTTTCACAACAGGGGGAGACGCGAGATTGATTCAATACTTATTAAACCAGCTTTTTTTTTTCTTTTGCTTTCTTATTTTGCAGATGGTAACAACTAGAGTTGCTATCTTTTTCTGTTCTTCTGAACTGAGAATATTTTAATCACGTTGATGTACTCTTGAGGGGCAGTTGACGCTTCGACAATTCTCGTGCATCGATAGCCTATCAGTGACTTGCCAATCAACCTATGGCGTATGAGATGCGCAGAAGCTCAACTGCGCAGTCTCATAGTCTCCCAAGTTACCTCTTAGACTATGCCATTGACGTCGATAACTATTTTAAGGAATAGCAAGTTATCGAACCTAATAATAATAATCTTTATTCATATTCGTGTTAGTTATACAAGAGTTTAAACAAATGATCCGCAAAGCATCTGCTTATCTGCAGGGGAGAAGAATAATAACGTTACATGAAAATGCATAAGATATAGTTTAAAACAATGTATATTAATAATAAACTTATATGTCTGATTTTGCTCAAAACTACAAATTATTCGTCATCCCAGTAGCCAAATAGTTACCGTGTTTGGATATGGGCAGAATTCCGATTAAGGTATGGACGTTTCTTTCTCAAGTGAGAACAATTGTAATTGTCTCCGTCCAAGGTTAAATGTTTGATCCATTTGTCATCACTAATCGATAGAACATGAAATTAGTTTTTAGATGTGTAAAGATTAAATTGCATTGGGAAGTCAGAAATAAGCTGCATACAGAAGTCAGAGAAATAAGCTGCATACAGAAGTCAGAGAAATAAGCTTCGTTCGCAAGTCAGAGGAATAAGCTGCATTCACAAGTCAGAGAAAACTTTGGTTTTCTTGACATTTTTTAGACATAATTAATTTTTTCACTTAATTGTTTGATAAAATATAGCAGTTTAAAACACGATTATTCTTTCATAATAACCCTGCACTATGCTTCACTTTTGTAAACCAGTATAATTACAAGACACTTTTAGCAAAGTAATGATCAGATGCAATCCGGGTTCTCTTGTATGGCCTAGTGTTCTATACAAAACAAACCCATTTAGTGTTCACGCTAAATCAATCATGTTCCTATTCACCATATAAACTTTGGTTTACGTCTACTCCATTATACATTTGCTTAACCAAAATTCAACGATAAATCTTCTCAAATGAGCTCACAAATTCCTAAAGAAGTATATCACAACTTCTTTTTGGTTTTCCCTCTGTCATTCGTCCATCTAGCCGTCTATACACAATCAACATTTCTTTACTTAAATAATACTATTCCGATTTCCATTTTTAGAGTTTTAGAATGTTTTGAATTTCCACCAATTGGGGGAGAGACACTAAAATCGTATTCGCCAGAGGGTATTGGACTTTCAACCGAATTATGGATCTCTGTGCATCACCTGTTCCATCTCGAAACTTCCAAGAACTGTTGTCCCCCCCCCCCCTTCCATACCCAGAAACACTCTTTCTCTATAAAAAAAAGTCTCTGGGACAACGAACAGATTCTCTCGTGCTAGAAGAGACTCTTCGAGAAGAAGAATCTCCGAAGCCACATGGTCCAGATATCATGAATGGCGCGATGCTCTACGGGACGCCGGATATTATCCCAACTCCCGCCACGTATCCCGCTGATCTGTATAAAACTCCTCATGCAACGGATACTCCCTATCAACTGGACCGAGTACAGAGACTAGTTGTTCCCATGGCTACGGAGATCCCGTCTCGGTTTTCTTTCCCTCTCATCCGAGCTTTAAGTTATGAAGTAGGGATCTTCTTTTATTCCTTTTGTAGCGATTGTGGCATGAGCATAGGTTCGGTGCGTACGGCATTTTTTCATCTCTTTGACAGCCGTCAGCTTGGGGAGAAAAGCTGAACACGAGTCACATTATAAATGCGCATGGGATGATCGACTCTTTCTGAAACTCCTCCTCCTCAGCTGTTTCCTCAAAAAAGACTTCCCCGGCTTTGGTTCTATAAATATATGATAGCTTTAAGAAGGTTCTTTTCTTCTTAAACATACAAAAGTACGGGTTTTTTTTAATCTAACTTCAGTTATCACAACGCTTTATTATCAATCTTATTTATGTTGATACGATTACTATAATTTTGAAAACTATGGGATGTTATTTCCTGATGTTGGAACACATATGAAATGGAACTCAACTGCGAAATGCAATGTACTGTGTTGAATTTCGAATGATCGTTTCGAATTTTTTTTTTTTTCTTTATTTTGCAATTTTAGCGCCCTCTAACGATAAAAATTCAAACTAGTAGAAGATTCCGAAAATACGAATAATAATATTTTATTAGTAAGTATATGATGAAAAAGGAATATTTTGGTTTTTATCTTTAAAAAAAGAGTTTTTACCCGGGAGGGGCGGGGGCGAATAAAGGATTATGCCTCTGCTATCAATGTAAACTCCTTGGCCACTACAGTCTACAATAAAAACTTTAATCTTTTAGCATTTAAAAATTCATTTAAATATTTTGCCATTTCCCATCTCTAGAGCTTTTTAATAGTAAAATATTAAAACTGTTGGAAAATCCGAAAACGGCGAATATCTTATTAGTATCTGTCTAACCGAAAAATACTACTTCTTTTACCTATCGAAACTAGTTGGGTTGGGTTGTTTTACCTCTGAGCGGCACTTTTTTGCACACCATGGGCTAAATGGCCAGGTCACATGGACCCCGAAGACTCAGAGAAGGTTGTGGTAGGGGACCCACTGGAACAGCTGTTGGGAGACAGATAGTAGCCTCCCGTCAAGGCCATCAGCGTGTTCTTTAACGTGCACAGGGTATGGCTCTCCCGCACACGGGGCCACGGCTTAACGTCCCATCCGACGGACGGCGGCCTTTCCAAGCCCATCGGTGTCCCCTACTGACCGTGGGGAGGGCGGGGAATTTTGCGGAGATAAATCTCAACGCTGACCCAGCTGGGACTCGAACCTGGGACTACAGATTACGAGCTTGGCGCGCTACCGACTGAGCCACCCCCGCTCCTATTGAAGCGAAAAAGGTTGAATGTCTGCAGACAGAGGCAAAAGGAAAAGAAGAGCTCTTTTTATATAAGAAAAGGGATTTATTCTGATAACTGACTTCTGTCTGAGCTTTGTATCAAGGGGGTTGCTTGACGAATATTTCTTGTTTAATACGATTACGCTACAATATGTTTTTAATCCGTTACATATATCTTGTTGAAATCCAACGTCTCTTTATTCAAATTTGTCTTTAATTTCAGGTGGACTGTTAATAAAAGCATTTTTTTATTTTAAAATGATCTATCACAGTGACTAGTAATATTTCTTAAGCTACAAACTATTTTCCTGTGCAATTACACTGCACAACAGAACTGTACACAGATTGTGCAACAACACAGTCTCTTGATTGTTAACCAATGTGATTGTCGCACTATTTATTGACAGTGATTGTTCCCCCACCTCCCTATACAACCCAAGAAGAATATTCTTTTTTTGTTATGTGGGAAACTTACACCATTTTTGAAACAAATACGAACATTTTTCTGTTGGACAATGAATAAAATATATAATATATAAACAACGCCCCCCCCCCCCCCCACCTCCAGTAGCATACCCAGGACTTAGTTTGGGGGAGGGGGGTGGCGAGAAAAAAACTTGAGGACGGTTTCCCAATTACTAAAATGGTCCACCGTACAGGAAATGTTAAAATGGTTAAAATGATGTTCTATATGGAATAAAATTATATAGTTGCTTATGTTTTAAATCCATTTTTAGTTTCGAACATATAACATGGGACCATGGGCGTCCGCAGAAAATTTCCCAGTAAAGGGGGGGGGGGGGGGCAAAGCTGAAGACAAATAATTGCATCAATAAATTTTTATTTAATTATTTAATTTTTTTAGGGATTTTTTTTTCTCAAGTAGATTATAGAATACAGTATTGCATCAATACAAAAACACATACATAATGTATATAAATTACTTACGTTTAAATTATTACGATTATAATTTGTGGAATTTTTACTCGATCCGAGGGGGGGGGACAAGTTCCCCGTTTGTCCCCCTCTGCGGACGCCCATGCATGGGACTAAAACTCATACAAAGACATCTGTTCCGAATTTAAAAGACAATTTCTAGAGTTGGTATAAGGCGACGGACGGAATTCTATGGAAGTTTGGGGGGGGGGGGGGTCCTGATACCCTCTGAGTATGTCCTTGCCTACCTCCACCTAACCATAAATGAATTCTGGGAACATTCCTGATTATTATTTAAGAGAAGGACAATGGAAATCGCTGATATAAGGTCATATCGCTTCTGTACGTATAAGTAACGATAGAAAATAATCAAAAGGTTTGATTTGAACACATTCATATGACAACAGTTTCAGTGATAACTCTATGCTTCCAATCATAAATTTTTCTATTCAGGTTTCAAACGAGCTCAGAGATAAATATAAAGAGTTTATTTTTCTGTGAGGGTAAGGAATCAACTGGACAGTTGTTAGAATAGCAGTCTCGCTATGAGGCCATTCGGCGAATGCTTTAATGTTTCACGGGGATTGATTCTTCTGCATATGAGGTCACTCCTCTCCAGGTCACACGCCTCTCCAGGCACATTAGGGTCATTTTTTTTCCCACAGAAAACAGATTGAGAGTTGAGATTCACACACGAGAATATGAATGTGGCGCGCAACCAAACGGTAAGCTTACTCCTTTTTATTTTTTTAGTTCTTCTTTTGTTGCTTTTACCTACAAAAAACGGGTAAACAAGAATGGAGAAGAATTTTTTAATGTACTTTCGCTAAGAGTTTTATATTCTTTTCGCAGCTTAACCATAAAAAGTAGTCACGATCTTCTTTTTTCTTCAATTTCATGACGAACCCAGTGGTAATTTCAGAAGAGTTTTGCGATTTGTCAAAAATGTGTAATAATAATACTTTATTGAGCGCTAAAAAAAATGAAAAAAAATTTTTTTTAATAATCTCATTTATGTGTATTAGTAGTCTTGTAGTAAAAAGACTCTTGAGGTTGCACTGATCACCAACAAGCATCACTAATGATCACTAATGTTCATCATTAATGATCACTAGTGTCCATTACTAATGATCGCTAATGTCCAACACTAATGATCACTAATGTCCAACACTTGATGATCACTAATGATCACTATGTCCGTCATTGGATTGGATTGTTTTACCTCTGAGCGGCACTTTTTTGCACACCATGGGCTAAATGGCCAGGCCACAAGGTTGTTGGGTTGGGTTGTTTTACCTCTGAGCGGCACTTTTTTGCACACCATGGGCTAAATGGCCAGGTCACATGGACCCCGAAGGCTCAGAGAAGGTTGGGGGAGGGGACCCACTGGAACAGCTGTTGGGAGACAGATGGTAGCCTCCCGTCAAGGCCATCCAGCGTGTTCTTTAACGTGCACAGGGTATGTCTCTCCCGCACACGGGGCCACGGCTTAACGTCCCATCCGACGGACGGCGGCCTTTTCAAGCCCATCGGTGTCCTCTACTGACCGTGGGCAGGGCGCGGAGTTCTGCGGAGATCTCTGTCTCAACGCTGACCCTGCTGGGACTCGAACCTGGGAACTACAGATTACGAGCCTGGCGCGCTACCGACTGAGCCACCCCCGCCCCCTATGTCCGTCATTAATGATCGCTAATGTCCAGCACTAATCGCAAACAACAAATTTTGTCACGAAAGGCGAAATATAGAGGAGAATGAGAGATCTCACCGCAACTCGGTGAATTAATTTCTCTACACGAATGGTGTCTGATGAATGAACTTTAATTATAAACCCGTAAGTGCTTCGATACCATGCTTCTATAAGAATTAAAAATCTCACTGAATGGAATGTCTAAATAGTCCACGCCTTTTTAAAATCTAAAGAAATAATTATAATGGAACTTCTATTAACTTTCACTTCAACGTGGGATGATAAAATAAAATAAATAAATACCCCCTCAAGCAGCTGCTTGCCACAGAGGTCTGACAGGAGCCTATCAGTTTATATGCCACAGTAGAAGGTCTGAGAGGATGGCAGGACCTCAGCAGAAAAACGACACAAACATCCATGCCTAATCCGGGGCTCGAACCCAGGTCCCTTAGATCAGTAGCCAAGCGTGCTAACCACTCGGCCACGGATAAACGGAAGGCATTATTTCAAATTTAGCTGATTCACAGCAATTTTATTTATTCTTCTTCTCTGCGGGTAAACAGATATTTTGTATGTCATCAATCTAAACCAGGGGTTCTCAACGTGGGATACGCGGCAAAAATTTTTGGGGTACGCCGTGAAAGCTCAAAGGTCACTAGATCTAGTAATAAAGTCGCTAAGTTGGCATTATTATACTATAACTATAGTTTTATCTATCTATACAAGGGGTACGCCAGTAACATACACATTTCCAGGGGGTACGTGAAGCATAAAAGGTTGAGAACCACTGATATATATATATATATAAATAAATACCCCATCAAGCAGCTGCTTACCACAGAGGTCTGACAGGAGCCTGTCAGTTTATATGCCTGTATATATATGTATTATAGTAGAAGGTCTGAGAGGATGGCAAGACCTCAGCAGAAAAACGACACACACATCCATGCCTTACCCGGGGCTCGAACCCAGGTCCCTTAGATCAGTAGCCAAGCGCGCTAACCACTCGGACATGGGACGGCAAAAACATATATATGTTTTATTTTATTCCCATTGTTATACTATAACTATAGTTTTATCTATCTATACAAGGGGTACGCCAGTTACATACACATTTCCAGGGGGTACGTGAAGCATAAAAAGTTGAGAACCACTGATATATATGTTTTATTTTATTCCCATTGTTATACTATAACTATAGTTTTATCTATCTATACAAGGGGTACGCCAGTTACATACACATTTCCAGGGGGTACGTGAAGCATAAAAAGTTGAGAACCACTGATATATATGTTTTATTTTATTCCCATTGTTATACTATAACTATAGTTTTATCTATCTATACAAGGGGTACGCCAGTAACATACACATTTCTAGGGGGTACGTGAAGCATAAAAGGTTGAGAACCACTGATATATATGTTTTATTTTATTCCCATTGTTATACTATAACTATAATTTTATCTATCTATACAAGGGGTACGCCAGTTACATACACATTTCCAGGGGGTACGTGAAGCATAAAAGGTTGAGAACCACTGATATATATGTTTTATTTTATTCCCATTGTTATACTATAACTATAGTTTTATCTATCTATACAAGGGGTACGCCAGTAACATACACATTTCCAGGGGGTACGTGAAGCATAAAAGGCTGAGAACCACTGGTCTAAACTAATTTGCTCATTCATGTTGACGTTAGCAATATATTTCATGTCTTTAACCTGTAAGAGTTATGGCAACTCTGTCGCTGGTCAAAGCATTTCTTTATGCCCAAAGAAGAAAGAGATCAGAACACCCAAGATGAAATGGGATGAAAACCTCTGACAATCTAAACAGATCAGTAGCAAAACGTGATTACCAACCATCAGTGTGTTTCTTCGTCGGAACTAAGAATTCTCGCTCCGAAAAAAAATTCTAAATTACTACTTCCTCCCCCTCCCCCACTCATGCAGACACAAATATACCCCCTCAAGCAGCTGCTTGCCACAGAGGTCTCCTGTCAGACAACACACCTGTGTTGTCTGACAGGAGCCTGTCAGTTTATATGCCATAGTAGTAGGTCTGAGAGGATGGCAGGACCTCAGCAGAAAAACGACACATACATCCATGCCTTACATCTGGGGCTCGAACCCAGACACAACACACCAAAAATTGGCTATTAAAAAAGGTAAGAATATAAAAGTACCTCTATCCTAAACTTAACAGTAACGATCATTTGTAGTTATTTATATATATTAGGCCTTCATATGTATGAATGTCGATATGTGACCGATGTATATCATCTATTTTGTAACTGCACATATTTAACGTTTTCTGTGGATAAGATAACCAAGCTTCGCGGGGATTTTATTAGCATTATTTGAAGTTTTTACTCCATTTTCTCTATTTACCGTATAGGCTATTTGTAAGGAGTATGTAGCATTTGTTCTTACGGTGAAACTCCCAGAACTTCTCCCCCCCCCTCCCTCAGAGAGTGTAGAATAATTTAGGACAAGGTGATTATGTAGGCTTCGTGATCAACTCTGTACATTAAATGCAAAGGAAATAAAGAATTATTATCAAAGCCAATTATTATGGATTTATGGACTAATAAAATTTTACGATAATACGCATATTTACCACAAAAATAACGTTAACTTCGAAGCATACTATATACACATACATAAAAAAAAACATTATATAACGAAATAATAATATAATTTCGTTATATAAGAACATTATATAACGAAATATTATATATAATATATATTTATATAATACGTTATATAAATAACATTATATAACGATAATAAGTTCGTAATTATATACGAACAAAAATTTTTTGACATTTTTGACATAAAATAATAATTTATTAATTATATAACGAAATAAAAATCGCAAAATGATAATAATTGCTAAATATAATCTAATTTTTATATAAATTCTGTATATATATATATTTATTTAAGAATAAAACTCTAATTCTTCTAACGTATTGAAGATATCTCGAGAACTTTAAAAGACAGTTTCCAAGTAATTAAATTTTTTGGCAAAAAAATAATACCACGGCTCGTGCATCCCTTCCTGGTTCGGCCGCGGTGAGACATTGGAGACTATGAGACTGCGCAGTTGATGCTTCAGCATCTTTCACAGATCATTGGCTGATTGACAGTTGATTAAATGGTCATTGATATGTGATCTATAAGAACTGTCGAAGCATAAGCTGCGCATGCTCACAGTCTCCCTTTGCTTCTCCAGTTTCATTAATGCTTCGTCTGCACGAAGTTAATTGTCCTCTGTCAATTACCACGAGGTCAATCAGAAAAATCTTGATGGAGAAAAGTTCAAGCTGAAAGGGGGGTGATGGCATTTATTTAAAAAAGACTACCAAGACTTTTTTTTAACCGCACTTTAATTCACAAAATGAAATCGAACAGATTAAAACGCCCACAATCACAAAAGAAGATTTTTTTTGTGTGTGTGTGTAGGTGTTTGTGCGCGCGCACCTTAACATCTCTGCACCTGTAATGAAAGACTTGGAGAAAGCGCTCGTAAAAAGTAAAAAATTCCGCCAATGGGATTAAAATGAAAATGAAATAAAACCATCTCAAACAAATCCGAGTACGAAAAAAAAATGTTGGGGGGGGGGGGGCCAGGTATGGCGGGAAAGATTTAAATTTCCCTTTGGAATTCACAACGAAAAAAAAAAATGCAAATTATCAATACTACTTGTTTAGATTATCGGAACGAAATTTTCCTCACGCCCAAAATATTGAGATCGCCCCTCTCTTTCCTCCCGCGCCTCGTAAATACGCCTGGAGCAACACTCGACACACAATAAACAGCAACTTCATCTTATCGGCGGCTCTCTCGCGCGCGCGAGGCGAGTGAAGGGGAGGAAAAGGTTCGGTTTTTGCGCGCGCACTCTTCGCTCCGAATTAAAAGTCAATCTCTGCCCCGTGTCAGGGAGTGTAGGGCCCGTTAACACTATTACGGGCCCGACAATGTGATTATGTGGGCTGCACGCGCCCTGCCACGCACCTTTTTTCTTTTACTTCATTCGCCCGAAATCAGCCAACAGGGTCTCGTGCACCCGCGCTTTCTTTCTCTCTCTCTCTCTGCCTCGTTTCAGCGTGGGACGAACTCGCCCCGATGTTCATCAATGAAGAAGGGGCTATGGAAATTAGAGCCTGCGCGAGCTTTTTTCGCTTCCCACCGAAGTTGGGGCGAATGAAACGGTTTTTGATGGGAAAAGTCGCGAGCGTTTCTTCGATTAGGGGAAAATGCCGTCTGCTCTCAAATGCGGCGCTTTTCTGGATTCTCATTTTTGGAAGAGAGAACTGATTTTGTTTTGCTGACGAGAGTTTCTTGCTGTCTGCATCGAATAGTTCTATTTATTACTATTATTGCCTCTGCCTTGTTTATTTTTTTTTTAAAAAAAGTTAAAACTGAAAAGCGCGGAGAGGGAAGAAGCAAAAAAAAAAGGGAAAACGTAAAGGCCAAGTATAAAATTGATTGAAAGGACGGCAATGGGAAAAAAAATGAATAAATTTATGACTCGATTTAGGACTTTGTCTTCTCTCTCCTATCGATTTAAGTTCAGTTGGCTTGCCCTTATTAGGGGCGGGGGTGGCTCAGTCGGTAGCGCGCCAGGCTCGTAATCTGTAGTTCCCAGGTTCGAGTCCCAGCTGGGTCAGCGTTGAGATTTATCTCCGCAAAACTCCCCGCCCTGCCCACGGTCAGTAGGGGACACCGATGGGCTTGGAAACGCCGCCGTCCGTCGGATGGGACGTTAAGCCGTGGCCCCGTGTGCTCAGAGTGAAGTTGCTGTGCACGATTAAAGAACACGCTGGATGGCCTTGACGGGAGGCTACCATCTATCTCCCAACAGCTGTTCCAGTGGGTCCCCTCCCCCAACCTTCTCTGAGCCTTCGGGGTCCATGTGACCTGGCCATTTAGCCCATGGTGTGCAAAAAAGTTCCGCTCAGAGGTAAAACAACCCAACCTTCTGTGAAATTAATTCCAAATTGTCCTTTATTTAAATCAAACTGCAATACTGATCTGGCAACATCGTCGAGTGGAATGTAAAGAAGACAAAAAGCGGTTAAAATTTTACATAACAATAATAATTTCTTTTATTTCCTATGCATTTACATATACAGAGTTGATCTTAACAAGCTCTGAGAGCTTCACTATAAGAACAAATGCTACATACTCCTTACAAATGGCGTATACAGTTAATAGAGATAATAGAATAAACACTTCAAAAAACGTTAATAAAATTCTCGCGAAACTGGTGTAGCTTATCCGCAGGAAACGTTAAATATATGCAGTTACAAATAGTTGATATACTGTATATGGGTTACATATTGATATTCATATAGCTGAACTCCTGATATATATATATATAACTACAAATGATCGTTAATGTTAAATTTAGGATAGAAGTACTTTTATACTCCTCTAAATTACTACTGTAAATTCCACTCTTTCTGGTATTTCCAAATACATTTTTAACTTTTAAGCAATTTCTTTAAAGGCAACACGGTTTAAGCAAATGATAATTTGGCATCATTCTGGCCAAGTATTAGTTGAATTCAGTTCAGCTTATTCAACAATAAATACACATTTGCATTTATATCGCATTTGCAGTTACATTCGATTTGCAATTTATGAATGTGTTGAAATAAATTTAAAAAAGAAACGCGAACTAACATTTCAAATACTCTCTCTCACGAGAAAGTAGTAGCATGTGGCGTGAATACAAATGCTTCAAAACACAATCTACAACGGCATGCTTCCGTAACATTTATTGAAATTATAGGATTCAATAACAAATTTTAAAAGCTGAAATATTTTTCAATTTTGGAACTGTTAAAATCCAATCCCTCACAGTGTTTACAAACTGACTTTTCGCTGACAAATAATTTTAGTAATAGGAACCATATTGTAGAGTTTATTATACTGTTCTTTATGAAACTTAAATTAATAAATGCTTAATGTTTTAGGGAAATCTAGTTCACTGAATAATCTGGAAATATACTTAAAACACGCTGAAATTTCTCTTTAATTTTGCCCAGTATATCAGATGACCTGCATTTTTGTTTATGCAATATAATGCATAATTTGATAGAGATGAACAATTTAAATCTTGAAATTAATTGACAAATTTCCTAAGTATAGTGCATTTAACCCGAAAGTAATGGCAGAGAATGAATCATGCAGTCAATTAATAAATAATAAATAAATAATACCCCCTCAAGCAGCTGCTTGCCACAGAGGTCTGACAGGAGCCTGTCAGTTTATATGCCATAGCAGAAGGTCTGAGAGGATGGCAGGACCTCAGCAGAAAAACGACACATACATCCATGCCTTACCCGGCGCTCGAACCCAGGTCCCTTAGACCAAAAGATAATCCCGCACAAACGACAGTCGGCATTTTAAACCTAAAGGCAACAGTGCAGAACGCCTTTCTTTCAGTTTTTTTTTTAACTCTGAGTGGCACTTTTCTGCGTACAATGGACTAAAACGGAGTTTTCAAACATCTCAAAGGCTCAGAGAAATTTCGGGAAGTGGATTCACTGAACGGCTGTTAGGAGACAAATGGAAGACTCCCTCCAATGCCATCCAGAGTGTTCTTTAGGGAACGCAGGGTATGGCCTCTACTGCACACGGAGCCGCGGCTTAACGTCCCATCTGATGAACGATAGCCTTCCCAAACCCATCAGTGTCCCCTTTCTCACCTTGTAAACACGTAGTAAATTGTATAACGTAGGGATATCACGAGCTTGGCGCGCTACCGACTGAGCAGCAGACCAATCGTGCAGAACTAACAGTCGTTTCATTATAAAAAAATAAATAAATACCCCCTCAAGCAGCTGCTTGCCACAGAGGTCTGACAGGAGCCTGTCAGTTTATATGTCAGAGTAGAAGGTGTGAGAGGATGGCAGGACCTCAGCAGAAAAACAACACGAACATCCATGCCTTACCCGGGGCTCGAACCCAGGTTCCGTAGATCAGTAGCCAAGCGCGCTAACCACTCGGCCACGGGGCCAAAGAAAATGGGGAAGAAATTACCATCTCTGAGTTACACCAAAAGTCAATGGTGCACAACTGATACTCGATTAACTGGAGAAAAAGACGATAGTGTATCCAGTCAATTAGATCATTTGATCTAATTGACTGGATACACTATCGTCTTTTTCTCAATGATGTCAATGGTGCAGAAATTGCATTTCCTTTGTTAGACCAAAACACAATGAAGCAGAACTGGAATCCAATCAATTGCACCAAAAAGTTCATAACGCAGAACTGGCATTCGATATATTGGACCAAAACTCAATATTGCAGAACTGACAGTAGGTCAGTTAGGTCAAAGTTGGGTTGAGTTGTTTTACCTCTGAGCGGCACTTTTTTGCACACCATGGGCTAAATGGCCAGGTCACATGGACCCCGAAGCCTCAGAGAAGATTGGGGGAGGGGACCCACTGGAACAGCTGTTGGGAGACAGATGGTAGCCTCCCGTCAAGGCCATCCAGCGTGTTCTTTAACGTGCACAGGGTCACGGCTTAACGTCCCATCCGACGGACGGCGGCGTTTCCAAGCCCATCGGTGTCCCTTACTGACCATGGCAGGGCGAGGAATTTTGCGGAGATAAATCTCAACGTTGACCCAGCTGGGACTCGAACCTGAGAACTACAGATTACGAGCCTGGCGCGCTACCGACTGAGCCACCCCCGCCCCATTTAGATCAAAGACAACGAGGAAGAAATGACGGTCGGTGAATTACACTAAAAGAAAGACATTGGTGCAAAATTGATATTCGGTTAACTAGGATAAAAACACTGATACGTTCACCATTGTTTTGAATTGATCAATAACACCAAAAGAAATTAACCGTTTAGTCAACTAGACCAAAAGTCAGTGGGGGAGAACTGATGATTTGTCAATTACACCAAAAGAAATTATATAGAACTGACATTCTTCGAGTTACTGTAATTGTCCCACTCTAGTTTAAGCTATGGACATTTGGAAAATTATTCTCCCCAAATGCCGCTGATAATTGACAGTTGTTATAAACCTCCATTCAACACCAAGCATTTAAGATTGATATCGTGACAAGTTCAACATAATACACCTATCCCTCGATTTACACGGTACTCAGTTCACACAATTTTGACTTTGCACGGTCAAAAAATGCAACCAGTTTTGATTTACACGGTACTGACTGAGACGTACATAGAAAGGAGATCTCAGTCAGTACCGTGTAAATCGAAACTGGTTGCATTTTTTGACCGTGCAAAGCCAAAATTGTGTGAACTGAGTACCGTGTAAATCGAGGGATAGGTGTATTCCTATGAAAGACTAATTAATTAGGCAATGTTTATAATTGAAGTTTCCATTGATTCGCGACTCGATTATATTTGCAAAAAACGAAGACGAGAAAAAGTTTCACTTTTTATGAAAGAAAACGTAGCCTACCATTTAACCGCATTTATTTCGCTACTTGCAATTTGATTAACTTTAAATTGATAATTTAAAAAATCGAAAACTTAGAGAACTCAATATGATACGTTTTAAATTCTTCTTTTTTTTAAACTTTTAAAGGAGAAAAGTTGTTCTCTGAAATGTATTGCTTCTCTAGACAGTCTTTGGGTTGGGTTGTTTTACCTCTGAGCGGCACTTTTTTGCACACCATGGGCTAAATGGCCAGGTCACATGGACCCCGAAGGCTCAGAAAAGGTTGGGGGAGGGGACCCACTGGAACAGCTGTTGGGAGACAGATGGTAGCCTCCCGTCAAGGCCATCCAGCGTGTTCTTTAAAGTATATATGGTATGGCTATCCCGCACACGGGGCCACGGATTAACGTCCCATCCGACGGACGGCGCCTTTACCAAGCCCATCGGTGTCCCCTACTGACCGTGGGCAGCGGGGGTGGAATTTTTGCGGAGATAAATCTCAACGCTGACCCAGTTGGAACTCGAATCTGGGAACTACAGATTACGAGCCTGGCGCGCTACCGACTGAGCCACCCTCGCCCCTCTCTAGACAGTCTACTTTTTATTTAATTTAAGCTTATCTGATATAAATTTTTGAATGTTATCTGCTGTTATGCCCCCACTGAGGATTCTGATGAGGATGAGAAGGATAGGTTTTACAGACAACTTCAGGATATTTTGAATTCTGTCAAGAAAGGAGATATTACCCTTGTTCTTGGTGACTTCAATGCCAAAGTTGGTACTGACTCTGACCTTTGGGGAGGAGTAATAGGCCCTTTTGGTATTGGTAGCTGCAATGGCAATGGGCAACGTCTCCTACGGGTAAGTAAACTAAATGGTTTCAGAAAAACTAACACATATTACAAACACCGCGACATACATAAATACACATGGGTTTCACCTGATGGGCTGCATAAGAATATGATCGATTATATATTAATTAACAGCAAATGGGCTAGTTCTGTTAGGAATACCAGGGCATATAGGGGAGCTGAAATTGGATCTGACCATTACCTTGTTAAAAGTGTCTTGCAACTTAAACTTAAAAAGTGTTGTGCTAGGGTTAAAAAATTTACCTTTAATACTGAAGCTCTGAAAGACCCAGTTATAGCTAAAGCTTACCATGATAGGTTACTTAGTCATTATGACAGTCATGGTTTGCTTAATACTGAAGTTGAGGAAGAATGGGGCCATTTTAAACAGGCTTTTTTGGAAACTAACAGTACTCTTTTAGGGAAAAAGGAGCAGAGGAGGCAGAATTATTTAAGTGATAAGGCACTTGAGCTTATTTCAGAAAGAAGGAACTGCAGGAATGTCCTTAATCAGTACCCTACTAGTCCTAATAGAAAGCATTACAAAGAACTTAATAAACGTGTAAAGGATCAGTTAGCTATTGATAAGAATCTTTGGCTTGATGGCCTTGCTGACAAAGCTGAGGAAGCAGTTAGACAGCACAACAGCAGAGAGCTGTACCAGATAGTTAATGTTTTGTGTGGTAGAAAACGAACAGGTATACAGGGATTGAAGGATAAACAAGGCAAGGTTATAGAAGGTGAGGATTCTGTCATGGCTAGGTGGGCTGAGCATTTCAGTGATGTTCTAAACAATGTGGTTAGTTCTACTCCCATTGTTTGCAATGATGATAGATGCATTGTTGGCTTTAATGTTGGCCCTATAACACAATCTGAAGTTAGTTTGGCTATTTCTAAACTTAAACTTCATAAATCTCCAGGGGTGGATGAAATTACTACGGAAATGCTTACAGCTGGGAATGTTTCAGTTACCATTTGGATGACTGAAATTTTGAATAACTTTTATGATAAGGGCATGGTTCCTAAAGATTTTACCAGAGCTATTATTATCCCTATTTTCAAAAAAGGTGATCGCAGTTCTTGTGATAACTATAGGGGTATCAGCCTACTCTCCGTTCCAGGTAAAGTTCTTTCCATGATTGTGCTTAATAGAATTAAGAATCTGGTTGACAGGCAATTGCGTGATGAGCAATGTGGATTCAGAAGTGGTAGGGGATGTGTGGATCAGATAATTTCACTTAGGCAGATTCTTGAGAAATGTTTAGAGTTTCAGAAACCTTTGGTTGCTAGCTTTGTTGATTTCAAAAAGGCTTTCGACTTTGTTGATCGTCATAATTTGTGGTTGATTGTGAGATCATATGGTATACCAGACAAGCTAGTTAACATAATGAAACTCTCTATAATAACACTGAGTCATGTGTGAGAGTTGGTAAGTCTTGTAGCAATTGGTTTAGCATTACTTCTGGTGTTCGACAAGGGTGCATTTTGTCTCCTTTTCTCTTTAGTTTGGTTGTTGATTATGTTATGCGAAATTCACTTCAAGGGAAAGCTTTTGGCCTTAAATGGGCTGGAGATACGAAAATTTCTGATTTAGATTATGCTGATGATTTAGCCCTTTTGGCAAATGATGTTGATGAGATGAACTCTTTCATTCGAGCTGTTGATGAGACTGGTAGTAGAGTAGGTTTGGTTATAAACAGAGAGAAAACTAAAGTGATGAAAATTGGTCAGGCAGGTTGTGATTCAGTTAATCTGAATGGTTGCAGTCTTGAGCAGGTGTCACAGTTTAATTACCTTGGGAGCTGCGTAACTGATACTGGTGATGTGCGGCATGAGATTAACAGACGAATAGGTATTGCTGCGGGGACTTTTAAGAATCTATGGAGATTGTGGAGAAATAGGCGTATACACCTAAAGACTAAAATTAGACTGTATAATAGTTTGGTTCTTTCTAGGGTTAGTTATGGTAGTGAAACTTGGACGCTGTGTAAGCAAGATAACAGGAAACTAGATGCTTTTGATTCTAGATGCTTACGCAGTATCCTGGGTATTAGGTGGTTTAACTTTGTAACTAATGATGAGATTAGGCAAAGGAGTCTGCAACCTCCTTTAAGCAGCATATTGTGCAGAGAGAGACTACGCTGGTTTGGCCATGTTGCCCGTATGGATAATTATAGATTGGCGAATAGGGTTATGAACAGTGTGCCTAGAGGCCTCAGAAGGAGGGGGAGACCTAGGATGCGGTGGGCAGACAATGTCAAACAGGACCTTGTTAGAATTGGTGTACAGTGGCCGGATGCAGCAGATGTAGCTCAGGACAGATATGCTTGGAGAATTAAACTGCGCGGTCTGGTTGGACCTCCGTAGCCCATGGCTGCTTGATGATGATGATGACGACGACGACGACGACGACGACGATGATGATGATGATGATGATGATATAAATTTAGCAAAAAAGTGTATATCAAAAATAGATTACATAGTTCAATGGCTCAATTAAAGACAATCTCTAAATGGGAAGTCGATGATGAAGTTGCCATCCTTGGTAACTCATTCCAGCTTTTATAAATTTGATTTAAAAAAAATTGTAAAACTTGTGTTTATCTGATCAAATTGATTTAGATCTCTAAACTGTTTTACTGAGCTGTAATTTACGTTTGTTTACATAAGCTGTTTGTGCATACATGAATTTAGTTATGTTAAATAATATCCACATGCGAGTCATAGTTACTCTTATGGATAAGAAAATTGGACTCGATAAATGTATCTATATGCAGGCATTACTAATAATAATAATAATAATACCCCCTCAAGCAGCTGCTTGCCACAGAGGTCTGACAGGAGCCTGTCAGTTTATATGCCAGAGTAGAAGGTCTGAGAGGATGGCAGGACCTCAGCAGAAAAACGACATGAACATCCATGCCTTACCCGGGGCTCGAACCCAAAACTACGTTTATGTTAGCATTATAATGTAATTACAATGATTGTACTTTTGTGTAACATGTACAGTGAAATGGTGCTGTATATGATTGCCGTTCTTGATAAGGCAATGTAAGGTTACTTTCATGTTCCAATTTTGTTAACAATAAATAAAAATTAATAATAAAAAATTAATAATTATTATTTTGTGCCGTTGACTAATTATTATTTTTGTGTGATGATAATTATTATTTTTGTGTGTTGGGGATATCAGAATTGGATCAAAAGATAATGTGGAGAAATCATCATCATCATTATCCTCAAGTAGCCATGGGCTATGGAGGCCCAACCAGACCATGAAATTTAGTTCTCCAAGCAAGTCTATCCTGAGCTACATCTACTGCATCTGGCCACTGCACACCAATTCTAACAAGGTCCTGTTTGACATTGTCAACCCACCGCATCCTAGGTCTCCCCCTCTTTCTGAGGTCTTTAGGCACACTGTTCATAACCCTATTCGCTAATCTATAATTATTCATACGGGCAACATGGCCAAACCAACGGAGTCTCTCTCTGCACAATATGCTGCTTAAAGGAGGTTGCAAACTCCTTTGCCTAACCTCATCATTAGTTACAAAATGATCGGTAAATTAGACACAAAAAAAATATGGCGTAGAGCTGGTGTTTGGTCAATTTAACCAAATAATAATGATGCGGAATTGATATTGGATCAATTAGACTATAAGACAACGTGAAGAACTGTCATTCTCTCATTTAGGCCAAAAAATAACGAGAAAGAACTTACGTTCTATCAATCAGACCAAAAGACAACATGGTAAGATCTGACATTCTATCAGTTAGGCGGGTTGAGGGTTGTTTTACCTCTGAGCGGCACTTTTTTGCACACCATGGGCTAAATGTCCAGGTCACATGGACCCCAAAGGCTCAGAGAAGGTTGGGGGAGGGGACCCACTGGAACAGCTGTTGGGAGACAGATGGTAGCCTCCCGTCAAGGCCATCCAGCGTGTTCTTTAACGTGCACAGGGCATGGCTCTCCTCCACATGGCATCACGGCTTAACGTCCCATCCGACGGACGTCGGCCTTTCCAAGCCCATCGGTGTCCCCTACTGACCGTGGGCAGGGAGTTTTGCGGAGATAAATCTCACCGCTGACCCAGCTGGGACTCGAACCTCCGAAATGCAGATTATGAGCCTGGCGCGCTACCGACTGAGCCACCCCCGCCTCAATCTGTTAGGTCAAAAGACAACGAGGAAAACTGACATTCCGTCATTTAGACCAAAAGACAATGACAAAAACATGATTAGAGAATGAAATAAACTAAACGATCCCTAACTCCAATTTAGCCAACCAAATGACATTGCTGCTGCTGATATTCGATTTATTAGACCAATAGATAATAGTGGTGACAATGGTGAAAAACTGGCATTGCGTCAAATCCAAAATTCGTGTTTGCAGCGAATGTTTTGCTATCAACGTGATTTTCATTTAGTTAAAAGAATTCATTATATGTTTTAAGTAATGATTTTTATTAAACTCTTTGTTAGCTGTATATTGCTTTGTCAGCACTTAGATGTGCATGATATTTTCCTTAATATAAGATGACGTCGTTCACGCAGAAAACATTTTGCAGGACGTAGAGAAAGGAATTTCTGAGTTAGTTAATTAATTCCGTACTTTGCAAACAAAAACCCGTTTTAAAGATGGGAGGGGTTATCCAGAAGAGGATGTAAGGAGCCAAATAAACACATTAGCCTACAACATTCATATTTAATTTTTTTTTTTACTTTGAGTTAATCATTTAAACTCTCTACATTTATTTACATTGTAATAAGAAGTACTGGTATACTTTATTTACTACATTTCTAGTAAAATCAGACACTGAGGTTCAAATTGCTAATATTTGAGATATTACTTGTAAGTATTTTGAAACATATGGAAGGCAAATTGAAAAGCGATGAAAAAAAAATGAAATGGATGAGAAGTTTAGACATTAAAAGCATACACCATTGAGTATCATGAGTTCGGATCCCATTCCTAGCGAGACTCAATTCATCCCAGTTCACTCTTTTAATGTACCATAGGGTGTTGCCACACAGAAGACATGTAAGGATTTCGTCTTCTGTCCGACGACAATCTGTCAGTCTTCTCTCCGACGGACGGCGGTCTTTCCAAGTCCACAGGTGTCCCCTACTGACCGTGGGCAGGGGGTGGGGGAATTTTGCAGAGGTAAATCCCAACACTGACCCAGCTGAGACTCGAACTTGGGAACTACAGATTGTGAGCCTGGCGCGCTACCGACTGAGCCACCCCCGCCCCATTTTTTAATAGAGTAATACTAAACAAATAGGTAATTGACAGGTATGGCGTCTCTCTTAACATCAATATCAAATTTAGAGGAAAAATTGTCTTGAGCCTGGTAGGATCTGAACCCACGACCTCCTGATAACATGTCAGGTTCTTTATAGAGGAGATCTAGATTGGCAGTCGGTAGCTCAACGGTCAGAGCACCTGACATGTAAAAAGAAGATAGTGGATTCGGATCCCATCCGGCTCAAGACAATTTTTCCTCTGAATCTGATAACGATGTTAAGAGAGACATCATCCCTTTCAACCGAAGAAACATCGAAAAATTTATTAAATAACTAACGGTTAGGTTTTTCAGAAAGATTGATGACGACATAAGTTCGCATTTAATTGTGCTTTAGACTACTATGAAATCTCCCCACCCACAGCAAAAATTCCCACTGCACTCCATCTACGCGTTAATCAGGAGTTCAACATTTGACCCATCTCAGATTTCGGGGTCTTAACCACTTAGCCTCGTTAGCAGAGGATGTTCATTGGAGCTCCACGAACGACCATCAAACGAACCATCCGTCTGACTTCTTTGCCCGAAGTGAAGTGGAAAAGAAAATAAATCAGCATTGCCGCAAACCACTTCTTCATCACGACGGGACCGAAAATTAAACACAAGGAAAAATAAAACGTTTTTAGTCTTTCTATCTGTCCTCCTCCTCTTCCTTTCTGCCACTTTCACTTCTCTCTCTCTATCTGTTTCTTTTTTTTATTTTCCTATTTTTTTTTTCGTCTGTCCCCCAGCATAATTTGATTCTGCCTTTTCTACGCCAGCCAACTTTTTCGTTTCTTCTGCCCGCCTCGTTCTGTCCATCTGTCTCTCCCCCCCTCTCTCTCTCTTTTCCTCTGACATTTTAATTAATTACTTTCCGGCGTTCGGGCGACACAGGCTCAACAACGTGAATAATAACTACCACACCTTTCTTGGCTATCCCATTTCAACTCCATTACATGTCGGAAGTTGGCACAAATAGAAAGAATAACCATAGGCGCAATGGGAAATTAGAGAATTAACGAGACGTTGGTGCAGCCCTAAATGAGGACAACGTCTTTTTCCCCCATACTAATAACGCTGATGAGAATTACCAGAAGAGGGACAATGACTGAACACGCTCTCAAGAGAAGAAGCCAGCGAAAAAGCAAAAGAAAAACACACGCATTTATCTCTTTATTACGACTTGGTGGTTAATTGAAAGGTTCTCAAATACTGCATTTCTTCTTTTCTGTCTAATTATGATATTCTGATGTTATTTCTTTTCATTATTACAGCAGTATCTGAGATTTTTTTTTTTTGCTCCTGTTAATCCAATCATTGTTTTCCTGCTAATTGTGTTCACACACTAAATGCAAATTACTGTGATGAAACGATTTTGCTTGCTTAAATAATCAAGCGAAATGTTTTAAAAAGGATATGAAAACATTATATCACTTCTTTTGTTTATCTACTATTAAATAACTCAGACAAGGTCGTTAACAGCGCTGATTTCGGAATTTTAAGTGCTCTTTTTGCTTCGATTACCACAATGCGGTAGCTAAGAAATACAAATAGCAGACAGGGGATTTAATTAGATGAAACATTTTTCGATGCAATTTATTACAAACTTAGGAAATATCAAATTTACTGAAGTGCTTTTTGAGAAAAAAAGATTCATTTGGTAGTCAATGAGCAAATAACAGATTTGTTCCGATTCTGTTAAGAATTAGAGATAACACAATTAAAACAGAAACGAAGACAAATACTTCGGATCAGGATTTCTAAAACTTTTCCAGAAGCGACCCATTCTTGAGTTTAAAAAAAGAGAAGTATGCCATCAGCGACACTTAACTGGACCTTAAAATATGTTAAGAGTGACCTTTAAGAGAAAGGGAAAAAAATAAATAAATATCAGCATCTCTCTTATCCAACTCCCTAGTCTCAAATTAAAATTACTATTTCCTGTTCCTTAAAATATCTTTATTTTATAAAATAATAATTCCCCTTCAACAATGGGACAGGGGTGGCCAGTTGATAGCCCACCAGACTCCTAATCTGTAGTTTCCAGGTTCAAGTTCCATCTGGGTCAGCGTGCAAAATTTATCTCCGCAGAACTCCTCGATCTGTAGGGGACAACGTTGGGCTGGAAAGACCGTTAAGCCGTCGGATGGGACGTTAAAGCCGTGGCCAGTGTGCGGGAGAACAATATCTTGTGCAAGTTAAAGAATACGTTGGATGGCCTTGACGAGAGGCTACCATCTATCTCCCAACAATGGGTCCCTCTCCAAACCTCCTCTGAGCCCTTCTCTGAGTCCCTCTCCCAACGTTCTCTGGGGGGCGGGGGGGGGCTCAGTCGGTAGCGCGCCAGGCTCGTAATCTGTAGTTCCCAGGTTCGAGTCCCAGCTTGGTCAGCGTTGAGAGTTATCTCCACAAAATTCCCCGCCCTGCCCACGGTCAGTAGGGGATAGCGATGGGCTTGGAAAGGCCGTCGTCCGTCGGATGGGACGTTAAGCCGTGGCCCCGTGTGCGGGAGAGCCATACCTTGTGCACGTTAAAGAACACGCTGGATGGCCTTGACGGAAGGCTACCATCTGTCTCCCAACAGCTGTTCCAGTGGGTCCCCTCCCCCAACCTTCTCTGAGCCTTCGGGGTCATGTGACCTGGCCATTTAGCCCATGGTGTGCAAAAAAGTGCCGCTCAGAGGTAAAACAACCCAACAACCCAACGTTCTCTGAGCCCCAAGATAGAGGTCTGAGAGGAACCTATCATGCGTAGAGAAGATCTGTGAGTTTATGCCCTATCGGGGCTTGAACCCTGGTCCCTTTGATTAGTGGTCAAGCACTAACTAACATTGATACTAAACTTCAGTATCAAATGAAACACTATACCAGAGATCCTTTTCGTTTATCAAATCGGAAATTGTTAGCATCACAACCCTTCAGATTTTAAATGAATAAATTACTAGCGATCTTTTCTGCTTGAGTCAAAAAGGGAAATGCTTTAGCAGAGATTCATCACCGAAGTTTCAAAGTCTAAATATGATACATTATCAGCGCCATCTTCTGTCTCAAAACAGATATAATTGCCAGCGACCTTTTAATAACCCCAAAACAAAGAGACGCTAGAAAAGGTCGCGGAGTTGCTTCAGTCGGTAGCGCGCCAGTCTCGTAATCTGCAATTCCCAGGTTCAAGTCCCTCCTGAGCATGCGTGGAGATTTATCTCCGCTAAACCTCCACCCTCCCCTCTCTCAGAAAGGGGACACCTATCAGATTAGAAAGGCCGTCGTCCGTCAGATGGGACGTAAAGCCATGGTCTCGTGAGCGGAAGAACCATACCTTGTGTACTTTAAAGAACACGCTGGATGGCCTCGACGGGAGGCTACCATCTGTCTCCTAAAGCTGTCCCGTTGTTCCCCTCCTCCCAGCTTTCTCTGAGCCCTTGGAGTCTTTGTGACCTGGCTATTTAGACAATTATTATGTGCAAAATAGTGCCGCTCAGAGGTAAAACAATTCAAACTTTATAAAAAAACATTTTTTGACAAAACGACGATTGTTCAAAACAATAAAACTTAAGGAACAAGCATGTCAGGTTTTGATGCTATCCTGATTATATATTTTAGCCATTTTATGTACGTATTTGCATTTGACCTTGCTCTGTAACGCTTCATGTGAAACTGTCTCCTTTTTCCCACTTCTGGTGGGGCGGGGGTCGGTAGCGCATCAGGCTCGTAATCTTAGTTCCCAGGTTCGAGTCCCAGCTGGGTCAGCGTTGAGATTTATCTCCGCAAAATTCCCCGCCCTGCCCACGGTCAGTAGGGGACGCCGATGGGCTTGGAAAGGCCGCCGTTCGTCGGATGGGACGTTAAGCCGTGACCCCGTGTGCGGGAGAGCCATACCCTGTGCACGTTAAAGAACACACTGGATGGCCTTGACGGGAGGCTACCATCTTTCTCCCAACAGATGTTCCAGTGGGTACCCTCCCCCAACCTTCTCTGAGCCTTCGGGGTCCATGTGACCTGGCCATTTAGCCCACGGTGTGCAAAAAAGTGCCGCTCAGAGGTAAAACAACCCAACGTTAAAGAACACGCTGGAATGCCTTGACGGGAGGCTACCATCTGTCTCCCAACAGATGTTCCAGTGGGTCCCCTCCCCCAACCTTCTCTGAGCCTTCGGGGTCCATGTGACCTGGCCATTTAGCCCAGGGTGTGCAAAAAAGTGCCGCTCAGAGGTAAAACAATCCAACCCAACCCACTTCTGGTGAAGGCTATTTATGGCTGATGTATCCTATTGCAATTAGCAAGAGAGGTTTATTGCACTTGATCGATGGTGATCGCTTTCTTTCCGGCCTGGCTTTTTTTAAGTTGGAGTGCAGACTAAATGACTGTACCATAGAACAGGGAATACAGCGCTTGGACGAAGAGAGTCGGACAGCCCGTCGCCAAGATCAGGCAGTTCCATCTGCATTGGCTGTTAGGAGCAGACGAATACTGCTGCTGCTCAGTGAATAGGAAATTCACGAAGAGTCGATAGGTTTTTCCTCTGTTAGGTGTGTAGAAGAAGCGTCCGGGTAAAAAAACTTCACATGGTTGTTTGTAGCCAACATAGCCAGTAGCCAAAGTCAGTTCTCACGGAGACATCTGTAAATAAGCTCAATTGAGAAAAAATTAGTCACCCCTGGCTGAATGTCACCAAATAGCGCGTAACGCCTCGGTGTGACGAGGAACAGCCGAAATTCTGTCTAGCATGGATGCCATCAGTAAGTGGATGTAGTGCACATCAATATTCATCAACTCTTCCAGCAACAAATGCCGCAGTTATGCCAGATTGGCCAGATGGCTGGGATGGTGCTTCACTCGTTGCCCAAATAGTCCCACAAGTTTTCTATGGGATTCAAATCCGGGGATTTTGCGGGCCAGTCGAGATGTTCGAAGGCTTCAGAATGCTTGTCGTGCCAATCTGACACACTTCGAGCCCTGTGCACGCGACAATTGTCATCTTGGAAGACTGGGGTATCCTTCTGGTGTTCACTGTGGAGATGCTGCACAAAAGGCAACATGTGGTTTTCCAGTAGCTCCATATAACCCTTCTGGTTCAAGTGTGACGTCACTGCAGCCAAAGGACCCATTTCCTTGTACATGAAAAAACCACAGAACATCACAGAGACTCCTCCAGCTTGAACAGACAGAACCTTGCACATAGTCCACATGGAAGGCTTCATGCAACTTACGATGTACCCATCGCCTCACACCATTCGAGTACAAGCAAAACGTGACTCATCCGACCAGATCACACGCTTCCAAGAGTCAACAGTCCAGTCTTTGTGGCGCCGCATCCACTGTAGCCGTGCAGCCTTGTGCAGAGATGTTAACATGTGTCTCTTCCATGGTACTCTGCTCCAGATATCCATGGCATGCAGTTCCCTTTGGAGTGTTTGTTCAGAAATAGCTTGTTCTAGGCCTGCATTGACTGACTGAAGCAATTCCTGCCTCGTTGCAAAGCGGTTTGTCCTAATAGTGCGTGACGGCCATGTTTCACGGAGCAACTAACACACACGTGGCACACAACCACTTCTTGTCACTGTATGAACCCGTAGCGCACGGCACCGCTATTTGTAGGGCGCGTTTATTACTGATGTGCCCTCTGTTGCTGTCGAACGGACCTAACACCCTTACGGCAGGGAGATGACTAATTTTTTGTCCGATAAACTTATCTTCAGCATTAGACCTTTTTTAAACTTGGACTCACTCTTCAATTCTTAAACTCCGAAAGCCCAATATCAGAAAGAACCAAAAGCACATTTCCTTATCTGTGGGGCGCTGTGTATAAATTAAATTCGAAAACTCCCAGGAACCGAAAAAATATTTTATCGAAGTCACAAAAAAGAACTATTTCAGAAATGAAATTTAATCCAAATATTGAAATAGTAATACGTTCGAAATGGCATTTTTACCAAGTATCCTCTCAGACCTTCTACTCTGGCATATAAACTGACAGGCTCCTGTCAGACCTCTGTGGCAAGCAGCTGCTTGAGGGGGTATTTATTTTTTTATTTTTTTTTACCCCCGAGTGGTTAGCGTGACTGTCTATTGGTCAAAGGGACCTGGGTTCGAGCCCCAGATAAGACATGGATGTTCGTGTTGTTTTTCTGCTGAGGTCCTGTCATTCTTACAGACCTTCCACTATGGTGTATTAAACTGGCAGACTCCTCTCAGATCTCTGTGGCAAGCAGCTACTTGAGGGGATATTTTTTTAAACAGTAGTATGTTACAAACAACCATACGATACTCAAATCATAAATATGTTAACAAACGTTTATCTCCAAGACTAAAAATATTAGTACTTTAAAGACGACATTTGATTGGGTTGGATTGTTTTACCTCTGAGCGGCACTTTTTTGCACACCATGGGCTAAATGGCCAGGTCACATGGACCCCGAAAGCTCAGAGAAGGTTGGGGGAGGGGACCCACTGGAACAGCTGTTGGGAGACAGATGATAGCCTCCCGTCAAGGCCATCCAGCGTGTTCTTTAACGTGCATAGGGTATGGCTCTCCCGCACACGGGGCCACGGCTTAACGTCCCATCCGACGGACGGCGGTCTTTCCAAGCCCATCGGTGTCCCCTACTGACCGTGGGCAGGGCGGGGAATTTTACGGAGGACGACATTTGAACAAAATCTCAAAATTCATTAAAAACCATCCATTTTCCTAAGTCTCAAAAAAAAAAAGCATTAGAAAAGAAAATTTACCCGTAGAAAAATGTCGTTTGGGACCTTTTGGAACGTGGGAAACGTTTAATAAGTGTGGTCTTGGTCTAGCCGATGGCAAAAGGCCAATTATGGATAGAATGAGTCACACATTTAAAAGTATCAAGACAAAATTCAATAAGAGTTGGCAACAAGAATTAAAAAAACGTATTGTCTGTGGCGTATATGTGATGCTCGTTTCCAAAGAAAATGAAGGTTTTCATTTTCCGATCTTAGCACACTCTAACAGTTAAAATACGAACTAACGGATGATTGGGTTGGCGAGCCCAATCATCAACTCAACCTTTCGGAAGGTTCATTTTTTACATTATTACTATGCGAATTACTATGCGAATAGTAATATTTCATTGGCACTTTTATTTCTATAGAAAGACAGATAGCAAAATGAAACAACTAGCTCGTTTTTTTTTAACGAGCTAAAAAAGCGATCTGATAGAAAAAAATGTCCGAGTGAATAAATGCGACGCTCGGCTTTAAAACAAAGACATTCGATCAGCAAAGATATTCGATTGACAATAGCGAACAATCGATTATGTTTGACTGTTTAACAATAAAATCCTTTCCCATCCCTCCAACACAGAGAAAAATATCACGAATGGGAAACAGCAGGTCGTGTTGGAAGTGCTCAGCTGATGACTGGATGACGCTCTCAAGGCATGTTCGTGTCTCACAAGTAGGCCTTAGACGTCAAATCGAAAAGCTGAAATAGCAATCAAGCGATGATCGTAAATTGTCTCCCACTTGAGGTGAAAAAGCAGTTCAAGATAGGATGGCCCTGCAGGGGATCGCATCTTGCGATAATTCTGTAGAGACAACTGCTGAAGGTTGGGTTGGGTTGTTTTACCTCTGAGCGGCACTTTTTTGCACACCATGAGCTAAATGGCCGGTCACATGGACCCCGAAGGCTCAGAGAAGGTTGGGGGAGGGGACCCACTGGAACAGCTGTTGGGAGACAGATGGTAGCCTCCCGTCAAGGCCATCCAGAGTGTTCTTTTACGTGCACAGGGTATGGCTCTCCCGCACACGGGGCCACGGCTTAACGTTCCATCCGACGGACGGCGGCCTTTCCAAGCCCATTGGTGTCCCCTACTGACCGTGGGCAGGGCGGGGAACTTTGCGGAGATAAATCTCAACGTTGACCCAGCTGGAACTCGAACCTGGGAATTACAGATTACGAGCCTGGCGCGCTACCGACTGAGCCACCCCCGCCCCACTGCTGAAGGCAAAGAGATAAAGATTGTTCAACGATCTCGGTGTAAAAATTCCGATCAAGAGAAGGGAAGGAGTCCTCCATCGGGGAACACAAGGAGGACCTGATGCTGGAGAGGATTTAACATTCTCACCACAGATTCCGGGGCTGAACCATAGATCTGTGATCCACAGTTCAGTTTATATCTGACAAATGCATGATACAAGTGAAGCAAAACATTAGTTCAGTCCTCAAGAGATGTAGAAGAGAACTTTTCCCTTTCAAGATGAGACCGACGAACTTCAGGAGTCTCTGTCGAAACAGGAATGATGGAATCCTCGAGTTACAACTTGGAGTACAGAAGAAGATTACGCTTGCGGCAAAAGATCATGCAAGCGATCTTCTTCAAGGGATCCGAAATCAGTTTGCCGTCACCTAAACTCAGAAACAGTTCAGGAGTGTTTCCAGTTGCCGCTCAATAACTGTCTTGCCGAAAAAAGGATTGAAAACAAAGAACGATAGAATCAAAAATACAAGAGATCACTGACTACATTCAGAGGAAGTAGTCACGTGACAGAATTTATATTGACGACAGAAAGTGTATCACTCAAGATACGACCTTGGTGATTCCCCTGTTCCTGGAAGAAAAGCGATAGTGTGCCACCGACATTCTGTCGACTTTCCTTAATCCAGATGAGTTAGACATTGACCATTCTCTCCAACATGGGACGGAGCTAGCTCAGTCGGTAGCGCGTCAGGTTCGAGTTCCAGCTGGGCCAGCGTTGAGATTTATCTCCGCAAAATTCCCCGCCCTGCCCACGTTCAGTAATGGACACCGATGGGCTTGGAAAGGCCGTCCATCGAATGGGACGTTAAGCAGTGGCTCCGTGTGCGGGAGAACCATACCTTGTGCACGTTAAAGAACACGCTGGCCTTGACGGGAGGCTACCATCTGTCTCCCAACAGATGTTCCAGTGGGTCCTCTCCCCCAACCTTCTCTGAGCCTTCGGGGTCCTTGTGACCTGGGCATTTAAACCATGGTGTGGAAAAAAAGTGCCGCTCAGAGGTAAAACAACTCAACCCATCTGTCTCCAACACGTTGCACACACATCTCGTCAATGATATGGGATGGTAACTGGAAAGAACCTTGGGATATTTCCCTTGTTTTGGAAAGGCCAAGATCAGAGTCTCCCACCAGGAATGCGAAAACTGCTCCTCCAGGAAAATGGGATTAAAAATGTGAAGCAGCCGATTCTTACTCGATGCTTCACATTTGAAGGTGAAAGATACAGGAGCATTTTCTCATGAACATTGTCTGTTCCAATAGCAGAAGCACTAGAAAAATGTAAGTCGCAGCTCATGTACTGTGAATGGACTGTTTAGAACTTCAGGATATTCGAGTGGAGGGACATTGAGAGGTTTTTCTCTTCCCAACCAGAAGCAACTGATGAGGAAGAAGAAGAGATGGTGCAGAAAGATTCTCCCAGAGTATTAGCAATTGCTATGGGATTATTAATTGCCTCTCTTAAGTTGCAATGTGCTCTGAGATCGATAATGAATAGAACAAATAGCTCTCACTCATCTTCCGGACTTTTGCGCTACCCGATGTTAGAACTTGTCCTGTGAGTGATGTTAATAAGAGTGTAACATTCCTTTTGGCACTGAGGTTGGACGAAGCAAGCTCTCGTCCGTAACGATAGAGCAGTTAGAAAATGTCCTCAAAGTTTTTCTTTTTATAGACACTCATAAGTCCACCAACTGTTAATAGTTACTCATATATGTAGAATTCATACTGATGTAATTGTTATGCATGTAATGCATCTATTTAACTGGTATAAATGGAGTGGGCCATTGGTAATCTCGTGAGTGGCACAACAATTGTCCCCTCCTACCAAATGCATACTTAATTTTAAATGCCGAATTTTACCATTTCTGAACCTCGTAGAATACATCACGTTTTTGGGAAAAAATTAAATTTCCCCCCCAAAAAAGTTACAAATCAGTAGAGGAAATAGGCTGGAGCACTGACTCACGGCTTCGTAGGTTGGGTTGTTTTACCTCAGAGCGGCACTTTTTTGCACACCATGGGCTAAATGGCCAGGTCACATGGACCCCGAAGGCTCAGAGAAGGTTGGGGGAGGGGACCCACTGGAACAGCTGTTGGGAGACAGATGGTAGCCTCCCATGAAGGCCATCCAGCGTGTTCTTTAACGTGCACAGGGTATGGCTCTCCCGCACACGGGCCACGGCTTAACGTCCCATCCGACGGACGGAGGCCTTTCCAAGCCCATCGGTGTCCCCTACTGACCGTGGGCAGGGCGGAGAATTTTGTGGAGATAAATCTCAACGCTGACCCAGCTGGGACTCAAACCTGGGAACTACAGATTACGAGCCTGGCGCGCTACCGACTGAGCCACCCCCGCCCCACACGGCTTCGTAGGACCCTGGTGAGAAGGACCTGATTGGTTTCCTAGAAACAGTTTTTTTAACAGAAATTAGTTACGGAGTAAATTAGTAGCGAATATTAATACTTGTTAGGTGAATATAAATCAAACTGGATAGGAAATTATTAAGGCAAGAAAGGTATATTTCTAATACTTGCTCTCGGTTCTCCTTTGCTAGGATTTCTACAGCCATCACCTTCTAGTTCTCGTATTCTTCTTTCTTCTGCCCGTATTCTTTCTTTTATACATCTAAATACGGAAAACATCATCGTTCATTTTTTACATTATTTGTAGGCACGTGTCGTCGATTATATGGAAATATTTCCGATTTATAGGATCATGCAAAGGAAGTTGGTAGAAAAACAACACGTTTCTTTTCGTCTTGCTGTTAGTGAATGTGGAGTGTTATTGAGGGCTTTGGGTTGTTTTACCTCTGAGCGGCACTTTTTTGCACACCATGGGCTAAATGGCCATCCATGGTCACATGGACCCCGAAGGCTCAGAGAAGGTTGGGGGAGAGGACCCACTGGAACAGCTGTTGGGAGACAGATGGTAGCCTCCCGTCAAGACCATCCAGCGTGTTCTTTAACGTGCACAGGGTATGGCTCTCTCATGCACACGGTGCCACGGCTTAACGTCCCATCCGACGGATGGGGCCTTTCCAAGCCCATCGGTGTCCCCTACTGACCGTGGGCAGGGCGGGGAATTTTACAGAGATAAATCTCAACGCTGACCCAGCTGGGACTCGAACCTGGGAACTACAGATTACGAGCATGGCGCGCTACCGACTGAGCCACCCCCGCCCCGTTATTGAGGGCTTTTGACATTCATTTAACCCTATAAACAGCAATACATTTTCCTAATTAAATCCTTAGAATCATATTTTTGTGATAGTTCTCAACATAATATTTTACTTAACATTCAGTCTTCAACTACTGCATCTAGATTGAAGAGATTTTACCGCATAATAATTACGTGCTTGTAATTAAACCAGCATTTTATTTAAACCAAGGAAATATTTGAAAAACATTGTTGTAAATAAGGAGTATAATGTAACTGACAACTTTGCAACATACAAAATTGCTGCTTTTGAAAATTTAGGTGCCCAGAAAAAGCGTCTTGTCCCAGGACCTACTTGTTCCTCCCTCTTATAAATCATTGAAAATCGTAACCTTTTAGGAGTATTATGCAAGATATAACAGTCATACCTTGCCCATAGTAATTATTGTTCTTTTTTCCTACTCTCTAAATTTCCAAATAATTTCTGTTTTGCTTTCCTGAAATCTTCTAGCTTCTTCTTCTTACAGTAAATAGGTTATTGTTTGGGCTTCTAAAATTCTGTCTGGGTTTCTTGACAGCGATTTCTATTAGATACAGACCCGAGTAATGGTATCTGGGTTGGGTTGTTTTACCTCTGAACGGCACTTTTTTGCACACCATGGGCTAAATGGCCAGGTCACATGGACCCCGAAGGCTCAGAGAAGGTTGGGGGAGGGACAGCTGTTGGGAGACAGAGGGTAGTCTCCCGTCAAGGCCATCCAGCGTGTTCTTTAACGTGCACAGGGTATGGCTCTCCCGCACACGGGGCCACGACTTAACGTCCCATCCGACGGACGGCGGCCTTTCCAAGCCCATCGGTATCCCCTACTGACGTGGGCAGGGCGGGGAATTTTTGCGGAGATAAATCTCAACGCTGACCCAGCTGGGACTCGAACCTGGGAACTACAGATTACGAGCCTGGCGCTCTACCGACTGAGCACCCCCGCCCCAATGGTATCTGGAAGTAGCCGACAGCTTCAAATGTGTATTTCTGCTCAAACAATTACACATCTGGTTTCATTAAAGCGACGTCCTACCAAACAAGTATAGCATACAAAGTAAACATGTTAAAAACAACTTTGAAAGAAATGGGAAAAAATCATAAGGACAGACTTTAAGTATGAGAATTACTAACATAAATAATTATACGCATTTACATCCTTATACTTATTCATTTTACCATTAAAATTTAAGTGGTCAATTCTGGGAAGAATACAACTACCTTCACAAGATCTCAAAAACCTAAATTCGTCGGAAACGAATCTTCATTCGTTCCAAATCGATGATACGTTAGAAAAGACCTTTCTCCCAAATAGGCAAATCGTACAGTCGCTCAAAAAAGTATCCGAACACTATGGTTGATTACAGAATTCAGAAAAAATATCTGGCAACGATTTTTTTAGAAATTTGTGATCTGGCAACCTACGTGTCACGTGATTACAGAATTCAGGAAAAATATCTGGAGCGTGTACAGCAACTGTACACGCTCCAGTTACCGTTCACAACAAACTGGAGCGTGTGCAGTTACTGCACACGCTCCAGTTTGCTGTGAACGGTAACTGCACACGCTCAATATTTCCGTGAGTGAGCCCACACGATCTAGTATCAAAATAATATGACCACCTACAGTCGCTCAAAAAATATCCGAACACTATGGTTGATTACAGAATTCAGAAAAAATATCTGGCAGCAAGTTTTTTAGAAATGAGTGATCTGGCAACCTTCGTGTCACGTGACACGAAGGTTGCCAGATTCTGTAATCAACCATAGTGTTCGGATATCTTTTTTGAGCGACTGTATTCAAATGTGTATAACAAAACTATAGAAAAGAATTATTTAAAAATCTGCCATTCATCAATTTGACTATTTTCGTCTTCTCCACCAACTTTGGAGTGTATTTAGAGCATTTGAATGGCTTCGGCGCTTTGAAACTATCGTCTGCCAACCTGCTTTAGTGCTTGTTTTCAACGAATAAAAAAATTGCATAGTTGAATATGGAACCAAAACTGCTGTGAACGGTAACTGCACACGCTCAATATTTCCGTGAATGAGCCCACAAGATCCAGGTCTTTGCGAGCTCACACGATCTAATGTGATGTGAACATTAACAGCAACAGCTCCAGTTTGCTGTGAACGGTAACTGCACACGCTCCATATTCATTGCATTATATATATATATTAAAAAATATCCGAACACTATGGTTGATTACAGAATTCAGAAAAAATATCTGGCAACGATTTTTTTAAAAATTAGTAATCTAGCAACCTTCGTGTCACGTGACACAAAGGTTTGCTTATAATTTCGTTGTTATAATTTCGACAATATAGTCAGAAACACAAGCATCGACTCTCCAAACAAGACATCATTAACATTTTTTTTTATCTTCATCTTCAAAGAACCATAGATTTTCATTGAATTCCAGAAAGAATGATCCAGTCTACTTTTATTGGTCGAGATGATCTGCTTGCAGATGGATGAACAGTGAGAAATTCGTTATGGAAAGGGAAGGGGATCAACTGGATAGTTTTCAGAAAAGTAAATGGCCCTACAGCATGTTCTGTAACTCGCACAGGTGCTATCTCTGCTATGTACACAACCACTGTTTAACGTCGCACCTCAAGAGCCCACTATGGAAGAATAGTAATGCAGAAGTCTGATTATCTTTTAAAAATGAACAACAACGTTTCGTAGTAAAAATAAAACAATAACATAAATATCTAGCAATCCGGTTGAAAAATGTTAAATGATCATTTGATGATACTTACCCCTTTATTTTGAACACTTTCCCATGGCCGAGTGGTTAGGACGCTTGGCTACTGATCTAAGGGACCTGGGTTCGAGCCCCGGATAAGGCATGGTTGTTTGTGTCGTTTTTCTGCTGAGGGCCTGCCATCCTCTCAGACCTTCTACTCTGGCATATAAACTGACAGGCTCCTGTCAGACCTCTGTGGCAAGCAGCTGCTTGAGGGGGTATTTATTTATTTATTAAACACGCGAGAAGAATGGACAATTTCGTAAAATCTTTTAGAAAAAAAATATTTTGCATAAAAGGGCGAATTCAGCATATAATTCTAGTTATGCTTGTGCATAAAAACGTAATATCAATCAATATATAGAGGTATCTAAAAATCTTTAAAAGAACCTCCTTTGTAGATTTTAAAGCATATATTATGCAGATAAAGAAAAAGATCTAGTGGGGATAAAAATGTCGCTACAGTTGAAATGCATGAGTCTACATCAAATAACAAAGAAGGGGAAAAAAATGCGAACGTCCTGTGGGCACGTGAAGACTGTCACTGTTTTACGAAGCGAAGATGGAAAAGGAAAAAAAAAGGGTGGGTGGGAGGAAGTGGGGGAGGAATGCACGAGCGAACGTGAAAGATGGAGTGAAGAAATCCTGAATCGCCATCTCGTTTGCATAACAATGGGCATGTCCACGAGAAAGGAAGGAATCGGTTGGAGGACGGAGCAAAAGGGATCGGGAAAGGAGGATGGGGAGAAGGATGCTCAGAGGAGAGAAGATGTCACAGACGAGTAACGACGTTAGATAGCCATGCTTGGCCTTGGTTTGCCCCCAAGGTAGAATATAGCACTCCACTATCAATATCTCAGCCTCCCTAGTGGCTGGAGGCAGATCGCATTGAAACCCATCAGCCCTCTATTCAGCTGGTAATTTGCAATCAGAATTCCAATTTTTTGGCGGGGACAGCGATTCTTGCCTCGGAGGGTGCGCGGGGGAACGATGAAAGACAGATAGGCGGGCACGTGAGAGAGCGGACCTTCTCGAAGACAAGAGGCGCAGATATTGTGGCAATTTGTCGTGTTTTAAAAGCAATTGCAACACGACGAGACGAGGTAAACCCAATTTGTAACGTACCACCGCTTCGTCGGATACTGCGAGGGGAAGGAATACACGCTCGTCGACAGACCCGCATTTCCATCGGAAGCACTCGTTTAGTCGGATCACTGGGACCGTCCACAAATCTATTCGTGGGAGGGGTCTTTCGAAATCAAGCGAGCAAAGATTCCGAGAATTCTTTAACATGTCAGCAAAGTCGAATTTTGGCGTCGATTTCTTCTGTTTTGAAACACGATTTTTTTTTTTATCAACGAAAAGCAATGGGGATTTCTTTTTTGGTTTCTTTCACATTTTTAAAGTACAGAATATTTAAGCAATCTCATAGTTTTGTTTAAGTGTATGTGCAGCTAAGGCTATGCTGGCTATTCAAGGCAATAAATGTAATCTAGAGTTTCACTAGAGTACATAGTTCAAATAAACCTGGATCTAAGAAATTTTGGAAGGAACAAATTGCACCTAACGAATTTAAATGCAGTTTTTAAAAATTATATATATATACTAGCAGATTAAGCTTGTTAGAATGGGGCATGTTGTTTTGGTATGAATAAAATTACAATTAATATTCAATTAAATATTTTATTTTTAGTAAAACTTTATCCAAAATCTGTAATCTTCTAAATCTAATGTCACATCCTTGTTGTTGTTAATATCACCCCTTGAAAGGGGAGGGTACAAGTGGGGGGGGGGGGTTGCCCTGGGTGCCACAACCCAGAGGGCGGCGAAAAAGCCTTTAAGAAGCCAAATTTCAGAAATAATTTTCCATTTCGCTTATTTTGGTGATTTTGCGATGTTTTCGCCAGTTTGCTGCCCTTAGTTCAGAGGATTTCAAAACTGATGCACTGCAATTCACTGGACTGTTGGTGAGGCAGTAACAGTCACTCGCTACGGATGGCAAATTACCTAGTCACGCCACTGTTTGCCACAAGTCTAAAAAATGTTATTCTGTGATCATTAGGAAGTGTCCCTTGATTCTCTGGGGCGGGGGTGGATCAGTCGATAGGGCGCCAGGCTCGTAATCCACAGTTCCTAGGTTCGAGTCTCAGCTTGGCCAGTGTTGAGATTTACCTCCTCAAACTCTCCGCCCCAATCAGTCAGTAGGGGGACACCGATGGACTTGGAAGATGCCGCCGTCCGTCGGATGGGATGTTAAGCCGTGGCGCCGTGTACTGGAAGCCATACTCTGTGTACGTTAAACAACACGCTGGATGGCCTTGACGAGAAGCTACCATCTGTCTCTCAGCAGGCTGTCCAGTAGGTTCCTCCAACCCTCTCTGAGCTCTCGGGCTCCTTGTAACCTGGCCAGTTAGCTCACTGTATGCAAAAAAATGCCGTTCAGAGATAAAACCCCTGATTCTCTTTGTTTTTAAGTTTTCCAACTGTCAATGCAAAAAACATCAGAGGATTTAAATTTGGTCTTCTACTATGAATGGACCAGAAATTTAAATATATGTGTGTTGTTAAGATTCTTAATGAGAGTTTGCGCAGAAAATTTGAGGTCGATTGTCCCGTGGCCAAGAGGTTAGCACGCTTGGCTACTGATCTAAGGAACTCTGGGTTCGAGCCTCGGGTAGGCATGGATGTGTGTGTTGTTTTTCTGCTGAGGTCTTGCCATCCTCACAGACCTTCTACTCTGACGTATTAAACTGACAGGCTCCTGTCAGACCTCTGTGGCAAGCAGCTGCTTGAGGGGGCATTTATTATTACTTTTTTCAGGATTAAAAAGGGCTGAGATACAAAGCGTTACAGAAATAATGGCCTAAAGGCAGAATAAGGATTTTAATGGTTTGATATTTTCACAACTTAATATTGTCAAATAATGCAAAATATTCTTTTCCGCTTCCTTATAGTGGTCTTTTAAAAAACATTCTTGCAAAATATGTGTAATAAATAGTTCACTTTTTTTTTCAGCTTCCTGTCTTTAAAGTCTTCTAAGAAGAGAATTCAGACCTTCTTCCTCTATCTGTCGCCTTGGTTCTAGTACAATACTAGAAAACGCTAATTTTCGATTAAATCTTATATTGCATATAAAGTTGAGATGTTTTGATTCAGGGTAACACTTTTTGGCACGCAATTGGCTAAATTTCCAGGTTATAAAGAACCCAACAATTCAGAAACGAGTAGAAGAAACAGATCCACTTCACAGCAGTTAAGAGACAGATGGAAATCTTCCTAAAATACATCTTTTAGAAAAGGGGAAAAGTTCTAATGCAAAGGTCTTAATAATAATAACTTTATTTCCATATTCATTTATAAAAACATTACATCAAAAATTTGCAATAAAAGCTTGAATGGAAACACATGAACAAAATAAATTAAAAATGAAAACCATGAAAAAATATATATATATAACTTTAGCATCTCCTAACTATTACCAATGGGATAACAAACCCGTCGAGGTAATTAAATGAATTATATACAAATCATTAGGCAACATTAGCTAAAATGAAGGTTCAATGTTTGTTCAATGTAATTAAATAAAAAGGTAATTTTTAATTAATTACATTGAACAAAATTCAAAATCATTTCTGTGAATTAAACATTCTTTAAGTTTGTGCTTAAAGTTTGTGCTTAAAAATAATTTGATTGTTTAGGTTTCTGAAATCATCTGGTAATGAACTGAACATTTTTGGAGTAGAAAATTTGTTTTTGACAGGCAGTTTTTTAACTTTTGGGACAACGTAAATTCTTCCCGATTTCTTAGAATAATATGACTTTACCTTTAATTTAAACCATCCAGAGTTATTAAAGCGAAATGGTATGGACTTGAATATAAAAGATTAGCTGAGTGTTAGAAGAGAATTAAGCGAATAAATATTCAGCAAGGTCTCCTCTCTTATTTTAAATACACATTTTACTACTTTATTTTATAATCCAATGGTAGGATTTAAATTTGTAAAATAATTACCTACTCAGACACAGATTCCATACTGTGTAGCAGAATGAACCCAGGCATAAAAAGAATACTAAAATAATTACCATCAACTGTTTTTTTTTTAATCTATTTCTTAACCAAACAAGTTATATGCGATTTCTATTTTGAATTATTATCAACCATAATACCAAGATATTTATAACTAGCTAATTCTACATTTTGACAGGTACAATTATTAAAAAATTCGCATGTAACAATGAAATTTCACATTTAATTGTTGAAAAAAAGCTCCGTTTTAACTGAAAAATTAATAAATTTAGTTTTAGTAATATTTATAATTAATTTATTTAATTTAAACAAAACCTCTTCGATATTATTTTTTAATTCTGACAGATTTTTACCTCCATATACTAATATGGTGTCATCAGCAAATCCAACAATGTCTCCATTTAAACCATGGAATACAAATCATTTATATAAATCAGAAATAATAACGGTCCCAAAATTGATCCTTGTAGAAATCCTTTACTTATAAATTGAACGTTACTCTGAACATTAGGTTTGTTAATACTGCTTGATTTCTGTTATTTAAATAAGATTTAAACTACTCATAGATATTTCCTGTGATTCCTGTTTTATATATTTTAAACAATAACATTTTATAGTCAACTGTATCAAATGCTTTTCTAACATCAATAAACAAAGCGATGGCATCGTTCCCTTATCCACACGTGAGAAAATTTTATTGGTAAATTTCAAAATAGCTTGTTCTGTATTTTAATTTTTTACGGAATCCGAATTATCTGAAAAAAATTTAAATTTTTCCAAAAAATTCACAATTCTTATTTTCATCAGCTTTTCAGTTGCCTTAAAAAAATGGGTAGAAACGATTTAGGCCTATAGTTAGAAAAACAATATCTCGTGTCTTAGAAATTGGTATTACAATTGCTTTTTTAAGATTATTTGGAAAAAAAACACCTGTTATAAATGAAATTTTTACACTTTTTAACACTAAATCACCGGGTTAATTAAATATTTTTTTCAATAATTATATTGTTAGGCCATCGCAGCTAGCTTTTTTTTTATTAACATCTAATGAATTTATTGTTGACTTTATCTCATTTAAATCACAATCAAAAAGAAGCATTGAATTATCATTATTTTTAATCAAAATAGAGCATTTCTTATTATCAATCAAATCACTACTAATATCATCTAAATTTTTAACTGAATTTATGAAATGCTTCATTCATTTCGTGTACTAAATTAGTTTTCATTTTTATAGTATACATTTTTAGCTATATTTATTTTCATTTTTACCATTTTATCATAATCTTTATACATGCATTCATTTTCGATATTATAAGGATTTTTTCTGAACATTTTATAAAAATTTTCTTTTGTATTAATTAATCGAAGCAGTTTATCAGTCATCCAAGATTTCCTACCTTTAAATGGTTTCATTTTCCTTTTGGAAGTACTTTTCTTTATTTAATAGTTGAATGAAATATTGCAATTCATCATATAACTCCATGTATATTATCTCCGAACAATAGAACTCCCTTTATATTGATTTGCAAGTTTTTCAATATCTCTATAATTTAAATGAAGCTTGTTTACTTATTTGAACCCGAATAGACGTATTCATTTTTTAGTGCTGCTCTACATAATATAATTGTAAAAGTGCAGTTAAGAGGTGTTACATCAATACTTGTAACTAAAAAATGGCGCATAAATAAGTGATCTAAATATTGAGTAATTTGAGTAACAAAGTCGCTGAGTTGGCAATACTGCTACTGATTTGTTAAACTGTTTATGTCATTTTTTTGTGTTTATCGATAAATGCAATTTATGAATAAAAAATTTAATCTGCATATATATATATATATTTTATTTTATTCCCATTGTTATACTATAACTATAGTTTTATCTATCTATACAAAGGGTACGCCAGTTACATACACATTTCCAGGGGGTACGTGAAGCATAAAAGGTTGAGAACCACTGATATATATGTTTTATTTCATTCCCATTGTTATACTATAACTATAGTTTTATCTATCTATACAAGTGGTACGCCAGTTACATACACATTTCCAGGGGGTACGTGAAGCATAAAAGGTTGAGAACCACTGATATATATGTTTTATTTTATTCCCATTGTTATACTATAACTATAGTTTTATCTATCTATACAAGGGGTACGCCAGTTACATACACATTTCCAGGGGGTACGTGAAGCATAAAAGGTTGAGAACCACTGATATATATGTTTTATTTTATTCCCATTGCTATACTATAACTATAGTTTTATCTATCTATACAAGGGGTACACCAGATACATACACATTTCCAGTGGGTACGTGAAGCATAAAAGGTTGAGAACCACTGATATATATGTTTTATTTTATTCCCATTGTTATACTATAACTATAGTTTTATCTATCTATACAAGGGGTGCGCCAGTTACATACACATTTCCAGGGGATACGTGAAGCATAAAAGGTTGAGAACCACTGATATATATGTTTTATTTTATTCCCATTGTTATACTATAACTATAGTTTTATCTATCTATACAAGGGGTACACCAGATACATACACATTTCCAGTGGGTACGTGAAGCATAAAAGGTTGAGAACCACTGATATATATGTTTTATTTTATTCCCATTGTTATACTATAACTATAGTTTTATCTATCTATACAAGGGGTGCGCCAGTTACATACACATTTCCAGGGGATACGTGAAGCATAAAAGGTTGAGAACCACTGATATATATGTTTTATTTTATTCCCATTGCTATACTATAACTATAGTTTTATCTATCTATACAAGGGGTACGCCAGTTACATACACATTTCCAGGGGGTATGTGAAGCATAAAAGGTTGAGAACCACTGATATATATATGTTTTATTTTATTCCCATTGTTATACTATAACTATAGTTTTATCTATCTATACAAGGGGTACGCCAGTTACATACACATTTCCAGGGGGTACGTGAAGCATAAAAGGTTGAGAACCACTGATATATATGTTTTATTTTATTCCCATTGTTATACTATAACTATAGTTTTATCTATCTATACAAGGGGTACGCCAGTTACATACACCTTTCCAGGGGGTACGTGAAGCATCAAAGGTTGAGAACCACTGATATATATGTTTTATTTTATTCCCATTGTTATACTATAACTATAGTTTTATCTATCTATACAAGGGGTACGCCAGTTACATACACATTTCCAGGGGGTACGTGAAGCATAAAAGGTTGAGAACCACTGATATATATGTTTTATTTTATTCCCATTGTTATACTATAACTATAGTTTTATAAATCGATACAAGGGGTACGCACAGTTACATACACATTTCCAGTGGGTACGTGAAGCATAAAAGGTTGAGAACCACTGATATATATGTTTTATTTTATTCCCATTGTTATACTATAACTATAGTTTTATCTATCGATACAAGGGGTACGCACAGTTACATACACATTTCCAGTGGGTACGTGAAGCATAAAAGGTTGAGAACCACTGATCTAGACGATGTTTGAGACATAGGATAAAGTTTGAATTATATGTGAGCAAAATATTGCTACAGTAATGATGTTGACTGTGGCGATGGAGGTTTTTGATGTTCGCAATGGTGAAGGCGGTGTTTTTGGTGAAATTGACGGTAACAATGATTGACCTGCTAGTGATGTTGACTGTGGGAATGATGGAGTTTTCGGTGATGCTTGAGGTATGAGTGGTGGAGTTGCTGGTAGTGTTCGCAATGGGGAAGATGAAGTTTTTGATGATATCAATAATAATGATTTGACTTGCTAGTGATATTGACAGTAGGGAGGATGGAGTTTTTGGTGATGCTGGAAGTATGAGTAACATAGTTTATAGTGATGTTCACAACGGGAAAGGTGGAGTTGTTGGGGAAGCTGATAGTAAGAATGATTGACTTGTTAGTGACGTTGACTGTGAAATGGTGGAGCTTCTGATAGTGTTCATAACGATGAAGTTGTTAGTAATGTTTAAATAATAATGATTGATTTGCTAGTGATGTTGACTGTGGGTATGATGGAGCTTTTGGTGATACTGATAGTATGAGTGATGGATTGTTATCCCTTATTTTTTGATACTGATAGTATAAGTGATGGATTGTTATCACTTATTTTTGTGATACTAATAGTATGAGTGATGGATTGTTATCACTTATTTTTGTGATATTGATAGTATGAGTGATGGATTGTTATCCCTTATTTTTGTGATACTGATAGTATAAGTGATGGATTGTTATCACTTATTTTTATGATACTGATGGTATGAGTGATGAATTGTTATCACTTATTTTTGTGATACTGATAGTATGAGTGATAAATTGTTATCACTTATTTTTGTGATACTGATAGTATGAATGATGGAGTTTCTGGTGTTGTTCGCATTGGGAAAGATGCAGTTGTTGCTGATGTTAGCAGTGATATACTTGTTAGAGAATTGTGAGGATGATGAATTTTTTTTATGCTGGCAGTATAAGGAACAGAGTTTCTAGTGATGTTCGAAATAGGGAAGATGGACTTATTAGCGATGTTGACAGTAATAATAATTGAGTTGTTAGTGGTGTTGACAGTAATAATAATTGACTTGCTAGTGATGTTGACTGGAGATGATGAATATTTTGGTGATGCTAGTTGTCGTATCCTTAACAAAATTAATAATTTTTATTAATGAACTAAATAGTGAAATAACGTAAAATGTGCGTAACTATTTTAATTTACTAATATTTCTCATTATTTCTAGCGTATGTCTATGATATTTTACCATTTTGTTCTCAACAAGTTTACAATACCATTCCTTATATCATATTTTCTGTTCTCTTGAAGGTCCTGGTTCTATGACAGCAACTCCATTGAGAGTATTTCTCAGCGACGTGATCTGTAAAATGTCTGTTGTCTAAATATCAGCCGAGTTTCAAATAGTCTGTGTGATTAATCTGATTTATTAAAGAGCGTTTTGTGACTGCATGAGTTGTGAAGTCAGTAATAAGAAGAAGAAATTGGTCAACTTCGAATAGTATTTCCCATCAAAGGGATAGCTTTAACGTTAAATAAATAAAAAAATAAATACCTCCTCAAGCAGCTGCTTGCCACAGAGGTCTGACAGGAGCCTGTCAGTTTATATGCCATAGTAGAAGGTCTGAGAGGATGGCAGGACCTCAGCAGAAAAACGACACATACATCCATGCCTTACCCGGGGCTCGAACCCAGGTCTCTTAGATTTGCAGCCAAGCGCGCTAACCACTCGGCCACGGGACGGCTTTTAACGTTAAGGCGTGAATAAATTTTGTTACGTTTCATGAACTGTCTGTCGAGTTATTCATTAATTAAAAGGAACTGTGCTGCAGTTTTTCATTTTGACATCGATTCCTCTCCGAAGGACTGACGCAGTAAATTAAAATCACAAATTAGCAGTAATTAATTCAACTCTCTTCAACACAGACATCATATCAAATAATCTGCGATCCTGATTTTAATATAAAGGTTTAATGTCGACTGTCCCTCCCAAACATTGGTTACAGCTGGTGACAAAAAAAAAAACACTAAAAAAGCACTAAAAAAGGATCTGAGGATCTCACATTATGGTGCAGTCCTGTCAAGATTTTCCTCTGGGCCAGTGTTGAGATTTTACCCCGTAACACCCCAATCCTGTCCTAGGCTAATAACGGACACCGATGGGCTTGGAAAGGCCGTCGTCCGCCGGATGTGAGGTTAAGCCGTGACTCTGTGTGCAGGAGAGCCATACCCTGTGCACGTCAAACACACTGGATGTCCTTGACTATCATCTGTCTCCTAACAGCAATCCAGTGGGTCCTCTCCCCCCAAACTTCTCTGAGCACTCGGGGTTTTTGCGACCTACCATTTAGTCCATTGTGTGCAAAAGAAGTACCGCTCAGAGATAAACCACCCAACCCAAATTTACCAGAATTTATCTCAGTATGGAAGTAAGGAGCTGATATGCACATCCAAATTCCTCATGGTCTATACGTTATTCTTCTAGTTTTCCTTCAGGATTGTAGGTAATTATTTCTTCGGGGGTTTAATTTTGTGCCCATTTTTGGCACGAAAATCAGGGGCGGCTACTTTGTTAGGAACATCCTGCTTGTTATCTCAAAATAGAGGGTCAGATTCAGGACTCCGTTAACTTCCTAACATAAGCTTTAGCTGAAAAAAAACTTGACTGAAGATAATTCAACGATCTCACTCGACACTCCAATCTCGTTCTAAAGTCGAAAATATTCGACTTTATTAAAAAAAAAAGGTTATGGAAGCAGAAATGTTTAACAGCCTTGCTTATTCTTTAAAAATAAAAACTCTCTTCAAAGCTGGCAAAAATATGAATAATCACGAAACAAACTTCTAAATATACTTTTGCATTTCATTTCAACCTGTTTGAATTAACTTTTCAAACCAATTGTTTCAACTGAAATTGCCGCTGTTAGAAAATTCCAACTTCCATTAACTCTTCAAATACCAAATGTACATCGCTGAAAATAGAGATTTAGGTAGATTCGATTGAGATCTTTAAATTTATCTTCAATCATATTTTTCCACAAAACTTTTTACCTAAGAAGTGTTGATTTTGACTTTTCACTGATATAACACAGGGGATGTTCCTAATGTAAAAACCGATGGGCTTGGAAAGGCCGCCGTCCGTCGGATGGGACGTTAAGCCGTGGCCCCGTGTGCGGGAGAGCCATACCCTGTGCACGTTAAAGAACACGCTGGATGGCCTTGACGGGAGGCTACCATCTGTCTCCCAACAGCTGTTCCAGTGGGTCCCCTCCCCCAACCTTCTCTGAGCCTTCGGGGTCCATGTGATCTGGCCATTTAGCCCATGGTGTGCAAAAAAGTGCCGCTCAGAGGTAAAACAACCCAACCCAACCCTAATGTAAAATAGCCAATGAATGTCCACCTCTTCATTTGTTTGAAAAGTGATTTGAAGATAGATCCCTTGCTGCAAGAAGCACGGTTATTCTCTTCAATATGTACTCAGTCCCCCTCTTTATGAACGCCTTCTTCCTAGCCCTTCCTCCCCGGCATCAGAGACAGAGGCAGGCAGGGAAAAGCGTGACATTGTGCATCATTGATGCTGACAGCTCCTCGTGGCTAAAAGCATCCGTGGCCATCGGCAAATGGTAGCTCGTGACAATGGTAAGCTAACTGTCTTGGACATGCCCGGTTTAGACTCAGAAATTTCTCTCTTCTCTCTATCCCCCCCCCCTCCCCCCTTCCACTCGCTTTCACGCAGCCCTTCTCTTTTCTCTTCCATTTCTGGCCGTGTGACCGATTCGCTGCTGTTTAAAAGCTTCAAATGAAAAATGTCATGTCGATGTTAACAGAAAAAAAAAGAGAGAGAGTTTTTTCTTATATATATATTTTTTTTTTTTTGTTTTCGTTTTCGAGCGAGTTCCTTTACATTCCATCATCGAGTTTTCGGCACTGACAAAGAAAATACACCGTGGAATAAAGAAGGGGAACTTGTACTTGGGAAAGGACGAGGGCATCGGAGTGCAAATGAAATTTTCTCTCTTCCAAGCAAAAGCATCATTTCGAAGGCGCTAAATTTGTTTTGACTCTGATATCTGTATTGGGGACAGAAGATGACGACGAGATGGAAGCGAAGGAACTTAAAATTGAGCGATTTGTCACAACCAGCGTCTGTCCATTGATGGGTTTATTCCGCTTGGATGTCTGACTTTCTACTAATCTTTTTTTTACCTTTTCTTTTTGACCTTTTTCTTCGTCTTTTATTCCCTTTGCCAGTGTTTTATAAAGTGCCGACTTATTTTATTGTCCATTCTTTTGTTCTTTTCATTGAAATATTTTGACTTACTCTTTTTTTTACTGCTTAAGACAAACATTCTTTTCCTTTATTGACTTACTCGCTTGTAATTGAACTATCACATGGAAAGTTCTTTCGTTTTCATCTTTTGCTCTATATTTTATTTATCTGTAACGTTTTTATTTACTTAAATAACACTCACGATCACGGTTAGGATTTTCGTGTAACCACAAGCATTTCTGTCAAGTAGTTTTCGCAGTATTTTTATAATACTTTCACATTTTATAGCGTTTGGAGTAAACATGGCAGAAAATGACCTATCTTTAAATGCATTTGTATATATTTTTCTCTCTTTTTCCAGTATAAACAATAAAAATATTTCCAACTTTTTCTTCAAACAGGTTATACTTCTATTCGTCTCTTCCGCAAAACAAAATAGTACATAAAAAATAAATAAAAATAAATAAATCCCCCCTCAAGCAGCTGCTTGCCACAGAGGTCTGATAGGGGCCTGTCAGTTTATATGCTATAATAGAAGGTCTGTGAGGCTGGCAGGACCTCATCAGAAAACGACACATACATCCATGCCTTACCCGGGGCTCGAACCCAGGTCCCTTATATCAGTAGCCAAGCGCGCTAACCACTCGGCCATGGGACGGCAAATAAATACCCCCTCAAGCAGCTGCTTGCCACAGAGGTCTGACAGGAGCCTGTCAGTTTATATGCCACAGTAGAAGGTCTGAGAGGATGGCAGGACCTCAGCAGAAAAACGATACAAACAGCCATGCCTTACCCGGGGCTCGAACCCAGGTCCTTTAGATCAGTAGCCAAGCGCGCTAACCACTCGGTCATGGGACGGCTGTACATAAAAACCAAGTTAAAAAAGCACTTTCTTCCATTAATTCGCAGGCCTCACTACGGAGACGATTTCGACTGAGAAACAAAAGTGAAAATTTCCCAAACTGAAATGTCAGCACTGCTTTTTTTTATGTAGTAATCGTTTGTGCTTTCTGATGTATTAAAAATCAAACCAAAATGTGAGTAACATAACTTATATTCTGAATTTTTGTTTAATGGATAGAAAGTCTGTAGTTCCTGAAAACCTAGTTCACGACCACTAATATCACAGGACGAGTGAATTGGGATGTTTAACCTCTGAGCGGAACTTTTTTTGCACAAAATGGGCTTAATGGCTAGATCACAAGGACTCCGAAGGTTCAGAGAAGGTTTGGATGCAAGGGACCCACTGGAAGCTGTTAGGAGACAGATGGTAGTTTCCCGTCAAGTCCATCCTGAATATTTTTAACGTGAACAGGGTAAATATATATATGACACAAGACCCACTAGTTCCGCCTGAAGCATACCAGTATAGGGAAATGCCATATTCACCACTAACTACGTCCAGAGGCAAGACAGTACCATATAGATACAGCTCATCCCCGACTACCTAATGGCGAGCAGTACTATAGGAGTAAAGCTCATCCAACGGTCAAAACCTAAATTTAATCTGCGCCCCGGTTAGCCACAAACAAGGATATATTGATCCAAGTTGCCTCGGTTTTCGTGGTAGGAACTCTTAGCCCGACTTGTCAGGGCCCTGTCCGACTCGACAGTCAGTCAGCAAGGCCCTCAACTTCTAAGATTGAGGTCTTAACCTGTCCAACCGGGCCCAAACCGGTCAGCAGAGCCTAGACCTCGATGGGTCCTCAAGCCCCCCCCCCCCCCCCTCCTACCACCACCACTAACACCACGACAAGGTGGTTATGGTTCTCCCGCACACGGGGCCACGGCTTAACAGTCGATTAGACAGACGGCGGTCCTTCAAATATAATTGGTATCCCATTCTCACCGAGGATAGCATGAAGGTTAGCGGAGATATCTAAAAATTACAAATTTTTGCATTACAAAAGAAAAGGGGGGGGGGAGTAGTGGGTCATGATGATTTGTAATCGTAGGGGAGGGGGGGAGTAGTGGGTCATGATGATTTGTAATCGTAGGGGAGGGTGGGGGAGTAGTGGGTCATGATGATTTGTAATCGTAGGGGAGGGGGCCATCAGATTCCTAGGATCAGCTGCTTTTCCCTTCACTAAACCAGGAGTGAGCAACGCTTCTTCAACTTCAGATGAGTCTTGGGCTAATGTAGAAATCACAATGAAGTTCAGAACACACGCCTACACACACTGCCCTCTCCATTACAGAAATTTTGCCCCAAGTCTCTAAAACGTTTTAAAATCAACCCCATCCTTTGGTATGGGTATTTCACCTTCGTGCTACACCATTACACAGCTGGCATGGGGAAGGGCTCTTTATATTGGGACATACCTTTAGTTGTAAAGGGAATCATTAGGTATTTAATATGGATCCCATCCTTTTATATAGGTATCTCACCTCCGTACAGATGGCATTGGGAGGGCTCTATATATTGGTAGGATATGTTTAATTGTAAGGGGAATTATTATATACTTAAAATGGGCCTTATTCTCTGATACTGGTATTTCACATTCCTGCTCTACCTTTATACAGTTGACATAGGGGAAGGCTCTATGAATTGGTCATCATCATCATCCTCAAGCAGCCATGGGCTACGGAGGTCCAACCAGACAGTGCAATTTAGTTCTCCAAGCAAGTCTATCCTGAGCTACATCTACTGTATCTGGCCACTGCACACCAATTCTAACAAGATCCTGTTTGACATTGTCTGCCCACCGCATCCTAGGTCTCCCCTTCTTTCTGAGGCCTTTAGGCACACTGTTCATAACCCTATTCGCCAATCTATAATTATTCATACGGGCAACATGGCCAAACCAACGGAGTCTCTCTCTGCACAATATGCTGCTTAAAGGAGGTTGCAAACTCCTTTGCCTAATCTCATCATTAGTTACAAAGTTGAACCATGTAATGCCCAAGATACTGCGTAAGCATCTGGAATCAAAAGCATCTAGTTTCCTGTTATCTTGTTTACAAAGTGTCCAAGTTTCACTACCATAACTAACCCTAGAAAGAACCAAACTATTATGCAGTCTAATTTTAGTCTTTAGGTGTATACGCCTATTTCTCCACACTCTCCATAGGTTCTTAAAAGTCCCGGCAGCAATCCCTCTTCGTCTGTTAATCTCATGCCGCACATCACCATTATCTGTTACATAGCTCCCAAGATAATTAAATTGTGACACCTGCTCAAGACTGCAACCATTCAGATGAACTGAATCACAGCCTGCCTGACCAATTATCATCACTTTAGTTTTCTCTCTGTTTATAACCAAACCTACTCTACTACCAGTCTCATCAACAGCTCGAATGAAAGAGTTCATCTCATCAACATCATTTGCCAAAAGGGCTAAATCATCAGCATAATCTAAATCAGAAATTTTCGTATCTCCAGCCTATTTAAGGCCAAAATCTTTCCCTTGAAGTGAATTTCGCATAACATAATCAATAACCAAGCTAAAGAGAAAAGGAGACAAAATGCACCCTTGTCGAACACCAGAAGTAATGCTAAACCAATTGCTACAAGCCTTACCAACTCTCACACACGACTCAGTGTTATTATAGAGAGCTTTCATAATGTTAACTAACTTGTCTGGTATACCATATGATCTCACAATCAACCACAAATTATGACGATCAACAGAGTCGAAAGCCTTTTTGAAATCAACAAAGCTAGCAACCAAAGGTTTCTGAAACTCTAAACATTTCTCAAGAATCTGCCTAAGTGAAAATATCTGATCCACACATCCCCTACCACTTCTGAATCCACATTGCTCATCACGCAATTGACTGTCAACCAGATTCTTAATTCTATTAAGCACAATCATGGAAAGAACTTTACCTGGAACAGAGAGTAGGCTGATACCCCTATAGTTATCACAAGAACTGCGATCACCTTTTTTGAAAATAGGGATAACAATAGCTCTGGTAAAATCCTTAGGAACCATGCCTTTATCATAAAAGATATTCAGAATTTCAGTCATCCAAGTGGTAACCGAAACATTCCCAGCTCTAAGCATTTCCGTAGTAATTTCATCTACCCCTGGGGATTTATGAGGTTTAAGTTTAGAAACAGCCAAAATAACTTCAGATTGTGTTATAGGGCCAACATTAAAGCCACCAATGCATCTATCATCATTGCAAACAATGGGAGTAGAATTAACTACATTGTTTAGAACATCACTGAAATGCTCAGCCCACCTAGCCATGACAGAATCCTCCCCTTCTATAACCTTACCTTGTTTATCCTTCAATCCTTGTATGCCTGTCCGTTTTCTACCACACAAAACATTAACTATCTGGTACAGCTCTCTGCTGTTGTGCTGTCTACCTGCTTCCTCGGCTTTGTCAGTCAAACCATCAAGCCAAAGATTCTTATCAGCAGCTAACTGATCCTTTACAAGTTTATTAAGGTCTCTGTAATGCTTTCTATTAGGACTAGTAGGGTATTGATTAAGGGCATTCCTGCAGTTCTTTCTTTCCGAAATATGCTCAAGTGCCTTATCACTCAGATAATTTTGCCTCTTCTGCACCTTTTTTCTTAAAAGAGTACTGTTAGTGTCCAAAAAAGCCTGTTTAAAATGATCCCATTCTTCCTCAACTTCAGTAGTAAGCAAACCATGACTGTAATAATGACTAAGTAACCTATCATGGTAAGCTTTGGCTATAACTGGATCTTTCAGAGCTTCAGTATTAAAAGTAAATTTTTTAACCCTAGCACAACACTTTTTAAGTTTAAGTTGCAACACACTTTTAACAAGGTAATGGTCAGATCCAATTTCAGCTCCCCTATATGACCTGGTATTCCTAACAGAACTAGCCCATTTGCTGTTAATTAATATATAATCAATCATATTCCTATGCAGCCCATCAGGTGAAACCCATGTGTACTTATGTATGTCGCAGTGTTTGTAATAAGTGTTAGTTATTCTGAATCCATTGAGTTTACTTACCTGTAGGAGACGTTGCCCATTGCCATTGCAACTACCAATACCAAAAGGGCCTATTACTCCTCCCCCAAAGGTTAGAGTCAGTTCCAACTTTGGCATTGAAGTCACCAAGAACAAGGGTAATATCTCCTTTCTTGACAGAATTCAAAATATCCTGAAGTTGTTCATAAAACCTATCCTTCTCATCCTCATCGGCATCCTCAGTGGGGGCATAACAGCAGATAACATTCAAGTCTTTAACGCTTGTCTGAAATTTTGCTGTAAGAAACCTTTCATTAATGCACTCATATCCTAGAAGAGCATCGCTAGCGTGTCTGCTGAGAAGCAGACCCACCCAGGTGATTATTTAAAATGGATCCCATACTTTGGTATTGGTATCTCATCTCTGTGGTATTCCATTACGCAGTTGGCAAGAGGAAGGGGTCTCTATATTGGGCCAGTACCTCTAACTTTAAGGGGATCATTACATACTTTAATTAGACCCCATCCTTAGTTATTGATATCTCACCTTCGTGCTCTAACATTGCACAGCTGGCATGGCGGAGGGCTCTATATATTGACACAGTACCTTTAACTGTAAGGGGGGGGGGCACTACATATTTAAAACGGACCTCATCCAGTGCTATTTTTACCTTAGATCCGTGCTATACCATTACATAGCTTGCAAGAAGGATGGTTCTGTATATATACAGGGTGAATCTGAAAAAGTGGGCAAAACTTTACGGGGTGGTAGAACGCAGCTATACGAGCAATATTCGTCATAGGAATTATGGGCGGAACGCAAACGGCGAGCCGCTAGGTGGCGTTGGAAATGGTATAAAAGGGTCGGTCCTCGCACCCAACGGCATTTCTACCGTGGATTGCCGAGAGGATGGCTGGTTATACTAACCACGAAATGGCGGATATGCACTTTGTGTACGGTGCGGCGGACGGGAATGCAAGTGAGGCACAGAGACGTTACCACGACCGGTTTCCGATGAGATGCACTCCAGATCGGAAAACCTTCGAGCGTTTGCATCGGCGGCTGTGTGAAACGGGATCCTTCGCCGCGGCCAAGCAAGACGCAGGGCGTGAAAGAAGTGTCAGGACGTCGCAACTTGCAGAGGACATTCTGCGTAGGGTGGAAGAGCGACCGGGATGTAGCATGCGAGCGATTTCCCGTGCAGTACACGTGTCCCAAATGTCGGTTTGCCATGTGCTACAGGAGGAAGGAATGCACCCCTATCGTACACAGAAGGTACAAGCGTTGTCTCCGGCGGACTATCAGCCACGTGTCGATTTCGCACGTTGGTACCTCCAGCAGAATGCAGCGCAGCCGGATTTTGGTGCACATGTTCTGTTTACGGACGAGTGCACTTTCACCCGTGAGGGCGTTTTGAATACCCACAATTCATACACGTGGGCATCTACGAACCCGCATGCCACACGTCCTCATTCATTCCAGCAGCGGTTCTCTGTAAATGTTTGGGCAGGGATCCTCCATGACCATTTGGTTGGCCCATACCTCCTGCCACACCGTCTGGACGGCAAATCGTATAACACATTCTTACGAGAGGTGTTGCCGGAGCAGCTGCGCCCGATTCCAACCCCCAGCAGGTCGAGAATGTGGTTCCAGCACGACGGTGCGCCTGCACACTTCAGCTTAGATGTGCGGAACACTTTACATGCAACGTTCCCAGGGCGATGGATTGGTCGAGGTGGTCCCATAGCTTGGCCACCAAGATCGCCGGATCTCTCGTGTTTGGACTTTTTCCTATGGGGCCATATGAAAAGCCTAATCTACGAGTGCCCCATTGAAACCGATATGGATCTAGTCGCCAGGATCGCCGTTGTTGCCGGCGATATTCGGGAAATGCCTAGTGTCTTCGCAAATGTGCGTCGGTCCCTATCCCGCAGGTGTGAAGTCTGCATTACAGCTGGCGGCAGCTCTTTTGAGCAATTTCTTTGAGCATGTACCTCAATTACATTCCTGTTAATAAAATGTTTTCTGAAGTATCTCCTCTCCTTCTTGTGTTCATTCTTTAAATGTGACAGTGGAAAACTACCTTTTAACTTCTCACCGCTTGCGTTCCGACCATATATTCGATGACGAATATTGCTCGTATAGCTGCGTTCTACCACCCGGTAAAGTTTTGCCCACTTTTTCAGATTCACCCTGTATATATTTTATATATGTGTAATTATTTTTTAGAGAACAGAAAAATAATAACAATGGAATTTTATTTTAACACATGGTTAGGGGGAGACCTAGGATGCGGTGGGCAGACAATGTCAAACAGGACCTTGTTAGAATTGGTGTGCAGTGGCCAGATGCAGCAGATGTAGCTCAGGACAGATATGCTTGGAGAATTAAACTGCGTGGTCTGGTTGGACCTCCGTAACCCATGGCTGCTTGAGGATGATGATGATGTATAGATTATTCTCGAATAATGAATATTGAAAATGAGACGTCGAAAATTATAAAAAAATATTTGTCCAGCAATGATGGTGACTAACTGTATGTTTACAAGCATTTCTACTGGACATGAAACAATTCATAATCTTTTATTTATAATTTGCATTGTAATTGGTCAAAGACAATTAAAATGTTCTTTATTTTTTACAAATATATTACTTGTTATAACTGTTTAGACACACTGATTCACATAAGAAGTGTGAAAAATCTTTTTGGAAGTTCTGAAATTAGGAGCAAGGATATATCAGATATATGAAACAAGGAGAACATCTAAGGTCTCCTCTCATATGGAAAAAAGAAATGAAATGCATGGTCGTAAAACGTAGTGGAGAAATCGGATTAAATTGAGTACCTGTCATGTTAATCGAAAACCAGAAGTACTTCAAAAGTCGTGTTCAGACGAAACTGTATCAGTCGGGCACTGAGTTATATAAAGTTTCAGAGAACCCAAAACTTTTCGGTTAAGCATAATTTTGCTTCTAACAACTGATTAGGTTTCTAGCAGATTTTCCTTTCATTTTATCGCTAACAATGACATGACGGATTAATTCAATTTTTAGGAATTATCACTCTATGTTAATTCTTAATCAAATATCTTTAGTCAATTTTATTATTGTTACTTTTAGAAAGTTCTTGGTAATGCATCACTATTGTAATCGACGTCGTTTTCTTTAATTGATTTTATGTGTGTACCAGTCAGTGAAATTGGCAATATTTCATTTTGATTTGGGTTGTTTGGGTTGTTTTACCTCTGAGCGGCACTTTTTTGCACACCATGGGCTAAATGGCAGGTCACATGGACCCCGAAGGCTCAGAGAAGGTTGGGGGAGGGGACCCACTGGAACAGCTGTTGGGAGACAGATGGTAGTCTCCCGTCAAGGCCATCCAGCGTGTTCTTTAACGTGCACAGGGTATGGCTCTCCCGCACACTGGGCCACGGCTTAACGTCCCATCCGACGGACGGCGGCCTTTCCAAGCCCATTGGTGTCCCCTACTGACCGTGGACAGGGTGAGGAATTTTGCGGAGATAAATCTCAACGCTGACCCAACTGGGACTCGAACCTGGGAAGTACAGATTACGAGCCTGGCGCGCTACCGACTGAGCCACCCCCGCCCCATTTTGATTTGGGGTCACTAACATTACCCAAGGGTTGTTTTACCTCTGAGCTTGTCTGACTTCTTGTACACAACGAGCTAAATGACCAGGTCACAAGGACCCCATGGGATCAGAGAAAATTGATAGAAGAGATCCACTGGACAGCTGTTAAGAGACAGATGGAATTCTCTCTCTTTAACGTGCACAAGGTATGGCTCTCCTACTCCAGGTGCCACGGCTTAACGCACCACCGACTGACACGGCCTTTCTAAGCCCATCGATGTCCTCCTTCTGACCGAGGGCAGGATGAGGGATTTTGAGGAAATAAATCTCAACGCTGGCCCAGCTCGGACTCGAACCTCGGAAATGCCGATTACGAGACTGGCGCATTGCCCGGCTGTGCTCCACCTCATTATCTAAGAGGAACACAGTCGAAATCCAATTTTTCTCTGGGAGTGCTGCAATTTTTCTTTTGTCTCCTAAATAATAATTCAACGGGTTGGAATTGTGAAAAAAAAACTGGCAGGCTGCATCAAAAATAATGTAATAAAAACTGGAACCTCCTGACTATTGGGTAGTCCGGTGCGCAGGAGAGTCCATACCCTCTGCACGTGAAAGTCCATCCCCTGGATGTGTTTAAACTACAGGCTATCTGCCTGCGAATAATGGGGCGGTAGTGGCTCAGTCGGTTGCGTGCCAGGCTCGTAATCTGTAGTTCTCAGGTTCGAGTCCCAGTTGGCTCAGTCGGTAGCGCACCAGGCTCGTAATCTGCGGTTTCCAGATTCGAGTCCCAGCTGGGTCAGCGTTGAGATTTATCTCCGCAAAAATTCCCCGCCCTGCCCACGGTCAGTAGGGGATACTGATGGTCTTGGAAGGGCCGCCATCCGTCGAATAGGACGTTAAGCCGTGGTCCGTGTGCGGGAGAACCATACCCTGTGCACGTTAAAGAGCATGCTGGATGGCCTTGACGGGAGGGTACCATCTGTCTCCCAACAGTTCCAGTGTGTCCCCTCCCCCAACCTTATCTGAGCCTTCGGGGTCCATGTGACCTGGCCATTTAGCCCATGATGTGCAAAAAAAGTGCTGCTCAGAGGTAAACCCAACGGAATAAATATCTACGTTGTCACGGTTGGGATTCGAACCTGGAAACCATAAGTTCTATCGACTTAACTCTGTGTCATAAATTCATACTCATTCTTCTTAAAACTATTTTTCATAAAATATTCGTTTCTTATGTTAAGGTACCTTGATGTTTCCCCTCCTATAATGTTACAAATAATCTTATGCTCTTGTATTTTTTTTTCAGGTTGTAAAGGATTGAGACTTGAATTCCCCATCGGAGGAAGCCTTTGCGACTGTACAACTTCCACGGTTTCATAAAGAGATAAGTTGCAGAATCCCTTTGACAGAAATCCACTTCCACCCTGAGTGATCCATTTTGCCGGTTCTCGCGCATCGATCCGACCGCGCAGCAAGGATCCGTGAGCCACCGAGCAATCCACGGCGACTTTCAAGACCTGATGCACTCGGCTCGTGACCCCTCCTCGCACGCAGCAGTCCCAGTAAAAGTTCTCTCGGTGTGTTGGCAAATTTGGTTTTGCAGTGCCGCAGATAGGACTAAATCAATAGAGCACGGTGGGGCCCCATGTGTCGTTGAGGGTGTTGATCCGCGAAGCAGAGAAATGGAAGATGAAGAGGAGAAGGAGGTGGTGGTGAGATGATGCAGCCTCCCGTAGTCAAGCATCATCTAAAGAGACGATCTCTCTTTTTTTCCGCACTTTCTGTCGCTCTTTGGAAGGGCGCGCAGATAAAATAGAGAGAAAAGCCTTCCTTTCATATCTCCTGGCCCAGTTCGCTTGTAATCACGTTATTGTTACAGAGATACCAGAAGTGATGAGGTTCTGAAGTAGGAAAAAGCTTCCGACTCTGTTTTTATTTGCAAATGTAAATGTATTCTTTTTTCCGAGTTCTTTACAGATTGCTTTCACTCGATGGGACTCATCAACTTCAGAATTGACAGCTCCCCTTTTTTTTAATGGATTATCAAAGGACGCAACAAATTTTTTGCTACTGAGTGTATTTTAAAATTTTCGTTTGAATGAAGAATAATTAGTGTTTACGACACGGAAGTATGACAGGATCTTGACACTTTTTATAGAGGTAGGAAATTAGGTTCCAAGATGTATGCAATGGAAGCGAGATATTATAACGTAATATTTATTTTTATATGTACGTTAATTATATTTTTTTATCATTCCTAAATAAAATAAAATGTAATCACTGTTGATGCCTAGAATTTTTATGGTTACACTTTACAAACACAATTATCCAAACGTTTAATAAAATAAACCGTATTTCACATTTTTCGCAATTTTTTTTTATAAAACTCTGTTAAGCAGTAAAAATCTCTAATATTTTCAGATTTTCTGTTTCGCTTTTTAAACTATTCCAGTCCTACCTCTGTGTCTCTATTTCTTCTCATGCAAATAATTTTACAAAATACGTCAGATGGTTGGGGTTTTTACCTCTGAGCGTCATTTTTTTGGACACAATGGGCTAAATGGCAGGTCACAAGGACCCTGAAGGCTCAGAGGAGGTACAGTCGCTCAAAAAAATATCCGAACACTATGGTTAATTACGATATTCAGAAAAAAAATATCTGGCAACGATTTTTTTTAGAAATTAATGATCTGGCAACCTTCGTGTCACGTGACACGAAGGTTGCCAGATCATTAATTTCTAAAAAAAATCGTTGCCAGATATTTTTTCTGAATTCCGTAATCAACTATAGTGTTCGGATATTTTTTGGAGCGACTGTATGTCTCTCTCTCTCTCTGCACGGATGTATTAGAGGGAAGGGGGACATGCGACCCCCCTTGAGAATACTACCAACGGTAATGGTGGCAAATATTATTAAACTCGTGTATATTGGGTCCTGTCAGACCTCTGTGGCAAGCAGCTGCTTGAGGGGGTATTTATTTTTTATTTTTATATATTTCATGCATTTTTAGAGAATTTTTGTTAAAGATCTCTAAAACTGAGGAAATTATTATACTGCAATAGAAATCCAGTCTCTTACCGTTCCTTTTTTTTTAGATTCGGGTACACAGGGTCACGGCTTAACGTCTCATCCAACGGACGATGGCCTTTCCATGCCCACTGGTGTCTCATTTATCACCGAGGGCAGAGGCACGCTAGCTCATTTGAAACTCGAACCTAAGAACTGCATATTGCTAGTCTGGCACGCTACCGACTGAGAATAATACCCCCCCCCCCCCCCCAACTCCGGTGAAGAAAAAATAAAACTCGCAAATAGTTTTACTTATTAAAAATAAGTTGTTTCATTTATCAAGCAGCATCCTAATGTCCAGATCCATTCAGATGCACAAATTAATTGTAACAGGTAATTTTTTTCCAGACAGAGATCGTTAATTCGAATCCAATCAGTCTTAAGACAATTTTTTCTCTATACCGGATGTTAAAATGGTTAAAACACAGACCTTCTACTCTGGCATATAAACTGACCGGCTCCTGTCAGACCTCTGTGGCAAGCAGCTGCTTGAGGGGGTATTTATTTTTTTTTAATGGATAATAAGTAGGCATATAAAGAGAGTGTTCAAAAAGCATTTGGGTTGGGTTGTTTTACCTCTGAGCGGCACTTTTTTGCACACCATGGGCTAAATGACCAGGTCACATGGACCCCGAAGGCTTACAGAAGGTTGGGGGAGGGACCCACTGGAACAGCTGTTGGGAGACAGATGGTAGCCTCCAGTCAAGGCCATCCAGCGTGTTCTTTAACGTGCAAAGGGTATGGTTCTCCCGCACACGGGGCCACGGCTTAACGTCCCATCCGACGGACGGCGGCCTTTCCAAGCCCATCGGTGTCCCCTACTGACCGTGGGCAGGGGGGGGGGGGAATTTTGCGAAGATAAATCTCAACGCTGACGCAGCTGAAACCAGCTCGAACCTGGGAATTACAGATTACGAGCCTGGCGCGCTACCGACTGAGTCACCCCCGCCCCAAAAGCATTTGACATGCAAAACAAAAGCATTGTATTTACCTCAACAAGACTTATATTAAATCCTCAAATACTCCTCTCCAGCATCTGCACAAAGTTGCAGACGTCTATACCAATTCTTGAATACTTGGTGGTACTTCTGTTGCGGAATATTCCGCAACTCTGAATGAACACATTTTGCAAGATCTTGTACCCTTGTAAAAGGCTACCCAGCAAGTTCCTTCTTAATTTTTGGAAACAGCCGAAAATCGCATGGTGAAAGATCGGGTGAATATGCAGGATGGGATTTTTTTGATTTTTTTTCTTGCCCAAGGTAGGCCATAAGTTGTCGGGTTTTGTGAGCACTGGCATTATCATAAAGAAGGAGAACCCTTGACACGCCTGTTGTTGGATGCTGCTTCTAATGTTTGTGCAGTATTGGCCATTTATAGTCATTTTTTGAGGTAAGATGTCCACAGGTAAGGTATTCAACTCCTTGGGAAATGAAAAAAATTTCAACATCATCTTCCTTGAACGAAAATCTTATTGGACGATTTGGGGACACGGTTCATCTCCCATAACCCAAACATTGTTGTCGATCTTTCTGGGAGTTGTCGACTCGTGAATGGAGACGCTGGCAGTGCTTGCATTGCAAGCATCTCCATTCACGAGGGGGCGGGGGTGGCTCAGTCGGTAGCGCGCCAGGCTCGTAATCTGTAGTTCCCAGGTTCAAGTCCCAGCTGGGTCAGCGTTGAGATTTATCTCCGCCAAATTCCCCGCCCTGCCCACGGTCAGTAGGGGACACCGATGGGCTTGGAAAGGTCGCCGTCCGTCGGATGGGACGTTAAGCCGTGACCCCGTGTGCGGGAGAGCCATACCCTGTGCACGTTAAGGAACACGCTGGATAGCCTTGACGGGAGGCTACCATCTGTCTCCCAACAGCTGTTCCAGTGAGTCCCCTTCCCCAACCTTCTCTGAGCCTTCGGGGTCCATGTGACCTGGCCATTTAGCCCATGGTGTGCAAAAAAGTGCCGCTCAGAGGTAAAACAACCCAACCCAATCCATTCACGAGTCGACTTTAGGCCTTTTTTTGCTGTTCTGTTAGTTTGTGTAGTACACCCCTTTGGCACAAATTTTTCAGTACTGTAAATATTGATGAATGATTGTTTCTCACAGTACCAATCGATACACTGCCATTAAACTTATTATCTGAACGGTAATGTCCGGGTTTTTGTTAATGAGTTCACGAACAGCAGCGATGGTTCTCTCGTTCAAGGCCTCCTTCTGTCTTCCTACACGAAGGAAATCTTCGAAGGTCTGCCATCCTTCTCTGAATTTTTGCATTCATTCAGTACAGTGCCATATGAACAGACATGATCCTCACATACTTGTAATAAATCAACATGATTTTTTCTTTTGCGCCATCCTCAAAATGCATCCTTGTGAAAATGTAAAATATTTCCCCGTCTTTAGTAGGCTCCATAGCAACAACGCACAGAATTCGCAGACAAATTTTACGAAGAGAGAAATGATGATACAACTTTTTCTTTTTTAACACATCTTGACAAGTTTAGAAAAGCTTTCAAACTAATCGTAGCTCGTTAACTTCAGAGGAACGAGTACAAATCTACAGTCACGTGGGGGGCGGGGGGGGCTCAGTCGGTAGCGCGCCAGGCTCGTAATCTGTAGTTCCCAGGTTCGAGTCCCAGCTGGGTCAGCGTTGAGATTTATCTCCGCAAAAATTCCCCGCCCTACCCACGGTCAATTAAGGGACACCGATGGGTTGGAAAGGCCGCCGTCCGTCGGATGGGACGTTAAGCCGTGGCCCCAATGTGCGGGAGAGCCATACCCTGTGCACGTTAAAGAACACGCTGGATGGCCTTGACGGGAGGCTACCATCTGTCTCCCAACAGCTGTTCCAGTGGGTCCCCTCCCCTAACCTTCTCTGAGCCTTCGGGGTCCATGTGACCTGGCCATTTAGCCCATGGTGTGCAAAAAAGTGCCGCTCAGAGGTAAAACTTATTCTTTCACGAATTTTGTTAAAGAGAACTAAAAATGAATGAAAAGGTTGATACTGGAACATGGTTTAGTATCATATTATGGTTCAGTGATATATTATTGCTAGTTGTGGCTTTCTGTGAGTATTATTACTGTTGATACTTCAAAACCTATTATTTTTAACATAAAATGTACCTTTTATGATTTTTAATATCCTATTTAACAACAAAATTCGTAATAAAAGTCTTAACCATTCAATGGCTTCGTAGGTTTATTGAGAGGAAAACGATAAATAAGTTGATCTGTTGGCAAAGAAAACTTTAATAACAACGATCTTATCACCTCTCCCACAACTTTTAACAACATTAAAATGATAATTTAAAAAAGAAAAATAATTTTGGAACGAATCAAAGATTATCAGATAAGGTCTTCTGTAAAATCTAACTTTAGATATTTATCTACAAACACTTAATCCAATTTTTAAGATTTTGATCTCCACAAGCAAAAAAAAAATCGTCGTTAATAAAAAAAAATTCTTTTGCGAGTCGTACTTACTAATGAAAGAGAATTCAAATAAGTTCATAAAAAATTTTCAACTCTAAAAATTGTTTCTTCTTCCTGGTCATGAAATATATTTCATACATTTATTCTGTTGTAATCATCAAAATTTACAAAGCTACGTTTGAAAAATTCAAAAATAATTGTATTACTAATTTTGATCTTAAGACTATATTGGATCATCAAAATAAGCCTTTAATAAAAAAATGTGTCATAAAGAAATTATAAAATATCACGGAGGTATTAATCTATATTCTAAGTTGCTAAGTAATCATGCAAATCTTGAAACAGATTTAAAAGATAATTCAATCTATGGACTAATGAGAAAAGTTTAATTTTCACGTTATTCGTATCTTTCAATGGATTTTTCGTGAATAGTTTTGTGAAAAAATATTATTTTGCCGATCCGCGGAGCTGTAACCCCAGTCTCTCTAGATTTATGTCAGAGTGAGTGGTGAAACCCCTAAACTAGAATTGGGTTGGATTGTTTTACCTCTGAGTTGTTAAAAAATTAACTTTTTTGCACACCATGGGCTAAATAGCCAGGTCACATGGATCCCGAAGGCTCAGAGAAGGTTGGGGGAGGGGACCCACTGGAATAGCTGTTGGGAGACAGATGGTAGCCTCCCGTCAAGGCCATCCAGCGTGTTCTTTAACGTGCACAGGGCACGGCTTAACGTCCCATCCGACGGACGGCGGCCTTTCCAAGCCCATCGGTGTCCCCTACTGACCGTGGGCAGGGCGGGGAATTTTGCGGAGATAAATCTCAACGCTGACCCAGCTGGGACTCGAACCTGGGAACTACAGATTACGAGCCTGGCGCGCTACCGACTGAGCCGCCCCCGCCCCAAACTAGAATTGGAATCGGCTTCATCTGCACAGAGATGAGTTCAGACCCATTATTTGTCGGATTCAAAATAACATAAACAACTCTGGACTCGGGCTTAGTCATAATTGAAATTTTCTAATCTTTCTCCTAAATGTAAAAAAATCACGAAAATATTAAAATATTTTATTCGTTCATAATTTTACTTTTTTAACAAATCTTTAGAAATTAAAAATGATAACTTTCGATTATTTTTATTTATTTAAAATGATATTCTTTAATTATTTTATAGGTTTCCCTCTCTCTCTTATTAGCCTGTATATATATCTAGGTAAAAAATCTCATTTTTTAATTTTTTTTTTCATTTTGAGCCGAACTGATTTCTATTATATACCTGTGTATATAAAACACTATAGTTACTACTACAGACCTGTCAAAAAAATATCTATGCAAGCATCTGCTTGCCACAGAGTCTGACAGGAGCTTGTCAGTTTGATACGCCATAGTAGAAAGTCTGTCAGGGTTGGGTTGTTTTACCTCTGAGCGGCACTTTTTTGCACACCAGGGGCTAAATGGCCAGGTCACATGGACCCCGAAGGCTCAGAGAAGGTTGGGGGAGGGGACCCGCTGGAACAGCTGTTGGGAGACAGATGGTACCCTCCTGTCAAAGCCATCCAGCATGCTCTTTAACGTGCACAGGGTATGGTTCTCCCGCACACGGACCACGGCTTAACGTCCCATTCGACGTACGGCGGCCTTTCCAAGCCCATCGGTGTCCTCTACTGACCGTGGGCAGAGCGGGGAATTTTGCGGAGATAAATCTCAACGCTAATCCAGCTAGGACTCGAACCTGGGAACTACAGATTACGAGCCTGGTGCGCTACCGACTGAGCCACCCCCGCCCCCAGTCTGTCAGGAGGAAAAACCTCAGCAGAAACACAACACAAGCATCCTTACATTATCCGGGGCTCGAACCCAGGTCCCTTTTGTCAGTAGCAAAGTGAGCTAATCACTCGGTAAACATTACTATTGGTAACTGTGGTCTGCAGTATTACTTATATAGCTTATGCCATTCTTCTTTTGTGCATATTTACTACTATTAATTCCGTCCTTCTGTTCCATATTTTTACTACCAATTCTGCCTTTTTTCCTTACATAAATTCATTCTCCCCTGTGCACGACATCTGTTGTTAATTCTGACCTGAACCCTTTGTGTCTTTCTTTACGATTTAACGTTTAACCCAAGGTTACAAGAAAAAAAATACTCAGCATAAATATATTTTAGGTTCTTGGACAGCGTGTTTCTATGCGTTCATTTTGCTTTCAAGTAATGAACAATTGTGAATAAAACTGCTTTCACTTTATTTTTTAAGCGTAAAGTAGTAATAGAAAGATATAAATTAAACTTGATTGATCTCTGGAATTATTAAAAGTTTTAAATTTCATGCTTTCGACATTTTTTGAGGAGAAATCCAGCGGCAAATTAAGAGGAATAGATTCTTTTGAGGTCCATCTAGCGAGAGAGAAATTTTGCTCCAAAAAATTGCAGAGTAGATTTGTTGCTACACCCCTGATAAGGTATGATCTCCCACCGTGTTTCTTTTCGTAGATCTCCAAGAGATGGCGCTCCTATCAATCGCCGACGCATGTGCGCTAGAAACTAATAAATCCGCACAATATCATCGTCGAGAGAGGCTTTCTGTCCATAATCTGATAATCCAGGCCGCCATGATTCCATCGTCGGTTAACCCTATTACAGGCTACTTTGACCGACCTTCTAGGAGCCGGTCAGCGCTCACCAGCAATCATATTTAATGGACCTCCTAAAAGCACCTATTACATCATCGCCGATACCACGACCGCTCTGCAATAGCGCCGCATATAAAGCCAACAACCATTCCTAGTGCCTGCTGAATGTATGGGCAGGAAATCTCATTCAGTTGGCTCCTCACCCCGTCCACCTATCTATCTATCCACTCTCCTGTCATCTTTCAAAGGAGCAGATTTCCTCTCTCGCTAGATGGACCACACACGAATCTTTTCCTCCTTCTTTGTCACTGGATTTTATGATATATATAGAAGCTAACTGCTTCCGCTGCAGTTTCTACGCATTGCAGACTATAGCTTGCAAAAAATATCGAAAGCAAGAAATTTTAAAACTGTTAGTAATTCCAGAGAATAATCAAGTTTTAATTTAAACCTTTCTATCACTTTAAAATAATAAATAAATACCCCCTCAAGCAGCTGCTTGCCACAGAGGTCTGACAGAAGCCTGTCAGTTTATATGCCAGAGTAGAAGATCTGAGAGGATGGCAGGACCTCAGCAGAAAAAACACGAACAACCATGCCTTACCCGGGGCTCGAACCCAGGTCCCGTAGATCAGTAGCCAAGCGCGCTAACCACTCGGACACGGGACGGCTTCTATCACTCTACATTTCAAAAATAATGTGAAACAGTTTTATTCACAATTGTTTATCACTTCAAAGCAAATCAGCACATAAAGAACTCTGTACAAGAACCAAAAACATATTTATTTATACGCTCATATAAAGTGCTAAGTATGAAGCAACGGGTATTTATACGTTGCATGTGTATTTTATAGAATGTTTAATGAACATCAGTCAATGTAGAGATCAATTTCGTAGAGTCTTGGTTGTAGAGGAAATACTGAAGGTTTACAGGGCCAAGACTGAAGGTTAATGTTATACAGACAAGATTGAAGGAGCAAGTTAGCCCATCTACGGTTGATACTGCAATCTTACAAAGTTCAAGCCCATCTAAGGTTGATCCTGCAATCTTACAAAGTTCAAGCCCATCTAAGGTTGATCCTGCAATCTTACAAAGTTCAAGCCCATCTAAGGTTGATCCTGCAATCTTACCAAGTTCAGGTTGAGGCAGAAACTCAGGTTGCAGCAGAAATTCTACAGAGCCAAGGATGAAATATCAATATTAAAATGGCCAAGGTTGATGCATCAATTTGGAAAAGCCAAGGGATGATGATACAGCTGCTCCAGTCCTGTAGCTCTGTAAGATTGCTCTTTCAAGCAGCAATTTGTTAGACTTTTGGCTGTGTGAGATTGCTGATTTGGATCCAAGATTGAAGCAACACTATTCAGAACCCTGCCCATTATATGTGCCATTTACAACCGATAATCAGAATCAGAAGAGTAAAAGATATAATACTTTAACTTCAGACGTCAAAACTACAACTCTGTATTTCGACTCTCTGGTTTCCAAAATTTTTACATTTACTGCTTCTTCTCTTGGTATTGCATATTTCTATTAAACAATGATAATAATTTTTCTAAATACCTGCACTCACAAAAAGATTTGTCCCTTGGTGTTGAATTTTTAAAGAATTCTAGTTTCTTTTCCTTATTTTTCGATTTGTTCTCTAAATATACTTAATGAAGAAAGACAATTCGCACTGTATGGACATTTCGTGTGTCTATGATTTGTGCATTTACATTTCTTCTCAGACTGAGAATAAATAAATAAATTGTTAATATTATCTTGTGCCTATATATCCTAAAAAAAGTAGAAGATAAAAAAAAACAAATATCCATTATATAAATCATTTATTCCATTCGAATTAATTTCCGAAGAAAATATGGCGCCCAAATATTTCTTTTCCCGTAGAAAAAAAAGATGCAACTGTCCTATCTCCTGGGGGAGGGGGTGTCTCAGTCGGTAGCGCGCCAGGCTCGTAATCTGTAGTTGGGTTGGGTTGTTTTACCTCTGAGCGGCACTTTTTTGTACACCATGGGCTAAATGGCCAGGTCAAATGGACCCCGAAGGCTCAGAGAAGGTTGGGGGAGGGGACCCACTGGAACAGCTGTTGGGAGACAGATGGTAGACTCCCGTCAAGGCCATCCAGCGTGTTCTTTAACGTGCACAGGGTATGGCTCTCCCACACACGGGGCCAAGGCTTAACGTCCCATCCGACGGACGGCGGCCTTTCCAAGCCCATCGGTGTCCCATACTAATCGTGGGCTGGGCGGGGAATTTTGCGGAGATAAATCTCAACGCTGACCCAACTGGAACTCGAACCTAGGAACTACAGATTACGAGTCTGGCGCGCTACCGACTGAGCCACCCCCGCCCCTGTAGTTCCCAGGTTTGAGTTCCAGCTGGAGTCAGCGTTGACTCCCCGCCCTGCCCACGGTCAGTAGGGGAAACCGATGGGTTTGGAAAGGCCGCCATCTGTCGGATGGGACGTTAAGCCGTGGCCCCGTGTGTGGGAGAGCCATACCATGTGCACGTTAAAAAATAAACTGTATGACCTTGAAGGGAGGCTACCATCTGTCTCTCAACAGCTGTTCCAGTGGGTCCCCTCACCCAACCTTCTCTGAGCCTTCAGGTTCCTTGTGACCTGGCCATTTAACCCACGGTATGCAAAAAAGTGCCGCTCAGAGGTGGATGCCGCCGATGGCTTGGAAAGTCTGCCGTCCGTCGGATGGGACGTTAAGTCGTGGTCCCGTGTGCGATAGATCCATACCCTGTGCACGTTAAAGAATAAACTGGATGACCTTGAAGGGAGGCTACCATCTGTCTCCCAACAGTTGTTCCAGTGGGTCCCCTCACCCAACCTTATCTGAGCCTTCGGGTTCCTTGTGACCTGGCCATTTAGCCCATGGTGTGCAAAAAAGTGCCACTCATAGGTACAGCAACCCAATCCAAAAGTCCTATCTCCTTTTCAAATTAATTCGAATTTAGAAAGAGAAATTTTGCCTCATTACTTTTACTTCTTATTGTTTAAGATACACAGAAAGATAGATTTTTATTCCATTTTTTTATTATTAGTTTATTGATCGAAAAAATTTCGATTCGGAGTTTGACATTTGATACAAAGGTAATGATTTGTTCCATAATTTAAAGTTCTAGTGGAAACGTCATCCTTTTGGGTGTTGTAGGGATATTTCTTCTCCATTCAAAATATTAATGGAAAAGGTGATCTCCTTTTTCCCTGAGCAAGCGATGTCTTTGCACTCACTATTTCAAGATGAAATGTAATTGATAAATACTCTTCGTTACTCAAAGCATCATAATGAAATTTTTCTGGTCTCTCCTCATCGGTAGTCCAACCGATTTTAAGTTAACCAATTAGTTCGATGGAAACAGAATATTTTAGAATTTTCTTGCGTAATAAGTGCTTCAACAATGCATTTTTTTTTTCAACGAATGATGGCGTAAACCTTGGCAACTCTCTATCGCTTGCGCCGGTGATTTATTGTTAATTACTACACAAACTTTGGAAAAAGATCTACTACTCTTTTAATCAGGGGCGGGGGTGGCTCAGTCGGTAGCGCGCCAGGCTCGTAATCTGTAGTTCCCAGGTTCGAGTCCTAGCTGAGTCAGCGTTGAGATTTATCTCCGCCAAATTCCCCGCCCTGCCCACGGTCAGTAGGGGACACCGATGGGCTTGGAAAGGCCGCCATCCGTCGGATGGGGCGTTAAGCCGTGCCCCGTGTGCGAGAGAGCCATACCCTGTGCACGTTAAAGAACACGCTGGATGACCTAGACGGGAGGCTACCATCTGTCTCCCAACAGCTGTTCCAGTGAGTCCCCTCCCCCAACCTTCTCTGAGCCTTCGGGGTCCATGTGACCTGGCCATTTAGTCCATGGTGTGCAAAAAAGTGCCGCTCAGAGGTAAAACAACCCAACCCTTTTAACAGATTTTGAGCGCTATTTAGAATTTTTCTCCCATATCAAAAGTTGAACAACTGAAACTTTCCAAGTAATACTTACCGACGACTCCTCCACGTAACTACCGAAAAACTTCGTTGTGGAGTTTTAAATTTTAAAATTCTTTTAAATGTTTCCTGCTTGCGAGCCAGTGTTGCGTTAAAAGTTTAAGTCTCTGCCCATGATATAAAAAAAAGAATTTATGTTTAAAAGAACTCTTTATTATTTCATTAGGAAGGCGGTTAAAAGTGTTGGGGGGAGGGGGGCGATAAAGAACCCGTTGTTTCTTAACGGATAATTTGTTCTGTTAAAACTTCAAATCACTACTAATAACAGAATTCGATTTCAAAATCTAGAGAATTTTGTTATTTATTTCTGTTTAGTTTGCAATTTTGAATTTTCAGTTTTGGCCTCGATTATTTTCAATTCGTTTTAAAATACTGTATTTATCATTTGCCGTTCACAAGAATGGAAATACAGAGAACAATCGCAGCGCCATCTGTTGCCAAATATTAAAATAAATTACCCTCCTTTGTTGCTTTTCTCTACCAATAGATGGCAGCACCAGCTTCTTCGCGAAACAATTCAACTTTGTATCATGAATGCTTAGCGAACATTGAGAAACTATTTCAGCCTTATTACTTGTGAGTTCGACTCAAATCAATACCTCAACCAGGAACTTGAAGAAGGGCTCTGCCATTTTCAGAGTATTATTTTTCGGTTTCAGTGTCTTTAACTAATGCATCATATACGAGCGACTGCGGTGAATGCTGGAAGAAGATTTAGGACAATGGCAAAAAATTAATATCAGTAATTAATAAAAACAAACAAGTTTTAAATAACTACCAGAATTTTGGTAATGCAACTATTCAGTTCCTTATTTATTATACTTTATAATTTTTTGATCATTGTCAAAAGTTACTTAATGGGAACATAAATTAGCTTATTTTAAGTACTCTCATTTAAGTCTCACATAGCCGATCACATTAATGAAAATCGGCTCAATAATCCGCTCAACGAGCTATTTAATCAGCGTGTTGGCAGAAAATGTAACGAAAATAAGTTTTCAATGTTAGGGGGCAGGGCACTCAATGACTGACTCAAAACAGACACTGACTCAAAACGGACACTGACTCAAAACAGTTTTTAAAATACATAATTCAGTTTCGGCTTTAAGAATAAAGTGAAGATATAGGTAATTTCAAATAGTTTTTTATCCCTTCCCTAAGAGCCGCCGTCCGTCGCACTGAATGTGAAGCCATGATCTCATGTGCATCTTAAACATCACGTTGATAGCCTTAACGAGGAGCTTCTATTTGCCTCTTAGCAGCCATGCAGTGAATCTCCCCTTTCACCCTACCATACCACACACTGAATCCGTACTACAACACACACATTGAACTTTCTTAACAGCACATCACACATACTGAATAGTATTGCATCACGCACGCTAAATACCATCACAACATACACTGAATCCACATCACACATTCTGAATATCATTACACCACATCACACGCACTGAATATCATCACACTAATGAAAGTAGGATGAGATGAGAGGGCATTATGTTCCATCACACCACAAGCACACACTGAATCCACAACACACATTGAATCTCCATCACATCAAACACCCACTGAATCTCCAGCAACCACAATCCCATTAAACTCACACTGAACACCCCCCCCCCTCCAGCAGAAAAACATTGCCTCTCTCTTATCCTACTTACATTTATACGACCAACCATTTCTTACATAACAATATAACTATCAATTAAAGGGCGGAGAGGAAAACAGTTCCTAGATTCGAGTCCCAGCAAGGCGTAAATATTCCATGCTCACCTGCACCCCCAATGAATCCCAGTCGTCAGTGTTCAGATTTATCTCTGCAAAACTCTTTGACCTTCCCACGGTCAGTAAGGGACACCAATGAGCTTGGATAAGCCGCTATCTGTCAGATGGGACGTTAAGCCGTCTTGTGGTGAGCCATATTCTGTGCACGTTAAAGAACAAGCTGGATGGCCTTGACGGGAGGCTACCATCTGTCTCCTAACATCTCTCCATTGGGTTCCCTCCCCCAACCTTCTCTGAGTCTTCGGGATACTTGTGGCCTGGCCATTTAACCCATTGTGTGCACACAAAAAAAATATATATATATATCGCTCAGAGGTAAAACAACCCAACACAATTTTAAAGTCTACAAAACGATAAACAGATCACATTTGTAATTATTCTTGTACATTTATATTTACATTTGTAATTATACAATAACATTGTAAGTATTCCTGCACGTTATCGTGCAATTAAAATGGCTTGAAATGGCATGTTAAAGTTAAAAAAAACTATAGAATTTTTTCATAAGCATTTCAGTTTTCATTCAAGCATTTTTGTTGCACAGCGCAGTATACAAAGAAACATTTAAGTGAACACTACATAATTAATTTTTCAGCAATGATCAGTAAATCCTGGGACCCATTGTAAACTATATGAGTGATGAGTCCTTATGATCGAAACTTCTTTTTATGAAATAAATATTATCATTGATACTATATGTACCATTGGCAACAGTGGTTAGTAGATAATCTAAGATTAATAGAGTTAAAAGTCCTGGTGCAATTACAACGATTGACGTTTATTGAGGAATGGGAAAATTTCTCAAACTTAAAGAGAAAATTCCCTCTAAGTTTTCTATCATGGCTCATAAATCCCATTTTGTTGAAAGTAATCATCTTCTTAAAAGAAAATTATTGCACATTATTACAAAGATTATTTACAGAAAATTACACATTGTTTTTTTGTTAGCTTATAGTCGCAAATTTTGTCGTAGTGATAATCAATTTTAACACTAGTTTGATTTGTACCCAATAGATGGCAGCACCAGATCGCTGGAGATCGATTAAAAAAAATGGGAATTAGGTTTGACGTCGACCTCCTCTTCATTTCCATTTTCTACGTGACAAGAAGGTTGCCAGATTACTAATTTCTAAAAAAAATCGTTGCCAGATATTTTTTCTGAATTCTGTAATCAACCATAGTGTTCGAATACTTTTTGAGCGACTGTAGGTGGTCATATTATTTTGATACTAGATCGTGTGGGCTCACTCACGGAAATATTGAGCGTGTGCAGTTACCGTTCACAGCAAACTGGAGCGTGAGCAGTAACTGCACACGCTCCAGTTTGCTGTGAACGGTAACTGGAGTGTGTACAGTTGCTGTACACGCCCCAGATATTTTTCCTGAATTCTGTAATCACGTGACACAAAGGATTGCCAGATCACTAATTTCTAAAAAAAAATCGTTGCCAGATATTTTTTCTGAATTCTGTAATCAACCATAGTGTTCGGATACTTTTTTGAGCGACTGTACTGTGCAGAGTGATGAGAAAAGTTCCCATGAACATTAAGTCAGAAACGATTCCCTTTCGAGTTATTGCACGTTTCGTAAGTGCAAGTAAGGAAGCCTGTGAAATTAATTTGTTTTCATTCCATTGTTAATTTGTTATTACAGCAGACTGTAAATGATAGATGAGAATATTTGCGTAAGTCTACATCAAAACAAGCGTTCGAAATGGCCTCGTTGAGCAGTTCAAGTTCGAAATCTTTCGAAAAGACCTGCAGTGTCCTGAATTCTTTGACAGCCATGCACGAGCCGTTCGCGAAGAGCTTGTGTGTTAGGAAACAAGGTGGCCGAAACATCAACCCCTAAGAAGAAATCCAGTGGATTCAAATCGAGAGAGCGTGTAGATCATGCAGTTGGTCCACCTCGACCAAATTCATTGAGCTGGGTTGTTTTACCTCTGAGCGGCACTTTTTTGCACACCATGGGCTAAATGGCCAGGTCACAAGGACCCCGAAGGCTCAGAGAAGGTTGGGGGAGGGGACCCACTAGAACAGCTGTTGGGAGACAGTTGGTAGCCTCCCGTCAAGGTTATCCAGCGTGTTCTTTAACGTGCACAGGGTATGGCTCTCCCGCACACGGGACCACGGCTTAATGTCCCATGCGACGGACGGTGACCTTTCGAAGCCCATCGGTGTCCCCTACTGACCGTGGGCAGGGCGGGGAATTTTGCGGAGATAAATCTCAACGCTGATCCAGCTGGGACTTCCTGAGATTACGAGCCTGGTCAACACTACCTCTAGGTGGTGTTAACCAGGCTATAATAACAGTGTTGGCCTGGTGCGCTACCGACTAAGCCCCCCCCCCCCCCCCCCCGACCAGTCCGACGGGCAGGATACCTACGATTAAGATCACCTAGGAATGGTGGGATTTTAACCAAAATTTTCATACATCTACTATTCCGCAAAACATGGAAATTTACCTAGCATGGTACTCTTACTCGACTCTCAAAATGTGCTCTATCTCAGAAGGAAAGCGTTTCTGGCCCAATTCTCATTGAGAACTGTTTTCAGTATTCTACAGAGTAGAACACTCTCTCAAAGTTTTGATTGGACCTTTCAGAAACCCATGTATAGACTGCATTACTAAAATTGTCTGACGTATCCTTGTTAATCGAATGGGAATACAGTTTCTAAGCTCCTTAATTCTGAAAATAAGTTTTCTGCAAAAAAATGTCACTGGAGATAAATTGAACATCGAAGATGAATCTCTCTAAATTTCTTTCAAATAGCATTCGTTTGATATTTTATAAAGTTATGGAAACTGGGACATTTAGTAGCAACGTCTGCTGTTAATATTCGTCATGAAAACTTCTGGCGGGGTTGGCTTCGTCGTTTGCTAGCCATGCTCGTATTCTGATACGGCAGTAGTATTATGTCAACCGGAGGATCCCCCACTAGTGCTTTCCCCCTTATGACGTCACCATCCACGCCCCTCCTCCTCCCCCTATGACGTAATCATTACGTAACATGACGTAAATGATTACGTCATGCTACGTAATGTTACGTCATAAGGGGCGTAGCCTGTTACGTCATAAGGGGGCGTGACCTGTTACGTCATAGGGGGAAAGCACTGTGCAAAGAGGGATCCGTAGGGTGTGATTGTACTACTTACGGCGCTTCTTTTGGCACACAGTGGGATAAAGGGCCAGGCCTCAGGCACCCCAAGGGAACGGAGATAAATTTTAGCGAAGTCACAGTTGGGACTTGAACCTGGGAACTGCAGATTTCGAGTTTGGCGCGCCACCGGCAGAGCAAACTCGCGCCCCACGAGAAAATTCAATCACCTTTAGGGGAAATGAAATGCTAGTTTTCAAGGAGAAATATTCACCTATCTTCCACTTTTAACACGATATAAATTCAGACTAAAAAAAAATTTTTTTAAATACGAATATTTTATTTTAAATAGCAATATGTTATTAGTACATATACATTCCAGAAACAATTTTTCATTTAGCCCTTAAAGCAATAAAAAGTGACCCCCCCCCCCGGGGGACAAAAAGCTGCTATGAATGGAAATTCCTGGCTTGCCACACTCTATAACAAAAATTTCATATTTCTAGCTCAAAATCTTTTTCTCCCAGGTTCGAGTCCCAGCTGGGTCAGCGTTGAGATTTATCACCGCAAAACTCCACGCCCTGCCCACGGTCAGTAGGGGACACCGATGGGCTTGAAAAGACCACCGTCCGTCGGATGGGACGTTAAGTCGTGGTTCCGTATGCGGAAAAGCCATACCCTGTGCACGTTAAAGAACACGCTGGATGGCCTTGACGGGAGGCTACCAACTGTCTCACAACAGCCGTTCCAGTGGTTCCTCTCCCCCAACCTTCTATGAGCCTTCAGGGTCCTAGTGACCTGACCATTTAGCACATGGTGTACAAAAAAAGTGCCGCTCAGGGGTAAAACACAACTCAAATGTTTTTTTTTTTAATTATTTCTTAACACTAACAAATTTGTGAATGTCTGCGTACAGAGGGATAGACAGACAACAAAGCGAAAAAGTCAGCTTTTTCTGTTTTGTTTTTAATGAACTAAAAATCACCGAAACGCCAAACCTCTTCGAACTCAAATTAAAAAAAAACAACTGAGGTTCTTTCTATTTATCCAAAATAAAAATAAATATCTGAGCACCAGCTGAAGTGAGAAGAAATGATCCGAAGGTCAGAAATGCGTTGACGTTTTGAGTCATCGACTCACCAAAGTCACTCGTTATTTTTTCGCTTTGTAGAAGACGTCTCCATATGGCAGATCTGTCACCAGATGGCGACACCGAGCTTGCCAACTTTATGTTTATCCAACACGAGCAATGACGTATCGCACGACACAGTCAATTAATTCTGTCGTGTTCGAGTGTCGGGGGAAATGATTTAGGATTAACAAAATGCGTTTTGTGGTCAACGCAAGCATCATTCTCCGAAAACAGATGAGAGAAACGAATCATAACCGTGAATCAAATGAACTGTGTTTCATCAGTTTGTTAAGAAGGTTGTTCAGAACTGCTACACGTCCTTTAGTAACAAATCCTTCATGCATATTTCCCTTTGAAAAACAAAACCGACGAATTTCTTTCTGTGCATTAGAAGAATGTCAGGAAAAGGATTTTGGTTTGATACTTACACCAATTAGAGAGCAGAAATGATGTGACTCCACCCCCCGCTGAGCGGCTCGCGAGCCTGATTTCCTAGACCTTTAGCCAAACATATCCACGTCACGTGATTAAATCGGAAACCTCCGTTTTGATATATTTATTTACTCGAGTATGTCAATTTTTCAAAACCAAAGAGGGATGGAGGTTTGGCTGAAACGGTAGCGCGCCAAGCTCGTAATCTCCCGTTCCTAGGTTCGAGTCCCAGTTGGGCCAACTTTCAGATTTATTTCCGCAAAACTCTCGCATTGCCCTCAGTCAGTAGGCGAAACAGATGGGCTTGGAAGGGCCGCCGTCCGTCGGATGATACATTAAGCCGTGGCCCCCGTGTGTGGGAGAACCATACATTGCGCACGTTAAAGCACACGATGGATAGCCTTGACGGGAGGCTACCAGACGTCTCTCAATAACTGTTCCAGTGGATCCCCTCCCCCAAGCTTCTCCGAGCCTTCAGGATCCTTGTGATCTGGCCATTTAGCCCAATATGTGCAAAAAAGTGCCGCTCAAAGGTAAAGCAATTCACAACCCAAGTCCGCTAACCCCTTCCCCCTCCTGCCTCTCGGTCAAAACGATGACCCAGTAGGCTTGGAAAGGCTGCCGTCCGTCGGAAGGGACGTTAAACCATGTCTCGCTTGCAGGAGGGCCATACACTGTCTGTTAAAGAACACGCTGTACGGTATTGATGACAGGTTACCATCTGCCTCTTCCCCCAAGCCTTCTCTGAGCCCTTGTGACCTGTTTTCTGCATACAATGAGCTAACTGGTCATTTTACGAGGGTTGGTGTCTTTTTTTAAAAAAAAGAAATCACCAGTTTGAACGATATTATTGTCCTTTTTTCACCCAGAGTAGCCCTTTTGTTTTCAAGTATGAAATGGTCCCATTGTTCTTCAATTTCTGTTGCAAGCAGATATCCCATTTCCCATAACGACAAATAAACCCATCTGAGCAACTTTTAGCCATTTCTGAGTCTTTCAGAGTCTCAGTTATGAAAATGGTTTCCCTTTGTACAATATTTCTTAGAATTCAGTTGGGTTGGATTGTTTTACCTCTGAGCGGCACTTTTTTTGCACACCATGGGCTAAATGGCCAGGTCACATGGACCCCGAAGGCTCACAGAAGGTTGGGAGAGGGGACCCACTGGATCAGCTGTTAGGAGCTCGAGCCAGCGTGTTCTTTATCGTGCACGAGGTATGGCTCTCCCGTACACGGGGCCACGGCTTAACGGTATGAGCCACGGCTTAACGGAGACAAATCTCCCGTCAACGCCATCCAGCATGTTCTTTATCGGGCACGGGTATGGCTCTGCCGTACACGGGGCCACGGCCCATCCGACGTACGGCGGCCTTTCCAAGCCCATCGGTGTCTCCTACTGACCGTGGGCAGGCCGGGGAAATTCACGGAGATAAATTTCAACGCTGATCCAGCTGGGACTCGAACCTGGGAACTACAGATTACGAGTCTGGCGCGCTACCGACTGAGCCACTTCCACCCCAGAATTCAGTTGCAAGACACTTTTGGCAATATAATAATCAGAATCAATCTCATTTTCTACATGTGAAAGGTTTTCCTAAAAGAACTCTCCCATTTGCTACTAATTAATTCATGACCAATCACATTTCTATGCAACTCACCTTATATGAGTGAAATCCACTTATATCCTATGTACGGTTTGCTTCTCGAAGTTATTTTAAAGCCATGTATTTTTACTTATCTGTTGAAGACGTCCTTCATTACCATGACAACCAGCAGTGCCCAGAAGGACCAATCGCTCCAACCGAATGGCCAGAGTCTATAACAAAAGTGGGCAAATCAAAAATTATACAGATGGTGAGAAAAAATAGTTTTGCAATATTTTCCGAGATTCTTGAAGTTCCTAAACGCCACTACGCACGAGCTCCTCGTTCGATTGTTACATCTACATAGAATTTCTTCAGAACTCCTATTTGAAGAAAACGCCATCCCTTGCATCAACCCTCCCCCCCCCCCCCACATTTCGAAATGCATCACCATCTGAAAGACAAATTTAAAATTATACCAATGACAAAAAAAAATCATCTGTTAATAAGAGACTTATTGTTTCGCAATAATTTCCCAGGATCCCGAAGGTCATAAATGCAATCGCGCGTCCGTTGCTCGTTCCATTGTTGCGATACATCGTCTGCAGACGATTTCTACAGAGCTTCCATTTCAAATGGACGACGATTCTCCGTCTTTTTTAGCCACCGACCGACCTCCCCCCCCCAAGCAGACACACAATGGGTGACCTCTTCTTCTTTCTCCACATGCGTGCATATCCCGTGTCTCGTGAAGCAAATTAGGACGCAGTATAAAATGGCATCCTGAAGCAAATTCATTACTTTAATCTCCATTATAACTTCTGTGTTGTTTTTTACTTCACCTTTCTTCTATTCTTCCGCTGAGACTTTCGAAATCCATTTTAAATCGTCGAAGTGAGCAGCAATCGAATCCCTCCAAAAATAATATCATTCTTCTTTTTTCTGTGTGACCGAGAAGCAAAAAAACAAAAGCCTCTTCAGACGACTCAGTGGCTCGCGAGAGAGGAAGGAGCAGATCTCGCGTTTCATTCGCTGACGTCGAAGCTCGTGGAGGAGGAAGAATGCCGCCCTTTATGCAGCAGACGCAGTATCAATTAAAGCGGAGGAAATACGACACCGACGCACGTGAAATGGAGTGACGCGAAACAACGGACGCTGACGTAGCCACCACGACACGTCGGAAGCAGTTGCATGATGGGAAATATAGAACCACGAGAAAGATGGGATTTATTGGACAAGTTTTGAAAAAAATATCTATATAATAAAAGGTGTCTGTGTATCTGTCTGTCTGTCTGTCTGTCTGTGGCAGCCATAACTCATCGGGAACTCAACGTACACGTTCCAAAATTTCAGAGAACGTTTCTGCTTGTGGTCCGGATTAAATAAATAATAAATACCCCCTCAAGCAGCTGCTTGCCACAGAGGTCTGACAGGAGCCTGTCAGTTTAATATGCCACAGTAAGAGATCTGAGAGGATGGCAGGACCTCAGCAGAAAAACGACACACACATCCATGCCTAATCCGGGGCTCGAACCCAGGTCCCTTAGATCAGTAGCCAAGCGTGCTAATCATTCGGCCACGGGACGGCGTGGTCCGGATTGCTGTGTCAAATTTCAGGTCGAAAGTCCAAAAGTGGGGGGGGGGGGGTTACCTCTGAGCGGCACTTTTTTGCACACCATGGGCTAAATGGTCAGGTCACAAAGACCCCGAAGGCTCAGAGAAGATTGGGGGAGGGGACCCACTGGAACAGCTGTTGGGAGACAGATGGTAGCCTCCCGTCAAGGCCATCCAGCGTGTTCTTTAACGTGCACAGGGTATGGCTCTCCCGCACACGGGGTCCCGGCTTAACGTCCCATCCGACGGACGGCGGCTTTTCCAAGCCCATCGGTGTACCCTACTGACCGTGGGCAGGGCAGGGAATTTTGCGGAGATAAATCTCAATGCTGACCCAGCTTGGACTCTAATCTGGGAACTACAGATTACGAGCCTGGCGCACTACCGACTGAGCCATCCCCGCCCCACAAAAAAAAAACTTTTACCAAATGTTATTCATCGAAATCAAATAATTTTTCCCGTATAACAATAGCTAAAACAAAAATTGCTATTTATACAATATTTACGAATTTGAAAGGTTTTTTCTTTCGGGACGAAACATGCATAACTACGTTAATCTCAGATGGATTCCATATTCTGTCCAATCTACTACCATAGAACCCCCCCCCCCCCAAAAAAAAAAAAAAAAAAAACCTCCATTAATTTCTAGCCTCCCTCTCCCCCAACTCCGATTTGGGAACCACTGATTTAAACTATTGGATGAACAAAAGAAGAAAAGACGTACCCAGGAGGGGGGCACCAGGAAGTTCGGACCCACCCCCCAAAATCCAGTCTTCTTATACGAAACGGAATTAAAAATTCAACTGTAAAATTTTATTCCATGTAGAATATCATTTTAACCTTTCCTGTCCGGTGCAATATTTCATTGATTGGAAAACTCTACTCCAATCTTATTCTAAGGTGTTATTCTTTAGTCTTATTCCTTTGTACGTATTATTCCAAGGTTATAATGTCAAACAGGACCTTGTTAGAATTGGTGTGCAGTGGCCAGATGCAGTAGATGTAGCTCAGGATAGACTTGCTTGGAGAACTAAATTGCACCGTCTGGTTGGACCTCCGTAGCCCATGGCTGCTTGAGGATGATGATGATGATTAAGTGGGACGGAGATTGCCTCAATCGATAACACCTCTATGCAAGCGTTTGCGATTCATCTCTTCTGACCCCCAGCTTGCCCTCGATCTGAAAGAGGTCACCGATGGGCTTAAAAAAGTCGCCGTCGGTCCAATGGGACATAAAGTCGTGAGTCCGTACTCAGGACAACCCTACTCTACGCACATTGACAAAACACGCTGACCCATCTGTTTCCTAACCGCTGTCTCGTGGATCCCCCTTTCTAATCGTCTCTGACCCATTGGGGATCCTTGTGACCTTGCCATTTAGCTCATTGTGTGCAGAAAAGTGCCGCTCAGAGGTAAAATAGCCCAACCTTAACGAATAAGTCATTCAAATTATCTTACCAAAGGCCAATTTCCAACCATTTTCGTGAAAAATCCTTCTGTAATTTCTCTGCCATTCCCACAATAGACGCCAAACCTTCTACCCAAGACGCCCATTTGCAAATAAATCACGCTCGTAAACGTCTTATATTACCACAACATGCGCACGCATTCGTCAAGATCTTACATCTTTTCTATCTGATATTATTACATCACGTCAGTGAATGAAACTCGTTCAACCCACGATAAAATGGTTGTCTTACAGAAAATAATTTCTCTCTTTTTCTTTTCCTAACACTTACGTTTTTTTTTAATTTTTTATTTTCCAGACCGTGAATTGTCGATGTTGTCAGAGTCGTTGAAACGACATACGGCGATAAATTGTCATCAGATATGGCTGGCTCAGTCCACTGATGGAATTATAGATGCCTGCACCGCAAGGTTGAGACCTGCGTTAACTTCCGTAACCTACGCCTCAGTTCGGAAGGACATTTTCTTTCTCGGCTTCTGGGATCCAGACAGCTGTTGCAAAGCAGATGGCCCTTGTCGCAAAACCAAATCATATTGCCTGGGTGGACATAATGTTAGCTGCTTTAAAAAATGAAACTCTGTATCACATACTTTACTTCCTAAGGACGAGAATTTCATAGTCGGTAGAAATTCGAGAGAGATTCTCAGTTACGACCTACAGCCTCAGTTCCTCAATTGTCTTGCCTTTTTAGGATGATAACGCTTGGTGGCTACTGATCTAAGGGACCTGGGTTCGAGCCCCGGGTAAGGCATGGATGTGTGTGTCGTTTTTCTGCTGAGGTACTGCCATATCCTCTCAGACCTTCTACTATGGCATATAAACTGACAGGCTTCTGTCAGACCTCTGTGGCTAGCAGCTGCTTGAGGGGGTATTTTTTTATTTATTAACCTATTTTTTTATTTATTAACCTACAGTTCAAAGGTTCGATCTCTAATCTTTCTAGGGTCATAACCTACAGCACAAAGGTTCGATCTCTAACCTTTCTAGGGCCATAACCTACAGTTCAAAGGTTCGATCTCTAACCTTTCTAGGGTCATAACCTACAGCACAAAGGTTCGATCTCTAACCTTTCTAGGGCCATAGCCTACAGTTCAAAGGTTCGATCTCTAATCTTTCTAGGGTCATAACCTACAGCACAAAGGTTCGATCTCTAACCTTTCTAGGGTCATAACCTACAGTTCAAAGGTTCGATCTCTAACCTTTCTAGGGTCATAATCTACAACACAAAGGTTCGATCTCTAACCTTTCTAGGGCCATAACCTACAGCACAAAGGTTCGATCTCTAACCTTTCTAGGGCCATAACCTACAGTTCAAAGGTTCGATCTCTAATCTTTCTAGGGTCATAACCTACAGCACAAAGGTTCGATCTCTAACCTTTCTAGGGTCATAACCTACAGTTCAAAGGTTCGATCTCTAACCTTTCTAGGGTCATAATCTACAACACAAAGGTTCGATATCTAACCTTTTTAGGGTCATAACCTACAGTTCAAAGTTACGATCTCTGACCTAGCTAAGGTGATAAAATGAAATTCATAGGTTCGATCTCTGACCTTACTAGGGTCTGAAAACGTAGGTTCGATCTCTGATCCTGCTAGATTCGCAATGAGAAGTTTGAAGATTTGAAATTTGACCTTGATAAGTTCATAACAAATTTATTTGGTTCAAATTCTGACTTTGGAACTCATAGGTTCAAAGGTTGAATCACTGTGCTTTGTGAAATGATGAACCGGAACTCTCAAGTCCATCTCTGACCTTTACAGAGTCATGACATGAAGTTTTCTGATTCGATCTCTGATCTGCTAAAAATGCACCCGAGGTTCGTTCACCGATCGTGAGCCTAATCTGACCGCTTGCCCGATTTCCGACCTCATTTCCATAGTCTAATCTGTGATCATTAGAGGGTCATAAAATTCGCAGGTTTGATCTTTGATCTTTTGAAGATTTTTACCAGAAGTTCACGGATCCAATATCTGCTAATATTACGATTTTAAACCGAAATTCATAGGTATGAGCGCAGACGTTTCCAAGGAAAATAGTCTGAAGTTCGCATGTTCTTGGCAATTTTTCCGATTGGCGCAATTTCCGATCCCGTAAATTTAGGTTGCAACCCTCAATTTACGAATCGGATTTCCGAAACTTCAGGGGCGGGGGTGGCTCAGTCGGTAGCGCGCCAGGCTCGTAATCTGTAGTTCCCAGGTTCGAGTCCCAGCTGGGTCAGCGTTGAGATTTATCTCCGCAAAATTCCCCGCCCTGCCCAAGGTCAGTAGGGGACACCGATGGGCTTGGAAAGGCCGCCGTCCGTCGGATGGGGCGTTAAGCCGTGGCTCCGTGTGCGCGAGAGCAATACCCTGTGCACGTTAAAGAACACGCTGGATGGCTTTGACAGGAGGGTACCATCTGTCTCCCAACAGCTGTTCAAGCGGGTCCCCTCCCCCAACCTCCTCTGAGCCTTCGGGGTCCATGTGACCTGGCCATTTAGCACATGGTGTGCAAAAAAGTGCCGCTCAGAGGTAAAACAACCCAACCCAACCATAGACTGACCTTACGAGGGCTACAAAGTTCGTAGGTTTGACCTCTGACCATGCCAGAGTTCGTAGAGCACCCTTATTCGCACATTTGTTAACCTCCAGAAGTGAATCGCGCGCCACGTAATATTTCTAGGAAGGCCATATATTGCCATCACAATCAATACAATGGTTATGAAAAGAGCTCCGCTATTAAAATTCATATATTACAGGATGAAACCGACTCGAAATGTATATTTTTAGGCTGTGAAATGTGTATATGTGTCAACACTGGTTATCGAATTCACCTTATTTGTTAAATCCAAAGCAGTATATTAAAACCATTGCAATCTGGAGGATTTTGGTTCTTGTGTACAGTCGCTCAAATAAATATCCGAACACTATGGTTGATTACAGAAGGTTACCAGATCACTAATTTCTAAAAAAAATCGTTACCAGATATTTTTTCTGAATTCTGTAATCAACCGTAGTGTTCGGATATTTTTTAATATATATAATGCAATGAATATGGAGCGTGTGCAGTTACCGTTCACAGCAAACTGCAGCGGTTGCGGTTAATGTTCACAGCACATTGAATCGTGTGAGCCCACAAAGACCTGGATCGTGTGGGCTCATTCACGGAAATATTGAGCGTGTGCAGTTACCGTTCACAGCAAACTGGAGCGTGTGCAGTAACTGCACACGCTCCAGTTTGCTGTGAACGGTAACTGGAGCGTGTACAGTTGCTGTACACGCTCCAGATATTTTTCCTGAATTCTGTAATCACGTGACACAAAGGTTGCCAGATCACTAATTTCTAAAACAAATCGTTGCCAGATATTTTTTCTGAATTCTGTAATCAACCATAGTGTTCGGATACTTTTTTGAGCGACTGAGATTCAAAAGCAGTTGGGTTGGGTTGTTTTACCTCTGAGCGGCACTTTTTTGCACACCATGGGCTAAATGGCCAGGTCACAGGGACCCCGAAGGCTCAGGGAAGTTCAAAAGCAGAACAGATGAATGTGTTTTGGCAAGGCGGAGAGAAACAATATATCTATAAATAATATAAAAAAATATATGTAATATAAAAAAACAATATATCGAAACTTCTGAAAAGAATTAGGGTAACAGTTTTTCTTTTCCTCAAATGGTAATTACAATAGTAAATTAGATTGCGAAAATATTCAAATTAGATATCAGAAATGCAAATTTTGGTTATCCAATCGAAATTGATCTATGTGCATTATATGAAGTAAATTAATGAAATCTACAAAAAGGGTTGGATTATTTTACCTCTGAGGGGCAATTATTTACACACAATGGGCTAAATGTCCAGGTCACAAGGACCCAGAGATAGTTGGGGAAGGAGACTCAGTGGGTAGCTCTTAGGAGACATGGAAGCTTCCCGTCAAAGCCATCCAGCGTGTGGTTTATCGTGCACAGGGTATGGCTCTCCCTCACACGGAACCAAGGCTTAATGTCCATTTGACGCACGGTGGCCTTTGCAAGTCCATCGGTGTCTCCCTTTCTGAGCGAGCGCAAACTGCGGGTTTAGCGGAGATAATCTCAGCGCACGGCCAGGTGGGACTCTATAAAAACTCTCTCCCCCGCTGTCATGTACCTCGAATTTTATATTTATTTATTTATTGTATATTTTTGTTTTATTATACTGTTGTATATATTTCTATGTGTTCTTTGAAATGTTTGTGCTGGGATGACTCACTGTTGTTGTTTTCTGGTCTGAAGCTTGCTGCTTGTGGAAAGAATCAATGCCAGAAGTTGTTTGTGCCGTATATGACTAACTAGCCTGCGGCGTGAAGTCCGCACATGAGGCTAGGGGAAGGAGTTGGAAGTATCAGTCTATGCGTTAGCTGTCAAGAGATGAGGTCGCATTGACACGCGTCAAAAGGACGCCGTCTTTCTCAAATTAACCCTTGAAGTCAGGGTGCGATTCCAAGAGGGAATCCAGATTCTTGGAAAATCTTGTCTTTTATTCTTGTGGTTCACGAGGAGCCACAGTGTAGGCAAAGGTTGGTTATCCTTTCGCTAAGTTTTGAGGTCTGTAAAGTGAGAAATTGCAGAGTGTGCAATTCTCCACCTCATTTTAGGAATATTTGCAGTAGCAAAGGCTCACGGAGTTGAGCGGTGAATTTGATAGTAGCTTTGTGGATTCAGAAAGAACCACAGTGTGAAGCAGCAAAGGCCCACGGAGTGGAGTTCATTCCCAGCACGTAGCTGTACATATTATAAATAAAAAATTGTGTCGTCCCTATATAACTCTCGTGCAGTAATTGATGGACAGTTCGTATTCTTCATTCAACGCAGCAAAGTTGAGGCATACAGGGGCACGGGCGTACAAAACCCGCGAATCTGAATTCATGAAGTGAATTAAATTGCAATTTCATCGTCTCGGCCCCCGGTCACTATACCCGCCCTCTATAAAAAAAAAAGCCCTGGCTGACAAACTGTGTCAGTTGAATGCTCTCATTTCATAACAGTCCATGGCATGGGCGTCCGCAGAGGGGGGCAAACGGGGCACTTGACCCCCCCCCCTGGGATCGGGTAAAAAATTCCACAAATTATAATCGTAACAATTTAAACGTAATTAATTTATATACATTATGTATGTGTTTTTGTATTGATGCAATACTGTATTCTATAATATACTTGTGAAAAAAAAAACCTAAAAAATTAAATAATTAAATAAAAATTTATTGATGTAATTATTTGTCTCCCCCTGGAAAATTTTCTGCGGACGCCCATGGTCCATAGTTTACCTTGCAAGTGACAAAACATCGTCGTTTAGAAGATTACTGATGAAAAGCGAAGGAGATAGGATGACTTAAAGAAGGAGTCGGGTTGGGTTGTTTTACCTCTGAGCGGCACTTTTTTGCACACCATGGGCTAAATGGCCAGGTCACATGGACCCCGAAGGCTCAGAGAAGGTTGGGGGAGGGGACCCACTGGAACAGCTGTTGGGAGACAGATGGTAGCCTCCCGTCAAGGCCATCCAGCGTGTTCTTTAACGTGCAAAGGGTATGGCTCTCCCGCACAGGGGACCACGGCTTAACGTCCCATCCGACGGACGGTGGCCTTTCCAAGCCCATCGGTGTCCCCTACTGATCGTGGGCAGGGTGGGGGGGAATTTTGCAGAGATAAATCTCAACGCTGACCCAGCTGGGACTCGAACCTGGGAACTACATATTACGAGCCTGGCGCGCTACCGACTGAGCCACCCCCGCCCCTAAAGAAGGAGAGTCGCAAGTTATGAAGCAGTCGAAAGTGTCGAGAATTGTTACTTCATGTTGTGGGAACGTAAACACACAATAAGTGCTCCCTAAGTTTGAAAACACTTTTTACGAAAAAAAAAATGTCAGTAGGAAAAAGATTAAAAGAAAACAATCAAATTTATCCAAATCATCATGATGTCGAATTTTGCGTGAGAACCAACTCATTTATCACGTCTAGTGTGCCTAAATAGGCCAGGATCTAGGGGGAGGAAGAGGGGGAGGGAAGAGTAATGACCCCCATCCCCTTTATTAATCCTAGTAAACAGAATGGAGGCGAAAATATATTAAATATTATAAGAAGTTTTTAAAGATCACTAAAATGTGGGAAAAATTGTTTTGATCGAGATACTAGACCAATTTTATTTTACCCTCACACCCAATCCTCACAACCACCAGCAGTCTTATTTTTTCCAAATCAGTGACTAGCTGAAATATACAAAATATGAAAAACATACATACATTATAATTTAAACGACTACGATAAAAATACTTTCAACATTCTCCCTAGATGGCGCCACAAACTCTTCCCCCATTGCCATCCTTTTAATAAACGCATTAAACGAGATTCTTTCGTGTCAACTTTCGGATGTCTACCCATCACCCCCTTGCCATTACAACTTCTCCCCTTCATTCGAACATATACCTCTCCTGATCCATCTAATCCATTTCTTCTTCTGGCATTGAACATGAAAGTTTGCATGACTGTTGAGAAGTGATTTGAATCATTAATGCATCCGAAGCGAGAAAAGCTTCATCATTCCTCCTCCTCCTCTCTCACAGATGTTAGGAAAGCCTGCTCGGCTGGCTTTAATCCCTCTTAATGTACTGCATCTTCTTCTAGCCCATTCCATTCTCTTGTCGAAGAAAGGTAATATTTTAAAGCATCCTGACGATTTGTCAGGAAACTTTCGCCAGATTGCTCGCTCCGTTCCCTCCACGCTACAAAGCACGTATGACGTATGGCGTTTCCTCACGCTCCTCAAAGTCCGCTCAGAACTTCCAGAGAAGCAGTTTTCGCGCGTTCTTTTCCTGAGGATAATGGAGAAGGTGTTAAACGATGTCCTCAAACCTCCTTGTCCTCCCCCCCCCCCCCACCGTATGCGAACCTCCTCTCACGGTCCCCACTTTCCAAGAACTGGCAAATTTAAAAGGAATGAAGAAAGCTTTGAATAAAACGGCGTTTCCGTGTTTTCCATTTTTCACTGCTTTTCTGTTTTGAATATTTTTGCTTCGTTTTTTCCAACTCGTTCGTCGTTTGCCTCATTTTTTTTGTTATTTTTCTTATTCCTTTTGTCCTTTTCTACTAAAACAATACTCTTCCTTCCCTCCCCACACATTTATTCCCCCCTCCCTCTCAAAAGTAAGAGTTGTGAGCACCTCTCTGCTATTTCGATTTCCCTAAATCACGCACGCATTCTCGGCAGTTGACAGTTTTTAACCTGCATTTTTTTTTCACGTGCTCTTTTTTTTGGCTCGGGAAGCGAAAAGATTATTTTCAATTTTTTTTTCTTCTTCTGACCCTCCAATGCTTTGACAAATATGTCTTATTTTTAAACTTTGCTTCATGTTTTTCCCCTTGCCGCTTGTTGTTGTTGTTGTTGTTTTACCTCTGAGCGGCACTTTTTTGCACACCATGGGCTAAATGGCCAGGTCACATGGACCCCGAAGGCTCAGAGAATGTTGGGGGAGGGGACCCACTAGAACAGCTGTTGGGAGACAGATGGTAGCCTCCCGTCAAGGCCATCCAGCGTGTTCTTTAACGTGCACAGGGTATGGCTCTCTCACACACGGGGCACGGGTTAACGCCCCATCCGACGGATGGCGGCCTTTCCAAGCCCATCGGTGTCCCCTACTGACCGTGGGCAGGGCGGGGAATTTTGCGGAGATAAATCTCAACGCTGACCCAGCTGGGACTCGAACCTGGGAACTACAGATTACGAGCCTGGCGCGCTACCGACTGAGCCACCCCCGCCCCTCCCCTTGCCGCAATTTCTACAAGTCGTGTCAGTACTTAAAAGAACGAAACAGTTCTCGCGCATTACTCATTTCATTCGAACCCTTCATGATAATAAAACTACAAAATTGACAAGAAGTCCGACGAGCAGATTGTTCAACAGTTTTGGAATTGAAGATATAGTTGCAGCAAGAGATAATTTTCCTTCTCTCGATTTTGTAATATTTTACCAATTACAAAACCTTCAGCTTTTCTGGTGACGTGAGGCAGGGCCGGTCACAAACGGTTGGTGGGGAGGAGGAGGAGGAGGCTAAGAAGAGGAGACAGAAGAAAGAGAAGTACCACATTAAATGTTTGCGTAATATGTATATACTTATTTTAATCAGAACTATTTATTCAGTTAATTTTTTTATTATAAAGAATATTTATATATATTTGTTTCTATTTTATTCAGATGTTTTTCAATTTACACTCCTTACCTTAACGGGGGCGGGGGTGGCTCAGTCGGTAGCGCGCCAGGCTCGTAATCTGTAGTTCCCAGGTTCGAGTCCCTGCTGGGTCAGCGTTGAGATTTATCTGCGCAAAATTCACCGCCCTGCCCACGGTCAGTAGGGGACACCGATGGGCTTGGAAAGACCGCCGTCCGTCGGATGGGACGTTAAACCGTGGCGCCGTGTGCGGGAGAGCCATACCCTGTGCACGATAAAGAACACGCTGGATGGCCTTGACGGGAGGCTACCATCTGTCTCCCAACAGCTGTTCCAGTGGGTCCCCTCCCCCAACCTTCTCTGAGTCTGCGGGGTCCATGTGACCTGGCCATTTAGCACATGGTGTGCAAAAAAGTGCCGCTCAGAGGTAAAACAACCCAACCCAACCGTCTCATTCTATTCACCCATTTTGGAAACGATGGCTTTATCATGTGAAAGAAGAAATTGGTGACAACACTTATTTTTAATAACCACTAATGTTAAGTCTATGGGACACAACGGTTATTTACCGTTAATATTAACGCTATGAAACCCTGCCTGTTCTAGTGGTTAGCGTACCTAACTGCCAACGGGAGTGCGTTATATAAGTGTTTGTATGAGAAACCAGAACGAGCCACGTAAGCCTGTAGGTTATCTCCGACCATTGTGTAGGGAAGTATCTTTTTATAAAAAAAAATAAATTTCGAGAAATTATCTGCAGTCCAAATTATATATAAAAAAAAGGTGGTTGATCTTAGCGTGTTCGCACATATTCTGTAATTTTCCTCATGCTCAAGGGAAAGTTCGTGCTCTGCCTCTAGCTCTTTAGGGTTGTTTTACCTCTGAGCGGCACTTTTTTGCACACCATGGGCTAAATGGCCAGGTCACATGGACCCCGAAGGCTCAGGGAGGGTTCGGGGAGGGGACCCACTGGAACAGCTGTTAGGAGATAGATGGTAGCCTCCCGTCAAGGCCATCCAGCGTGTTCTTTAACGTGTACAGGGTATGGCTCTCCCACACACGGGGCCACGGCTTAACGTCCCATCCGACGGACGGTGGCCTTTTCAAGCCCATCGGTGTCCCCTGCTGACCGTGGGCAGGGCGGGGAATTTTGCGGAGATAAATTTCAACTCTGACCCAGCTGGGACTCGAACCTGGGAACTACAGATTACGGGCCTGGCGCGCTACCGACTGAGCCCGCCCCCCTCCCCACACACACACACCACCACCACCAGCTCTTTAGGGAGCTAGGTGTATAAGCGGACAGATATGCAAACACGAAACACTATGCTAACAAAGTACTAAAGAATCCCATTAGCATGGAGATTCTCTAGTACTTTCGAAGTTAGAATATGCTAGAATATTCATTTAATGGAAAAAATGTGACTGAAGATAAATTAAAGGTCCTAATCAAACTCATTTAAATTTCTCTTTTCAACAGTATTCTTTAAGTATTTAAAGAGTTAATGGAAGTTGGAATATTTCACAACAATAAAGCATCTAAGAATTTACCTCAGAAATTAATCTCAATCTTAATTATAAGTATTGTTTCACACCATTTAATAAAATAAATGCACATTTTAGAAGTTTGTCTTATTATTAGTTCAACATTAGACAATTATGAATGATTTTTATAAAACGATTAATTAAAAATTTCAATCTTCCATAACTCTTTAAATATCGAACGAATATTGTTGAAAATCGCGATTTAACTAGATTTAATAATGATCATCAATATACCTTCAATTTTTGGCTACTGATCTAAGGGACCTGGGTTCGAGTCCCTGGTAAGGCATGGATGTTCCTGTTGTTTTTCTGCTGAGGTGATGCCATCCTCTCAGACCTTCTACTCTGGCATATAAACTGACAGGCTCCTGTCAGACCTCTGTGGAAAGCAGCTGCTTGAGGGGGTATATATTTTTTTTTTTCGTATTTTCCATTCCATGAATATTTTAGAAGTTATAGAGCTTCAAAATCAGATTCCCATCAAAATAACATGAGAATTTTCTAATACTTTGCACGAGGTGTTAGGGCATGTATTAAAGGAAATATAAGAATAAGGATTTGTAGTTTTTCGGCACACTTTTTCACAGTGAGAACATTTTTTCCCCCTTTTTAGTTTGGAGAAGCGTCAAAGATTGGATTGGATTGGATTGTTTTACCTCTGAGCGGCACTTTTTTGCACACCATGGGCTAAATGGCTAAGTCACATGGACCCCGAAGGCTCAGAGAAGGTTGGGGGAGGGGACCCACTGGAACAGCTGTTGGGAGACAGATGGTAGCCTCCCGTCAAGGCCATCCAGCGTGTTCTTTAACGTGCACAGGGTATGGCTTTCCCGCACACGGGGCCACGGCTTAATGTCCCATCCGACGGACGGCGGCCTTTCCAAGCCCATCGGTGTCCCCTACTGACCGTGGGCTGGGCAGGGAATTTTGCGGAGATAAATCTCAACGCTGACCCAGCTGGGACTCGAACCTGGGAACTGCAGATTACGAGCCTGGCGCGCTTCCGACTGAGCCACCCCCGCCCGAGAAGCGTCAAAGACACAAGGTGCAGTTTATATTGCAGCGAATGAGATGTTTATTTTCGGATTCAAGTGCAAACGACTGGAACATAGATAGGTAAGGAGGCATACAAAGATCTCTTGTCATCGCAATAGGTGCAAACAACTTCTGGTCTTAATGTTCTTGTACGTGTGTAGGTTAGCGCACCATCCCTTTCAGATGCCACTCGGTTCTTCGTCGCACCACCTCTTATTGGTTCGGAGCTCGTCCCCAGTGGATGCAGAGATGTGGAAACACAATCGCACCCAGCGCTTCCCTTCAATTTCCGGGATAATAGTGTACAATGTCTCACTCGTCTCAGATTACCTCCGTTGACGCATCTCCTGAGAGACGAGACGGCGCTGTCCATTTGGAGAGTCGCGTGCCCCGGCCCGCTAATCTAATGGATTGGCCGCTCCATTACGAGGCTGCCGGCGAGTGGTGTGGTTAGCGACCGCTCGCCACGCTCCTGCTCGTGGGATCAACGCTGTTCAAATTATATAGGTTCGTAACATTGGCTCAAGAATTACATTCAACACTTTCGACGCCTATGGCCTTTCATGTGGTCTCTCGTAGCCTTCTTCTTAATCAAAATCAGCCCTGCTCTTGGACTTCCCCTTGTCGCTTTCGTTTTCTTTTGTACCTGGTTTTATCGAAGGCTTTGTGGAGGGTCCTTGTGCGTTGGTCACAAGGACCCTCCATAAAGGTTGAAAGAAAGAGGGGTCCATTGGACAGTTATTAGGTGATAGATGGAATTCTCCCGTGATGCCATCCAGGGCGTCCTTGAATGTGCACAGGGTATGGCTCTCCTGCCTACGGAGCCCAATTGCTGTTAGCTTGTTCACTTAACGAACGGGGCACATCAGCTCATCATTAGTTCTTTTGGGCGGGGTAGGCAGCGCTCATGGCTCACAATCTACAGTTTTCAGGTTCGACTCCCAGTTGGGTCAGCGTTGAGATTTATCTCCGCAAAACTCCTCGCCTTGCCCACCGTCACTAGGGGACACCGATGGCTTGGAAAGGCCGTCTCGGATGGGACGTTAAGCCGTGGCTCCGTGTGAGTGTTGGGTTGGGTTGTTTTACCTCTGAGCGGCACTTTTTTGCACACCGTGGGCTAAATGGCCAGGTCACATGGACCCCGAAGGTTCAGAGAAGGTTGGGGGAGGGGACCCACTGGAACAGCTGTTGGGAGACAGATGGTAGCTTCCCGTCAAGGCCATCCAGCGTGTTCTTTAACGTGCATAGGGTATGGCTCTCCCGCACACGGGGCCACGGCTTAACGTCCCATCCGACGGACGGCGGCCTTTGCCAAGCCCATCGGTGTCCCCTACTGACCGTGGGCAGGGCGGGGAATTTTGCGGAGATAAATCTCAACGCTGACCCAGCTGGGACTCGAACCTGGGAACTACAGATTACGAGCCTGGCGCGTTACCGACTGAGCCACCCCCGTCCCCCGTGTGAGGGAGAGCCATACCCTGTGCACGTTAAAGAACACAGTGGATGGCCTAGATAGAAAGCTACCATCTGTCTCCTAACAGCTGTTTCAATGAGTCCCTCCCCCAACATTCTCGGGGTCCTTGTGACCTGGCCATTTAGCCTACTGTGTGGAAAAATAGTGCCGCTCAGAGTCCGTCGGATGGGACGTTAAGCCGTGGCCCCGTGTGCGGGAGAGCCATACCCTGTGCACGTTAAAGAACACAGAGGTAAAACAACCCAACCCTGCGTATGGAGTCACAGCTTAACATTACATTTGATTGAAGACGACCTTTCGAAGCTTCTCATGTCTTCTCACAACTGGGGGCAGAGCTTGTATTAAAAAAAAAATTCGTTGGAGCTGGGACCGATCTGCGGTTCACAGGTTCCAGTCTCCATTGTACTATTTGTTGCTGCACAACACAGCAACCACGGCAATCCCCGGTTCCGTCTCACGACACTACCAAGTTGAATGGAAAGCCGCGACTATCTACCGTCGGGGGCAAAGACAACACCCTATAGATGCATCTCATCCCCGACATCCTATGGCGAGCAGTGCTATAGAAGGAAAGCTCATCCATCGATCAAAACCTGGAATTTAATCTGTTCCCCGGTTAGCCATGAACAAGGATATGTAGATCCAAGTTCGCTCGGCACCCGGGTGGAGACTCTTAGTGGGGCCCAGACTTTGAAAAGGGCCCTAACCTAATAGGGGACCCATCCGTTCGACAGGGCCCTTGAACTGCTCCATTGAGCGCCTGATTTTGACGTTCTTGGTACCGTCCAACTGGGCCACGAAACCGGTCAGCGATGCCCTCGACCTCGGTTGGTGTTGGCTCTGTCCAACCGGGACCCATACCGGTCAGCAGTCTTCGACCGGTTGCTGGGCCACAAGCCCCTCCACCACGACAAGGTGGCCCCCTATTGGGGGGGGGGAGAGTCCAGTCTCCATTGTGTCACCAGCGTTGAGATTTATCTCCGCTAACGCTCCACTTTGCCCTCGTTCAGAAAGGGGACACCGATTGGCATGGAAAGGACGCCATCCTCGGGTTAACTTTTCAACCGTGAGTCCTTGTGCAGGAGTGCTAATTCCGTGCACGTTAAACCCCACTCTGGATGGCTTGGAAAGGAAGTTTTCAACTGCCTCCTAACAGCTGTACAGTAGATTCCCTTTCCCCCAACCTGCTATAACCCCTTGGAGTACTTGCGACACTGCTTAGCCCATTGTGTGCAAAAAAAAACGCTCCGATGTAAAACCACCCAGCCCAACACAATTACAATGGGGATTCAAACCTTGTGGGGGTTGGCAGCAAATTGGGTCGTTTTACCTCTGGACCGCACACTTTTTCACCCCCAGGGATCAGAAAAAGGTTAGTTGGGAGAGCGTCAAGGCGATCCAGAATCTTCTTTAACTCCACAACGCATGGTTCTTCTGCACAGGGGCGACAGCTATAAGTTTCATCCGAGGGACGGCAGCCTTTCCAAGCCCATCGGTGACCCCTGTTGACCGAGGGCAGGGCGCGGAGCTTTGCGGAGATAAAGGTCAACGCTGACCCAAGTGGAACTTCAACCTGGGAACATCCGATCCAGCGATGGCCAGCGATGGATTTCGCTGATTGGGTCTTCTATGCGCCATAGAAACAAATTTATTGCTGCGATCTCCAGTTTCATATACATGCGCAGAACCTTCCTCTTTGCTCCAACTTGGCGTCTCTCAGCACAGGTGTGTAACAATGATGACTACTGCAAATTGGTGACACTATTTTATATCAACAAGTGCTGATAGCAGAGCTCCAGATGTTGTTGTTTTGGCGGGCTACAAACAAGGAACTTCTTTCTGGCTCATCCTCGTACTTCTTGAGATGGCAGGTGGGGATGATATACCGAATATATCACCACAGTTAAAATCATTAGGAACTTGTTATGATGTAATGAGAGTTGATGAGGGATTCCCCTCCCCCTTTCCGAAAGGTGTGGGTGGGTTATAAGAGCCCAGAATTCTCTCCCTCTTCCCCCAATGGGTCTACCAATTAATCGTCCACTATTGTTCATTCTCATTTTGCCTTCTTGGAACATGGAGAGATCTCTAAGACCTGCGACTCCACCACCATCCCAATTTGAACTCTTGTGAAAAAAACTCTAGTCAACAGTGAGGAGGGCGATAAATTAAAAAGTCAAACATCAAAGTTCACTATTTATATTAATTTAGAGGCATTTTTTAGGGAAATAAATAAAATAAATACCCCCTCAAGCAGCTGCTTGCCACAGAGGTCCGACAGAAGCCTGTCAGTTTATATGCCAAAGTAGAAGATCTGAGAGGATGGCAGGACCTCAGCAGAAAAACAACACGAACATCCATGCCTTACCCGGGGCTCGAACCCAGGTCCCGTAGATCAGTAGCCAAGCGCGCCAACTACTCGGCCACGGGACGGCTCACTCAATATATTTTTTTAAATATAAAACATAATAATGATCATCAAAAATCATGATTTCTATTTTCACACAGAAACAAAATAGACTTCTGTCAGACATGTAGAGTCTTATTGAATCTGTTTCTCTGTGAACAATAATAAAAACGGAGCTTAACTTCCATAACGATGGACGCCATGCTGTGCGATCCATCCACGGAAATTCCAAGTCAAGGTGAATCTCTGTCATTTGATGATCTGTTCTCTCACCCCCTGCGATATCGCTCCTTGCACGTGAGTGCTTCATCACTGTCATCCTCCATTCTGTCGCTTTCTTAATTCCCGCTTCAAAGGAGAAAAGATCTTCTTCCATCCACCTCCCAATTCTCCACCATCTCTGTCTGTCTGTATGGATAGCTAACAAATCGTTCTGCTCGTCGGGTAAATGCAGTGAACTTTCTAAAAGTTTATTTTCTTCCTCTAAATATCTCTGAAGATCTGAGTTTCTCCTGGAGCGGGGGTGGCTCAGTCGGTAGCGCGCCAGGCTCGTAATCTGTAGTTCCCAGGTTCGAGTCCCAGCTGGGTCAGCGTTGAGATTTATCTCCGCAAAATTCCCTGCCCTGCCCACGGTCAGTAGGATACACCGATGGGCTTGGATAGGCCGCCGTCCGTCGGATGGGACGTTAAGCCGTGCACCGTGTGCGGGAGGAGCCATACCCTGTGCACGTTAAAGAACATGCTGGATGGCCTTGACGGGAGTCTACCATCTGTCTCCCAACAGCTGTTCCAGTGGGTCCCCTCCCCCAATCTTATCTGAGCCTTCGGGGTCCATGTGACCTGGCCATTTAGCCCATGGTGTGCAAAAAAGTGCCGCTCAGAGATTAAACAACCCAACCCAACTGAGTTTCTCCACAGTATTATAGAGTTAAATAGCTCTTCCGATAACCAGAATTAATCTCGAATGATTCGAAAGGAAGAATTAATTCGGTTAAAAAGGTTATGAGCATTGATCGAGAAGTTTTCCCCGCCTAAAAGTGAAACGAAATGTTTTTCCGAATAGTACACTTAACTACAAAATTACTTGCCCCATTGGTCTGACAAGACGCTGACAATACGCACACAAATTTCTTGCTGGTATAAGTACTCTACGTCGCTACGAAGTCCTGTAAAAGTCATAAAAACATGCTGGAAAGCAGAGTCGAGTGCGGCATGGATAAAAAAGGCTTATCTGACTTGGAAAGCGAGTTCATCGTTGGAGAGCGATGGGTAGGAGCATCAATAACGGTGGTGATGGAACTCGGAGGAATTTCCGGGGGCGCAATATCTCAAGTACATCGAGAATGGCAACGGTCTTTAAAAAAATTCCGCCAAGCATGGAAAAAAACCATTTTCCTTATCAGTAAACTCAAGGTAGATTTGCTCGGAAGAGTCAACTTTGAGCTTTTGACTTTGGGGTCCTCGTGACCTGGCCGCATAGCTCATTGTTCCCCGAAAAAAGGCGCACAGAGTGAAAACAACACAATTTATTACCGCCCTCAATACATTCTATTCACTGCATGGCAAAAACTCTCTCCTAGTCTTTTTCCCCCCTTTGGTTCCATGCCATTCTTCTTCCGCTTCTAATCCATAATTTTCGTGAAATCTTCTTCCCAACGAGTCCTTGTCATTCCTCTCTTCGGTTTTCCATGTTTTCGTCCCCATTCTGATATCAATTATCGTAGAATTTGGATTCAAAAAATCTTTCTGATCGATACACCACTAAATACACGCCAATCGAAGAATTCTTTTTCATTCGAAGTGGTCGATATTGAATAAATAAATTATTAAAACCTTAGGATTAACGAATTCTGAACCTCGATCCTGGCGACGAGTTAGCGAAGTGGACTCTATCGCGTATACATACACAGCTGCCTCTTTTCTCTCTCTGAAGCGTCTCTTCGACTGCAGATGCTTTCCTTCCTCTTTCCTCCCGAGCGGAAGGTACGGCCAGTCGAGCACGGGCCGCCATCCCTCCCCTCTCGACGGGGCAGTCGCACCAAACTCGGGAGAAACGGATGTGTATTTTGGCTGCCGCGATCGGACACATTCATTCACTCGATCATTCGCTCGCTCGAGTGCTACACGAGTGCATGCATTTGCACGCGCAGCAAGAGCCTCGGACGCTTCCTCGTCACTTCATCCCTCTTCTTCTTCATCCTCCCCTCCCCCTTCTTCTCTCCTCCGTCATCCCTCCCACGAGCTCTTTCCTTTTTTTCCCTTGCCCTCTATGGCAAACAAAATGCCATAACGAGCCCATCACTTCGATCAATTACGGGTTGCTAAGGGACCGTTTTCGCCCTCGACTCCTGGGGATGGGGAAGCTCGAGAGCCGGGAGGAGTCGAAGGTCAAGGAGGGGGGGGGGGAAAGTAGAGATGTGATGGAGGTGAAAGAAAAATGCCGACCAAAGATCCAAAGCACATGGGAATAAGGGAATGAGGGGGAGGGGGACGGGGGAGGAGAAGTGTGAAAGAACGAACGAACGAGCAAAGATAAATTGACGGTTTCCTTCCCTTTTTTAAGGGGTGGAAGGGGGAGGTGCTGGTTATACTGTTTTCGTAAAAAAGGGCAACACGGTTTTTGACACTACCACAGTTAATAAATTGAAGTTCTTGTCTTCTTTAGCAGAATTTCTGTCAAGTGATATAAATCACACTCAATTCTCAAATGAAGTAAATTGAGTTTCGATTTGTTTCTATCTTTAAAAGATTTATTTTAACATGTTCATCGCATAATATGTATGTAGACCCGGATTTAGAAAAATATCGAAGGAGGGGGGGGGGATGCAAGAAACACAATGGAGCCGAAAAAATATAAAGAGGGGAGGGCGGGGGGGAGGGGCAAGAGACTGAGTTTCCAATGCTGTATAACATTTCCTCCTCCGTTTTGCAGGTCTTTGAAAAAAAAGTTATGAAAAATCCATAAAATATAAAAAAAATTAATATTTTTTTTGCCTCTATTACCCTTACAAACATTCTGAAAGGGGAGGCATGGCCCCCTTGTCCTCACCCCCTAGATCCGGCTTTGTTTGTATGTCACGTGATATTGACATCGTATGCCACAAGACTGAGTACTTACTGTCAGTTACTTTTAAATCAACGGCTGATCTATTGAGAACTGTCGAAGCAAAAACTGCGCAGTCTCCTAGTCTCCCATTCCCTCCTAGTTCTCACTCATGCTTAAGATATCTAATTTTTTATGATGCAAAGTAACATAGGCTTCGGAAGAATTTTTTCCTGGAGAGGTGGCTGTGAAACGTTTCAGCGAGGGGCAAAAATGTTTAGTTTACAGGGGAGGGCAAAAAATTGTCGGAAAGGGGCAATATTTATTCGAGGGGAGGGAAGCAAAAAAAAATTAATGTTTCACGATAGAAATGTTTAGGTTGACCCGCTCATTAATGCGCGAGGTTGCGATTATAGCAATCATTCGAAAACAAAACAAAAAAGGCAAACTTATGACCGAAAAAAAAATCCAAAATAATTTATTTTATAATAAAAAATTAAAATAAATAATATGCTTCAAAAATACGTCAAAATAAACCAGATTTCACCAAGGAAAAACATAATTTTAATAAATAAAACATTTTATTGGAACACAGAACATAATTTTAATTTGGAACATTTTTTGAAATTTTGAATTTCTATTTCCTTTTGTTACTCGTGTTTGTTGGGTGTCCTTTGAAATGGTTATTTTTCTTTATGATTTTGATTTAAATATACTGCTCACAAAAAATAGGGGATATTTCAAAATGAATATGAAGCGATAATATATCCCCTAATTTTTGTGAGCAGCATATTTAACGGCATATGATTTGTAAATTCGAAACATTTATTTATTGTTAGAAATAAATTATCGGATGTGTTGCCACACATTATAATACTTTACCGATTCTCGAAACCTGGACAGGCCATAAGGTGCCCCTTGGTTCTCGACATTGTTTAGTCAATTTTTTTTCTATACTTTCTTTTTTATCATTACTATTTTCTTTCTTTATTGGTAATCGGTGTTATGGTTATTATTTTTTCTTTTTTACTATTTTGTTTCATAAAATATCGTATATAACTGTTGTGTAATATGATTTTAGGAGAAAATAAATAACATGAATAATATAAATAAATAATAAAAAAAATCATTCTTTTTTTGTCCCTTTGTTGTAAATAGATTTTAGAAAAATTTTGACTTTATGCTATTGAAGAAAAATTAATAAAACACAACATTCACAAAGAAAACATCCAAACATTATCGAGGACTCGAACCACAGGATCTAACATTCATAAGAAAACATCCAGACCTTATCGGGGACCACAGGTCTCAACATTCACGAAGAAAACATCCAAACATTATCGAGGACTCGAACCACAGGATCACAAGAAAACATTAAGGCTTATCAGGGACTCCAACCACAGGTCTAAACATTCGCGAAGAAAACATCCAAGCCATATTGGGGACTCGAACCACAGAATCTAACATTCACAAGAAAACATTAAGGCCTTATCGAGGACTCCAACCACAGTTCTGAACATTCACGAAGAAAACATCCAAGCCATATTGGGGACTCGAACCACAGGATCTAACATTCACAAGAAAACATTAAGGCTTATCGGGGACTCCAACCACAGGTCTGAACATTCACGAAGAAAACATCCAAGCCGTATCGGGGACTCGAACCACAGAATCTAACATTCACAAGAAAACATTAAGGCCTTATCGGGGACTCCAACCACAGGTCTGAATATTCATGAAGAAAACATCCAAGCCATATCGGGGACTCGAACCACAAGATCTAACATTCACAAGAAAACATTAAGGCCTTATCGAGGACTCCAACCACAGTTCTGAACATTCACGAAGAAAGCATCCAAGCCATATTGGGGACTCGAACCACAGAATCTAACATTCACAAGAAAACATTAAGGCCTTATCGGGGACTCCAACCACAGGTCTGAATATTCATGAAGAAAACATCCAAGCCATATCGGGGACTCGAACCACAGGATCTAACATTCACAAGAAAACATTAAGGCTTATCGGGGACTCCAACCACAGGTCTGAACATTCACGAAGAAAACATCCAAGCCGTATCGGGGACTCCAACCACAGGTCTGAACATTCACGAAGAAAACATCCAAGCCGTATCGGGGACTCGAACCACAGGATCTAACATTCACAAGAAAACATTAAGGCCTTATCGAGGACTCCAACCACAGTTCTGAACATTCACGAAGAAAACATCCAAGCCATATTGGGGACTCCAACCACAGTTCTGAACATTCACGAAGAAAACATCCAAGCCATATTGGGGACTCGAACCACAGGATCTAACATTCACAAGAAAACATTAAGGCTTATCGGGGACTCCAACCACAGGTCTGAACATTCACGAAGAAAACATCCAAGCCTTATTGGGGACTCCAACCACAGGTCTGAACATTCACGAAGAAAACATCCAAGCCGTATCGGGGACCCGAACCACAGGATCTAACATTCACAAGAAAACATTAAGGCTTTATCGAGGACTCCAACCACAGTTCTGAACATTCACGAAGAAAACATCCAAGCCATATTGGGGACTCCAACCACAGTTCTGAACATTCACGAAGAAAACATCCAAGCCATATTGGGGACTCCAACCACAGTTCTGAACATTCACGAAGAAAACATCCAAGCCATATTGGGGACTCCAACCACAGTTCTGAACATTCACGAAGAAAACATCCAAGCCATATCGGGGGCTCCAACCACAGGTCTGAACATTCACGAAGAATACATCCAAGCCGTATCGGGGACTCGAACCACAGGATCTAACATTCACAAGAAAACATCTAGATCTTATCGGGGACTCGAACCACAGGATCTAACATTCACAAGAAAACATCTAGGTCTTATCGGGGACTCGAACCACAGAATCTAACATTCACAAGAAAACATCCAGGCCTTATCGGGGACTCGAACCACAGGATCTAACATTCACAAAAAAACATCTAGGTCTTATCGGGGACTCGAACCACAGAATCTAACATTCACAAGAAAACATCCAGGCCTTATCGGGGACTCGAACCACAGGATCTAACATTCACAAGAAAACATCCAGGCCTTATCGGGGACTCGAACCACAGAATCTAACATTCACAAGAAAACATCCAGGCCTTATCGGGGACTCGAACCACAGGATCTAACATTCACAAGAAAACATCTAGGTCTTATCGGGGACTCGAACCACAGAATCTAACATTCACAAGAAAACATCCAGGCCTTATCGGGGACTCGAACCACAGGATCTAACATTCACAAGAAAACATCTAGGTCTTATTGGGGACTCGAACCACAGAGGTCCCCTTATTCTGCATCCAATCACGTTAATTAAGCACTCTGTCATGTGACCAGGAAAATTACTTTTCTAGCAGTTGTTTACCACAGAAAATCTGATAGCAACTTGTCAATATAACGTGACACGACCTTTGTGGAAAGCGTGACCTCAACAGAAAGACAACACCAATGAAAAAACATCCCTTCCCTATCTGGGATCAGTTCACCTTGCCCCACAATCAATATTTAATAATAATTATCTGACATAGTTTATTATCACCCAAATAATAATAAATAAATGTAGAATTGTTAATTTTAAATTCAAAAAATAAAATTTAAGAAATTTACAAATATGTATAATTTAAAAAAAATTAACATAATACTGATTTAGACACAGGGACGGATTTACAGGTGTGCGCAGATACAAGTCTCCTAAATTTCAATTTTCGGGCATAGACACGTTTATTTATGTAAAAGAATAGCCCCCCCCAAAAAAAAAATCGGACCATAAATGCTCTATTGTTTAAACGAGCCGTCCCATGGCTGAGTGGTTAGTGCGCATGGCTATTGATCTAAGGGACCTGGGTTCGAGCCCCCTGGATAACGCATGAATGTTTATGCTGTTTCCCCACTGAGGTCCTGCCATCCTCACAGACCTTCTACTACAGCGTATTTAACTGACAGACTCCTGCCAGAACTCTGTGGCAAGCAGCTGCTTGAGGGGATATATATATATTTTTATACACGAAATTTATTTTTTTGTGCTGTTAAAATCTGCTCTGTTTTTCCAGTCTTAGATTAAACCCAAAGATTTTAAAGATGGAATGAGGACGAACCTTGGGAACTGCCAAATTCTTCAGATCTTCCGCTACCAAGTTCAGAAATGTAGCGGCAAATAATACCTGGAGAAGTAGTAAGTAAATCCCGTCAAAGGTATCCACCGTGACAGAGAAGAGGCGGACCGGCGAGGTTGTCTGGTGGTTCTCCACCGTCCCACAATCAATTCTACGGCTGTCGGGTTTGTATACCCACGTGAACACAGACCCGCTATAAATCAAGACGAATAAGAAGCAAGATGGCAGTTTCCGTTGTTCGGTCTTGCCGCTAAGCCTACTTGGAGGGACATTGAAGACGATGCCCCCTATTCTTTGGAAATGGAAGAGGCAGAACAACGTTGCTGATGTAAAGAAGAGGAGGAGGAGGAAAGTGAAGGAAAGCACCCCCCCCCCCCTCCTAGCAAAGGGTAGGAAAAATAAGCAGAGAATAAGGAGAGTAGAAACTTGGTTTCCTAAAAAGCTTTCTTTTCTGGTGTGTATGTGAGAGTTGTTGTGTTCGAGTGAATGGAGGGACAAACTTCCCTAACCACTACAACATCCTCTGAGTACTTTTCTCTCGATTCACCTTCTTGAAGAGCAGAGTGCTCTCTGTCGTCAAGAGGGGAGTGGTGTGTTAAAGGCAGAACCCACAGGCAGTGGGTTGTGCGGTGTTGTTCCCCCCCCCCCCCCACACACACACACCACCACCACTACTCTCCACCTTCCCTCTACAACCTCCCCTGTCTGCTGCGTAATGCGATCCGTGTACCTGGTGACTGACTTCTCTTCTCTCCGAGGGAGTAATGGCACGACGACACACAAGGGAAAGGAGGAGAAGGGGAGGGGGGGGAGGTCGTCATGATGGTGGTTGTGTTGCGGTACGATAACAAGAATCTCTCTGTCTCCGCAAGGAGCCAAAACGCCTGGGCTACTAAATAAGCAAAAATGGAAGCTGGCTAACTGAGAGAGGTTTTAACTTACATCCCCAAGAAAAAGAGATGGAATCAGTACGTTAAAAGTCACGGCAGACTCTCGCTCCTCCAGTTTTTTTTTTTTTGTCTATCACGTTTAAAGCATCGATTCCTTCCTGTTTTGGTGTGGTGGAGTTTTAGGGGGAATCTGAGAATCAAGGGTCGTTGTGCCTCTGCACCACACTAAAAACGAAGGCACTTGCAACGACAGTGGAGTCGTAAAAGCATTTTATTGTGTAACAGTTTCTTGAATGGGAGGGGTCCGAACTGGATTTGCAATGAGTAGTAGCGAGTGTTAAGTATCCAGTTGCCAGTGAATGGGAAGCCAGGAGGACAACAGGTTTATGGAACGCTGTTCTGACAAGGTTAACGACAGTGTGACAGAAAGTTGGGCCAACAAGGCGACTGATTCGCTAAGTGGAGGTTTCAGATGACAGACTATTAAGTTGCGGGCAGGAAAAAAAAGATGAAAAAAAATGGTGTCTTATTTTACCGCTCTTTTTCTTTATTTTTCTGTGTTCCGTTCGCTTGTCTTAGTTTTTAAGTTGGCGTGAATTGGAAAAGGGATTTTTAATTTGAATTTGACAAGGTCTGCCACACCTCAGATTGCTGTGAGGAAACTTCTTTTTTTACAGACAATGGGTTAAGTGGAGAGGTTACAAAGACCCCAAGGCTCGGGGTAGGATAGAGAAGGGAGAACCAATGTGGATTTTATCGAAGACTCCAGTCAAGGCGTTCTAGAGTGTTATTTCTCAAGTGCACAGATTATGGCTCTCATGCACACGAAACCACGGCTTAAAGTGTCACCAGACGGACAGTGGTGGCCCTTATAAGCCCATCGATGTTCCTTTTTTCACAGAGGATAGGGCTGGGTTGGGTTGTTTTATCTCTGAGCGGCACTTTTTTTGCACACCATGGGCTAAATGGCCAGGTCACATGGACCCCGAAGGCTCAGAGAAGGTTGGGGGAGGGGACCCACTGGAACAGCTGTTGGGAGACAGATGGCAGCCTCCCGTCAAGGCCATCCAGCGTGTTCTTTAACGTGCACAGGATATGTCTCTCCTGCACACGGGGCCACTGCTTAACGTCCCATCCGACGGACGGCGGCATTTCCAAGCCCATCGATGTCCCCTACTGACCGTGGGCAGGGCGGGGAATTTTGCGGAGATAAATCTCAACGCTGACCCAGCTGGGACTCGAACCTGGGAACTACAGATTACGAGCCTGGCGCACTACCGACTGAGCCACCCCCGCCCCCACCGAGGATAGAGTGAGGATTAGCGGTGAAAATCGCGAGGAAATTTTTCCAACACCACACTACGAATAACATCTGGGACTCGAACCTGGGAGCATCAGGTTATCTGGTGAGCAACCGACTGTGCCAAACTCCCTCCACAAGGGTCCACGCGCTGTATTGTTAAAATGAGGATATTCCCTCCGAGAACAAACCGATGATAGATAAGAAATCTTTCGTCTATAATTAAGTATATATTCATTTATTTGCAACATGCAAGAAGCTACAAAATACAAGAAGCTACTACCAACTTTTACAGGCCTTCTCATACAAGGAGATGCCCTGAGCTAACACAACACAAAAAGTGTACTCTACTGAAACAGTAACTATCTCCCTAACCACTATTTTGAGTTTTTTGGTGGGCTCTTATTATCTTTCTGCCTTGGTGTGCTCTTATTACCAATTTACCTTGCTGTGCTGTTATTATCCATCTTAGTGTACTCTTATAATCTTGGTGTTCTCTTAGTTATCTTGGTGTGTTGTTATTAACTCTCTTGGTGTTACGTTATTGTCTATTTATCGTGGTGTGCTGTTATTACCTATCTTGATATGCTCTAAGTCAGTGATTCTCAACCTTCCATGCTTCACGTACCCCCTGGAAATGTGTATGTAACTGGCGTACCCTTTTCATAGATAAATAAAACTATAGTTATAATATAACCATGGTTACTTTTACTTTGTTACTTGATCTAGCGACTTTTGAACTTTCATGGCGTACCCCAAAAATTTTTATCGCGTAACCCACGTTGAGAACCCCTACTCTAAGTTATCTTGATGTACTATTATTATCTATTTACCTTGGTGTGTTTTTATTATTATATACCACCCATCCATCTACCTATCTATCTATTTTGGTGTGCTGCTCTTATCTATCTATTCTGTGTGCTGTTTTATATTTATCTACCTTAGTCTGCTATTATTATTATGGGGGCAGGGGTGGCTCAGTCGGTAGCGCGCCAGGCTCGTAATCTGTAGTTCCCAGGTTCGAGTCCCAGCTGGGTCAGCGTTGAGATTTATCTCCGCAAAATTCCCCGCCCTGCCCACGGTCAGTAGGGGACACCGATGGGCTTGGAAAGGCCGCCGTCTGTCGGATGGGACGTTAAGCCGTGGCTCAGTGTGCGGGAGAGCCATACCCTGTGCACGTTAAAGAACACGCTGGATGGCCTTGACGGGAGGCTACCATCTGTCTCCCACCAGCTGTTCCAATGGGTCCCCTCCCCCAACATTCTCTGGCCATTTAGCCCACCTGGCCATTTAGCCCATGGTGTGCAAAAAAGTGCCGCTCAGAGGTAAAGCAACCCAACCCAACTGCTATTATTATCAATCTAACTTGTATTCTGTTGCTATCAATTTATCTTGGTGTGGTGTTATCTATCTATCAGTCTGCTGCCAATGTTCAGTGATACCGTTCACTCAACGAGACAAACAGACTATGAACCAGACATCAACACAATTAGGCAACAAATACTACGTTAACGCATTCTTCTGTTGATTCAACTAATTTTGTTTGTAAATAATTCGTTGGTTGTCGTATTTAGCGTAATCGTCCAGCGTTGGTTGTCGCATTTTGTCTCAAACGTTGGTTGTCGCTTTTTGTCTCAAACGTTGGTTGTCGCATTTTGTTTCAAACGTTGGTTGTCGCATTTTGTTTCAAGCGTTGTTTGTCGCATTTTGTCTCAATCGTTGGTTGTCGCATTTTGTTTCAAGCGTTGTTTGTCGCATTTTGTCTCAAGCGTTGGTTGTCGCATTTTATCTCAAGCGTTGGTAGTCGCATTTTGTCTCAAATATTTATTGCCGCCATTTTTTCAGTTCATAAAGACAGATCACACTTGGTTTCAAACTTTGGACGGAAATTTAAGTAGGATGTACTATATAGTGGAAATTGAAATGATCCACTCAGATTCTTATGGAATCGAAATACTGAGTATACAATTGGAGAGATTATTTTTCCGATTCTCTTTCGATTCTGCCGCCTGATCGCAGAATCCTAAGCAGTGTGGATTCGACGTTCGCACTGATTTCCCACGTTAAAAAACGAATCGCCTGATCTCCAACATCCATCTCACTTCAGTTGTGTCGGATGAGAAGAAGAACGCCTGCTCTTCAGCATCAGTCTCGCTTCAGTGATGAAGCATTTGAAAAGATTCCGTGAAAAGATAATCGATGTTGAAATTGGATTGTTTTACCTCTGAGCGGCACTTTTTTGCACACCATAGGCTAAATGGCCAGGCCGCAAGGACCCCGAAGGCTCAGAGAAGGTTGGGGGAGAGGACCCACTGGAACAGCTATTGGGAGACAGATGGTTGCCTCCCGCACACGGGGCCACGGCTTAACGTCCCATCGACGGACGACGGTCTTTCCAAGCCCATCGGTGTCCCCTACTGACCGTGGGCAGGGCGGGGAATTTTTGCGGAGATAAATCTCAACGCTGATCCAGCTGGGACTCGAACCTGGGAACTACAGATTACGAGCCTGACGCGCTACCGACTGAGCCACCCCCGCCCAATCGATGTTGAAAGAGTCCATTGGCTCGAGACACAGAGAATAAGTGGCCGAATGAATCTTTCACTTTCTAACAATAAAAAGGGAAAATTCAAAGAAGCCTGTATCATACAAAATGTAAATAAAAAATATATTAAAAAAAAAAACATCTTTCCATATGCGCCCTAAAAAAGTAGAAAATGAAACTGAAGCATATCATTGGTGCAATCAGTCACTGAGTTCATATTCACTTCAATAGAACATAGTGTTCCAGCAATTTTTTTGTGTAGGTAAATCGCTGTTTAGGTTGGGTTGTTTTACCTCTGAGCGGCACTTTTTTGCACACCATGGGCTAAATGGCCAGGTCACATGGACCCCGAAGGCTCAGAGAAGGTTGTGGCAGGGGACCCACTGGAACAGCTGTTGGGAGACAGATAGTAGCCTCCCGTCAAGGCCATCCAGCGTGTTCGTTAACGTGCACAGGGTATGGCTCTCCCGCACACGGAGCCACGGCTTAACGTCCCATCCGACGGACGGCGGTCTTTCCAAGCCCATCGGTGTCCCCTACTGACCGTGGGCAGGGCGGGGAATTTTTGCGGAGATAAATCTCAACGCTGACCCAACTGGGACTCGAACCTGGGAACTACAGATTACGAGCCTGGCGCGCTACCGACTGAGCCACCCCCGCCCCAAATCGTTGTTTAAATATACTTTTTAGGACTCATATGGGAAGTTAGGCATTTTTTAATTTTTTTAAATTTATAGCCTATGAGAGTCTCCGCGTTACAAGCTTTCATTTGACACATTAATCATCAAGTTTCTCTATCACTTTCGAAAGATATGGTGGAACAACTGTTTCGACAAACACATAAACCGACAAAGCGATAAATAACGACAGAAAAGTAATAGGAAAATAGGTAAATAAAACTAGAATAGGTTTCAGAGAAGTAAATGGAATCCACCTAAATGGTGAGGGTTTTTTTTTATCATAATACTTGCTTAATACTTACAGAGCGATGGAATTTGGAACCTCAAACAACAATGTCAGTCAACTTAAGAAATTTCTCCAAAATAGCGCTATCAATCACCTTAAGAAATTTCTCCAAAATAACGCTGTCCTTAAAATATATAAATATTAATAAAAGATAACCCTAAAATTTTTCTCCCAAACCTATAAAAACAAGTAGACAGACAGAAACTTAGAAAAGCACATTTAATAAAGTAAACCATTTCATAAGTAAATAATAAAAATACCCCCTCAAGCAGCTGCTTGACGACCGAAATTAGGCAACAAATACTACGCATTCTTCTGTTGAAGCCTTTCCTTCTGTTGTTCCTATAAATATTGAATGGCATATTTATAATAATATATTGTATGGCATACAAAATATGTAATATTGTATGGCATACAAAATATGTAATATTGTATGGCATATAAACTGACAGGAGCCTGTCAGTTTATATGCCATAGTAGAAAGTCTGAGAGGATGGCACGAGAGGAAAAACGACACATACATCCATGCCTTACTCGGGACTCGAACCCAGGTGCCTTAGATCAGCAGCCAAGCGCGCTAACCACTCGGCCACGAGACAGGAACTTTAAACAAGCGATAAAATTTTTTATTGGCTCGAGTAAAAATAACAATATTAATTTCCGTTTTATTATCGCAGTACAGTCGCTCAAAAAAATATCCGAACACTATGGTTGATTACAGAATTCAGTAAAAATATCTGGCAACGATTCAGATCTGGCAACCTTCGTGTCACGTGACACGAAGGTTGCCAGATCATTAATTTAAAAAAAAAATCGTTGCCAGATATTTTTTCTGAATTCTGTAATCAACCATAGTGTTCGGATATTTTTTTGAGCGACAGTAAATTACTTCGTAAAGCTAGGAGACGTTCTGTCTACAGGGAGAGGAAGAGGTTCGTAACTTTTCGACTTCACGACCCCCTTTTGATTTTTGAGAAATTCTCACGCCTCACCACCTCTCATTTATCAAAATACATTTGCAATTTAAAATAAATAAATAAATTCTGAAGCATCTGCTTGCTACAGCGGTCTGGGAAGAGAACGACAGCACAAACATCCATGCCTTACCCTCGCTCGAACCCAGCTCTCGTTTATCAGCAGTCAGGCGCGCTAAACACTCGGCCGCGAGACAATTTATGGTCCGAAATTTGAAAATTATTTTGTTTTGCGCCCATATTTCTTTTCCTAAAAATTTAACATCCTCACGCCCTCTTGGAATGTTTTCACCCCGTTCCCTCTCCAATGATGGAGCCCCTGGGGTGCAGGAAGAGTTGGCTCAGTGTTGGGTTGGGTTGTTTTACCTCTGAGCGGCACTTTTTTGCACACCATAGGCTAAATGGCCATGTCACATGGACCCCAAAGGCTCAGAGAAAGTTGGGGGAGGGGACCCACTGGAACAGTTGTTGGGAGACGGACGGTAGCCTCCCGTCAAGGCCATCCAGCGTGTTCTTTAACGTGCACGGGCACCCGGTGCCACGGCTTAACGTCCCATCCGACGGACGGCGGCCTTTCAAGCCCATCGGTGTCCCCTACTGACCGTGGGCAGGGAGACTGACCGCAGTTTAGCGGAGATAAATCTCAACGCTGACCCAGCTGGGACTCTAACCTGGGAACTGCAGATTACGAGTCTGGCGCGGTACTGACTGAACCACCCCCGCCCCATTGGCTCAGTGTATCACGATCATAATCAGTCGGTTCGTTGAATTTTTTTTTTTTCTAACCACCTACTCTGTCCTCGGTGAGAAAGAAGGATTCGAGATTCCATCGGATTCGAGATCAAACCGTGGTTCCGTGTATATGAGAGTCAATCCCACTCATGTTATAGAATATGCTGTGTGAGTTGAAACTTTCATACTTCCTAAGAGATGTGCATTGTATACCATACCGCATTCTGAGGCCATGCGGTCCTTGTGACCTTCTCTTTAAGCTTTGTTCAACGCTTTGGTTATGCTAATTAATTCGTGGAAGTTTGCGCATACTTTTCAACATTAAATGACAACAACACAAAATACATAAACAGGAAAAGATTTTTTCCGTTGCCACCTTATTTTCAAGACAAATTTCCAAGTCTTCTCGCCGAAAGAAATTGATTTCGGATTAACCACAGACGCCTCAAAACGTGATCAGCAACTCCTTTTGAGAAATCGGCGACTCGGAGTCTCTATCTTCACGTGGCTAACAAAAACAGCATAAACCTGAAAAGCGGAAGGAGGTTGGCGAAGTTCAAAAGGCGCTCGGAGAAGTAGGGTGTCTGCTTATGTGCTCACTGGGGAAAGAGGTGCAGAGGATACGTATACAAACCATTGTACCCTTGACTGACTCTCAGTGAATGGGAACGTCAGACACCCCACAATGGGTTGGTCAGGGACCGACCCACTCACACTCCTCGTGCAGAATAGTCTTCTTTCAGTGAGGGACTTGTTCAAATACCGAGTTACATTCCAACACGGTTGTCCAGACAAGAGAGCTCGGGCCCACTGTTTAGACAAGTCAAGAGAGAGGAACTTGAGGGCTACCGAATAAGTAAGCTAGTGAGTGATGGATGCGCGAGCTTCGGCCCACCTGAGTTAAGGCAAGTAGGGCTTTATTCGGAGAACTTCCGTTCCGAAAATGGAAAAAAGAATGTTCTACGCACAGCAGGGTTTTCATTCAAAGGCTTTCTTCCCAAGAGCCTACCCGCTGTTGTTACAGTTCTTACCACTTGTTCACAGGCGATGAAATTCAAGAAAAACTCAGATAAGGATTTTCTGTTGAAAGTCGATAACGTTCGGCAGAGGTGAGGGGGTTTCTGAACCTAGTACGAGATTCGTACTAGACTGAAATACCTCGGGTAATTTATTCAGAATCTCCATTACTGAAGCAAAAACGTTTCCACTGAAAACCTTTCTTCCGTATTTGAAACAATATGTTTACCATGAAGATTATTATTCCGCTTTTTCCTAAAACAGTTAATTTCACTTTACCAGTAAGTTACTGATAAAAGGAAATTAGTTGTTTTTAGGAGTAATAATCGTTGTGGGAAATATGATGTCTCAAACATGCAAGCAACTTTTTTTTTAGTGGAAACTCTTTTTTTTTTTGGGATGTTAGCTTGCGGGATATGTAGACCCAAGACTTATCGAAAACAGGTCATAAAATAGGGTTTGGGTTGGGTTGTTTTACCTCTGAGCGACACTTTTTTGCACACCATGGACTAAATGGCCAGGTCACATGAACCCCGAAGGTTCAGAGAAGGTTGGGGGAGGGGACCCACTGGAACAGCTGTTGAGAGACAGATGGTAGCCTCCCGTCAAGGCCACCCAGCGTGTTCTTTAACGTGCACAGGGTATGGCTCTCCCGCACACGGGGCCACGGCTTAATGTCCCATCCGACGACGGTGGTCTTTCCAAGCCCATCTGTGTCCCCTACTGACCGTGGGCAGGGGGGGGGGGATTTTTGCGGAGATAAATCTCAACGCTGACCCAGCTGGGACTCGAACCTGGGAACTACAGATTACGAGCCTGGCGCGCTACCGACTGAGCCACCCCCGGCCCTCTTTTCGCAGAGTAATTAGCTTTTCTCTTCAGAGCAAGAAAACCGAGTTAGAATTCCTAATAAAGGTATAAATATTTCTCTCGCTTTTCTACCGAGGTGACCCCTTCGCCAGCCATCTTTTATTCCAAAGGCTCCTGCAATAACCCGATAAATAAGATGCACGAACAGACATTAATATTAAACTAAAAGAATAACATATCGCCTATGATGAATGTGGATGTTTGTTTTCAAAGAAAATGAGGTTTCTCATTTTACACCTTCAGCACCACTGGCGATGGAAATTCGAACTAATAGATGATTGGTAAAAAACAAATAATAATATTTTATAAGTGCCTTTAAAATGGAAGAATTTTTCGTTTATCCCTTGAAACAAAATATTGAATTTTTCCTACGCCCCCTGGTGATAAGGGAGCGAATCATTGCTGCCATTGTGAATTTTCTTTACCTCACACTCTACAGCCAAAATTCCCCGCCCTGCCCACGATCAGTAGGGGACACCGATGGGCTTGGAAAGGCGCCGTCCGTCGGATTGGACGTTAAGCCGTGGCCCCGTGTGTGGGAGAGCCATACCCTGTGCACGTTAAAGAACACGCTGGATGGCCTTGACGGGAGGCTACCATCTGTCTCCCAACAGCTGTTCCAGTGGGTCCCCTCCCCCAACCTTCTCTGAGCCTTCGGGTCCATGTGACCTGGCCATTTAGACCATGGTGTGCAAAAAAGTGCCGCTCAGAGGTAAAACAACCCAACCATACAACCAAAATTTAAAAATTTCTTCAACTAATAGATCGATGACAATATTCGCTAAAGGTTGCATTTTCCACAGTTAGAGAGCGCTATTATAGCTGCTGAGTAAGTCACTCAGAATTTTGCCAACTCGCCATAATTTTACAGAAAAAAAATCCTAATTTTTACATCTCACCTGAATTTTGCCAACTCCCCACAATTTTGCCAAGTCACTCCGAATTTTGCCAACTCACCTGTATTTATTAAGTGGCTTCGAATTTTGCCAACTGCTTTAGATTTCGCCGTCTCCATTTTCCCAACACTCCTAGATTTGCCAAGTTGTCTCGATTTTGCTAACTCCCCTTAATTTTACAAAAAAAGATTACAAATTTTCGCAACTCATCTAGATTTTGCAAAGTCGCTTCGAATTTTGTCAACTCCGAGTTACTTTTGGGGGGGGAGCCTTCCCCCATACCTCCATAGCTACATCCCTGCTTCTGCAGAAAATCACATTTTTGCTTTTAAAGATAAATTAAAAATTATTTTTGGGTTGGATACATATTAATGAAATATTACAATTCGCATCTTGCGTTCTCTAATGATGGAAAAGGGTGGGAAAAAAATCCCAAATCTTTAAACGAATATTGAAAATCATCTCTTTACTTCAGAAAATCGGTGGCAGAATGTTATGATCAAGAGCCTTACGTGATAAATATGATTTCCCCTCTCAAACCCAGAAGAGGGAATAAGGAACTTCTTCGTTTTAAAAGATAAATTAATTTTTTTTTTCTTTTTTTTTCTTTTGTGTTTTATGTCTGCTAAAAAACCCGGTTGCCGAGTGACGAGCGCTCTTGGCTACTGATCAAAGGGACCTGGGTTTAAACCCCAGATAAGGTATTGATACTCGTTTTGTCTTTCTGCTGAGGTCTCGCCTTCCTCAAAATCTTCTTTATGGCGTATAAACTGACAGGCTCCTGTCAATGGCAAGCAGCTGCTTGAAGAGGTATTTATTTATCTTTAATAAAATAATACTATCTGCATTTCACTCAATCATCCATAAGTTCGAATTCCCATTATTAAATAATAAATAAATACATACCCCCTCAAGCAGCTGCTTGCCACAGAGGTCTGACAGGAGCCTGTCAGTTTATATGCCAGAGTAAAAGGTCTGAGAGGATGGCATCACCTCAGCAGAAAAACAACACGAACATCCATGCCTTACCCGGGGCTTTTCCGTAGATCAGTAGTCAAGCGCGCTAACCACTCGGCCACGGGACTGCCTCCCATTATTAGAGGGTGAAAAAGTAAGAAAGAATAAAACCCTCGTTATCATGGCCGAGTGGTTAGCACGCTTGGCTACTGATCTAAGGGATCTGGATTCGAGACCTGGGTAAGGCACGGATGTATGTGTTGTCCTTCTGCTGAGGTCCTGCCATCCTCTCAGACCTTCTACTCTAGCATATAAACTAATAGGTTCCTGTCAGACCTCTATGGCAAGCAGCTGCTTGAGGGGGTATTTTTTTTTTTAATCTTTGAAAACGATTATCCCACATTCACCAGAAGCGATATGTATTCTTATAGTTAAAAAGTACTGAAAATAGAAAAAGACTTCGTCAGGATTTTGTAAAAATTCAATTGAAAACCATGAGAAGCATATTTTTTAAATGAAAAAATTATTAAGCTTTAATTATAATTTTTTTCAATTTAAATTTCATTTCAACATTTTGGATTCAAAATATAGCAATAGAAAGTTCAACTTTTAAAACATATTTTCGATATCTTTAAAAAATTTTTCACATTTTTTTTTTCATACTGAAACTGACATAGTGTACAGTCGCTCAAAAAATATCCGAACACTATGGTTGATTACAGAATTCAGAAAAAATATCTGGCAACGATTTTTTTAGAAATTAGTGATCTGGCAACCTTCGTGTCACGTGACACAAAGGTTGCCAGATCACTAATTTCTAAAAAAATCGTTGCCAGATATTTTTTCTGAATTCTGTAATCAACCATAGTGTTCGGATATTTTTTTGACCGACTGTACGTTTCAAACTGGAGAGACTATGAGACTGCGCAGTTAACACTTCGGCAGTTCTCACGCATCACAGACCCAATCACTTATCAATCTACTCTCCATTATCCTACGAAGAACAGTCGAGGCGTCTACTGCGCAGGCTCGTAGTCTCCCCATTATTTTCTCAATTACCCCTCACTCTATGCCGCTGTATACCATCAGGCAAAAATCAATATCCTCGTATCATTGAAAAATCTACATCCTACACCATGGCCTTTCCACTGAAGTCTATACAACAACACAAAAAAAAAAAACGAATACGTCACGAAAAATATATGACTCACTGATTATGGAAACGGTTACTGGATGAAATCATAGTCTGTCGACACGTGAAAAAACCAAGAAGAGAAATTAGAAAAAAAAAATGGAGTAGGAACGAATAAACTAGAACTCATCCTCATCCGCGACGTACGTTTTCGAAACGTAAGGTGTCAAAAGAGTTATTTGCAGAGCGTTGTGAAAAATCCCGACACACCCATTCGCACCCCGGAGTTTGACGTAAATTGGCTCTCTATGATTCATCTGGGTATCCATCTGGGCCCTGCCAGATGCAACCTCTGCTTTGATAAATCTCCATTTCTCCCGCTCTGCCAAGCGATTCCAACGCCGAGTGGAAGAAGAAATTCATCCGAAACATTTGTCATCCACATGGGTGAACCAATCTCCCTTACCTCCCCCCTCCCAACCGCGAAAACATCCCCCTGACCACAGCCACCACCTTCGCTGATGGAGCAAAGCCACTCTCTGTTCTCCATCCTTATTTCTCCTCCACCCCCCCTCTCTCACTCTCTCCGCCATCGGACGTGATCTGACCCCGCCCAGATTGTGACGGATGATGCCATGAGCAGACCAATTGTGTGTGATGCGGGAAAGCCACCCCACCTGCCGTTTTCTGTTCCCGCCTGTGCTGGTGTGGGCTTTCCATGATTGGTCGATTCGCATCGTTCTGTCTGGATAAGATTTCATATGTGTTAAAAATATCTCGCGCACGTGAATTGTAGGCCACGTATCATAGGATTATTTTTCAGTTACCCTCTTAGATGTACCTTAATTCAACCGCGTTGGATAGAAATTGATATCAATATCAAAATTTCCGTAACAATATCAATTTACAATAAAATTTCCTTATCGAGTTTTCATTTGGTTGGAGGAGGGGTGGGGGTGGCTCAGTCGGTAGCGCGCCAGGCTCGTAATCTGTAGTTCCCAGGTTCGAGTCCCAGCTGGGTAAGCGTTGAGATTTATCTCCGCAAAATTTGCCCGCCCTGCCCACGGTCAGTAGGGGACACCGATGGGCTTGGAAAGGCCGTCGTCCGTCGGATGGGACGTTAAGCCGTGGCCCCGTGTGCGGGAGAGCCATACCCTGTGCACGTTAAAGAACACGCTGGATGGCCTTGACGGGAGGCTACCATCTGTCTCCCAACAGCTGTTCCAGTGGGTCCCCTCCCCCAACCTTCTCTGAGCCTTCGGGGTCCATGTGACCTGGCCATTTAGCCCATGGTGTGCAAAAAAATGCCGCTCAGAGGTAAAACAACCCAACCCATTTGGTTGAGTACACTGTCATAAACTTGACGTTTCCAGGTTCGAGTCTCACTGCGACTGCATTAAGATATTTTCTTCTCTCCTTTAAATTAAAAGTCTCAAGAGCAAAATCTACTCTTCGTGGGAGCGGACACTCATTAATAAGACATGAATCAATGAACATGATGCAATTGGCATATTATTGGAAACGATTTTTTCCACATCACCCTGGGAAGGAGGTTGCACAGTCAGTGACGTACCACGCTCTAAATCTGCAGTTCCCAGGTTCGAGTCCCAACTATGGCAGCGTTGAGATTTATCTCCGCTAACCCCTATACTATCCTCGGTAAGAAAGAGGTTTGGAAACGCCGCCCACAATCAGATGGGACGTTGAACCGTGGCCCCGGTTGCAGGAGAGAGTCATACCCTGTGAAGGGGCGGGAGTGGCTCAGTTGGTAGCGCGCCAGGCTCGTAATCTGTAGTTTCCAGGTTCGAGTCACAGCTGGGTTAGCGCTGAGATTTATCTCCACAAAACTCCCGCCCTGCCCACGGTGAGTAGGGGACACCGTGACGGGACATGGGACGTTAAGCCTTGACTCCGTGTGCGGGAGAGCCATACCCTGTGCACGTTAAAGAACACTCTGGATGGCCTTGACGGGAGGCTACCATCTGTCTCCCAACAGCTGTTCCAGTGGGTCCCCTCCCCCAACCTTCTCTGAGCCTTCGGGGTCCTTGTGACCTGGCCATTTAGCCCATAAATAAATAAATAAATAAATAAATAAATAAATATAAATACCTCCTCAAGCAGCTGCTTGCCACAGAGGTCTGACAGGAGCCTGTCAGTTTATATGCCATAGTAGAAGATCTGAGAGGATGGCAGGACCTCAGCAGAAAAACAACACACACAACCATGCCTTACCCAGGGCTCGAACCCAGATCCCTTAGATCATTAGCCAAGCGCGCTAACCACTCGGCCATGGAACGGCTTTTGGTGTGCAAAAAAGTGCCGCTCAGAGGTAAAACAACCCAACCTTCCCCCAAACTTTTCTGAGCCTTCGGGGTCTTTGTGATCTGGCCATTTAGCCCATTGTGTACATAGATGTACCTCTCAGAGCTGAAACAAGCCACACCACCTCCTCTCCTCCCACAACCCACACCCCTGAGGCGTATTTATCCTAATATCCATGCTAGTTTATTTTTAGTAACCCATTCAGAATCTTCGCCCCTTTGAAAATGTATTTGAATAAACGTTTCATTTCTTGTGCTGTCTTTTTGCTGAGGTCTCGCCTTCCTCACAAGACCTCCTCTCTGGCCAATTGAACTGATAGACTTCTATCAGGCATCTGTGGCAAGCAGCTGCTTGAGGTAGAGCGATTCTTAAAAAAAAAAGATTGCGTTCAAAGTAAAATGTTTTCCCAAAAATTTCATCAACCTTTATAAACTGCATCGTTTATAGATTTAGCCAATTTATTTTCGTTTTTAAGGTGCAGTAATTCGAAGAACTTTAATGAAAATGATACGGAAAAATAGGTGCTTTTAATATGCGAAAACAATGTAAAATTGAAAAATAAAAGCATCAATGACTGAAAACTCCAGTCACCCGTAGAAAGAATGCAATTCTCGTTTCCAAAGTGCAAAACTTTTCAGATTTTTCCTTTTGCTCCGTTTGGATGGCAGTTAATGCGGCTACAAAATATAAACCTCTCCATCATCTAAATATTAGATTTGATGCATAAACAGAATCAGGGCTGGATTACGGGGGAGCCCCCCCCCCCCCTTTTTTTTTCTGTTTTTTAAGAATACGAGTAAAAGAGGCAAAAAAATTATTAAACTTATTGATAAACAAAAATAAATAAATATCCCCTCAAGCATCTGCTTGGCACAGAGGTCTGACAGGAGCCTGGCAGTTTATATGCCAGAGTAAAAGGTCTGAGAGGATGGCAGGACCTCAGCAGAAAAACAACACACACATCCATATGTTAACCCGGGGCTCGAACCCGGATCGCTTATATCAGTAGCCAAGCGCGCTAACCACTCGCCCATGGGACGGCAACACTTATTTATATTTTATGAATTTTCAATTTTTTTTTTACCTGTAAAAAAGAGAGGGGGAAATGTTATAATGCGTTGGAAATCCAGTCTCTTGCATCCCTCCCTCCCCTCCCTCGATTTTATTTTTCTAGATCCGAGTCTAAACAGAATGATTACAGTTACACTTTAACGATTTTGTCATGTTCCAATTTTAAATACTTGAAAAAAATTTTAAATAATAATAATTTTTTTAACCGGAAGATTTCGAACTCGAAAATCGAATTTGCTAATGTTAATATCTTACTCGTCCAAACCAGGAAAGGGTTTTTACCTCTTAATAAAAAGTATTTGCCTCTATCATGCCAGGGTTTTAGCATCATATTTAGGGCGGGGGTGGCTCAGTCGGTAGCGCGCCAGGCTCGTAATCTGTAGTTCCCAGGTTCGAGTCCCAGCTGGGTCAGCGTTGAGGTTTATTTTCGCAAAATTCCCCGCCCTGCCCACGGTCAGTAGGGGACACCGATGGGCTTGGAAAGACCGCCGTCCGTCGGATGGGACGTTAAGCCGTGGACCCGTGTGCGGGAGAGCCATACCCTGTGCACGTTAAAGAACACGCTGGATGGCCTTGACGGGAGGCTACCATCTGTCTCCCAACAGCTGTTCCAGTGGGTTCCCTCCCCCAACCTTCTCTGAGCCTACGGGGTCCATGTGACCTGGCCATTTAGCCCATGGTGTGCAAAAAAGTGCCGCTCAGAGGTAAAACAACCCAACATAAAAGAACACGCTGGATGGCCTTGACGGGAGGCTACCATCTGTCTCCCAACAGCTGTTCCAGTGGGTCCCCTCCCCCAAACTTCTCTGAGCCTTCCATGTGACCTGGCCATTTAGCCCATGGTGTGCAAAAAAGTGCCGCTCAGAGGTAAAAGAACCCAACCCTACAGCCAAAATTTAAAAATTTCTTCAACTAATAGATCGATGATCAACCCAACGCATCATACTTATTTATTTTTCAATCGCAAACAAAAAGACTCAAAATATGTTATCATGAAATCACTTAAATAACAATGGAAATTAAATTCTTAAAAAAGTGGGAAATGACGAAACTTTGCAACGAAAAAAAAATAATCCACTGGTCCTTGCGCACTTTGTTTTTTAATTTTCAGTCGTTCCTCTAGTAAAAATGCAATCGTTTCGTAAACGATAGACGAATGATTTTGCAAACCCTGATTTAAAAATTTAACGGTCCGAAAAATAGAAAATACTCTACGAAATGCAAGCACATGCAAAACGAGATCTGAAAGTTCATTGGCAAGGTACTTCTGACGGTACGAGGAATTTTTTTTTTGTCTCCCGCGTCTTCTTCCCCCCACGTGGTGTGAGCATGTCCAGCTAGAAAGCATCTCTTGCAGCCCAACGAGATCGCTTTAAAAGATATCCTCTGAAAGTTGCCGAAACCGTTTCCCTCTTTATAACGAGATCTTCCTATTTTTCGTTCTCTCTCTTACTGAGAGCCAGGATTAGGAGGGCAACCCAAGCCCGCATTAATATTCTATCTAACATTTCACAGCAAAAGCAATAACTTCTCTCAGATATGCGTTACAGAGAGCAATGCTCCAGTGGAGGAGAATGCACATCGGAGTAATACATTATACTAGCTCCGGTTTCTCCAGCGCCTCGGTAATCGGAAAACGTGACGCGGACGTCATCCATTTAATAGGGAAATCTGTTTTTCCCCGTCTCGTGGTCGAAGGAGGTGCAAGAGAAAAAGAGGGGGAGGGCACAAAGATATGGGGGGTGGGGGGAGGTAGAGGACGCCTTCTTCAACACTTGGCCTCTCCTTTGGCCCTTCACCCTTTCACAGATCACTCAAGATCCAAAGCGGAATGCCTGCCACTCGAGAATTTTCCCGCCACAGCGCAATGGTTGCCACACTACTGCCTGCCTTCGAGAGGGAAGGATGGTGGGGATGCAGGGAAGGGGGGATGCTGGGGGGGGGTCATCTCTAAATTGCGCTGATGTAATTTAACACTTCACGAGTTAAAAAAAAAAGTCGGAGGGTCAAAATGCGAGGGAAATTGGTTGACGTCAGTTTGCGAACTACGAAATGATTACAGCTAACATCTCTGGATTGCAATTGGTTATTCGTTTCGTTAGAATTTGAAATAGAGTAAGAATTTTAGAATTTAGGGTTGGGTTGTTTTATCTCTGAGCGGCACTTTTTTGCACACCATGGGCTAAATGGCCAGGTCGCATGGACCCCGAAGGCTCAGAGAAGGTTGGGGGAGGCGACCCACTGGAACAGCTGTTGGGAGACAGTGGTAGCCTCCCGTCAAGGCCATCCAGCGTGTTCTTTAACGTGCACAGGATATGGCTCTCCCGCACACGGGGCCACGGCTTAACGTCCCATCCGACGGACGGCGGCCTTTCCAAGCCCATCGGTGTCCCCTACTGACCGTGGGCAGGGCGTGGAATTTTTGCGGAGATAAATCTCAACGCCGACCCAGCTGGGACTCGAACCTGGGAACTACAGATTACGAGCCTGGCGCGCTACCGACTGATTTTAGAATTGAAAAGACGTGTCGATGAGAAAATAAAAGGGTAAACAAATTACTTCTGAAGGAAAGCTAACAGCGCAGGTCTGACAAGAGTCTGGCAAAATAATAATGTCATGTCCCGCAGAGAAGATCTGTGGGGTCACAACTCAAAGGTCATTTTATTAGGTACAGTTCCATGTTAATAAATAAAAAAATAAATAAATACCCCCTCAAGCAGCTGCTTGCCACAGAGGTCTGACAAAAGCCTGTCAGTTTATATGCCACAGTAGAAGGTCTGAGAGGATGGCACGACCTCAGTTAGGTCAATATTAACTCAGGTGCGCCATTCAGAACTTCTTATATAAGCTTTTTATGAAAAAATATAACTCAAGATATTTTTAACACCACAATCAAATCTACTCAAATCCCGATTTTGAAGAGTATTACGGCAACAGCAACAGAGCCAGCTTAAATAATTGTTTTAAAAATGAAAGCAATTTATAGCGAGAGTAATAAGCGTTATACTAAACTTTACAACACGTGTAAGAATATTTGTAGCAGTTCACGAAATAATTAAGCTAATTTTCGCCAATTTCGAATTTTTTTTTTTTAAGAATTTGCTAAACGCTTTTGCTTTCTAACTCTTTGAACACTGTCCTTTCTGTAAGACCTGTAAAAGAAAGGGAGAAATGTTGTAATGCATTGGAAATCCAGTCTCTTGCCCCCCCCCCCCCCCCGCCAAGTATCTTGACCCCCCAACCCCTCGGAAATCCAGGTCAAATCCATTTCAATCTCAATTTCCAACAATGTGCTTGTTAGAATTCGAAATTGATTGGAAATGGATTTGATTGAGATCTTTATATTATTTCCAGTTGCATTTTATTTTTATTTTTTTTTTCATAAAAAAAGCTTACACAAGCAGTTACTATTGACATACATGGGACTGTACCTAATAATAAAGTAGATGACAAGGAGTAGATGATGAGGATTTATCAGAAAAAAAAACAACCAGGCATTTGAGCCCATCGTCCTTTGATCCGCAGCCAAGCACGCTAACCACAAATCCACTAATTTTTTGTTTGTGTATTTGTTTCAACAAAGAAAAAGGAAAAGGTTTTGTTGTTTTCCCTGTGAGCGACACTTTTTTGCACACAATGGGCTAAATGGCCAGGTCACAAGGTCCCCGAGGCTCTTGTTCTTAAAAGATTGGGGGAGGGGACCCACTGGAACAGCTGTTAGGATACAGATGGTAGCCTCTCGTCAAGGCCATCGAACGTTTTCTTCATTGCGCACAGGGGATGGCTCTCCAGCATACGGATCAACGTCCCACTCGACACAAGGGGAGCTTTCCAAGCCCATTGGTATCCCCTACCGACCGGAGCAGGGGATTTTACAGGTAGAAATATCAAAGTTGGTCCAGGCGGGACTCGAACCTGGGAACTGCAGATGAGGAGCCTGGCGTGCTACCGCCTGATCCACCTCCACCCCAAAGGATTTGGGTTGGGTTGTTTTACCTCTGAGAGGCACTTTTTTGCACACCATGGGCTAAATGGCCAGGTCACATGGACCCCGAAGGCTCAGAGAAGGTTGGGGGAGGGGACCCACTGGAACAGCTGTTGGGAGACAGATGGTAGCCTCCCGTCAAGGCCATCCAGCGTGTTCTTTAACGTGCACAGGGTATGGCTCTCCCGCACACGGGGCCACGGCTTAACGTCCCATCCGACGGACGGCGGCCTTTCCAATCCCATCAGTGTCCCCTACTGACCGTGGACAGGGCGGGGAATTTTGCGGAGATAAATCTCAACGCTGACCCAGCTGGGACTCGAACCTGGGAACTACAGATTACGAGCCTGGCGCGCTACCGACTGAGCCATCCCCGCCCCATTGTGTGAAGGTTAGAGGAGAGATGCATCTCAACTCAGGCACAGATGAGACTCGAACATGGGAATTACAGATTACAAACTTCCCTAGTTAGGGACTGAGCCAAACCACACCGCGTATACGCTAGAGTCATACTCTGTGCATGCTAAAGAACACGCTGGATAACATTGACGGGGGCTTCCATGTCTCTGATAACAGCTGTCAAGTTTTTTCCCCTTCCTCAACCTCCTCTGAACTCTTCAGAGTCCTCGTAATCTAGCCATTTAGTCCACTGTGTTTATAAAAAAAGTGCTGCTCAGAGGTAAAACAGCCGTAACCCAAACAGCTGCAAAGATACATAAAAAAAAAAAGTTCTGAAGGACAAATGTGCAAATATGTTCTCACAACCTTAAAACTGGAAGGAAGAGAAGAAAGCAAAAAAAGAAAAAGACAAAAAAATAAAAGAAAAAAACCATCTCACTCCATCTCTCTTACCTATCTAATGCGATACATAATCCCTAGCATCCCCTCCCTCCCCTGCATCCACCTCCCCTGCACCTGCTTTTCCAAAGGCCCACTTCCCGATCTCGGAGCAATTTCTGTTTCAATTACCTGGAATCACGCGAATCGCTATTGTTCTCCGCCAGAGGTCATTGCAGTCACCGGGGGTGAGCACCTCCCACTCGGGCGCCGTCTTGCTTGTTGACTGGCTGGCGCACGCGGCGAGGAGGCATCCTCCTCTTCCCTCCGTCGCATCATCTCCGCTGCTCCTCCTGCTCCGATCTGAAAGATGAAAGTTTAAAAGTCCTCATTTTCCACCTCGTGCAACCTCCAGACTCGTCTCTCATTCGTCTGCTCTATCTCGTCCGTAACTGGATCCGGTTAGAGGCGACGAGTCACGTGAGTGAGGGGAAGGGTATTTCATTCCCCCTCACCCCCCATCCAAATTTCTTTTCTCGAATCTCGATCACGGTCGCCTCAAGTTGGGGGTTGTAAGATCAACCCAGAAAGAGCAACTCTCATATCTTGAGTGTGAGGAGGGGAAAGGAGCTGATGTTGGGATCCCTACCTTCACATTCTTCCCCACTCTTTTCTCATTGGTGGAGGAGGTGAGGTCAAAACAGCAAAGGGAAAAAGGTTTTGCTCGTGTTGATAGCCAGATGCAAACCAGTCAGATAGCCAAAATTAAAATCCAATATGAGTTTATCTATCTGAACGAGCACACGAATACTGCCCTTTTAGAAGAATTTTGCGATCTACTATTCAAACTGTTTTGGATGAATTCTTATTGAATGCGAACATTTAAAATATATTTGCATTAACCTACAATTACTCTGATAATTGTGAATGCGAGATCACTATGTCAGCCTCCACATCACTTACGAGCTTAAAAATTAATAAGGATGAATTTATTGCATTTTTTTCTGTGTCAAGTGCTCTACGGGGGGGAGGGGTTACGCTAATCAAATAAAAAATAAAAATAAATGAATAACTTCGGAAACAGCCCAAGTATCATGGAGGTCTGGGTTGGGTTGATTTACCTCTGAGCGGAACTTTTTTGCATGCAATGGGCTAAATGGTCAGGTCACAAGAACCCCAAAGGCTTGGAAGCCTTTAGTTTGGAACTCCAAAGGCTCAGAGAAGGTTGGCAGAGAAGAGAGAAGGCTCAGAGAAGGTGGCCACTGGACAATCCATAGACTCAGAGAAGGCGGCCACTGGGCAGTCCAATTGCTCAGAGAAGGTTGTCAGAGAAGAGAGAAGGCTCAGAGAAGGTTGCCACTGGATAGTCCAAAGGCTCAGAGAAGGTTGGCAGAGAAGAGAGAAGGCTCAGAGAAGGTTGGCAGAGAAGAGAGAAGGCTCAGAGAAGGTGGCCACTGGATAATCCAAAGACTCAGAGAAGGTGACCACTGGGCAGTCCAAAGGCTCAGAGAAGGTTGGCAGAGAAGAGAGAAGCGTCAGAGAAGGTTGGCTCAGAGAAGGTGGCCACTGGATAATCCAAAGACTCAGAGAAGGTGACCACTGGGCAGTCCAAAGGCTCAGAGAAGGTTGGCAGAGAAGAGAGAAGGATCAGAGAAGGTTGTCTCAGAGAAGGTGGCCACTGGATAGTCCAAAGACACAGAGAAGGTGACCACTGGACAGTCCAAAGGCTCAGAGAAGGTTGGCAGAGAAGAGAGAAGGCTCAGAGAAGGTGGCCACTGGACAATCCATAGACTCAGAGAAGGTGGCCACTGGGCAGTCCAATTGCTCAGAGAAGGTTGTCAGAGAAGAGAGAAGGCTCAGAGAAGGTTGCCACTGGATAGTCCAAAGGCTCAGAGAAGGTTGGCAGAGAAGAGAGAAGGCTCAGAGAAGGTGGCCACTGGATAATCCAAAGACTCAGAGAAGGTGACCACTGGGCAGTCCAAAGGCTCAGAGAAGGTTGGCAGAGAAGAGAGAAGGCTCAGAGAAGGTGGCCACTGGATAATCCAAAGACTCAGAGAAGGTGACCACTATGCAGTCCAAAGGCTCAGAGAAGGTTGGCAGAGAAGAGAGAAGCGTCAGAGAAGGTTGGCTCAGAGAAGGTGGCCACTGGATAATCCAAAGACTCAGAGAAGGTGACCACTGGGCAGTCCAAAGGCTCAGAGAAGGTTGGCAGAGAAGAGAGAAGGATCAGAGAAGGTTGTCTCAGAGAAGGTGGCCACTGGATAGTCCAAAGACTCAGAGAAGGTGACCACTGGACAGTCCAAAGGCTCAGAGAAGGTTGGCAGAGAAGAGAGAAGGCTCAGAGAAGGTGGCCACTGGACAATCCATAGACTCAGAGAAGGCGGCCACTGGGCAGTCCAATTGCTCAGAGAAGGTTGTCAGAGAAGAGAGAAGGCTCAGAGAAGGTTGCCACTGGATAGTCCAAAGGCTCAGAGAAGGTTGGCAGAGAAGAGAGAAGGCTCAGAGAAGGTTGGCAGAGAAGAGAGAAGGCTCAGAGAAGGTGGCCACTGGATAATCCAAAGACTCAGAGAAGGTGACCACTGGGCAGTCCAAAGGCTCAGAGAAGGTTGGCAGAGAAGAGAGAAGCGTCAGAGAAGGTTGGCTCAGAGAAGGTGGCCACTGGATAATCCAAAGACTCAGAGAAGGTGACCACTGGGCAGTCCAAAGGCTCAGAGAAGGTTGGCAGAGAAGAGAGAAGGATCAGAGAAGGTTGTCTCAGAGAAGGTGGCCACTGGATAGTCCAAAGACACAGAGAAGGTGACCACTGGACAGTCCAAAGGCTCAGAGAAGGTTGGCAGAGAAGAGAGAAGGCTCAGAGAAGGTGGCCACTGGACAATCCATAGACTCAGAGAAGGTGGCCACTGGGCAGTCCAATTGCTCAGAGAAGGTTGTCAGAGAAGAGAGAAGGCTCAGAGAAGGTTGCCACTGGATAGTCCAAAGGCTCAGAGAAGGTTGGCAGAGAAGAGAGAAGGCTCAGAGAAGGTGGCCACTGGATAATCCAAAGACTCAGAGAAGGTGACCACTGGGCAGTCCAAAGGCTCAGAGAAGGTTGGCAGAGAAGAGAGAAGGCTCAGAGAAGGTGGCCACTGGATAATCCAAAGACTCAGAGAAGGTGACCACTATGCAGTCCAAAGGCTCAGAGAAGGTTGGCAGAGAAGAGAGAAGCGTCAGAGAAGGTTGGCTCAGAGAAGGTGGCCACTGGATAATCCAAAGACTCAGAGAAGGTGACCACTGGGCAGTCCAAAGGCTCAGAGAAGGTTGGCAGAGAAGAGAGAAGGATCAGAGAAGGTTGTCTCAGAGAAGGTGGCCACTGGATAGTCCAAAGACTCAGAGAAGGTGACCACTGGACAGTCCAAAGGCTCAGAGAAGGTTGGCAGAGAAGAGAGAAGGCTCAGAGAAGGTGGCCACTGGACAATCCATAGACTCAGAGAAGGTGGCCACTGGGCAGTCCAATTGCTCAGAGAAGGTTGTCAGAGAAGAGAGAAGGCTCAGAGAAGGTTGCCACTGGATAGTCCAAAGGCTCAGAGAAGGTGGCCACTGGATAATCCAAAGACTCAGCGAAGGTGACCACTGGGCAGTCCAAAGGCTCAGAGAAAGTTGGCAGAGAAGAGAGAAGGCTCAGAGAAGGTGGCCACTGGATAGTCCAAAGACTCAGAGAAGGTGACCACTGGACAGTCCAAAGGCTCAGAGAAGGTTGGCAGAGAAGAGAGAAGACTCAGAGAAGGTGGCCACTGGATAGTCCAAAGGCTCAGAGAAGGTTGGCAGAGAAGAGAGAAGTCTCAGAGAAGGTTGGCTCAGAGAAGGTTGGCTCAGAGAAGGTGGCCACTGGATAATCCAAAGACTCAGAGAACGTGACCACTGGGCAGTCCAAAGGCTCAGAGAAGGTGGCCACTTGATAATCCAAAGACTCAGAGAAGGTGACCACTGGGCAGTCCAAAGGCTCAGAGAAGGTTGGCAGAGAAGAGAGAAGGCTCAGAGAAGGTTGTCTCAGAGAAGGTGGCCACTGGATAGTCCAAAGACTCAGAGAAGGTGACCACTGGACAGTCCAAAGGCTCAGAGAAGGTTGGCAGAGAAGAGAGAAGGCTCAGAGAAGGTGGCCACTGGACAATCCATAGACTCAGAGAAGGTGGCCACTGGGCAGTCCAATTGCTCAGAGAAGGTTGTCAGAGAAGAGAGAAGGCTCAGAGAAGGTGGCCACTGGATAGTCCAAAGGCTCAGAGAAGGTTGGCAGAGAAGAGAGAAGGCTCAGAGAAGGTGGCCACTGGATAATCCAAAGACTCAGAGAAGGTGACCACTGGGCAGTCCAAAGGCTCAGAGAAGGTTGGCAGAGAAGAGAGAAGGCTCAGAGAAGGTGGCCACTGGATAGTCCAAAGACTCAGAGAAGGTGACCACTGGACAGTCCAAAGGCTCAGAGAAGGTTGTCAGAGAAGAGAGAAGGCTCAGAGAAGGTGGCCACTGGACAATCCATAGACTCAGAGAAGGTGGCCACTGGGCAGTCCAATTGCTCAGAGAAGGTTGTCAGAGAAGAGAGAAGGCTCAGAGAAGGTTGCCACTGGATAGTCCAAAGGCTCAGAGAAGGTTGGCAGAGAAGAGAGAAGGCTCAGAGAAGGTTGGCTCAGAGAAGGTGGCCACTGGATAATCCAAAGACTCAGAGAAGGTGGCCACTGGGCAGTCCAAAGGCTCAGAGAAGGTTGGCTCAGAGAAGGTTGGCTCAGAGAAGGTGGCCACTGGATAATCCAAAGACTCAGAGAAGGTGGCCACTGGGCAGTCCAAAGGCTCAGAGAAGGTTGGCAGAGAAGAGAGAAGGCTCAGAGAAGGTTGTCTCAGAGAAGGTGGCCACTGGATAGTCCAAAGACTCAGAGAAGGTGACCACTGGACAGTCCAAAGGCTCAGAGAAGGTTGGCAGAGAAGAGAATGCTCAGAGAAGGTGGCCACTGGACAATCCATAGACTCAGAGAAGGTGGCCACTGGGCAGTCCAATTGCTCAGAGAAGGTTGTCAGAGAAGAGAGAAGGCTCAGAGAAGGTTGCCACTGGATAGTCCAAAGGCTCAGAGAAGGTTGGCAGAGAAGAGAGAAGGCTCAGAGAAGGTGGCCACTGGATAATCCAAAGACTCAGAGAAGGTGACCACTGGGCAGTCCAAAGGCTCAGAGAAGGTTGGCAGAGAAGAGAGAAGGCTCAGAGAAGGTGGCCACTGGATAGTCCAAAGACTCAGAGAAGGTGACCACTGGACAGTCCAAAGGCTCAAAGAAGGTTGGCAGAGAAGAGAGGAGGCTCAGAGAAGGTGGCCACTGGACAATCCATAGACTCAGAGAAGGTGGCCACTGGGCAGTCCAATTGCTCAGAGAAGGTTGTCAGAGAAGAGAGAAGGCTCAGAGAAGGTTGCCACTGGATAGTCCAAAGGCTCAGAGAAGGTTGGCAGAGAAGAGAGAAGGCTCAGAGAAGGTTGGCTCAGAGAAGGTGGCCACTGGATAGTCCAAAGAGTCAGAGAAGGTGGCCACTGGGCAGTCCAAAGGCTCAGAGAAGGTTGGCAGAGAAGAGAGAAGGCTCAGAGAAGGTTGGCTCAGAGAAGGTGGCCACTGGATAATCCAAAGACTCAGAGAAGGTGACCACTGGGCAGTCCAAAGGCTCAGAGAAGGTTGGCAGAGAAGAGAGAAGGCTCAGAGAAGGTTGGCTCAGAGAAGGTGGCCGCTGGATAATCCAAAGACTCAGAGAAGGTGATCACTGGGCAGTCCAAAGGCTCAGAGAAGGTTGGCAGAGAAGAGAGAAGGCTCAGAGAAGGTTGGCTCAGAGAAGGTGGCCACTGGATAATCCAAAGACTCAGAGAAGGTGACCACTGGACAGTCCAAAGGCTCAGAGAAGGTTGGCAGAGAAGAGAGCAGGCTCAGAGAAGGTGGCCACTGGACAATACATAGACTCAGAGAAGGTGGCCACTGGGCAGTCCAATTGCTCAGAGAAGGTTGGCAGAGAAGAGAGAAGGCTCAGAGAAGGTTGCCACTGGATAGTCCAAAGGCTCAGAGAAGGTTGGCAGAGAAGAGAGAAGTCTAAGAGAAGGTTGGCTCAGAGAAGGTTGGCTCAGAGAAGGTGGCCACTGGATAATCCGAAGACTCAGAGAAGGTGACCACTGGGCAGTCCAAAGGCTCAGAGAAGGTTGGCTCAGAGAAGGTGGCCACTGGATAATCCAAAGACTCAGAGAAGGTGACCACTGGGCAGTCCAAAGGCTCAGAAAAGGTTGGCAGAGAAGAGAGAAGGCTCAGAGAAGGTGGCCACTGGACAATCCATAGACTCAGAGAAGGTGGCCACTGGGCAGTCCAATTGCTCAGAGAAGGTTGTCAGAGAAGAGAGAAGGCTCAGAGAAGGTTGCCACTGGATAGTCCAAAGGCTCAGAGAAGGTTGGCAGAGAAGAGAGAAGGCTCAGAGAAGGTGGCCACTGGATAATCCAAAGACTCAGAGAAGGTGACCACTGGGCAGTCCAAAGGCTCAGAGAAGGTTGGCAGAGAAGAGAGAAGGCTCAGAGACGGTTGGCTCAGAGAAGGTGGTCACTGGATAATCCAAAGACTCAGAGAAGGTGACCACTGGGCAGTCCAAAGACTCAGAGAAGGTTGGCAGAGAAGAGAGAAGGCTCAGAGAAGGTTGGTTCAGAGAAGGTGGCCACTGGATAGTCCAAAGACTCAGAGAAGGTGACCACTGGACAGTCCAAAGGCTCAGAGAAGGTTGGCAGAGAAGAGAGAAGGCTCAGAGACGGTTGGCTCAGAGAAGGTGGTCACTGGATAATCCAAAGACTCAGAGAAGGTGACCACTGGGCAGTCCAAAGACTCAGAGAAGGTTGGCAGAGAAGAGAGAAGGCTCAGAGAAGGTTGGTTCAGAGAAGGTGGCCACTGGATAGTCCAAAGACTCAGAGAAGGTGACCACTGGACAGTCCAAAGGCTCAGAGAAGGTTGGCAGAGAAGAGAGAAGGCTCAGAGAAGGTGGCCACTGGACAATCCATAGACTCAGAGAAGGTGGCCACTGGGCAGTCCAATTGCTCAGAGAAGGTTGTCAGAGAAGAGAGAAGGCTCAGAGAAGGTTGCCACTGGATAGTCGAAAGGCTCAGAGAAGGTTGGCAGAGAAGAGAGAAGTCTCAGAGAAGGTTGGCTCAGAGAAGGTGGCCACTGGACAATCCAAAAGCTCAGAGAAGGTGGCCACTGGGCAGTCCAAAGGCTCAGAGAAGGTTAGCAGAGAAGAGAGAAGGCTCAGAGAAGTTTGGCTCAGAGAAGGTTGCCACTGGACAGTCCAAACGCTCAGAGAAGGTTGGCAGAGAAGAGAGAAAGCTCAGAGAAGGTTGGCTCAGTGGAGGTGGCCACTGGACAGTCCAAAGGCTCAGAGAAGTTTGGCAGAGAAGAGAGAAGGCTCAGAGAAGGTGGCCACTGGACAGCTGTTGCATGAAGTCTCGCAGGAGCCTGTCAGTATATAACAAAACGTTAACGAATATTTGTGAGGAAGTTCGAGATCTCAGTAAAAACAGTAAAAAATCATTCCTTATTTGCGATTTAAATCCAGGTCTGTTTGGGCCTTAAAAAATCAACTAGGGTTAATCCTGTTTCTGTCAAAGCACTGACTACAGACAATGAACATGATGTTAATGACTCTGTTTGCACTAAAGAGAGCCATTGTACAACTCATTTTAAACCTGTTATTGTCTGTTGTTTCTAGTGAGGATGAAATAAATTAATTTATTCCATAATACAGAAATTAATTATAAGATCTATGGGCAACGGAATTCATTTAATGTAGTACAGTGGAATTGTAGGGATTTCTCCTCTAAGAAAAAAGGATCTTAAATAATTATATAAAGTCAACATTTTTCAATTAATAGGTAATAGATTTATAAGAAACTGTAACTAAAAAAACAAATAAGTTTAAATCCATCAATTATAAATTCACAGATTGCCTGTTAACAATTTTATGGGGAAGAAATAATTAAGAATTAAGAATATTTGAAAGGAATATTCAAGAAATAATTCGAGAGAGATTTATTTGTAGCAGAGCACTTGGCATGTAATTGGGAGGCGTGGGTTCGAATCCCGCTCATCGGAGAAATTCATTTTTTCAATAAAAATATTCGTTGAAATTCAAATCCCTTTATTTTTTATTCAAACAGATCCTAGAAAATTCAGGAGCTTCTCTTCTAATTAGAAGAGACATTCCCCATAAAATAGGGGGCGGGTGTGGCTCAGTCGGTAGCGTGCCAGGCTCGTAATCTGCAGTTCCCAGGTTCGAGTCCCAGCTGGGTCAGCGTTGAGATTTATCTCCGCTAAACTCCCCTCCCTGCCAACTGTCAATAGGGGACACCGATGGGCTTGGAAAGACCGCCGTCCGTCGGATGGGACGTTAAGCCGTGGCACCGTGTGCGGGAGAGCCATACTCTGTTCACGTTAAAGAACACGCTGGATGGCCTTGACGGGAGGCTACCATCTGTCTCCCAACAGCTGTTCCTCCCCCAACCTTCTCTGAGCCTTCGGGGTCCTTGTGGCCTGGCCATTTAGCCCATGGTATGCAAAAAAGTGCCGCTCAGAGGTAAAACAACCCCACCCTGATTCTTGATAATACAAAGTATACAGATTATCAATATTACAATGATGTAAAAAAGAAATTCTTGATGCTTCGGAAACATTACAATGTACAAGCAAATGTGGATTACAATCCCACTTTTATTGCGTGGGTATGAAAGAAATAAATTTTAGAAAAATGAATCTTGAAAATAGGACTAAATGAAAATCCAATAAATGTAAAACAGATGTGGAAAGAAAAGGGAAAAAGCGTGAGATTGAAATGTATGGTGCTGGTGAATCTCATGTGGATACATTACTAAACTCTGAGGGAAAAGTGTTGCCTACTGAAATAATTAAGCATGTCACTTAAATGTTTAGTGAATAGATGAATACACTTAGGAAAGACATGAGAGAGATGATTGAGAAGTCTCAAAATGAATTATTAGGAGAATTAGCTGAGTATAAAAAATGTACTTTATATTGTTCAGACAAACTTGATGATTATTTGAAAATTGTGAGTGAAATGTCTAAATAATTGAAGGAAATGCAACATCAATATGAAAAGCTTACAGCTGAAAATAAAATGATGCAAATTGAAATAAAAGAACTTAAATGGAAAGTAAATGATTTAGAACAATATAGTAGGAATACCGGAAACACCCAACGAAAATGTGTCTGAAATAATAACCTCTATTGCTCAGAAACTACAAGTTGAAGCAAAAGATTTTGATATTCTAGCTATACACAGAGTGCCAACTAAGAATAAACAAAAGATTAAACCCATTATTGTTCATTTTTTTCCATTTTTTATCCATTTTTTCTTCTATTTAAACGTAGTAGATTTCAACCCTTAAATAATAGTCCTAACACAAATTTGGATAACTGATAACGAATTACAATTTTATAGGATACCTGGTTATAAAATATATTATAAATGTCAAAATCAAATGAGATCTGGAGGGCTAATTATTTTTCTGAAATAATATTTGATTATATTACAGTATATGAAATTAATACAATTTTTGTTATTGCTGATATGCTGGAAATTAAATTTAAACTTAAAAATTTAGTTTTTATTTTAATATTTTACAGATTACATTCATATACCAAGCAAAATTTTATTAATGAATTAGGAAATAAATTAGAGACTGTTAATAATAATAATGTTTTATTATTAGGAGATATTAATATTGACTTAAAAAGTAATGATAGTATTAGACATGAATATTTTAGAGTATTTCTGTCAAATGGTTTTAAGCAATGTCACGAGGAGATTACTAGAGAGGAATCAAAGACATGTCTTGATCATGTATTTATAAGAAGTATCGCTGCAAATAATGTAAATACTTTTATCATTAAGCTGCACATTACTGATCATTATTTCATAGGTTTAAACATTCAGTCTAATATGAACAAAAGTATAGAAAGTTTAAAAGAAATACCTAAGACAAATGTTACAAAGCTAAAGAAATTGTTGAAGGACAAAGGCTGGTCTGAAGTTGAAATGGAAAAAGTTATCAATAAATCTTTCGAAATGTTTTTATTACGATTGCAAATATTAATTGAAAAATCAAAATACACTATACAATTAAAACGGAAATAAAATAAATTGAAACCTTGGACGACAGATGGATTATCTATTAAAAACGAAATAATTTGTACAAATTACGGAAAATTCAGCCTTTTAATACTGATTTAAATAATTATTTTAAAAAGTATCGAAATTTACTATTAAAATTAATCAGAGAAACAAAGTCAAATTATTATACTAAAATATTATTAGACAAATATGGTAATCTAAAGCAGCACTGGAATATAATAAATGAATTACCTGGAAGGAAGCAACGTATACAAATGATTCCAATAGAAATAAAAATGAATATTACTATGCATTTTTCTAATGAAAATCCGATTCTATTAGCTGAAAAGTTTAATAATTATTTTACAAAAATAATAGAAAACTTTGTAACCGAAATTCCAGAATACACTGAACAGAAAAGGACACCTGTTTCAATGAATTCAATTTTCATAGATTACTTAACAGAACATGATATTAATGAAGTAATTTCTTCTTTGCAAATAAGAAAGGCGACGAGAGCAGATTGCATATCTGTGGAGATAATTAAAGAAATAAAAAATAATATTTCAGCTATTTTATGTCATCTCTATAATTTATCTTTGCATTCTGGATATTTTCCAACAATTCTTAATAATTGTTGGAAATATAGTACAGTCGCTCAAAAAAGTATCCGAACACTATGGTTGATTACAGAATTCAGAAAAAATATCTGGCAACGATTTTTTTTAGAAATTAGTGATCTGGCAACCTTCGTGTCACGTGACACGAATTAGTGATCTGGCAACCTAGATCGTGTGGGCTCACTCACGGAAATATTGAGCGTGTGCAGTTACCGTTCACAGCAAACTGGAGCGTGTGCAGTTACTGCACACGCTCCAGTTTGCTGTCAACGGTAACTGGAGCGTGTACAGTTGCTGTACACGCTCCAGATATTTTTCCTGAATTCTGTAATCACGTGACACGAAGGTTGCCAGATCACTAATTTCTAAAAAAAATCGTTGCCAGATATTTTTTCTGAATTCTGTAATCAACCATAGTGTTCGGATACTTTTTTGAGCGACTGTACATGTTTACAAAGGTGGCAAACATTTAGATATTAATAATTATAGACCAATAGCTTTATTGTCGGTGTTTTCAAAAATATTTGAAAGGCTAATTAAGATTAGACTTTTAAATTTTCTAGACAGAAATAATTTTTTTCTTTTTTTTTTTTCAGAAAATCAGTTTGGGTTTAGGAAAGACACTGGAACAGAGGATGCTATATTAAAATTAACATTTTCAATCTACAGTGCAATAAATAAGAATTTAAAAACAACAGTAATATTTTTTAACGTAAAGAAAGTTTCACATGATATATTATTATATAAACTTGAGAAAGCAAGAGTTCGAGGGGCAATTTTAATATGGTTTCAGACTTATTTGAAAAATAGAACTCAAAAAGTTAAAAATACGGAGTTATTACAGTTATGAAAAGAAAATTAAATATGGTGTTCCGCAAGGTCAAAATAAAAATCTACTTGTGGCGATGACATTATTTCATATGAATTTCTGAAATCACTTCCCACAAAATGGAAAAAATATTTTTTTAGAGATTTTAAATAATATTTAGACTAGCAAACAATATCCTTCTTCGTCAATTGGGAATATAATTTTAATATTGAAGCTTAATAAACCAGCAGAAGAATTAAAGTCATATAGACCAGTGTCACTGGCTTTTAATGTTCTTAAAAAGTTTTGAAATATTGATTTTAAAAAGGCTTTTATTGTTTCTTGATGAAAAAAATATCTTCTATGACCATTTCCATGGATTTAGAAGAGGTAGGTCAACCATACTCTTCTAACTAACTTCTACTTCTTGCTGGAGATAATAAAAATGCTTTACACCCCAAAAGGCAGTGGCTGCAGTTTATTTTGACCTATAAGCTGCCTTTGACTCAGTATGGATTACTGGTCTTTTATACAAACTTAGCAAAATAGGGATGTCTCGATATTAGAATTATATACTCCTGTGGTTAGCGCGCTTGGCTACTGATCTACGGGACCTGGGTTCGAGCCCGGGTAAGGCATGGATGTTCGTGTTGTTTTTCTGCTGAGGTCCTGCCATCCTCTCAGACCTTCTACTCTGGTATATAAACTGACAGGCTCCTGTCAGACCTCTGTGGCAAGCAGCTGCTTGAGGGGGTATTTATTTATTTATTTATTTATTTATCAAGTTTTACCATACTTATACGAACTATCAGGTTAAACTTGATGATGTATACTCTAATAAATTTAAAATGCATAGTGGAATTTCACAGGGTTGCATCTTGTCTCCCACACTTTTCAATATTTATCCTTATAATCTGCCAGAATCTATTGATAAAAATGTTATCTAATCAATTTACGCCGATCACCTTACCCTATGGGCAATCTCTACTAAATAATCTCTAATAATAATAATAATATAAAACTAATAATCTCTATAAATCTACCTAATGGCAATCCGATCTCACGACCTAAATCCGACTGAGCATATGTGGGATGCTCTAGGGAGACGTGTTGCTGCCCTCAACCAGCCATCTGAAACAAAGGGGGAGCATATTACTGCTTTAAAGGTACAATGGTCATTGCTCCCTACTGAGCTGATTCACGACATCATTATCAGCATGGAACATCGCTGTCATGCCTGCAATGCTGTAAGGGGTGACCACACTCCTTATTAAAGAACTTTGCCCATTGCATTCTGACACTTCATTTTTGGACAAGTTTCTGTGTTATTTTTTGACGAAAAATGTTTTATGCCATTCTGAAACTAGCATTGTAGTTCAAGTTTCCATCAAATTTCATTAAAATAATCAATATAGTTTTTTGTTTATCATAATTTTTCTGATTTTTCCTTAATTTATGGAAACCAGTGTGTTTATACTCTGACAAATGGTACTTGAAAATAAGTACAGAATAGTCATTAGTCGTGCCTTTTGCTAGGACTAAATCTGCTATTCCTCAACTAAATACTTACCTTAATCGTAACCTGCTACCAAATACAGATTAGCATAAGTATTTAGAAGTAGTCTTAGGCATCAGATTCAAATGTGATAAACATATACAAAAAGAATGTACAACTGGAAATAAACTCTTTAACTTTGCTAAATGCTTAGCCACAACAAATTAGGGATTCTCTCCAGCAAATCGATTTAATCTTTATAAAAATATGGTTGGACCAGAGTTGGTTTTTTGGTCTTGGTTTGTTGGTGGAAATGCCTAAGTTTAACAAGCTACTTATTTTGAAAAATAAGTTTATTAGATTAGCCTTGGGCTTACTGAAAGGCACCCCAAATTTTCCTTTTTGGCAGAAACAACTTTGCCAATTTTCGAAATCAGAACGAAATTTTTGCTCATTAAGGATTATTCACGGTTACAGATCAAGCAGAAAAAGCATTTTTAATAAAGAAAATTGCAGATAAAAATTTCGAATTTTCTGCTCCTTAATTTATTAAAAAAACACATTTTTGTCACATTTTAGAAATTTAAAATAAATATAATTTACATACAAAAGATCCTATTTGGACTTTACAGTGTCCAAGTGTAAAATAAAGTATTAATTATATAATTTAAAAAAAGTAATTTGGGTCAAAAAATATTATAACTGAATCCTTCATTGATGATGAATAAGAGAATTTTTTACAGATATTTAGTGATGGAGCTACTTCCCCAATGAAAATATTGCTACAGCTGCTTTTTAACATACTAGCAAAACACGCTCTTGAACAATTTAATTTTCAGCAGATGCTACTATTTTGCAGGCTGGATTGTTTGCAATAATCACATGGGTAGAAATAAATTTACTTAATGAAAATCATTATAAGTTCATATTAGATATTTTAAAACATACACTAAATCTGTTAATGAGGATATGGACAAAATTGTCAAAGGATGCCATTAATTTGCAAGCAATGCAACTTTGCCTTCATTTCTAATATGTCTTAATATGAAAAATGAAGAAAAGTAATTCAAGCACTTAATACATATTTCAAATTTCAGGCTCCAATTAATAGTAACTTTAGATTTTATCTTGATAAAAATACTTCATTTTTTAAACAATTTCGTTTCAGTAGAGAAGATATAACTGAAATCTGAAGTTGCGTGTAGGTACAGCTGAAATAAACAACACCTTTTCAAAACCAAGAAAACCCAGACCGGTCTTAGAAACACCTGTAAAGTTCAAGAGACTGTTTCGCCTGGTTTGCTTAATTGTGAAAAGTATGATGAGTCCGAAAAACATTTTTTGAAGAACTACAACAAATACAGCTTAACTGAATCTACACTACAAAATATTTTGAATTCCGATATATATGTTTCTCTGGAAAACTATGTACACTTGAAATACACCATTTTACCAAAAATATTTGCGATACTTCTAGTGGTAGCCGTATGTTTTGCCAGTCTCCATTTGAATAAAACTCTAGAGAAGAGGTTCTCAACCTTTTATACTTCACCTACCCCCTGGCAATGTGTATGTAACTGGCGTACTCCTTATATAGATATATAAAACTATAGTTATAGTATAATAACGCCAACTTAGCGACATTGTTACTAGATCTAGCGACTTTTGAGCTCTCACGGCATACCATAAAAAATTTTACTGCGTACCCCACGTTGAGAACCTCTGCCTTAGAGGAACGATATTATATCATAGAATATACTTTTTGTTTGTTTTTCTGCTGAGGTCCTGCCATCCTCTCAGACCTTCTACTATGGCATATAAACTGACAGGCTCCTGTCAGACCTCTGTGGCAAGCAGCTGCTTGAGGGAGTATTTATTTATTTATTTATTTATTTCGATTTTTTAATAATATCTGCCAGATTTAAATACAGTAGCTCATTCAGCCAATGAAATTCTCGAAATTTCTTTATTGGTCTGTCTGTGTCGTATACATAAGAAATTTTTACATTGTGTGTTCCATTATGAACATATGTAATGTTATTATTGCATAGTTGGGCATTAGGTGGTTCAACTTTGTCACTAATGATGAGATTAGGCAAAGGAGTTTGCAACCTCCTTTAAGCAGCATATTGTGCAGAGACTCCGTTGGTTTGGCCATGTTGCCCGTATGAGTAATTATAGATTGGCGAATAGGGTTATGAACAGTGTGCCTAAAGGCCTCAAAGGAGGGGAAGACCTAGGATGCGGTGGGCAGACAATGTCAAACAGGATCTTGTTAGAATTGGTGTGCAGTGGCCAGATGCAGTAGATGTAGCTCAGGATAGACTTGCTTGGAGAACTAAATTGCACGGTCTGGTTGGACCTCCGTAGTCCATGGCTGCTTGAGGATGATGATGATGATATTACAAGTTTCTGAATTGTTTTATGGTAGAAGTGTACAACTGAATACTCTGAAAGGCGTATAATGGTAAATAACAATAAATGAACTGGAATTAATATTAGCTGCATTTTTCTAAGACCACATGAACTGCAAAAACATTCTTTATATGATATCGTGCAAATCATTTAATGACTGTAAATACAAAAGATCCATCCCGCTCTTCCATAAAAATTCTTCATCTCAAAATCTAGCCGCAGACGACCAGGTTAGTAAACTCAACAAATTAATTTTATTATTAATGAAAAAAATTCATCTTCACAACAATGACGGAAACGATTAGTTCCTTTGCAACAACGAGAAAGAGAAGAAAAAAAACGCTTCTAAGAATTGCTTGCCAAGAATATAATTTCAACAATAAACCGATAGCTCTACGAAGAGAAAAATTCAGTCCCTATTGCATATGCACGCACTGCCCACTCACGCCATGTGCGCGGGGGAGGGAGGGAAAGGAGAAGTGTGGGGGTGGGGAGGGTGAGGTGGATGACAAACGAGGTATCAGATGTCTCCCGATGACATGTACAGAGCTCTATTGGCTCCTTCTCTAAGTGGCATAACCGCTGTTAGGAGCGAACATTTGGTCTCGATAAATTTTACTTTTACGACCGAGACACGACACCGAGAGGACGGCTATCACTTGCACTCTCCCCCCCCACCACCTTCTCCGGTCCCTCCCTTCTCATGCGACTCCTCGTCCTCACCTCCCTCACGTACTTGGAGCAACTCTCTCTGGCACGCATGCACACGAAAAGGTCTTCTTCTCGAAGAACCGCGTTGAAAGAGATGGCCACATGTCGACGTCCTTTACGGAGAGGAGTCGACAGGGTTATTGCGGGAATCAAGAGTGACCACGCAACAACCTCCCCCCTCCCCTTCGTCCCACCCCGGGGAGCATCGTGTGACAGATTAACGACGTGCAGATTGTCACGTGATAGTCAAGCAATGGATTCGATGTCGGAAAAAGAGTGAATTGTTTTTGATTGTGACCACGCCCTGTTTGATGCTCTCGGTTGAAAATATCTCGCGCCCTAGTCGCTTAGCAACCTTAGATTGTTCGAAGTCGTCACAGTTCGGTTGTTTGGGTTGTTTTACCTCTGAGCGGCACTTTTTTGCACACCATGGGCTAAATGGCCAGGTCACATTGACCCCGAAGTCTCAGAGAAGGTTGTGGGAGGGGAGCCACTGGAACAGCTGTTGGCAGACAGATGGTAGCTTCCCGTCAAAGCCATCCGGCGTGTTCTTTATCGTGCACAGAGTATGGCTTTCCCGCACACGGGACCACGGCTTAACGTCCCATCCGACGGACGGCGGCCTTTCCAAGCCTATCGGTGTCCCCTACTGACCGTGGGCAGGGCGGGGAATTTTGCGGAGATAAATCTCAACGCTGATCCAGCTGGGACTCGAACCTGGGAACTACAGATTACGAGCCTGGCACGCTACCGACTGAGCCACCCCCGCCCCTTCACAGTTCGGTAAATTTTATTTGAATATCTAATCAAAATTGGACGTTAAACCTTTTAAAACATTCTTTATAATACTTCTTTTTTTCATTTACATTTATGATTCTTTCAATAAGAAAAAAAGTGTAAAAATTAAAAATATACCTATCTTCTTATCTGCACCCTAAAAATAAAAATAAAGTATACAGATAGTGAAATCAGTCCCTGACATCTTATTCTCTTCAAAGGAAGATAGGTCGCCAAAACCGATTAACCTACTCAACAAAAATTATAATCACTCTATCTCCCTTTAAACTGAATACGAATCCAGTGAGTGATTTCACCATCAGTGAGCTTTAGTTTTATATTTTGTTTTCTACTTTTTAACCCGCAGACAAGAAGATAAGCATTTTTTTTAAACATTTATTTTCTAACTGCTAAAGATTAAATTATCACTCGGGGGCACTTCAGGAGCTTTGGTTTGACATACCACACATAAACATCTACCACCCCCACCCTCATTAAATAAAATTTCCCTCGCCATTTTTTAAGAGAGTAGTTGTCAGAAAAGTGACATGATTTGAGTTCGCCCACGACATTACTCGTTGACATCGATTCCCGTGAAATTTCTGCCCCCTTTTGGTAGCGAACGGGGAGGGGGAGGGGGGATCACTCGAGGTGACTCACAATAGTCTGCATATCACAAGTTCACATTTCACAACAAACTCGTAACTGTGGGTCCTACGGGCAGACGATATAGTGGTGGAACGATTTCCATATTTCCTCATTGTAGCGGGAAGAAAGCGTCAGCGTTGAGATTTATCTCCGCAAAATTCCCCGCCCTGCCACGGTCAGTAGGGGACACCGATGGGCTTGGAAAGACCGCCGTCCGTCGGATGGGACGTTAAACCGTGGTCAAGTGTGCGGGAGTGGCTCAGTCGGTAGCGCGCCAGGCTCGTAATCTGTAGTTCCCAGGTTCGAGTCCCAGCTGGGTCAGCGTTGAGATTTATCTCCGCAAAATTCCCCGCCCTGCCCACGGTCAGTAGGGGACACCGATGGGCTTGGAAAGGTCGCCGTCCGTCGAATGGGACGTTAAGCCGTGGACCGTGTGCGGGAGAGCCATACCCTGTGCACGTTAAAGAACACGCTGGATGGCCTTGACGGGAGGCTACCATCTGTCTCCCAACAGCTGTTCCAGTGGGTCCCCTCCCCCAACCTTCTCTGAGCCTTCGGGGTCCATGTGACCTGGCCATTTAGCCCAGGGTGTGCAAAAAAGTGCCGCTCAGAGGTAAAACAACCCAACTCTCCCGCACACGGGGTCACGGCTTAACGTCCCATCCGACGGACGGCGACCTTTCCAAGCCCATCGTTGTCCCCTACTGACGGTGGGCAGGGCGGGGAAATTTTGCGGAGATAAATCTCAACGCTGACCCAGCTGGGACTCGAACCTGGGAACTACAGATTACGAGCCTGGCGTGCTACCTACTGAGCCACCCCCGCCCCAGGTCTGATAGGACCCTGTCAGTTTATATGCCATAGTAGAAGGTCTGTGAGGATGGCAGGACCTCAGCAGAAAGACAACACAAACATCTATGCCTTATCCAGGGCTCGAACCCAGGTCCCTTAGATTATTAGCCTAGTGTGCTAACCATTCGCCACGGGACGGCTATCACCATATGTTCTTTTATTAAATTATTTTATTAATTAAATAATTCGTGAATCTTATAATTAATATTAAAATATGAATACCCATCCTCTAGAAATCCTTCCTACGATACTGGTTAATACGAAATTAATACGAAGACAAAAAATAAACACTAAAATGAGATAAACATTTTGCCAAGATCGTCATATCGAGGCTTTCATTCTATCTCAGTTACTTATTATCGTCTGTCAGAAAATAATGTCGTCAAATGCTTTCTGTTTTCTTAAGCCTAATTTAGAATGAAGAAAGGGTACAAAAAGAAACCAAAACTGCTGGTTCTCCGCAATTGCCAAAACGAGACAGCCGTAAAATTTGTTTCCAAAATAGCTTCGTCCTCAACTTCCATCACCAATACTCGGAAGCATTTCTCCATCCCGTCACATCCACAACAGTGGAGGCATTTAATAGCGTTTTCCTCTATTACGAGAGCGCTAGTACCAAGAATCCTTCGTGCAAACGCTGCCTCTCGCGCTCTTTTATGCTCCCTGCCTTCTCGCGCGGCAGAAGAAAGAGTCTGTAGAGGAGCGATGGGCGATTCTATCTGAGCTCGCCACAAGACAAGTAGCCTGCTCTGCAGCCGAGCGCCATTGCCTCCCTCATGAAAGGAGTCTCTGTTTTCCTCGAGTCTCGTGCACAGTTTCACCGCGATTACAACCATCCCTTGCCAGAAGCCTTCACGGAAACCCGATAGCCGAGGAGAAATGTTTGCAATGCAAGACACACAGTGCAGCGGAGGAAAGGGACGCGAATGCAGCATTTGTTCCTCTCTTTGCTGCTGTGTGTTGCATGGGTTTCCCCCCCCCCTCTCCTCGCTCACCTCTCCCTCCCTGGTCTCAGCCGACTTCAACTCGTCCAAATAAACCGTCATAAGCAAGCCTCGTGCAAAGTGAGCAAGGCGGGAGACGATGAAGAGGCTTCCTTGTTCTCCGAGAGACGCTTTGCATCAAAGGAAGCACTCATTTAAGAGATATTCGCTTTAACAGGTCGCACCTTTTATCCGACGGCCGCTGAGACGACGAGGTCACGTGACTTCGCAGGGGATTCCATCATCTAGCGCATCATGTGTGTGTTTTTTTATGTCTCGTTTTTCTATTTCGTCCTCTTTCAACGTTTTCGTCGAAGTACTCTTCCGGCAAATAACGCAGATGAATAAATGCCTCTTTCTTGTAATCCCTTATCATAAATATAAATACAAACGAAGATTATAATAATAATAAATAATAAATAAATACACCCTCAATCAGCTGCTTGCCACAGAGGTCTGACAGAAGGCTGTCAGTCAAATACGCCATAGTAGAAGGTCTCTAAGGATGGCTGGGCCACAGGAGAAAAACAACACAACCATCCATGCGTTACCCGGGTCTCGAACCCAGGTCCCTTAGATCAGTAGCCAAGCGCGCTAACCACTCAGCCTCAGGACGAAGATTTCGAATTGCAAATTACTGGCCTAGCGGGGTGGGGGTGACTCAGTCGGTAGCGCGCCAGGCTCGTAATCTGTAGTTCCCAGGTTCGAGTCTCAGCTGGGTCAGCGTTGAGATTTATCTCCGCAAAAATTCCCCGCCCTGCCCACGGTCAGTAGGGGACACCGATGGGCTTGAAAAGGCCGCCGTCCGTCGGATGGGACGTTAAGCCGTGGCCCTGTGTGCGGGAGAGCCATACCCTGTGCACGTTAAAGAACACGCTGGATGGCCATGACGAGAGGCTACCATCTGTCTCCTAACAGCTGTTCCAGTGGGTCCCCTCCCCCAACCTTCTCTGAGCCTTCGGGGTCCATGTGACCTGGCCATTTAGCCCATGGTGTGCAAAAAAGTGCCGCTCAGAGGTAAAAGAACCCAACACAATTCGCACTGGGCAATTCTCACAGATCATTGGTTGATTGGCAAGTGATTGATAGGTCACTGACCTATGAACTATGATGTGACTACTATGAACTATGATGTAACTATGAACTATGATGTGCAAACTTTTTGAGCAGCAACTTTTTGCACAAAATTAACTAAATGGCCAGGTCACAAAGACTCCAAGGGTTGACCGAAGTTAGGGGGGGGGGGGGTATGAGGACTCAATGGACAACTATTAGGAAACATATGGGAGCCACCCTTCAAGGTCATCACGTATTTTTTAACATGCACTCGACTTTTCTAAACATGAAACCACGTCTTTACATCCTATCAGACGGACAGGGGCCTTTCCAAGCCCATCGGTGTCTGCTCTGTGAGTGAAGGCCGGATGGGGGTCAGAGAAGATACAGTCGCTCAAAAAAGTATCCGAACACTATGGTTGATTACAGAATTCAGGAAAAATATCTGGCAACGATTTTTTTAGAAATTAGTGATCTGGCAACCTTCGTGTCATGTGATTACAGAATTCAGAAAAAATATCTGACAACGATTTTTTTAGAAATTAGTGATCTGGCACCCTTCGTGTCACGTGATTACAGAATTCAGGAAAAATATCTATTTACAGCAACTGTACACGCTCCAGTTACCCTTCACAGCAAACTGGAGCGTGTGCAGTAACTGCACACGCTCCACTTTGCTGTGAACGGTAACTGCACACGCTCAATATATCTGTGAGTGAGCCCACACGATCTAGTATCAAAATAATATGACCACCTACAGTCGCTCAAAAAAGTATCCGAACACTATGGTTGATTACAGAATTCAGAAAAAAATATCTGGCAACGATTTTTTTAGAAATTAGTGATCTGGCAACCTTCGTGTCACGTGACACGAAGGTTGCCAGATTATTAATTTCTAAAAAAAATCGTTGTCAGGTATTTTTTCCGAATTCTGTAATCAACCATAGTGTTCCGATACTTTTTTGAGGGACTGTACATCTCAACGCTCGAACCTGTGAACTACAGATTACTACTATACAAGAATAATAGGATGATTTTTACTGTTACTACATTGTAACAGGGCGATTTTTTCTACAACGAACAGCAATTGACTGTTGTGTTATTCATATTGCGAAACAATGAATAATTACGATTCTTTTACTGCGAGCGCGCAAACGACAATGGGAAATTGGACTGAAAATTGTACGAAAAACAATAAACTTTTCGCGATTCGATTGCAAAACAATGGCGATTTCCTTTGACGTTTTCCGGCAAAAATCTCATTTTCAGTGTTAAAGTTGGGTGGGTTGTTTTACCTCTGAGCGGCACTTTTTTGCACACCATGGGCTAAATGGCCAGGTCACATGGACCCCGAAGGCTCAGAGAAGGTTGGGGGAGGGGACCCACTGGAACAGCTGTTGGGAGACAGATGGTAGCCTCCCGTCAAGGCCATCCAGCGTGTTCTTTAACGTGCACAGGGTATGGCTCTCCCGCACACGGGGCCACGGCTTAACGTCCCATCCGACGGACGGCGGCCTTTCCAAGCCCATCGGTGTCCCCTACTGACCGTGGGCAGGGCGGAGAGTTTTGCAGAGATAAGTCTGAACGCTTACTTTTCTTAGTAAAATTATTTAAAATTAATTAGTTAAAATCGAAATAACCGCCATTTTTTCCACAAAAATTTCGTGAGTATTACTTAGACCCACGACCATCTTAGTTACGTCGCTAAAATACAAAACTGAATGACATATTACCGAAAATCTCGACTTCTAAATCTTATTTCTATAAGAAAACAAAATGCATATTTTGAAACTTTGGATTAAAAAAAAATACATTGTTGCTTTCTAAACAATGTAGAGAAAGATCTTAAGATTAAAAGAAAGAAATCGTTTGCAAATTTCCTGGATAAATTGCATCCATTCCAATGGTAATTCCTTGGGTTGAATTGTGCTCGTTGGAATATTAAAGCAACAGATATAAGAAAAAAAAAAAAGAAAATGCGTTGTTAAACGAAAACTTAATATTATGCACATTGTTTTACTTCTGGGAAATGATCCATCTTTTCATAACTTATATTTTACTTGGAGAGAATTATTCCTGCTGATGTAAACTCCTACTTCCAGTTAAGTCTTTTCACTCAGATTTTCATCGTATAAAGACACGGAAGCTTCCCCCAAATAGTTTTATATCTCCAGAGAGAGACAAAACAAGGCGAGCAGAAAATTAATTCGTTCTGATGACCAAACGGAATTGCTTCATCCACCCCATCCATCCACCACCCCCTACCCTCGAAATAATAACTTAAACAGCATTTCGAGGAATTCATCATGACGGAAACTACCTGGGAGCTCATCGTGCACGTTTTCGTCCTGAAATGGAGACATACGTTGGAAGATTTCGAATTCGCTACGCTTCCAAAACGATTTGCATTAAGAAGAGGGCGCTTTACGGTTACCCTCCCCCCCCCCCAACTCCTGAGTCCACTGTGCAGAAAACGTTGATAATCGTTTCATTTCCTGATGAATATGCAATGAGATGTTGAAACAATTACATTCCTCGATCTCGTGCCATGCGGGAGGAGCGTGCGCGGTAAATAATGATCAAAGGAGGACGGAAAGCGAGGAATGGAAGGAGGAGGAGGAGGGGGTTCGAATGAGATGCTTCCCATTGTGAGTGCATTAGCTTTTTTTTTCTCTCCAAGAGGTAATAATAACGTTTACTTTTATTTAGTTTACTCACTTTTTATTTGTCCAAAATTTGCTTGGGCCACATTTTTTTCTTCCTTCTATGTTCAAAAAAAAAAATTCCGAAAAAAATTATTTCCCCCCCCATCAATATCACTTTTAAAAGACTAAAACAATCTGCAGATATTACAAATTACTCTTCTTATGAACGCTCCCCTTCGCCCCCCCCCCCCCAATCGATGATTGAACTCCGCTTTTGTAAACAAAGACTTAAGAGATTTTTTTTTTTACAAATTAAGTTCCATTCGAAATCTTCATCGAGTGATTTTGCTACTCTGTTTTCGCCGCATAATGATCGACTAGTCACAGATATTATATTTAGTAATTATCTCTCCACATTAAAATAAATGAATCATACTTCATCATATGGCAGGCTCATCTCAGATGAGCCTGTCTGCATAACACACCATCGATAAGATCTGTGAAGAAAGCGAGACTCCATCAGAAAGATAACACAAGGAAAGGACCATCCATGCCTTATCAGAAGATAGAACCCAGGTCCCTTTCACTAGCAGACAAGCACACTAACCATCTATCCACGTGGACAGTTTATAAAAAAATAAAAATAAATACCCCCTCAAGCAGCTGCTTGCCACAGAGGTCTGACAGGAGCCTGTCAGTTTATATGCCACAGTAGAAGGTCTGAGAGGATGGCAGGATACCTCCGCAAAACTCCCCACCCTGGCCACTATCAGAAGGGGACACCGATGGGCTTGAAAAGGCCGCCGTCCGTCAGATAAGCCGTGGCCCCGTGTGCGTGAGAGAGCCATACCCTGTTCACGTTAAAGAATACGCTGGATGGCCTTGACGGGAGGCTACCATCTATCTCCCAACAGCTGTTAAGATGAGTCTCCTCCCCCAACCTTCTCTGAGCCTTCGGGATCCTTGTGACTTGGCCATTTAGCTCATGGTGTGCAAAAAAGTGCCGCTCAGAGGTAAAACAACCAACCAACGAACAACGTGGACAGTTGACCACATTTTACCTCCTTAGAAATGTCACATACCCTCTTATAAATCCAAATATACCTTTCCCTCCCTAAAAAATTGAACATCCCTTCAGCATTCGAACAAACTCTCTTAAACTTCTAACACTTCCTTAAAATTTTAAATAGCTTCCTAAAATTACAACACCTCTTTTTAATTAGATAACTTCCTGGACTCTATCTGTCTATGGAACACTCATATTATGAAACTACGTGAAGTCTTAAGTATCGTACTGCTAATTTGCAAACTGCAATTTCTGGTTGACACCTTTTTTGGTAATTAATTGCTTTGTAAATACTGTGATTTACAAAGCAATTAGATATGGAATTGAAATATGTGGGATTACTGATATCACTACCCTTATAAATCTGAAATTGACAAATAATCCATTGCCAAATAATATAATTCCATACAGATTTCAGATATTCTTAAATATTCTCTCAGTTCAAAATCTCTTTAGATAAGTCCTTATTGTGGACAATTTTTATTACTTCTTATAAAATACAAATTTTAAATGATAACTATACCAGACTTCAGTCAAATAATAGTTTTTACATCCCAAGATTTGTTAATAATTTAGAGGGTTGGGTTGGGTTGTTTTACCTCTGAGCGGCACTTTTTTGCACACCATGGGCTAAATGGCCAGGTCACGTGGACCCCGAAGGCTCAGAGAAGGTTGGGGGAGGGGACCCACTGGAACAGCTGTTGGGAGACAGATGGTAGCCTCCCGTCAAGGCCATCCAGCGTGTTCTTTAACGTGCACAGAGTATGGCTCTCCCATACACGGGCCACGGCTTAACGCTCCATCCGACGGACGGCGGCCTTTCCAAGCCCATCGGTGTCCCTTACTGACCGTGGGCAGGGCGGGGAATTTTGCGGAGATAAATCTCAACGCTGACCCAGCTGGGACCTACAGATTACGAGCCTGGCGCGCTACCGACTGAGCCACCCCCGCCCCAATAATTTAGAGAAACAGGAGCCTGTCAGTTTAATACGCCATAATAATTTAGAGAAACAGTTTAATACGCCATAGAGGAATATCTGTGAGGAAGGCGAGACCTCAGCAGAAAGACAACACAAACATTCATGCCTTACCCCAGGTCGAACCCAGGTCCCTTTGATCAGTTAGCGAAGCACGAAAACCACTAGGCCATGGGACGGCTTATAAGATAAAAAGTGAAAAAATTATTTGAAAATTTTGTCTAATTTTTTACGTATATATATGTAAACATCTAATTTTTGTATTCCCAGTTCATTTCTTTTTTTGTACCTAATTTGAGCTCTATTAAATTATACTCAGTTTAATGGTGAAATATTTGAAATTGTCTAATTTAGAAACGACGATCATTATATTTGAAGTACGATACATAATGCTTATCGATATTGATGCAGAAAATGTTTTATATATTCTACTTATTCTTGAAATGAATCTGCAGGACATCTGCAATCTGCACATTATAGCCATACAAATGATTTGATTCGTGTTTCATGATAATTACAGTCGCTCAAAAAAATATCCGAACATTATGGTTGATTACAGATGACACAAAGGTTGCTAGATCATTAAGTTCTAAAAAAAAAAAATCGTTGCCAGATATTTTTTCTGAATTCTGTAATCGACCACAGTGTTCGGATATTTTTTTGAGCAACTGTACATCTAAAAATGAAATTGAGTTATTTTAAAAATCGGAAACACTGACCTATTTTATAATAGTATTAAATAATCTAATCAACTGTAGATTTTTCAATACTGTAAATATATATAGATTGTTTTAAATAACTTTTATCGTTTCATGAAATATTCAAAATATTCGTGGAATTTAAAGTGTGGGAAATACGGTCGTGGAGCATTATTATTTTACATTGATATTCTGGGCTGCCTGCTGTTCCCCGCTGGTGTAAAAGGTTGAACTCTGTCACAATGCCCAGGTGGGGATCTGTACTCAACTAGCTGCCATTTAGATACCGTGATTTTTAAATGTTGGATTGTTGAAGTTTTCTTGTGATCTTGTTTCAGATTTTACTACAAAAATACCCTATGCACATTGAAGAACACGCTGGATGGCCTTGACTGCGACTTCCATCTGTTTCCCAGCATCTACCCAGTGAATCCTCCAAACTGCTCTGAGCCCCTGGTGTCCTTGTGACCTGTCCATTTAGTCCATTATGTACATAAAAAGAATTGCGCGCTTGGTTACTGATCTACGGGACCTGGGTTCAAGCCCCGGGTAAGGCATGGATGTATGTGTCGTTTTTCTGCTGAGGTCCTGTCATCCTCTCAGAACTTCTACTATGACATATAAACCGACATGCTCCTGTCAAACCTCTGTGGCAAGCAGCTGCTTGAGGGGGTATTTATTTTATTTTATTTTTTCAGAGATCATCATCATCATCATCATCATCCTCAAGCAGCCATGGGCTACGGAGGTCCAACCAGACCGTGCAATTTAGTTCTCCAAGCAAGTCTATCCTGAGCTACATCTACTGCATCTGGCCACTGCACGCCAATTCTAACAAGGTCCTGTTTGACATTGTCTGCCCACCGCATCCTAGGTCTCCCCTTCTTTCTGAGGCCTATAGGCACACTGTTCATAACCCTATTCGCCAATCTATAATTATTCATACGGGCAAAATGGTCAAACCAACGGAGTCTCTCTCTGCACAATATGCTGTATAAAGGAGGTTGCAATCTCCTTTGCCTAATCTCATCATTAGTTACAAAGTTGAACCACCTAATGCCCAAGATACTGCGTAAGCATCTGGAATCAAAAGCATCTAGTTTCCTGTTATCTTGTTTACAAAGTGTCCAAGTTTCACTACCATAACTAACCCTAGAAAGAACCAAACTATTATACAATCTAATTTTAGTCTTTAGGTGTATACGCCTATTTCTCCACACTCTCCATAGGTTCTTAAAAGTCCCAGCAGCAATCCCTATTCGTCTGTTAATCTCATGCCGCACATCACCATTATCTGTTACATAGCTCCCACGATAATTAAACTGTGACACCTGCTCAAGACTGCAACCTTTCAGATTAACTGAATCACAGCCTGCCTGACCAATTTTCATCACTTTAGTTTTCTCTCTGTTTATAACCAAACCTACTCTATTACCAGTCTCATCAACAGCTCGAATGAAAGAGTTCATCTCATCAACATCATTTGCCAAAAGGGCTAAATCATCAGCATAATCTAAATCATAAATTTTCGTATCTCCAGCCCATTTAAGGCCAAAATCTTTCCCTTGAAGTGAATTTCGCATAACATAATCAATAACCAAGCTAAAGAGAAAAGGAGACAAAATGCACCCTTGTCGAACACCAGAAGTAATGCTAAACCAATTGCTACAAGCCTTACCAACTCTCACACACGACTCAGTGTTATTATAGAGAGCTTTCATTATGTTAACTAACTTGTCTGGTATACCATATGATCTCACAATCAACCACAAATTATGACGATCAACAAAGCTAGCAACCAAAGGTTTCTGAAACTCTAAATATTTCTCAAGAATCTGCCTAAGTGAAAATATCTGATCCACACATCCCCTACCACTTCTGAATCCACATTGCTCATCACGCAATTGCCTGTCAACCAGATTCTTAATTCTATTAAGCACAATCATGGAAAGAACTTTACCTGGAACAGAGAGTAGGCTGATACCCCTATAGTTATCACAAGAACTGCGATCACCTTTTTTGAAAATAGGGATAACAATAGCTGTGGTAAAATCCTTAGGAACCATGCCTTTATCATAAAAGATATTCAGAATTTCAGTCATCCAAGTGGTAACCGAAACATTTCCAGCTCTAAGCATTTCTGTAGTAATTTCATCTACCCCTGGGGATTTATGAAGTTTAAGTTTAGAAACAGCCAAAATAACTTCAGATTGTGTTATAGGGCCAACATTAAAGCCACCAATGCATCTATCATCATTGCAAACAATGGGAGTAGAACTAACTACATTGTTTAGAACATCACTGAAATGCTCAGCCCACCTAGCCATGACAGAATCCTCTGTCTTTTCAGAGGATTCTGTCTTTTCAGAGATAAAAGAACCTAATTCTTTGAAAATGCCTCTGAATTCCTTATCCAGTATCTTAAAGAGATAAAAATGAACACGTCAAACACTAAAAAGACCCTTTGAAGAATTAAAATCGAAAAGTTAGTAAACATTTTGAAATCAACATAATTTACAAAATTCTATTGAAAATATCTTCAAGAGAGTGATGCAAAAAAAAAAGAGTTAGAAGGATTACCAATAAACGGACTGTCGCAATATTCCTTCCGTTATTCTGTTTCCGAATGTTGAGATTGAATGATGTGGCCTTCCCCCCCCCCCCTCTTTTTTTTGCTCCCTCTGTCCATGCATCGACAATGTTTACAGTACCGTACAAACAGAAGGTTCCGTGAAACTTCTGATCACTCCCTCTTTTGCAGCACGTCCCCCCCCTCCCCCCTCGCTTGTGCATGCAGCAACTAAGCAACCTCGAGAGCGAGAGCGAGACAGACAATGTGCCTGATGAAGCTGTTTGTGTTAGATGGAGAGCACCATGACCGCAGAAGAGTGACTCTCAAAGGAAGAATTACCCAGATTTCCCCGCTGTCGGGCGACATGTCTGTCACTTGCCGTCTCTCCCACTGAGACCTCGACACATAGCACGTGCAACGAAACTTTACCGCCGCAGGGTGATTCGAGATCGTTTTCTTTTTTTCTAATCTGAGTGTTTCGTTGGTCAAGGACAACCAGAGATTCGGATTAGGATTTAGGAAAAAAACAGAACTCTCCGTTTTATGGTCGTTTTCAAAACACTTGGATTTCCTTTTGTATGCATTTGATTTTTTTTTTTTTATTGGGGGGAGGTTTAGAGATAAATAAAAAATAATTGGGGGAGGGTTAGAGATTGAAAAAATAGGTGTTTAGAGATGAAAAACGTTTTGGGAGTAGTTTTTAGAGATAAATGAAAAAAGAATTTGGGGGGTGCTTTTAGAGATGAATGCAAAAAATTTTGGTAGTGGGTTTTAGGGATAAATGAAAAGAATTTGGAGGATTTTAGATATAAATGAAAAGAATTTGGAGGATGTTTTAGAGATAAATGAAAAGAATTTGGAGGATGTTTTAGAGATGAATGAAAAAGAGTTTGGAGGATGTTTTAGAGATGAATGAAAAGAATTTGGAGAATTTTTAGGAATAAGTGAAAAGACCTTTTAGGGTTTTTAGAGATGAATGAAAAGAATTTGGAGGATGTTTTAGGGATAGATGAAAAGAATTTGGAGGATTTTCAGAGATAAATGAAAAGAATTTGGAGGATGTTTTAGAGATGAATGAAAAAAATATTTTTGAAGTGTCCTTAGAGGTAAATGAGAAAAAATTTTGGAAGGGAGATGTTGGATAAGTACTTGTGAAATATTAGGATTCACATTTTCCGAATCTTCCATTAGTCTGAAATTCCACCGTTAGAGGGCACTAGTTAGAAAGTATCTATTTGGCTTCGCTAATTGGAAAATAGCAGAATTTTAAACGATTATTGCAAACGATCTTTTCATGCTAAAAATTTAAAATTTGGGTGGTAGAATATGATTGTCAAGTAATTTACATTTATAGAACGTTTTTTTTTTGCTTTGGTAATTGTTTTTATACATCCGAAAAATTGATCCCTTTCATCTCCGTAAAGTTGCCTTCATAATTCTTTTGTTTCATTCAAATTTTAACAATAAATGTAATTTAATTGCTCGAATCTGTCAAACGAACTGAGACGCGGTTAAAACTTTAATTTCACATTCAGTTAATTGATAATACCAAACATTAAAAATACATAAATAAAATAATTATTATCGTCCACGCTGTTAATTGTAAACATTTAACAACAAGGCTGATTTTTTTAAATATGCATCAGTCCTGCAGTTAAGCTTTGCATGTCATTATGTAAAAAAAAAAAGACAGCAAAATCAAGACTAACCGACCTTAGACTATCCGAAGATCGGTTTTATCAACAAAATAAATATAAAAAAAAAAATAAATCCCCCCTCAAGCAGCTGCTTGCCACAGAGGTCTGACAAGAGCCTGCCAGTTTATATGCCATAGTAGAGGGTCTGTGAGGATGGCAAGACCTCAGCAGAAAAGCCAGTTGACCATTAAATTTTGTGTCGATGCGCATTGTAGTAGGTGATGCTCAAGAAAACATCCTTCTAACCAATGTTTCAAATCTCTTATGTCATTTTAATGGTCAAACCTTTAATCTTTCACTTCAAGTATGCTCTCAACATTATTGAACATTAGATGTTAATTATTCATAAGAAGAGGCAAAAATATTTAATAAAAAGGACAAGAAGAATAGAAAAGATAAACCTAGATAAAAACAGATGAAAATCGTAGCTTATTAAAGCTTGTACCTACCTTCAGATCAGTAACTCTTGGCCTTAATGAGCCTCTACCACGGAGAGAGGGAGGGTTGGGTTGTTTTACCTCTGAGCGGCACTTTTTTGCACACCATGGGCTAAATGGCCAGGTCACAATGACCCCGAAGGCTCAGAGAAGGTTGGGGGAGGGGACCCACTGGAACAGCTGTTGGGAGACAGATGGTAGTCTCCCGTCAAGGCCATCCAGAGTGTTCTTTAACATTGGGCTGTTTTACCTCTGAGCGGCACTTTTTTGCACACCATGGGCTAAATGGCCAGGTCACAATGACCCCGAAGGCTCAGAGAAGGTTGGGGGAGGGGACCCACTGGAACAGCTGTTGGGAGACAGATGGTAGTCTCCTGTCAAGGCCATCCAGCGTGTTCTTTAACGTGCACAGGGTATGACTCTCCCGCACACGGGGCCACGGCTTAACGTCCCATCCGACGGACGGCGGCCTTTCCAAGCCCATCGGTGTCCCCTACTCACCGTGGGCAGGGCGGGGAAATTATTGCGGAGATAAATCTCAATGCTGATCCAGCTGGGACTCGAACCTGGGAACTACAGATTGCGAGTCTGGCACGCTACCGACTTAGCCACCCCGCCCAAAGAGAGGGAGGAGTTGACTCACTCGGTAGCCTGTCAGGCTCGTAATCTGTAGTTCCCAGGTTCGAGCCCCACCTGTGCCACTGTTGGAGGGGCACAGGAGGACCCTCCTGTGCGCCTCCCTGCCCTCGATCAGAAAGGGGACACCGATGGACTTGTAAAGGCCCTGTCCCTCAGATGGGACGTTAAGCCGTGGTTCCTGTGTGTGCGAGAGCCATACGCTATGCATATTAATGAACACACTGAATGGCCTTGACAGGAGGCTATCATAAGTCTCCTAACGCTATCTAGTGGGTCCCCTTCCCCCAACCTTACCTAAACCCTCGGGGTCCTTGTGATTGGTCATTTAGCCCATTGTGTGCAAAAACGTGCCAATCAGAGATAAGACCATCCAAACAACTCTGATTAACATTTTTTTTCTCGTTTTCTTTATTGTTTACATTTTAAACTATATTTCTAATCTTTTCCTTCATTATTATCATTTTATTCATTATTCATAATCATTCCAAGACTTTAACTGTGTACAGTCGCTCAAAAAAGTATCCGAACACTGTGGGTGATTACAGAATTCAGAAGAAATATCTGGCAACGATTTTTTTTAGAAATTAGTGATCTGGCAACCTTCGTGTCACGTGACACGAATTAGTGATCTGGCAACCTAGATCGTGTGGGCTCACTCACGGAAATATTGAGCGTGTGCAGTTACCGTTCACAGCAAACTGGAGCGTGTGCAGTTACTGCACACGCTCCAGTTTGCTGTGAACGGTAACTGGAGCGTGTACAGTTGCTGTACACGCTCCAGATATTTTTCCTGAATTCTGTAATCACGTGACACGAAGGTTGTCAGATCACTAATTTCTAAAAAAAATCGATGCCAGATATTTTTTCTGAATTCTGTAATCACCCACAGTGTTCGGATACTTTTTTGAGCGACTGTACAACCTTGTGTTTCCCCCCCCCCCCTGAGTAGCCGACCGCCCCCCTCCTTTACTCCCTATCGAAAGGTTAATCGAAGCTATTTAAATATATTCGAAAAATCTAAAACAATGAATAATAATCACGTAAATTAGCTGCTTCAGTTAAAAACTACTGCTCTACTTCCTCTGACTGATACAGCAGGCCGACCTCTATTTCAGCTGTCATGTCCTTTTTGGTGATTAAACTCGTAAAAAGGCAAAATATTCTAAAAATCTCCTTCCTACATGTAGCACTAGAACATTAACAACAAAATATCTATTTTAGATATCGAAGGTGAAGAAACGAAATTGATTAATTCATTTTACCTTGTTACCGGACGCAGTCGTCAGCAATTATCGCTACGAGGGAATGCCTCGTCAGACTAATTTGCATACTTCGGCGTCGAACGAAGAGAACTCACCTGAAATGCAGGTCGCTTTCGCACTTAATGTCAGCTCCAAGCAAGACATGCTCATTAAAAATAAATAATAAATATTCTCCCTAGAAGCTGCTTGCCACAGAGGTCACCGAAAATATATATCGACAGCTAAAAAAATTCTCTGTTGATATAAAAAATTGATACTCATCCTTTATTGCGCTGAGCTTCATTTTTTTCATTTTTGGAACTTCATGGATAAAAGAAACTTTCAGTGTACACAAATTTATCAGTATTTTGATTCAAAGCTTTTTCTGTGAAAATAATAAAATATGCATAACACTGTTATTCTAAGAAGCTATTTAATTCGATTTCTATTTAATCTATTTACACAGAAAAACAAATAACCCTCCCCCCAACACACAGAAATTTTTATAAACGTCCCCAAGGGGATAATTGATTTAATGTACATAAATATCAATTATAAAAAAAATAATAAATACCCCCTCAAGCAGCTGCTTGCCACAGAGGTCTGACAGGAGCCTGTCAGTTTATATGCCACAGTAGGAGATCTGAGAGGATGGCAGGACCTCAGCAGAAAAACGACACACACATCCATGCCTAAATCCGGGGCTGGAACCCAGGTCCCTTGGATAAGTAGCCAAGCGTGCTAACCACTCGGCCACGGGACGGCTACACAATTATACATTAATAATTATAAATATATATAATTAATATTAATAATTATACTAATATATATTAATTATACACTGGTTTCCATAAATTAAGGAATATTCCTATGTTAAGTCAATGGGAAGCTAACGTCAAAGCGCTATAACTTCTAAAATAAGTTTTTTTGTTTTGAAAAATGTGATTGCAGATAAAGATCTCAATCAAATAAATCAATATCTCGATTTTCAACAATATTCGTTCAGTATTTAATGAGTTATGGAAGTTTGAATATTTAACAACAGCAATGCCAGTCTTAAGAAACTAATACAAAACTGAAGAATAGTGAAAGAATTCTTTACACAAAGATATAAAATACAAACTTATTTTATTAAACACTTTGATACAATACTTATTACTAAGTTTTAATTAACCTCTGAAGTCAATTTTTGTGGCTGGCATTACTATCGCTAAATATTCAAACTTCCATAACTCATTAAATATTGAAAGAATATTGTTGAAAATCGTGATATTGATTTATTTGATTGAGATCTTTATCTGCAATCACATTTTTCAAAACGAAAAAAAAACTTATTTTAGAAGCTATAGAGCTTTTTGTTTTGAAAAATTTACAATGAAAAAATTCCTTAGTAACTGATGACTTAATGAACGGTCGTTAAGAGATTATTTTCCCAATAATAATAACTTTATTTCCATATTCATTTATAAAACTTTACATCACAAAAAACTTAGTCACATTTTTTGAATGGAAACTAAAAGAAGGAAATAATATACCAAACGATAAAATACAAAGAATAATTTTGGTATCTGCCAAATATTTCCAAGATGTCTGACAAATCCATCCAGGTAAATAAATAAGTTGCATAAAAACAACTAAGAAGGCAACATAGCTAGAATAACTAGAGTACTTTTTTTATATGTTATGAATTTAACGGATGGAAAAGAGCATGAGTTCAAAAATAATAATTAGTAACAATAATACTAAAATAATGTAATTTATTACAAAATTATGAATACAAACATTTATATAAAGTTAACCAACACGAATCTTCATCAGTATAAAAAATAAACCTTCAGGAGAACATAGCACCTTTTCACTATTCCTACAAAGAGTTGTTTCCTCTATAATTCTTGCTATCTCCACTCAAAACATGAAATAAGGCTTTTTATAATACTCGATAAGTGTTACAATCATATTTGTGAAGAAACCTGCAATCTATCGAGAATAACCTTACCAATTCCTAAACAAACTAAATAATTATACACTAAATGACTTGGGGCGGGGGTGGCTCAGTCGGTAGCGCGCCAGGCTCGTAATCTGTAGTTCCCAGGTTCGAGTCCCAGCTGCGTCAGCGTTGAGATTTATCTCCGCAAAATTCCCCGCCCTGCCCACGGTCAGTAGGGGACACCGATGGGCTTGGAAAGGCCGCCGTCCGTCGGATGGAACGTTAAGCCGTGGCCCCGTGTGCGGGAGAGCCATACCTGTGCACGTTAAAGAACACGCTGGATGGCCTTGACGGGAGACTACCATCTGTCTCCCAACAGCTGTTCCAGTGGGTCCCCTCCCCCAACCTTCTCTGAGCCTTCGGGGTCCTTGTGACCTGGCCATTTAGCCCATAGTGTGCAAAAAAGTGCCGCTCAGAGATAAAACAACCCAACCTAATTACAGCTCCCTTCTTCTTTATTTCTAAGTTCGTTCGAAGTGGCTAGTGACGTAATTCTCGCGCTGAAATAAACGCGAGCATCAAAATGATACGTCACCGCTTCATTATTGCTTGTTCATCTGTCACAACAATAATTTTATTTTGATGACCGGTATTTTTTTTTTTGAAAGAATAAAAAACTTGGTCATCTGTCATCATTGGTAAAAAATAGAAAAAGTAGGAAACACAGAGTCAGGCCCGGATCTAGAAAAAATATAAGTTGAGGGGGGGGGGGGGGGGCGGTTATCAAGAGACTGAATTTTCATTTCAGTTTAACATTTCCCCCTCTCTCTCAAGGATCTTTAAAACATTTCTTGAAAAATGCTTGAAATATGTATAATCTTTAACAATTTGTTTCCTCTTCTGCGCTTTCTAGCATTCTCAAAAGCGGAGGGGAGGGTCCATGACCTCTTTTCACCCCTCCCCCTCCCAAATCTTGCTCTGCATAAGGTAACTTATTTAGGTTAAATATTTCGCTTTCAATTCAACCGTTCTGATTGGGATGTATATTATATCCATACAAATATTACAGTTGTTCAGAACATATTATTTTCTTTTAAAAAGGTATTATACAATTAAACCAACGAATAATCTTAAAAATGTCTGATTTACAAAGACAGCCATACATTTAGATTTTTTTTAACATTTATTAATGAAATAAACCGTTGCTTTTTCCACTACACATCCATCGCTATTCTGGGATGGGGTGGCGTCCACCTCCCAATGAACAGAGTATATGTTCGATGCATTGTTGGGGACAACCCTCCCATCGGTGGGCTACGACAATGGAGGCTCCCGGTGCCACTTGGGCAACAAAAGGCGCGCGCCTCCCGACAAGCCAATGGATGTACTTGGCCCATTACTGACATGACCGATGCCCGTCTCGCGAGCTCAACAAGCAGAAAGGAAGCAACTTTCCAGTTCACAATGCCGCATTATCCATCCTACGGACCAGGGAAGTTTTTCCCCACATACATGCGCAAGCCACTTTCTGCTGACGGTGATGACGTCGTCACTAGCGCATGCGCTGTTCCCTACCAAAGGAGAGAAAAAAAATGCGTCGAATAAGCGGATCAGTTCATCAATGGCTTTAAGTTTAGATATGCACATGTGTAACACAACAATAGATTGGATGATATGAAAGGGTGTAATTCATAAGGCATTTCAAGTCCTTCCAGTGGTCGAGTGTTCAGTGCAGCAATGTAGAATTAAAAGATCTGGGTTCGAATCAAGGAGAAGTCATGAATGCTATTTTTGCTAATATCACGAGGTCTCTCTCCAAATCACCTCTATGTCATTTATGCTGGAATATTTGAGGAATTTCTTTACTATTGTTGTTTATTAAAACCGTCGAAGTATTCGAGCACAAAGAGATTTTTTTAATTATTATTTTATCAAGAAATTTAAACAATCTAGATATTTTAATCATGCCGGGTAAGGCATGGCTGTTTGTGTCGTTTTTCTGCTGAGGGCCTGCCATCCTCACAGACCTTCTACTGTGGCATATAAACTGACAGGCTCCTGTCAGACCTCTGTGGCAAGCAGCTGCTTGAGGGGGTATTAATTTATTTTTTTAACCCTGAAAGCTATAAGCTTATCTAATAACTTATAGCTTTCAGATAAGCAAACATTGAAAGAAAAAATAAAAGGATGAGACGGCATTAGTAACCCTTTTCCTCTCATCCCCTAAAAACATTCTTTACGTGAATAAACTTTTAATAATGTTGATGGTGTTAATAGGGAGGTGAGTAGATATTTAATTCTAAAAGGAAAAATTTTATTTCATTGACATTAATAAGTTACCCGAAAGTTGGGTTGGGTTGTTTTACCTCTGAGCGGCACTTTTTTGCACACCATGGGCTAAATGGCCAGGTCACATGGACCCCGAAGGCTCAGAGAAGGTTAGGGGAGGGGACCCACTGGAACAGCTGTTGGGAGACAGATGGTAGCCTCCCGTCAAGGCCATCCAGCGTGTTCTTTAACGTGCACAGGGTATGGCTCTACCGCACACGGGGCCACGGCTTAACGTCCCATCCGACGGACGGCGGCCTTTCCAAGCCCATCGGTGTCCCCTACTGACCGTGGACAGGGCGGGGAATTTTGCGGAGATAAATCTCAACGCTGACCCAGCTGGGACTCGAACCTGGGAACTACAGATTACGAGCCTGGCGCGCTACCGACTGAGCCACCCCCGCCCGATTACCCGAAAGATGGAACCAGGTCGTTTGTAATAAGAGGATGATTTTTTAGAAAAAATTATGGTTCAATTTCATGATAAAAGTATGCAGAACGTTTGCAGTCATCCAAATACATGAATATGATTCTTTAATTCTTATCATATTTATCTTTATGGTATAAATAAATATTTAAAAATTGACAGAACTTATAAGCACAAATGCAGAGCCTACCTTAAGCCGATCAGACCAATTGGACCCAATCAGGTTCCTCGCTGCAGGGGGACACGGGCTAGGGTTCTAACCACAGCGAAAAGAGGAAATTTTCGTTCTAAAGAAGAAATTGTTGTTCTATTTTATGAGAACTACTGACTTTAGAGTTAACAACATTATGTGCAGTGTAAATTTTCTAGCAGTTTAGTTCTTGTTTAATTGTTGTTTGTTTTTAAACGTATGGGCCCCGCATTTCAATGGAACCCCGCAGTTGCTAAGGTCATCTCTGTACGAAAGTTATTTTTTCTGATATGACGAGGTGTCTCTCACAAATCTGCTCTATGACATTTTACACTGAGCTGTTTGTGGATTTTTTTTTATTATTATTATTATTCATTAGAGCCTTCGCAGTGTTCTAGCACTTCAATTCAATTCAAATTTATTTCACACTTTTGATACATTACAAACCTGTAATTTAAAACTTATAATAACAAAAGGAATAAATGTTTTTCTTTTCCAAAGTAAATAGACAATTTTGAAAGTGTAAAATTCAAAACTCCACATGAGCCAAAGTTCGTTTGTGGAGATATTAGATTAAGAAAACATGAAATATTGTAAACCAACACTACCAACTTATTTAACACTGACATATAATAAACTCGTTAACATTATTATGACTCAAAATATGCATTTAGACACAATAATCATGAAAGGCATAATTACTATAACAAATCTTCTACCTTTTGCACGAGTATCCATTTCATAATTAATTTTTTAAAAAAGATAAAGACTTCTTTCATTCTTTATGTTGTAAGGTAAACTATTAAATATTTTAGGAGCCAGGTATATATAATGTTTGCAAAAAGCTGTTTTTCTGGGAGTAATCAAATTTTAAAGGTACAACTGTTGAAAGTCTGGTATTTTTATTGAAAACTTTTACATTTGAATCATCCCAATTTTTGACAATATATATTAACAAATGGTAAATATATAATTTTCGGACTTGTAAAATTTGTAAAAAAGTATAATAATTTTGGATGCTATCAAACTTTCGTTTCTTGAGCATGCACCTCAACGCATAGTTTTGAAGATTCTGAATAGATCTCAAATTCGATTCATAAAGGCCACCCCATGAAATAATACCATATTCCAAATAAGATTTTATCCACGAATTGTAAATTATTTTTAACATGGACAAATTCAAAAAACTTCTAATAAAATATATTCTTGAAATCATGATATTCAAGCTTTTTACTACGTTTTTTACATGCAACTTCCACGTGAGGTTACTATCTATAAATACTCCCAGATATCTACTTAGCCTACGAATTCGAGTGCCGGGAAAGGAACGAATGATATCTTTCTGATATTTTCGTGAGCAAAAGCGTATATATGCATACTTTCTTTAAAAAATGTATTTTTTTAAATGTAAAACAAATTGCTGGTACAAAATATTTTTCATAATATCGAAATACAGATATAGAATGTTTATTATCACTTAAACATTTTCCATAATTTTTTTGACATCTGGTAATTTAAAAAAGTTATCTTTATTTAAACCTTGTTTCTCTCTCATTCTTTATTCCAATTTAAATGTACTATCAAAAAAAAAAACTCTTTAGAATCATATTAAATTCATGTAATTTCAAACTCTTTAGAATCATTAAATTCGTGTAATTTCCATTTGCATTGTATTTGAAATAAACTTTGATTATATAATCCCATAAATAACTGATATAAAGTGTGTATGAGAAACAACTGAAAGCTCCGCCTACGCAAATTATTAAAAGCACCACCCCTCCCCAACAGCTGTCTTAATGGCTTAGCTTCACTCGTCTCAGAGAAGTAGGCTGGAGGAAAAACCAGCCTCTTGCTCTAGCAGAGCAGATGGATCAAGTTTCCATCTTGGTATTGTCTTCCCTGTGCAGCGAACCTCAGTAGGAGCATTCATCACCATCATCTAGAAAAAGGAAGGAAGGCCTCCTTTACCGTAGAAAAAGGAAGGAAGGCCTCCTTTGGTCGCAGGCTTCGATCCCAGCCATGGTTGCATCATCTCTTGACTCAAATGGGAGAATCTTTTGGGATGATTAAAGACAGAGATTAAATGAAAAATAGAAAGCTATTAATGCTTTCATGACATTGGTTTGGGAGAGAACTATTTTGATCCGATTTGCGATGGTTATTTTCCTTCAGTCTAATTGTTATTTCATTCAGTTGTTCGTGTACAATAAGTAGAAAACAACAACATGACATTAGTGAATTAAGAAGGTAGGCTATTCTGATTCGCTGCAACAAAATACAAAACTAAGCTATTGAGACTGAAATAATCTGAAAAACTAAAAGGTATGGCTTATCAGTAAAATCGCCGGAGATGTGAAAGTATGGTGAGACCTCAGAAGAAAGACCAACATACATAAGAGAATTTCATGTTCTTGAATAGTATCAATAATGTATATAAAAATAGAGAAACCTTGGGAAGGACGTTAAGCCGTGACTTCTCACACACGAGATCCATGCTCTGTATACGTTAAACAAAACACTGGATGGCCTTGAGGGAGGTTTCCGGGGAGGGGGGGGGGGGTTCAGTCGGTAACATGCCAGGCTCGTAATTTGCAGTTCAAAGGTTCGAGTCCCAGCTGGGTCAGCGTTTAGATTTATCTCCGCAAAGCGACCCCGCCCTGCCCACGGTCAACAACGGACACCGATGGGCTTGAAAAGGCCCCAGTCCATCAGATGGGACATTAAGCCGTGGCCCCGTGTGCGGGAGAGCCATACCATATATACTTTAAAGAACACGCTGGATGGCCTTGACGGGAGGCTACCATCTGCCTCCCAACTGCTGTCCGGTAGGTCCTCAACTCCAACCTTCTCTGAGCCTTCGGGGTCCTTGTGACCTGGCCATTTAGCCCATTGTGTGCAAAAAAGTGCCGCTCAGAGGTAAAACAATCCAACCAAGGGAGGCGTCCATCTATTTCCTAACAGCTGTGCAGCAGATACTCTTCTTTTCTACCAACCCGAACTTCTGGAGTCCTTGTGACCTGATCATTTAGCTCATTTTGCGCATAAAAGTGCAGCTCAGAGATAAAATAACCTAACTGTGTCAAAATACATTTGTAGTTGAATATCTCGTACTATGATAAATGTAACTTTAGAGAAAAAACTTGGAACAAATTGTGTGGCAAAAGTTTTAAACAAAGCAATTCAGCTTTGAGCTTTATATATACTGAAAAAAAAATTAAGTAGATTCACAATCAAAAAACTTGCACAACTAACTTACTTGTGTTCTTTAACTTATATAAAAAAAATAAATAAATAAATAAATACCCCCTCAAGCAGCTGCTTGCCACAGAGGTCTGACAAGAGCCTGCCAGTTTATATGCCTAGAGTAGAAGGTCTGAGAGGATGGCAGGACCTTAGCAGAAAAACAACACGAACATCCATGCCTTACCCGGGGCTCGAACCCAGGTCCCTTAGATCAGTAGCCAAGCGCGCTAATCACTCGACACAAAATATTATTGATACTAAGACAGGATTTTAAAAGCACGTAGCCAAAAACTATTTTTTTGTAAAGTGAAATGTAACTGGGGATGAAAGAAAAAAAAATCTATGTTGGCACAATATCTGATGAAATTTCAAATTCCATCTAACAGTATAAAAAAAGGATTACAATTTAATACGCGTAAAAATTCATTTATTTTATCTAATCTGACTTTGTTTTCCATGCAAGAATTTCTAGGGAAAGGGCAGTTGAGATACCCCGCTTTATAAATGCCTGGTATTTTAGAAAATATTTTCGATTCTAACCCTCATTCTGGAATAATGTATGTTACAAAATAATATTTAGTCGAAGCTTTTCTTCCTCTTCATTGAGGGACTCTGAGATATTTGCGTGATCCCCTCCCCCCACATACACACCTTTCAGATAGATAACTACAGTATTTGACACAAACTGTAAAGACTCCTTCCCAATTTTCCATAGTAAATGTTAGTTTTGGTTCAAACACCATTAAACGATATTTTTAAGTATAAATAACTTTATTGATTTTTTTTTTTATATTTCCATAGGTAAAGTAAAAACTAGACGTATCTTCGCAAACGCATTCGTTTACGCTTTCGTTTTTTGTCGTAAACTGTTTGACAAGAATATTTTCTTTTGATGATTATTCGTATGTTCTCCGTTTTGAAGGAACCTTTGCAAATGGTCACTAAGACAAAGAAAATTAAAAAAAACTCGGAAAAGTAATTTATTTTTCAAGGTCCGTTTACAAATTAATCTTATTCTCTTGAATCGCATTTCAAGAGCTGCTATCGGTTAGGTGTTGAACTCGGTTGTCAGATCACGTGTCAGGGCGAACCTTTATCGCAAATGATTGATGGTTGCGATCAAGACCCCCCTTCCCATTCTCTTCCTTGACCTTTGAAATTAGGTCACGATTGACGTGCTTTATTCGTTCGGAAAATCAAGAGCATTTCTTTTCTTAATTAATCATCACAATGAACATCGTCAACAAGCGTTTAAGGTCATCGCTTGACCGCAGAGAGGTGAGAAAAGAGAGTTGGTATTCTTTGCAATCAATGGTTTATCAGCGACAGATCAATGAAATGTCCTTTAAAACACATCTGAGAACTTTTCTCGCACAGGGCTAAAATGTCTTTTAAACACATCTGGGTTCTTTTTGTTACAGAATACTAAACATGCTTTTAAAACACATCGTAGTACTTTTACACGGATGGCTAAAATGGCTTTTAAACGTGTAAGTGTTCTTTTATTACCTAGGGTTAAAAATTTCTTTTAAACACATCGGAGCTCTTTGTCAGAGAATTCTAAGAATGCTTTTCAACATCGTCGGAGTTTTTTTCTCACAAAGGTGACACACATCGGAGTTCTTTTCTCACAGAAGGATAAAATTTTCTTTTTAACACATCGGAGTTCTTTTCTCACAGAAGGATAAAATTTTCTTTTTAACACATCGGAGTTCTTTTCTCACAGAAGGATAAAATTTTCTTTTTAACACATCGGAGTTCTTTTCTCACAGAAGGATAAAATTTTCTTTTTAACACATCGGAGTTCTTTTCTCACAGAAGGATAAAATTTTCTTTTTAACACATCGGAGTTCTTTTCTCACAGAAGGATAAAATTTTCTTTTTAACACATCGGAGTTCTTTTCTCACAGAAGGATAAAATTTTCTTTTTAACACATCGGAGTTCTTTTCTCACAGAAGGATAAAATTTTCTTTTTAACACATCGGAGTTCTTTTCTCACAGAAGGATAAAATTTTCTTTTTAACACATCGGAGTTCTTTTCTCACAGAAGGATAAAATTTTCTTTTTAACACATCGGAGTTCTTTTCTCACAGAAGGATAAAATTTTCTTTTTAACACATCGGAGTTCTTTTCTCACAGAAGGATAAAATTTTCTTTTAACACATCGGAGTTCTTTTCTCACAGAAGGATAAAATTTTCTTTTTAACACATCGGAGTTCTTTTCTCACAGAAGGATAAAATTTTCTTTTTAACACATCGGAGTTCTTTTCTCACAGAAGGATAAAATTTTCTTTTTAACACATCGGAGTTCTTTTCTCACAGAAGGATAAAATTTTCTTTTTAACACATCGGAGTTCTTTTCTCACAGAAGGATAAAATTTTCTTTTTAACACATCGGAGTTCTTTTCTCACAGAAGGATAAAATTTTCTTTTTAACACATCGGAGTTCTTTTCTCACAGAAGGATAAAATTTTCTTTTTAACACATGGGAGTTCTTTTCTCACAGAAGGATAAAACTTTCTTTTTAACACATCGGAGTTCTTTTCTCACAGAAGGATAAAATTTTCTTTTTAACACATTGGAGTTCTTTTCTCACAGAAGGATAAAATTTTCTTTTTAACACATCGGAGTTCTTTTCTCACAGAAGGATAAAATTTTCTTTTTAACACATCGGAGTTCTTTTCTCACAGAAGGATAAAATTTTCTTTTTAACACATCGGAGTTCTTTTCTCACAGAAGGATAAAATTTTCTTTTTAACACATTGGAGTTCTTTTCTCACAGAAAGATAAAACTTTCTTTTTAACACATTGGAGTTCTTTTCTCACAGAAGGATAAAATTTTCTTTTTAACACATCGGAGTTCTTTTCTCACAGAAGGATAAAATTTTCTTTTTAACACATCGGAGTTCTTTTCTCACAGAAGGATAAAATTTTCTTTTTAACACATCGGAGTTCTTTTCTCACAGAAGGATAAAATTTTCTTTTTAACACATGGGAGTTCTTTTCTCACAGAAGGATAAAATTTTCTTTTTAACACATCGGAGTTCTTTTCTCACAGAAGGATAAAATTTTCTTTTTAACACATCGGAGTTCTTTTCTCACAGAAGGATAAAATTTTCTTTTTAACACATCGGAGTTCTTTTCTCACAGAAGGATAAAATTTTCTTTTTAACACATTGGAGTTCTTTTCTCACAGAAGGATAAAACTTTCTTTTTAACACATTGGAGTTCTTTTCTCACAGAAGGATAAAATTTTCTTTTTAACACATCGGAGTTCTTTTCTCACAGAAGGATAAAATTTTCTTTTTAACACATCGGAGTTCTTTTCTCACAGAAGGATAAAATTTTCTTTTTAACACATCGGAGTTCTTTTCTCACAGAAGGATAAAATTTTCTTTTTAACACATTGGAGTTCTTTTCTCACAGAAGGATAAAATTTTCTTTTTAACACATCGGAGTTCTTTTCTCACAGAAGGATAAAATTTTCTTTTTAACACATCGGAGTTCTTTTCTCACAGAAGGATAAAATTTTCTTTTTAACACATCGGAGTTCTTTTCTCACAGAAGGATAAAACTTTCTTTTTAACACATTGGAGTTCTTTTCTCACAGAAGGATAAAACTTTCTTTTTAACACATTGGAGTTCTTTTCTCACAGAAGGATAAAATTTTCTTTTTAACACATCGGAGTTCTTTTCTCACAGAAGGATAAAATTTTCTTTTTAACACATCGGAGTTCTTTTCTCACAGAAGGATAAAATTTTCTTTTTAACACATCGGAGTTCTTTTCTCACAGAAGGATAAAATTTTCTTTTTAACACATTGGAGTTCTTTTCTCACAGAAGGATAAAATTTTCTTTTTAACACATCGGAGTTCTTTTCTCACAGAAGGATAAAATTTTCTTTTTAACACATTGGAGTTCTTTTCTCACAGAAGGATAAAATTTTCTTTTTAACACATCGGAGTTCTTTTCTCACAGAAGGATAAAATTTTCTTTTTAACACATCGGAGTTCTTTTCTCACAGAAGGATAAAATTTTCTTTTTAACACATCGGAGTTCTTTTCTCACAGAAGGATAAAATTTTCTTTTTAACACATCGGAGTTCTTTTCTCACAGAAGGATAAAATTTTCTTTTTAACACATCGGAGTTCTTTTCTCACAGAAGGATAAAATTTTCTTTTTAACACATTGGAGTTCTTTTCTCACAGAAGGATAAAATTTTCTTTTTAACACATTGGAGTTCTTTTCTCACAGAAGGATAAAATTTTCTTTTTAACACATCGGAGTTCTTTTCTCACAGAAGGATAAAATTTTCTTTTTAACACATCGGAGTTCTTTTCTCACAGAAGGATAAAATTTTCTTTTTAACACATTGGAGTTCTTTTCTCACAGAAGGATAAAATTTTCTTTTTAACACATCGGAGTTCTTTTCTCACAGAAGGATAAAACTTTCCTTTCAACACATCGGAGTTCTTTTCTCACAGAAGGATAAAATTTTCTTTTTAACACATCGGAGTTCTTTTCTCACAGAAGGATAAAATTTTCTTTTTAACACATTGGAGTTCTTTTCTCACAGAAGGATAAAATTTTCTTTTTAACACATCGGAGTTCTTTTCTCACAGAAGGATAAAACTTTCTTTTTAACACATTGGAGTTCTTTTCTCACAGAAGGATAAAATTTTCTTTTTAACACATTGGAGTTCTTTTCTCACAGAAGGATAAAATTTTCTTTTTAACACATTGGAGTTCTTTTCTCACAGAAGGATAAAATTTTCTTTTTAACACATCGGAGTTCTTTTCTCACAGAAGGATAAACTTTTCTTTTTAACACATTGGAGTTCTTTTCTCACAGAAGGATAAAATTTTCTTTTTAACACATCGGAGTTCTTTTCTCACAGAAGGATAAAATTTTCTTTTTAACACATTGGAGTTCTTTTCTCACAGAAGGATAAAATTTTCTTTTTAACACATTGGAGTTCTTTTCTCACAGAAGGATAAAATTTTCTTTTTAACACATCGGAGTTCTTTTCTCACAGAAGGATAAAATTTTCTTTTTAACACATTGGAGTTCTTTTCTCACAGAAGGATAAAATTTTCTTTTTAACACATCGGAGTTCTTTTCTCACAGAAGGATAAAATTTTCTTTTTAACACATTGGAGTTCTTTTCTCACAGAAGGATAAAATTTTCTTTTTAACACATCGGAGTTCTTTTCTCACAGAAGGATAAAATTTTCTTTTTAACACATTGGAGTTCTTTTCTCACAGAAGGATAAAATTTTCTTTTTAACACATCGGAGTTCTTTTCTCACAGAAGGATAAAATTTTCTTTTTAACACATTGGAGTTCTTTTCTCACAGAAGGATAAAATTTTCTTTTTAACACATTGGAGTTCTTTTCTCACAGAAGGATAAAACTTTCTTTTTAACACATTGGAGTTCTTTTCTCACAGAAGGATAAAATTTTCTTTTTAACACATAGGAATTCTTTTCTCACAGATGACCAAAATGCCTTTTAAAGATATCGAAGTTTTTCGTACTTTTTTTTTTCTTTTACAGAGTGCTAAAAATTCCTTTTAAACACATCGTAGTTCTTTTCACACAGAGGGCTAAAAATGTCATGTAAAGGCTAAAGTGCCTTTTAAACAACCCGGAGTTCTTTTCTCACTGGGAACGACAAGAAAAGAAAGCGCGAAAATGACATAAGTCACAGAATCACCGGAGGACGCTTTTTTTAGGCCTGAAATGGAGATGACTTAGTCAATTCTCACGAAAATTTCAGCGGGAATTTGTTCGTTGATGTTTTGAACCATTTCATCAGTTCGCCATTTTAAAAAAGATCCATTTCTATGGCGTGAAATCGTTGTATTTGTAAATGGCCCAGATATATAATTTATTATTTTTTTCGCTATATATAGTAACAGAAAATTTCAGCAATGGAATTGGTATAGCTGGTTAAATACTTGACATCAGTATCCTATTAGTTAAACTTACAAAAAATCACTCTAACATATCAAAATAAATCTTAAAAAAAAAACGCTGTCGTCAGCCTGGTGGGATACAAAACCAAGAAATCCGATAACATGTCAAGCATTCTACTTCTGAAATACAGAAAAAATAAAATAATAAAATAAATACCCCCTCAAGCAGCTGCTTGCCACAGACGTCTGACAGGAGCCTATCAGTTTATATGCCACAGTAGGAGATCTGAGAGGATGGCAGGACCTCAGCAGAAAAACGACACACACATCGATGCCTAATCCGGGGCTCGAACCCAGGTCCCTTTGATCAGTAGCCAGCAGATCATAATTTCCTCTACACAAGATATAAAACTCTATGTATACAATTAAATATATTGCATAAAAATATCTCTAATAGCCAAATAATACCAACGAAGACTTCTTTATATCTATGTGAAATTAATATCGAGAACAAGAGAGAGTGGTCCTAACAAAATAAAAATTTATTACTCCCTCAGTCGAGCTAACTGCCACAGAGGTGTGTTATTATTAGCAGTATAATAACAACATAAAAAAGATCTGTGAGAAAGGAGAGTTTTTAGCAAAGACATCAGAAAAGAAATACGCTTGCTTTCTGAAGGGTTCGATCTGACAACTATTTTCTCTGCAGTCAAGCACACTCGGTCCCCGTCCAGTTGGGAATACAGATAAAAATTAAACCAAACGTTAAAACTAATAAAAGATTAGAATCGCACGAAAAGGAACCTTCGATCTGTTTATCTTCTAATGTCTAATCGTTCCTATTTAGGATGTCCGAGTGGTTAGCGCGCTTGGCTACTGTAAGGGACCTGGGTTCGAGCCCCGGGTAAGGCATGGATGTCTATGTCGTTTTTCTGCTGAGGTCCTGCCATCCTCTCAGACCTTCTACTATGGCATATAAACTGACAGGCTCCTGTCAGACCTCAGTGGCAAGCAGCTGCTTGAGGGGGTATTTATTTATTTAGTTTTATTTGTTGGTTTACCTGTGAGCGGCACCTTTGATGAAACAATGGCTAAAATGCTCTTTCACAAGGATCACAACAAATTACAGAAAGTTAGGAAAGGGATTCCACTGGACTGCTGGTAGGAGATAGATGGAAGCCTCCCGTCAAAGCCATACATCGCGCTCAATTTTTTACAGTTTTGGCTCTCCTGCACACGGGGCCATGGCTTAGAATCCCCCTCCGATGGACGGCAGCCTTTCCAAGACCATCGGTGTCCACTTTCTCACCGAGATCAAGGTAGAAGTTAGCGCATAAAATTCTTAACGCTGGCACACTTGGAACTCAAACCTTGGAACAGCACATTATAAGCTGACAAGAAACCGGCTGAAGTAATCCTCCTCCTCCTAATGCAGGTATTCCTACCAAAGTTAAAGATCCCCTGCGTTGATTGTTTCGAGGAGGAGGAAGTCAGGGACTTACATCAAGCCAATGAGCCTGTAAAGTTCTCTTCACTGACACGTGATCAAAACTCCTACCCCAGAAACGGCCACTGATGACGTAGCAACTGGAAAGACTATTGAGAGACTGCGCAGTTCCATCTCAGAAATGATAGAACAGTGATCTATCAATCACCAACCTGTGATCGATGAGGAGTGTACAACTGCGCAGTCTCATAGGCTCCCCATTTTCTCACGAAAGTCACTGCTATCCCTAAACACGTAAACTTAAGTTTTACACAAAATGCACTATATATTATATCATTCTTCTCCTAATCGAATTCTAGACGAGAAACAACTTCTGTTAAGAGAAGAGTCCAACCGATGCCAAAACAAACAGAACTTTTTTCTTCTCTCCTTCTTCCTCTAACATCTCGACAGAAAGTGAGCGGCCACGCCCTCCTAGAACACCCAAGCCATCGCCACGCGACAGCGGGGTATTCAGCCGACGTTTGCACTTCGACGTCACTTCGCTGTCACTCTCGGAGGACCTCGACAATGGTGGAGCGCACGCTCTCCTAAAAAAATCTCTTCTTCTCCAATATCCTACTCTTCCTGTTTCTCAGAGGCCTGCCACTGTTGCTGCTGCTGTCAGCGTCGGAGCCATTGGCCTCTCAGGGCCCATCGGTGTAATGATTACTGGTGAAAGCAGATAGGCCTACTCGGAGCAACTCTAGAAGACGCAGAAGTACGGGATTAGCACCTGGAAAAACAGGACGTGGAGCAATGTGGATTTCGTCAAGTGCATGTCTCCTGCCACTGCTTGTAAATTTCGCTTCGGGTCCCGTTTGCTCGTTCAGTTAGTTAGTCGTCATTCTCAACGTAAATACATTCAAAGATGGGGGGAGAAGGGGGGGAATCAAGTTTTTTTTTTACTTAGAGCGTTTTTTTTTACACGATTTCAACGACACGAAGTTTTGCTGTGTACAGGGTAATTATTAAAGCATATCCTTATTCTAATGTTTTATAGTTCATTAAATAATTAAGTAATAAAAGTAATAAAGACCCTAAATATTGCATTAATTTCTGGATGACTTTTCTTTATTTCTATCTGTCCCAATTACCGAGAGGGTTTCTGAGTGTGTGTTACCGCGTGACCAAGGAATCCGGGTTCGAATATCGCAAAAAACGGGTACAGTCTCTCAAAAAAATATCCGAACACTATGGTTGATTAAAGAATTTAGAAAAAAATATCTGGCAACCATTTTTTTAGAAATTAGTGATCTGGCAACATTCGTGTACTCTACACGAACGTTCCCAGATCACTAATTTCTAAAAAAATCGCTGCCAGATATTTTTTCTGAATTCTGTAATCAACCATAGTGTTTGGATACTTTTTTGAGCGACTGTATGTTGCTGTTGTCTTTCTGCTGAGGTCCCTCTTTTCTCACAGATTTTCTCTCTGACGTTTAGTACCGAAAGGATCCAATTAGGGTTGGGTTGTTTTACCTCTGAGCGGCACTTTTTTGCACACCATGGGCTAAAATGGCCAGGCCACAAGGACCCCAAAGGCTCAGAGAAGGTTGGGGGAGGGAACCCACTGGAACAGCTGTTGGGAGACAGATGGTAGCCTCCCATCAAGGCCATCCAGCGTGTTCTTTAAGGTATGGCTACTTAAGGTATGGCTCTCCCGCACACGGGGCCACGGCTTAACGTCCCATCCGACGGACGGCGGCCTTTCCAAGCCCATCGGTGTCCCCTACTGACCGTGGGCAGGGCGGGGAATTTTGCGGAGATAAATCTCAACGCTGATCCAGCTGGGACTCGAACCTGGGAACTACAGATTACGAGCCTGGCGCGCTACCGACTGAGCCACCCCCGCCCCGATCCAATTAGGGCTCCGGGACATGTGGACTGTCTGAGAAGTATATTTTTAAAATCCTGTCAAGCATAAAAAATCAATCCTAAAGCATCCATAACCTACAAAGTTTTGGCCAAATTATAATTCCCCAAATACCTTTACTTTGAGCAACATCTGCTAAATTTCGCCACCCCAGAATAAGTTTAAACAGTTCCTGTTTGATATTAGTCCACCCACTGCATTCTAGGTGTGGTATTTTTCATTAAGCCTTTTTAAGCTACGCATAAACTAAGCTACAGCTTCAGCTTAAGGACTCACGATATAAGGATGCTTTAAAGAAACGCATTTCAATTTTTACTACGTAAGTGTAATGTCTTCCCCTTTCAGATCCTAATTGGCTGCGCCAGAATGTGACGTTCTGTCCCGGCACGAGAGATGATTAACCGTACGCCGGTCGAGGACGATGAATTTGTTACTACTTAATTATCTTCATTCTTACTTCGGTGAAGTGACAGGTTCGCGGATTTTTACGCCCGTAGCGCCGTACGCCTCAGATTTGCTGCGTTAAATGATGAATAAAAACATGTTCAACAATCCCCACACGATTGTTGTATAGGGTTATTTTGGATTGTTTTACCTCTGAGAGGCACTCTTTTGCACACCATTGGCTAAATGACCAGGTCACATGGACCCCGAAGGGTCAGAGAAGTTTGGGGGAGGGGACCCACTGGAACAGCTGTTGGGAGACAGATGGTAGCCTCCCGTCAAGGCCATCCAGCGTGTTCTTTAACGTTGGGTTGTTTTAACTCTGAGCGGCACATTTTTGCACACGATGGGCTAAATGGCCAGGTCACAAGGACCCCGAAGGCTCAGAGAAGGTTGGGGGAGGGGACCCACTGGAACAGCTGTTTGGAGACAGATGGTAGCCTCCCGTCAAGGCCATCCAGCGTGTTCTTTAACGTTGGGTTTGTTGCGGGGGTGGCTCAGTCAGTAGCGCGCCAGGCTCGTAATCTGTAGTTCCCAGGTTCGAGTCCCAGCTGGGTCAGCGTTGAGATTTATCTCCGCAAAATTTCCCGCCCTGCCCACGGTCAGTAGGGGACACCGATGGGCTTGGAAAGGCCGCCGTCCGTCGGATGGGACGTTAAGCCGTGGCCCCGTGTGCGGGAGAGCCATACCCTGTGCACGTTAAAGAACAAGCTGGATGGCCTTGACGGGGGCTACCATCTGTCTCCCAACAGCTGTTCCAGTGGGTCCCCTCCCCCAACCTTCTCTGAGCCTTCGGGGTCCATGTGACCTGGCCATTTAGCCCATGGTGTGCAAAAAAGTGCCGCTCAGAGGTAAAACAACCCAACCCGACACTCGTGCCCCAGGCTAGTCGTAAAAGGCCATAAAAGGCTTCTGGAACCCGTGATCTCATACAGGCAGCCAGCTTAGACCCGAAAATAACATATATGAGTCACATTCCCACAATAACACTTCCAAGAACGCACTCTATACATAAGAATATCTACAATAATAAAAAATAAATAAAATACAACAATAAATATAAATAAATAAATTTGAGGGACATGACAGTAAGGCAAAATAAAAATTAAACAGTATTTAAATTTATTTATTGTACAAACACTCTTCATCTTAGCTTTACAGAGTCATCAGTTCTTTTCGAGCTAGAAGGCTCTACAGGCCTAAGATAATTAAAAAAAGTCTAGAGTGTGCGAGGCTCGTAATCTGCAGTTCCCAGGTTCGAGTCCCAGCTGAGATAGCATTGAGATTTATTTCCGAAAAACTCCCCGCCCTACCCTCGGTCAGTAGGAGATACCTATGACCTTGGAAAAGCCGCCGTCCTTTGAATGGGATGTTAAGCCATGGCCCCATGTGCGGGAGAGCCATACCCTGTGCATATTAAAGAACACATTGGATGGATACCATCTGTCTCCCAACAGCTGTCTAGTGGGAACGCTTCCCCTAATCTTCTCTGAGTCCTAGGGGTCCTTGTGCCTGACCATTTACCCCAATATGTGCAAAAAAAAGTACCGCTCAGAGGTAAAACAACCCAACACGAAACTAATTCTTTATATTTACAACATGGCAAAACCGAATAAATCTCTCCCTCAGAAGATGCTAATTTCAGTAAAATCCTTCCCATAACCTTAGGGGCGGGGGTGGCTCAGTCGGTAGCGCACCAGGCTCGTAATCTGTAGTTCCCAGGTTCGAGTCCCAGCTGGGTCAGCGTTGAGATTTATCTCCCCAAAATTCCCCGCCCTGCCCACGGTCAGTAGGGGATAAAGATAGGCTTGGAAAAGCCGCCGTCCGTCGAATGGGACGTTAAGCCGTGTTACCGTGTGCGGGAGAGCCATACCCTGTGCACGTGAAAGAACACGCTGGATGGCCTTGACGGGAGGCTACCATCTGTCTCCCAACAGCTGTTCCAGTGGGTCTCCTCCTCCAACCTTCTCTGAGCCTTCGGGGTCCTTGTGGCATGGCCATTTAGCCCATGATGTGCAAAAAAGTGCCGCTCAGAGGTAAAACAACCCAACCCAACTTCCCATAACCTTAATTAAGATTTGTGTACACAGAATTTTAATGGGAGGCGTTAGCTGACACTCAGTAGTGACAGCACGTTCCCCGTGCTTATTAAGTGTTATTAAGTGCTATTACGATTCAAAGCATAATAGATCTTAAAACCATTATCAACGACGGAATTGGTGTCACAGTACAAAAGGCAGGTCTTTATAGTAGTTGCAAAATAGTGGCACGAGAGAAATGCTCGATGTAAACAACAATATATGAATCCCAGGATTTGTAATCATCGCAACTATAAACCACCCTGTTTGACATTGTCTGCCCACCGCATCCTAGGTCTCCCCTTCTTTCTGAGGCCTTTACGCACACTGTTCATAACCCTATTCGCCAATCTATAATTATAAATAATTATATAACAATTATATAATAATTAAGGCCAAACCAATGGAGACTCTCTCTGCACAATATATATATATGCAATTTTTTTTTAAAATAATGATACATATCTACTCTTGTTGCATTTTTGATTTTAATTTTATCTCAAAGATAAAAAGGATGGCAATCACTGCTTCAGAATGTTATTAACTTTTCGATTGATTTACATAGACTGTAAAAAGAGAGATCTATGCAACAAAAATTATTTATTTATTTAATGTGCTCACAATAGATCAGCGACAGTGAACACATCATACCAAAGAAAATAATTAAAAATCAGTGCAAATAGAGGTACATATAGATATCAGTAAATAAAAGTCAAAAAGATATATATACAATATACTTACACAAACACATAGAATTGGAAATTAAATCTAAGAACAAAATGCATCAATGCATTTGATTTATGAAACGGATAAAACATTTATTCAAATTTCTCTGCCGCATAGTGGGAATATTTCGAAAGTAAATTTCGCTCTCCTGGCAGTAAAGAAATCTTTGTAATTTTATTTTGAACTTTTTGAATATTAATACTATGAATCCCATATTAAATTTATATATTCAATGTTTGAACAAACTATTGAAGGAAATAAATTGATTATAGCCTTTGTATTAGGGAAGTATTTTAGTTTTTCTAATAATAAATATAAATAAATAAATACCCCCTCAAGAAGCTGCTTGCGGCAGAGGTCTGACAGGAGCCTGTCAGTTTATATGCCAAAGTAAAAGATCTGAGAGGATGGCAGGACCTCAGCAGAAAATACGACACATATATCCATGCCTTAACCCGGGGCTCGAACCCAGGTCCCTTAGATCAGAAGCCAAGCGTGCTAACCACTCGGCCATGGGACGGCTTTCTAACAATAAAACACCAAAATTTCTTTATATGGAGAGTATCGATTAAAACATCTGGATTTCTGATTACAAGCATTCAGTTGTTTTGAAACTGGTATTGAAGCTAAAGTGATCCGTTTTTTTCTGCCTTGCATATGGAATATACAATATCATATTAAGTATTGAAATAAACCAGCACTTTTTGCGGTGTTTCCATATTATTTCGATGCATTGGTTTTAAACGTGCGAGGGTTGCCACTAGTAGTTTAGGAGGGTGAGGGATTTTTTAGGAAAGTATTACGGTAAAATTCAATTGATAATATCTCTCAAAATATCACACAATGGGCTAAATGAGCAGGTCAGAAGAATACCGAGAGTTTAGAGAAGGTTGAAGAGAGGATAAATGTAATTACCGTATTTCTTCGATTCTAAGACGCACTTTTTTCCCCATATAAACGTTTCTAAAAACGGGGTCCGTTGGGTTGGGTTGTTTTACCTCTGAGCGGCACTTTTTTGCACACCATGGGCTAAATGGCCAGGTCACAAGGACCCCGAAGGCTCAGAGAAGGTTGGGGGAGGGGACCCACTGGAACAGCTGTTGGGAGACAGATAGTAGCCTCCCGTCAAGGCCATCCAGCGTGTTCTTTAACGTGCACAGGGTATGGCTCTCATGCACACGGAGCCACGGCTTAACGTCCCATCCGACGGACGGCGGCCTTTCCAAGCCCATCGGTGTCCCCTACTGACCGTGGGCAGGGCGGGGAAATTTTGCGGAGATAAATCTCAACGCTGACCCAGTTGGGACTCGAACCTGGTAACTACAGATTACGAGCCTGGCGCGCTACCGACTGAGCCACCCCCACTCCCCAAAACGGGGTGCGTCTTAGAATCGATGGCGTCTTAGAATCGAAGAAATACGGTATAAAAATTTTGAAATAAGATTTTTAGGAGGAGTGTAAAAGCCCCAATTGCTGTTTAATGTTCAAAATTCAACAATTCTTTAAAAATTAAAAGAACATTGTTGAAATCCGAGATTTAGAGAGATTTGAGTCAGATATTTAATTTGCCTATAGGGACATTTTTCCACACAAAAAATTCTTTTCTAATTTCGGTTGCTCTGAATGTAGTTTTGCATTTACATTATTATGAAAGTGTCCTCCACGCCCCCCCCCCCCCATACACATCGCAGTTCCATATGTAGCTAAGGTCTCTTTTCTCTTTAGACAGATGCATCAAGATTTTTACAAATAAAAATACCAACAGTTCTTTATTCAGTTATTTATTTATTATTTTCTAAACGTAACGTACATCACTGTTGCTGCAAGCCATCCACAGAGTTTTTATCAATGTGTCTAAATAAGTATAGTCCTCTTACGAAACGTGTTTTTAATTAAGACTCATCCAAAATTACGAAATCATGCTTGCAATAAAACGAAGAGATTAAAAAAAAAGAACTTGCTTTGATACAATCAAGCGTCGGTTGAAGCTTTCGTAAGAAACTGTTTGATGTTTGTCATCTGATAGTGCTCTTGAAACTTCCACCGCCATCTGAAATGGCGACAAAATCGTGCTCTCATAAAAAGCCAGAACTGAACTTAAGGGTGATTTCACGAGAGAGTTGGGCGGGGGTGGCTCAGTCGGTAGCGCGTCAGGCTCGTAATCTGCAGTTCCCAGGTTCGAGTCCCAACTTGGTCAGCGTTGAGATTTATCTCCGCAAAACTCCCCACCCTGCCCACAGTCAATAGGGGGACACCGATGGGCTTGGAAAGGCCGCCGTCCGTCGGATGGGACGTTAAGCCGTGGCCCCGTGTGCGGGAGAGCCATACCCTGTGCAGGTTAAAGTACACGCTGGATGGCCTTGACGGGAGGCTACCATCTGTCTCCCAACAGCTGTTCCAGTGGGTCCCCTCCCCCAACCTTCTCTGAGCCTTCGGGGTCCATGTGACCTGGCCATTTAGCCCATGGTGTGCAAAAAAGTGCCGCTCAGAGGTAAAACAACCCAACCCTACAACTGCCCAGAGTGTAAACTCAAATCGAAGTGTTTAGCTTCACTGTGGAGCTTGCAATTGCCCTTGGAGTGAATAGCTGTACTGAGTAACCTGCAATTGAACTTAGGAATATATAGCCTCAATGGGACCAACGGTACTCTAGCCTGTAATTGTGGGGCGGGGGTGGCTCAGTCGGTAGCGCACCAGGCTCGTAATCTGCAGTTCCCTGGTTCGAGTCCCAGCTGGGTCAGCGTTGAGATTTATCTCCGCAAAACTCCCCGACCTGCTCACCGTCAGTAGGGGATCACCGATGGGTTTGGAAAAGCCGCCGCCCATCGGATGGGACGTTAAGCCGTGGCCTCGTATGCGGGAGAGTCATACCCTGTGCACGTTAAAGAATACACTGGATGGCCTTGTCGGGAGGCTACCAAATGTCTCCTAACATCTGTCCAGTGGATCCCCTTCCCTCAACCTTTTCCGAGCCTTCGGGGTCCTTGTGACCTAGCCATTTAGCCCATGGTGTGCAAAAAAGTGCCGCTCAGAGGTAAAACAACCCAACCCACGAGAGAGCAGAACACCGGTAAAGAAAAGAGTTTGCTGGGAACTGCAGATTACGAGCCTGGCACGCTACCGACTGAGCCACCCCCGCCCCCATCAAATAGGTAGTCATGAAATAGATTGGTTGGTTTACCTCTGAGCGGCACTTTTTTGCACACCATGGGCTAAATGGCCAGGTCACATGGACCCCGAAGGCTCAGAGAAGGTTGGGGGAGGGGACCCACTGGAACAGCTGTTGGGATACAGATGGTAGCCTCCCGTCAAAGAAATCCAGCGTGTTCTTTAACGTAACAGGGTATGGATCTCCCGCACACGGAGACACGGCTTAACGTCCCATCCGACGGGCAGCGGCCTTTCCAAGCATATCGGTGTCCCCTTACTGACCGTGGACAGGGCGGGGAGTTTTGCGGAGATAAATCTCAACGCTGGAACTCGAACCTGGGAAATGCAAATTACGAGCCTGGCGCGCTACCGACTGAGCCACCCCTGCCCCCATCAAATAGATAGTTCATGTCTTAACCAAAAATAAAAGAGATCTTTTTTAATTGAATGGGAACTAGTACACCAGTGATTCTCAACCAGTTCCAGATCTCGAGGGGGGGGAGGAGAGACCCCCCCTTTCAGAATGCTAGTAAGGGTGATAGAGGCAAAAATTATTAAACTTATATATATACAAGAAGATTTTTAGACCTGTAAAAAGGGAGGGGAAATGTTGTACTTAGATTGGGATTCAATGGACCCCCTTTACATTTGCCAACAATTAACACGAATATTTTCTCTCAGCCCGGGGCTGGGGTGGCTCAGTCGGTAGTGCGCCAGACTCGTAATCTGTAGTCCCCAGGTTCGAGTCCCAGCTTGGTCAGCGTTGAGATTTATCTCCGCAAAATTCCCCGCCCTGCCCACGGTCAGTAGGGGACACCGATGGGCTTGGAAAGGCCGCCGTCCGTCGGATGGGACGTTAAGCCGTGGCCCGCGTGCGGGAGAGCCATAACCTGTGCACATTAAAGAACACGCTGGATGGCCTTGACGGGAGGCTACCATCTGTCTCCCAACAGCTATTCCAGTTCTGTCAACCCAACCCAATTCTCTCAGCCCTCTAGTACCCTTAAACTTCACCTCTTCAATATTTACCCCCCTGGACTGTATCAAAGGCGAGGAAAGGGGGAGGTAAGGTAAGACTTGAAGTCCTCTCCCTTTGAAAATATTAGTAAACGGAAAAGAGGCGAAAAAATATTAGACAAAATTTTGTGGAAAATGCAAAATGTTTTCTTGAAATGCAAAATTATTTCTTGAATTAAACGTCAAAATGTAATCTGCGAATTTATTATTCATTAAATATTAGACATTTATTATTATCTTTATTTTTCAAGGAGCTTTCTTTTCACAGATCACTAAAACGAAGGAAAAACATTTATACCGGAAACTCGCTTGAAACACTTTTTGCCCCCAACCCCAACCCCAGTTCTGTTTTTTTTTTCTATCGATCCAACCCTACATACTATGAATTAATAGTTATAAAGCATAAATATGTATAATATATTACACAAATATATTTAAAACTAGAAAATATATATATATATGCATTCATATTTTTTTAACGTTAATATAACTGCATAATTACAGATGATAATGAACGGCAGAAAATAGTTCATGATATTAAAATAGATATGATAATGAAAAGCAAAACTTTATGGTATTGGGATGGCTGCAGTTGTGATTATAAAGATAAGAATATTCGCAAATTTTAGATAAATCAAAATATAGTACGGTGAAAACAACACGGATATAAACCGTGTAATTGTTACGGTACAAATAAAAGATAATCGAAAATAAAGTACGGTGAAAAATCAAAATGTTGAGGATGTATTATTTATGTAGTTTCTCGAACCAAGACCACGAATGTCCAGATCCAAGCCAATAATTCAAGAAATATTCTCGAACCAAGACCACGGACGTCTAGAACCAAGTCAATAATCCAAGAAATATTCTAGAACCAAGCCAATAATCCAAGAAATATTCTAGAACCAAGACCACGAATGTCTAGAACCAAGCCAATAATCCAAGAAATATTCTAGAACCAAGACCACGAATGTCTAGAACCAAGACCACGAATGTCTAGAACCAAGACCACGAATGTCTAGAACCAAGCCAATAATCCAAGAAATATTTTAGAACCAAGCCAATAATCCAAAATATATATACTAGAACCAAGCCAATAATCCAAAAAATATTCTAGAATCAAGCCAATAATCCAAGAAATATTCTAGAATCAAGCCAATAATCCAAGAAATATTCTAGAACCAAGACCACGAATGTCTAGAACCAAGTCAATAATCCAAGAAATATTCTAGAACCAAGACCACGAATGTCTAGAACCAAGCCAATAATCCAAGAAATATTCTAGAACCAAGACCACGAATGTCTAGAACCAAGCCAATAATCCAAGAAATATTCTAGAACCAAGACCACGAATGTCTAGAACCAAGTCAATAATCCAAGAAATATTCTAGAACCAAGACCACGAATGTCTAGAACCAAGCCAATAATCCAAGAAATATTCTAGAACCAAGACCATGAATGTCTAGAACCAAGCCAATAATCCAAGAAATATTCTAGAACCAAGACCACGAATGTCTAGAACCAAGCCAATAATCCAAGAAATATTCTAGAACCAAGACCACGAATGTCTAGAACCAAGACCACGAATGTCTAGAACCAAGCCAATAATCCAAGAAATATTCTAGAACCAAGACCACGAATGTCTAGAACCAAGCCAATAATCCAAGAAATATTCTAGAACCAAGACCACGAATGTCTAGAACCAAGCCAATAATCCAAGAAATATTCTAGAACCAAGACCACGAATGTCTAGAACCAAGCCAATAATCCAAGAAATATTCTAGAACCAAGACCACGAATGTCTAGAACCAAACCAATAATCCAAGAAATATTCTAGAACCAAGACCACGAATGTCTAGAACCAAGCCAATAATCCAAGAAATATTCTAGAACCAAGACCACGAATGTCTAGAACCAAGCCAATAATCCAAGAAATATTCTAGAACCAAGACCACGAATGTCTAGAACCAAGCCAATAATCCAAGAAATATTCTAGAACCAAGACCACGAATGTCTAGAACCAAGCCAATAATCCAAGAAATATTCTAGAACCAAGACCACGAATGTCTAGAACCAAGCCAATAATCCAAGAAATATTCTAGAACCAAGACCACGAATGTCTAGAACCAAGCCAATAATCCAAGAAATATTCTTGAACCAAGACCACGAATGTCTAGAACCAAGCCAATAATCCAAGAAATATTTTAGAACCAAGCCAATAATCCAAAATATATATACTAGAACCAAGACCACGAATGTCTAGAACCAAGCCAATAATCCAAGAAATATTCTAGAACCAAGCCAATAATTCAAGAAATATTCTAGAACCAAGCCAATAATCCAAGAAATATTCTAGAATCAAGCCAATAATCCAAGAAATATTCTAGAACCAAGACCACGAATGTCTAGAACCAAGTCAATAATCCAAGAAATATTCTAGAACCAAGACCACGAATGTCTAGAACCAAGCAAATAATCCAAGAAATATTCTAGAACCAAGCCAATAATCCAAAAAATATATACTAGAACCAAGACCACGAATATCTAGAACCAAGCCAATAATCCAAGAAATAAAGTCTATGATAGGGGATATGGTAAAGTTGCTTTTGTATTTGCTCTCAGAAAATGAAGAAAGATAATATCTCTAATCGCATTTTTTTTTTGAAACAATCAGCTTATGGATCTTAATTAATTGCGTCTCTTAAAATTCGTGGATGATGCATTAGTTTTAATAAAGACATTCGAATTTAAAATTTTTTTGATGTGTTAAATGCATTCAAGTAGACATTGCGTACACACATTTTGCTTAGGTGTGAGAAGTAAATATCATGAAATATTGCAAAAGTTTAAAATTCAATTTCATGAAAATAATATTTTTTATCTAACAAAGAAGAAAATGTGCATTAATACACTTGAATATAATGATACATATCGAAGAAAAATTGCCATGTGGCAAACTCTATTTAATGAGAATCTCGTTAAAATTTATTGGAAATCTTTTAGATTTTTCTATATCCTATTAATGTTGTCCTTAAGGCATGCACCAAGGGGATTGGCCCTTGGAATTCTGCACCCCAAAAAATTATCAGATAGTAAAAAAGTCAAAATGTTAAGATCTAGGAAATTAATTTTTTGTGATTTAGTTGTTTTAAAGCCATTGATTACAGAATTCAGAAAAAATATCTGACAACGTTTTTGTTTTTAGAAATTAGGGATCTGGCAACGATCACGTGACACGAAGGTTGCCAGATCACTAATTTCTAAAAAAAAAAAATTTTTTTTTTTGCCAGATATTTTTTTCTGAATTCTGTAATCAACCATAGTGTTCGGATATTAATTTGAGCGATTGTAATTATTCTCCATTACATATAATTAAATATTTTACCAACTGCAAATAAAATATTTCCCACCTACATCGATTTTTTTTTATATCTCATATCACCTCTCCAAAAATATTTTTTTCTGTCAACGCGACTGTTATCTTTAGATAAATGGCTCGTAATTCGATGTCCTCAAGTACTATCCTTTAAAGTGCCTGGTTTGAGATTTTCTCCGCTAACCCCTATGTGCCCTCGGTGAGAAAGTGACACCCCGATGGGCTTAAAGGTCGTCGTCCGTCGGTTAGAGCGTTAAGACATGGCGCAGTGTAGAGGAGAGCCGTATCCCATGTAAGTTAAAGAAATATACTGGATGACTTCGACCGAAAACTTCCATCTGTCTCCTAACATCTCACCAATGGATTATTTTCCGATCCTAGGTGTGGCGGGGGTGGCTCAGTCGGTAGCGCGCCAGGCTCGTAATCTGTGTTTCCCAGGTTCGAGTCCCAGCTGGGTCAGCGTTGAGATTTATCTCCGCAAAATTCCCCGCCCTGCCCACAGTCAGTAGGGGACACCGATGGGCTTGGAAAGGCCGCCGTCCATCGGATGGGACGTTAAGCCGTGGCCCCGTGTGCGGGAGAGCCATACCCTGTGCACGTTAAAGAACACGCTGGATGGCCTTGACGGGGGGCTACCATCTGTCTCCCAACATCTGTTCCAGTGGGTCCCCTCCCCCAACCTTCTCTGAGCTTTCGGGGTCCATGTGACCTGGCCATTTAGCCCATGGTGTGCAAAAAAGTGCCGCTCAGAGGTAAAACAACCCATCCCAACCCGTTTCATCCAACCCCGGAGTGGGGGTGGCTCAGTTGGTAGCGCGGCAGGCTCGTAATCTGCAGTTCTCAAGTTCGAGTCTCAGCTGGGTCAGAGTTCAGATTTATCTCCGCAAAACTACGAGCAAAGGGGAAGATCAGCATACCTACTAATCGGGGGCATAATAAACATCGATACAGTCGATGTGTTGCTGTGGGACCGGATACCTAGGACAGGGCATAAATGAAATATGATTAAGTAATTCGATGCTACTGCTCTCGGTCAGTATGGGACACCGATGGACTTGGAAAGGCCGGCGTCCGTCGGATGAGACGTTAAACCATGGCCCCGTGTGCAGGGGAGCCATGCCTGTGCACGTTAAAGATCACGCTGGATGGCCTTGATGGGAGGCTACCATCTGTCTGCCAACAGCTAGCAAGTGAATTCCCTCCCCCAAACTTCTCTGAGCCTTCGGAGACCTTGTGACCTGGTCATTTAGCCCATTGTGTGCAAAAAAGTGCCGCTCAGAGGTAAAACAACCCAACCCTACCTAGGTATTAGCCTGTGGGGTTCTTGTGACCTGGCAATTTTTAGTGTTTCACGCAAAAAAAGAGGTAAAAAAACAGAACCTATACAGACATAGCTTTCAACGTTTCAATTTATCGAAAAATTACAAAACCGCCTTCTTATATCAGTTTTATAAATTGGTCAGAAGATTTTTTTTTTTAATTGAGAGGATTTATACAGGATCAGAGAGGTTCACTTGCAGGAGCCCAATGCCCTGTTCCAGGGATCCATTCCCACAGGAACATACCGACTGTATTGCTGCTTATTATTTTCGCGATGTTTTGGATCACTAAGAGAAATTACACTAGCCTAAAGACCCATTCTATCTAAATTCGGTTCTGTACTGGACACACAAAAAAATATATTCAAAAGGACTTCAAACGAAAAAAAAAAAACTGCACTGAACTTCAAACACCCGACTTGCATTTACGAATCCTCCTGTGCTTGAACAGCACGTAGGGTACGACACCCATGAATGCAGCAGTGTGTGTGAGTGTGTGTCATCGTGAATGGGTGCCGGGGAGATCTTATCGGGACTGGGATCTAAGGGAGAGAAACATCTGTTACAGCAAAACCACACACGCATCGGTTGTACGATGATGCTGTTCGCAACAAATTCAATCCACGCCAGTTTAGTTGGGGGAATTTTTTCTTTTTTTCTCATTTCCAGGGTTAATTTTCTCTTTGCATATCTATTTTTAACATTCAAAGTATTGCAGTTAAATAAATAACAGTGAACATATTTTTCAGATTAAAATATGATCGAGAAAGGTGTGTAATAAGATTACATCGACCTTAGAGAAATGAGTCGTTCCTCGGCCGAGTGGTTTTTAGCCTGCTTGGCTACTGATCCAAAGGGACCTGGGTTCGATACAAGGATGTTCGTGTTGTCTTTCTGCTGAAGTCTCATCTTCCTCACAGACTCTCTATTATGGCGTATACACTGACCTCTGGGTTGGGTTGTTTTACCTCTGAGCGGCACTTTTTTGCACACCATGGGCTAAATGGCCAGGTCATAAGGACCCCGAAGGCTTAGAGAAGTTTTGGGGAGGGGACCCACTGGAACAGCTGTTGGGAGACAGATGGTAGCCTCCCGTCAAGGCCATCCAGCGTGTTCTTTAACGTGCACAGGGTATGGCTCTCCCGCACACGGGGTCATGGCTTAACGTCCCATCCGACGGACGGCGGCCTTTCCAAGCCCATCGGTGTCCCCTACTGACCGTGGGCAGGGCGGGGAATTTTTGCGGAGATAAATCTCAACGCTGACCCAGCTGGGACTCGAACCTGGGAACTACAGATTACGAGCCTGGCGCGCTACCGACTGAGCCACCCCCGCCCCCACTGACCTCTGTAACAAGCATCTGCTTGAGAAGATTTTATGTAGAGAAATATAAAAAAACTTAGAAATTTGACTCTTGTAATGTCTATAATGCTGAGGCTTATATTAATCCCAGCTGTTAACATATTTGGCTGCAAAGCAAAGAGACCGGGTTCGAATCCCGATATTTTCTTTCTAGGTTAAGTTTTTTTTCTCTTGGTGTTTCACCTTCCTGAAATATCCTCTCTGTGGCTTATGATATTGACAGACACTCAGACCTCTGCGGCAAATCGGCTTCTTCAGGGAAGATGGTTTGTGCATTATTAAGAATTATTTATAAAAATAAAAAAATAAAAATAAATACCCCCTCAAGCAGCTGCTTGCCACAGAGGTCTGACAGGAGCCTGTAAGTTTATATGCCATAGTAGAAGGTCTGTGAGGATGGCAGGACCTCAGCAGAAAAACGACACAAACAGCCATGCCTTACCCGGGGCTCGAACCCAGGTCCCTTAGATCAGTAGCCAAGCGTGCTAACAACTCGGCCATGGGACGGCTAATTATTTATAGGGATGATGATAATAGTTTAGTGGGAAGTTTACGAATCATATTTTTATTTATTCTTATTATAAACACTGACTTCATTTGTAATTTTTTTTTTTGAAGAATTAATATATTTTGAAAAAAAAGTAAACCTCGAATTCTATTTTCCTCATTGCTATAGCATACAGTCGCTCAAAAAAGTATCCGAACATTATGGTTGATTGCAAAATTCATAAAAAATATCTGGCATTGATTTTTTTAGAAATTAGTCATCTGGCAACCTTCGTGTCACGTGACACGAAGGTTGCCAGATGACTAATTTCTAAAAAAATCAATGCCAGATATTTTTTATGAATTTTGCAATCAACCATAGTGTTCGAATACTTTTTTCAGCGACTGTACAATCAGATCAATGTTGAATTAGCTGATATCTGTTAAGGTGGTGATAACCTGTACTTTTATCAGTGATTGCGTAATGATATTTAAATTAATCGATTTATACCTTTCATATCGATATGGAACTGTGATATCATATCCAATCGATATCTAATAATTCCAAATACATAAGTTATTGATCACATATACAGAAGGACTTATCAATAATTCCTGTAATGGTTTCTCCTATTTTTTGTTAGCTTGAATGAACTTTTTTTAAAAAAAATATATACATTTTAATGCAAAAAGAAGTGGCTAAATGGATAAAACATAGAGATCGTCTATGCACGAGTTTTATAATCGTTTCTGTATTCTGATTCTGCTAAAAACTGATCATGGTGTTCAATTTCCCTTTTTTATGCTTTACACTAATCTGTATTAAAGTGCACAACTTAGGAAAATGATCACCTTTAATTAGAAAATTTAACCTGTTTATACAGATAAAGCCCTCCCATGGCCGAGTGGTTAGCACGCTTGCCTACTGACCAAAGGGACCTGGGTTCGAGCCCCGGGTAAGGCATGGATGTATGTGTCGTTTTTCTGCTGAGGTCCTGCCATCCACTCAGATCCTTCTACTATGGCATATAAAACTGACAGGCTCCTGTCAGACCTCTGTGGCAAGCAGCTGCTTGAGGGGGTATTTATTTTTTTATACAGATAAAAAAAATACCTATAATATATCGCACACTGGTGTAAAAAAAAAGTTAAGTTACAACCCCATGTCATGTCACTCAAAGATAAAGATGTCAGTCAAATCTAAATCTCTAATTTCAAAAATATCTATCCGGTGTTTAATGTGTTACATAAGTTTAGATTTTTAACAACAGTAATGACAGTTAAAATGATTTACCTCTTAATTTAATTTAAACTTAAATAATAAGGCGAGTGGTTAGCACGCTTGGCTACTGATCTAAGGGACCTGGGTTCGAGCCCCGGGTAAGGCATGGATGTATGTGTCGTTTTTCTGCTGAGGTCCTGCCATCCTCTCGGATCTTCTATTGTGGCATATAAACTGACAGGCTCCTGTCAGACCTTTGTAGCAAGCAGCTGCTTCAGGGTTTTTTTATCTATTTTTTTTTATTTAATAAGTATTATTTCGATCTTTAATAAGTGAATATTTTAAAAGTTCGTGTAAGAAATTCTTGCAGGATTCCTCAATTTTGTATAAGCTGTTTGTTAGCAGTGCCACTGCCGCTTTTAAATATTCCCCCCTTCCAGAACTCTTTAAACACCTAACTTCATTTTCAAAAACCAATATTTAGATAGGCTTGATTGAGACCTTTAATTTATTTTCAGCTATATTTTACCATAGAAAGTATATAAGTTATGGAGCTTCCGATTGCCATAACATAGGATGGCAAATTTTGCACTCCAGGGTATATACTGGTTACACCATGGTTGCACAACAAAAATATGCTTATGAAGCAATCCTCATCCCGAGGAGGCCTCAGAAGAGCCTCTTTGCATCTCAATTATTTTCCCCAGAGAAGATCTGTGAGGAAGGCGAGACCTCAGCAGAAAGATAACGTACATAAGAAACAACGCATCCATATTTTATCTACTATACAATCCCAGATTCCTTTAAGAGAAGGGGCGGGGGTGGCTCAGTCGGTAGCGCGCCAGGCTCGTAATCTGTAGTTCCCAGATTCGAGTCCCAGCTGAGTCAGAGTTGAGATTTATCTCCGCAAAATTCCCCGCCCTGCCCACGGTCAGTAGGGGACACCAATGGGCTTGAAAAGGCCACCGTCCGTTGGATGGGACGTTAAGCCGTGGCCCCGTGTGCGGGAGAGCCATACCCTGTGCACGTTAAAGAACACGCTGGATGGCCTTGACGGGAGGCTACCATCTGTCTCGTAACAGCTGTTCCAGTGGGTCTCCTACCCCAACCTTCTCTGAGCCTTCGGGGTCCATGTGACCTGGCCATTTAGCCCATGGTGTGCAAAAAAGTGCCGTTCAGAGATAAAACAACCCAACCCAACAACCTTGAAAGATAATAATATCTTTCGATTTTTGAATTGGGACGCAATAGTCGCACCAAACTACATGCTTAGCAAATGATATAAATGGACATATTCAGCTTGGGTTGTTGTGTTGTTTTACCTTTGAGCGGCACTTTTTTTTGCACACCATGGGCTAAATGGCCAGGTCACATGGACCCCGTAAGGCTCAGAGAAGGTTGGGGGAGGGGACCCACTGGAAAAGCTGTTGGGAGACAGATGGTAGCCTCCCGTCAAGGCCATCCAGTGTGTTCTTTAAAGTATATATGGTATGGCTCTCCCGCACACGGGGACACGCTTTAACGTCCCGTCCGACGGACGGCGGCCTTTTCAAGCCCATCCGTGTCCCCTACTGACCGTGGGCAGGGCGGGGAATTTTGCGGAGATAAATCTCAACGCTGACCCAGCTGGGACTCGAACCTGGGAACTACAGATTACGAGCCTGGCGCGCTACCGACTGAGCCACCCCCGCCCCATTTTGCTTGGGTAACTTTAAAGTACCAACAGGCTCTAAAAGGATTAATAAATGTTCTTTATTTTTGACCAAAGATCCAAAATACCCGAAAAAAATTTCCCAACTTTATTTCACTGAAATTTAGTGCGTGTATTATAAGGCCGATACCATCCTCAAAGTTACAAAATTGTGAAATCTCAGGAAGCTGAAAAACAAAAACATCAAAAAATATTAATTCATATGCACTTTGTACTCAAGACTGCATCATATTCTTCCAGTGTTTAAACAAATTCTGAACAGTAACGTAAGTTGTTATTAATTATATGATAATGAAAATAATAAAATTATGATAATAAATAATATAAAAATAAAACAGGGAAAAGGAAATGAAGAAACGCGGAATCGAGTTGTGGGTTGGGTTGTTTTACCTCTGAGCGGCACTTTTTTGCACACCATGGGCTAAATGGCCAGGTCACAAGGACTCCGAAGGCTCATAGAAGGTTGGGGGAGGGACCCACTGGAACATCTGTTGGGAGACAGATAGTAGCCTCCCGTCAAGGCCATCCAGCGTGTTCTTTAACGTGCACAGGGTATGGCTCTCATGCACACGGGGCCACGGCTTAACGTCCCATCCGACGCACGGCGGCCTTATCCAAGCCCATCGGTATCCCCTACTGACCGTGCGAAGGATGGGGAATTTTGCGGAGATAAATTTCAACGCTGACCCAGCTGGGACACGAACCTGGGAACTACAGATTACGAGCCTGGCGCGCTACCGACTGAGCCATCCCCGCCCCCGCGGAATCGGGATCATTGGCTGAGTAGCTCCAGTAATATTGTAATGGACAGCAGGTATGAAGAGATTTAAGAATAAGCTGAATGGTCACATCAGGATGCTTTCATGTGTCTCTTAACACTGTGCAGTGAATTATCAACCTTCTCTGAATCATAGGGGTTCTTGTAACCTGGTCATTTAGACCAGTGTACCTCCCAAAAAAAATGCTTCTCTGAAGTAAAATAATTCGAACCATCTTAAAATCTAGTTGTAGACAAATACTAAATAAGGATTAATATTTTAATATGGTTTTTTTAACCAGATATAACCTTCTATCTCGTGACGAACGAAATACTTATGATTCGATTCGTCCCTACACTGATATTCATACCAGACGACTGCCTTTTTAATCAACCTATTTATCTGTTTCTCAGTTTCAACCGATGACAGGTCTTGATCACTGCGCTGACCCTTTCACTTCTTGAACATAAAAAGACCATCATCACCTCCTCCTCCTCCCCCCCACACACAACTGCCATAGCCACCCCTATGATCCCCAGCAGCTCCAGGTGGGGGAGGAGTGAAGTGGAGAGGGGAGGATGCTACTTCACCCCATGTCACTGACTTCCCCTGGTGAAGAGTATAGGGTAACGCGGCAGTTATTGTTAGCTGAGGGGGGTAACCTGACACCCTCACAGCTGGGGTCCACCCTTCTTTCGTCGGTGTCAGTTGTCTGCCTACTTCCCATCCTTCTGTATGATATCCCCCCCACACCGAATTTCCCGCCCCCCACCCCCAACAACTAACAACGTTCCTCCCACTACCTTGCTTCCTCCAGCACTTTGGCTTCACGAAAAGTTCAATGGAGCTGGAAAAACAGGGAAAGGGAAGGAAGAAACGCGGAATCGGGATCATTGGCTGAGTGCTGTTGCTCTGCACGGTCATCACATAAGCCTAATAACCTGAATGATAACGTTAACCACTTTTCAGTCCTCAGTGGTACGGCTCACTTTGTGGATGGAAATGGATGACTGGAAAGGGGACGAGGGAAGGGGAGATACTTGTTAGAATAGTGAGCAATCGATGAAGGAGAAAAAATTATTTTTTTATTATTGGCTTTAGTTCGGTTGGGTTGTTTTACCTCTGAGCGGCACTTTTTTGCACACCATGAGCTAAATGGCCAGGTCACATGGACCCCGATCCCAGATTCGAGTCCCAGCTGGGTCAGCGTTGAGATTTATCTCCGCAAAAATTCTCCGCCCTGCCCACGGTCAGTAGGAGACACCGATGGGCTTGAAAAGGCCGCCGTCCGTCGGATGGGATGTTAAGCCGTGGCCCCGTGTGCGGGAGAGCCATACCCTGTGCACATTAAAGAACATGCTGGATGGCCTTGACGGGAGGCTACCATCTGTCTCCCAACAGCTGTTCCAGTGGGTCCCCTCCCCCAACCTTCTCTGAGCCTTCGGGGTCCATGTGACCTGGCCATTTAGCCCATGGTGTGCAAAAAATTGCCGCTCAGAGGTAAAACAACCCAACCCATGGACCCCGAAGGCTCAGAGAAGGTTGGGGGAGGGGACCCACTGGAACAGCTGTTGGGAGACAGATGGTAGCCCCCCGTCAAGGCCATCCAGCGTGTTCTTTAACGTGCACAGGGTATGGCTCTCCCGCACACGGGGCCACGGCTTAACGTCCCATCCGACGGACGGCGGCCTTTCCAAGCCCATCGGTGTCCCCTACTGACCGTGGGCAGGGCGGGGAATTTTGCGGAGATAAATCTCAACGCTGACCCAGCTGGGACTCGAACCTGGGAACTACAGACTGAGCCACCCCGCAATGAATTTGAATAACGTATGGTGACTAGGTTAATTAATTAACAAACATCTATATTTATTTTTTTTTACGTAGGGTAAGATTGCACTGGAGAATCACAAGTTGGAAGACTATGAGATGAGCTGTAATTTTTTGAACAGCTCCCACAAATCGTCATTGGCCTATCGATAACCTATCAATCAATATACAATTTATAAGAATTGTCGAATCTTCAACTGCGCAGTCTCATAGTCTCCTTGGTTGATCCTCGTGCTATGCCGCTCACGGTTTGGCTCTTCGCGGAAATTGCGCTTGGATTCGTCAATCTCAATCAAAGTAAATTCCTCCTCAGATTGCCAATGAGAACAGATAAATGTTTATCAAATGCTATGTTCCTCCGCATGGAAGTTCTGTGATCTTATTTAACGCATAACGAAAACCCCATTTAAAAACAATCGCAACTCTTAAAATGTATTTTTTTTTTGCTGTTATGTCAATTACTTTGAACACTATTTTATCTTCTAGATCCGGGGTACACAGAATTTTAATCACAAACTACTAATTAATAAAAATTCTCTACCAAGAGCTGTCTGCCGCAAAGTTCTGATATGAGGCTGCCAATACGCCATAACAAGGATCTGTGAGGAAGGCGAGACCTCAGCAGAAAGAACCACCGACATCTTATCCCGGGGTCAAACCCTGGTCTCTTTGATCATAAGCAAACACGTTAACAGCTCAGTCACCAGGTAGGTTTTTTAATAAATAAAAATAAAAAATAAATACCCCCTCAAGCAGCTGCTTGCCACCGAGGTCTGACAGGAGCCTGTCAGTTTATATGCTACAGTAGAAGGTCTGAGAGGATGGCAGGACCTCAGCAGAAAAACAGCACACACATCCATGCCTTATCCAGGGGCTCGAACCCAGGTCCCGTAGATTAATCCGGGGGCTCGAACCCAGGTCCCGTAGATCAATCCGGGGGCTCGAACCCAGGTCCCGTAGATCAATCCGGGGGCTCGAACCCAGGTCCCGTAGATCAATCCGGGGGCTCGAACCCAGGTCCCGTAGATCAGTAGCCAAGCGCGCTAACCACTCGGCTACGGGACGGCTATTAATCTTTAATCGAAGTATAATTATCTATTAGTACAATGATTACCTTTGTTTCGAGAAGCAGGAATTTTGCCTTTACGCTATGATTATTTTTTCGAAATAATTCAATACTTTTACTTTAGAAATGATAGCATTAAAAATGACACGAATAATTACCAATTACGACGAGATAAAAACATAAATTAGGAAATTCCTGCATTACATAAGGAAATTTTTAGGCACTATTATTTGTATTTAGCACCGAAATTTCTTTCCTCTCTCCCAGTCAGCATGAAAAATATCACGAATTATCATTTGTTTTCTAAAGTTCTCAAGAAATAGATTTTGAAACTGGATGATGTGGAAACTTTTTTGCATTAATCTACTATAACTGTTTATTTGTAACATGGATATTGAATGTTTCTGACTTTCACACTTCTGGATTACTAGAAATTTTTTTGTTTTGAGTTGTTTTCGTTTTTTTTTGTGTGTATTATTCAATGTGACGACTGATGTTTTCAATTGAAATTGTTTCTATATTGAGATCTCACGAACGAGCCTGCTCTTGTGAGACCTCAAAAGTTTTTGTATACTGTAAAACATTATCTGAAATAAAAATTATCTATCTATATATTAAATATTAACGTTTTGATATGAAATATTTATTAAACTGAGTATCATTTACTTAACCTTTCAGCATGAAACAGCTCCAATCATCGGAACCGCCTTTCTAAGCCCCGCCTCAGTCATCCTGTTCAAAGTTCGACGGCGGAGCTGCGTAAGGCATCGCGAATCAAATTTCCTCAAGGTCTGAAGCCAGAGTACCCAATCATTCAGCCAGTCTAAATATTATTCAGCAAATGACGCATTTCTGTTAGTTTGTGACAGGTCCTTAAAGGAAACATTTTCCTCATCAATGTACTTGACAATTCTTGGTTTTTGATGTAATGCCCTTCGAAAAAAAATTAGTTTATCGCCTTACCAAAATATGATTGGAGATAAACTAAAGATGTACTCATAATGAAATCTATTTAAATCTCGATTTTTTTCAACGATAGTCATTCAGGATTTAAAGTGTCATGGAAGTTGGAATATTTAAAAACAAATTATCTTGTTTTATAAAAATCATTCATATTTATCTAAAACAACACACTCCTCAAGCAGCTGCTTGCAAAAGAAGTCTGGTTTGACAAATTTGATCAAAATTGATCAACCAATTTGTTTTTCTACACAAACTCCACGGTCCTTAAAATTTCTTAAGACATATAAAGCTCGCAGTCCATAAAATTTCAGGGGCGGGGGTGGCTCAGTCGGTAGCGCGCCAGGCACGTAATCTGTAGTTCCCAGGTTCGCGTCCCAGCTAGGTCAGCGTTGAGATTTATCTCCGCAAAATTCCCCGCCCTGCCCACGGTCAGTAGGGGACACCGATGGGCTTGGAAAGGCCGCCGTCCGTCGGATGGAACGTTAAGCCGTGGCTCCGTGTGCGGGAGAGCCATACCCTGTGCACGTTAAAGAACACGCTGGATGGCCTTGACGGGAGGCTACCATCTGTCTCCCAAGAGCTGTTCCAGTGGGTCCCCTCCCCAACCTTCTCTGAGCCTTCGGGGTCCATGTGACCTGGCCATTTAGCCCATGGTGTGCAAAAAAGTGCCGCTCAGAGGTAAAACAATCCAATCCATAAAATTTCTTAAGACATATAAATCTCGCAGTCCATTAAATTTCTTAGGACTGTTATATCCCGCAATCCATAAAATTACTTAAGGATGATATAGCTTTCAGCCAATAAAATTTCTTAGTGGTGATATAACCCACGGATCATCAAAATTTTTAAGTTGATATAGCCCGCAGGTCATAAAATTTTTAAAGTTGATATAGCCCGTGGGTCGTAAAATTTTTTAAGGTGGTTGATATGGCCCGCTGGTCATAAAACTTCTTAAAGGCTAACATGCCGCGCGAGCAGTTATTTCAGTAGTTCTGGTCTGTAATACGCCAGAACAATCGGAGGAGCCAGAATCTAGGGATGAAGATGCGACTTTCAAGTGAAGGGAGGTGTGATGAGTGACTCGACTCAACCAGATTATAAAAGAAAGTTCCGTGTTTTTTTTTTCCAGATTTTATTCTCACTAAATTATGCATTGTAACCTGATGGGCAAAAGTTGCGTTACAACCTCCTGGTAGTGAGAAGCCAACTTCCAAATTCTACAGCTTAAAAAACAACTTTTTTTTCTTTTTGGGACTGGGTTGGCTCAATCGGCAGCACTCCAAGCTCTCAGTTCCCAGGTTCGAGTCCCAACTGCGTCTGCGTTGCGATTTACCTCCGCTGAACCGCACCCTGCCCTAGGAGAGAAATAGGACAGCGATGAGCTTAGAGAAAAGACGCTTGTGGCCATGAAGGAAAGCTGTGGCCATGAAGAAAAGCTGTGGCCATGAAGGAAAGCTGTGGCCATGAAGGAAAGCTATGGCCATGAAGGAAAGCTGTGGCCATGAAGGAAAGCTATGGCCATTAAGTAAAGCTGTGGCCATGAAGGAAAGCTGTGGCCATGAAGGAAAGCTGTGGCCATGAAGGAAAGCTGTGGCCATGAAGGAAAGCTGTGGCCATGAAGGAAAGCTGTGGCCATGAAGGAAAGCTGTGGCCATGTGTGCAGGATAGCCATACACTGTCCACACCCTAGATGCCCTTTACGGGAGAGCGGGGCGGGGGTGGCTCAGTCGGTAGCGCGCCAGGCTCGTAATCTGTAGTTCCCAGGTTCGAGTCCCAGCTGGGTCAGCGTTGAGATTTATCTCCGCAATTTCCCCGCCCTGCCCACGGTCAGTAGGGGACACCGATGGGCTTGAAAAGGCCACCGTCCGTCGGATGGGACGTTAAGCCGTGGCCCCGTGTGCGGGAGAGCCATACCCTGTGCACGTTAAAGAACACACTGGATGGCCTTGACGGGAGGCTACCATCTGTCTCCCAACAGCTGTTCCAGTGGGTCCCCTCCCCCAACCTTCTCTGAGCCTTCGGGGTCCATGTGACCTGGCCATTTAGCCCATGGTGTGCAAAAAAGTGCCGCTCAGAGGTAAAACAACCCAAAACAACCTTTACGGGAGACTAACAGCTATCCAGTGAATCTCCTCTTCCCCAACTTTCTTTGTGTCCTTGGGGTCCTTGTGACCTGTCGAGAAAGTGCTGCTCAGAAACAAAACAACTCAAACCTCAGCAATTCCTTTCATACTTCTTGATATCTTGGATATTTATTGAATACGATTTTTCTTTACTCTTGGTCCTATTTACTCTTAAAACGAAACTGAAAAGATTCCATTCGTAGCGGGGATAGAAAAAAGTATTTGGTGCACCCTTCGCTCCAATGAGACCTCACTGTGTCTTCGATGCGTGAGCCATCCGTCAGATATGGCGTTAACCGTGGCCACAAGTGAAAGGTTGAGTTGGATTGTTTTACTTCTGATGTCATTTTTTTCACATAATGACCAGGTAACAAACACCCCAAGGTCTTAGAGAAGGTTGTGTGTGGGGGGAGGGAATATACAATACAGCTGTTAGAAGACCGATACACATGTCCCCTTTCTCATCAAGGGCAGACTGGAGATTAGTTACGTTATGTCTCAACGCTACCACACAAGTGGGATTCGAACCTGCATTTAAACTGCTGTTTGGAAACCGACACGCTACCGACTGAATCAAACTCCGTCCCGATATCTTAAAGAGAGTCACATCCTTTGCAGCTAAAGAACACGCTGGATGGCCTTGATGGGAGGTTTCCATCTGTCATCTGTCCAGTGAATCCCTCTTTCTAGCCTTCTCTGACCTGGTCTATTTAATTGGATTGTTTTAAACAGCACTTTTTTGCACTCAATAGGCTAAAATAGTCAGGTCACAAGGACCCCGAGTGCTCAGAGAGAGTTGTGGCAAGGGGGATCCCACTGGACAGCTATTAGGACTCAGATTGTGGCCTCCCGTCATGGCCATCCAGCGTGTTCTTTAACGTGCACAAGGTATGGCTCTCCCACACACGGGCCACGGCTTAACGTCCCATCCGACGAACAGCGGCCTTTCCAAACCCATCGGTGTCCCCTACTGACCGTGAGCAGGACGGGGAATTTTGCGGAGATAAATCTCAACGCTGACTTAGCTGGAAGCTGGGGGGCTACCGACTGGGTCATCCCCCCTATTTAGTCTTTTGCGTGCAAAAGTATATCGCTAAGAGGTAAAACAAATCAGTCAATCCATTAACTATGTAGCTGTCCCGTGGCCGAGTGGTTACTGACGCTTGGCTACTGATCTAAGGGACCTGGGTTCGAGCCCCGGGTCCCTTAGATCAGTATCATGGATGTTTGTGTCGTTTTGCTGCTGAGGTCCTGCCATCCTCTCAGACCTTCTACTATGGCATATAAACTGACAGGCTCCTGTCAGACCTCTGTGGCAAGCAGCTGCTTGAGGGGGGGATTTATTTTTTATTTATTAACTATACTACAAATAAGAACTAGCCCTCAAATCATTTTTTAAAAAGAAATTTTTTTGGACTCTGCACTAAATAATTTATCTTAAATGTGAGTCAGTCTCTCCAAATATTTGAATTTTAGCAGCCATTAATTAAATATGTTTCAAAAAACTGGCGACTTATGCTTTACAAAACACCGAACTTGACTTTATAAAAATGAAAGACTGTTACTAAGTAAAGAGAAAAAAATAAGCAAGATTTTATGTAAGTTGCGTAACAAGCGATTGTGTAAGACTGTCATTGTTTCGTCTCATTCTTCTGACGAGGAAGATCAATTGCCAAAACAGAATAAAAGGAAATTTCGACATCATAATAAAGATTGAGGGAGGATTTTTATTCTTCAAAAATTATTTTCTTCCTTACTAAGAGGTTTTGTCAGAGTTTACCAATATAGATGACCCTGTAAAGAACAAGTTGGGTAGTTTTACGTCTGAGCAGGAATACTTTTCTACACAATGGGCTAAATGGCCAGGTCACAAGGACCCCTAGGACTCACAGAAGGTTACGGGAAGGGGATTCCCTGGGCAGCTGTTGGGAGACAGATGGTAGCCTCCAGTCAAAGCTATCCAGCATGTTCTTTAATGTGCACAGGATATCGCTTTCCTCCAAGATGGGGGGAGGGCACATCTTTACACCCCCTCCGACGGACAGTGCCCTTTCCAAACCAATCTGTGTCTCTTTTCTGACAGAGGGCAAGATGGGGGGGAGGAGGGGTTAGCGGAGATAAATTTGAAAGCTGGCATGGGTAGGACTCGAACCTGGAAACTGCAGATTACTAGTGAGGCGAGCTACCTATCCTGTTAAGATTAAGTTGATAGTATCATTCCTGAACAGACTTTTTTTTTTTACACACAATGGGCTAAGTAGCCAGATCCCATTAATCTCAAAATCTTCAGAACTGCGTTGGGAATGAAAATCCACGGGACAGTTGTTAAATGAGAGGCGGAAATCTCTACTCAAGAACATCCAGCGAGTTGGGGGCGGGGGTGGCTCAGTCGGTAGCGCGCCAGGCTCGTAATCTGTAGTTCCCAAGTTCGAGTCCCAGCTGGGTCAGCATTGAGATTTATCTCCGCCAAATTCCCCGCCCTGCCCACGGTCAGTAGGGGACACCGATGGCCTTGGAGAGGCCTCCGTCCGTCGGATGGGACATTAAGCCGTGGCCCTGTGTGCGGGAGAGCCATACCCTGTGGCTCTCCCGCCTTCTCTGACCTTCTCTGAGTCTTCGGGGTCCATGTGACCTGGCCATTTAGCCCATGGTGTGCAAAAAGTGCCGCTCAGGGGTAAAACAACCCAACAACCCAGCGAGTTCTTTAACGGGGACTTGCATACAGAGCCACGGTTTAACGCCGCATTCGACGGACGGAGGCTTGTGAACGAACTCTCAGTAGAAATACGCATCATTCTTTATTTACCCCCAGGATTTCATCCAGTCACGTGTGCATTGCAAGATAACTATTGAGAATGAATAATTAATAAATAAGGATCAGATTCCTTTCTTTAAAATTACTACCTTATGTTTGACAATTAAAGACCCTTTTTTTCTTAAAGGGAGCGGGGTGGGTCAGTGGGTAGCGGGCCATGCTCCTCATCTACAGTTCCCTCATTCGAGTTCCACATGGGTTGTTGTTGGGTTGTTTTACCTCTGAGCGGCACTTTTTTGCACACCATGGGCTAAATGGCCAGGTCACATGGACCCCCAAGGCTCAGAGAAGGTTGGGGGAGGGACCCACTGGAACAGCTGTTGGGAGACAGATGGTAGCCTTCCGTCAAGGCCATCCAGCGTGTTCTTTAACGTGCACAGGGTATGGCTCTCTCCCGCACACGGGGCCACGGCTTAACGCCCATCCGACGGACGGCGGCCTTTCCAAGCCCATCGGTGTCCCCTACTGACCGTGGGCAGGGCGGGAAATTTTGCGGAGATAAATCTCAACGCTGACCCAGCTGGGACTCGAACCTGGGAACTACAGATTACGAGCCTGGCGCGCTACCGACTGAGCCACCCCCGCCCCTTCACATGGGTGGGCGTTCAGTTTTATCTCTACAAAACTCCTCGCCCTGCCCTCAGTGTGGGATACACCGATGGCCTTGAAAGGCCGCCGTTCGTTGAATGGTACGTTAAGCCGTGGTTCCGTGTGCGAAAGAGTCATACGCTGTGCCATCTGTCTCCTAAGCAGCTGTCCAGAAGTTCCCCTTTCCCAACTTTCTCTGACCCTCGGAATCTTTGTGAGCCGCCCATTAACCCATGGTGTGCAAAAAAAGTGCTCTCAAAAAAACCCTCTCTCGTTCTTAAAAATTATTTTCATTCTTCTTCCTCTTCGAAAATTTATCCCTTTTATTTTTCTCCTTAAAAAATTCCATTCGGAATTATTTTTTTAATCATTAAAAATTTTGCTCTTAATAATCGATTCGTCCATTAAAGTTTCAAGTTGTATGTTGTTGTTGTTTTTTTTCCAAGTTTCAATTTTTTGCAACAAATTTTACTCTTTAAAATAACACATTCACTTTAGATGAACACTCCCAAGGAGTTCACTCTCCCCTAAGCTTAATAACAAAAACAAAACGTCGTCTGTAATCTTTCTTCTTCTCCTAAATGGGGTCGGGGGTGGCTCAGTCGGTAGCGCGCCAGGCTCGTAATCTGTAGTTCCCAGGTTCGAGTCCCAGCTGGGTCAGCGTTGAGATTTATCTCCGCAAAATTCTCGCCCTGCCCACGGTCAGTAGGGGACACCGATGGGCTTGAAAGGACGCCGTCCGTCGGATGGGACGTTAAGCCGTGGCCCCGTGTGCGGGAGAGCCATACCCTGTGCACGTTAAAGAACACGCTGGATGGCCTTGACGGGAGGCTACCATCTGTCTCCCAACAGCTGTTCCAGTGGGTCCCCTCCCCAAAACTTCTCTGAGCCTTTGGGATCCATGTGATCTGGCCATTTAGCCCATGGTGTGCAAAAAAAACGTGCCGCTCAGAGGTAAAACAACCCAACTTCTCCTAACTCGTGCATTTTTGCCGACACTAAATTTCATCGTTTCCTCGGTTTTAAAAAATGCATCGGACAAGACACCGAGTGTCTTGCTGACGTTCCTTCGAATATAAAATTATAATTCACGCTTCACTCCGAACCTTTTTTCTACTCTGAGATCTGCGAGACACATTTTGGTCCTTTGAAAATGCAGACATGTCTCTAATAGTAAGAAATATGATACTGCCAGATTCTACTTTAACGAATAGTGATCTTTTTCAAAATACTTTATTTGTACTTTATTTGATATATTATTTTCTTTCTGCTGAGATCTCAATTTCCTCACAAATCTTTTTGCTACAGCATATTATACTGACAAGCTCTCATCAGACCTCTGTTTATAAGTGATCCATTTGAAGAATATTTTTCCTTTATTTATTTATTTATTGAAGTTTTCCCTATGAATAAACGATTAGCATAATTTGCTGCATAGCTTAGGTACGTAACTTAAGCCCTGTCTTGCCAATGAATAATATTTGCAGCTGAACAGATTAAAAGTAATCGCATAAATTTATTTAAAAAATGTATATTCTTTGCACTTTTTTGCTATCTGCAAAATCAAATAATAACAGAGTAAAATGCTTAACTCTATGAAGGAGACGTTTTAGCCTAATAAATAAATCACGCTTCAAGTAGCTGCTTGCCACAGAGGTGTGACAATTTAATACACCATAGAGAAGATCTATGAAGAAGGCGAGACCTCAGCAGAAAGTCAAAATAGTTGACCCTATAGTTAAATTCTGATTTTGTACATTTCCTCGAAGAGGGGGGGGGGGGGGGGGGGCTGGGGTGATTCAGTCGGTAGAGCGCCAGGCTCGTAATCTACAGTTCCCAGGTTCGAGTCCCAGCTGGGTCAGCATTGCGATTTATCTCCGCAAATTTCTCCGCCCTTCCCATGGTCAGTAGGGGACACCGATGGGCTTGGTAAAGGCCGCCGTCCGTCGGATGGGACGTTAAAAATTTTAAATTTATTTAAAAATCGTTGCCAGATTTTTTTCTGAATTCTGTAATCAACCATAGTGTTCGGATATTTTTTTGAGCGACTGTACAGAGGCCACGTACAATTACTAAATTAGACTACACGAAATTTCTAAATCTTTGAAGCAAGTACATTACTCAAATGGATAAGTACCAAGCTTTCTAAAACATCAGTATGAACACAAAAAAAATGAAGAATGCTAATTAAAAAAAATTTCAAAAAATATTCTTAATAATGTTTATTGTGACATTAAAGCTCCATTTCCATATTAATCAAAAAACCGTTGGTCTTTTATTACTCTAATTAGATCTTTAACATTCACTAAAAGAATCCTTTATCCTGAGTCTGAGCAGAATCATTCCTAGTGCTATACAAACTTCCCTAGTATAATCAGAATTTCTTGCTTATGATGACATCAAATGAATCACTTTTAATACTCATTAATTTTTACAAAAAATTATAAGATTTTTTCCTGCTTATACTAAGAAAAAAAGTAATCCTTAAAATATTAACGAATTTTTTAAGGATTATTTTTGGGAATATCATTTAAATTTAATTGTCGCATTGGTTTGCGGTGACGTTGCAACTTCTGGTGTCAGGGTTCGAGTCCAAGGATGGCATGGTTGTTTTTTCTCTCAATGGGTTGGGTTGTTTTACCTCTGAGCGGCACTTTTTTGCACACCATGGGCTAAATGGCCAGGTCACATGGACCCCGAAGGCTCAGAGAAGGTTGGGGGAGGGGACCCACTGGAACAGCTGTTGGGAGACAGATGGTAGCCTCCCGTCAAGGCCATCCAGCGTGTTCTTTAACGTGCACAGGGTATGGCTCTCCCGCACACGGGGCCACGGCTTAACGTCCCATCCGACGGACAGCGGCCTTTCCAAGCCCATCGGTGTTCCCTACTGACCGTGGACAGGGCGGGGAATTTTGCGGAGATAAATCTCAACGGTTTTTTCTCTCAAAACCAGCAGATAAGCTAGTAACGTTGTGTCTCTGATCACAAATAAAAAAAAACACAACATTGAGTTAATTATTCTACTTGTAAATCTAATAATTCCTCGAAGGGTAAATTCATAGTAAGCTCCCGAAACAATTTCTATCACGTCTTCCGTGATCCCTACACAGCCAAAGAACTCGCACAATATGAAGTGGTAACAATGCCAACAATTCTCTTCCCACTTTCAACCCAGAAAAGCTCATAATCAAGACATCATCTGCAGTCTGCCCACCATTTTCTCCGAATAACTCTTACATTTTATCTATCACTGACTTCATCAGAGAGAACACAAACATTTAGAAAATAAATCTTTAGGCACGAAAAACAAGCACATAACATGCTAGTAGGCGAAAAACAGACTTCCATAACAATTTCACCTTTCCTTGCGTTAAAGCAACAGACTAGGTCTTTCCACCCTCGTTTTGGCGTTGTCATCACTTGCACGGCTCAACCACCCCCTCAAAGAAGGTGAAGACGAATTAAAAAAAAAGTCCAGACTTGCCCGCAAAACCGACACGACTCGGTCAGACAACGGGAGCGAGACCTAGCGCGAGAAAAATCGGAGCGAGGGGAAGGAAGCGCGAGCCGCAGAGGTGGAGTCTACCAGCAGGCTTGATTGGCAGCGTTGGCATAGCAACGCCCCTGTCTGCCTTAGCTGCCGGTCGACTAGGCGCTAACGCCGGCGGCCAATGAGCAACGCGAAAAGGACCAGCAACTCTCGCCTTGAAAATGATAACATCAAAATGAATCAGCTGCACAAGTAGCGGCTGAGGTAAAGCTTGCGAAGTGAGCGGGCTGCGTTGTGGACCCCCCGGCCTCAGCCACGACCGTGTCGTCGGACGGGCCTGCTGCTTCCTCAGCGAACTTGAGACGAGTGGTGTGCGCGAGCCAGCTAGTTCTCCTCATCTGTCTCTCTCGTGCGCTCGCTCTCCTCATTCGTTCGCTCTTTTGGCTCGTGTGGGGCGGTGAAAGAAGCTCCTCTGGACCTCACTGTAGACAGGTTTTGCCAGACATAGTGTCAGGTATCGGTACGCGTTATGTGGAGACACGTGTTTGGATTGGACTGAATGGCGTCAACATTTCGAAAGGATCGCTGACGACTCGAGTTGTCTGAAGTTCTTCTTCACCAAGAGACTGGAAAAGAGATACGATTCTTGTGGTTTCGTCATGTAACTGAAGACTGTTTAAGTAGTCTGGTGTATTTGTGTATGCAGTGTCGACGTACGATTGACTCATGCTAAGTACTGTTCCTAGTGAGTCGTAATCAATACCAGACAGAACTCACCTAGCCTTCTCATTTAACAGGGAAAATAAAAAGGAGAGCAACTGTGATCGAAAGAATCGATTCTATTTCACGTTGAGGCGGAAAAGAATACTACCGAGAAGTATTTGAGAAGAGAAAAAAGGAGTTTAACTTTCTTTGGATTGTTATTTTTATTTTCAAGAAAAAAATCAGAAATGAGACAACTGTAGTTAGAAAAAAAAAAGGATGGGATTGTGATGCATATTGATGTGAATGATGATCTTCATCCTTAAGAAGTGTGGAATTATTTCCTAAGTTTTGATGAAGACTGAACTTTTTTTTTAAGGAAATATATTGTCTTAGAAGAGTAACGTCATGATTTGGAACTCGGTTTTTTGTCAGATTCTAGCCAAAGCAGTAAAAAGATGTCATGTGTCGTTTTTTAGCCAAGACAGACTAGAATGATGATAACATGTTCCGCATTTATTATCAATGGCCAAAATTTCATCAGGGAGATCCAGTGATTAAATTGCGAGTCAATATGAAACACTAAATGGTGAATACATTTTAAAATGCAAATCTGAGAATTTTCAGTCGTGATGAGAATGGATCTATGTTTTTAGCAACTGAATCGAAACTCGATGGACTGAATGATCCTTCACTTACATCGACATAGGAACTAAAGAGATTTAAATACAACGACAGCACTTGAACTATCCGCAGACTGACCGTCGCAAACGGTAAAGATATCTTGCGGCATTTTCAACGCATTGACTCGGCTCCATCACCCGGTGGAGTTCCCCACTTTTCTCTTGACCTGCCGACCCCTTATCTCAAGCTGGCTTCGCGTTTTCTCCTGCGTCCAGTGTGTGCCCTGCAGGAGCGTGACTGGGACCGGGTCAACTACTGTCACCACCACCACCATCCCTCCCTGACAGCCGGCGGCGGGACGCTCGACGCCGACAAGACCTCTGACCTGATGATCGTCGGACACATGGCCGATTCTGCGACTGCTGCCGCGGCGGCTGCGGCTGCTGCGGCAGCGGCGGCGGCCGCGTCTCAGCTGCCCTCGGTGACAAGCATGGTGGCCCCATCTTCCTGCGCCACCACAGTGAGTCCTACGTCCCCGAGCCCAATGCTACCGTCTTTTGGCTTCACACAGGAACAGGTCGCTTGTGTGTGCGAGGTCCTGCAACAATCCGGGAACATTGAGAGGTTAGGTCGCTTCCTGTGGTCACTCCCCGCGTGCGAACACCTCCAGAAGAACGAGAGCGTCCTGAAAGCGAAGGCGCTGGTGGCGTTTCACAGGGGGAACTTCAAGGAACTTTACCGCATCTTGGAGAGTCACAACTTCTCTCCGGCCTCTCATCCGAAACTGCAAGCTCTGTGGTTGAAAGCTCATTACATCGAAGCAGAAAGGCTGCGAGGACGACCGCTCGGTGCCGTCGGCAAGTACAGGATCAGGAGAAAGTTCCCCTTGCCGAGGACCATCTGGGACGGCGAAGAGACGAGTTACTGCTTCAAGGAGAAGTCGAGGAACATTTTGAGGGAATGGTATGCACACAATCCTTATCCTTCTCCGAGGGAGAAGAGGGAGTTGGCAGAAGCGACGGGACTTACCACAACTCAAGTGAGCAATTGGTTCAAGAATCGGAGACAGAGGGACAGAGCAGCAGAGGCGAAAGACAGGTAAGCAAAGCTTTAAACACTAATTCGAATATTTCTGGTACGTTTTTGTTGTAGCTTCAAGAAAACTCACTAATAATTTTTTTACTTCTTATCAAGATTATCGTTTAATATCGTTTGCCTACGTTTTAACTAATATCTTAACTAATATGGAGTGAAAATGTTTCGATTCAGCAGCGAGTATTTATCATAAGCAGTTGGGTGTCCGCGTTATAAAACTCTGGCGACGCATTTTATCTCTGAGATTACTTCTTTTTGACCACACAATGCACTAAATGTCCAAATCACAAGAATCTTAATATCTTAGAGTTGTGTAGGGGCAAGTGGGCTCACTAGACATCTCTTGGGAGATAGATGGAACTGAGGGTCGAGACCGACCAGCGTGTTATTAACGTGAATTGCACGTGGACGTGAAACCACGGCTTAACTTTCATCCGATCAATCTCATAAACAAGACATTTCTAAACATTCTCATAAACAAGACATTTTCTAATATCCTACAGTAATCTTTTTCATTTCATGCAAGCAGGAAAGTAAGTCGTTTACGTATCTTATACAAAAGTTTAAAACTGTAAAAAATCGTTATCTATTGATTTTTTTTCTTCATAGCAGCTTTTAAAACAAAATTCCCTAATTAAATGGTAATTGTATTTGTCAAACATTAACCTTAATCTTTATAATTCAACATCAGCGACAAAAAAGACTGCCCCAATTTTATAACAGGGACCTGGGTTCGAGCTCCGGCTAAGGCATGGCTGTTGCGTCGTTTTTCTGCTGAGGTCCTACCATCCTCTCAGACCTTCTACTATGGCATATAAACTGACAGGCTCCTGTCAGACCTCTGTGGCGAGCAGCTGCTTGAGGGGGTATTTATTTATTTATTTTTATTCCCAAATGCAAAAATTTATAAAACATGTAATAAGCATTGAAGAAACCAAATAAATATCCCTGGTCTCAAAATAGCTAGCTACTTATTTATAAAACACTGTAGTTTTTGAAAAATTCCCAGTCACACGTTCCCTTTATATTTCTGCAAGGAATAATTTCATCCTCTACTAACGTAATGTGATGTACAGTTCAATTTTTGCTCGTGGTTTGTTAGTCACATTGCCGTCCGAGAAACATGTCTCGTGTACGGTTTCACTGAAAGGGCACGCACGAATATGAAGAGAACTAACTTCTTAAATTGCTAACTGAGTAATGTCAATGATGCTTTCGCAATTTGAATAATATTTTCGTGAAAATTTAATCACTAATGAAAATTAAACATATATCTTCTGTTTCTGAGAGATTTTATTTTCGAAGAATTAATTATAACGACAGTTTCTTGTCAGACCTCAGTAACAAGTGATCTGTTTTAAGAGTAATTGTCCTGTTTTTTTTAAAATTTGCGATTTCTGAATCGTTTATAGATATTATTCATATTTATTTAGAAATTCCCAATTTGGCCCATGGAATAGTTAAATGTAATTAAAGTAGATAAACAATATTGGTACTATGTAAAGTACATAAAAAATAATGGAAGAGAAAAATTTAAAAATGGAGGATTTAGAATCGATATTGTAAATCATCATCATCATGAGTCTTGAGCAAAGGCATAGTTTAGATCTTTTAATTTGGAAATCGGTATATTATTATGCCTTAATAAAAACAATGAAAAATTGAAAGAAATTAGCACATAGTAAAATAATGGTGTCAAACTCCCCCAACAAAATCATCGAGACTGTAGGGCCTGCTAGTCAAATTTTATCGAAACTATAAGTAAGCCATGAAGTCAGATTTTTACTAAAACCAAGAATATGACCTCGCTGGTTTCATAAAATAAAAAGTCTCAAAGTTTAACGTTCAACTAATAAAAATGTGATTTTTCCCGTATATTTATTAAAGAACAATTACAATTTTGTAAGTGAATTTTTAATAAATTTAATAATTTTTGCTGAAAAAATAAATTAGTAGCAAACATGTTTATTAAACATGCGAAACAAAATAATTTCACGAATCTGAATGAATCTTTTTAAGTTCGTTTTTGAATTCGATTTTATGAAATAAAAATTTAAATAATTACAATTCAAAATTTCAGTGCAACTCATTTTAAACAAACATATAACCATTAAAATCATCAGCTCACAGTTAGATACGGAAAACCTCTAGTATACAAATACAGATTTTAAACAAAACCGCTATTAGGGCATTCCAGAATTAAATTTTTAATTTTCTTTGTTCAGAATTATTGGTTAACAAAAACTCGAGTAGTTTATTATTCATAAATAAAAAATAAATAAATACCCCCTCAAGCAGCTGCTTGCCACAGAGCCTGTCAGGCCTTCTGACAGCCTTCTGACAGGAGCCTGTCAGTTTATATGCCATAGTAGAAGATCTGAGAGGATGGCAGGACCTCAGCAGAAAAACAACACACACAAATTGCAAGAAATTATCGCTGGCGAGAAAAAAAATTCCCCTTCAGACCCTTTTGTATAATGAGACCTATACCGAAATAAATCTTAATCTTTCGGCTTTTCTGTCAGACCTTCTACTGTGGCATATAAACTGACAGGCTCCTGTCAGACCTCTGTGGCAAGCAGCTGCTTGAGGGGGTATTTATTTATTTTTTATTATAATCTCTACTGTAAAAGAAAGTAACGAAATCCTCATTCTCTCTTTATTAGTGTTTAAAATACAAAAAACACTTCGTGGCTTTTAAAATTAAGCACTTAATATCTTCTTTCTTTGTTTATGGGTTCCTCTTATTAAATTTTCAGAATTAAATGCTCACGCACGCTTTTATGCTTCACGTACCCTCTGGAAATGTGTATGTAGCTGGCGTACCCTTTGTATAGATAAATAAAACTATAGTTATAGTATAACAATGGGAATAAAATAAAACACATATATATATTCACATTAAATTTTGTATTCATAAATTACATATATCGATAAACACAAAAAATGACAAACAATTTAACAAATCTTATAAAATTCTAAACATTTTATTTAATAATCGACTTCTGAGCTCTCACGGCATACCCCCAAAAATTTTACCGAGTACCCCATGTTGAGAATCCCTCCTCTAAGCAATTACCTCTCTAGTAACTGGTGCCAAGCTGTGTGGATGTAGTCCCTCAATATATCATAGGAGACGATTTGTGAGGAAGACGAGGCCTCACCAGAAAGACTACACAAGAAATAATTATCCTGCCTCATCCAGGGCTGTAACCAGGCCCTTTTATTCCGTGGTCAAGTATGTTAACCACTCTGCACCGTGGTAAATATAACTTGGCCTGTTTATATTCATTAAAATCTTATTCTGAATCAATAAAAGTTCATTTTCTTCTGATAAAAAAATCAAAAATATGCACAGCCACATTCTTCGTCCTTTGTTAAAAAACTTGGTCACTAAGAGAGAAAATTGATCACTCAATAAGTTAAAGAGCATTTTATTTCCCCGTGAATTGAAAACCACATTCAAAATTGAAAATAATCGTTTTCCAGGAAAATGCCACTGAAGATAAATTGAAGATCTCTCTCAAATCTCTCTAAATATCGATTTCTAACATTATTCGCTTACTAATTATCATATATGCTGGAATTTTACCTCAAAATGTTGAAACGCGAATAATAACTGTTAATAAGTATATCTTTAATAAAATGAACAAAATTTTCATAGTTTTGGTAATAATACTTAATTTTTCTTCAACACTGAAGTAAAATATTTTAGATGGAGCTTAATAGCATCGTACGCTGTTCATTGTGCCAGTTTCAGTTACTTTTCAAATTCAATTTGCAATTTCAATCTGTTAAAAATCGAGATTAAATATTTATTTTTATTACCTAAAATGTATTTATTAAGCCCACCAACCCGTACTCTAAGAACTAATATAGATACTAATAGTATACTGTGTGGGATCGGCAGCCGTTACCTCAGCGGTTGGGGCGGGGGTGACTTAGTCGGTAGCGCGCCATGCTCGTAATCTGTAAATTCCCAGGTTCGAGTCCCAGCTGGGTCAGCGTCGATATTTATCTCCGCAAAATTCCCCGCCCTGCCCACGGTCAGTAGGGGACACCGATGGACTTAGAAAGGACGCCGTCCGTCGGATGGGACGTTAAGCCGTAGCCCTGTGTGCGGGATAGCCATACCCTGTGCACGTTAAAGAACACGCTGGATGGCCTTGACGGGAGACTACCATCTGTCTCCCAACAGTTGTTCCAGTGGGTTCCCTCCCCCAACCTTCTCTGAGCCTTCGGGGTCCATGTGACCTGGCCATTCAGCCCATGGTGTGCAAAAAAGTGACGCTCAGAGGTAAAACAACCCAACCCAACCTCAGCGGTCAGAGCACCTGACATGTCAGCAGAAAGTTATAGATTCAGATCCCATTCAGCTCAAGACAATATTCCTCCATGCCCACGTTGACTACAGCATAACAATGTTCAAAAAGTTGTTGATATCGATACGTTAATGCAGTATTTAGTAATAAATTACCTCAAGAATATATTACTAAACACTGCATATTCTAACTAAATTACACATTTTTTTTAAATTGTTTTAAATCCTTAAAATTACTCATTTCCCAAATTTGCTCCATAGAATCAATCACCTAATGAAAAACGTTTATTTCTTGCAAAAAGGGGTTAAGGTAAGGCCAGTATAAACAATATTTTCCAACTGAAAGCTGAAATATAATTAAAAGTTTAAGCCCAATTACACCCTCGATGATTCATGAGATTTCTTCTTATTCTCTAGTTTAAGCCACGAATTATGTCAAAAAAAGCAAAGAAAAATGATTCTCTCCTGTGTGTAATGAGACAAGCAAAGCCCCGAAGTTGACTGATGTCTTTCTTCGCAGTTAGTTAAGGGCAGGTTTTTGGAATCCTCCCCTTAGCCTATAAATATACAACTCCACCCTGTCTGCCGGTCAGAGGGGCTCACTAAAGTACTCCGCTGAGTAATCTAATTATTCATTTCATGCCTTATTTAAAACACGTCTGTGGCATTACTGTCTACTATATTTAATCCGGTTAAGTATATTTCAATAAAGCTGTCATTTTGCGTAAATAATCGCTAAGGTAAGAAATATGCGTTTCTTTAAAAAATAAAACATTCAAACAGCCTATATGCCATGTGTTGCGTTGTTGGGTTGTTTTACCTCTGAGCGGCACTTTTTTGCACACCATGGACTAAATGGCCAGGTCACATGGACCCCGAAGGCTCAGAGAAGGTTGGGGGAGGGGATCCACTGGAACAGCTGTTGGGAGACAGATGGTAGACTCCCGTCAAGGCCATCCAGCGTGTTCTTTAACGTGCACAGGGTATGACTCTCCCGCACACGGGGCCACGGCTTAACGTCCCATCCGACGGACGGCGGCCTTTCCAAGCCCATCGGTGTCCCCTACTGACCGTGGGCAGGGCGGGGAATTTTGCGGAGATAAATCTCAACGCTGACCCAGCTGGGACTCGAACCTGGGAACTACAGATTACGAGCCTGGCGCGCTACCGACTGAGCCACCCCCGCCCCGCCATGTGTTGCAATGAAGGGTGGAAATTAGTAGTAGAGAAAAGAAATTAAAATTGAAATAAAATATCACTTTCCCCAGAATTATTAAATGGCCTTTTTCAGGTGATATCAGCACAGATATTTTGACAGAGGCTAGTAAAAAGATTCGAACCATGGCTCCTTTCCACTGGGGTCTAAAATGCTAATAACTCGTCAGTGAAAGAGCTTTCGTACATTTCTATGTGCAATTTCTGTATGCAATTTTTTTGTGCAAATTCTTTATGTATAAACAAAATGTTAAAATTATTCCTCTTCGGAAACCAATTTTTTCACGTATTCACCTGAGAAATTCAGTCTATAGCTCTTCATATATATATATATACACAGTCGTATCAGAATAATATGACCACCTACCATACGTATTCTATGGTAGGTGGTCATATTATTCTGATACGACTGTGTATAAAGATTCCTTTAGCCCAACTTAGATGGTTGAAGCATCGTTTTCTAAACATTTTAGAGGTGCTTAACCTTTTATTATTCTTAAATATCGTAAAAGGTATTCTCATATATAGCGAAATTAATTTTATTCCATAAACATATGCAAAATTATTGTACTTTAAAAGTATTTATATGTCATCGTACAGGGATAATTTTTTTTAAAGAAAGTGAAGAAGATACTCCCCTACACAAAAGGACGGAGATAAATTTAGATCAGTGTTTCCCAATTTAATTTGACCACGGAATCCTTCGCCCTCGAAATATTTTTGCGAAACTCTTAAAAGAATTCTTATATAATGTGATAAATAGAAGAATAGGAATTGCTGCTGGGACTTTTAGAAGTCTGTGGAGAGTGTGGAAAAATAGGCATATGCACCCGAAGACTTAAAGTAGGCTGCATAATAGTTTGGTTCTTTCTAAGGTTAGTTATGGTATCAAAACATGAACCCTTTGTAAGTATAGCAAGAAACAATGCCTTTGATTCTAGATGCTTACGCAGTATCTTGGGGCATTAGAGATTAGAAGAAAAAGTCATCAACCTTCTATGAGAAGCATTTTGTGCAGAGAGATATTGTGACCTTATGCATAGCTGCAGATTGGTAAACAGGATTATGAAGCAGGATTTTCCTGAAGCCTTTAGACATAAGTGTGCCTAAAGGCTTCAGGAAAAAGGAGAGACCTAGGATGCGATGGGCAGACAATGTTAAACAGGACCTTGCTAGAATTGGCCTACAGCTGCCAAATGCAGCAGCTGTAGCTCAGGACAGAGAGGTGTAGAGAGCAAAATTATACAGTCTGGTATGACCTTCGTAGCCCATGGGGCATGAGGATTTCAAATGTATCTGTATAATTAAGCTAAAAAAACTAGACTACAAATAGGTAAGATAATAATAAATAAATGTTAAACAAGTGTATGTGATCAACATATTATTTAATTGCACATATTTAGAAACAAAATTCGCATTTAATGTATACGAAAAATAAAGAAAAAAAATACTTTTTTTAAAATATTTTAATGGAATTTTCTTGAGAAACTCTTATTTTTACTTCGTGGAACCCTGGGTTTCCGCAGAACATTGAGAAACACTGATCTTGATGATAGACCTTCAGCTATCATTATTTCAGCACTTATAATAAAATATTTAAAATCGTTATTGCTAGTTTCTCCCAAGATGGAAGCACAAGGGGAACAAAATCCATCCCCTCCTTAGAATATTAAGATATTTATCCAAAAAAATAATTCATGTGATATCAATTAAGAATCCAGAACTATTAAACCCATGTTGTGCAACGTTATGTAAAGAATGAATGGATCCAGCTACATAAAATCTAAACCTTTATTTAACGTAGTTTAGTTTTAAAATGGTTAAAACAAAAAGAAATTAGAAAATATTTTTAATCAGGGATTGTGCTCGATATGTCATAAAGAATTCTTCATTTACGATATCGGTTTATATCCAGTTTCAATATTCAGTTATCATCTAGATTTTTTTGTTTTATATCAGAAGCAGAATATTCTGTTCGAAATTAAACCAGTCATATTCGAGATTCACAAACTTGGATAATAGAATGAACACATACATATTTAGTCAATGGAAAGACAAGTAAGGAGTTTCGTAAGTACTAAAAAAAAACAGAGAAAATATATCACCAGAAAATGTTCAGAGATACATTTTAAAATCCATCGAAATTTTGGTTCCTAATAATATTCAGGCGGCATTTCAGGATTAGCTTTAATTTTTACCATCAGTCTCCATCAACTTAATTCTCGTTATCCATAACTAATATTGATAATTATCATAATTACACTTTGAAAAATTAACATCGTAAATATCGTTCCTTTATGAATTTGGGAGAAAAAAAATCTTTACGTTGTGAAATGCTACCAATAAATACTTCCAAAAGTTCTGACGAACATTGTAAGTTCTGAACGAATTAAGGTTTAAAAAAATTTCATCCAAATCTCTACACATTTACTTTTCAAAAGATATTTTTTAGAAGCTATAAAGCATCAGATTAAGTTTTTTACTGTCAAACACATAGTAGAAGTTGTTTATGATTTATTTCTCTTGTTAGTTTGTGTTCCATTTGAAATTTAAATCAATAACGTTTCTTTGAATGCAACAGACATTGAACAAAGTTTATCATACATTTATATCCAGAATCTCTTAATGCCAAACTGGGTTCATGTAATTTTAAAATTTTTTGGCCCCCTAATTATGATAAATGATGATGCTACTGACTGAAATTGACAAAAAAATGAGTTCGTTTACATAAGTATATGTAAACAAAAAAATAAACTATGTATAAAAAATTATATTTAAATATTGTTTTTCTGCTGAGGGCCTGCCATCCTCTCAGATCTCTTACTGTGGCATATAAACTGACAGGCTCCTGTCAGACCTCTGTGGCAAGCAGCTGCTTGAGGGGGTATTTATTTTTTTATATATATATTATATATATAAAAAATATTATTATTATATTATATATTATAATTATTATACCCTTCTCGCAGTAATATTTAAAAATTCATAAATGATTTGCAAAAATTTCGAGTTCCTCTGTATCTTGAGACTCATGTCAAATAGTCTAGCTGGCTTCTCTCATGCGATCTCTTATATTATTTATTAATTAAAAGGAATACAGTCTTATAGAATAAATTTTTATTAAGGATCAAAGAATTAAAGGATCTCTAATGGTTGAAAGTAATATGGAATACACTAAAATGAAGAATTATCAGAAACGCAAATTTTATTTTAGTGGGCAGTTGTTTTTTGTAATATACAGTTCATATGTTAGTTTTTGGGACCATAAAATTTATTACATTAGTTTTTGTTACATTAAAAGTTTGTTGTTTTATGGTTTTTCTTTTATGGTTTTTCTTTTAAATCACCTCCGTCCCTTTGCCGAGTGGTTAGCGCGCTTGGCTACTGATCTAAGGGACCTGGGTTCGAGCCCCGGGTAAGGCATGGATGTATGTGTCGTTTTTCTGCTGAGGTCCTGCCATCCTCTCAGACCTTCTACTCTGGCATATAAACTGATAGGCTCCTGTCAGACCTCTGTGACAAGCAGCTGCTTGAGGGGGTATTTATTTATTTATTTTTATATAGATTTAACCTTAATTTTTCCATCATTCCAAAATGGTCATCCATTACCAAAAAAGCTGATCCATTCGTTGTTCATTCTTCCTTGACTGTTATTTTTATGATCGTTTTATGCCTCTCTTATTTTCCGAAAACGGTTCAATGATGATAAACTGAAGCATGAAAAAAGTAGAAATTTGAATCGAAAAATAAGGATAGTGATGTTTTAATATCATTTAAACATAACACGTAAGAAACCACAAAATAAGATTTAACATCAAATGTGATAAATAGAAATTTAATATAAGTTTGATATATATTTTTTAGAAATCTGTGTGAAGCGAAAAAAAATACACAATAAGAAATCTGAGCACAGCACATAAAATAGTTTCACCACACACAAAAAAAAATCAATGCTCCAACTGGTTTTCATCGTCCAAAATTGATAACAAATACAATCTCCTTTCTTTTCTTTGATAATTTTAGATTTTTCATCATTACCCTTGTGCAATTCAAATATCATAAGTTCTATTTCCTCATTTCTTTTCGTAAACAGCTATTAGTACTATTTTTACCTCCTCTTTGTGACGAGAAGCAAATATTATTGAAGGAATAAGCTCCCCATCTTCTGCTCCTCTCTGTCCATCCATCTTTATTTTTCCCAGTTAACGAAAGATAAAATATTTAAGTAAAACAGCTAAAGATCGAATTTCGTTTTTCTCTATACTCCTAAAAGTGAGCGAATATTGAATTATAAGTAATGAATGCATAAAATGAAAATGCATTGCTAAATGTAATTACATTTCAATCAGGTATTCAAAAAACATTTTCGGAGGATGATTCAAAATAAAAAAAAATTACAACATGTAGATAAGAAGAAAGAAACCCAAAGTCCGGACCCCCATGGACCACCTCCTGATTATGTGCCTACTATAAATTAATAGATATAAATTCAAAGTTAAAGCTTTCCAATCACCCCTGCAACATTGATTTCATAGTCTACTTAAAGATAAAGTTAAAAAGTGTTGATATAATGCTTCATGGGCATCTGTAGGAAATTACTTTCGAGGGAAGGGAGAGTAAAATTTATTTTCTGCATAGAAAAATTTAAATCAAAATAACTAAATCTGCTCGTATTACTTATCTTAAATGCATGTTCCTGTCTGCAAGCAGGGATCTGGAAAATAAAGTAGCACAGAGGCAAGTAACTGGAGAAATCCAGACCAACATTCCTTTAATTATTTTTTCCTTCCTTTTTAATGGTTTTTTAAAAAAAATGTTTTGTAAACTATGTGCAATATACGCTCATCGACCAATTTATTAGGTGCAGTTCCATGCTATGCCAATAGTAACAGTGCATAAAAGAGTTATGGAAGCTGGAACATTTACCAAATTAACGCGTTAGTAAAATAATCGTTAAATATTGGTGAAAACGCAAATGTTACCCGGACTGCTAAAAATATTCTTACGTGTGTTAGTAACGTATATTATAATGGTTATTGCTTTCGTTTTAACTTGTTTTTATTAACTTTTCATAGCAATTATTTAAACTGGTACTGTTAAATATTACAGTTTCAGTAACTCTCTAAATACTGGACGAATATTATTAAAATCGATATCGAAATACATTAGACTGAGATTTTTAAATGATCTTCAGTCACATTTTTTAATAAAAAAATCTTATTTAAGAAGTGGCTGAGTTCTGTATCTGTGTTAATATTCTCATAACATGCAACTATACCTAATAAAGTTACCGCTGAGTGTATATATCTAATATCCCCCCCCCTTTATTTCGGTTATTAGCATTCTCAAGAGTGAGAGGGATTATCTCTTTTCCCCCTCCATTTCGGTTACTAGCACTCTCAAGAGTGAGAGGCCTGATTCATTTTCTTCCCTCCATTTCGGTTATTAGCATTCTCAAGAGTGAGAGGCCTGATTCATTTTCTTCCCTCCATTTCGGTTATTAGCATTCTCAAGAGTGAGAGGCGTGATTCCTTTCTTCCCTCCATTTCGGTTATTACCATTCTCAAGAGTGAGAGGCCTGATTCATTTTCTTCCCTCCATTTCGGTTACTACCATTCTCAAGAGAGAGAGGCCTGATTCATTTTCTTCCCTCCATTTCGGTTATTAGCATTCTCAAGAGTGAGAGGCGTGATTCCCTTCTTCCCTCCATTTCGGTTACTATCATTCTCAAGAGTGAGAGGCGTGATTCCTTTCTTCCCCCCATTTCGATTATTATCATTCTGAAGAGTGAGAGGCGTGATTCCTTTCTTCCCCCCATTTCGATTATTATCATTCTGAAGAGTGAGAGGCCTAATTCCTTTCTTCCCTCCATTTCGGTTACTATCATTCTCAAGAGTGAGAAGCCTGATTCCTTCCTTCCCTCCATTTCGATTATTACCATTCTCAAGAGTGAGAGGCCTGATTCATTTTCTTCCCTCCATTTCGGTTACTACCATTCTCAAGAGAGAGAGGCCTGATTCATTTTCTTCCCTCCATTTCGGTTATTAGCATTCTCAAGAGTGAGAGGCGTGATTCCCTTCTTCCCTCCATTTCGGTTACTATCATTCTCAAGAGTGAGAGGCGTGATTCCTTTCTTCCCCCCATTTCGATTATTATCATTCTGAAGAGTGAGAGGCGTGATTCCTTTCTTCCCCCCATTTCGATTATTATCATTCTGAAGAGTGAGAGGCCTAATTCCTTTCTTCCCTCCATTTCGGTTACTATCATTCTCAAGAGTGAGAAGCCTGATTCCTTCCTTCCCTCCATTTCGATTATTACCATTCTCAAGAGTGAGAGGCCTGATTCCCTTCTTCCCTCCATTTCGGTTATTAGCATTCTCAAGAGTGAGAGGCCTGATTCCTTTCTTCCCTCCATTTCGGTTATTACCATTCTCAAGAGTGAGAGGCCTGATTCCTTTCTTCCCTTCATTTCGGTTATTAGCATTCTCAAGTGTGAAAGGCATGATCCTTTTCCCCCCTTCCATATTCCATACATATGATCCTGAAATGTCTTCAAGTTTGAAGAATTATTAACTTGAAGACATTTCAGGATCATAACTCAGATGATCCTGAAATGCTCTCAGTTAGAGCCTGAAATCCTGAAATTTCAGGCTCTAACTTAGATGGTTTATTAACTCTCAACTGCATGCAGTCTTTAATGGCTAAATATAAAATGGAAATACTCTAACTGCTCTCCCCCTCCGCTAACGCTTTTATAATTCATGCCTAAGCTCGGGTCTGTAAATGGTAGTTAGGCATAAACTGGAAGGAGAGCTGTGTACCAATCCCTAGTGATGATGCACAGAACCGGCCAGGTCTAGCACCTAATGTCCGACCCCGCCTTCTCCTAGTGCAGGCCGTTAGTACTTTTCAAAAGAGATATTCTCTTTTAGAAGGGAATGGAATGGGGGGCTGCCAGTTCAGTATGGCCTACTAATCTGGTCATCTATGGCCACTTTTTTCTTTTTTTTCAACCCTGCTGAGGAGTGGTCAACTTTACAGGGTCCTGGTGCTGATCATTTATACCTACTAGACTCGATTTGTTTATGTATTTGAGCTTGATTATGGATCCTGGACTTGCTGCACTGGTGGGCATCTGTTGAGGGAGAATCTGCCGCTGTGTTTTCTGTTTGCTTCTGGGTTGCCAGCCCTAAGTGAACAGAGGCATGGGATACCTTATATCAGCTGGTGGATAATCATAATCAGAGGCCATCGCAGGTACCTGAAAACCTTACTTAGGTAGTTGGGCATCGTCAAGCCTAAACTGGAGTAATGCGTCTCAGGCAGGCCATGTGGCTCTTGAAAAAGTCCACTTGAAAAGGTGGTGCCTGAAGTTTCTACCAGCATCGGTGACTTCAGCCTTTGGTGGAGGAGGAACAGGTCTTTGCCCCATGCCTGCGATCAGGGGGCTGTTTGATATTGTTGGCCCTACCAATCTCAATAAACCTAATTTCTTTAAAAATCCTACTAATCATTTTCTCTCTGCAGGAACGTGGACATTATATAGAGATTATTCTCTTGATGTCATTACGCAGGAATTCCAGCACTATAACCTAGATATTCTAGGCTTGCAACAGACCAGATGGACAGGTAAAGGTGAGATACTTAAAAATAACTTTAAATTTCTCTTTACAGGGAGGGAGGATGGAAAGCATCACCAAGGCGTAGGGTCTGCTGCTCAGCAGACATGCTAGTGATGCTCTTCTAGGATATGAGTGCATTAATGACTTGAATGTTATCTGCTGTTATGCCCCCACTGAGGATGCCGATGAGGATGAGAAGGATAGGTTTTACGGACAACTTCAGGATATTTTGAATTCTGTCAAGAAAGAAGATATTACCCTTGTTCTTGGTGACTTCAATGCCAAAGTTGGTACTGACTCTGACCTTTGGGGAGGAGTAATAGGCCCTTTTGGTATTGGTAGCTGCAATGACAATGGGCAACGTTTCCTACAGGTAAGTAAACTCAATGGCTTCAGAATAACTAACACTTATTACAAACACCGCGACATACATAAGTACACATGGGTTTCACCTGATGGGCTACATAAGAATATGATTGATTATATATTAATTAACAGCAAATGGGCTAGTTCGTTAGGAATCCCAGGTCATATAGGGGAACTGAAATTGGATCTCACCATTATCCTGTTAAAAGTGTCTTGCAACTTAAACTTAAAAAGTGTTGTGCTAGGGTTAAAATATTTACGTTTAATACTGAAGCTCTGAATGACCCAGTTATAGCTAAAGCTTACCATGATAGGTTACTTAGTCATTATGACAGTCATGGTATTCTTACTACTGAAGTTGAGGAAGAATGGGATCATTTTAAACAGGCTTTTTTGGACACTAACAGTACTCTTTTAGGAAAAAAGGAGCAGAGGAGACAGAATTATTTGAGTGATAAGGCACTTGAGGTTATTTCAGAAAGAAGGAACTGCAGGAATGTCCTTAATCAGTACTCTACTAGTCCTAATAGAAAGCATTACAGAGAGCTTAATAAACGTGTAAAGGATCAGTTAGCTGCTGATAAGAATCTTTGGCTTGATGGTTTGGCTGACAAAGCTGAGGAAGCAGTTAGGCAGCACAACAGCAGATAGCTGTACCAGATAGTTAATGTTTTATGTGGTAGAAAACGGACAGGCATACAAGGATTGAAGGATAAACAAGGTAAGGTTATAGAAGGTGAGGATTCTGTCATGGCTAGGTGGGCTGAGCATTTCAGTGATGTTCTAAACAATGCAGTTAGTTCTATTCCCATTGTTTGCAATGATGATAGATGCATTGGTGGCTTTAATGTTGGCACTATAACACAATCTGAAGTTATTTTGGCTGTTTCTAAACTTAAACTACATAAATCCCCAAGGGTAGATGAAATTACTACGGAAATGTTTAGAGCTGGAAATGTTTCGGTTACCACTTGGATGACTGAAATTCTGAATATCTTTTATGATAAAGGCATGGTTCCTAAGGATTTTACCAGAGCTATTATTATCCCTATTTTCAAAAAAGGTGATCGCAGTTCTTGTGATAACTATAGGGGTATCAGCCTACTCTCTGTTCCAGGTAAAGTTCTTTCCATGATTGTGCTTAATAGAATTAAGAATCTGGTTGACAGTCAATTGCGTGATGAGCAATGTGGATTCAGAAGTGGTAGGGGATGTGTGGATCAGATATTTTCACTTAGGCAGATTCTTGAGAAATGTTTAGAGTTTCAGAAACCTTTGGTTGCCAGCTCTGTTGATTTCAAAAAGGCTTTCGACTCTATTGATCGTCATAATTTGTGGTTGATTGTGAAATCATATGGTATACCAGACAAGTTAGTTAACATTATGAAAGCTCTTTATAATAACACTGAGTCATGTGTGAGAGTTGGTAAGTCTTGTAGCAATTGGTTTAGCATTACTTCTGGTGTTCGACAATGGTGCATTTTGTCTCCTTTTCTCTTTAGCTTGGTTATTGATTATGTTATGCGAAATTCACTTCAAGGGAAAGATTTTGGCCTTAAATGGACTGGAGATACGAAAATTTCTGATTTAGATTATGCTGATGATTTAGCCCTTTTGGCAAATGATGTTGATGGAAAATGGGAAGGTTCATGCTTAACGGAGGTCATGGATTGGGATGGGTTGTTTTACCTCTGAGCACCCCTTTTTTTCACACCATGGGCTAAATCCTTTGGCAAATGACGATGAGATGAACTCTTTCATTCGAGCTGTTGATGAGACTGGTAGTAGAGTAGGTTTGGTTATAAACAGAGAGAAAACTAAAGTGATGAAAATTGGTCAGGCAGGCTGTGATTTAGTTTATCTGAATGGATGCATTCTTGAGGAGGTGTCACAGTTTAATTATCTTGGGAGCTATGTTACAGATACTGGTGATGTGCGACATGAGATTAACAGACAAATAGGGATTGCTGCCGGGACTTTTAAGAATCTATGGAGATTGTGGAGAAATAGGCGTATACACCTAAAGACTAAAATTAGACTGTATAATAGTTTGGTTCTTTCTAGGGTTAGATATGGTAGTGAAACTTGGACACTTTGTAAACAAGATAACAGGAAACTAGATGCTTTTGATTCCAGATGCTTACGCAGTATCTTGGGCATTAGGTGGTTCAACTTTGTAACTAATGATGAGATTAGGCAAAGGAGTTTGCAACCTCCTTTAAGCAGCATATTGTGCAGAGAGAGACTCCGTTGGTTTGGCCATGTTGCCCGTATGAATGATTATAGATTGGCGAATAGAATTATGAACAGTGTTCCTAATGGCCTCAGAATTAGGGGGTGACCTAGGATGCGGTGGGCAGACAATGTCAAACAGGACCTTGTTAGAATTGGTGTGCAGTGGCCAGATGCAGCAGATGTAGCTCAGGACAGATATGCTTGGAGAATGCCAAATACATTTGTGCACACCTGATTAAATGTTTCATTTCCAAGACCTACCAAAAAATGCTCACTGCTAAAAAAATTTAATTCTGAGCATAATGCATAAAAATAAATGAACTGTTGAATTAATCATTCTGAAATGCGTGTAGCATTGTGTAATTTCGGACGGCCATTTTTTACAACAGACTATGTGGCGTGCATTAAATGATTAAATGAACGGATTTCGAAAACACCAATAATAGTAGTGGTAATGAACTGGAAAATCAACGAGATGCGATAAAGTACTTTTTTCTAATAAAAACTTCATTTTAGAAAAAAATAAAGTATTTTAAAAAAACGAAAACAAATAAATTATTTTAGAAAAACAAAAACAAATAAATTATTTTAGAAAAACAAAAATATGTTTAAGAAAGGTCAACCGGATTTCAAATTAAATCTCACGTCGATTTTTAAGTAGAAAGCAATTTTTTCCTCTCATTAGTTTCCCCCAAGTGAAATTTCTCACGCAGAAGAAAATAAAAAGAATAATTGCCTATTCCCTTCACTTACAGTGATTGCAGTGCATTCGCTTCGCTTGAATTTAAAAAATAGAACAAACATTATCACCGTTGCGTATCAATATAATTTGCAGAAAATGTTTTGGTAACATCAGGCGAACAACTTAATTGAGAAAAGGCATTTCCTAAAACAACAGACACATTCCGAACCGTTAAATGGGCTTTGGTGTCACGGGGCGCGAGAATTTACGATAATTCGAATGAAGATAACGTATAAAACGACGCTTGGAGAGAAATTTCAGGGAGATGAGGAGATGAGAGTTTAGATAGAATTATAACATCACTCCTTACAGATCTTTATCATTACACGAAATGCATCTTATTTTAAATTCTCAGTTATTAAACACAGCGCGCTGCAATACATTCCAATATTGTGTCCCCACGTGATTTTGCATTCGTTTCATCTAGATGGGAAATTTCTTCCCTGTACACATCACTTAGAAAGAAAGAAATCGAAATATAAAGATTATTTCATATTGAAATTTGAATTTGAGATTAATTTCGAACATTAATATTGGCTGGACTCAAAACAGTGCCTCTATTACATAGTTTTGGAAGAAACCACTTCCCAAATTCTCTTAGATTAGAGATGATTCTATTTCTCTGCATAGTGCATACTTCCATCCTGTCTGTTCTAGTGATCTAGAGCTAATGTCTCCACCCCGTCGATTGTATGTACACTATATTGTAAAAAGTAGCCAGGCTTGTTGTTTTATTTCTGAGCGGCACTTTTTTGCACACCATGGGCTAAATGGCCAGGTCACATGGACCACGAGGCTCAGAGAAGGTTGGGGGAGGGGACCCACTGGAACAGCTGTTGGGAGACAGATGGTAGCCTCCCGTCAAGGCCATCCAGCGTGTTCTTTAACGTGCACAGGGTATGGCTCTCCCGCACACGGGGCCACGGCTTAACGTCCCATCCGACGGACGGCGGTCTTTCCAAGCCCATCGGTGTTTCCTACTGACCGTGGGCAGGGCGGGGAATTTTTGCGGAGATAAATCTCAACGCTGACCCAGCTGGGACTCGAACCTGGGAACTACCGATTACTAGCCTGGCGCGCTACCGACTGAGCCACCCCCGCCCCGAGTAGCCAGGCATTTCCATGTTATATGAATGGGAAGTCACCTTCAAAGTTTCCTTAACTTTGAAAATAAGCATTTTTATGGCAAAATGTCACGGGAAATAAATTGAAGATCTCATTCAAATCTCTCTAAAACTCTCTTTTCAGAAATATTCGTTTATTTAAAGAGTTATTGAAGCTGAAATATTTAACAGCAGACGCCGCTGTCACACTCTTCCTAAGCATTCCCACCCCACCCCAAATTGATTAAACCTGAAAAAACGGTCACACAAACTTCAAATATCAACTTTATGTTATGAAAGATTTGTTATAACAGTATGTGTTTTATCTTTTGAAGTAAAATTTTCATCAGTAGCTTTACAGTTAACTGTTTTAGCACCTATAATTCTTTAACTATCAAACAAATATTGCGAAAAGTAGATATTTAGAGAGATTTGAGTGACATATTCAATTATCTCCAGTAATAATTTTTTTCGTAAAAAACTTAGTTATATAACTCTTGAATATTAGATAAATGCTTAAATCAAAGTCTGGAAGATATGAGAGTGTGGCTTTCCATTCACCTAACATAGAAGTGTACTAACATGATCTATTTCAATGTGATTGGGAATTCGCGTTCTATAGTATTTGAAGAGGTTTATATGTATTAAGAGGGGCGGGGGTGGCTCAGTCGGTAGCGCGCCTGGCTCGTAATCTGTAGTTCCCAGGTTCGAGTCCCAGCTGGGTCAGCGTTGAGATTTATCTCCGCAAAATTCCCCGCCCTGCCCACGGTCAGTAGGGGACACCGATGAGCTTGGAAAGGCCGCCGTCCGTCGGATGGGACGTTAAGCCGTGGTCCGTGCGCGGGAGAGCCATACCCTGTGCACGTTAAAGAACACGCTGGATGGCCTTGACGGGAGACTACCATCTGTCTCCCAACAACTGTTCCAGTTGCTCCCCTCCCCCAACCTTCCCTGGGCCTTCGGGGTCCTTGTGACCTGGCCATTTAGCCCATGGTGTCCAAAAAAAAGTGCCGCTCAGAGGTAAACAACCCAACCCAATTATATGTATTAAGCACATTTTAATTAATAATGCACTCTCTAAAATGATGATTTAGTACCGCAACATTAATATAATCATGTGCTTAACCTTTCCTTTTTTTCATACTGATTAAGTGATATAAAAAAAGTTTATTATTTAAGAAACTATTGATTCAGCATTAACGTTTCAGCCAACGCGTTTCTTTCAATAGTGTAGAATGGTCTGAGAATGGTTGGACTTAGTGTCATAAGACCGCAAAATGGTAAATACGCTAAAAAAATATATAATTTAAAAGCAGAATTTCAAAGTAAAAAAAAAGATTTTTAAAAGCAACATTTTAAATTCCGAAATCTTCGACCTCCCCTTAAATCAGAATTAGGAGATGAAAATGGTTCATTGTATAGAGGGTGCAAATCCAAAAATGAATATTGGCAAAGAGAAATCAAGAGGTGCAAAAAATGTGAATTGCAACCATTTCTTTAGCTTCCTTCTCCCACAAAAAGCTTGTTTTCAAAAACTGAAAAAAAAAATTACCCCTCAGGTAGCTGCTTGCCACAGAGGTCTGACAGCAGCCCGTCAGTTCAATAAGCCATAGAGAAAATCTGTGTGGAAGGCGAGACCTCAGCAGAAAGGCAACCCAAGGAAACATCCATACTTTATCTGGGACTGGAATCCCATTTCATCAGTTGGGTTGGGTTGTTTTACCTCTGAGCGGCACTTTTTTGCACACCATGGGCTAAATGGCCAGGTCACATTGGACCCCGAAGGCTCAGAGAAGGTTGGGGGAGTGGGCCCACTGCAACAGCTGTTGGGAGACAGATGGTAGCCTCCCGTCAAGACCATCCAGTGTGTTCTTTAACGTGCACACAGTATGGCTCTCCCGCACAAGGGGCCACGGCTTAACGTCCCATCCGACGGTCGGCGGCTCGTTTCCTACCAGGCCCTGATCTAGAAAAAAATCGGGATGGGTAAGGATTGAATCATAAAAATGTAGGGGGGGGGAGGCAAGAGATTGGATTTCCAATGCAGCATAACATCGCCCCCCGACCATCTCCAGTATTGAGAACTTTGATATTCTTAACCATCCCGCTTTCGAAGTGGAATGAATAGGAAAATCAAACTATCAATCTCTACCCCCCACCCTCTTTCAGTGTGTGTGTGGAGTGGCCGGGGGGGGGGGCTGGCAAGGACTTACAAAGACTTAAACTCTTACACCACTTTTGTTTTGAGAATTAAAGGTTGGGTTGTTTTACCTCTGAACGGCACTTTTTTGCACACCATGGGCTAAATGGCCAGGTCATAAGGACCCCGAAGGCTTAGAGAAGTTTTGGGGAGGGGACCCACAGGAACAGCTGTTAGGAGACAGATGGTAACCTCCCGTCAAGGCCATCCAGCGTGTTCTTTAACGTGCACAGGGTATGGCTCTCCCGCACACGGGGCCACGGCTTAACGTCCCGTCCGACGGACGGCGGCCTTTCCAAGCCCATCGGTGTCCCCTACTGACCGTGGGCAGGGCGGGGAATTTTGCGGAGATAAATCTCAACGCTGACCCAGCTGGGACTCGAACTTGGGAACTACAGATTACGAGCCTTGCGCGCTACCGACTCGAGCCGCCTCGAGAATTAAAGGAACTTGAAAAATCAAAGAGCAATTGGCAAGTAAACAGAAGGTTCGGAATTCGAGAGTATAGAAGCAGATAGCATGTTTTTTGCTCTCTCTTTTTTTCTTCTTTTTAAACATGAGTTTTCTTCATCAAATTGTCGAATTTTGAAAGAGACACGAGACTGTCCCAGATTCGTAATATGAAGTTCGCGGGTTCCATTCCTAACATTTCCATCGTCGAGATATTCTCCGCTCAAAAGGTCAAGGAAATAGCGACAGGCCTTGAAGTGTCCACCATCAATCGGATGGGACGTCATGACCCCGACGAAGATGTGACTGAAAAGGGTCACATCCTGTTGGGCACGTTAAAGGAAATGTTGTGTGGATATGAATCCAATTTCCGTCTGCTCGTAAGATTTATTTAGTGAATTTACTCAGTAATGATAAACATAAAATCAGTTACGTTCAGGCCCGGATCCAGAAAAAAAAATCGATGGGGAAGTGGGGCCCCAGGAAACGCAATCGAACCAGAAAAATATGGGGAGGGCAAGAGACTGGATTTTTAATGCAGTATAACATTCTCCCCTCCGTTTTAAAGATTTTCAAAAACGTTCCCCGAAAAATGAATGAAATGTAGATAAGTTTAATAATTTTTGCCTCTATTGCCCTTGCTAGCATTCTGAAAGGGGGGAGCATGGCCTCCTTGCCCTCCCCTCTCCTTAGATCCGGTCTTGGTTACATTTAATTGCTAAAATCTCGCTGAATTCTTGTAAGTTTAAAATATTAATATGATTTTACTGATCAAAGGTACAGTCGTTCAAAAAGTATCCGAACGCTATGGTTGATTACAGACTTCAGAAAAAATATCTCGCAACGATTTTTTTAGAAATTAGTGATCAGGCAACCTTAGTGTCAAGTGACACGAAGGTTGCCAGATCACTAATTTTTTTAAGCGACTCTGGTCCGTTGACTCCAGTCCGTTGGACTGGAGTCAACGGACCAGATCCAGATCATCTGGAGCCTTTTTAGACATTAAAGCAAAACCTTTAAACATACCCAGAATTCTCCACATTATAAGCCAGCCGTGGGGTAAAAGTCAAATAAATATCCCCTCAAGCAGCTGCTTGTCACAGAGATATGATATAAGCTGGATAACTTAATACGCCATAGTATAAGGTCTGTGAGGTTGTCGAGACCTCAGTAAAAAGACAACACATTCATGCCTTGCCGGTGCTCATCGCAACCTCTTCCCAGCCAGGTCTTCCTCATGTCGAGGAAATGCTTCGGAAAATCCAATTTCCAGCCTCATCCAGTTCATCCATTAGCAGCACCAACAGACGAACAGTTAAAGCATCTCACGTGTTTGCCAGAGCTACTGGTTTGTCGAATCTCTCATTCCCGCCCCCCTCCCTCCTCGAGACCCACACAACGAGCAGAGTATGCGTACAACTGATCAAATAATTCCTTTGAGCAATAGGCAAGCGCACTAACCACTTGGCCATGGAATGGTTCTTAAACAGCAGCTCTCTTTAAGGAGCATAACACAGAGAGCGTCATAAAGACTGACATAGCAAAATATTACAGAATTCCCACGTTACGTGGGGAGCTCAGTCGGTAGCGTGCCAGGCTCGTAATCTGCACTTCCCAGGTTCGAGTCCCAGCTGGGTAAGCGTTGAGATTTATCTCCGTAAAATTCCCCGCCCTGCCCACGGTCAGTAGGGGACACCGATGGGCTTGGAAAGGCCGCCGTCCGTCGGATGGGACGTTAAACCGTGGTACCGTGTGCATGAGAGCCATACCCTGTGCACGTTAAATAACTCGCTGGATGGCCTTGACGGGAGACTACCATCTGTCTCCCAACAGCTGTTCCAGTGGGTCCTCTCCCCCAACCTTCTCTGAGCCTTCGGGATCCTTGTGACCTGGCCATTTAGCCCATGGTGTGCAAAAAAGTGCCGCTCAGAGGTAAAACAACTCAACGTTAAAGAACACACTGGATGGCCTTGACGGGAGACTACCATCTGTCTCCCAACAGCTGTTCCAGTGGGTCCTCTCCCCCAACTTTCTCTGAGCGTTCGGGGTCCTTGTGACCTGGCCATTTAGCCCATGGTGTGAAAAAAGTACCGCTCAGAGGTAAAACAACCCAACATCCCACGTTACGTGAATGAGAATCTAACTACGAAGCTCTATAACTTCTAAAATATGCACTTAATGGATAAATGTGACTGGGTTGGGTTGTTTTACCTCTGAGCGGCACTTTTTTGCACACCATGGGCTAAATGGCCAGGTCACATGGACCCCGAAGGCTCAGAGAAGGTTGGGGGAGGGGACCCACTGGAACAGCTGTTGGGAGACAGATGGTAGCCTCGCGTCAAGACCATCCAGCGTGTTCTTTAACGTGCACAGGGTATGGCTCTCCCGCACACGGGCCACGGCTTAACGTACTATCAGACGGACGGCGGCCTTTCCAACCCCATCGGTGTCCCCTACTGACCGCGGGCAGGGCGGGGAATTTTGCGTAGATAAATCTCAACGCTGACCCAGCTGAGACTCGAACCTGGGAACTACAGATTACGAGCCTGGCGCGCTACCGACTGAGCTACCCCCCCCCCCCCAATAAATGTGACTGAAAATAGAATAAAGAGCATAATAAAATATATTTAAATCTCAATTTTTGACAATATTCGTACAGTATTTATACAGTTACAGAATCTGGAATATTTTACAATAAATTAGCTTGTTTTATTAAAAAAAATTAAAAATCATCATTATTACGCAAACTTTAAAATATACAATTATTTTTTTAAATGATTTGAAACAATACTTATCATTTTAATTTCTGAAGTAAACTCTTATGATTCATGTTATTGTGAAATACACAGTCGTATCAGCATAATATGACCACCTACCTAATAATGGGAATGAGGGATCGTCATATTATTCTGATACGACTGCGTATTCCACCTTCCATAAAGTCTTTAAATACTAAAGAATATTTTTTAAAAATCGAGATTTAAATAGATTTGATTATAATCTTTAATGCATCTTCAGTCACATTTTTTCATTAAAAACATAATTTTGAAATTCCAGAGCTTCGAAATTAGATTACTAATGACATAACGCAGAAATTCTCTGATATTTTAGTAGAGCAATGCATCTCAAATGGAAATTGGCAGAATAAGAATCAGCAGAAATGAAATCATTCTCCTCAATCCGTTATGGGTTGGGTTGTTTTACCTCTGAGCGGCACTTTTTTTGCACACCATGGGCTAAATGGCCAGGTCACATGGACCCTGTAGGCTCAGAGAAGGTTGGGGGAGGGGACCCACTGGAACAGCTGTTGGGAGACAGATGGTAGCCTCCCGTCAAGGCCATCCAGCGTGTTCTTTAACGTGCACAGGGTATGGCTCTCCCGCACACAGGGCCACGGCTTAACGTCCCATTTGACGGACGGCGGCCTTCCAAGCCCATCGGTGTCCCCTACTGACCGTGGGCAGGGCGGGGAATTTTGCGGAGATAAATCTCAACGCTGACCCAGCTGGGACTCGAACCTGGGAACTACAGATTACGAGCCTGGCGCGCTACCGACTGAGCCACCCCCGCCCCCAATCCATTATGAATGTGGCAAAGAATCTAAACCCGTTTCGTCCACTTCCAGTTCAACTCCTTCCCCATCATCTGCTAAGCGCTTCGAAAACACACACTCACAAGACGAGTAAAAATAACTCTGGCTTCGGGAGAGACCATCGTACACACACTCGGCTCGTTGTGTGGGTCTCGAGGAGGGAGGGGGGCGGGAATGAGACATTCGACAAACCAGTAGCTCTGCCAAACACGTGAGATGTTTTAACTGTTCGTCTGTTAGTGCTGCTAATGGATGAACTGGATGAGGCTGGAAATTGGATTTTCCGAAGCATTTCCTCGAGATGAGGAAGACCTGGCTGGGAAGAGGTTGCGATGAGCACCGGTTAATGGCGTTAGCTGTTGCTGTTTGGCAGTGTGATGGATCGCGATCAAGTAAGTCTTGTCACTAAAAAGGGCAAAAGAGGTTTGCCAAAAAAGAAACAGAAATTAAAACATATAGATTGTACTAAGAAGCTGAGGGTGATTGACAAGCCTGATATTGCGAAGGTTCGGTTTTTTTTTTCACTTTTTTCATACCCTGTACTGTTGAGACTGCAAATACTCCTGGACTTAGAAAATCGTCTAATGTCTCTAATAGCAAACCCCGTATAAGTAAAGTTTTTTTTTTATTTCATTTATTCTTAATGATAATTTTCAAACTTATAAATTAGTTAAATATTCACTTAGATTTTTTGATCAAGCGAGCAAAGTGTGAGGAAATGTGAAACTGAAGCATGTGGCCTTTTCATTTTATTACAACATAACTGTTAAAGTTCTTCCACAAGCGAGTTTTTACTCTCGTGGAAGACTCAACATTTTTTTTCAGATTTTTACTGAAAAATGTAGGTAAAATTATAAAACACTAATGAAATATAATATTAAAATTTTCCATATATATATGGTATGAATAAATATATGATTTTTAATGGACAAACTATGTATAAAGAAGAATATATATTAGAAAATGTAATACTTTAAAATTGTGTATCTGAGATATACAACATTATATATATTTCATTATAACTTCAGTTCTAAGGTAAAAAACATGTAAATGTAATGCACTGCATATTCTGGGAATACATTATCTATCTTTCTATCTATCTATTTGTATAACTTTGACGAGAAGCAGGGGATTCCCAATCTGAACAATCCATCTACTAATGAATTAGTTATAAATAGTGTTATCAATTTAATCACTCTCACCTCTCCTTTGAGGCGGGGATGGCTCAGTCGATAGCTCGTCAGGCTCGTAATCTGTAGTTTCCAGGTTCGAATCCCAGCTGGGTCAGCGTTGAGATTTATCTCCGCAAAATTCCCTGCCCTGCCCACGGTCAGTAGGGGACACCGATGGGCTTGGAAAGGCCGCCGTCCGTCGGATGGGACGTTAAGCCGTGTCCCCGTGTGCGGGAGAGCCATATATACTTTAAAGAACACGCTGGATGGCCTTGACGGGAGGCTACCATCTGTCTCCCAACAGCTGTTCCAGTGGGTCCTCTCCTCCAACTTTCTCTGAGCCTTCGGGGTCCTTGTGACCTGGTCATTTAGCCCATGGTGTGCAGGTGTGCAGTTTCCTCTGGTGTGCAGTTTCCATGGTGTGCAGTTTCCATGGTGTGCAGCTGGCCCATGGTGTGCAGTTTCCTCTCTGTGTTTATATTTCTGCTGAGATCTCATCTTCTCTATGACTTATTTTATTTACGCCTTATTATGCAGACAATTTTTTTCCAGACCTCTGTGGCAGGAAGATTTTCGAGGGATAATTATTTTATTTCACATTTTGGAGAAAACATTGATGAGAAGCATGCCTCAGTTCCGCATATGCGATCCTCGAAGTCTTTTTCAGTTGCCCACAAGCAATACGTTCTGTCGTAATGATGGTAGCGAACTGTGGCATACAGTCGCTCAAAAAAGTATCCGAACACTATGGTTGATTACAGAATTCAGGAAAAATATCTGGAGCGTGTACAGCAACTGCACACGCTCCAGTTACCGTTCACAGCAAACTGGAGCGTGTGCAGTTACTGCCCACGCTCCAGTTTGCTGTGAACGGTAACTGCACACGCTCAATATTTCCGTGAGTGAGCCCACACGATCCAATGTGCTGTGAACATTAACCGCAAGATAATATGACCACCTATGTGCCAGAAATTCATATATATTCATATATATGACCACCTATGTGCATCATATATATTCATATATATGGGTATATATATTCATATATATGACCACCTATGTGCCAGAATTGTGCCTATGTGCCAGAAGTATTTAAAAAAAAATCGTTGCCAGATATTTTTTCCAATGTGCTGTGAACATTAACCGCTCCAGTTTGCTGTGAACGGTAACTGCACACGTTCCATATTCATTGCATTATATATTCATACGCATTATATATATTAAAAAAGTATCCAAACACTATGGTTGAGTACAGAATTCAGGAAAAATATCTGGCAACGATTTTTTTTTTTTTTTTGAAATCAGTGATCTGGCAACCTTCGTGTCACGTGACAAGAAGGTGATTTTTTTTCGTTGCCAGATATTTTTTCCTGAATTCTGTAATCAACCATAGTGTTCGGATACTTTTTTGAGCGACTGTGCTAGTTTGACTGCGATAATATGAATATCAGAATAGAGTCGTCTTTAACGGAAAAATGTATAATTTTTCTTTTTAATAAAACTTTTTTTCTTTTCTTTTATAACTGATTTCGCCCCTATATGAGTTTCACACACCTTGGTTTAGAACCTTATTCCTTGTTTTAGGTCTTGATTCTAACCTCGTTATTATTAGTCCTATCCCTAGTCTTGGGGGTCTTTGTAACCTGGTTGTCTACCAGCCTATCCTTAATTTTTGTTGTCTTTGAGACCTGGTTGATCTCGAATATCAGTTATAAAAGAAAATCAGTTATAAAAGAAATCGAAATCAGTTATAAGCGAAATCAGTTATAAAAGAAAAGAAAAAACTACAACAGTTTATTGTGTAAAAAAAATAACTCAGTTCGAAAAGAAAGTTATTTTCATGTGGTTTTTTATTGAAGCGTTCATAGTTCAAGACAGTCGTAATTAAGGAATCAGTCAAGTGTTGAGAAACTTTAAATTCAACTTGCAGACTCGAAACTGGGTTGTGTTGGGTTGTTTTACCTCTGAGCGGCACTTTTTTGCACACCATGGGCTAAATGGCCAGGTCACATGGACCCCGAAGGCTCAGAGAAGGTTGGGGGAGGGGACCCACTGGAACAGCTGTTGGGAGACAGATTGTAGCCTCCCGTCAAGGCCATCCAGCGTGTTCTTTAACGTGCACAGGGTATGGCTCTCCCGCACACGGGGCCACGTCTTAACGTCCCATCCGACGGACGACGGTCTTTCCAAGCCCCTACTGACCGTGGGCAGGGGGGGGGGAATTTTGCAGAGATAAATCTCAACGCTGACCCAGCTGGGACTCGAACCTGGGAACTACAGATTACGAGCCTGGCGCGCTACCGACTGAGCCACCCCCGCCCCTCTCGAAACTGGCATTTGCTCGTTCGTCACATATTTGAATTTCCATTCAAATGAGTCTGATCTTAATAAAGCGATTTATGATGAAAATAATTTACCTTTGTTTGGCAAATAATTTGATAATGGCATGTACATTTGGAGTCTCCCTAAGTCAGAGGCCTGGGTCCGATGGCCCTCCTGCTCCCCCCCCCCCTCCACCTCCCCAAGCCTGGACTGATCTCCGTATCTGATTTCGTATTCAAATAATACGGATCTTAACGATGAAATAGCCACCGAGTTCAAATTGGAATGTTCCGAAGCTGGTCATTCATCACTTTTTTTTTCGGGGGTGTCCCGTGGCCGAGTGGTTAGCACGCTTGGCTATTGATCTAATGGGACCGGGTTCGAGCCCCGGGTAAAGCATGGATGTGTGTCGTTTTCCTGCTGAGGTCCTGCCATCCTCTCAGATATTCTACTGTGGCATATAAACTGACAGGCTCCTGTCAGACCTCTGTGGCAAGCAGCTGCTTGAAGGGGTATTTAATTTAATTTTTTTTTAATTAAGTAGAGACACAATCGGACTATTTGAGCTTTCGGAAAAGACCTTTAATTGTATTCTTGTCGTATTTTTAGCTCATTTTCCAAAAATAAAAAATGAGTTACTGTTTTCACGTCGTTGTCTGTCTGTTAATAACCATTCAACTTTTTGGAAAAAAAAATAAAAAAAAACGTGTTTTGGGTTGGATAGGTTTTAATGAATATCGCGATTCGCATTTTTCTATCTACAGAAAAAAAAATATTAATTGTCCCTCTAACAGTGGAAAAAAGTTGAAAATTTAAAAATTTAATTTAAATATTGCAAGCGATGCATTTATGATAGAAATATTTGAAATTTTTATGTTGGAGGGGTGTGTGCAGGGGGGGGGGGACGAATTTGCACTCACAGCAAATGATTCAAGAATTTAAGAATTCACAGCAAAAATTTTAAAAAGATAACTGAACAGTTCTTTAAAAGAAATAATTGAAAAAAAAATTGAGTTGCATAAGCACTAATGAAATATTAAAATTCCTATTTTTCAAATCCTTCAGAAGGAATTAATTCCACTAAATGTGCAAAATGCAAAACTTTTAATGAATATACGCATTAACTGGCATAGTGGTTAGGCAGCTAGCGACTGTTCCAGCAAGGCAAACTTTGTGTGTTGTGTCAGCTCTAACTAAGGCAGTGGTCAGCAGTGACTTCGGTCTTAGTAGGGCATGTCCTTGTATGAGAAGGCCTGTATTAAGCTAGGAGTAGCTTCTAGGATTCTTCTCTGTCCTATATGTCGCAAATCAAAAAAAAAATATTGCTGAAAGTCGAGATTCAAATAGGTTTAATTAAGATGTTTATCTTGAGTCACATTTTCCCAATAAATGCATATTTTAGAAGTTATAGAGTTCTGAAGTTAGATTAACATTCACAGGACATGGAAATTCCGTAATATTTTGGTAGCGCAGTGTAGCACTGAAGCCTCTAGCTATTCCACTAATCAGATATAATTTTAAATTTCTTTCCCATGTTTTAATATTGTTAAAAGATAATTACAATTTGATAATGAAATAATAAATATGTTTATGTTTGAGCCACAGAGAGTGCGGTTAAGAGAGTTCAATTTCAATGGCGTATACCATGTGGCTACTTTTGACATATATCAGCGGTATTATAAGTTTATTGCAAGCCTTATTTAAGTTGGGCAGACATCATACAGAGTTGCTAAATTATTTATTTTAAAACATTTATCCTCAACCAACGTGTTAAAGAAATCAGACATCAGTCTAGGGGCGGGGGTGGCTCAGTCGGTAGCGCGTCAGGCTCGTAATCTGTAGTTCCCAGGTTCGAGTCCCAGCTGCGTCAGCGTTGAGATTTATCTCCGCAAAATTCCCCGCCCTGCCCACGGTCAGTAGGGGACACCGATGGGCTTGGAAAGGCCGCCGTCCGTCGGATGGGACGTTAATCCGTGGCCCCGTGTGCGGGAGAGTCATACCCTGTGCACGTTAAAGAACACGCTGGATGGCTATCATCTGTCTCCCAACAGCTGCTCCAGTGGGTCCCCTCCTCCAACCTTCTCTGAGCCTTCGGGGTCCTTGTGACCTGGCTATTTAGTCCATTGTGTGCAAAAAAGTGCCGCTCAGAGGTAAAACAACCCAACCCAAACAACCCCAATTGATTTTTAGCAGTGTAATTTTAAGTCCGTTAATCCTCATTTTTTGAAAATGTAAAAAGTCGTCCCGTGGCCGAGTGGTTAGCGCGCTTGGCTACTGATCTAAGGGGACCTGGGTTCGAGCCCCGGATAAGTCATGGATGTTTGCGTTGTCTTTCTGCTGAGGTCCCGCCATCTTCACAGACCTTCTACTATGGCATATGAACTGACAGGCTCCATGTCAGACTTCTGTGGCAAGCAGCTTCTTGAGGGGGTATTTATTTTATTTTTATTTTAAAAAAAATTATTGCATATTATGTAAGTTTGCAAATAGAGTTTAACTCATGCAATTTAAATGATTTTTCTTTTATGTATCGAAAGAAGCTAAAAAAAAAAGATTATATCTAAGTTATAATTTTTGCTTTTGTAGAAAGAGAATTATTGTGTAGGGTAAATAATTTCAAGTGAAATTTTGTTTCCTCTTTGCGCTACCGAAATATTAGAGAACATTTCCACGTTATGTGAAAGGGAATTGAACTTCACATCTTCTTAATATCGGAAATATGAATCTAATGAGGCAATGTGACTGAAGATAAAGATCTTAGTCTCTTTAAAGTTCGATTTTTAAATAACATTCGTTCACTATTTAAAGAGTTATGAAATATGGAATATTTGCAACTGTAATGCGCCGTAAGAATTTACCTCAGAAATTTAAAAATCTTAATAAGCATTATTTCAGACCATTTAATAAAGAAAATGTATATTTTCGAAATATTTTTTTCGACATTAGGATATTTATTTATTAAATATTCCACAACTCTTTAAATACTTGAGCGAATACTTGAGCCTTAACTGGCATAGTGGTTAGGCAGCTAGCGCCTGTTCCAGCAAGGCAACTTTGTGTGTTGTGTTAGCTCTAACTAAGGCAGTGGTCAGCAGTGACTTCGGTCTTAGTAGGGCATGTCCTTGTATGAGAAGGCCTGTATTAAGCTAGGAGTAGCTTCTAGGATTCTTCTCTGTCCTATATGTCGCAAAAAAAAAAATATTACAAACGACCTGTTTTTCTCAGAAATATGAAAATATGGTGAAAGAGTCTGATGATGAAGAGATTTTAACTGGCAGCAATGATTTGTCCTCTTATCACCAAGGAATGTAAGGGGGAGGGAACGCAATACTTTTGTTTTAAGAGAAAAATCAAAAATTATTTTAGCGCTTCATAGATACTAATAAATATTACTATATGTATCTTTCCAAATCATTTGTTAGTTCGAATTACCACTGTTCAAAAGGGTGCGAAAGTCACAAAACGGAAAACTATTCTCATTAAAAATTACCATCTGATAGTTGGGTTCGGTTGTTTTACCTCTGAGCGGCACTTTTTTTGCACACCATGAGCTAAATGGCCAGGTCACATGGACCCCGAAGGCTCAGAGAAGGTTGGGTGAGAGGACCCAATGGAACAGCTGTTGGGAGACAGATGGTAGCCTCCCGTCAAGGCCATCCAGTCTGTTCTTTAACGTGCACAGGGTATGACTCTCCCAAGGACCGCAAAGGCTCAAAGAAGGTTGGGGGAGGGGACCCACTGGAACAGCTGTTGGGAGACAGATGGTAGGCTCCCGTCAAGGCCATCCAGTCTGTTCTTTAACGTGCACAGGGTATGACTCTCCCAAGGACCGCAAAGGCTCAGAGAAGGTTGGGGGAGGGGACCCACTGGAACAGCTGTTGGGAGACAGATAGTAGCCTCCCGTCAAGGCCATCCAGTCTGTTCTTTAACGTGCACAAGGTATGACTCTCCCGCACACGGGACCACGGCTTAACGTCCCATCCGACGGAAGGCGGCCTTTCCAAGCCCATCGGCGGCATTTTCCAAGCCCACCGATGGCTTGGAAAGGCCGCCTTCCCCGCCCTGCCCTACTCACAAAATTCTCGCAAAATTCCCCTTTCTATTCTACTCACAAATTCTATTCTACTTACAAATTCTATTCTCTTTCTATTCTACTCTCCCTATTCTACTCACAAAACTCCGCAAAATTCCCCACCCTGCCGTACTCACCGTGGGCAGGGCGGGGAATTTTGCGGAGATAAATCTCAACGCTGACCCAGCTGAGACTCGAGCCTGGGAACTGCAGATTACGAGCCTGGCGCGCTACCGACTGAGCCACCCTCTGATATTCTTTTTTTTTTATTTGCGACATATAGGACAGAGAAGAATCCTAGAAGCTACTCCTACTTTCACAGACCTTCTCACATAAAAGGACATGCCCTATTAAGACGCTGACCACTGACTCAGTTAACACAGCACACAAAGTCTGCCTTGCTGAAACAGTCGCTAGCTCTTTAACTAGTATGCCAGTTAAGGCTTTAGGTGAACCAGAGGTGATATGTGATCTCTTAATTAAAATTTTACCCCTCTACTACTTGACCTAGAAGTTTTGAATTCACACATTCTCCGACGACAATGAAAGTTTCCATCGGAACCGCTAGAATTCATCGCAACAAAGCGTCAGAAAAGTAAAAAAATAAAACACATCACCCTGTCTAGAGAACTAAGAAGACTAAAAAAAACACGGTGATGAGTAACGATACTTCCTGACCGAAACAACTGCACAAAAGACGCACAAAACTTATTTATTTCACGCTCTACGACCTACTAAACAATAATAACAACAGCAATAATTACGACCTCCCCTTCTTTAACTTCGTTCTAAGCTGCCGGACAAACGAACGCACGCGCGACCCAGAAAGGAGGTAATAATTGTTGAATGATTTTCTTCGCCCGACGACGGAAAACGACTCAGACGACGACGACGGAAACCACCGATAAACATCGACTGGCTCGTGAAAGACTTGTGCTTCGCCATGACTGCAGGCGGCAGCCGATGCTGACAGCTGCAGCTTCCCAGGGCTGTCAGCATCGCGTCATACCTCCAGTACCGAACGTGCTGCATTGTCTAAAACTAAAGTTGTCTTATCTCAGACGATGATGATGATGCTGCCTCCTGCACGTCCTTTCTCTCGTGCCAGGACGTCATCCACGTTGCTCGAAGGCGACGGGGAGAAAATCGTCTGCAGGCAAAGTCACTCTTATCGGCCAATCACTGTTAAAGTCGTCAAATTTCATTTTTTAATTTTCTTTCTTGTTGTCACTCTTGTTGACAGGAATGCTGAAAAGTTTTTTTTTTACGTCTTTCATTATTACATGTTACGGAAGTGTAATTGTAATTAAATATGTTAATTTAACTGTTCCATGAATGAGCGGTTAGCGCGTTTGACTCTGCGAAATAAATAGACCAGGGTTCGGATCCCATATAAGACACGGATTTTCTTCTTTTTGGTACACTGGTTCAAAACAAAAATATCCGAACACTATGGTTGATTACAGAATTCAGGAAAAATATCTGGCAACGATTTTTTTTTAAAGATTAGTGATCTGGCAACCTTCGTGTCACGTGACACGAAGGTTGCCAGATCACTAATCTCTAAAAAATCGTTGCCAGATATTTTTTTCTGAATTCTGTAATCAACCATAGCGTCCGGACATTTTTTTGAGCGACTGTACATGTTGTCTTTCTGTTAAGGTTCTTTGAAATCACTGTTGCAAATGTGACACCTTAGGTGTAAATTATTTGCATTAAAGTGAGTGCGGTACTTTGTTCCTGGGCAAAACTTCCCCTATTGAGCAATGGTTTTAATGGCCAGGTCACCAGGACCCCAAGATTAGGGACAGGATGGGGAGAGGATATTCATCGAGCATCAGTTAGGACATAAATGAAAACATCATCAAGAAAATGCAGAGGCTTTATTCACGTGTTCTGAATGTGCTTTCCTGCAAAAGGGATTCCTGTTCGACTGGATCAGATGAACGGATGTTTTCTAAACCCGTCGCTGACCCTTTTGCCAGCAGGAATAAGTGGAGAAAATGTGGAAATCGCAAGAGGAATTAACTTATCCCTCAAGCAGCTGCTTGCCACAGAGGTCTGGCCGTTTATTATAAGCCATAGCAGAAGGTCTGTGAGGATGGCAGGACCTCAGCAGAAAAACAATAGAAACATCCATTTCTTACACGGGGCTCGAATCCAAGTCCCTTAGATCACTAGCGAAGAGCGCTAACCACTCGGCCAAAGGACGTCCACAGAGAGAATTGGGCAAGTGATCGAATCAGTTCTCTCTTTTTCATTTTGCACCGTAACTCTATGGCTTTTGGAGGAGGAGGAGGAGGAGGAGGAGGAGGAGGAGTGACACAAAACGATCTGTTTTTTATAATGAACAAAAAAAGTATCTTAGCATCCAATTGAAAAGGATGCTCGTTATGTTGGGCATCACAGGCGGCTTTATTAGGTAACGAAAAATGAGGTTAGATGGAGTCATGCAGTGGCGTATGGACACCGATGGGCTTGGAAAGGCCGCCGTCCATCGAATGCGACGTTAAGCCGTGGTCCCGTGTGCGGGAGAGCCATACCCTGTGCACGTTAAAGAACACGCTGGATGGCCTTGACGGGAGGCTACCATCTGTCCCCCAACAGCTGTTCCAGTGGGTCCCCCTCCCCCAACCTTCTCTGAGCCTTCGGGGTCCATGTGACCTGGCCATTTAGCCCATGGTGTGCAAAAAAGTGCCGCTCAGAGGTAAAACAACCCAACGCAGTGGCGTAACAGTAAGGTTGCAAAATGTCACCGGATTATTCTTCTGAGGGATGAGCTGAAAATTCTACTCGTACCACATTAAAATAAAAAAAAATGGAAGTTTTCACAATGGTGCGTTTGTTTTTAATTCTAAGGGGTACTTTTAGGCGCACAATAGGTTAAATGACCAGATCACAAAAACCCCAAAGGATCAGAGCAGGTTGGAGGGGAAGAGACTCACAGGACAGCTATTAACAGACAGATGGGAGTCTCCCGACAAGACTTTAAATTTCACACAGAACCCACAGCTATGTCCATCCAACGAACAGTGGCCTTTATCAAGGGGGTGGGGTGGCTCAGTCGGTAGCGCGCCAGGCTCGTAATCTCCAGTTCCCAGGTACGAGTCCCAGTTTGGTCAGCGTTGAGATTTATCTCCGCAAAATTCCCCGCCCTGCCCACGGTCAGTAGGGGACACCGATGGGCTTGGAAAAGCCGCCGTACGTCGGATGGGATGTTAAGCCGTGGCTCCGTGTACGGAAGAGCCATACCCTGTGCACTTAAAGAACACACTGGATGGCCTTGACGGGAGGCTACTATCTGTCTCCCAACAGCTGTTCCAGTGGTTCCCCCTCCCCCAACCTTCTCTGAGCATTTTTTCTGAATTCTGTAATCAACCATAGTGTTCGGATATTTTTTTTTGAACGACTGTACTCATTTGATGATTGCATTTTACATTTCCATATTTGAAAATATATACAGCTATATTATTCAGTTAATAAGTTTCTCGTGCTTGAGGAGGGAGGGGGATCCCATTACTAACCTGTTCCCAAGTCCTTATAAACCCTTTATCTCCGCAAAATTCCCCGCCCTGCCCACGGTCAGTAGGGGACACCGATGGGCTTGGAAAGGCCGCCATCCATCGGATGGAACGTTAAGCCATGGCACCGTGTGCGGGAGAGTTATAAGGGCGTACTTTAAAGAACATGCTGGATGGCCTAGACGGGAGGAGCCTTCTCTGAGCCTTTGGGGTCTTTGTGTTCTGGCCATTTAGCCCATTGTGTGCAAAAAAAGGTGCTGCTCAGAGGTAAAAACAGCCCAGCCCTGGGGCGGGGGTGGCTCAGTCGGTAGCGCGCCAGGCTCGTAATCTGTAGTTCCCAGGTTCGAGTCCCAGCTGGGTCAGCGTTGAGATTTATCTCCGCAAAATTCACCGCCCTGCCCACGGTCAGTAGGGGACACCGATGGGCTTGGAAAGACCGCCGTCCGTCGGATGGAACGTTAAGCCGTGGCCCCGTGTGCGGGAGAGCCATACCCTGTGCACGTTAAAGAACAGACTGGATGACCTTGACGGGAGGCTACCATCTGTCTCCCAACAGCTGTTCCAGTGGGTCCCCTCCCCCAACCTTCTCTGAGCCTTCGGGGTCCTTGTGGCCTGGTCATTTAGCCCATGGTGTGCAAAAAAGTGCCGCTCAGAGGTAAAACAACCCAACCCAACCCTTACAAATTTCGCTACCCCTCTACTACTAAGACAACTATTAATTTTAAAAATAAATTGATTGATATTAAATAGAAGGTGTAATAAATTGATTGATATTAAATAGAAGGGATATCCCCAACTATTATTACCATGCTAACCATTATTTTCATTACTATTATAACTCATTTATTATTATCACGGTAATGATCTTCATTATTAAGAAAAATGGGGGAGGGAAATAATTAGCCGAAAATTATATATAGTGTTTTGTGAAATACTTAGTGAATTTATTCTGTTTTCTGCAGATATTTAGGTTTGTGGGTCAAGAAAAAAAAAGTAAAAAGAAAGGTCAGTTTAACCAAGAAAAAAACTGTAACCATCATTATTATGATAATAACCCTAACCTTCATTAATCAGATTAAAAAAACATCAGTGTTCACTCCTACCATAACTATCAACACTACATTAATACCTAGGGGGCGGGGGTGGCTCAGTCGGTAGCGCGCCAGGCTCGTAATCTGTAGTTCCCAGGTTTGAGTCCCAACTTGGTCAGCGTTGAGATTTATCTCCGCAAAATTCCCCGCCCTGCCCACGGTCACTAGGGGACACCGATGGGCTTGTAAAGGCCGCCGTCTGTCGGATGGGACGTTAAGCCGTGGCCCCGTATGCGGGAGAGCCATACCCTGTGCACGTTAAAGAACAATCTGGATGGCCTTGACGGGAGGCCATCCAGGTCCCCACTGGAACAGCTGTTGGGAGACAGATGGTAATCTGTCTCCCAACAGCTGTTCCAGTGGGTCCCCTCCCCCAACCTTCTCTGAGCCTTCGGGGTCCTTGTGACCTGGCCATTTAGCCCATGGTGTGCAAAAAAGTGCCGCTCAGAGGTAAAACAACCCAACCCAATACAGTAATACCTCTCACGACTTATTCCTGCTACCATGACAACTCTTTTTTTTTTAAACCTTGATTCAATTTTAATATGCAACAGATCTCCCTGAGAGCGTTTCTTGCTACGTAGAGCAGATTATTTCAACCTCACCGGAATAAGAATCAAGAAGGAAAAAAAAAAATCATCGTTCGTGTTTCTCTTTATTATCAGAAATGACGATTCACGCACAGAGCGAAAAATTCCCTCCCCTCTGACGTCATCTTTTCGATTATCAGCGAAATCCTCTTCCTCTGCAATGTGAATCGCCCATCACTTCAATCTCTCTTCCTCTTCCACTTCATCTTCTCAAAGCTTCCACTTTTCGCTTCTTTTTTTTTAAAAGCCGTCTCCACCCACTTATTTCACAAAGCGATAATTAATCCACAAATGCGCCATCCCCTCCAGACATAAAAGCGGCCCTCTTGTTGTTGTTACTTCTGTTGCCGCCATTTGCACTCCCCCCCCCCACTTACACACTCCCCATCTCACCTCACAAAGCACGAGACTCGGGAGATCACCCTCCCCATCATTTTCTCTCTTTTTTTTATATTTTATTCATCTTCTCTCCAGTCAATAAACTTTTCGCACGCACGCAAATCTATTCTCTGCAGCCAATGGGCGGTCTCTATTCCAACGCACTTCTGATTGGCTCGCTTTTAATTAATTCCCACGCATGGTTTACCTAGCGAGAAATAAAAAAGAGCACCTCCCCCTCCCCCCCAGACACACAACCCCTCCTTCTCTTTCCATTCCCACTTTTTTTGCTTTAAACAACAATTCATATGTTTAGATTCTGCCGCTGACTTTATAGATATTTTCGATGTATTTCCTTCGACACATACAAGCTTCCCCAATTCCTAAAATTAAACTTGAATTTGCCTTCTCCGCCCTCCATCCCCCCCCCCCACAAAAAAAATCCTCCACGGCATCTAAAGAAGGAAATCGCCTCTCTCTACAAATTACTAATTTTGCTCCAATTTCAAATGATGAGGCAAGAACAAATAGCGACACAGAATTTGGCACGCAAGGGGGAAGGGGCTCTCTCCCAACCTCTCAAATCCCCCCCCCTCAACTTTTTCTCATCTCCTCCCTCCAGCCGATCCCCCCCCCCCCCCCTACTTCTTCCATTGTTCCCGACTCAAACTTAAAGAGGCCTCGACAAAGTAATTGGTTGGCTGCCGTGTTCTTCAACCGAAACCTTCCACGCCAGAGGTAAATGGTAATTGCGCTATTCATTAGGTTCGGCCGGCTGTTCGCCTTACCTAACCCCCTACCTGGCCCGTGACAGTAACGAGGAACTCATAATAACTATATAATCATTGCTTTAAAAAAATGTATTTTGGCTCCGAGCACACAAGATAGGTACGGACCCGAAAGAAGTGAAAAAAAAACAACAACTCTGACTTTTATGTACACTGTGTCCTACATTACCATTGGATGGAAAAGGAGGCAGTCGAGTAATTGTTAATCACTGCCAGTCAACAAAGCCAATTGGCAACCTAAACATGCGATTCACGTGTGACAGCTGTTGCTACGATGGTGACGCCTGAAAAGCTTTGAATGTCACTGGTTTCCGCGTGTGCAATCCGACGGGTTGCTGATGCCGAACGGCGTTGACGTTTTGGGGGAAGTTGGGCTCACTTCGAGGTTTATTCGCCGGTGGTGAAAAGATTTCAACACGACGGCTATCAACGGAATTGATCTGAGCGTTTGCATCTGATAACAAGCAGCCAGCAATAGATCATCTGAGTGCATATCTGCAGAGATCATCTTATCTGATTTTCGCGACGAAAATTCTGGATGTGGTCCAAAAACACACTGACTAATGAAGTTACTTGCTTTCTCGTCTCTGCTATTCTTTGAAATGATAACTTACTTCGGGGAACGACTATTTTTTTTTCATTACCGTCCCATGGCCGAGTGGTTAGCGCGCTTGGCTACTGATCTAAGGAACCTGGTTCGAGCCCCGAGTAAGGCATGGACGTATGTGTCGTTTTTCTGCTGAGGTCCTGCCATCCTCTCAGACCTTCTACATTGGCACATAAACTGATATGCTCCTGACAAAACTTCTGTTGCAAGTAGCTGCTTGAGGGGGTATTTATTTTTATTATTTTTATTTAAGTTGTTGAATAACTTCTATGTGTGATCCGCATTATCACATCGCGAGTTTTTAAAATCATTTAGCTAATCTGTACCACTCAAATTATCCATAGCTCTGCTGCCTACATCATCTGTAATCACCAATATCATCTGTAAAACTACCTTAGAACTTTTTGCAATTTTTCATTTTCTTGCGAGGCTTTACAGGAGGCTTTGTTGTTTGATCTAAAATACAAAAAAAAAAATTTAAGATTAAGTTTATAGTTGGGTTGTTTTACCTCTGAGCGGCACTTTTTGCACACCATGGGCTAAATGGCCAGGTCATATGGACCCCGAAGGCTCAGAGAAGGTTGGGGGAGGAAACCCACTGGAACAGTTGTTGGGAGACAGATGGTAGCCTCCCGTCAAGGCCATCCAGCGTGTTCTTTAACGTTGGGTTGTTTTACCTCTGAGCGGCACTTTCATGCACACCATGGGCTAAATGACCAGGTCACAAGGACCCCGATGGCTCAGAAAAGGTTGGGGGAGGGGACCCACTGGAACAGTTGTTGGGAGACAGATGGTAGCCTCCCGTCAAGGCCATCCAGCGTGTTCTTTACGTTGGGTTGTTTTACCTCTGAGCGGCACTTTTTTGCATACCATGGGCTAAATGACCAGGTCACAAGGACCCCGAAGGCTCAGAAAAGGTTGGGGGAGGAAACCCACTGGAACAGCTGTTGGGAGACAGATGGTAGCCTCCCGTCAAGGCCATCCAGCGTGTTCTTTAACGTTGGGTTGTTTTACCTCTGAGCGGCACTTTTATGCACACCATGGGCTAAATGACCAGGTCACAAGGACCCCGAAGGCTCAGAAAATGTTGGGGGAGGGGACCCACTGTCCTTAGATCAGTCCCCCAAATGTTGGGGGAGGGGAGTTGTTGGGAGACAGATGGTAGCCTCCCGTCAAGGCCATCCAGCGTGTTCTTTAACGTGCACAGGGTATGGCTCTCTCCCGCACACGGGGCCACGGCTTAACGTCCCATCCGACGGAGGGCGGCCTTTCCAAGCCTATCGGTGTCCCCTACTGACAGTGGGCAGGGCGAGGAGTTTTGCGGAGATAGGTCTCAACGCTGACCCAGCTGGGACTCGAACCTGGGAAGTGCAGATTAGGAGCCTGGCGCAATGCAGATTACAAACCTGGCGCGCTACCGACTGAGCCATCCCCGCCCCCAGGTCACAAGGACTCCGAGAATTCAGTGAAGGTTGGGAGAAGGGGACCCACTGGACAATTGTTAGGAGACAGATGATAGTATCCCGTAAAAGTCATCCAGTGTGTTCTTTAATATGCCCACTCTATGGCTTTCCTGCTCGCGAGCCAACGGATTTATGTATGATCCGACGGACGGCGGTCTTTCAAAGTACATCACTGTCCCCTTTCTGAGTGAGACGAGCCGCGTTGGTTAAATCGTACATTTACAGATATGGAATAATTTCAAAAAAAAATCATAAAGTTTCGCAGCACAACAGAATACATTAATACGAGTTTCCTCAGAAATTTTAATTCCGAAATTACGGATTTTATCTTTTGGCTTCCCCTCTTACGTAAAGTGGTACAGACTATTTACGTCCGCAGAGGGGGCAAACGAGGCACTCCCCTCCCCGGGGATCGAGTAAAAATTCTTGCTTCCTTTATATTGTAAATTTATAAACATTATGTATGTGCTTTTGTATTGATGCAATACTGTATTCTATAATCTACTTGTGAAAAACAACAACAAAATAATTAAATAATTAAATAAAAATTTATTGATGCAATTATTTGTCTCCAAGCTTTGCCCTCCCCCCCCCCCCTTGGAAAATTTTTTGCGGACGCCCATGTTACAGACAGAACACTTTTGGCAACAGACTGTATGCAACTCTCTACGATTTGTTCGAGTCCCAGCTGGGTCAGTGTTGAGATTTATCTCCGCAAAATTCCCCGCCCTGTCCACGGTCAGTAGGGGACACCGATGGGCTTAGAAAGGCCGCCGTCCGTCGGATGGGACGTTAAGCCGTGGCCCCGTGTGCGGGAGAGCCATACCCTGTGCACGTTAAAAAACACGCTGGATGGCCTTGACGGGAGGCTACCATCTGTCTCCCAACAGCTGTTCCAGTGGGTCCCCTCCCCCAACCTTCTCTGAGCCTTCGGGGTCCTTGTGACCTGGTCATTTAGCCTATGGTGTACGTAAAAGTGCCGCTCAGAGGTAAAACAACCCAACGTTAAAGAACACGCTGTATGGCCTTGACGGGAGGCTACCATCTGTCTCCCAACAGCTGTTCCAGTGGGTCCCCTCCCCCAACGTTCTCTGAGCCTTCGGGGTCCATGTGACCTGGCCATTTAGCCCATGGTGTGCAAAAAAGTGCCGCTCAGAGGTAAAACAACCCAACGTTAAAGAACACGCTGGATGGCCTTGACGGGAGGCTACCATCTGTCTCCCAACAGCTGTTCCAGTGGGTCCCCTCCCCCAACCTTCTCTGAGCCTTCGGGGTCCTTGTGACCTGGCCATTTAGCCCATGGTGTGCAAAAAAGTGCCGCTCAGAGGTAAAACAACCCAACCCAACTCTACGATTTATTCGGTCTGGAAAATGCACGTACCACGGACTGACGAAAACCAAATTCCTACGTCAGCTACATCGCTATTTTGCGCGGAAGATTTATTTCAATGCTTCGAAAGTGACTCGAAAAAGCAAAATGGGACCGACTCTAATAATTTATCGCGTGCTAAGAGCGCTTATTAATCACGTGCGTGAGCTGCAACAAAGAATCTGTTATGACGGCGACAATGCAAATTGCCGGTGAAGGAACATGGCAACGCAACAATGTCGCGGACAATGTCTCCCACACGCAACAAATGCTGGAAGCCTTCTCGCTACATCAATGACACCGACGTGGCGAAAAGGCGCGCTCCTTCGTAATAATATCGCGTGGAACGTGATAAATCATTCGCTAGAATTACGGCCGCAGTTCGCTTAACCGAGGAAGATATTTTGGAACTTGACTGTCTTCCAATGATAGCGGAATAGCAGAACTAAATGAGGCGCCTATATTTAGATCGTTTTTAAAGAGCAGCGCTTAAGCCACGATTCGTTGTTCCATTGGGATGCTTCAATGAGTGTCATGCTTCTTCGAACTGGAGGGGGGAGGGGGGAACAAAAAATTGCTTGACACACAAAATGAGTGATTAGCAAAAATAAAAATAACGGATGAGTCTTAAAATAATGAACGTCTTAGTTAATAGAAGAATAAAGTTGAACTGGGGTGAGTTCTTTTAAGTCTGAGCGGCATTTTTTTTTTGCATACAATGAGCTAAATAGCCAAGTCATAAAGACCCCGAAGGTTCAGAGAAGGGAGGGGACTCACTAGAAGCTGTTAGGAGGCAGATGGTAGCCTCCTCTCAAAGCCATCCAGCGTATTCTTTAGCGTGCACAGGGCATGACTCTGCCGCAGATGGAACCACGGCTTAAAATTCCACCTAACGGACGGTGGTCTTTCGAAGATCACCTGTGCCATCTACTGATAGAGGGCGGGAAGTTTTGAGGAGATAAATCTCAACGTTGGACCAGCTGGGACTCGAACCTGGGAACTACAGATTAGGAGCCTGGCGCGCTACCGACTGAGCTACCACCGCCCCAAGTTGAACTGCTTGAACAAGACACGAACTTCTGTTAGGCCTCCGTTGCCAGATCGTCTCTCAACGTTTGATATTTTAACGGGACTTTTGTCAGACCTATCATGGGATATATATTCATGGGAGACTTCCATTCTTTCCTGACAGCTGTTCAGCGCTCCCCCCCCCCCTCTCTCTCTCTCTCAACCTTGTCAGAACCCTTCTGACCTGACCATTTAACCCATTGTGTGCAAAAAAAAGTGCTGCTCAGAGGTAAAACAACCCAATTTACACCTATTAGTCATATTTTTACGATATCTACCGTCATTCTCCGAAAATAAGACCTCTTACATTAAGTTTTACTCCAAAAGACGCATTAGGGCTTATTTTCAAAGGATCTTAATTTTTCATGTACAACAATCTACATTTATTCATGTACAAAAATCTACATTTATTCAAATGCAGTCATGTCAACTTCTTCTGGAATATCATCATAATTCTCCAAACCCCGAATTCCGGCCTGAATTTCTTGCGACTTCCGTTTCCTGTAGAACCATTGGCCCCAATCTATTATGTCAAGCAATAGATTATAATTAAGTATTTACAAATACTTCATTATAATTTATATTATCATTTAATGTCAATAATATTATTTATATATATTTAATAATATATTAATATTATTATTTTATAACTGAATACGTCCGTCGTGTGTTGCAACGGACGTAATAAATGCGTGCGCCTGGCTGACGATCTTAACTGGGGCTTATTTTTGGGGTAGGGCTTATATTACGAGCATCCTGAAAAATCATGCTAGGGCTTATTTTCCGTTAGGTCTTATTTTCGGGGAAATATATTAGCCATTCTGTTTTCTGATGTTATTCTAGACTAAGGTTACCTATAAAGGGTCTTTTTCTGTCGTTATTTTATGTGCCATTATTTTGTGTGGAACTAAATGTCCATCTTAGTCAAAAATTTATGTTTAACAAAAAAAAAATTATCTTATACAGTGTGATGTCGAAATTATTCTTTTTCTTAAATAATAAAATTCTTTGTACAAATCTGCTAAATTTTACAAAAAATGTGATAAATCGTGTAATAAAAAATAAAATAAATACCCCTTCAAGCAGCTGCTTGCCACAGAGGTCTGACAGGAGCCTGTCAGTTTATATGCCATAGTAGAAGGTCTGAGAGGATGGCAGGACCTCAGCAGAAAACCGACACAAGCAGCCATGCCTTACTCAGGGCTCGAACCCAGGTCCCTTAGATCAACAAACAGCCATGCCTTACCCGGGGCTCGAACCCAGGTCCCTTAGATCAGTAGCCAAGCGCGCTAACCACTCGGCCATGGGACGGCTGTAAATCGTGTAAAAACTGTAAATGAAACAGCAGGCTGAAAAAAAATTGTTTCCTACATAAAAATTCAATTATTTTATGAGAGAAAATGTTTACGATTTCTAACTCGTTATAAATGACGTAGGAAGTGTCCATTTTATTCCGACGACTGAATTAAAATTTCAATGAAGGATTGGATTGTTTTACCTCTGAGCGGCACTTTTTTGCACACCATGAGCTAAATGGCCAGGCCACAAGGACCCCGAAGGCTCAGAGAAGGTTGTGGGAAGGGACCCACTGGAACAGCTGTTGGGAGACAGATGGTAGCCTCCCGTCAAGGCCATCCAGCGTGTTCTTTAACGTGCACAGGGTATGGCTCTCCCGCACACGGGGCCACGGCTTAACGTCCCATCCGACGGACGGCGGCCTTTCCAAGCCCATCGATGTCCCCTACTGACCGTGGGTAGGGCGGGGAATTTTGCGGAGATAAATCTCAACGCTGACCCAGCTGGGACTCGAACCTGGGAACTACAGATTACGAGCCTGGCACGTTACCGACTGAGCCACCCCCGCCCCATTCAATGAAGGAAATTTTCGTGTCTGGTGAGGAAACATTTCATACAGACGTCGATTTCCTGATTCAGACAGGGTCCTTTCTCGTCTCTGCTCTCCCGACCGATGCGTTTCCAAAGCGAGATCCCCTCCCATTTATTGAATGAGAAATCCCCCCCCCTTCCAAATGTCGCCAAGCGGTCGATTTCGCTTGCTAAACTTCCAAGATCCGTTATGATGATGTCACTGCTACGCTACGAAACTGGAAGGTAAATGGCATCATTTTTTTTCCTTTATACCTTTTAAAGTTTTGAAACTTTTTTCTCTCCCACTTCGCGAAGAGTTCTTTCCTTCCTGCTCTTAGAATTCCATAGTGAGGAGGGATTTTTTTCCCCCCAGTAATGGATCTAGACTGGATAATAGTCCGATCTAGATCAGAAAACTTTGAGAGATACTTTTCAAAGTCCGATGTTATCCCCTGCTATATCACATTGAAAAAGCACGTGGAAGGATGCCAATATTTCGGTCGGCGGCCATCGTTTCCTCTATTCTCAACTCTGAATCGATAGCCAAAAAAAATGTTATTTTGATTTAGGAATGATACCTAAAAAAGAAAGATTTTTTGGTTGTTATGTTATATATTTTTATTTTTAAAATTATTTTGTACAACAATGTGAAATGAGGATTTTAACAAAAACCGTGTCCAGTCGTAAATTATGAAATCATTATGTTTACAGTAGAGAAGTTTGGGGGAGGAGACCAACTGGACAGCAGCTGAGAGACAGACGGTAGCCTCCCGTCAAGGCTATCCAGTGTGTTCTTTAACAGACACGGGATATAGCTCTCTACCTCACACAGGGCCACGGCTTAGCGTCTCATTCGAAGGACGGCGAGTTTTCTAAGCCCAGTGGTGTACCCTACTGACCGTGGGCGGAAGGAGAGCTGTGTACCAATCCCTAGTGATGATGCACAGAACCGGCCAGGTCTAGCACCTAATGTCCGACCCTGCCTTCTCGTGGTGCAGGCCGTTAGTACCTTTCAAAAGAGATATTCTCTTTTGGAAGGGAACGGAAGGGGAGGGCTGCCAGTTCAGTATGGCCTACTGATCTGGTCATCTATGGCCACTTTTTTCTTTTTTTTTTCAAACCTGCTGAGGAGTGGTCAACTTTACATGGTCCTGGTGCTGACCATCTGTACCTACTAGACTGGACTTGTTTATGGATTTGAGCTTGATTATGGATCCTGGACTTGCTGCACTGGTGGGCCTCTGTTGAGGGAGAGTCTGCCGCTGTGTTTTCTGTTTGCTTCTGGGTTGCCAGCTCTAAGTGAACAGAGGCATGGGATACCTTATATCAGCTGGTGGATAATCCTATTCAGAGGCCATCGCAGGTACCTGAACCTTACTTAGCTAGTTGGGCATCGTCAAGCCTAAACTGGAGTAATGCGTCTCAGGCAGGCCATGTGGCTCTTGAAAAAGTCCACTTGAAAAGGTGGTGCCTGAAGTTCCTACCAGCATCGGTGACTTCAGCCTTTAGCGAAGGAGGAACAGGTCTTTGCCCCATGCCTGCGATCAGGGGGCTGTTTGATATTGTTGGCCCTACCAATGTCAATAAACCTAATTTCTTTAAAAATCCTACTAATCACTTTCTCTCTGCAGGAAAGTGGAACGTGAGGACAATACATAGAGATTATTCTCTTGATGTCCTCATGCAGGAATTCCAGCGCTATAACCTAGATATTCTAGGCTTGCAAGAGACCAGATGGACAGGTAAAGGTGAGATACTTAAAAATAACTTTAAATTTCTCTTTACAGGGAGGGAGGATGGAAAGCATCACCAAGGAGTGGGTCTGCTGCTCAGCAGACATGCTAGTGATGCTCTTCTAGGATATGAGTGCATTAATGAAAGGTTTCTTACAGCAAACTTTCAGACAAGCATTAAAGACTTGAATGTTATCTGCTGTTATGCCCTCACTGAGGATTCTGATCAGGATGAGAAGGATAGGTTTTACGGACAACTTCAGGATATTTTGAATTCTGTCAAGAAAGGAGATATTACCCTTGTTCTTGGTGACTTCAATGCCAAAGTTGGTACTGACTCTGATCTTTGGGGAGGGGTGATAGGCCCTTTTGGTATTGGTAGCTGCAATGGCAATGGGCAACGTCTCCTACAGGTAAGTAAACTCAATGGTTTCAGAATAACTAACACATATTACAAACACCGCGACATACATAAATACACATGGGTTTCACCTGATGGGCTGCATAGGAATATGATTGATTATATATTAATTAACAGCAAATGGGCTAGTTCTGTTAGAAATACTAGGGCATATAGGGGAGCTGAAATTGGATCTGACCATTACTTTATTAAAAGTGTCTTGCAACTTGAACTTAAAAAGTGTTGTGCTAGGGTTAAAAAATTTACCTTTAATACTGAAGCTCTGAAAGACCCAGTTATAGCTAAAGCTTACCATGATAGGTTACTTAGTCATTATGACAGTCATGGTTTGCTTAATACTGAAGTTGAGGAAGAATGGGGCCATTTTAAACAGGCTTTTTTGGAAACTAACAGTACTCTTTTAGGAAAAAAGGAGCAGAGGAGACAGAATTATTTAAGTGATAAGGCAATTGAGCTCATTTCAGGAAGAAGGAACTGCAGGAATGTCCTTAATCAGTACCCTACTAGTCCTAATAGAAAAGATTACAGAGAGCTTAATAAACGTGTAAAGGATCAGTTAGCTACTGATAAAAATCTTTGGCTTGATAGCTTGGCTGACAAAGCTGAGGAAGCAGTTAGGCAGCACAACAGCAGAGAGCTGTACCAGATAGTTAATGTTTTATGTGGTAGAAAACGGACAGGCATACAGGGATTGAAGGATAAACAAGGTAAGGTTATAGAAGGTGAGGATTCTCTCATGGCTAGGTGGGCTGAGCATTTCAGTGATGTTCCAAACAATGTGGTTAGTTCTACTCCCATTGTTTGTAATGATGATAGATGCATTGGCAGCTTTAATGTTGGCCCTATAACACAATCTGAAGTTAGTTTGGCTATCTCTAAACTTAAACTTCATAAATCCCCAGGGGTAGATGAAATTAATGCAGAAATGCTCAGAGCTGGGAATGTTTTGGTTACCACTCGGATGACTGAAATTTTGAATAACTTTTATGATAAAGGCATGGTTCCTAAAGATTTTACCAGAGCTATTATTATCCCTATTTTCAAAAAAGGTGATCGCAGTTCTTGGTATCAGCCTACTCTCTGTTCCAGGTAAAGTTCTTTCCATGATTGTGCTTAATAGAATTAAGAATCTGGTTGACAGGCAATTGCGTGATGAGCAATGTGGATTCAGAAGTGGTAGGGGATGTGTACATCAGATATTTTCACTTAGGCAGATTCTTGAGAAATGTTTAGAGTTTCAGAAACCTTTGGTTGCTAGCTTTGTTGATTTCAAAAAGGCTTTCGACTCTGTTGATCGTCATAATTTGTGGTTGATTGTGAGATCATATGGTATACCAGACAAGTTAGTTAACATAATGAAAGCTCTCTATAATAACACTGAGTCCTGTGTGAGAGTTGGTAAGTCTTGTAGCAATTGGTTTAGCATTACGTCTGGTGTTCGACAAGGGTGCATTTTGTCTCCTTTTCTCTTTAGTTTGGTTGTTGATTATATTATGCGAAATTCACTTCGAGGGAAAGATTTTGGCCTTAAATGGGCTGGAGATACGAAAATTTCTGATTTAGATTATGCTGATGATTTAATCCTTTTGGCAAATGATGTTGATGAGATGAACTCTTTCATTCGAGCTGTTGATGAGACTGGTAGTAGAGTAGGTTTGGTTATAAACAGAGAGAAAACTAAAGTGATGAAAATTGGTGAGGCAGGTTGTGATTCAGTTAATCTGAATGGTTGCAGTCTTGAGCAGGTGTCACAGTTTAATTACCTTGGGAGCTATGTAACTGATACTGGTGATGTGCGGCATGAGATTAACAGACGAATAGGTATTGCTGCCGGGACTTTTAAGAATCTATGGAGATTGTGGAGAAATAGGCGTATACACCTAAAGACTAAAATTAGACTGTATAATAGTTTGGTTCTTTCTAGGGTTAGTTATGGTAGTGAAACGTGGACGCTGTGTAAACAAGATAACAGGAAACTAGATGCTTTTGATTCTAGATGCTTACGCAGTATCTTGGGTATTAGGTGGTTTAACTTTGTAACTAATGATGAGGTTAGGCAAAGGAGTCTGCAACCTCCTTTAAGCAGCATATTGTGCAGAGAGAGACTCCGCTGGTTAGGCCATGTTGCCCGTATGGATAATTATAGATTGGCGAATAGGGTTATGAACAGTGTGCCTAAAGGCCTCAGAAAGAAGGGGAGACCTAGGATGCGGTGGGCAGACAATGTCAAACAGGACCTTGTTAGAATTGGTGTGCAGTGGCCAGATGCAGCAAATGTAGCTCAGGACAGATATGCTTGGAGAATTAAACTGCGTGGTCTGGTTGGACCTCCGTAGCCCATGGCTGCTTGATGATGATGATAATGATGATGATGAAATATCAAAGCTTGGCCTAGTTGGGACTCGAACCTGAGAACTACAGATTATAAATCGCGCGCTACAGACTGAGCCATCCCGCCTCTACTTTATCCGGGGCTCGAACCCAGATCCCTTTGCTCCACAGCTGCAATACTAAACTATTTATAGTAGGCGTATACTTGGGTGCGGGAGGAGCCAATAACAAGTCCAAGCCCCCACCATCACAGATTTCTAGGAGGTAAAAAAGTTTTAAAACATTAAGATTATAATGAATTTTTCGTGCATATTATTCTATCTTAACCAGCACAATATTCTATTACACCTAGTAATATGCTTTATCAGAATAAAAATTATTACATCTATATCAAATATTTTCTTCCGCCACCAATTGTTTTATTTTGGGATTCTCCCAAAAGACATTTTCCAGTTACTTGTTTGATTTATGGCGAGTGATAAATATAAGTTTACAGCTTGTGAAAAATGCGAAAATATATTCGAAAGCATATTAAACAAAAAAAAAACATAACCGTCGCTATGGCCTGGTGATCCCCTTAACCTGTGACCCCCGAACCTATAAAGGTCCACCGATGGGCTTGGAAAGGCTGCCGCCGTCGGATGGGACGTTAAACCGTGGCTCCGTGTGTGGGAGAGCCACACCCTGTGCACGTTAAAGAACACGCTGGATGTCCTTGACGGGAGGCTACCATCTGTCTCCCAACAGCTGTTCCAGTGAGTCCCCTCCCCCAACCTTCTCTGAGCTTTCGGGGTCCTTGTAACCTGACCATTTAGCCCACGGTGTGCAAAAAAATGCCGCTCAGAGGTAAAACACCCAACCCATAAGGGTCTATGAAGGTAGTAACGGAGGTCCCCAGCTGTGTTTAATATTTTAGAAAGCTCCAAAGGAAGATACCATCACTACATAACCGCGATAAGGTTTATTGCTTTTGGCTGGAATTATATCAATTCAGTATGGCAACACTGGATATCTGATGCTAATCAAAATGGCTGTTGATGAGATAAGAATTTCGTCAAATTTCTCCACTCAAAGGTTTAAATTCAAATTTCAAAATAGCCAATAAATGAACAGAACTAGAGATATAAGCCATTCTTGATACTTTCATAGAGTTCTAGTAGCGAGTATCTATACTGTATTTTAGCTAAAATATGTCAGATAACGATGGGAAGAGATTCTACAGAAGGAGTTAGGTTCGTATGAGATGGGGGGGGGGCGTATAAAGTGCGGGAAACCATTGGCTTAGCGGTCAATGCCCCCCTTGGCTGTGGAACAAAGATAGCTGAGTTCAAATTCGGTATAAGGCATTCGTACGCTCTTTTTGGCATTATCTTTTGCTGCTGAGAATATTTTTAATATATTGCTGCACTGCCCAAGGAGCAATTTATTTTGTGTGGTTGAATAAAAATAAAAAAATAATAAATACCCCCTCTGCTTGCCACAGAGGTCTGACAGGAGCCTGTCAGTTTATATGCCATAGTAGAAGGTCTGAGAAGATGGCAGGACCTTAGCAGAAAAACAACACACACAACCATGCCTTACCCGGGGCTCGAACCCAGGTCCCTTAGATCAGTAGCCAAGCGTGCTAACCACTCGGCCATGGTTGAATAAAGCGGTGAATTATGCTCTGATCTAAGGGTTGGGTTGGGTTGTTTTACCTCTGAGCGGCACTTTTTTGCACACCATGGGCTAAATGGCCAGGTCACATGGACCCCGAAGGCTCAGAGAAGGTTGGGGGAGGGGACCCACTGGAACAGCTGTTGGGAGACAGATGGTGGCCTCCCGTCAAGGCCATCCAGCGTGTTCTTTAACGTGCACAGGGTATGGCTCTCCCGCACACGGGGCCACTGCTTAACGTCTCATCCGACGGACGGCGGCCTTTCCAAGCCCATCGGTGTCCCCTACTGATCGTGGGCAGGGCGAGGAATTTTGCGGAGATAAATCTCAACGCTGACCCAGCTGGGACTCGAACCTGGGAACTACAGATTACGAGCCTGGCGCGCTACCGACTGAGCCACCCCCGCCCCACTGATCTAAGGGACCTGGGTTCGAGTCCCGGGTAAAGCATGGATGTTCGTGTTGTTTTCTGCTGAGGTCCTGCCATCCTCTCAGATCTTCTACTGTGACCTATAAACTGACAGGCTACTGTCAGACCTTTATGGCAAGCAGCTGCTTGAGCGTTTTATATATATATATATAAAGGTGGGTGTCGACAGAGCCCCACTATTACAGAAGATAAGGGATTAGAAGGAAAAAACTGGCAACCTTCGTGTCACGTGACACGAAGGTTGCCAGATCACTAATTTTTTTAAAAAAAACGTTCACAGATATTTTTCCTGAATTCTGTAATCAACTACAGTGTTGGGATATTTTTTTGAGCGACTGTACCTGGCTGTTGTTCTATTCACGAACATTAGATTGAGTCTGTTGGCGAAAATAGAGCTGTCGCCAAGAGAGGTGAAAGGCATTATGGTCACATATTTCAACTGAAATTGAAATGTGCACGAAGACTCAAGCAACAGATTCATCGTCAGATGGATGACACGGACGAATGGCGAAGCGAAAAGGAGGATTTCAGATGATACAGAAGAAATGCAAAGTGCGTGATCACGTTTCCGCGACAGGTGCTAAAACAGGATGTTTTCGTTTTAAAGAATTTCAACGTGGCATTTTTCCATTTCGGAGCAAAAATGTGGGAAGAGGGGCATTCAAGAGGAAATTTACACTCCAAACAAGTGTTTTCGGGTAAAAATGAATGATGCTCAGTCGGTAGCGCGCCAGGCTCGTAATCTGCAGTTCCCAAATTCGAATCCCACCTGAGCCAACTTTGAGATTTATCTCCGCTAAAACTCCTATGGGGCGGGGGTGGCTCAGTCGGTAGCGCGCCAGGCTCGTATTCTGAAGTTCCCAGGTTCGAGTCCCTGCTGGGTCAGCGTTAAGATTTATCTCCGCAAAATTCCCCGCCCTGCCCACGGTCAGTAGGGGACACCGATGGGCTTGGAAAGGCCGCCGTCCGTCGGATGGGACGTTAAGCCGTGGCCCCGTGTGCGGGAGAGCCATACCCTGTGCATGTTAAAGAACACGCTGGATGGCCTTGACGGGAGGCTACCATCTGTCTCCCAACAGCTGTTCCAGTGGGTCCCCTCCCCCAACCTTCTCTGAGCCTTCTTCGGGGTCCATGTGATCTGGCCATTTAGCCCATGGTGTGCAAAAAAGTGCCGTTCAGAGGTAAAACAACACAACCCAACTAAAATTCCTCCCCCCTCCCCCCCGACTTGTCATCGATCAGTAGGGGACACCGATGGGCTTGGACGAATGCCACCGCGCTCGGGTGGGACGTTAAGCCATTACTCCGTGTGCGGGAACCTTTTCTGAGCCCTCGAGATCCTCGTGACCTGACCATTTAGTCCATTGTGTGCAAAAAAAGTGATTCTCAGGGGTAAAACAACTCAATTTGGGGAAACAAATATTTTTTTCATTTGAAGGTTTGAATTGCAGTGTCATAGAAATGTTCAAAACTAATGTTACTCTTGTACAGTCGCTCAAAAAGGTATCCGAACGCTATGGTTGATTAGAGAATTCAGGAAAAATATCTGACAACGATTCTTTTAGAAATCAGTGATCTGGCAAGCTTCGTGTCACGTGACACGAAGATTGCTGAATCGCTAATTTCTAAAAAAACATCGTTGCCAGATATTTTTTCTGAATTTTGTAATCAACCATAGTGTTCGGATATTTTTTTGAGCGACTGTAACACTAATGGCGAACATAGATGGCCCAATTCCAATTATCACGAAACGTTTTGAAAGATATGATCTAATTCTCTAAATATTTGTTTTCGCGCAGAAATGGTAAATCAAACACTTAAACCCCTTTCTCTTCACTCCCTAATTCAAAAAATGATTATTCATATTTTTAAAAGGCATCTTTTGGTAATGTAAGCTCTGTGGTTGTGTTTTAAAAGCCTGAGCGTTAACGTTTACATTAAAGTTTATCACTGATGGTGGTTGGTTGTTTCACCTCTGAGCGGCACTTTTTTGCACACCATGGGCTAAATGGTCAGGTCACATGGACCCCGAAGGCTCAGAGAAGGTTGGGGGAGGGGACCCACTGGAACAGCTGTTGGGAGACAGATGGTAGCCTCCCGTCAAGGCCATCCAGCGTGTTCTTTAACGTGCACAGGGTATGGCTCTCCCGCACACGGGGCCACGGCTTAACGTCCCATCCGACGGACGGCGGCCTTTCCAAGCCCATCTGTGTCCCCTACTGACCGTGGGCAGGGCGGGGAATTTTTGCGGAGATAAATCTCAACGCTGACCCAGCGGGCACTACAGATTACGAGCCTGGTGCGCTACCGATTGAGCCACCCCCGCCTTGATATTCTCTTGGAGTTCATATGATCTCATCATTTAGCCCACTTTGTGAAGTAAAAAAACTATCATTCAGAAATAAAAGAACCCATCCCTTCTTCGGAAGAACAGAAAAGAATTCGATAAACAAAATAAAATCCGAGAAAAGAACCGGAGGGCGACATTGTGAAAAGGTTTCTCATCAAGTCGATTCTTCACAAAGAGTACCCCTTTCGAAACCTCTTCAATATTCCCGTCTTCTTTCGAACTCTCACCTCTGTCCATCCCTTCTCCGTCGGCGCGAGCATTCCAACATCCACCGCCACCTCTTCAGGATCATCTCGAGGTTGCTGAAACATCCAGTGCAAGTCATTAAGCAAAGTAAACAACCAAATGTCAGATGTTTCTAGCAACCTCTGCTTCCGAATGAAACAGTATGAATTTGGATCCTAGTCAGGTGGGGTTGAGTGAGTGAGCGTGCGCTTCGAGATCTTGCCAGCTGGATACAAGCACGCGGTGAGAGAGAGCGAGTGATGGAGGAAACTGGCCCCTTGCCAGGTCGGTCTCAATCTCCGCAGCAAAACCTTGACAAAGTTCAAGCGGGGGGTTGTTTTCCGGCGCCCTCTACCTGCTACAACCTCCTTCATTAGGGTGTTACTTTTTCCGGGAGTAATTTAGTTCTGTTGGCTATCGTTTCTGACAACTGAGGAAGGAGAAGAAGAAAGTGATATCAAAACGTTGTTCGCGGGATCTTTCTTCAAGAGGAGCAGAGTTGAATAGAGAAAATGTAATGTGGAGTTAGAAATGGGATCCAGATTTACACGATCATCAACTCATTTTTTATCGTTGATTGTCTCTTTTCTAACCTGTTACCGTTGATGACGTCAGTAGGAAATTGTTACTCCGCGATGGTTTTAACGGCTGCAGGCAACGACAGGTAATTCTAAGGAGTTTCTTAAGTACAGTCGCTCAAAAAAGTATCCGAACACTATGGTTGATTACAGAATTCAGGAAAAATATCTGGAGCGTGTACAGCAACTGTACACGCTCCAGTTACCGTTCACAGCAAACTGGAGCGTGTGCAGTTACTACACACGCTCCAGGTTTGCTGTGAACGGTAACTGCACACGCTCCAGTTTGCTGTGAACGGTAACTGCACACGCTCAATATTTCCGTGAGTGAGCCCACACGATCTAGTATCAAAATAATATGACCACCTACAGTCGCTCAAAAAAGTATCCGAACACTGTAGTTGATTACAGAATTCAGAAAAAATATCTGGCAACGATTTTTTTTTTAGAAATTAGTGATCTGGCAATCCTTTTGTGTCACGTGATTACAGAATTCAGGAAAAATATCTGTAGCGTGTACAGCAACTGTACACGCTCCAGTTACCGTTCACGGCAAACTGCAGCGTGTGCAATTACTGCACACGCTCCAGTTTGCTGTGAACGGTAACTGAACACGCTCAATATTTCCGTGAGTGAGCCCACACGATCTAGTATCAAAATAATATGACCACCTACAGTAGCTCAAAAAAGTATCTGAACACTATGGTTGATTACAGAATTCAGAGAAAATATCTGGCAACGATTTCTTTTAGAAATTAGTGATCTGGCAACCTTGGTGAAACGTGACATTACTAAGGGGAGCTGAGGTTCCTAAGAATGTATATCGTAAGACAAGACTGATTTCGTGGAAGAGAATACAGATACAGAATGTGTAACAATGAACGATCTAAAATCGAAAGTTGGGCACTTTTTTTGCGCACAGTGGTCTAAATGAAGAATGACGAGCACCCCAAAGGACTCGGAGAATGTTGGGATAGGAATCCATTTGAGTGCTGTCCTTCAAGGCCATCCAGTGTGTTTTTTAATGTGGATGTCAAGGATGGCTGTCCTGTACACGGCGCAGCCATCCAGTGTGTTTTTTAATGTGGATGTCAAGGATGGCTGTCCTGTACACGGGGCCACGGCTTAACATGCTATCCGATCGTTATTGGTCTCTCTCCAAGCTCAATGTTGTCATCTTTATCATCGAGTGCAGAATTAGGGTTGGATTAAAAGAATTCTGAAAACTGGCCCAATTCGGACCAAAATCTGGCCCTTCGGGGTCCTTGTGACCTGGCCATTTAGTCCATGGTGTGCAAAAAAGTGCCGTTCAGAGATAAAACAACCCAAATCCACCAACGTAATCTTATGTCTGGTATTATGAGACCTCAAATCACAAATGCTTCCCTGAAGGCATCTGATCTGTTCTTGACATTTATTTTGACGATTAACTGTTTTAAAATATTTTATTTATTAATTTATTAATAACAGAATGAAGTTACCCTTGCTAAAAACGACTCATTGGAGTGAAAAAGGTCATAAATACAAATCGTACTCTAGTTATATAAATATCTACAATTCTTTTTTTTTTGTAAGGAACAATCAAAAATGATTTTAAATTTTAAATTTAAACTCCACGATAATTTTTCATGACATTTAAAATTCTTCATCCAACTCACTACCTGGAGAATGTTGCACGTGACTGATTTAGCAGTTTAAAATACTGCAAACAAGATTTAAACTGTTCGAATTAAAACGAATTCCGTGATCGCAAACATGGGTGGAAACCAGTAAATATCTAGATTCGATTATTACGCAAGTGTAAAAAAAACATATTGAACATTACCTTATATAAGTATATATATATATGATTCACTACAGTCTTAACTGAACTTGTAAAAAAAGCTGGCGCGTAACAAGGATGAGCTGGGTTTTTACCTCTGAGTGGCAACATTTTTGCACACAATGGGTTAAATGGCCAGGTCACAAGGACCCCAAAGTCTCAGAGAAGGTTGGAGGAGGGCACCCTCTGGAACAGTTGTTGGGAAACAGATGGTAGCCTCCCATCAAGGCCATCCAGCGTGTTTTCTAACGTGGACAGGGTATGGCTCTCCCGCACACGGGAGCCAAGGCTTAACGTCCCATCCGACGGACGACGACCTTTTCATGCCCATCAGTGTCCCTACTGGACCGTGGGCAGGGCGAGGATTTTTGACGATATAAATCTCAATGATTATATACAAAGTCAGCACTGACATCAGCACAAAGAAATGATCCAGGCAGAACTCAAACCTGGGAATTGCAGATTACGAGCCTGGCGCGCTAACAACTGTCCCGTATTCCAATACGGGATGTGAATTTGGAATTTTTTTCGCCCTTGCGTAATTGTTGCTACTAAATATCTTCTATAACTATCCCTATGTAAGTTGCATTGCTTCATAAACATAAGATACATATTTTAAAAATTTTGCTGTTTTGAAACTCTACTACTAAAACCAATGATAAATTGCTTCATAAATATGAGATATACGTTTAAAAAATTTACTTTTTTCTTTTGAATGTTCTGGATGATAAGTTTATGTATTTCCACTTTTAAAACCTTTTGCACAAGAGCACACACTTCGAAATGAGTGAAATAACACCACGATTCGGCTTCTCGAATTATGTGAAATAACACCACGATTCGGCTTCTCGAATTATGTGAAATAACACAACGATTCGGCTCCTCGAATTATATGAAATAACACCACGATTCGACTTCTCGAATTGAGTGAAATAACACCACGATTCGGCTCTTCCAATTGAGTGAAATAACACCACGATTCGGCTCCTCGAATTGAGTGAAATAACACCACGATTCGGCTCCTCGAACTGAGTGAAATAACACCACGATTCGGTTCTTCGAATTGAGTGAAATAACACCACGATTCGGCTCCTCGAATTGAGTGAAATAACACCACGATTCGGCTCCTCGAATTGAGTGAAATAACACCACGATTCGGCTCCTCGAATTGAGTGAAATAACACCACGATTCGGCTCCTCGAATTGAGTGAAATAACACCACGATTCGGCTCCTCGAATTGAGTGAAATAACACCACGATTCGGCTCCCCGAATTAAGTAAAATAACACCACGATTCGGCTTTTCGAATTGAGTGAAATAACACCACGATTCGGCTCCTTGAATTGAGTGACATAACACTACGATTAGGCTCTTCTAAATGAGTGAAATAACACCACGATTGGGCTCTTCGAATTGAGTGAAATAACACCACGATTGAGATATTCGAATTGAGTGAAATGACACCACGATTCGACTTCTCGAATGAAGTGAAATAACACCACGATTCGGCTCCTCGAATTGAGTGAAATAACACCACGATTCGGCTCTTCTAAATGAGTGAAATAACACCACGATTCGGCTCTTCGAATTGAGTGAAATAACACCACGATTCGACTCCTCGAATTGAGTGAAATAACACCACGATCCGGATATTCGAATTGAGTGAAATAACACAACGATTCGGCTCCTGGAATTGAGTGAAATAACACCACGATTCGGATATTTGAATTGAGTGAAATAACACCACGATTCGAATATTCGAATTGAGTGAAATAACACCACGATTGGGCTCCTCGAATTGAGTGAAATAACACCACGATTTAGCTTCTCGAATTGAGTGAAATAACACCACGATTCGGCTCCTTGAATTGAGTGAAATAACACCATGATTCGGCTCTTCGAATTGAGTGAAACAACACCACGTTTCGGCTCTTGGAATTGAGTGAAATAACATCTCGAATCGGCTTTTCGAATTGAGTGAAATAAACCACGATTCGGCTTCCAGAATTGAGTGAAATAACACCACGATTCGGCTCTTCTAAATGAGTGAAATAACATCACGATTCGGCTACTCGAATTGAGTGAAATAACACCACGATTCGGCTCTTCGAATTGAATGAAACAACACCACGATTCGGCTATTCGAATTGAGTGAAATAACTCCACGATTCCGCTTTTGGAATTGAGTGAAATAACATCTCGAATCGGCTTCTCGAATTGAGTGAAATAACACCACGATTCGGCTTCTAGAATTGAGTGAAATAACACCACAATTCGGCTCCTGCAATTGAGTGAAATAACACCACGATTCGGCTCCTGGAATTGAGTGAAATAAAACCACGATTCGGATATTCGATTTGAGTGAAATAACACCACGATTCGGCTTCTCGAATTGAGTGAAATAACACCACGATTCGGTTCCTCGAACTGAGTGAAACAACACCACGTTTCGGCTCTTGGAATTGAGTGAAATAACATCTCGAATCGGCTTCTCGAATTGAGTGAAATAACACCACGATTCGGCTCCTTGAATTGAGTGAAATATCACCACGATTCGGCTCCTTGAATTGAGTGAAATATCACCACGATTTGGCTCTTCTAAATGAGTGAAATAACACCATGATTCGGCTCCTCGAATTGAATGAAACAACACCACGATTCGGCTCTTCGAATTGAGTGAAATAACTCCACGATTCCGCTTTTGGAATTGAGTGAAATAACATCTCGAATCGGCTTCTCGAATTGAGTGAAATAAAACCACGATTCGGCTTCTAGAATTGACTGAAATAACACCACAATTCGCTCCTCCAATTGAGTGAAATAACACCACGATTCGGCTCCTGGAATTGAGTGAAATAAAACCACGATTCGGATATTCGAATTGAGTGAAATAACACCACGATTCGGCTTCTCGAATTAAGTGAAATAACACCACGATTCGGTTCCTCGAATTGAGTGAAATAACACCACGATTGGGCTCCTCGAATTGAGTGAAATAACACCACGATTTGGCTTCTCGAATTGAGTGAAATAGCACCACGATTCGGCTCCTTGAATTGAGTGAAATATCACCACGATTTGGCCCCTTGAATTGAGTGAAATATCACCACGATTTGGCTCTTCTAAATGAATGAAATAACACCATGATTCGACTCCTCGAATTGAGTGAAATAACACCACGATTCGGCTCTTCGAATTGAGTGAAATAACATCTCGAATTGGCTTTTCGAATTGAGTGAAATAACATCACGATTCGGCTTCCCGAATTGAGTGAAATAACACCACGATTCGGCTTCTCGAATTCAGTGACATAACACCACGATTCGGCTCTTCGAGTTCAGTGAAATAACACCACGATTCGGTTCCTCGAATAGAGTGAAATAACACCACGATTAGGCTCCTGGAATTGAGTGAAATTACACCACGACTCGGCTTCTCGAATTGAGTGAAATGAGTTCGAATTGAGTGAATTGAGTAACAGCACGATTGGGCTTTTCTAAATGAGTGAAATAACACCACGATTCGGCTTCTCGAATTGAGTGAAATAACACCACGATTCGGCTCCTTGAATTGAGTGAAATAACACCACGATTCGGCTCCTTGAATTGAGTGAAATATCACCACGATTTGGCTCTTCTAAATGAGTGAAATAACACCATGATTCGGCTCCTCGAATTGAATGAAACAACACCACGATTCGGCTCTTCGAATTGAGTGAAATAACTCCACGATTCCGCTTTTGGAATTGAGTGAAATAACATCTCGAATCGCTTCTCGAATTGAGTGAAATAAAACCACGATTCGGCTTCTAGAATTGAGTGAAATAACACCACAATTCGCTCCTCCAATTGAGTGAAATAACACCACGATTCGGCTCCTGGAATTGAGTGAAATAAAACCACGATTCGGATATTCGAATTGAGTGAAATAACACCACGATTCGGCTTCTCGAATTAAGTGAAATAACACCACGATTCGGTTCCTCGAATTGAGTGAAATAACATTACGATTGGGTTCCTCGAATTGAGTGAAATAACACCACGATTTGGCTTCTCGAATTGAGTGAAATAACACCACGATTCGGCTCCTTGAATTGAGTGAAATATCACCACGATTTGGCTCCTTGAATTGAGTGAAATATCACCACGATTTGGCTCTTCTAAATGAGTGAAATAACACCATGATTCGACTCCTCGAATTGAGTGAAATAACACCACGATTCGGTTCTTCGAATTGAGTGAAATAACATCTCGAATTGGCTTTTCGAATTGAGTGAAATAACATCACGATTCGGCTTCCCGAATTGAGTGAAATAACACCACGATTCGGCTCTTCGAGTTCAGTGAAAAACACCACGATTCGGTTCCTCGAATAGAGTGAAATAACACCACGATTAGGCTCCTGGAATTGAGTGAAATTACACCACGACTCGGCTTCTCGAATTGAGTGAAATGAGTTCGAATTGAGTGAATTGAGTAACAGCACGATTGGGCTTTTCTAAATGAGTGAAATAACACCACGATTCGGCTTCTCGAATTGAGTGAAATAACACCACGATTCGGCTCCTTGAATTGAGTGAAATAACACCACGATTCGGCTTCTCGAATTCAGTGATAATAACACCACGATTCGGCTCTTCGAGTTCAGTGAAATAACACCACGATTCGGCTGTTCGAATTGAGTGAAATAACACCACGATTCGGCTCTTCTAAATGAGTGAAATAACACCACGATTGGGCTCTTCGAATTGAGTCAAATAACACCACGAATCGGCTCTTCGAATTGAGTGAAATAACACCACGATTCGGCTCCTCAAATTGTGTGAAATAACACCACGATTCCATTCCTCGAATAGAGTGAAATAACACCACGATTCGGCTCTTCTAAATGAGTGAAATAACACCACGATTGGGCTCTTCGAATTGAGTGAAATAACACCACGAATCGGCTCCTCGAATTGAGTGAAATAACACCACGATTCGGCTCCTTAAATTGTGTGAAATAACACCACGATTCGGCTCCTCGAATAGAGTGAAATAACACCACGATTCGGCTCCTCGAATTGAGTGAAATAACACCACGACTCGGCTTCTCGAATTGAGTGAAATAACACCACGATTGGGCTCTTCGAGTTCAGTGAAATAACACCACGATTGGGCTCCTCGAATTGAGTGAAATAACACCACGATTCGGCTTTTCGAATTATGTGAAATAACACCACGATTCGGCTCCTCGAATTATGTGAAATAACACCACGATTCGACTTCTCGAATTGAGTGAAATAACACCACGATTCGGCTATTCGAATGAGTGAAATAACACCACGATTCGGCTCCTCGAATTGAATGAAATAACACCACGATTCGGCTTCCCTAATTGAGTGAAATAACACCACGATTTGGCACTTCGAAATGAGTGAAATAACACCAGGATTGGGCTCTTCTAAATGAGTGAAATAACACCACGATTCGGCTCTTCGAATTGAGTGAAATAACACCACGATTCGGCTCCTCGAATTGAATGAAATAACAACGATTCGGCTTCTCGAATTGAGTGAAATAACACCACGATTGGGTTCTTGGAATTGAGTGAAATAACACCACAATTGGGCTTCTCGAATTGAGTGAAATAACACCACGATTCGGCTCCTCGAATTGAGTGAAATAACACCACGATTCGGCTCTTCGAAATCAGGAACGACATATGATAGATGTTCTAAGAGGTTTTTGACCTAGTCTTTTGGGTCTTAGGAGCACAAGCAAAGAAATATTTCATCGGGTTTCTTCTAATGCTGGTTTCGGCCACGGTTATTCATAGATATCACGATAATCCATTGTCAGTTATTGTTGTAAGAGGCAGTGTCAAATGATTCTTGCCGAATGGAAGCGATTATTGCAATAAGTAGCAGCGGCAAAGGATTGTTGGAGAGAAAAGAATTCAAACTCCGTTATTCTTCGCGATGATAGGAAGCGATTGTTGCACCTGATAAGGGGAAGTGATTGTTAGGAAAGATGGTAGTAGCGATTATTGAAAGAGTAATGGGAATTTCTCGCAATACATGTTCATCTGATATGATATGTAGTAAGAAAAAACAACAACATACAATTGTTTTTTGTGCTTTCAATCATTGCTCGAATGGTAAACGAACATAATAGGAAATGTACTGAACAAAATTCTAATTCTTTTGATCTACATCTGAAGCTTAGAGCAATCGCTTAAGTTCCGTTTCTTAGAAGTCGCCCACACTTCACGAACTAATCAGAACTGTCTCTCAAGATTTCCTTAATCATAAATCATGCGCACCAATCGCTTACTGAAATCAAAGCAATTTATCTCGAGGCGATGATCCAGGTCGATTGGAAAGATTCCTTCTATCAAGTTTTGAAAGCATAAAGGATCGGGAGCTTCCAGTTTCCGAAATATTAGGTAGGAACGGTGGCGAATCGTGCCAGTCGTGATTCCGATGAGCTTCCGTAAATCTATAAACTTTTAAGTTAATAATAGCATGCCAGCAAAGTGAGATATTGGAATGATTGCAATATCTGAACGAATTCCACGACTTCTGTTGCTGCGGGTTGTTATCCTTTTTGGCGATTTTCGACCTTTGATTTTGTGCTCTTTGTATATTCTCTGCGATACTTGAACTGAAGAGGTGACAATATGGGCTCTCCACAGAAAAAGAAAATATTCCTTCTATCTCAATTTAAAATATTATTTTAAATATACACTCAAAAATCTTTGGTCCCATAGCATCGGTATTTCGATATAATTTAAGACTTTTTTTCGATTAAAAGCTACTATGTATGTGTCGTTTTTCTGCTGAGGTCCTGCCATCCTCTCAGATCTTCTACTTTGGTATATAAACTGACGGGCTGCTGTCAGACCTCTGTGGCAAGCAGCTGCTTGAGGGGTTATTTATTTATTTTGTTATTATTTTATTAATAAAAATAAAATTAATCATGCAGTTTTCAAAAAATCTGCTGAGGACCCGCTATCCTCACCGATCCCTCTATTATGGCGTATTAAACTGATGGGCTCCTGTCAGACCTCTGTGGCAAGCAGCTCCTTGAGGAGGTATTTATTTATATATATGTATATATTCTCTAGAGTGAAATTTCTGCAGATTTATATTTCTGCAAATTTATTCTTTTTACAGATTATGTATTTTTTATTTCAATCACAATTCATTTTATTTTTAAAAAAATCAGTGCACCGGAAAAGAACATTGATATATCGTACTGTAACAGCAAAACTTGCTTGAAATGGTGAACAATAAGAAAAGTGCGGGCAGTGTAATAATTTTTTTCGTTACCTAAATGAGGAAATAAAATGTTCAAGTATTGAACTAAGGTCTGTACAGTCGCTCAAAAAAATATCCGAACACTATGGTTGATTACAGAATTCAGAAAAAAATATCTGGCAACGATTTTTTTAGAAATTAGTGATCTGGCCACCTTCGTGTCACGTGACACGAAGGTGGCCAGATCACTAATTTCTAAAAAAATCGTTGCCAGATATTTTTTTCTGAATTCTGTAATCAACCATAGTGTTCGGATACTTTTTTGAGCGACTGTACAGTGTTTCTACTTACTGATGATAAAGAAAATTAAAGGTGAATCCATGGCTTTGGCATAGGCTATATCCGAATGCTGCAGAACAATAAATGCTGGAGTGTACAAAATATATATATAACTACTCCCTCAAGCAGCTGGTTGCCATAGAGATATAAACAGGAGTCTGTCAATTTATACGTCCTAGAGAAGATCTGTGAGGAAAGATATCAATAATGAATCATTATCCTGTGAACTTTACTCATATGAAATGGATGAAGGATTATTTTTATAATTTCCGTTATCACACTTCGAATTTAATGTTAATTAGAAAAGTAATCAATAAAATTAAATTAACTTATATAGACAAATTTAAAATTTGCAGTTTAAAAACTGAGTTTAGTCAAATGGGATAAGAGCCAACGATCTCTCGATAACATTTGTCCATTAACTTATTTTTTTGCATTCATTTACAGTTGATTCACTGCTTGGTAAATATAAATGATGATCCTCAGCATATATATAATGCATACTAAAGAAATGAACCTTCAAGCAGCTACTTGTAACAGAGATCTCACAGGAGCTGATCAATGTAATATGGCACAGAAAATATCTGTGAGGTAGGCAATACCTCAACAGAAAGACAGCACATAAAAAGAAGCATCCAGTACCTTATTTAGAGCTTGAACCCACGTGACTTTGATCAACCTTCAAACACGCTAGATATTATTAAAAAATGGCTCATTTTTCCTTTATGTAAATGGAAAATCATATTCAAAACTCTCTAGCTTGATACAAATAGAAAGCCGCATTCAAAGCTTTTAGCTTTATAGAAATGGATAGCAAGGTATAAAGAGCTCTAGTTTATAGAAATAGAAAGCCACTATAAAGTTCTCTGTTTTTATAGAAATGGAAAGTCTCATTCAAGCTCTCTAGTTTTATAGAAATGGAAAGCCACGTTCAAGCTCTAGTTTTATATAAATATAAAGTCACATTCAAGCTCTAGTTTTATAGAAATGGAAAGCCACGTTCTATCTCTCTATTTTACAGAAATTGAAAGCCGCATTCAACGCTCTTCTGTTTTTATAGAAATGAAAAGCCACGTTCACAGCTCTCTGGAACTCACTCCTCTCTTTATAGAAATCGGAAACCACATTCGAAGCTCTCTGGTTTTATAGAAATCGAAAGCCACATGCAAAGCTCTTTGGTTTTTATAGAAATGGAAAGCCACATTCAAAGCTCTTTGGTTTTTATAGAAATGGAACGCCAGGTTCAAAGCTCTCTGGTTTTATAGAAATGGAAAGCCACATTCAAATCTCTCTAGTTTTATAGAAATTGAAAGTCACATTCAAAACTCTTTGGGTTTTATAGAAATCGAAAGCAACGTTCAATCTCTCTTTTTTTACAGAAATTGAAAGCCAAAATTCAACGTTCTCTTGTTTTATAGAAATCAAAACCCACATTCGAAGCTTTCTAGTTTTATAGAAATTGAAAGCCACATTCAAAGCTCTTTTTATAGAAATAGAAATACGCGTTCAAAGCTCTCTAGTTATATAGAAATTGAAAGCCACATTCAACGCTCTTTGATTTTTATAGAAATAAAAAGCCTCATTCAAAGCTCTCTGGTTTTATAGAAATGGAAAGCGACATTCGAAGCTTTCTAGTTTTATAGAAATTGAAAGCCACATTCAAGCTCTAGTTTTATAGAAATATAAAGTCACGTTCAAAGCTCTCTAGTTTTATAGAAATTGAAAGCCACATTCAAAGCTCTTTGGTTTTCATAGAAATGGAAAGCCACATTCACAGCTGTTTGTTTTTTATAGAAATAGAACGCCAGGTTCAAATCTCTCTAGTTTTATAGAAATCGAAAACCACATTCAAAGCTCTCTAGTTTTATAGAAATTGAAAGTCACATTCAAACTCTGTAGTTTCATAGAAATGGAAAGTCACATTGTTTAAGCTCCCTGGTTTATATAGAAATGGGAAGCCACATTCAATCTCTCTAGTTTTATAGAAATGGAAAACTACGTTCAAGCTCTCTAGTTCTCTAGTTTTATTTCATTTATCTCTAAGAACAAAAACAAAGTTGAATATCTACAGAAGACAGAGCAAAAGATGATTATAACAGTTTTGATTTTTCTTTAATATTTTGAGATAATGAAATATTGCTTTAAAATGATTTAACTGTAATTCTTTTAATTTTGATTTAGAAAGATTTAAGTGAGATTTTTAATTTATCTTCAGTAAATATTTTCCGTTAAAAGCTTATTTTTTAAATTAGAGAGCTTAGAATAAGCTTTTCCACACGTAATAAATGTACAACTGATGCCAAATAACCATTTTCGGTGTCTTTTTTAAGACTTTTGTGTCAAATGTAAGATCATAATTTGTTTTATTATATTTTTCATTTTCGAATTTCGGTCTTTACCTTATTCTAGTTGGATAAAGAAATTACTTAAAAAACAAATGTGTTCTCTGACTTTTTGGTGATATGATGCACATTACGCTACCTACTTCAGATAAATAATAAATAAAAAAATAAATACCCCCTCAAGCAGCTGCTTGCCACAGAGGTCTGACAGGAGCCTGTCAGTTTATAATGCCATAGTAGGAGATCTGAGAGGGTGGCAAGTCCTCAGCAGAAAAACGACACACACATCCATGCCTAATCCGGAGCTCGAACCCGGGTCCCCTAGATCAGTAGCCAAGCGTGCTAACCACTCGGCCACGGGACGGCTCATGTTTTGGTTAATTAAAGGCATATTTTCAGTAAAATTTTAGAAGTAGTACTTAAACCCACAAATATTTTATTCACTGATTAAAAAATTAACATGATACAGGCCGTACAACCTATTGGTGTGCCTATTTCCTCGATATCTTCCAAAGTAACGCGCCACCAGTTTCATCTCTCGAAATTTTATGAACACATTAGACACACACACACACTTCTTCGTCCTATTATAAGGTCAGATCATAGTTAGTTGATACACAAGATGAAGGCTGGTTCGTCGAGCCAATAGGTTCAGAGAGCGATCTTCTTCAGAAATTGTACATCTTGTTCAAGCTTAGCAAGGTCTTCCAACCACATCTGCATTCGCTTTCTTAGTATGCAAATTACATCACGGCGAACTATGTGAAGAATAATGCCATCTCCCAAACACTGATTATTGACATAGCAGCAATCTGTCGATAACTAACCATCTTTTAGAATTAGAAACATCTGTTTTTTAGATGGTTAACATTTTAGCAACTTCAGAATTACCATCCAATGTACCATCGGACAGACGGCAGCCTTAAGTAAAGCCCATGGGCGCCTCCTTTCTAGCCGAAGGGACAACTGGGTTTAGCCGAAATAAATCACAATGCAGGCACACTTGGGACTCGAACCTGGGAACATCAGATTAGGAGCCTGGTGCGCTATTGACTGTGATTTGGATGGGGCGGGTAAAGAAACGCACGTGTGGACATTGCTATGTCCACAGGTGCGTTTCTTTACCCGCCCCACAGGCGATTTATGAGACATTTTGATTTGAATATGTAAACCATGGCGCCCCACTAGTGAATGTAGTTGGGTATTAGTATTTTCACTACATGGGAACTGAAATTATCTTTAAAACAATTTACAGCTGTTGTTTTTTTTTAGAGAGAAACTGTTTAGGGATCTTACGAAAATTAACCAGCACGCTTGTAGATACAAATGGCTTTGATCATGTTTAACGATAACTGCATCTAACTTGAAAGATTTAATAGCCTTTGGCGAACGAGGAAATGATAGTTGGGTTTGATTGAAAAACAGAGTTTTCTATGAGCAGGGACAATCGTGGCATAAATTAACCTTATATAAATAATCTTTACCATAAATAATCTTAACCATTACAATTAAAAAATTTGGAGAATAACTAAACTTTTTTTTAATATGAATTTTTTTTCTATTCTCCGACTTTAATGTATTTTAATGGTTAAAATTCAAATTAATAGAAGATTATGTAGTACTAATAGTAAAATTTCATCAGTACCTAACTATTCAACCAAAATAATAACCGACAAAGTGGAAAGAGTAGATCATGCCTTTTGAGAATGCTAGTAAGGGTAATAGAGACACAACATTAGTAAACTTATATATTCCACGCATTTTTCACGAAATTCTTTAAAAATATCTGGAGCGTGTACAGCAACTGTACACGCTCCAGTTACCGTTCACAGCAAACTGGAGCGTGTGCAGTTACTGCACACGCTCCAGTTTGCTGTGAACGGTAACTGCACACGCTCAATATTTCCGTGAGTGGGCCCACACGATCTAGTATCAAAATAATATGACCACCTACAGTCGCTCAAAAAAGTATCCGAACACTATGGTTGATTACAGAATTCAGAAAAAATATCTGGCAACGATTTTTTTAGAAATTAGTGATCTGGTAATCCTTCGTGTCACGTGATTACAGAATTCAGGAAAAATATCTGGAGCGTGTACAGCAACTGTACACGTTCCAGTTACCGTTCACAACAAACTGGAGCGTGTGCAGTTACTGCACGTGCTCCAGTTTGCTGTGAACGGTAACTGCACACGCTCAATATTTCCGTGAGTGAGTCCACACGATCCAGGTCTTTGTGAGCTCACACGATCCAATGTGCTGTGAACATTAACCGCAACCGCTCCAGTTGCTGTGAACGGTAACTGCACACGCTCCATATTCATTGCATTATATATTTTAAGAAATATCCGAACACTACAGTTGATTACAGAATTCAGAAAAAATATCTGGTAAAGATTTTTTTAGAAATTAGTGATCTGGCAACCTTCGTGTCACGTGACAACTTATATATATTCCACGCATTTTTAACGAAATTCTTTAAAGACCTATGAAATGGAGGGGGGGAAATATTATATTGGAATGACAATCCAGTCTCTTCCCTCCTGCGCTCCCTACCCTCTTTTTTTATAGTCCGAGTCTGGTCTCTTTTATCGAAAAATAGTTTTCTTCTATGAAATAGATGATTGTACGTTAGAATATATTCGCATCATTTTACTTTACCTTTACACTTCTGTAAGTTTCAAGTTTCAGTCTCTGCATTTAATACATTTATCTCTTTCTTACTGAATGCATTTTTAATCCGTACTTTAATTCTGACGAGCAATCTGAAGTCTACAGTTTAAGAATCGATAGCAAACTTTTGAAATCACCTTCGAAACAGAATTATCGCAATAAAAATAAGATGAGAATACAGCCAACTAAATCTTATTAGTGAAACACTCCCAAAGGTATTATTATTGGCACGGACCTTTTCATTTTCAATCCTGATTGATTAAACCTGGATCTAACACTTTTCATGTTTGTTGATGATACAATCATACATAACATACGTGGAAACTTGGAAGCAATTTAAGCAGTAAATTATCTTAATGAATTGATTATGTGGCTTGCAAAAGATTACATTTTTGTTAATTGTAGCAAAATTAAAGCTAAGCATTTTCAAAGCGCAAACATCAAGTTTCATTTTCAGTTAAGACTAATCAGCTGTATTCTCTAGACCAGTGGTTCTCAACCTTTTATGCTTCACGTACCCCTTGGAAATGTGTATGTAACTGGCGTACTCCTTGTATAGATAGATGAAACTATAGTTATAGTATAACAATGGGAATAAAATAAAACATATATATCAGTGGTTCTCAACCTTTTATGCTTCACTTACCCCCTGGAAATGTGTATGTAACTGGCGTACCCCTTGTATAGATAAATGAAACTATAGTTATAATATAACAATGGGAATAAAATAAAACATATATATCAGTGGTTCTCAACCTTTTATGCTTCACGTACCCCCTGGAAATGTGTATGTAACTGGCGTACCCCTTGTATAGATAGATAAAACTATAGTTATAGTATAACAATGGGAATAAAATAAAACATATATATCAGTGGTTCTCAACCTTTTATGCTTCATGTACCCCCTGGAAATGTGTATGTAACTGGCGTACCCCTTGTATAGATAGATAAAACTATAGTTATAGTATAACAATGGGAATAAAATAAAACATATATATCAGTGGTTCTCAACCTTTTATGTTTCACGTACCCCCTGGAAATGTGTATGTAACTGGCGTACCCCTTGTATAGATAGATAAAACTATAGTTATAGTATAACAATGGGAATAAAAAACATATATATCAGTGGTTCTCAACCTTTTATGCTTCACGTACCCCCTGGAAATATGTATGTAACTGGCGTACCCCTTGTATAGATAGATAAAACTATAGTTATAGTATAACAATGGGAATAAAATAAAACATATATATCAGTGGTTCTCAACCTTTTATGCTTCACGTACCCCCTGGAAATGTGTATGTAACTGGCGTACCCCTCGTGTAGATAGATAAAACTATAGTTATAGTATAACAATGGGAATAAAATAAAACATATATCTAGCGACCTTTGAGCTCTCACGGCGTACTCCAAAAAAATTTACCGCGTACCCCACGTTGAGAACGCCTACCCTAGATTAAAGAAAAAGGAAAAAAAAGCAATTGATGTCCTTAACCAGAAATTGACGAAGTCACCAGAATAAATTAATCGGTTGTTTACCTACTTGGCAATAATATCAGAGGAAACATTCGTATTGTTGATTTATGTACTACACTGAGCATTGATGCAACTAAGATTGTTTCGTCACTAAGAGCAAAAAGATGAAGCAATTATTGGTTATGCAACAACAACACGTGGTTCGTCTTCCAAGTTAAAGAAACACGAAGTTAATTCAATGCATTTCACCTTACGTACACTATATTGCAAAAAGTAACTTGACACTTGTAGGTGAAACGGAAAAATCACAATCAGAGATCTCTAACTTTGAAAATAAGCTTTTAACAGCAAAATGTCACTGAAGATAAAAACTTAATTCTATCTCTAAATCTCAATTTTCAGGAATATGCGCTTAGCATTTAAAGAGTTCTTGAAGCTGAAACATTGAAAAGCAGACACTGCTGTCACACTTTTCGTAAATATTTTCTCACCCCCAAAAAAATTAAATGAAAAATAAAAAAAAAATCGTTACACAAACGCCAAATATCGTATTTCTGTTACCGAACGATTTGTTATAACAGTTTGTGCCTTTATCTTTTGAATGAAAATTTTCACGGGTACCTAAAGCTACAATTAAATGTTTCAGCTTACGTAATTATTTAAATATAAAACCAATATTGCTGTGAAATGGATATTTAGAGAGATTTAAGTGATGTTATTATTATGTTAAGTACAGTCGCTCAAAAAATATCCGAACACTATGGTTGATTACAGAATTCAGAAAAAATATCTGGCAACGATCTTTTTCAGAAATTAGTGATCTGGCAACCTAACCTAATGTTAAGAGTTTCAGAAACCTTTGGTTTCTGAAACTCTAAACATTTCTCAAGAATCTGCCTAAGTGAAAATATCTGATCCACACATCCCCTACCCCCTTCTGAATCCACATTGCTCATCACGCAATTGACTGTCAACCAGATTCTTAATTTTATTAAGCACAATCATGGAAAGAACTTTACCTGGAACAGAGAGTAGGCTGATACCCCTATAGTTATCACAAGAACTGCGATCACCTTTTTTGAAAATAGGGATCACAATAGCTCTGGTAAAATCCTTAGGAACCACGCCTTTATCACAAAAGATATTCAAATTTCAGTCATCCAAGTGGTAACCGAAACTTTCCCAGCTCTAAGCATTTCCGTAGCAATTTCATTTACCCCTAGGGATTTATGAAGTTTAAGTTTAGAAATAGCCAAAATAACTTCAGATTGTGTTATAGGGCCAACATTAAAGCCACCAATGCATCTATCATCATTGCAAACAATGGGAATAGAACTAACCACATTGTTTAGAATATCACTGAAATACTCAGCCCACCTAGCCATGACAGAATCCTCACCTTCTATAACCTTACTTTGTTTATCCTTCAATCCCTGTATACCTGTTCGTTTACTACCACACAAAATATTAACTCTCTCAGCTATTGTGCTGTCTAACTGCTTCCTCGGCTTTGTCAGCCAAACCATCAAGCCAAAGATTCTTATTAGCAGCTAACTGAACCTTTACACGTTTATTAAGTTCTCTGTAGTGCTTTCTATTAGGACTAGTAGGGTATTGATTAAGGTCATTCCTTCAGTTCTTTCTTTCCGAAATAAGCTCAAGTGCCTTATCACTCAGATAATTCTGACTCTTCTGCTCCTTTTTTCCTAAAAGAGTACTGTTAGTGTCCAAAAAAGCCTGTTTAAAATGGTCCCCTTCTTCCTCAACTTCAGTAGTAAGCATACCATGACTGTCATAATGACTAAGTAACCTATCATGATAAGCTTTAGCTATAACTTGGTCTTTCAGAGCTTCAGTATTAAAAGTAAATTTTTTAACCCTAGCACAACACTTTTTAAGTTTAAGTTGCAAGACACTTTTAACAAGGTAATGGTCATATCCAATTTCAGCTTCCCTATATGACCTGGGATTCCTAACAGAACTAGCTCATTTGCTGTTAATTAATATATAATCAGTCATATTCCTATGCAGCCCATCAGGTGAAACCCATGTGTACTTATGTATGTTGCGGTGTTTGTAATAAGTGTTAATTATTCTGAAACCATTGAGTTTACTTACCTGTAGGAGACGTTGCCCATTGCCATTGCAGCTACCAATGCCAAAAGGGCCTATCACCCCTCCCCAAAGATCAGAGTCAGTACCAACTTTGGCATTGAAGTCACCAAGAACAAGGGTAATATCTCCTTTCTTGACAGAATTCAAAATATCCTGAAGTTGTCCGTAAAACCTATCCTTCTCATCCTGATCAGAATCCTCAGTGGGGGAATAACAGCAGATAACATTCAAGTCTTTAATGCTTGTCTGAAATTTTGCTGTAAGAAACCTTTCATTAATGCACTCCTATCCTAGAAGAGCATCACTAGCGTGTCTGCTGAGAAGCAGACCCACGCCTTGGTGATGCTTTCCATCCTCCCTCCCTGAAAAGAGAAATTTAAGATTATTTTTAAGAATCTGACCTTTATCTGTCCATCTGGTCTCTTGCAAGCCGAGAATATCCAAATTATAATGGTGGAATTCTTGTGTGAGGACATCAAGAGAAAAAGCTCTGTGCAGAGTCCTCACATTCCAACTACCTATGGAGAGAAAATGGTTAGTAGGATGTTTAAAGAAACTATGTTTATTGAGAGAGGGAATGCCGACAATATCAAACAGCCCCCTAATCGCAGACATGGGGCAAAGACCCGTTCCCCCACCACTAAAGACTGAAGCCATCTACACTGGAAGACTTCCCCCAATGTAGAATTTGACGATGCCAATAGAAGCAAAGAGTTCAGGTGCCTGCGATGACATCTGCTCAGGATTATCCACCAGCTGATAAAACATATCCTGTGAATCTATTCACTTGGGGCTGTCAACCCACAAACAATTGATGTTATTATTAGTACATAAATCAACAATGCGAATATTTCCTCTAATATTATTGCCAAATTAAGAAACTCTAGTTACTTCGAACCTGAGCCAGAATAGAGACTAGAAAACCTAATTGCTTCGAAACGCAATTGGCACAGTGACTAGAAAACCTCGTTAATTCGAGTCTTATCTGGGATAATGTGTAAAGAATCTTCTTACGTTGAAAGATTTAACTGTGACACGAAGTGGAGAATTGATTACTTTGAAGAACCTTATGCCTAGAGAGTCTAGCTACTTTGAGGGCCTTAAGTGTGAAAAGAACTAACTAGTTACTTTCAAACACTTAACTGATGAGCGTCTAAAGAATCTCTAGCTATTTGGAAAGCCTTAATTGGGATACTGGTTAGACAGTGTGTTCTCTTCGAAAGCAACATTTAATTGCTAAAGTTGTTGGGTTGTTTTACCTCTGAGCGGCACTTTTTTGCACACCATGGGCTAAATGGCCAGGTCACATGGACCCCGAAGGCTCAGAGAAGGTTGGGGGAGGGGACTCACTGGAACAGCTGTTGGGAGATAGATGGTAGCCTCCCGTTATGGCCATTCAGCGTGTTCTTTAACGTGCACAGGGTATGGCTCTCCCGCACACGGGGCCACGGCTTAACGTCCCATCCGACGGACGGCGGCCTTTCCAAGCCCATCGGTGTCCCCTACTGACCGTGGGCAGGGCAGAGAATTTTGCGGAGATAAATCTCAACGCTGACCCAGCTGGGACTCGAACCTAGGAACTACAGATTACGAGCCTGGCGCGCTACCGACTGAGCCGCCCCCGCCCCTTAATAGCTAAAGAGCCTAGTTAGTGTTCTCATATTTGCTATTCGCTCCGGGTTAAGAAGTGTCAGAGAACGTGACTTCTGTTTAAGTGGGCTTGTCTTTACATAAAAGAACATGGACGATCTGGATTATCGTTTTGCTTCCTGTCTTATGTTTCGCTTCTAAAAAAATAATATTGTTATAAATTAAAATGGATAAGTACTGAGCGTGAGTTTAAGTAAAAATATATCAGTGAAAATTGAAAACAATGCAATTTATTACAAAAACATGGATGAAATTACTTATAAACAAACTAAATACTATCGTACTTTAAAGTAATAATCTTTTCCTACAGAACAGTTAAAACTAGCTCTGTCTACTCAATTGATCAATGCTTACCTCTTAATTTTTTTATAGTCAATGTCCTTCTTTTTTTATCTCTCACTTGAGGCACAAATCACTCTAGTTACCTGTGTTAACTGATTAGATTTTACACTAATAAAACTAATCGCAAACCTTTCTATTTTCTGTGTTAACTCATTAGATTTTACACTAATAAAACTAATCAACCTTCCTTGCACTCACCATATAGAAATATTTCTTCTTTATTTTCACTTATCGCGTTTATACTGAGACTAACTGCGTCCCTTTTTTACATATCCACAACTCCAACATTGCAATTCTATCTTTTTATTTTTTTTAGATTGGTTCTATGTTCCAGTTCGTTGGCTAAAGTAAATCTCTCGCAGAAGCATACCCGAGCGTCCATGTCACTTTTATTATAAACTCATGCAGCACGTTCATCTGTCGTAACTATATTTCGTTGAACATTTAAATTCATAAGACCAGAAAGTCGTAATTGCAAAGATCAATTTATCAAGCAGAAAGTAAATGCATCTTGACTACCTCCGATATCTCAAGAGTAATTCTTTGCTTCATAATCATAAGATAGTCCTTCATAAAATAGTCTTTGTGATTTATAATTCGTGAAAGTCTATCAACAACTTTTCCAACAGTTTGAGACGTTTAACAGCTTTGCAAATTCGTCATTTTTCCAATGCTTTTCAACCTAACGAATCGCTCAGTTAAGCGTTATTCTTGTTCCCATAAATAAAATGCTAAATAATCGGAATTGAGTTCTATCTTGACTTTTGGAATGTAATAGAAGTATAAATACTGACTTGTTTTAAATTAGACGTTTACTAATATAGGAACAATATACAACTTATATTTTGGTTTGAGTGATTATCATGATTTAAATTCTCAACTTATATTGAAAAGCAATTTGAAGATCCTTTTAAGTTTCATTTTACTTATTGGAAAATGAGTATTCACGTGTTTTTTTTTCAAGTGGACAACTTATTTGCGAGGGAAAATATTTTCATAAATAATTTCATAAATCACTAAACGCAGTAATAAAGGGCATTTGCTTTAAAAAAAAACAAATTTACAAAAATGCTTCTTTAAAAAAGTGACAAATGATATTAATCAAAATCTCTCTTCTAAAGTTGAGTGGCTTGTTTTACCTTTGAGTGGTACTGTTGCGGACACAACAGGCTAAGTATCCAAGTCACAAAGACTCCAAAGACTTAGATCTAGATGGAAGTAGGGGATCCACTAAACAGCTACTAAATAATAAATAAAATAAATACCCCCTCAAGCAGCTGCTTGCCACAGAGATCTGACAGGAGCCTGTCAGTTTATTATGCGATAGTAGAAGGTCTGTGAGGATGGCAGGTCCTCAGCAGAAAAACAACACGAACATCCATGCCTTACCCTGGGCTCGAACCCAGGTCCCTTAGATCAGTAGCCAAGCGCGCTAACCACTCGGCCACGGGACGGCTTATAATTAAATTAAGATGAAGTTCATAATCAGATCTATTTAAATCTCGATTTTGAAAATATTCGTTTAGTATTTAAAGAGTTATGGAAACTGGAATATTTAAATGATTTTTAAATGATTCTGCTGAGATCCTGCCATCCTCTCAGATCTTCTACTGTGGCATATAAACTGATAGGCTCCTGTCAGACCTCTGTGGCAAGCAGCTGCTTGAGGGGGTATTTATTTTTTATTTATTTAATTATGATATAATGAAATTTACCTTAATTAATGTAATGGAAAAGCACATCCCATTTTTCTATTAAATGCATGCTTTAGAACTTACAGAGCTTGGGAGAAGATCCTCTAATATTTTGTTTAATATCTAATTATTATGATTCAAAAATAAATTCACGATTTTTAGCTTTCCATTATTGCACTTTAAAAAATCCCACGTTACATTCAGTCATTGCATGAAACACAAGATGGATAGAAGAAATAGATTGACGAGTCAAGAAAACTGCCTTTGCATTGATTAACAATGTGCTAATATGAGAAAACTTGTGAAATTTATGTTAGGTATTTTTTTAGACAAGGTTGAGAAAATGAAGACTGATCATTTGATCTCTTTCTTCTTGCAACATTATTTCAAACTCGCCATGTAAACCAGCATTCCGTGCTTCGTCAAGAATCTTTCTCACCATATTTTCATGACCCAAATCCGAAGCATGAGACGAACGCGTTTGGTTCGTCTCTTGTAAATAATTAGTCTCGAAACTAGTAGCCACGCTTGTTCGTTTCATTTATCTCCTCTTCCCTCCGTGACTCAGATAAGACGTTTTAGCAGAATAAATAATTGCCTTTGAAGTCCACACTCATTGTTTCTTGCATTGTCGCCTCGGACACGTTGAACAATGAGCGGCAGGCCAACAACGGGAACGCCAATCGTGCAAGAATCGTGGGAATGTTAATTGTTTCGTTGCCACGATGGAACCAGCAAACAATGCGACGCCGGCGACTAAAATTAAAACGTTTTCGGGTGTGTTTGCTGTTGTTGGTAGATTGAAAATGCAACGCCGCCTAGCTTTTGCAGCCTTGTAAAAGTGTCAAATCTTGACGTTTAATCGCTCGTGAAACGAGTTTTTAGTGGGGGTTATGGAAAACAAATTTTTGTTCTGAGAAAACGTTTATGGCATAATGGAGTGATATATTTGATATAAATGTCAGATAAGGTAAAGAAAAAAACAAATCCGCCAGTGCGATAGACAATGAAACTGCTGAATAACGTAAAATTGCAACTTTGTTGAAAATCTCAACGCTGGGAACTCGAACCTGGAACTGCAAATTAGGAGCCTAGCTCGCTACCGAATGAGCCACTCTTACCCCACTTCTATATGATTTTGTAGCTTGTCCGAGCTTCATGACTTCTATAAACTTTTGTAGTTCGTCCTGACCTTTCTACTATACTATAAACTTTTGTACTCTTCTATAAACTTTTGTAGTTGGTCCTGACCTTTCTACTATACTATAAACTTTTGTACTCTTCTATAAACTTTTGTAGTTGGTCCTGACCTTTCTACTATACTATAAACTTTTGTACAGTCGCTCAAAAAAGTATCCGAACACTACGGTTGATTACGGAATTCAGAAAAAATATCTGGCACCGATATTTTTAGAAATTAGTGTCACGTGACCTTCGTGTCACGTGACACGAAGGTTGCAGATCACTAATTTCTAAAAATATCGGTGCCAGATATTTTTTCTGAATTCCGTAATCAACCGTAGTGTTCGGATACTTTTTTGAGCGACTGTACTCTTCTATAAACTTTTGTAGTTGGTCCTGACCTTTCTACTATACTATAAATTTTGTACTCTTCTATAAACTTTTGTAGATGGTCCTGACCTTTCTCCTATACTATAAACTTTTGTACTACTCTATAAACTTTTGTAGTTGGTCCTGACCTTTCTACTATACTATAAACTTTTCTACTCTTCTATAAACTTTTGTAGTTGGTCCTGACCTTTCTACTATACTATAAACTTTTGTACTCCTCTATAAACTTTTGTAGTTGGTCCTGACCTTTCTACTATACTATAAGCTTTTGTACTCTTCTATAAACTTTTGTAGTTGGTCCTGACTTCTTATACAACATCTGTATGAATTTTTTAGATTGTTCTGGCTTGTCATAGTGTATTTTCAGGCTCTTTGAATACGTTATTATCTTAACAACCATTTGATGGCAGTATTAAATAAAATTGAAGTTTGATTAAAGTGTGAACGAGATGCAACAAATCAAAATCGTAATAATACAGTTCTTTAACAAATTTTGTTTGTTCGTTTTCGATTGGTTATTGCATATCGTTTGGAATACTTGTTGTAGCTATGTATTTCTAAGCTACAACTAATTTTAATCTACTTTCATAAATTGTGACGTACATTATATAAGGAATCTTGTTACCAAAAATGAAATCGGTCCAGTACATCATAAACAAAAGGAATAGCGATTTCCCAAAGATGCCAAACCAGGGGATGATTTACCCCGGAGAAGTATCTTTCGTTCTTCGTTTATTAACATAAATATTGAAACCTTTTCAATATTATATGGATGCAAGCCACATTCAAAACTAACTTTGAAAATAAGCTATTTACGGAGAAATGGCACTAAAGATAAGCTAAAAGTGTTATTCAAATTTTTTCAAACTTCCAATTTCAGTAATATTCGCTTGACAATTGAACCAGGGGTCTTGAACACGCGATCCGCAGCTGCACGAGACCCGAGAGTAATACGTCCTGTGATCAATCGTGCTAGCGTACTTTGTCTTACTAACTTGGCTCAACTGTGAAAATCTTACGAGATTTTTCTAAGTTCTAATATCTGTTTAAATTTGCTAAACTTTTCGAAATATCAAACTACACGATTGTTCCGTAATAGCATTCCAGCGATATCTGTTACCGATTTAGATTCCTAAACTCGTAATTCTTAATTGCATTGATTTGTCAATAACTTTAACATATATGTTTATTCACTTTCCCCTTTCAAGCTATGTTAACTTTCAATTTTTTTATTTGTATAGGGAGCCGAGTGACAAACCTAAGACCCCAAACTCATCAGGCAGCAGTCATCAAGGCAAACCAGACTCTGGCAGTCCCTCAGAGAAAACCGAGAGGCGACCTTCTTCTTCTGATTCCCACCATCACCACCACCATCACCATTCGCACCACTTGGACTCTGACCCTCACGGACTCGGCACGGGGAGCAGCGACAGCTCCAATGGCATCTTCGGGCCCGACCTCAAACCCGCCGTTCCTGCTCCGCCATCGACGGTCTCGCTCTCAGCTGCCGCAGCGGCTGCCGTAGGGGTGCCGTCGTCCGTCTCCGCAGTAGTCAACGGTCCAGCGGGAGCGACGGCACCCAACGCCGCGGCGGCTGCTGCGGTGGCTGCGGCCGCCGCAGTGTCAGCGGGATTCCGACTGAATCACGTGTCCGATCTACCGTCTATCACGACTCCCCTGGTCCCACATCACTTAGGGGACCTCGGGCTAGGTCTGACTCCTGACTATCAAACGTTATGACAAACACCGAATGTCGTCAGCACTCCCGGTGGATCATCGTCAATGCCGACGCAGTCTCCAGCAGCATCTTCATCCTCTTCATCTCCTCCAGGGATGTGCGTTGTGGTGACAAGTGATGGATTTCTCCCGTACAGGAGGCCTGCTCCTGCTACGGATGCTGCTGCTACTGCTGCTATGGTAGCTGCTGTTGTGAGTGCTGCCGAAAGCCGGACTCTGCATCCGATCATGATGCATAAATACAGTGAACCAGCTTTTGTATCTAACTGTTATTTATAAGACTTGGTGAGGAACATCTCGTCCACCATGCTCAGCTATCTAACCCTCTTCAATATCCTCCCACTATATATATATATGATATATATATGTAGCTGTGTACAGCGAATGTTTGGTTACGTTGATGTATATAAAATACATGTATATGAAAAAAATATTTATGAACATTCACAAGGATAAAATTCTAAGTTTGCTTATCAGTCTTATCCCAGCCATTTAAATAAAATCTATTTTATTATAAATAACTATTTACTAATAACGAAAAATAAATTTTAATCGTAAAGTAGCAAAAATATTTTTATTAAGATCTTATGATTAAAAATAATTGTATTCATTTTTAATCGTAATATCTTTATATAGCATTAGACAAATTATAAAATTAATATTGATCGACAATCTCCAATGTGTTCTTTTATATAACAATAATGTTTCAATTCAATACTGTTCACTTGCAGAAACTCTATAGGAATAAAAAGAAGTGTGTAAAATAGATCATTTCATTTATTACCCTGATAAACTGCATTGCAATGAATTCATGATATAATTATCAGCATTAAAATAGTTAAGGCCAACGTAGGCATCGAATTGATTAAATGTTAACATTAATCAATACATGGGAAAACAGAAAGTTATGGGGAAAAAAATTGATATAGTTAGATAAACCAGTGCCCAGTTAAGTTGAGCACTATAATTTCTTTTCTGAATACCTATAACATAATAACGGTTTAGTGTTTGTAGTTTTCTTGCGAAAAAAAAATCGGAACACGATTACTGTTTATTTGTTTCTTTCAAAATACTCCAGAACAAAATTATGGGTTTTGAAAAATGTGGAAAAAAATCCCAGCATTATAGTTAAGGATACTGTTAATATTAATAAATTTGGTTAATATTAATATAATACTAACCGAATTAGTGATAACCGATATAGTGATAATAATATACTAACCGAATTAGTGATAACCGATATAGTGATAATAATATACTAACCGAATTAGTGATCAATATTAGAAAAGTTTGGAACAAATTATTTTTAATAACTTAATTTCAGAATACTCTAGAACAAAATTATAATTCACTTCGGGAAAAAAAAATCTGGAACAGAATTTAAATCTAGTATCATACCGCTGTTTTAGAAATACCTGAAACAGATTTATAATTTATCGTTCTTTAAAATAATAATACTTTTTGTTTTTCTTTTTAAGTATTATATTTTACTTTGAGAAAATCCTGGATTAAATTACACTTCAAATTTTGAAAAATGTAGTTTTTTTCAGAATGCTCAGAAAGAAATCGTGTTTTTTTTCAACATGTTGAAAAAAAAAGAATTATAGTTATTTTATATAATAAAAATGCAGCTACAGAATTATAATTTATTTTTATATGTTCTATTTTAGATATTCTAGAACAAATTTATTTCTTCTTTGCATTACAAATATTATTTCCACGGCAAAGAATTCTCAGTACTCTGATAAAAATGATGCCAGCTCCTATTTGTAGAAGTCGGTAAAAATATCAACTAATTTATTTTACGTATGTGGACGGGACGTGATCTAGAGAGGGGGAGGATTAAAGAGACCATCCCCCCCCCCTCGGAAATGCTGGTAAGGGTAACAGAAGGGAGAAAATCTTTAATGAAATTTTCATGGAATTTTCGATGCATTTTTTTAAAGATCTCTATAACGGAAGGGAAAATGTTATACTATATATGGAAATGCAGTATCACCCCCCCCCCTCTCCCCGCTTAATTTTTTTTCTAGATCCGGGTTTGTCTGCGGATAATATTACACCGAACACGCTCCAATATTTTTATACTTCGCATGCACTCATCGTTAATTTGATGCATGAGTAAAAACTCAGCACTCGCATATTTCCTAGACAAATAGGAATGAAACAACTCTTTCAGAATTTTCAAATTTCCTTCCTAGAAAAGAATCTCACCTTTCAATCGAAAGAGCAAAAGCATCGCGAAATTCTTTTGCTCTTTCGAAATATTCGCCTGTATGGTGTAACATATTTGTGTCGTAAAGCGAATATTCGCTGTACACAGCTATATGATTATGGATATGTATAAATATATATACTTAGCTCGATGTGATGTATAAATTAAGTATATTGGATTCTATGAATCACCATTTATGTTGTCTTGCCATCATCACTAAATCTTAAATCTCTGTCTTCTTTTTCTCAATTTCTCTGTTTTACTCTAGCACTTACTTGCCTTGTGGTCGAAATGTGTTGGTGACGTAACCGCTGCTATTTAACAACTAATTCTCGCAATATCACCTTCTCCAATCATTCAGTGGTTGACTAACTAACTCTAGACTATGCCTAGTCGCAATGCAAAACCTAGAAGAAGAATGCAAACTCCAAACTGTTGGATTCACATCGTCGCCTCTTAAAACATGATAATTCTTAATGATGACAGTGATACCTGCTTCAATTTTGACGTCTGTACCAGTGTGAATTGATGAATCAATCAACATGTATCTATAACTGCACCTCTTTGATTATCTAAATACATGATCGGCGAAATAGATAATGTATTATCACTTCTCTCTGAAGAAGTTCAAATAGTGTTTTGCTTCCTGTGGATGCTTATGCTACTTTTAGGACGAAAGTATTTAAATTGAAACGAAATTTTCTTTTAATATAAGGAAACAGAAATAATTTTTTCTTCTTTGAATAATTTTATGGCAATTAGTCTGGCTTTTAACATATAATATTATGTCAATACTCATTCATAATATTATGTCAATACTCATTGCAGTATCAGTTATTCCGAATTAAAACTGAAATTTGATTCCTTACGTCACAGGAAGTTAGTCTTCAGTGTGTTACACATATTTAAAGAGACATTTAAAATATATGGCTCAAGGGATTAAAAAACTTGTACGATAATCACAAAATTTAAACAGTTTTTGATTTACTTAAGAATAATTTTATTAATTCTGAAAATCGATATGTGAGTTCACTTTATGTGTATCTCGAATATTATATTTTGGGAATGTTAAATGAAACAAGATACTTCTAAATTGACAAAATAGACAGGAAACAATAATTACTATTTACTCGTTTTGTACAGTCGCTCAAAAAAGTATCCGAACGCTATGGTCGATTACAGAATTCAGAAAAAATATATGCCAACGATTTTTTTTTTTTTTTGAAATTACTGATCTGGCAACCTTCCTGTACTGTACACGAAGGTTGCCAGATCACTAATTTCTAAAAAGATCGTTGCCAGATATTTTTTCTGAATTCTGTATTCAACCATAGCGTTCGGATACTTTTTTGAGCGACTGTACTAACATTCAGTTTTAACGAATAATATTTTGACCAAATGCTGATATGTTACGATTTCAAGAATCGAGTTTTACAGTCAATAATCGAAAAGTTATTGAAATTACTCGAAATGCAGATAACTTTAATTAAGACGAATGCAAAGCTATTTCGACAACCAGCTTAATTCCACATAAAACAGAAAAATTAATTACATTACAAATGATAAATATTTGATTAAAGTATATGAATATATCTGCAATCTCATAAAACAATATGATACGTAAATTTCGAAATTTTTAATTAAATTTAATCAAATTACAAATGTTTTTCAGTAAATGAGGACATTATTAAGCAACATTTCAAAATAACACGCATTTTAATATATGTAATTATTTCTAAAACTAAGTGAGAAATATTTACTAATAGTTCTGGCCATAGATTATTTATTATCATTATAATTTGCTTAATTATTTTGCATTTTAAAGTGATTTAATTTTAACATTTTGAAAATGGGCCATTCTGTTACTGCTATGATAGCTAGTTCGATACAGTTTATGCTAAAGGATTATCAACTGATTGTGTTTTTCAGGATATTGTAGATATTTCTTGAGAAGCGTTTAACCAATGAAAACCTCTAAAAAAGAGATTTTATATTAAAATTTATTTTCTTGTTCCTGTATAATTTCCAAATTTTCGTTTTATTCTGGATTTTAACATCACACATTCAAAACATTCAAAAATTCAAAATTAAAATCGCCTTTATCTCGGTGGAAGAAATTATATTGCATGTTGTTACCTAATGCTAAAATTTTGATGATACAAAATTTCCAAATGCTGAAAGCCTAAAAGCCGACAATTTAAAATTAAATTAAAATTGTTATTTACTCTCATAATAAAACTTTTCATTTTCGCTTTCTAAAATAAAATGTACAAAGCAACATTTAAAATAAAACACACAACACTTTTATCTTTTGAGGTTTTAAAGTATTTCAAGGCAAATTCGTCGAGAAAAAAATTTCTGTTTTGCTACAGCCCGACTCAAATACTGGGAAATTGACTAAAGACATTTTCTCAACACGAAGGTTGCCGTTTTATTAACGAACACGTTTTATGAGTCTTAGCCAAACATGATCACCAATCAGGGATTACTTTCCAAAACAGAAGGATTCCTTATTGTATTTCCTTTGCCATCGTACATTAAAATGTATGGATATGTACATAAAAAAGTAATTCTTGAAAGAACAAAATAACAGTCACAGACATTCTCTCATTTCTGACTTCATAATGTATATGTAACAACTATGATGTATAATACGATGCAGAAGATGCAATGGACGAGATATTCGCTTACTTTTCTGAAACAGAATGTGCGGGATAAAAATTTGTCTGCTGTTCAGGGAGATTCTTTCACTCAACAGCTGATTCTCTTCACAGAGTAAGAACGTTCTCTTGCTCTCAAAAATCCTTCTCTCACATCTGCTGTAGTCAAGATGGCAGATACTGTACATATATACTTCATTCACTCCAGCTATTTATCGTCCGTGTACATTTCGTTGATGGTAAAATAAAAAAAAAGGATTTCTTCAAACTGTATTTGATCCTGATTATTGTGTTTCTTGTGTATGTGAATGTCTAATCCGCACAGAATTTCATTTTGATGTCTACGTTACTAATCGCCAATCACAAAGCTCTAAAGTAGGGGTTCTCAACGTGGGGTACGCGGTAAAATTTTTTGGGGCACGCCGTGAGAGCTGTTTCACTGATTACCCAGTAAAATGTTTATAATTTTATAAGATTTGGTAAATTGTTTATGTCATTTTTTGTGTTTATCGATATATGTAATTTATGAATACAAAATTTGATGCGTATAGATATATTATTTTATTACCATTGTTATTCTATAGCTATAATTTTATCTATCTATACAAAGTGTACGGCAGTTACATACACATTTCCAGGGGGTATATGAAGAATAAAAGGTTGAGAGCCACTACTCTAAAGCATTGCTTTTCCAGTGCCGTCTGCAGAAAATTTCAATAACGGGAATAGAATAAAGTATTAAATAAAAGTAAAGTATTTTAATCAATCATACAGATTCCCCGCAAAAAGAGCTTTTGCAAACGAGGGCATCATTATAGATTCGAACTTATAACGTTTGTTATTTTATTACAACAGCCTGTGGATATTTCATGATGATTGACTGATTATTTGTTAAAAATGAAAATTAAAAGCTTTTATATTCTCAAAATGTTTTCCTTTAAGTTTGCCATACAAGTTTGCATACAAATGCATAAAATTTATTTAATATTTTTAAATGCGACCACAACGAATTTAATTTTTTCTATAAGTTTACCTTAGAAGTTTTCACACAAATACACAAAATTTTATTTTCCTATAAGTTTACCTTAGAAGTTTGCACACAAATACACAAAATTTTATTTTCCTATAAGTTTACCTTAGAAGTTTGCACACAAATTCACAAAATTTTATTTTCCTATAAGTTTACCTTAGAAGTTTGCACACAAATACACAAAATTTTATTTTCCTATAAGTTTACCTTAGAAGTTTGCACACAAATACACAAAATTTTATTTTCCTATAAGTTTACCTTAGAAGTTTGCACACAAATGAACTAAATTTTATTTGATATTTCTTAATGCGATCACAAAATATTTTCCTATAAGTTTACCTTAGAAGTTTGCACACAAATACACAAAATTCTATTTTCCTATAAGTTTACCTTAGAAGTTTGCACACAAATTCACAAAATTTTATTTTCCTATAAGTTTACCTTAGAAGTTTGCACACAAATACACAAAATTTTATTTTCCTATAAGTTTACCTTAGAAGTTTGCACACAAATGAACTAAATTTTATTTGATATTTCTTAATGCGATCACGACGAACTGTTCGTGCCAGCAATGTAGCCTCATCGAATTGCTCATGTGGCTACCAGAAAATTATCTTCACAGAGGATTCTTCTTCAGAACAGCTTTTTTTTAAACCTTTTTACAGAGACATTTCTTTCGATCTAGAACACAATTTATTAGCTGGAGTACGATTTTTAATAGAACAAGCTAAGAAATTAATGAACGATGCAGCCAATATATCAATTTTTTTAAGCAAAGTTATTTTTCCATTACATTGTTTATTTCCGTTATTTTTGATTATTATTTATTGCAGCCATTTACACCAAAATTCCATAACCTAAGTGGGTTCACGATTCACGAAGTTCATGAAATCCTACTCCAAAGTAGAATGAGCACAATTTTCAGGAAGTTATATAAGAAGGATTGGATTGTTTTACCTCTGAGCGGCACTTTTTTGCACACCATGGGCTAAATGGCCAGGTCACAAGGACCCCGAAGGCTCAGAGAAGGTTGGGGGAGGAGACCCACTGGAACAGCTGTTGGGAGATAGATGGTAGCCTCCCGTCAAGGCCATCCAGCGTGATCTTTAACGTGCACAGGGTATGGCTCTCCCGCACACGGGGCCACGGCTTAACGTCCCATCCGACGGACGGCGGCCTTTCCAAGCCCATCGGTGTCCCCTACTGACCGTGGGCAGGGCGGGGAATTTTGCGGAGATAAATCTCAACGCTGACCCAGCTGGGACTCGAACCTGGGAACAGCAGATTACGAGTCTAACGCGCTACCGACTGAACCACTCCCCCCCATATATAAGAAGGATAATAAGAATATTAATTTCAAATGTTTTAAATGAGGAAACAAGATATAATTAAATATAATCTTTGATATAACAGATTTAAAACAGCTGAGTTAAATTAAAAAACTTAATCACTATCCAAGCTGTTTTATTATTGTTTTAGTAGATCAAAATATCATCTTGATCGGTGAATACAGGATAGTAGGGATGTTAGTCATTTCTTGTCGAAATATTATGTGATTCGTGCAACAGGAAAGGACTTGCTTCATATGCGACAAACATCCCTACTATCCTGTATTCACCGATCAAGGTGCTATTTTGATCTACTGGAACAATAATAAAACAGCTAGGATAGTGATTAAGTTTTTTAAATTATATTTAATTATTTTAAGTAAATGTCAAGTTCACAAATGTCAACATACAATATATGTATATAAAATGAGATCCATTTGCAGTTCAGTATTGATATTTGAAGATGCATCATGAAGATATTATGCCATTATCTACAGTTTTCAATTTTTACTAGAATAATTTTGATGTTAGTGCTCATTATACCTTCTACTACAGAATCTAGCTAAAGAATAAAATGCTTACATAACTTTAAGACATAGATTCTTCGAGTTCTTGATTATCAGAAATAAGGAAAAATTATCCATATGTGGTATTATTAGAAGCCAAAATTATTAACTCCAAATAAGGTATATTTTAGTTCTTACTGTTCGTGGGGCGGGGGTGGCTCAGTCGGTAGCGCGCCAGGCTCGTAATCTGTAGTTCCCAGGTTCGAGTCCCAGCTGGGTCAGCGTTGAGATTTATGCTCGTAATCTGTAGTTCCCAGTTCGAGTCCCAGCTGGGTCAGCGTTGAGATTTATCTCCGCAAAACTCTCCGCCCTGCCCACGGTCAGTAGGGGACACCGATGGGCTTGGAAAGGCCTCCGTCCGTCGGATGGGACGTTAAGCCGTGGCCCCGTGTGTGGGAGAGCCATACCCTGTGCACGTTAAAGAACACGCTGGATGGCCTTGACGGGAGGCTACCATCTGCCTCCCAACAGCTGTTCCAGTGGGTCCCCTCCCCCAACCTTCTCTGAGCCTTCGAGTCCTTGTGACCTGGCCATTTAGCCCATGGTGTTGCAAAAAAGTGCCGCTCAGAGGTAAAACAACCAACCAATCTTACTGTTCGATTGCCTCACAACCTGTATATTTCCTTAGAAAAACATTCAAATATATCTTTTTTATTTCAGTTTGAAATTATACTGCCTAAGTAAATTGTTAAAACATATTTTGAATGGAAAATCTGAAGTATAATAGGAAAGAAGAATAAAAACGTATTTCTACGGAATTAATTCGCTTTTAACTAGTCCACATGAAACAACACGGACATCTGTGACGTCATAATGTGTGTGCAAGTACCAATACTGAAATTATTAATTGTTCGTCTCTTAACAAATATCAATAACCAGCTTTACGGATTTCATTCATTTTTAAAACGTTTTTAGTCCATCTGAAATCTAATTGACATTCGAGCTTCATGTAATGATCTTTCACGCTTCATGTAATGATCTTTCACGCTGTTCTCAAGCAACCAACTGCAATTGAGATCTAACAGCATTCTGTCGTTAGCGATCATCACTGTAAAGTCTTGAGAGAGACTAATTGATATTCACCGAATAGGAAGGCAGATATCTCGCTTAACCCAAGACTTGAACTTAGGCTTCGTTTTCATAACCCCTAGGCTGAAATAAAACGAGTACAGGAAACATTTAAGAGTTGGAAAAATTTATTTCTCCTTTTCGCAACGAAATAATCTCTTGAAATGGAACTAGCTCGACTTTTCACAAGCCCTAGGCTGAAAACAGAAACTGTTGCAGGAAACAATGAAGCAATGAAAAATGTCCAAAAAATTTACTTTTCCTCTTTGCAACGAAATAATCTCTTGAAAGGGGGGGGGGGGCTCAGTCGGTAGCGCGCCAGGCTCGTAATCTGTAGTTCCCAGTTTCGAGTCCCAGCTGGGTCAGCGTTGAAATTTATCTCCGCAAAATTCACCGCCCTGCCCACGGTCAGTAGGGGACACCGATGGGCTTGGAAAGACCGCCGTCGGTCGGATGGGGCGTTAAGCCGTGGCTCCGTGTGCGGGAGAGCCATACCCTGTGCACGTTAAAGAACACGCTGGATGGCCTTGACGGAAGGCTTACCATCTGTCTCCCAACAGCTGTTGCAGTGGGTCCCCTCCCCCAACCTTCTCTGAGCCTTCGGGGTCCATGTGACCTGGCCATTTAGCCCATGGTGTGCAAAAAAGTGCCGCTCAGAGGTAAAACAACACAACCCAACAACCGAACTTGAAATGGAACCAACCCATTTTTTGCAACCCCTAGGCTGAAAACAAAAATAGCACAAGGAAACAATTAAGCAGTAAAAAATGTCGAAAAAATTTACTTCTCCTGTTTGCAACGAAATATGGAACCAGTCAGATTTTTCGCAAACCCTAGTCTAAAAATGAAAACCTTACTAGAAACACTTAAAGCAGTCAAAAAATGTCGAAAAAACTTGACCTCTCAAAAAAGTCCAACGTAAAAAGAGATCGGTAGATTTTTCGCCAGATTTCTAAACAATCCTTTCCAGCCAATAATTAGAAGCCTCGAATGTTTGGAACAATTACTAGATCTTTTAGGAGTTTGTGCAAAAAAAATGACGAAATAGATCTCAAAACAACATTTATGTTCATTAAAAAAAAATGTTAAAAATTTTATGATGTCATAAGTTTTGCATGCAAGGCTTTGCAGAGGACTGGAATATTTATCCATGGCAACAAACATTTCTTCAGATAAACGTTTCAATTTTCAAGGTGTTTGAGTCCCCCCCCCCGCCGGGGAAGGGGAGGGAGGGGGAAGATGATCTCAAAGTAATTAATTTCTTAAATGTACTTTTATGATTTTGCTGCTTGGACATGAAACAAATTGATGAATGACATGAATTAATCAAAACTGAAAATGAATCACTTCCAAATCAGTTGGTTTATCTTATCCGAAACATCTGATGGAATTCAGTAACAAAAATAAAAGAAATTTGCCTCAACCAGCCTAGTTGCCTGGTAGGTCACATAGGAGATGGTTAAAATAGTAGACCATAAAGATACGCAGTGTATATTGTATATGCATGTAAAAAAAAAGCAAGATCTCAGTAGAAAAATAATACAGTTAAAAAAATTTTAAAATTTCTTTTTTGGGGGGGTCCGAACTTTGCGTCTCTTTGTTCCACAGCTGAACACTCTCTTGGTCACTGATAAGCTAAAAAATTATGAAACATGAGGGACAAACTTTCCTCAAAACTCATATTAAAGTCTTGTTCCAAAATTGTTTCCAAATTGTTTGCATCAATCTACGTCAGATGCATCAACATCTGACGTAGATTGAATTAAAACACATTTCTGGAAAAATTAATTATTTTGAAATTTCCTTTCTTCTAAAAATTACTAGAATCTTATATTTTTCAGTTCACAACATGGGGCGAGGTTTGGCTTCTATTTTGCAGCTTTCAGCAGTCCCAACTCCACCCTATTTAAATGGGGCGGGGGTGGCTCAGTCGGTAGCGCGCCAGTCTCGTAATCTGTAGTTTCCAGGTTCGAGTCCCAGCTGGGTCAGCGTTGAGATTTATCTCCGCAAAATTCCCCGCCCTGCCCACGGTCAGTAGGGGACACCGATGGGCTTGGAAAGGCCGCCGTCCGTCGGATGGGACGTTAAGCCGTGGCCCCGTGTGCGGGAGAGCCATACCCTGTGCACGTTAAAGAACACGCTGGATGGCCTTGACGGGGGGCTACCATCTGTCTCCCAACAGCTGTTCCAGTGGGTCCCCTCCCCCAACCTTCTCTGAGCCTTCGGGGTCCATGTGACCTGGCCATTTAGCCCATGGTGTGCAAAAAAGTGCCGCTCAGAGGTAAAACAACCCAACTCAACCACCCTATCTAAAAGAGAAAGGGGACCCCGATGCGCTTAAAAAAGGCCAGCGTCCGTTAGATGAGAGGTTAAGTTTGGCGCCATTGCAGCAGAGCCTGGGCGGGGATGGCTCAGTCGGTAGCGCGCCAGGCTCGTAATCTGTAGTTCCCAGGTTCGAGTCCCAGCTTGGTCAGCGTTGAGATTTATCTCCGCAAAATTCCCCGTCCTGCCCACGGTCAGTAGGGGACACCGATAGGCTTGGAAAGGCCACCGTCCGTCGGATGGGACGTTAAGCCGTGGCCCCGTGTGTGGGAGAGCCATACCCTGTGCACGTTAAAGAACACTCTGGAGGGCCTTGACGGGAGACTACTATCTGTCTCCCAACAGCTGTCCAGTGGGTCCTCTCCCCCAACCTTCTCTGAGTCTTCGGGGTCCTTGTGACCTGGCCATTTAGCCCATGGTGTGCAAAAAAGTGCCGCTCAGAGGTAAAACAACCCAACCTACAAAATAGTGCTTCTCAAGGGTAAAACAATAAAACCCAACTTCACAAAGTGATGGTCTTAAAACAAAAAAAAAATATTTCAATTTTGCTTGTTTAATTACTCAAAAGGCATGATTTATGTTGCAATTTCCATTGGTTTTTCATTTCATAGAAAACAAAAAGCAAGGAAAATTCGCGCGATTGTAATTGGACTCTGCAGTTCGTTCTTTTTCCAAACAACATTCACTCATTTGATGTTGTTGAAAGACGACGTGTCGATTTTCGAATGATAACCAGGTGATGAAGTTTTTGATTAATCACTTCCTAAACCTAGCCAAACAACGCCCACGTGTGTAAAATGCTCGTGGTACCCAACCAATCAATCGATAAACAGGATGTAAATGAGTTGGGCTTTTTCCTGGCACAATCAGAGACTGCCTGAATCACTCATCTAGTCTCAATAGCTGAACAACTTCAAAAGAAATTGCCACACCATGGCCACGAGATTGGCTTACTAATTGCGCGTTGAAAGGGAGAGAGAGTTCTTTGAAACGGATATGCACCCTCAGCAGAAGGACATTAATTGAGTGCTAACGTCGATGCTTTGCATTCTGACTAGATTTTAAATCACGTGACAATTCCCCCGAGGCACTTTTTTATATGTAAAAACAAACACCCAAGCGATAACCGTTTTGCAAATTGCTTCTTCCTAGTCTAAAAGAAAAGTCGGTTGTCATTCGTGTCGTCTCAATAACAACAGGAAAGGAGAAGTCGCCGCCCACGAGACAGGTGATGGCGATGGCTTTTGTTGGTAGAATTCAGCCTCTCAGTGCAAGATGGCAACCAGGATTTTCTTAGCACAAAAGGGAGGAAAGGTCGATCCTTATGGTCGAGTAGTTTCAGAATTATTCATCCCAGTGGTCGAGTAGTTTCAGAATTATTCATCCCAGTGGTCGAGTTGTTTTGGGTTGTTTTACCTCTGAGTGTCCTTTCTGTACACAATGGACTTAATGGCCAGGTCACAAGAGCTCAGAGAAAGTTGGGGAAGAGAATCCACTGGGACTCGACACTTCAAGTGATGGAGTGGTTCAAAAACAATCCATTCCAGTCGTTGAGTGGTTTGAAAAGAATCCATTCTAGTGGTCGTGCAAGTGGTTTAAAGAGGTTGGGTTGTTTGGGTTGTTTTACCTCTGAGCGGCACTTTTTTGCACACCATGGGCTAAATGGCCAGGACCCCTAAGGTTCAGAGAAGGTTGGGGGAGGGGACCCACTGGAACAGCTGTTGGGAGACAGATGGTAGCCTTCCGTCAAGGCCATCCAGCGTGTTCTTTAACGTGCACACACGGGGCCACGGCTTAACGTCCCATCCGACGGACGGCGGCCTTTCCAAGCCCATCGGTGTCCCCTACTGACCGTGGGCAGGGCGGGGAATTTTACGGAAATAAATCTCAACGCTGACCCAGCTGGGACTCGAACCTGGGAACTACAGATTACGAGCCTGGCGCGCTACCGACTGAGCCACCCCGCCCCGGTTTAAAGAGGAATTCACCACAGCGATCGAATAGCTGAACGGGAACCTATCCCACTGGTCGAGTGGTTTAAAAAAGATCCAAACCAGTGGTCAAATCTGCTGGAATGTATCTAAGAAAATAGTTCCACCGTTCTAAGAAAGGGTAGGCCATTCAAATGACAGAATGTTAAAAGTGGCAGTAAGGGTTGCGGGAGGGGGGGGGAGGGGGAGGTCCATTAAAGTTACCTGTCTTAAAGGAAAAGTTTTAAAGAAGGGAGACATCAGTCTACGATTTCCGGCAAAAATAAAAGTTCAATTATATGAATGAAGTCAAATGCCGATTTCTTGTGCAATAAATTTTAATATTCCCCGGAATATATTGCACATTCCGGGGAATATTTAAATGTTATATACGGATTTGGGTTGTAATTACCTCTGAGATATATTTTTGTGGACGCAATGAGTTAGATGTCCAAGTCACAAGGACCCCAATAACGGGGGCGGGGGTGGCTCATTCGGTAGCGCGCCAGGCTCGTAATCTGCAGTTCCCAGGTTCGAGTCCCAGCTGGGTCAGCATTAAGATTTATCTCCGCATAACTCCCCGCCCTGTCCACGGTCAGTAGGGGACACCGATGGGCTTGGAAAGGCCACCGTCCGTCGGATGGGACGTTAAGCCGTGGCTCTGTGTGATGGACAGCCAAACCCTGTGCACGTTAAAGAACACGCTGGATGACCTTGACGGGAGTCTACCATCTGTCTCCCAACAGCTGTTCCAGTGGGTCCCCTCCCCCAACCTTCTCTGAGCCTTCGGGGTCCATGTGACCTAGCCATTTAGCCCACGGTGTGCAAAAAAGTGCCGCTCAGAAGTAAAACAACCCAACCCCAATAACGGTCAATATAAATCCTCTGGCTACCACAATCTACCACCTAAATATCAAATCCAGGGTCTCGGAGAAAGCTGCTGAAAAGCATCCACTGGACATTTCTTAGGAGACAGATGGCCATTGGAGACCTTGACGGAGGTCATTGTCTCTTAGGAGAGAGATGATCTCCCGTCAAGGCCATTGTGCATGTTGTTGAAAGTGCGCAAAGGCTTAGCATCCCATCTGACGGATGGCTGCCTCTCCAAGCTCTTCGGCATCTCCTTTCTGACTGAGGGAAGGATGGGTGGTTAGCGGAGATCAATCTCAACGTTGGCACAAGTCCGATTCAAATGGAAACCTGGACTGCAGATACGAGCCTGGTGACCGAGTCTCTCTAAAGACCGAACCAACCCATGCCCTATTGGAGCACTACATAAAGCATCGATGTTTTCTTTCTTGTCCTTTTGCTGAGGTCTCGCCTTCCTCACAGATCTTCGCTATGGTGTGTTATACTGAAAGACACCTCTTACACCTCTGTGACAAGCACCTACTTGAGCAAGTACTTTACTATTATTTTATTCATTGTAGAAAAATGTGCGGAGTGGCTCAGTCGGTAGCGCGCCAGGCTCGTAATCTGTAGTTCCCAGGTTCGAGTCCCAGCTGGGTCAGCGTTGAGATTTATCTCCGCAAAATTTCCCCCGCCCTGCCCACGGGCAGTAGGGGACACCGATGGGCTTGAAAGGGCCGCGGTCCGTCGGATGGGACGTTAAGCCGTGGCCCCGTGTGCGGGAGAGTCATACCCTGTGCACGTTAAAGAACACGCTGCATGGCCTTGACGGGAGGCTACCATCTGTCTCCCAACAGCTGTTCCAGTGGGTCTCCTCCCCCAACCTTCTCTGAACCTTCGGGGTCCATGTGACCTGGCCATTTAGCCAATTGTGTGCAAAAAAGTGCCGCTCAGAGGAACAATCCAATAATTGTCGAAATTTGATATTTAGGTGGTAGACTGTAGTGGTCAGAGGATTTATATGACCATTACAGCTTACCTCTTTCACCTGGACTGAGGGTAGGGGGGGGGTCGGTTCCTGGGGTTGGTAGAATATAATTGATCCACATCGCCCACGGGTAAGGACGTAAGATTTTGGTTCGTTCTGTATTGGGCTTTCGACGTTTGAGAATTGCAGAAAGATACCAACTCCAAGTTTAAAACAATTACAAAAGGTTTATTATGGAAAATATATACAGAGTCTCCCGAGCACTGACGTCGGCTACTGGATAAGTTGGCTACAAACAATCATATTCAGATTGCTTAACGGGCTGCGATTCTACGCACCTACAGAGGAAAACATCTCACTTCGTGAATATCTATTCACAGAGTAGCCGCTGTCTACGACTGCTCCAGCCAGTGACTAACTCAGGACTGTCCGACCTTCTCACGGGTCCTCCGACGTTCCGCGCTGACCCCCCTGTCACACGGGACGGTCAACAATTTTTCATCGTCGAAGATTCACAATCGCAATTTTTTTCTGAGGTCCAGCCGCTCTCTTTATAAATCTCCTGTGAAGGAGGGAAGCGGGAACTCAAAAATTATTCATAGTGACTCTAGACTCTCCCAAAAAAATTATTCATAATGACTCTATACTTCTCCCCCAATAAAACATTATTCGTAATGACCCTAGACTCTCCCCCCCCAAAAAAAATTTATTCGTAATGACCCTAGACTCTCCCCCCCAAAAAAACCATTATTCGTAATGACCCTAGACTCTCTCTCCCCCCCCCCAAAAAAAAATCATAATTTTGGGGGAGTCTCGCGTCTAAAATTTTCTCTAATTTTTTTAATACTTATTTTTTTAAATATTAACTTTTGTAAAAAAGTAATTTATTATTTTTAACTGCATTCATTTTTCTGCTGAGGTCCTGCCATCCTCACAGATCTACTGTGGCATATAAACTGACAGGCTCCTGTCAGAACTCTGTGGCAAGCAGCTGCTTGAGGGGGTATTTATTTTTTTATATTTATATAAATCAATTGCATATTTTAGTCAATATCATTATTATCAATATTATTAGATATTGAATTTTTTTTAAAATCGTCCAGCATTCAATGCTGCTCTAAGACGACCTGACAGAGGGGGAATTGCCCTCTTTGCTCCTCCCTCCCCCCCTCCCCACGCACGTTTTTCTCTGATGTAGAGGGATGGTTGGGTTGGCTTAGTCTGCAGCGTGCCAGACTCGCAATATGCGTTTCTTAGACTCGAGTCTCAACTTCACCTGCACTGTGGTTTATATCCACTAACCCCACTTTATCTTCGGGACACCAATAGACTTGGAAAGACCACCATCCGTCGGATGGGACGTTAAGCCGTGGTCCACAGATCCAAAAGAGAACCACGCCTTTTAAACATCAAAGAACACACTGAATGGCTTTGACTGGAGGCTTTCATCTGTCTCCTGATTTTTCCCCCAACTTGCGTTGGGCCTTGGGATCCTTGTGACCTGTCTATTTAGCCCATTGTGCGCGAAAAAGTATCCCTCAGAGGCTAAAAAAAATCCAACTCTTTGAAATAATGCATAGATAGTTGCAGTCTGCAAACTCAGTTGGTAGCCATATTGAATATTTAAAGAGTCGTTTCTTTTTAGCGATATTTTGAACAACAACTTCTCCTCCCCCATTCTATGGAGCTCTCAGCTGAAATTTTTTGGGGTTAAGCTTTTATATTTCTGCAGATCCTTCGGGTTGGGTTGTTTTACCTCTGAGCGGCACTTTTTTGCACACCATGGGCTAAATGGCCAGGTCACATGGACCCCGAAGGCTCAGAGAAGGTTGGGAGAGGGGGACCCACTGGAACAGCTGTTGGGAGACAGATGGTAGCATCCCGTCAAGGCCATCCAGCGTGTTCTTTAACGTGCACAGGGTATGGCTCTCCCGCACACGGGGCCACGGCTTAACGTCCCATCCGACGGACGGCGGCCTTTCCAAGCCCATCGGTGTCCCCTACTGACCGTGGGCAGGGCGGGGAATTATTGCGGAAATAAATCTCAACGCTGACCCAGCTGGGACTCGAATCTGAGAACTACAGATTACGAGCCTGGCGCGCTACCGACTGAGCCACGCCGCCCCCCAGATCCTTCGGAATTTATTTTTTTTTCCAGAAATTTTGAAACATGAGAGCCACCAATGCATGTCTATTTCCTGATTTAACATGGACTGACTCAATCCTGCTGTTCTAAATATTCCAGCTTTCGCAACTTTTTAAACATCGAGCGAATATTATTAAAGGGCACGAGGACCGAGAGTGATTTCATTCAGATCTTTAATCATTTCTCCTAAATCTTATTTCACCAGCTGCAAAACTTTGAATGAGACTTTGCAACGGTTAACATCTGAACTGTCTAATAATTCTGAAAGGCTACATATTCTCGTTCCCATACTGAAAACGCTCCACACTAGAATCCTCCAACCCAATCACCTCCATTTTTGTGCCTCTTTAATCTCGAAAACGAAGCGCATAAACATAACGTAGTTAGACACCACTCGCTACCTGTTACCATCGCAACGAGTCACGCACACCTCTCCCCCCTCCTCCTCCCCCTCAATAGTGTTTATAAATCAATCTTCCTTCTGTGAAGCAGGGCGGCATCGTCGGCTCTTGCTGCGTCCACCTCGACACAGAGGAGCGACTTCGCCCATCTCGGCAGTGAAGGGGTTAATGAAGGGTCCACCGCGGCTATATATAACAGCTAATTGACTGTACACGTCCTTCTCTCGAGCGGCGCGAACGGTCCACTTTACGACTCGGCGTCGGAACAAAAGCCAGCCGGGCGGTGAAAACCGTAAATTTCGTTGGATTGTCGTAAAATCGTCGTTTCGCCGAGAGCGCGGGACACAAAGGACCCTGTTACAAGCAGTTAGTAAGTAAGAGTCTCCATTTTCGCGGTCAGGGGAAGAGAAACCGGAGAACTCTTGACTCGAGAGTCGCGACCTCCACTTCATCCTTTCTCCCTCCTCTTCTGCATCCTCATCTTTACTCCTCTTCATCTTCGTGGGGGGGGGGAACTTTTAGAAACTTTCACTCTGTTGCGCGATGTCGCGTGCAGGGTAATCTGACTCTCGATGCTCCTTTTCCAGGACATTTAGATTCTGGAGGGGGGGAGGGGAGTGAGGAGGAAGAAGTGATAAGGATGTGCCTAAGAGAGAGAGAGATGGAGGATAAGGATGCCTGTGTCTCTTTTGTTACGCTGAGAGAGTTTTATTGGTCGTATTTCGTTCCATGTGAGGTAAAAGATCATATAATTACGGAATGAGTTTGGAAAAGGAATGCAGTTTGCCTGAAATGGATAATGATTATTAATCTGCTGAAAATTGCGATAAAAATCGATACTTACAAAAGGTCGGTTAATGGTCACTTAAAGAATAATAACTAATATTTTCTTTTATTTTTTTATTTTTTTCAAAAAAATAATCAATAATGAATCGTTATTTTAAAAGCATTTGTGCGTTACAGGATATTTTTATAAAAAAAATAAAGAAATTAAGCAAAGTCATCGAATCATGTTTGTGAAAGAATCTACTCCTATTTTTTAAAAAAAATTCTGAAATCGGTAGAGATGGATTTAGGGCAACTTTAAGAGAAAAAGGAGCTGAAATTTTGAATTCGAAAGTTCGGTTGGGTTGTTTTACCACTGAGCGGCACTTTTTTGCACACCATATGCTAAATGGCCAGGTCACATGGACCCCGAAAGCTCAGAGAAGGTTGGGGGAGGGGACCCACTGGAACAGCTGTTGGGAGACAGATGGTAGCCTCCCGTCAAGGCCATCCAGCGTGTTCTTTAACGTGCACAGGGATGGCTCTCTCCCGCACACGGGGCCACGGCTTAACGTCCCATCCGACGGACGGCGGCCTTTCCAAGCCCAACGGTGTCCCCTACTGACCCTGGGCAGGGCGGGGAATTTTGCAGAGATAAAAATCAACGCTGACCCAGCTGGGAGTGGACCCACCTGGGAAGTACAGATTACGAGCCTGGCGCACTACCAACCGAAGAGAAATGGTGATATGGTCTTTGTTTTTAACACGTAATGACAAGTTTAGACAAGCTTTCAAACAAGTTGTAGCTCGTTAAATCTACAGAGCTAAATCTCAAGAGCAAATCTACAGACACGTGTCAAGAACTTTTTGTACGCCCTCCGTAACGTACTCTTTCAAATAAATCTTAAAAACACGTTTCTATTTTTCCCACTGCGACAGTGAAATTTTCTTTTCAGATCCTATCCTACATTTAACCACAGAAATATTTTCATTAAAAAAAAAATCCTACAAATTTTGCCGACAGCATCATTTTAGTGATCCATTGATCCGATATTAAAGTGATCTTTCGGTGACCTATACACATAATACTTATTGGAATAGAATAAAGGAAGTTAAGAGGAAATAAATCTTGGTGCTAATGATGCGGAATATGATTGAAAAAACTTGAACCTGACACTTATCTCAGCTTGCCATCTTGCAGCCGTTAATTGAGGTCAAAGGAAGAGAAAGGACAGACCACGTGTCCTTTAATGAGAGCATTCTGCAGCTATAAAGGCTTCCCAACACCAGCAAAACATACTTCTCGTGTTTTGGAAGAACGACAAAAAATAATGATAACGCTTAAAATATTGCGTGTTTTAGAGTAATTAGAAGCTTTCGAGGGTTTCCACGAGCGCAATCAACAAATAGTTTTCGTCTTCGTGATGGACTCTCTGTTTGCTGTTACAGTGCTTCTCGAAGATTCTGAAACATCTATTTGGTTATCGTCCAGAAGGATGTCCCACCCATCTTCGATGTCTAAGTAGTTGTCCTTTCGGTCTGTTTGAGTGTATGGAAATTCCCTGCAGCTAGAAAGGTTGAATTATTTTTGTTATCTCTGAGAAGTGGTTTTGTGTACACAGTGGATTAATTGGCCAGGTTACAAAGATCCCAGGGGAGCCCTTAGTTCATGCTGGGAAGGGAATCCATTGAATGGTTGTTAGGGGACAAAGTATTCCATCAAGGTCATCTGTGGCGTTTTTATTTCCCCACTGCAGGATTCCAAACATTTAGCTTGGAGCCGCTCCCCCCCCCCCCCCACCTCCAAAAAATGCACTTTTCGATACCGTTAGACCCTGAAAAGTCTAGAATAGCAAAGAAGATGCATTTAACAAGCTACAAATAAATGGAAATTGAAATGATTGAATGAAATGTCGGTTAATAAGTTCCAGATGAGTATAAGAAACATGAAAGTCAATAAGATCGAAATATCCTTAACAAGAATGAAATTCAATAAGTTCCAAATGATCATAAGAAGTATTAAAGTCATTAAGCTCCAGATGACCATAAGAAGCATGAAAGTCATTAAGCTCCAGATGACCGTAAGAAGCATGAAAGTCATTAAGCTCCAGGTGACCATAAGAAGCATGAAAGTCAATAAACTCCAGATGAGCATAGAAGCATGAGAGCCAATAAGCTGCAGATGACCATAAGAAGCATGAAAGTCAATAAGCTCCAGATAACCATAAGAAGCATAAAAGTCAATAAACTCCAGATGAGCATAGAAGCATGAGAGCCAATAAGCTGCAGATGACCATAAGAAGCATACAAATTCCGTTCGCCATCTAAAATTTATTGGCCTTAATGCTTCCCTTGGTCACCTAAAAGCCAACTGACCTTTGTCTCACTTATTCTGGATGACCAACGGAAGTTTGAAAGTCAAGTTCCAAATTGATGCGAAGGGAATTGGATCCGATTGTCTCTGCCTCTTCTTCTGCGTGCAAAACATGTCAGCGGTGAGATGAGGATTTCGCCACCCAAAACAACTTGTTTTTCGTCGCTGCTTACTTCTATCTCGAAGATTCAGAGCTGAACCCTCTGCCCTTGAGGTGAACAGCATCGGCAGTCGTGTGAAATGCACCGCCTGCTTGGGTGGGGCCGAGGACCCACCGCAGCCAGGGGTATGACCTGTCAATGAGCTGAGTGGCAGTTCCTATGGTTAAGGAAGGACTATTTACATAGATATTTTCTCCGTCTGCAGAGGAGAGATCAAGGCATCCGATTCCGATCCGCGAGATAATGGCACCGATTATGCTCCGTGAATGACAGCGCGTGAGTACACCTGTAATTTCCGGAAGTGGGATTCGGAGATATCACGAGATCAGAAAGGTTACGATTTCGATGCGCACATCCTTTGAATTCTTATCCAAATTTCAGTTTCTCCTCATGTTCATGCAAGGGCTCTTTTTTTTTTATTTTTAATAGATATATTTGTTTTTATCTCTCTCTCTCTCTTGGTCCATTTTTTACACATTCTGTTGATCAGTTCTGAGGCAAAGGTCTTCACAACTTCTCTGCTAATATCTGGAATGCATTTTAGCCCTCCAAGCAATGGTTCCCAATCTTATAACAGTGTCGGAACCCTAAATCAGGCGTGTCCAACCTTTTGACTTCCCTGGGCCACATTGAGTGAAGATGAATGGTTTTGGGCCACACAGTTTTAGGGCCCTATAAGGCCCTAAAAAAGGAAACTCAAGATTTGCACAAGACTTCCAAAGTTTACATAAGAACCCAAAGATCTGCACAAGAATTCCAAAGTTTACATAAGAACCCAAAGATCTGAACAAGACTTCCAAAGTTTACATAAGGACCCAAAGATCTGCACAAGAATTCCAAAGTTTACATAAGGACCCAAAGATCTGCACAAGAATTCCAAAGTTTACATAAGAACCCAAAGATCTGCACAAGACTTCCAAAGTTCACATAAGAACCCAAAGATCTGCACAAGACTTCCAAAGTTTACATAAGAACCCAAAGATCTGAACAAGAATTCCAAAGTTTACATAAGGACCTAAAGATCTGCACAAGAATTCCAAAGTTTACATAAGAACCCAAGATCTGCACAAGAATTCCAAAGTTTACATAAGAACCCAAAGATCTGCACAAGACTTCCAAAGTTTACATAAGGACCCAAAGATCTGCACAAGACTTCCAAAGTTTACATAAGGACCCAAAGATCTGCACAAGAATTCCAAAGTTCACATAAGGACCCAAAGATCTGCACAAGACTTCCAAAGTTTACATAAGGACCCAAAGATCTGCACAAGAATTCCAAAGTTTACATAAGGATCCAAAGATCTGCACAAGAATTCCAAAGTTTACATAAGAACCCAAAGATCTGCACAAGAATTCCAAAGTTCACACAATGGACACAAAATTTGCAGAAGTATTACAAAGTTCAAGAATCTAAGTATTTTCACAAGAGGTCCAAAATTTGCACAATGGTTCCAAAGTTCATAAAAGAATTTCAAGGTTTGCACAAGGGTTCCAAAATTCTCAAAATGACCACAAAATTCGTTCAAAAGTTCCGTAGTTCCCACAAGCACTCCAAGATTTCCACAAAGGTTCTAAAGTTCATAGAAAAACTCAAGATTTGCATAAAGGTTGCAGAGTTCACAAAATGACTAAAAAATTTGCACAAGGGTTCCAAAGGGAACATCAAGGCTCACACAAACACTCGAAACTATTCTTTGTTTACCCGGATTAGAGGTATTTTTTTATCATTAATTTCTTTCATTACCAATGGAAAAAAAAAACTGACGAAAAAAATCTGTCGTCAAATGGAAGTCTCCCATCAGGACAATACAGTGTTCTTTTAGTCAAATTAGTTTTTTAGCACAAGGCATGAATCCTCTTAACACGGCTTAACGTCCCATCAGACGAAATGGTGATCTTTGCAACCCAATCGATGTTCCCTTTCTACCGAGGTTAAGGCGGGAAACTGAAGGGAGAAATGGAATTTGGGATCATCAGATCATGACCTTTGTTTGCCACGGACTTCCAGTGGTTAAGGAATAAAATGTTAAAAGAATATTTCAGCGTAAAATAATCCCAAAACAGGAAAAACTGACAGAAAGTATACAAACGGGAAACGAGGAGCAAAAAAAAGAAAGTAACGGCCTAGTCGCGATTTCCTCATATCAAGCTGCTCAGACATTTTCCTGATCCAAAAATATACAGGGTGCCGTAACGATCCACTAAATTTAAACATTGAGTTTCGAAAATGAGCCGAGGTGAGCAGAAGAGAGAGAAAAGGAAAAAAAAATTAAGAAAAAAAAAACCTCCATCAATTTCTAAATAGCTCAGCATTCTGTAAACGTTTAATGGCATCTCTCCTCCACTTTCAAGCGATGTTTCTCTGGCAACGCAATAGCTTCTAAATTTGGGAGTGTGTTTATGTTAACGTCGAGGACCTTGCAATGTCCGAGACGCTGCTGCAGCGTTCACGGAGGAAGAGGACGGTCGGTCGGACGCGAATGTCGTTTGGAAGAGATGCTCCTCGCTACCAGGTGTCATCCTCATCGTTTGCTCCCTCCTCCGATGCCGCCTTCTAAATGCATCCGAGTTATGCATCCCGAGACACGCCGTGTTCATCTTCAGCGGAGGGGGAGAGGGAGGAGGTGAAGGGGTGGGGTTGGGAAAGTTTACGTGACTATGAGATGGAATGCACGCACTCCTCCTCATCGTCCGGGGAGGGGAGGAGGAGACGACATCGGCTTTTGAAGGATGGAAGAAGGAAGGAAAGGATAATGGAAGGGGATGCGAGGAGGACGAGAGAAATGGCGGGGGAGGAACTGCGGAGGGGAGGTCAGAGAGAGAAAAAAATAGTAATGAGTAGCAGGCAAAAATCAGAGTGACATGTTCTGACCAGATGTTAGCATATTTGTTGCCACCGCGATCCTCAAGGCTCCCTGGCAATCCAGAGAACCGAGCTTTCGTTTCTTTCAAAGATCATGTTTACCTCCCACAACAGTTTAGCAGATATGCGTTTCTTTCCTGATATAAAGACAGGAGAAAATTCGCTTCCTCCTTTCGTAGGATCTTACAAAGAGAGTTCAGATTTTGTTATCATCGGAGAATTCCTCTCACATAGGATATTCGTTTTTTAAAAACAGAGATTTAAATTTATAAGGTGTCAGATTCCTCACTCGATGTTTCCGGGTTCGAATCTTAATTGTGGCGAGGTTTCTTGCAATTATGAACACATTGTTCTCAGCTAAAAAAAGTGAGGCGAATTTGCACTTGGAAGCCGCCATCTTATCAAGGGAGAGTAAGCCGCAATCTCGTGAACGATTCGAGTTTCTGTATCCAAAACGAAACATGCTGGATGCCACTGATCATCTCATCTGCTCCAAAGAGATGCCCAGTGGGTTTTCTTTTCTCCAACTCTTCTGAGATTGACGTGCTTACGATGTGTCAGTTGAACAACAGAACATTCCTAACATAAACACAAAACCAACAGTACAGTCGCTCCAAAAAATATCCGAATGCTATGGTCGATTACAGAATTCAGGAAAAAAAATATCTGGCAACGATTTTTTTAGAAATTAGCGATCTGGCAACCTTCGTGTCACGTGACACGAAGGTTGCCAATTTTTAGGGGAGGGGGGGAGGCAAAATAGTAACAGTCGCTCAAAAAAATATCCAAACACTACGGTTGATTACAGAATTCAGAAAAAAAATCTGGCTACGATTATTATAGGGATTTGGCAACCTTCGTGTCACGTGACACGAAGGTTGCCAGATCACTAATTTCTAAAAAAATCGTTGCCAGATATTTTTTTTTCCTGAATTCTGTAATCGACCATAGCGTTCGGATATTTTTTGGAGCGACTGTACAATTAACCCTAAATAACAGGTGTAAAAACGAACAGGAAACAGCTTGCGAAAGAAATTCGTCATAAGGAAGGAAATTTGACAACATCTCAACCTTCTTCGCTCTCTGAACTCTGATTACCTCGATTTCAATCACGCAGTCTCTTAATCTCTACCTGCTCAAGCTTATCCCTCATCCAACACAATAAAAAGCATCCACACGTTTGGTTCCTGAAATGCCTCATCTGCGTATTGTGCGAGGGGGGTGGGGGGGGGTGAGGGAGCAGAACACAAAAGCCTGTTGTACGTGCATCCTCCGTGCTTGCCTGTGTATCCCCTGGAACCTAGAGTTCGCATTATTATATCTCGTTCGTGCCCCCCCCCCCCCCCCCAACAAACAGAACAGACGGATTTTACCGTTTCGAAGCAGATGTGATGATTTACGAAATATCTGTTCAATGGTTGGGGGCCATTAATCTCGCGCCGAGAGGGGAGGGCCGCGAAGGGGAGAAAAGTAATTATGCTTCAAGCAAATTGCCTCAAATTTTAATAACCCACAACATCTGAAAAGGGACTTGCAATGCATTGCGCTCTCCCCTAAATGAGCATCATAGATTCTGAAGTGATTGTAATTCACTACTTTTCAGCTTGTGCAAGGGATGCTACGTCATTTCTTCGTCTAGTCATCCTCTAGCGATGCCTAATCCCTTTCCTCATCCCCCCCTCCATGTATTTTTACCTCCCCCCCTTCCATTCTATCTCTCCTCTTCCTATTGGACTTCGCGCGTTGCTCACTCTCGAGCAAAGGATATACAACACGCACTGTTCTGCCAGTCTCGTTCAACCGACCGCAGCGATAGCTCGTGCAATAAATTATCACTCTCCTCTCTCGTGCAAACCACAGCCTCAGATGGCATGCTGCGTGGTGGTTTTTTCGTTTTTTTATTCTTTTTTACTATTGTTATTATTTTTCTCTTCCCCCCCCCCACTTCCACCCACTTTTTTTTTTTTCTCTCTTCCTCTGCCGTTTCTCTCTCTCTTTCGCTAAAACCGTGCAAACTACCAGTTTATGGGCGCTTTTCGCAAAAATGTAATAATGATGAAGCTTAATGTAATAACAAGAGCCCAACTTGCTATTACGGGAGAAAAAAAGAAACAAAATGAATGGGACAGTAAAGCCGAGCGGGAAAGAGAAAGAGGAGGGGGAGGGGGGCCAAAAAAGGCACGAGAAACAGTTGAGAGAATCGCGAAATTTGGAGATTAACGACTCGGAAATCTTCCTCACAGAACCCGCTTCATATTATTTTATTAAGGTTTGTTTTTGCAGCACGGATGCGCGCGCGCGTTTTGCAACTAGATTTATTGTTAATGGGCTTGATTTTCTTACGCTTCTTGTTTGGAAGCGGTCTGTGAAGTGAGATGATGGGATTTGTTTCGATAAAGCTCTCGCGCAAACATCCTCCCCCCCCCCCCCCTCCAAACACACCCTGCTTCTACTCCTAGATAGAAGTCATCTATATGAATCATAATAAAAAGAAGAGATGATTTGTTCTGCAAATAAATGTTAAGTTGGAGAAGCAGTCATTTTTTTTTCTCTCTCTAGCTCTGTACATTTCGCAGAATTCTGAAGGGTGAAAAAAAGAAAGAAAATGCGAAAAGGTCAGAAGAAGAAAATGCGAGAAACTTCTAGGAAAATCGAAAGTTTGATGTTTGAAGTAATTTCTCTGTTAATTATCGTATTTTTCTTTTTATTAATCATCGTTAGTAATATCAGCAATGTGAAAGTATAAATCGTTTTGATCTGATATTTAATGGGTTGGGTTGTTTTACCTCTGAGCGGCACTTTTTTGCACACCATGGGCTAAATGGCCAGGTCACATGGACCCCATAGGCTCAGAGAGGGTTGGGAGAGGGGACCCCACTGGAACAGCTGTTGGGAGACAGATGGTAGCCTCCCGTTAAGGCCATTCAGCGTGTTCTTTAACGTGCACAGGGTATGGCTCTCCCGCACACGGGGCCACGGCTTAACGTCCCATCCGACGGACGGCGGCCTTTCCAAGAACATCGGTGTCCCCTACTGACCGTGGGCAGGGCAGGGAATTTTGCGGAGATAAATCTCAACGCTGACCCAGCTGGGACTCGAACCTGGGAACTACAGATTACGAGCTTGACGCGCTACCGACTGAGCCACCCCTGCCCCTGATATTTAATGACAGCAATAATAATTTTATTTAATACGCGAAAAATAAAGTTTTAAAGGGAAAAGATGTCTAACCTGGGGAGGAAGAGAGAGAGAGAGATGAACGCACGCTCTACTGATAATGCGATTGGAAACGCGTCAGATTCGCAATCTGCATCTATCAGGTTCGAGTCACGCCGATGGTCTTCATTCGGATGGACTGTTAAGCCTCGATCCCATTATCATGTAATCACAAGGGCCCAACTTGCTATTAGGGGCGAAAAAAACAAACAAATGGAAAGTCGGAAAATGTGTGTGTGGGGGGGGAACACGATGAACAGTTGAAAAAATCGTGTTATGTCTTGTGCAGATTAAAGAGTGCAGTAGCTCAGAAAAAAATATCCGAACACTATGGTTGATTACAGAATTCAGCAAAAAAATATCTGGCAACGATTTTTTTTTTTTTTTAGAAATTAGTGATATGGCAACCTTCGTGTCACGTGACACGAAGGTAGCCATATCACTGATTTCTAAAAAAAAATCGTGTTCATCGTGTTCCCATCTCCGCAAAATTCCCCGCCCTGCCCACGGTCAGTAGGGGACACCGATGGGCTTGGAAAGGTCGCCATCCGTCGGATGGGACGTTAAGCCGTGACCCCGTGTGCGGGAGAGCCATACCCTGTGCACGTTAAAGAACACGCTGGATGGCCTTGATGGGAGGCTACCATCTGTCTCCCAACAGCTGTTCCAGTGGGTCCCCTCCCCCAACCTTCTCTGAGCCTTCGGGGTCCATGTGACCTGGCCATTTAGCCCATGGTGTGCAAAAAAGTGCCGCACAGAGGTAAAACAACCCAACCCAACCCAAAATCGTTTTTTAAAAAGGATTTTAAAAAATTCTTTAGATTCACCGATTTTAAATTCAACGACTTTAAAATTTCTTTAAAATCGTTGCCAGATTTAGTGTTCGGATATTTATTTGAGTGACTGTACATTACAAATCGAAATTTTAATAATATCCAAAATCCCTGAGTGGAATTCGAACCCATGTCTCCCAGAAATATCTTAGGCGTCTTAACCACTAGTAGTCAGGATAAGACATGCTTGCTTTTCGTGTTGTCTTGCCATTTAGGTGTCACAATGTAACTTTTTCGTATGAGTATTGCTTTTGGGTTGGGTTGTTTTACCTCTGAGCGGCACTTTTTTGCACACCATGGGCTAAATGGCCAGGTCACATGGACCCCGAAGGCTCAGAGAAGGTTGGGGGAGGGGACCCACTGGAACAGCTGTTGGGAGACATATGGTAGCCTTCCGTCAAGGCCATCTAGCGTGTTCTTTAAAGTATATATGGTATGTCTCTCCCGCACACGGGGCCACGGCTTAACGTACAATCCGACGGACGGCGGCCTTTCCAAGCCTATCGGTGTCCCCTACTGACCGTGGGCAGGGCGGGAAATTTTGCGGAGATAAATCTCAGCGCTGACCCAACTGGGGCTCGAACCTGGGAACTACAGATTACGAGCCTGGCGCGCTACCGACTGAGCCACCCCCGCCCCTGAAAATGATTATAACGACTGCATGGTAGTATGATGACAGCGACTATGATAATGAGGACGACTAGTTTGATGACGCGACGACTCCCATGTATCGATGACTAGCACGATGATGATAACTACCGCATGAAAAAAACAGCACCTAGTTAATCATTTTTAAGCGAAGTGTATCCTGAAATAATAACAATACTATGAAAGTCATGGTCATCTTATATTACCTAACCAAATATGCATGTTACCGTCAATAAAAATCGCCTCAAAGAAACTTTTTTTTTCAAATTTGTGATGAAACCCCGCAAAGCTTTTCTCGAAGCTATGTCAGACAAAAGGGCCATGATATCAAAACATGAGGAATCAGGTGTTGGCTCAATCGATAGTGCACCAAATTCATCATATGATATTCCCAGGTTCGAATCCCAACTATGTCAGCGTTCAGATTTATCTCCGCAAAACCGTCACACTACCCTAGGTCAGAAAGGAGACGCTGATGGGCTTGGAAAAGCCGCCGTCCATCGGATGAGACGTTAAGCCTTGTTCAGTGTGGAGGAGAAGCATACCCTTGGCAGGAGGCTTCCATCTGTCTCCTAACAGCTGTCCAGTGGATCCCATTCCCCAACCCTTCCCCTGGGGTCCTTGTGAATTGGTCAGGGCGGGGGTGGCTCAGTCAGTAGCGCATCAGGCTGGTAATTTGAAGTTCCCAGGTTCGAGTCCCAGCTGGATCAACGTCGAGATTTATCTCCGCAAAACTCCCTTCCCTTCCCACGGTCAGTAGGGGACACCGATGGGCTTGGAAAGGCCACCGTCCATGGAATGGGACGTTAACTAGGAAATGGACGTCCGTGGCCCCGTGTGCGGGAGAGCCATACCCTGTGCACGTTAAAGAACACACTCTATGGCCTTGACGGGAGGCTACCATCTGTCTTCTAACAGCTGTTCCAGTGGGTTCCCTTCTCCCCCCCCCTGGGGCGGGGGACGCTCAGTCGGTAGCGCGCCAGGCTCGTAAACTGTAGATCCCAGGTTCGAGTCCCAGCTGGGTCAGCGTTGAGATTTTTCTCCGCAAAAATTCCCCGCCTTGCCCACGGTCAGTAGGGGACACCGATGGGCTTGGAAAGGCCGCCGTCCGTCGGATGGGACGTTAAGCCGTGGCCCCGTGTGCGGGAGAGCCATACCCTGTGCACGTTAAAGAACACGCTGGATAGCCTTGACGGGAGACTGCCATCTGTGTCCCAACAGCTGTTCCAGTGGGTCCCCTCCCCCAACCTTCTCTGAGCCTTCGGGGTCCATGTGACCTGGCCATTTAGCCCATGGTGTGCAAAAAAGTGCCGCTCAGAGGTAAAACAACCCAACGTTAAACAACACGCTGGATAGCCTTGACGGGAGGCTACCATCTGTCTCCCAACAGCTGTTCCAGTGGGTCCCCTTCTCCCCCAATCTTCTCTGAGCCTTCGGGGTCCATGTGACCTGGCCATTTAGCCCATGGTGTGCAAAAAAGTGCCGCTCAGAGGTAAAACAACCCAACGTTAAACAACACGCTGGATAGCCTTGACGGGAGGCTACCATCTGTCTCCCAACAGCTGTTCCAGTGGGTCCCCTTCTCCCCCAACCTTCTCTGAGCCTTCGGGGTCCATGTGACCTGGCCATTTAGCCCATGGTGTGCAAAAAAGTGCCGCTCAGAGGTAAAACAACCCAACGTTAAACAACACGCTGGAGGGGCGGGGGTGGCTCAGTCGGTAGCGCGCCAGGCTCGTAATCTGTAGTTCCCAGGTTCGAGTCCCAGCTGGGTCAGCGTTGAGATTTATCTCCGCAAAATTCTCCGCCCTGCCCACGGTCAGTAGGGGACACCGATGGGCTTGGAAAGGCCGCCGTCCGTCGGATGGGACGTTAAGCCGTGGCCCCGTGTGTGGGAGAGTCATACCCTGCGCACGTTAAAGAACACGCTGGATGGCCTTGACGGGAGGCTACCATCTGTCTCCCAACAGCTGTTCCAGTGGGTCCCCTCCCCCAACCTTCTCTGAGCCTTCGGGGTCCATGTAACCTGGCCATTTAGCCCATGGTGTGCAAAAAAGTGCCGCTCAGAGGTAAAACAACCCAACCCAACCCAACACGCTGGATAGCCTTGACGGGAGGCTACCATCTGTCTCCCAACAGCTGTTCCAGTGGGTCCCCTTCTCCCCCAACCTTCTCTGAGCCTTCGGGGTCCATGTGACCTGGCCATTTAGATCATGGTGTGCAAAAAAGTGCCGCTCAGAGGTAAAACAACCCAACGTTAAACAACACGCTGGATAGCCTTGACGGGAGGCTACCATCTGTCTCCCAACAGCTGTTCCAGTGGGTCACCTTCTCCCCCAATCTTCTCTGAGCCTTCGGGGTCCTTCTTACCTTGTCCATTTAGCCCTTTGTGTACAAAAAAGTCCCGCTCAGAGGTAAAACAACCCAACGTTAAACAACACGCTGGATAGCCTTGACGGGAGGCTACCATCTGTCTCCCAACAGCTGTTCCAGTGGGTCCCCTTCTCCCCCAATCTTCTCTGAGCCTTCGGGGTCCTTCTTACCTTGTCCATTTAGCCCTTTGTGTACAAAAAAGTCCCGCTCAGAGGTAAAACAACCCAAACCTTGCGAGTTGGTCATTTAGCACACTATGCGCATAAAAAGTAAGAGCCAAAAAACAGCAGCACAGAGATAAAAAAAAATACCCAATTCTACTCAACCCAGGATTCGGACCCGGAACCCCGGATTTGCAGCGTCACCAAGAGCCAACGTGTTACCGCTTCAAAATAAAAAATTAAAAAATAAATACCCCCTCTAGCAGCTGCTTGCCACAAAGGTCTGACAAGAGCCTGTCAGTTTAATACACCACATTACGAAGTCTGTGAGAATGGCCGGACTTCAGCATAAAGAAAACAGCATAAACATCCATGCCTTTCCCGGGGCTCGAACCCAGGTCCCTTTGATCAGTAACCAAGCGCACTAACCACTCGGCCAAGACACCAATGCGTCATTTTTTTTTTAAAGTACAAACCCACTTCCACCCCCCACCCCCCCTTACCTCTCTTTCCTATCTTAACGACTTCAAATACAGTTCGATTATGAAGTCAATTTCACTCCTTGACAATCCTTCGTGAATTTCTTGGGGCGGGGGTGGCCCAGTCGGTAGCGCGCCAGACTCGTAATCTGTAGTTCCCAGGTTCGAGTCCCAGCTGGATCAGCGTTGAGATTTATCTCCGCAAAATTCCCCGCCCTGCCCACGGACAGTAGGGGACACCGATGGGCTTGGAAAGGCCGCCGTCCGTCGGATGGGACGTTAAGCCGTGGCCCCGTGTGCGGGAGAGCCATACCCTGTGCACGTTAAAGAACACGCTGGATGGCCTTGACGGGAGACTGCCATCTGTGTCCCAACAGCTGTTCCAGTGGGTCCCCTCCCCCAACATTCTCTGAGCCTTCGGGGTCCATGTGACCTGGCCATTTAGCCCATGGTGTGCAAAAAAGTGTCGCTCAGAGGTAAAACTACATAACCCAACGTGAATTTCATGAGCCCACGAAACAATGGCAACAAGGACAGAGGGAAAAACTGAAACCATTCCTACTTGCCCTTCCAACTAAGTCTCGTAGACTCCCGAGGCATTCGGAACTAGTCTCCCAGCACCCAGGGATGCGTCGACAATAGAAAGAGCTCAGCGTCCCAATACAAAAGGTGAATTCTGCGCCTTGAATCCGCCTTAGAAACATTTCGCTGCGCCAAACTGCAGCTGGGGAGGAGATTGCAATCTCCCCCTGGTACCTGTCTCTCTGGCTCTAATCTCAGGAGATCGGCGACTCAGACAAAGAAAGGCGTCAAGCAAAGTGGCCGACGCTCTCATCCGCTCACCCTCTCTACGGAGGAAGAGGATGTGCACTGACCTTCAATGCGGAAGTGGTGGATTTTAGCGGGAAAGGAGACTTGGCCTTGCAGCAACAATTTGTATAATGATATTCTAGTTAAAGATGTAAAAATTAATCAAAGAAATCTAAAGTTTCGCAAAAACAGTTGCATTGTTTGATATCTGATAGGCATTTTTTGTACATAGTGGGGCACAAGTCATAAGGACACCAAAAAGAAAAAAAAAGACTCGATGTTTTAAATTGAAATTGTTTCTATATTGAGATCTCACGAACGAGCCTGCTCTTGTGAGACTTCAAAAGTTTTTGTATACTGTAAAACATTATCTGAAATAAAAAATTATCTATCTTTATCTAACTTGGGTTGTTTTACCTCTGAGCACCACTTTTTTGCACACATGGGCTAAATGACCAGGTCACAATGACCCCGAAGGCTCAGAGAAGGTTGGTGGAGGGAACAACTGGAACAGCTATTGGGAGACAGATGGTAGCCTCCCTCAAGGCCATCCAGCATGTTCTTTAACGCGCACAGGGTATGGCTTTTCGACACACAGGACCACAGCTTAACGTCCCATCCGACGGACGGCGGCCTTTTCAAGCCCATTAGTGACTCGAACTTGGGAACTTCAGATTACGAAAGCGGCCACTACCGACTGAGCCCCCCCCCCCACCTCAACTCAAAAAGTTAATTTAACCAACTGCTATAACAAACAATTTATTAAAAAATGTTACTAATGGTCTATTTTCAATACGATTTTTAAAATACGATTTTCAATACGATTTTAAAATGATGTTAATTCTAACATCATTATCCAAATTTACAGATGTTCAAGTAAAAAGCTATAATTTATTTCTAGTGAACATTTCACTTCTTTTCCGTGCATAAAGCACGTGCAAGTGTTGTAAATAGATGTTGGACTGTAATGTAGCAACTGATTAGGCCGTAGTGAAACACGTGAACCCGATAGAGTATGAAAGGAATCCACATTTGGAAGAACATCTCGAAAACTACAAAATAAAAAATAAAATAAATACCCCCTCAAGCAGCTGCTTGCCACAGAGGTCTGACAGGAGCCTGTCAGTTTATATGCCATAGTAGGAGATCTGAGAGGATGGCAGGACCTCAGCAGAAAAACGACACACACATCCATGCCTAATCTGGGGCTCGAACCCAGGTCCCTTAGATCAGTAGCCAAGCGTGCTAACCACTCGGCCACGGGACGACCGAAAACTACAAACAATTGTGAAAAGCTAGGTTAAAGGTCAATGGATAGTCTCTTCATTTATCTGGCAATGTCTTGTGGAAATGCAATTTCATCACCGCATGGAGAGGAAGAGGTGGAGGAGCAGAAAGATTCACCGAGGGAGGCAGAGAGAAAAGGGGGAAGTGGGGAGAGCGGACTCTGCGAAACTTGATCCCGTCATGCGGGGCGTTTGGCGGTCCGCAGCGACGATTCACAGGCACAAGCGCCGGAGCTGTCGAGCGCGGTTTGTCCGCGAAGCTGACGCTGAAAACTGGGATGCTGATTCAGAAGAACTTGCGTCGTGCTTCAGGGCATCCTGGTGGTAATTTTAGCTGTATCTTCGGTGACAAGCTGCAAGTCTGTCTCCGTCTCTCTCTCTCGGCTCGCATATGCACATGTCTGTCTCTCCTCGTGGCGGGAGGAGAGCGAGGATTCGCATCTTCGATAGCAACTGTAACGAAGAAGACTTCTCCAAGAAAAAGAGAGGGATGCTGCCAATTAGGGTACGAGACATGGATGCTAGTCATGCAGCAATGTGTCTTGAATAATGTTTGGGTTAGCGGACTCGATTCGATAACTCAGTGGCATGAAGGAAGAATGCGTTTACGACAGATGTATATTTGTTTCGTTGGAGGAGTAAAAATAACGGTTGAAGGATGAGTAAGTGGAAAATGGATGTAAAGATGGATGGATAAATGGATGGCTGAATGGAGGGAGAGAGGGATTCAAAGATAGGTTTGTGGATGGATGGAAAGACATATAGGTGGATGAAAAGGCAGGTGGATGGATGAATACCAAGTTAGCTGGATGGATGGATGCAAAGATAAACGGATGGATCCATGCATGGATGATGGATCAATAGAAGGATGCATGCATGGATGATGGATCAATAGAAGGATGCATGCATGGATGATGGATCAATAGAAGGATGCGTGCATGGATGATGGATTGATATGCAGGTGGATTCATACATGGATGATGGATAGATAGACGGATGGATCCATGCATGGATGATGGATCGATAGATGGATGGATGCACATGCATGGATGATGGATCGATAGATGCACATGCATGGATGATGGATCGAGAGATGGATGCATGCATGCATGGATGATGAATTGATAGATTCACACATGCATAATGAATCGATAGATGCGTGCATGGATGACAGATCGATAGACGGATGCGTGGATTATGTATCAATAGACAGATGGATGCATGCATGGATGATGAATCGATAGACGGAAGGATGATGTATGCATGTATGTATGGATGGATGGATGGATGGATGGATAGGTTGGTTGGTTGTGAGTGTATTATGGATCGATAGGCAGAAGGATGATGGATGGCTGGCTGGCTGACTGGCTGGATGGATGGATGGATGGGTTTGTGGGTGGATTTGGATCGATAGATATCTGTATAGATGCATGGACGAATTGATTTACAGGACATGGAACTGATGGAAGAAATGTAAATTGGATTGAAGGTTAACAATGAAAGGATACGAAAAAGAGGACAAAAGTGCATGTCTTTCTGCACGTGTCCATGGCGGATAAATAAGAAAACGAGAAATGGGTGGATAATGAAAGTATGGATAAGTAGAAACATGTTCGAGTAAAAGCGAGCTTGAATCCATGTATATGCAGAGTGCAAAACCAAATCATAACATTGCAACTTGATAACAATATGCTGTATATGTTCGCAATATGACTCAATGTTTGTGTAGAAATTAAAAGAAATTATTTTAACCGCAGACATCTGTTCCTAAGTGTTGGATCGCAGCTGTTTGAATTTCTCTCTGCTATTCATTCCGCTGGTGATGATCTCAAAATGGTCGAGTTAAATGTTTTCAGACTTATAAAAGGCTTTCGATACTATAGATCAAAAACTTTTGCTAAGAAAAAAATGAAAACAACACGAATATTACGGCACAAGAGGTATAATGATGCAATTATTGAAAAATTATCTAAAACATAGTTATATTAAGGAAAATACAAATCTCATTTACAGCAGCAGCAGCAAAAAAAAATTTGGAGTTCCTCAAGGGCCAATTCTGAGGCCATTAATATTTTGGTTATATAGATATACGTGTGTTGGTGAATTTTAAAGAGGAAAACATATGTGTATGCATATGATAATTCGCTTTTTAATAATAGGAAAAATATGAATGCATTTGAAATATTCAAATAGATTTTAAAATTTTAAGATGGTTAAATATGAAAATTTTTGTGAATAATAATGTAAAAAAAAGATGATCATACCTACATCGGAGTTAGTTTAGACGAAGACTTTTATATAAAAAGTGACAAAAATAATTGCAATGATATTTTAAATAATCTATTAACATACACTTGTCGTGTAATAGAAAGAGAATAACATATTAAATACTTAGGTATTTATATAAATAGATTATTTGGATGGAATGAACACACAAGATATATATCGCTGAAATTATCGCTGATTATGAGCATTGAAAATGCAAAAGATTAAAATATGTAATAAATACTGATAATACATGTATCATGTTATAAAAATTAATTCCTGAAATCCATTTTATGGAAATGCAAACTTAACAAACATTAAACCAATTACAAAATTACAATTTATACCAAAATCTCTTATACCAATACAAAAGTATAATCATTTAAAAAAAATTAGCAAAGAGATTAAATTGCCTAAATTAGTTAGTTACCTTATCGAAATCTCTATAAATGCACATTAATTCTAAATAGTCTTTTTGAAAACATGTACATGCAAAAGCAAAAAACCAGCTTAATAAAAACACAAGACTACGATGAATTATTATAAATTACAGAAGATCATATAGAGTTATGCAAATTGTACAAATGATTATAAAATTGCTTATATTTTTTAACATACTTTCAAGGAAAATATTACGCGCTGATAATTATAATAAGTTAAAGAATAATTAAAAGATTATTTAAGACTGGAAAAGATATATAACAACTCTGAATAAAGTTAATAATGCTACGTGATAACTAGTAATCAGTTGACTTTCAAATATGAAAACGAAATATTATATCAGGTTGTAAATTGTTTTATTGTTTATATTATGTGAAAAATATAATTATTCAAACTTCTACAGACAACTTAATAGCTTTGCTGATCACTATGATTGAATTATGTACACTGTATTTGTAAAAAATTATTAACTCCATATAAATATTAATGGTTAATGATTAAATATGTTTACTATGATTAAAATATGCGTTCTTGAATGAAGAATATTTTTTTAATTCACATGAATTACTTTGGTAAAAATAATAATACACGTAACTATGGTAACTGTAGTAACACTAGAGTAGTGCAGTTTCAGTAACTTAATTGACTTCAAATGAGAATTATGAAACTAAAGTACAGTCGCTCAAAAAAATATCCGAACACTACGGTTGATTATAGAATTCAGAAAAAATATCTGACAACGATTTGTTTAGAAATTGGTGATCTGGCAACCTTCGTGTCACGTGACACGAAGGTTGCCAGATCACTAATTTCTAAAAAAATCGTTGCCAGATATTTTTTCTGAATTCTGTAATCAACCGTAGTGTTCGGATATTTTTTTCAGCGACTGTACTTTAAAGGGGGGGAAAATAAAGTGGTAATATACCAATAGGTATTATTCGGTAACCTCCCAAGATCATACACTAAGATTTGTGGAGTTGATCTCAACTCTGTCTAATAAAATTCTTAATTAGATTCCTGACAACAAAAGAGTAAGAATAATAATAAATAAAAGTTAAACAAGAATATGAGATCAACATATTATTTAATTGCACATATTCAGACACAAAAATCATATTTCGTGTATAGGAAACATGAGGAAAGTTTTAAATCAACTTCCTTTTTTTCGTATTCAAGAGGAATTTTCTTGCGAAACCCTTATTTTCACTTCAAGGAACACTTCATTTGGGAAACACTGATCTAGACGCGAGGCTTTGGGTTGTGTTGGGTTGTTTTACCTCTGAGCGGCACTTTTTTGCACACCATGGGCTAAATGGCCAGGTCACATGGACCCCGAAGGCTCAGAGAAGGTTGGGGGAGGGGACCCACTGGAACAGCTGTTGGGAAACATATGGTAGCCTCCCGTCAAGGCCATCCAGCGTGTTCTTTAACGTGCACAGGATATGGCTCTCCCGTACACGGGGCCACGGCTTAACGTCCCATCCGACGGACGGCGTCCTTTCCAAGCCCATCGGTGTCCCCTACTGACCGTGGGCAGGGCGGGGAATATACGCGAGGCTACCATCTGTCTCCCAACAGCTGTTACAATGGGTCTCCTATCCCCAACCTTCTCTGAGGCTTTGGGGTCCTTGTGACCTGGCCATTTAACCCAGTGTGTGTGCAAATAAAGTGCTCCTTAGAGAAAAACAAGCCAACCCAAATATGACACTAAGATTTGGACGACCTCAACCTCAACTTTGCCTCCCACCCTACTCGGACTGAAATTTTCTAGTCTTCGTGGGTTGGGTTGTTGTTTTACCTCTGAGCGGCACTTTTTTGCACACCATGGGCTAAATGGCCAGGTCACATGTACCCCGAAGGTTCAGAGAAGGTTGGGGAAGGGGACCCACTGGAACAGCTGTTGAAGGACAGATGGTAGCCTCCCGTCAAGGCCATCCAGCGTGTTCTTTAACGTGCACAGGGTATGGCTCTCCCGCACACGGGCCACGGCTTAACGTCCCATCCGACGGACGGCGTCCTTTCCAAGCCCATCGGTGTCCCCTACTGACCGTGGGCTGGGCGGGGAATTTTGCGGAGATAAATCTCAACGCTGACTCAGCTGGGACTCGAACCTGGGAACTACAGATTACGAGCCTGGCGCGCTACCGACTGAGTCTTCGTGAATTTTCTTCGTGAATTCCCTTCTAGTCTTCGTGAATACACCGACAATTTATAAACTTGGTAAGGTTAACAACCATAAACCGAATTTTGCTGGGTTTTTATGTTCAGAAAAAGAGCCACAACGACACTGAAGTGATGCGAACTATCAATTCAACTACAAATCATTTGAGCTTTCGTCAACGAGACAATATGAAGTCTTTATATTCGACCCAAACCTGAAAAACTGGTCGAGTCTTAAGCTTCTGATCACAAAACAACAAACTGTTTCGCATCGCAAAACTTGAGCGCATTTCCACTGAGCTTTGAAACTCGATCCGAATCCCCTTAAGGCTAACGGGGAACAGACAATTTCCCAATCAGCAATAATTGTCAAATTCCCCTCATCTTGTCACAGACTAATCCCGTTAGCTTCGCATCGGAGCGCGTGCTCTGTCGTCGCACGCATGCGCCGACGATCCTTCCGGCGATGCCACTCGCGAAGTGAGATAAACTTCATCGAGCAGAGGTCATTTGTAATGCTAATCAAGCAGCGGCGACACTCCGGTTTCAATAATCTCTTCGGACCACAGATCAGCAGGTAGATTATCCGCTTTCCCATCATGCTTCACAAATGTGACATCATTCTGCACAGGAAACGTGCTCTTTGCAGGCTTCCCACTGTTTTAGAGCTACAACAATAGTTCGTCTCGAGTTCCAAAAAGAGACGAAGGCCTTTGTTTCGTCACAGGCAAATTTGAGTACAGTTTTTGCATAACAATTTCGGTAAAGAAAAAGGTTTTCCTATTGAGTCGTTGTGTTTTATTACGTGTGTTTGGCTTTAGAGGAAATAACCCCGATGTTGTCAACGCCGCTTCTCTTTGCTTACAAAATAAATCCTAAATCTGTCATCGGGACTCACGTTTTTCACCATTCTTATGAAAACATCACACAAGAGAAACGAAACAATCACATAACAAACATAAACTCATCACATAAAACAAACTAACCACTCGGCCACGGGTTGTGGGTTGTTTTACCTCTGAGCGGCACTTTTTTGCACACCATGGGCTAAATGGCCAGGTCACATGGACTCCGAAGGCTCAGAGACGGTTGGGAGAGGGGACCCACTGGAACAGCTGTTGGGAGACAGATGGTAGCCTCCCGTCAAGGCCATCCAGCGTGTTCTTTAACGTGCACAGGGTATGGCTCTCCCGCACACGGGGCCACGGCTTAACGTCCCATCCGACGGACGGCGGCCTTTCCAAGCCCATCGGTGTCCCCTACTGACCGTGGGCAGGGGGGAGATTTTGCGGAGATAAATCTCAACGTTGACCCAGCTGGGATTCGAACCTAGGAAGTACAGATTACGAGCCTGGCGCGCTACCGACTGAGCCACCCCCGCCCCTCTCGGCCACGGCAAACATATTGCACAGAAGATATAAACACATCACATAGCTGGTGTAGCATTACATAATAGCAGATACAAACACATCACGCAACAGATGAAAACATGTTAGAGGGCATGCACAAACACATCACGAACAGGACAGATAAAAACACATTACAGCGCAGATACAAACACATCACACAACGAAAATATGGCATATACAAACGCATCATATGGAAGATTCAAACACATAGCAAATGCAAAAAAAATACATGGCAGATAAAAGTACATCACATGAAGAGAAATAATTATGTCACAGTACATTCAAGCACATCACCTAGCATATAGAAACAAGTGATACGATAAGTTGAAACAGATCACGTAACATGTACAGTCGCCCAAAAAACAAAAACAGTATCCGAACACTATGGTTGATTACAGAATTCATTAAAAAAATATCTGGCAACGATTTTTTTTTAGAAATTAGTTATCTGGCAACCTTCGTGTCACGTGTAACGAAGGTTGCCAGATCACTGATTTCTAAAAAAAAATCGTTGCAGATATTTTTTTTCTGAATTCTGTAATCAACCATAGTGTTCGGATACTTTTTTGAGCGATTGTAGGTGGTCATATTATTTTGATACTAGATCGTGTGGGCTCACTCACGGAAATATTGAGCGTGTGCAGTTACCGTTCACAGCAAACTGGAGCATGTGCAAACTGCACACGCTCCAGTTTGCTGTGAACGGTAACTGGAGCGTGTACAGTTGCTATACACGCTCCGGATATTTTTCCTAAATTCTGTAATCACGTGACACGAAGGTTGTCAGATCACTAATTTCTAAAAAAAATCGTTGCCACATATTTTTTTCTGAATTCTGTAATCAACCATAGTGTTCGGATACTTTTTTGAGCGACTGTACAAACACCTTAGGGCCATGTAGGAGATAGAAAGAAACGCGTCACCTAAATGCAGATATTCGTTTAGGGTAGGGAGAAAAAAAACCTTTCACTTAGGAGACGACGCAAATCGCACGAACAGATAAACATCCCAAAGAGGAAATCACTGTGGTAAAGTGGACGGCATTGGCGAAAGTGGTTTTCTCAAAAACCTGAAACAAAAGATACAAAACACCTAAAGAGGAGATGCACACAGTGGCAGCAGATGTTTTTTACGGCCAGACTTCGGTTTCAAAGGTGGTTAGGGGAGACGTAGTACGGGGAGGGGGGGGGGATAGCACCGCTCGTTTCCCAGACAATCGCTCTGAACAATGTTAATTTATTTCTTACCGATTACTCCCAGATTGTTAATTATTAGATGGCCCCTTCCGTGGCGTGGGACCAGCCAATCAGCGATCTCTCTCAGGCCTTCAGCGCATATCACAGCTGAGGGGTCAACATACTCACCTCCGTCTAACCTCTGGCCTCGACGCGACCTTTGCAGGAATCCTCGTCTATCTTCGGAAAACGCCTGCTTTTTTGTTTCGGGCTGGCAAAGCGCACCTGAATCGAATGGAGAGAATAGATTCGATTTCATTTTCAAGCTCCATAAATCAAAATGACGCGGCCATGCTGCCTCTTAACGAGAACCGAGGGATCAGCGATCAGAGAGCTTTTATTTGCACCCGACTTCGGGTGTCTTGCAGACGACGAAATCCGAGTGAGGTTTTGGGTTCGCACGCGTTCGATGGAAGTGGACTCTTCTTTCTTTTGGCTCTTCTGGCTGCTGCTCGAGGAGGAAAGGACTTAAGATCGGAATTAGTCTTATAAGACGAAGTTCTGAAAGGAAAAATCAACTCACAACTTTTGGTAACTTGAAAGGGGGGGGGGGGACGAAATGATGGATTCCAGAAGAGTAACTTATCGCTTCTTGTGAATATCGGGTTCCCGTTTTTAAAGAAAATGAAGTTTTTGTAAATTTATTTTCCGCCCTCTAGTAGTGGAAACTTGAACTAATGGATGATTGGGAAAATGCAGATAGTAATATTTTATTACTATTTATGCAATTATTACATTAGTAAATAGTATTTAAATAGAATTAATAAATACCCCCTCAAGCAGCTGCTTGCCACAGAGGTCTGACAGGAGCCTGTCAGTTTATATGCCATAGTAGAAGATCTGAGAGGATGGCAGGACCTCACCTCAGCAGAAAAACGACACATACATCCATGCCTTACCCGGGGCTCGAACCCAGGTCCCTTAGATCAGTAGCCAAGCGCGCTAACCACTCGGCCATGGGACGGCTCATATACATTAACTATATTATATATTTTATGTGCGGCCCAAAGCAATCATCTTCACTCAATGTGGCCCAGGGAAGTCAAAAGGTTGGACACGCCTGATCTATAATATTCACGGCGATCAGGGGCAGACGATGTGTTTCAACTGTGGAGATTATGAGACTGCGCAGTGAAAGCTTCGACAGTTCTCATAGCTCACTGGTAGATCGAGAGATGATTGATGGCTCGTTGACCAATGATCAAAAATTATTCTCGAAGTATCAACTGCGCAGTCTCAAAGTTTCCCACTTTTTCTCTAGTTGCCACTCACTAGTCCTCACCCCCTTCCCGTTCTGTCATGACATCAGTCAAAGACACCTTTTCAGACACTTTTTCAAAGATCCTTTTCAGGAGTTTGTGGTGACGTCAGGATTCAAGACGGCGGACTCTAGAAGAGAATACCGATGGGCTTGGAAAGGCCACCGTCCGTCGGATGGGACGTTAAGCCGTGGCCCCGTGTGCGGGAGAGCCATACCCTGTGCGCGTTAAAGAACACGCTGGATGGCCTTGACGGGAGGCTTCCACCTGTCTCCCAACAGCTGTTCCAGTGGGTCCCCTCTCCCAACCTTCTGTGAGCCTTCGGTGTCCATGTGACCTGGCCATTTAGCCCATGGTGTGCAAAAAAGTACCGCTCAGAGGTAAAACAACCCAACCCAACCTGAAAATATATACACTGAGTGATCACTGAATTAGGACCACCTCCACCCCAAGTTACATCTATGAGATGCTAATTTCGAAGCTATGTGACTTTTAAAACATGCATTTTGTGGCAAAATGTGACTAAACGAAAAATAAAGACCTCAATCCGTTCTATCTAAATATCCATTTTCAAGTGTTTAAATCAGTATTTAAACCTCTAGATCTCTTTGAATACTGAAGGTGTTGTTGGAAATCGAGATTTAGATTAGATTAGATTGAGGTCTTTAAAATATTCTCAGCCACAAATTTTTATAAAACGCTTATTTTAGAAGTTATAGATCTTCGAAAATAACTTCCCACTAACAAAACTTTGCCAGGAATGGTCCTAATTCAATGTCCACAGAGTATGTGTGAAATGGCCTTCTGACCATTCTCCTTTCTCCCTTTCAGAAGGAAAGTGATCTTTTTTCAAAGACCGGAGATCAGGTGACAGGACAACAACGATCTTTTGATAAAAAGCTTCTGAGAATTCCAGGAAATGACTGACGACAAACAATGTATAGCTGTCAACCTCAAAACGTAATTGTCGATCTTCCATTAGTTGGAATGATTCACCAGCCTCCATTGCAAGGGGAAAAAATACTGTTGGTTTCAAGGACACAAGGAAAATAATGCTACACCTAATAATAAAGATTGCCGGAATTTCCAATCTGATTTTAACAACGTAGGAAAAACATAAAACTTTAACTGAATGTTACTCTTATAACCGGCAAAGGTACAACTCTTGGCAGTTAAAATTTCTTACTTGTAATCTTATTTCAAAACACTAAAAGTGAAACTCAATCGCAAAAAAGTAATAACACTCTACAGGGCTTGGGTTGGGATGTTTTACCTCTGAGCGGCACTTTTTTGCACACCATGGGCTAAATGGCCAGGTCACAAAGACCCCGAAGGCTCAGAGAAGGTTGGGGGAGGGGACCCACTGGAACAGCTGTTGGGAGACAGATGGTAGCCTCCCGTCAAGGCCATCCAGCGTGTTCTTTAACGTGCACAGGGTATGGCTCTCCCGCACACGGTGTCACGGCTTAACGTCCCATCCGACGGACGGCGGCCTTTCCAAGCCCATCGGTGTCCCCTACTGACCGTGGGCAGGGCGGGGAATTTTGCGGAGATAAATCTCAACGCTGACCCAGCTGGGACTCGAAACTGGGAACTACAGATTACGAGCCTGGCGCGCTACCGACTGAGCCACCCCCGCCCCATTTTTTACCTCTGAGAGGCACTTTTTTTGTACACAATGTGTTAAATGGCAAGGTCACAAAGACCCCGAGGACACAGAAACACAATAGGAATAGCTGTGGAAGACATATCGTAGCCTTCCGTCAAGGCCATCCAGTGTGTTCTGGTCAGGATATGGCTCTCACGCACACGGAGCCGCGTCTTAACATTCCACCTGACGAACGGCAGCTTTTCCAAGCCCATCGGTGTCTCCTACTGACCGTGTGCAGGGGAGTTTTGCGAAGATAAATCTCAAAGCTGGCCCAGCTGTGATTCGAACCTAGAAACTGCAGATTACGAGCTTCGCGCGCTACTAACCGAACTACCCCGCCCTCCATTTCACAGTTGAAATTTTAAAACAAACCAAAATTTCATATCCTCGCATCCCTTTAGAATGTTTTCATGCCACCCACCCCCCTCTGTATGTGGGGAGTGTTTGGGGTACCCCTGTTCTAAATATCGTTTTACAACAAATGACATCACAGTCCAATAAACATTTTCGCTAGAACTTGATCGAAACTGAAAAACATCATTAAGGAAACTTCAGAAAAATACACTCATTCAGTAAATAGTTGGGCGGAGGCTATTATTTAAGATGTAATTAAATTTTCGCATGAATTCTTAGGACTGGGTTGGGTTGTTTTACCTCTGAGCGGCACTTTTTTGCACACCATGGGCTAAATGGCACAGGTCACATGGACCCCGAAGGCTCAGAGAAGGTTGGGGGAGGGGACCCAGTGGAACAGCTGTTGGAAGACAGATGGTAGCCTCCCGTCAAGGCCACCCAGCGTGTTCTTTAACGTGCACAGGGTATGGCTCTCCCGCACACGGGGCCACGGCTTAACGTCCTATCCGACGGACGGCGGCCTTTCCAATCCCATCGGTGTCCCCTACTGACCGTGGGCAGGGCCGGGAATTTTGCGGAGATAAATCTCAACGCTGACCCAGCTGGGACTCGAACCTGGGAAGTATAGATTAAGAGCCTGGCGCGCTACCGACTGAGCCACCCCCGCCCCTTCTTATGACTGACAAAGGAATTGCTGAATTTTACATCACGATAAGTATTTAAATAATTAAATGAATGTAGTTGATAAGGCAAGAATAACTCGAAGTAATGAGTTTAAAAAAGTTGGTTGTCTTCACTGGACATGTTTCTGGGAGACCTGGGTTCCTACACCAGTCAGGACAACCCATCTTTTTTTTTCCAATTCAATATTTCAAGCGTTTCTTATCTACAAGGATGTTTTTTTTGTGATAATTCATTACTGAAAATCAAAAAGTAGAGACTGTCGACTTTGACCTCTAATTCATCCTTCAGACATATTTTGCGCTAAAAATCTTGCTTTTTCAAGTAAAGGCAAGTGACTCTCCATTGCTATAACATGATCATTAATCTATAATTCTTTTCATCACTGGGGGCGGGGGTGGCTCAGTCGGTAGCGCGCCAGGCTCGTAATCTGTAAGTTCCCAGGTTCGAGTCCCAGCTGGGTCAGCGTTGAGATTTATCTCCGCCAAATTCCCAGCCCTGCCCACGGTCAGTAGGGAACACCGATGGGCTTGAAAAGGCCGCCGTCCGTCGGATGGGACGTTAAGCCTTGGCTCCGTGTGCGGGAGAGCCATACCCTGTGCACGTTAAAGAACACGCTGGATGGCCTTGACGGGGGATTACCATCTGTCTCCCAACAGCTGTTCCAGTGGGTCCCCTCCCCCAACCTTCTCTGAGCCTTCGGGGTCCTTGTGACCTGGTCATTTAGCCCATGGTGTGCAAAAAAGTGCAGCTCAGAGGTAAAACAACCCAACCCAACTTTTCATCACTGTCATATACACTGAGTGACGACTTGATGAGGTACAGTTCCATGTCAATAATAACTCAAATGCAGAACTTGGTAATTTCGTATGTACGCTTTTCATGAAAAAAAATGAGGCTGAAAATAATTCAATGATCTCAATGAAATCTATTTCAATTTCGATTTCCAACAATATGCGTTCGCTATTCACATTTACCAAGTTACCTCGTTCTACAAAAAAACGTTAAAAATTGGCGAAAATTAACGTAATTATTACGCGAACTGCTAAAAATACTCTTACAAGTGTTAATAAAGTTTAGTATAACGTTTTTTTTTTACGTTTTAAGTTGTTTTCATTTTCAGAACAATGATTTAAACTGGCATTGTCGGTGTTAAATATTCCAATTTCATCAACCCTGAAATATCGAACGAACACCGTTGGAAATAAAGATTGAAATAGATTTGATTGAGATCTCTAGTCACATATTTTTAATAAAAAAAAAGATTATTTAAGAAGTTACCAAGTTTTGTATCTGAATAACTATTGACCAAACATAAAACTTTACCTAATAAAGTGGCCGGTGATTGTGTGCTTCTTATTAATAATTTTAAACAGATTATGACCAGATCTTATTTTTTTGTCCCCTTCCTAACGAGTACAATCATTACCCGCCCCCCCCCCCCCAACACACACCTTTTTTTTCCATTGTATCTACAGAAGAATGCATACAAAAACATCCTAACCGTTTTCTCCCCCCCCCCCCCAAAGTCCCCTTTAACGGGAGGCAAAGGAAAAGGTTGGCGCTTCGGCTAAATGAGAATCGCTAGAATAGCAGGTTGCAGGTGGAGAGAATCACACGAGCAAGTCGTTAGAGAGGCTATTCCTCGCAGATGTAGTCGAGGAATGGCACCATCGCCTCCCCAGCACAAACACACACTCACACATTCCCATCCATAGAGAGAGGTGAACGGAACGATAGCCTGAACAGGGAATATATAGAAATAAAGAAAAAAGAAAAGATGAGAAGCATCTTTTGAAGGGAGAGCGGCGAGCTTCACAATTGTCTTCTTCTAAGAAGAGGAGGGAAAAAAAGAGAAACAGATAAGCATAATACCCGGTATCATTTCAACGTTCTCGTGTTGTTTACAAATCAAATAACAGAGCTTGAAACTAGTAATCATAGTCTTACGCAGAGCAGTATGGGTGGAAGAGAAACGATCCATCCCTCCTCCTCCTCCTCCTCCATCCTGTGGATCATATTTGAGGGAAAAGAATGCTCCGTAAGCAGAGGTCATACATAGAGATGGGAGAGAGCGAGTGGGGGTTGTTACAACCAGAAATGATATTCCAGTCGTACACTTGCTCCTGTTTATCGCTCTCGATGGATAAGTAATGTCTTTAAATTCCTGCAAGATGAGATTGCGTTTATGTTACCTTGCAATTCTTTCTCTCTGTCTGGATAGTTATGTAACGGGCGAATTTAATACGTTTACTTTTATTTCTTTTTTTTTTCTTCCCCAAGCGACGGATTGCTTAAGTTCGTAATGGAAGGTGATGGCAACACTGCATTGCAAGATCTTGAGGAAGAATCATAGACACTGGAAATGCACTTTTAAGTGACTCGATTTCTTTCAGGTTCCTTAAATTAATGTTTACGCTGAAGAAATAGATAACGTTAAGAAAGATTCTTTGAGCAATACTTGAAGAATGGTCTGAAAAATTGTCAGGCAGAAAAAAACTTGATCTGACGCTAGTTCATAAAAATAAAAATAAATACCCCCTCAAGCAGCTGCTTGCCACAGAGGTCTGACAGGAGCCTGTCAGTTTATATGCCATAGTAGAAGGTCTGAGAGGATGGCAGGACCTCAGCAGAAAAACGACATAAACAGCCATGCCTATCCGGGGCTCGAACCCAGGTCCTGTAGATCAGTAGGCCACGGGACGGCGCTAGTTCATAGCGTTTTCGAAAAATGTACGTTAAAATATAATTATTAAAAATTTGCATACTGCTTGAGGTTATATGGCATCATCTTTAGCAAGGTTAGCGTTATCTTTTGCTAAGATAAAATTGCAAGATATAAAAAACATAAAATGTCTCAAAGTAACAGCACTTCTATAAAACCTCTTCTATAAATTGTATTGAAAAATATAACGGGCTAAATGGCCAAGTCACAAGGACTCCAAGAGCTCAGATAAGGTAGAAGTAAGAAGGCCCACCGAACAGCTGTTAGGGGACAGATGGTAGCCTCCCAGGGTGTTCTTGAACTCTCCCAAACACGGTGACACGGCTTAACGTCCCATCCGACGGACAGTAGCCTTTCCAAAGCCATCGGTGTCCCCTACCGACCGTGGGCAGGGCGGGGAATTTTGCGGAGATAAATCTCAATGCTGACCCAGCTGGGACTCGAACCTGGGAACTAGATATTACGAGCTCAGCACTATCAACTTGCCACCCATCCCGCAGTACCAAAGCTGGTTGACACATTGCTATTTGGATCCGTACGTACCTTTTGGGAACTTCCAATGAAGTAACTTGAGTAAAAATCAGATGTTTTGCTTACACTGTTGTTTCTCTAACATCACTATGCTTAATATGGCCTACAAAGCAAAAATGGCGTTAAAAAAATAAATGACAAATACGACCTCCTAAACCTCAGCAATGAAAGCTTCAACACCTTCGCATTATTAACATAACACCATCTATAATGAACCCATTCCTTTCCACTACATTTGCTGCATCTGCTGCCAAAGAAACAACTGGGGGGGGGGGGACGGAACAAAAGCAAAAAAAACAAACAAACGCTCTAAGCCCTTAGGGAAAAGGAGAAAAAAAAAACAAAAAAAAGAAGATATCATTCTAGGAGCGTTATCACCATATCAAGTGTGTAAACGGGCGCCACCTAACGGGAGAAGACAGACCACCCAGTGCGCGAAGCATTTGGAGGCGATTCAAGTCCCTCGGCTGTCTCAGAAGAGGCCTAGCAATGTCTGGGTCAGTTGACTTGTGAAATCTGCGCGCTCAAATCCTCTTTAACATCGCACTCCATTGCAACCCTCTTTCTTTTAGATGTTATCCTCCTCACTGCGAGGCAGCCATTCATCAATTGGGAAACAGCTTCAGCCATTGCGCTCAGAGTCAGATATCTGAAAACTTTTCGCTTTTCTTCATTGCAGTGGTAGCCTCCCAGAGAGAGAGAAAAAAGTAGCTTTAAAACATACGGAAATACAGTTCTCGGGTTTCTTTTCCTCTTCTAAAAATAAAAACATTAAATAGTTATGTCGACAGAGAGAAAAACATAAGCAGCTGCATGGGATCACTTTCCCAGCCTTAGGATATGCGAGGGTTCGATGTGGACTTGTTACCAAGATGGTTCTGTCGTTTTAACTATAAGCGGAACTTTTCTCACCACAATGGACTTAACGGACAGGTCACAAGAACCCCAAAGGCTCAGAGTTGTTCAAAGAAAGGATTTGGGTTCTTTTTACCTCTGAGCGGCACTTTTTTGCACACCATGGACTAAATGGCCAGGTCACATGGACCCCGAAGACTCAAAGAAGGTTGGGGGAGGGGACCTACTGGAACAGCTGTTGGGAGACAGATGGTAGCCTCCCGTCAAGGCCATCCAGCGTGTTCTTTAACGTGCACAGGGTATGGCTCTCCCGCACACGGGGCCACGGCTTAATTTTCCATCAGACGGACGGCGGCCTTTTCCAAGCCCATCGGTGTCCCCTACTGACTGGGCAGGGCGGGGAATTTTGCGGAGATAAATCTCAACGCTGACCCAGCTGGGACTCGAACCTGGGAACTACAGATTACGAGCCTTCAAAGAAAGGAGGTTTATTGTACAGCTGTTAAGAGACATATGGAAACCTCCCGTAAAAGTCATCCAGCGTGTTCTTTAAGGTGCACAGGGTATGGCTCTCCTGTTCTTAAGGTGCACAGGGTGTGGCTTTCCTGTATATATGGACCACGTATCATCTGCTGGATGGTGGACTTTTCGAGCCTATTGGCGTTTTCTTTCTGGCCGACGGTAGGGTGGGGTTAGAGAGATAAATCGCAAAGCTGGCACAGGTGAGACTCGAACCTATTGCCAAGAAGCGTTCCTTTCTGGTCATCTAAAATCAGATCACTGGTTTCACTAAAGTATTGATTTCAACAAATGTAAAAGTCGAAATTTTTTCTCCACTTTCCGATAGGTTTGGACAAGGTCCTTCGGAAGAGACATTGACCCGTGGTACCGTGTGCAGAAAAAGACCTATCCTGAACATTCTATGTGAGCTTAAAGAGGCTTCCATCTCTGTCTGCTAACAGCTTCCCAGTGGATCTCTACCCCTACCCAGCTCTGAAATCTTGTGGTTCTTGTGACCTGGTTAGCCTATTGTCGATACAAATGTGTAGCACCCAGTTTTACTCATCACTCTGAGAGTCCGAAAAGAGGGGATAGCTCAGTTGGTAACACACCAGGATCGTAATCTGCAGTTCCCAGGTTCGAGTCCCACATGGGCCAATGCTGATTTTCTTCTTCCCTTGGTCAGTAGGGGACACCGATGGGCTTGAAAAGGCCGCTGTCCATCGGATGGGGCGTTAAGCTTGTCCCCGTGTGCGGGGGAGCCATACCCTGTACACCTGAGAGAACACCCCTTCCCCAAATATTCTCTGAGCCATTGAAGGTACTTCTGACCTTGAGAATTACCACATTGTGTTCAAAAAAAAAAGTGCCTCTCAGAGGTAAAACAACCCAACCAAAAACGTCTGGAAATTGCTTTACTTATATTGACATAAATGAATCAAATCATCAACAAAACTACTAATAGAAATGACACTTCCCAGGAAACGACGTACTACAAAATGAATCTTCTTTTCCACCTCTTTGAAAAGGAAGGCGATCCATAGACGCCGATTCCTCACCTCCAGACTCTTTTCAATAGAGCAGTCGCTTCGCTCTCCTCCGCAGCGCAGGCGCACTGGGTGCCGCTGATAAGGAGCGCGTGGGTAGGTTGAATGAGCAGCGATCGGCTGTCTCTTACGGGTTCGCGAGGGGACTAAGATCGATTGCACTTATTCGTGCCAACCACGTGAGATGATCGCTGGCCACTGAGCATTCCCGTCGCGCTCCACCTATCCAGTGACGTCACTATCGGACAGAGCACAGTTGGGTGGGCTTATTTCTTAGATAGCGCGAGTTATTTGGTTGGCAAATTGAAATCAATTTATTCTCGATAATATAACATATTTCTGTAATTAAGAAAAATTAAATTTTTAGAAGATGAATATCAGTATGGTGCTCTCTACATCTTGTATTGTAGGATAGTAAATGACAGGGCTGGTTGCCAACAGTCCGTAAAAATTAGCCGAAATTTGACGTGTCCGTAAATGTACGTAAAAAATGATAGATGTCGGTAAAAATGCTAAGAATTTTACGAGAAACGTATCTATAATTTTTCACAATTTTTCTTTTTCAGTTATGTCGCCGAGTAGTTAGCGCTCTTGGTTACTACACTGGTTTACAATAAATTAAGGAAAATCCCTGTTAAGGGGATTTTCCTTAATTTATGGAAGATTTTGTTAATGGGAAGCTAACGTCAAAGCTCTATAACTTCTAAAATAAGTTTTTTTGTTTCGAAAAATGTGATTGCAGATAAAGATCTCGATCAAATAAATCAATATCTCGATTTTCAACAATATTCGTTCAGTATTTAATGAGTTATGGAAGTTTGAATATTTAGCGATAACAATGCCAGCCACAAAAATCGACTTCAGAAGTTCATTACAACTTAGCATTGTATCAAAGTGTTTAATAAAATAAGTTTGTACTTTAGAACTTTGTGTAAAGAATTCTTTCACTATTCTTCAGTTTTGTATTAGTTTCTTAAGACTGGCATTGCTGTTGTTAAATACTCAAACTTCGATAACTCATTAAATACTGAACGAATATTGTTGAAAATCGAGATATTGATTTATTTGATTGAGATCTTTATCTGCAATCACATTTTTCGAAACCAAGAAACTTGTTTTAGAAGTTATAGATCTTTGACGTTAGTTTCCCATTGACTTACAGGGATTTTCCTTAATTTATTGGAAACCAGTGTAGTTAAAGGGACCTGGGTTCGAGCCCCGGGTAAGGCATGGATGTTTGTGTTGTCTCTCTGCTGAGGTCCCGCCATCCTCACAGACCTTTCACTTTTTAGCTTAACCTGACAGGCTCCTGTCAGACTTCTGTGGAAAGCAGCTGCTTGAGGGGATTTAGGTTGTTTTACCTCTGAACGGCACTTTTTTGCACACCATGTGCTAAATGGCCAGGTCACATGGACCCCGAAGGCTCAGAGAAGGTTGGGAGAGGGGACCCACTGGAACAGCTGTTGGGAGACAGATGATAGCCTCCCGTCAAGGCCATCCAGCGTGTTCTTTAACGTGCATAGGGTATGGCTCTCCCACACATGGGGCCACGGCTTAACGTCCCATGAGATGGACGGCGACCTTTCCAAGCCCATCGGTGTCCCCTACTGACCGTGGGCAGAGCGGGGAATTTTGCGGAGATAAATCTCAACGCTGACCCAGCTGGGACTCGAACCTGGGAACTACAGATTACGAGCCTGGCGCGCTACTGACTGAACCACCCCCGCCCCCTGCTTGAGGGGATATTTGTTTTTAATTTATGCACAAAAATTAGTTTATCTTGAATCTGTAAAGCTTAATAGAAGTGTATTTGGAATTATTTTAAACCAATAATTATCTGTTGTTGTTTTTTTAAATCACTCTGAAAGTTAAGACATATCTGGGTCTAAGTTTTCATTGATGCATATAAATTTAATATTTGATTAAATTCCGAACTGTTTTTTATGCCCCCCCCCCCCTTTAACCTCTAACTGTTTGCAACAAACAATTTATTTCAGAATAGCTCTGATCTTTTGATGTAATTCTTTGACTCATTGAGTAAACAACAATGGAAATCTTAATCAGGACTTATTATGGTAACAGTGAATAAATAAATAAATAAATAATGCTCGTTATATTTGCTTTTCTCTTTACTTTTCCTTCGCACGAGCGACTGATTTGGGCTTTCGGTCTTCCATACTAGATAGCTTAGGCACGGTCAAAAACATGTCGAAGTAGGCTTTGGAGTAAATCACTGTTTCATGGGTTGGGTTGTTTTACCTCTGAGCGGCACTTTTTTGCACACCATGGGCTAAATGGCCAGGTCACATGGACCCCAAAGGCTCAGAGAAGGTTGGGGGAGGGGACACACTGGAACAGTTGTTGGGAGACAGATGGTAGCCTCCCGTCAAGGCTATCCAGCGTGTTCTTTAACGTGCACAGGGTATGTCTCTCCCGCACACGGGACCACGGCTTAACATCCCATCCGACGGGCGGCGGTCTTTCCAAGCCCATCGGTGTCCCCTACTGACCATGGGCAGGGCTGGGGAATTTTGCGGAGATAAATCTCAACGCTGACCCAGCTGGGACTCGAACCTGGGAACTACAGATTACGAGCCTGGCGCGCTACCGACTGAGCCACCCCCGCCCCATTTCACACAATGGACTAAATGGCCAGATCACAAGGACCCCGAGGGCTAGGGAAAGAATGTGGGAAGGAGATCCACTAGCCAGCTATTAGGCGACAGAGGGTAGCCTCTCGTCAACGCCATCCAGCGTGTTCTTTAACGTGCACAGGTTTGGTTATTCCGCACGCAGGTCACCGCTTAACGTCTCATCCGACGGACGACGGCCTTTCCAAGCTGGTCGGTGTCCCGTATTGACAGAGAGCGGGTGGTTTTATGGAGATAAATCTCAACGCTGAGCCAGGCAGAACTCGAATCAGGGAACTACAGATTACGAGCCTGACGCGTCTTTTACTTGTGTCCCATTATTGATGGTTGCGTCGTTTTACATCTTAGCCACGCTTATGTATTTGGAAGGGGGTAAATGTCCAGGCCAAAATAATCTCCAGAGGGAGTAGAAGACATCAGGAGTTGGACATAGGGAGATGATCTGCTGTGAACATGTTCGGATAGCCTCGGTTAAGGCATATTCTTTAACGTGCACGTGATGCGCTGCCATTCCAATGGGGGCCCGTTAACGTATTTTCAGAAGAACGGTAGGGCAGACTCCTGGAATGGTAAAGAGAAAAATATTAATAACGTGAATTTACGATATCTTGAGTTGCAAAGGGAGCGTTTTGCTTCATCCCCCCCCCCTACCCTTGGGCGGGGGTGGCTCAGTCGGTAGCGCGCCAGGCTCGTAATCTGTAGTTCCCAGGTTCGAGTTCCAGCTGAGTCAGCGTTGAGATTTATTTCCGCAAAATTCCCCGCCTGCCCACGGTCAGTAGGGGACACCGATGGGCTTGGAAAGGCCGCCGTCCGTCGGATGGGACGTTAAGCCGTGGCCCCGTGTGCGGGAGAGCCATACCCTGTGCACGTTAAAGAACACGCTGGATGGCCTTGACGGGAGTCTACCATCTGTCTCCCAACAGCTCTTCCAGTGTGTCCCCTCCCCCCAACCTTCTCTGAGCCTTCGGGGTCCTTGTGACCTGGCCATTTAGCCCATGGTGTGCAAAAAAGTGCCGCTCAGAGGTAAACAACCCAACCCAACCCGTACCCACCTTCCTTCTTCCTGGCAATATCCATGCCCACGTCCTATGTCATCATGTTTCGTTTTTTATTCTCTTTCTAGGATTCCAAACTTTTTTAGTTTTTTTTGTCCCAGAATCTCAGCACTGACATCCCTTCCTCTCAATTTCTATCTGTAAATTCTTCATCCTCGTTCAAATTCCCACTCTTTCCTCGGTCACAAAGGGGACACCGATGGGGTTGAAAAGGCCGCCGTCCATTGGAAGGAAAGTTAAGCCATGACGCCGTGTGCAGGAGAGACAGATCACGAGAGGGCTATCTCCTAACGGTTTCCAGTAATTCCCCTTCCCACAACCTTCTCTGAGCTCTTGGGGGCCCTTGTGACTTGGCAAAGGTAAAAAAAAACCAAACCCTTCATCGTCGTTCACTCAACTCTCTTCGTCTTTTTTTCTTTACATACAAAGAAATAAATGAAAAAAAAATCCCTAAGTAAAACAGATATAAGCAACGACAACAGCAAAAGAAAAAAACAAAGAAAAAAACGGAACGACTCCTCCATCTCCAAACGAGCTGTCCGTCTAGATTCCTCGCGCTCAAGAAGAAGCGGCGTCGGCGTCGGGAAGAGTCCCATTTTTCTTGTGCGGCCTGGCATCCGGCTTTTGCCTCTTCTGCGCTGACAGCCATTAGCAGTGGTGAACAGAAGTGTAGCGTCGGGGCAACCGCAGCAGGGAGATGAAAACTTGCGAGACGGATTTAGCCAAGCCACTAGACGCAGGCACTGCTGAACTCTATGGTAATTAACGTGAAAGGGATCGGGTTACGGAGGAGAGGGGTGCTGGCCTTCCGAGGGAAACAGAACCTCCTATGACACGTAAGAGAATGTGACATTCAGCTAGAGAGGATGCGACCACATCTCGGAGGACTTCGACCCCCCCCTCCTCGCTCTTAAAGTGTAGGACACTCTTTCCACCCCCCCTCCTTCCCTCCATTCCATCAGTCTTTCTAAGTTTACCTTCACGGGTGGTGTCTGTGGGTTTGCTGACACGTGCAGGAGCTCTACACACCTAAGGAATCCCAGCGGATGCAAGAAGCAGATCTTTCTCCACTTAGGTTTGGAATACGAAAGATGAGGGATAATTAGAGGAAGGTTTTAATGAGTGCGATGGTAAAGACCTTTCTTGGTTATCCTTCTAATTCATATTAAGGTTCCAAAGTGTATAAATGTGAATTGGCTTCTCTCCAGGCTTTCTCTCCCAGTGATGGCTTTCAACTCTCAAAAGGATTTCTTTTTACACAAAATGGAGTAATTGACAAGGTCACAAGGATCCTAACGGCTCAGGATTGGGTAGGAAGAAGACCACTGAACAGTTGTTAGGAGACAGATGGAAGCTTCTTGTCATCCATCTTAATTAATGTGTACTTCATATGGCCCAAGCTTTGACGCCATCAACGAACTTTATTCCAACCCCATCAGTTCTCTCTTTCTCCATATTCTGCAGTTCCCAAGTTCGAGTCGCCACCGTTGAGAATTATCTCTAAATCCCCATCCTGCTCCCGATCACAAAGGATGGGCTTGAAACGGTCACCATCCATCAGATGAAACATTGATCTGTGGCACGCACGTCCAAGAGAGACATACCCTGTGCACTTTAAAGGACACGCTGGAAGGCCTTGACCGGGGTAGGCTTCCATTTGTCTCCTAACAGCTGTCCAGTGGGTTGCGCTGTTTTAACTCTGAGCGGCATTTTTTCGCCTATAGTGGCTAAATGGCCAGGTCAGAAGGGCCCAAAGGGTTCAAAAAATATTCGGGGAGGATCCACCAGACAGCTGTTAGGAGACAGATGGTAGCCTCCAGTCAAAGCCATCCAGCGTGTTCTTTAACGTGCACAGAGTATGTCTCTCCCGCATGAGTGATCTGGCAACGTTCGTGTCACGTGACACGAAGTTTGCCAGATCACTAATTTCTAAAAAAATCGTTGGCAGATATTTTTTCTGAATTCTGTAATCAACCATAGTGTTCGGATACTTTTTTGAGCGACTGTAGGTGGTCATATTATTTTGATACTAGATCGTGTGGGCTCACTCACGGAAATATTGCGCGTGTGCAGTTACCGTTCACAGCAAACTGGGGCGTGTGCAAAACTTCACACGCTCCAGTTTGCTGTGAACGGTAACTGGAGCGTGTACAGTTGCTGTACACGCTCCAGATATTTTTCCTGAATTCTGTAATCACGTGACACGAAGGTTGCCAGATCACTAATTTCTAAAAAAAATCGTTGCCAGAGATTTTTTATGAATTCTGTAATCAACCGTAGTGTTCGGATACTTTTTTGAGCGACTGTACCTATCCAACCAGAAAAGAATTTTTGATTCCTTTTACCCCCCCCCCCCCCTCTTGAGAGGAAGAGGTACCTTGTAGGATGAAAAAAAGAAGTTCTGGTTCGAGAGTATATTTTAATGACGAATTAGAAATTGGAATCCCATGGCAAAATCGAATGATTCAATCTAAAGATACAAATTTGAATATAAATCCAAAAAACGAATGGAAAGAAATCTGAAAGCCTATGAAAAAAATTTATTTGAATTCAGCATTAAACTTTCATTCAGAAAACACACACACGTATATATAGAGCTTGAAGTATTGGAATATATTTTAGCTGGTTTTTGAAAAACGATCTGATGTTTTCACTTTCTAATCTATTTGCAGACATTCAACTTCTTTGTTTTTAGAAATAAAATTATTTTTCGTTTGGGTAGATATTGACGAAATATTACCAATCGCATTTTCCTAATCTCCCAATAGCTCTAGTTGCGCCTTCTGACGGTGAAATAGTAAGTTGAAAAATTCCGGAATGTAAAGTTTATTGCAAACAAGCTATTTATCCCAAAAATTTGAAATTTAAGAGGTAAAATTTCATGGTCGAGAACAGGTCCGGATCTAGAAAAATATAAAGGGGTTGTGAGGGGGGGGAGTAAATGGAACCGAAAACCGTTCCGGTATAATATAATTTTTCCATCGTTTTGGTGGTTTTAAAAGAAATTTCTCAAAAATAGGTATAACATACGTTTAATATAGTCTTAGCCTCCTTTCGATATTGGGGCGGGGGTGGCTCAGTCGGTAGCGCGCCAGGCTCGTAATCTGTAGTTCCCAGGTTCGAGTCCCAGCTGGGTCAGCGTTGAGATTTATCTCCGCAAAATTCCCCGCCCTGCCCACGGTCAGTAGGGGACACCGATGGGCTTGGAAAGGCCGCCGTCCGTCGGATGGGACGTTAAGCCGTGGCCCCGTGTGCGGGAGAGCCATACCCTGTGCACGTTAAAGAACACGCTGGATGGTCTTGACGGGAGACTACCATCTGTCTCCTTACAGCTGTTCCAGTGGGTCCCCTCCCCCAACCTTCTCTGAGCCTTCGGGGTCCATGTGACCTGGCCATTTAGCCCATGGTGTGCAAAAAAGTGCCGCTCAGAGGTAAAACAACCCAACCCGTTCGTTATTATCATTCTGAAAGAGGGGAGGGGCACAGGTCCTTGCCCCCCCCCCCCCTCCTCCTCCTTCGAGACGATTCTGGTCAAAAGTTTTACACCGATGGCAATGATTTGCCACCTTACTCGAAGGAGAGGGAGAAAATAGTGGAACTTTTTATTTCCAAAGATTAATGAAAAAAAATTTTTTCACAAGCCATTTCCAAGATCAAACCATTTTCGTTCCACCAAAATGTTTGAAGAAAATTTGCCGATGCTTTCAAATGAATCCTGTTTTCCGCTGCAAATGAAATTTCTAGTTAATAAACTCACAGGGCATCTAACAGCTCATTTGCAAAGATGTTGCGTGACTTTCACAAGTAGTTGCAATTCTCTTTATATTATTTATGAAATGTCTAATACACATCAATATCAGCACACATGTACGTAAGTATTGTGTGTGTGTATTCTATGTCCGCAAAATATTTACGGGAGTTAGACTCGGTCGGTAGCGTGCCAAGCTTATAATCTGAAACTCCCAGATTCATGTCCAACTGTGCCAAGCTTATAATCTGCAGCTCCCAGATTCATGTCCAACTGTGCCAAGCTTATAATCTGCAGCTCCCAGATTCATGTCCAACTGTGCCAAGCTTATAATCTGCAGCTCCCAGATTCATATCCAACTGTGCCAAGCTTATAATCTGCAGCTCCCAGATTCATGTCCAACTGTGCAAAGCTTATAATCTGTAGCTCCCAGATTCATGTCCAACTGTGCCAGCTTTGAGATTTCTCCGCTTATTATCGCTGTTGTTATTATATTTTTGCTGTCATGTTTTCTTTTGCAACAAAAATATAATATACCCACCCTGCCGTCGGTGAGAAAGGGAGCATCGATGGACTAGGAAAAGCCGTCCATCCGTCGGATGACACGTTAAGCCGTTGTCCAGTGTATAGGAGAGCCCTACCCTATGCACGTTAAAGAACACGTTGGATTTGGGTTGTTTTACCTCTGAGCGGCACTTTTTTTCACACCATGGGCTAAATGGCCAGGTCACATGGACCCCCTAGGCTCAGAGAAGGTTGGGGGAGGGGACCCACTGGAACAGCTGTTGAGAGACAGATGGTAGCCTCCCGTCAAGGCCATACAGCGTGTTCTTTAACGTGCACAGGGTATGGGCTCTCCCGCACACGGGGCCACGGCTTAAAGTCCTATCCGACGGACAGAGGCCTTTCCAAGCCCATCGGTGTCCCCTACTGACCGTGGGCAGGGTATTTTGCGGAGATAACTTTCAACTCTGACCCAGCTGGAGACTCGAACCTGGGAACTACAGATTACGAGCCTGGCGCATTACCGACTGAGCCACCCCCGCCCTAGCCATTTAGTCCATGGTGTGTAGAAAAGTGTCGTTCAGATGTAAAACAATCCAACCTAAAAAAACAAGTAAATCAGACTGAACAGGATGTCATGTTTTCCCTAGATGTGGGTTCGAATCCCACTCATGGCAAAACCAATTTTTTTTCTCAGCTCCTTATTTCATGAGTTCCATGTCTACAGGGCTTATCCTGTGATTCTTTACTACTGAACAGGATGTGTTTATCAGTCTCCCCCGTTTTAACCATTCGCAACAAGAGTGAAAATCGTGAACGGAATTTCAAGAAATCTTTCGGAATGCTTCTTCCTGAAATATTCTCTCCTTTCTTCTTTTCCCCTCCCCTATCAAAAAGAGAAAAATGAAGAGATTGTTCATCTGCATCGCAAGCGGCCAATGTTCTCCACCTGATAACGAAAAGAATTCGCGACTTCATTCCTTGCCAAGCGAAGTAACGGAAGAGCGGACGACAGAACGCACAGGGAAACGGACACTGACGGCAAACGCCACGAGACTTGCTCCTGAACCTACGTCCAAGACGACGACAGCAGAACCGAGCGCAGCAGCCAACCAGCTAGTTCAGTTCTCCCCCCCCTCGACCCATGGGCTCGAGCGCAGGAGAATGAGAGAGACGGCATCTGCCAAGATCGCCCCCACCATTCTTCGCTGGAGAATGTTTGCATCAGCAGAAGAGAGAGAAAAAGATGAGATAAAGATCACCGCCAAAAACCGCCTTTGTCTGGGGGATGGCCGCACAGCTGTCACGCAGGAAGAGTACAGCAGCGGACAAAAAAAGAGAGGACACGCAGACGTAATGCGTAATCCGATTACACATTTATTTGCACTCGAATGGAGTAATTCGGCTGTTTGGCTCGCGATTAACGCTCACCTGATCATTAATTTAACACCAAAAGATGAGTAATGATTCAAAAAAACCTCCGATTTCAATTGTATTTTATTTCCTCAAATTTAGTTTAATTACACAGAAATTGAAATTCCCTTTCGAATGAGAAAGATGAATTAAAAAAGTATATATGCCCCTATCCTTTTCAAGATACGCCCCCTCCTCCTTCCCTTCCCCCAATTTTCTTGTACCAGTCACGTAATCTGTAGTTTCCAAGTTCAAGCCCCCCCCCCTCTCCATCTCTGCTACCCCCCCCCCCCCCCCCCGCATTCGGTCAAAAAAGTCATTCCGAATGCCTTGGAAAGGCAGCCGTCCGTCGGATGAGACGTAAAGCCATGTACCATTTTGCAGGAGATCCATACCCTGTGCACGTTAAAGAACACGCTGGATGGACTCGACGGGAGGTTTCCATCTGGCTTCCAACAGCTCTCTACTGGGTACTTGTCCTCGGGTACCACTTGGTGGACCTTTGGGCGTTTGTGATTTGGCCATTTAGCCCATTGTGTCCAAAAAAGTGCCGCTCAGAGATAAAACAGCCCAACCCAAATCCCAGAACTGCAACCGCCCCCCTTCGCCTACTCAGTACTCATCAGCACCCAAACTACTCAGATTGGGGTTCTTGTGACCTTACCATTTAGTACATTATGGGTAAAACTTGCTGTTCATAATCTTATATCAGATCCCGACTGCCAAGTATTTCTGCTATATTGATGTTCGTATGTATTGGTGGTCTGTAAATGGTAGCTGGGCATAAACTGGAAGGAGAGCTGTGTACCAATCCCTAGTGATGATGCACAGAACCAGCCAGCTCTAGCACCTAATGCCCGACCCCGCCTTCTCCTAGTGCAGGCCGTTAATACTTTTCAAAAGAGATATTCTCTTTTAGAAGGGAATGAAATGGGGGGGGACTGCCAGTTCAGTATGGCCTACTGATCTGGTCATCTATGGCCACTTTTTTCTTTTTTTTCAAACCTGCTGAGGAGTGGTCAACTTTACAGGGTCCTGGTGCTGACCATTTATACCTACTAGACTGGACTTGTTTATGGATTTGAGTTTGATTATGGATCCTGAACTTGCTGCACTGGTGGACCTCTGTTGAGGGAGAATCTGCCGCTGTGTTTTCTGTTTGCTTCTGGGTTGCCAGCCCTAAGTGAACAGAGGCATGTGATACCTTATATCAGCTGGTGGATAATCCTAATCAGAGGCCATCGCAGGTACCTGAACCTTACTTAGCTAGTTGGGCATCGTCAAGCCTAAACTGGAGTAATGTGTCTCAGGTACGTCATATGGCTCTTGAAAAAGTCCACTTGAAAAGGTGGTGCCTGAAGTTCCTACCAGCATCGGTGACTTCAGCCTTTAGCGGAAGAGGAACAGGTCTTTGCCTCATGACTGCGATCAGGGGGCTGTTTGATATTGTTGGCCCTACCAATCTCAATATACCTAATTTCTTTAAAAATCCTACTAATCATTTTCTCTCTGCAGGAACGTGGAACGTGAGGACATTACATACAGATTATACTCTTGATGTCCTCATGCAGGAATTCCATCGCTATAACCTAGATATTCTAGGTTTGCAAGAGACCAAATGGACAGGTAAGTGTGAAATACTTAAAAATAACTTTAAATATTTCTTTTCAGGGAGGGAGGATGGAAAGCATCTCCAAGATGAAAGTTTGCTTCTCAGCAGACACACCAGTGATGCTCTTCTAGGATATGACTGCATTAATGAAAGATTTCTTAGAGCAAAATTTAAAAAAGAATTAAAGACTTGAATGTCATATATTGTTATGCCCCCACAGAGGACTCTGATGAGAATGAGAAGGATACGTTTTACAGCCAGCTTCAGAATATTTTGAATTCTGTGAAGAAAGGAGATATTTCTCTTGTGCTAAAGTTGATACTGGCTCTAACCTTTGGGCAGGAGTATTAGGTCCCTTTGGCATTGGTTGTTCCAATGGCAATGGGGAACGTCTCTTACAGGTAAGTCAACTTAATGGTTTACGAATAATTAACACATACTACAAACACCGGGACATTTATAAATACACTTGGGTTTCACCTGATGGGTTGCACAGGAATATGATAGATTATATTTTAATTGACAGCAAATGGGCAAGTTCAATTAGGAATACCAGATCATACAGGGGAGCCGAAATTGGGTCTGACCATTACCTGGTCAAAAGTGTCTTGCAACTGAAGCTTAAGAAATGTTGTGCTAAGGTTAAAATATTAGCTGCAACACTGAATGCCTGAAAGATCCAGATTTAGCCTAAGCACACCATGATAGGCTACTTAGTCATTATGACAATCGTGGTTTGGTTACTGCTGAAGTTGAGAGAGAATGGAATCAGTTTAAATAGGCTCTTCTTGAAACCAACAGTACTCTTTTGAGTAAAAGGGAAAAGAGGAAACAAAATTATTTCAGTGATAAGAATATGAAACTTATTTCTGAAAGAAGGAAGTGCAGGATTAATATGAATCAACACCCTACTAGCCCTAACAGAAGGCATTACAACGAGCTTAATAAACATGTAAAGGATTAGTTAACAGCTGATAAGAATCTATGGCTTGATAGCTTGGCTGACAAAGCAGAGGAAGCAGTTAGACAGCACAACAGCAGGGGGTTGTACCAGATTGTTAATGTTTTAGGTGGGAAGAAACAGACAAGTACACAGGGATTGAAGAATAAACATGGCAAGGTGGTTGAAGGTGAGGATTCTGTGATGGCTAGGTGGGCTGAGCATTTCAGAGATGTTCTAAATCATGTGATTATTTCCACTCCCATTGTTTGTAATGAGGATAGATGCATTACTGGCTTTTATGAAGGCCCTATATCACATTTCCGAAGTCACTTTGGCTATCTCTAAATTAAAACTGCTTAAATCCCCAGGGGTGGACGAAATCACCACTGAAATGCCTAGAGCAGGAAACATTTGTATTGTCACATGGCTGACTGAAATTTTCAATATTTTTTATGGTAAAAGTGTTGTTCCTAATGATTTCACTAGAGTTATCATTGTCCCAATTTTTAAAAAAGGTGATCGCAGTTCTTGTGATAATTATAGGGGAATTAGTTTACTTTCTGTTCCAGGTAAAGTTCTTTGCATGATTATAATTAATAGAATTAAGAATTTGGTTGCTGGACAACTGCGTGATGAATAGTGTGGATTCAGAAGTGGTAGGGGATGTATTGATCAAATATTTTCACTTAGGCAGATTCTTGAGAAATGTTTAGAGTTTCAGAAACCTGTGATTGCTGGATTTATAGATTTCGAAAAGGCTTTTGGCTCTTTTTATCGGCATAATTTTAGTTGATTGTTAGATTATATGATATACCTGATATGTTAGTTAGCATAATGAAAGCTCTCTCTAATAACACTGGGTCGTGTGTGAGCTTTGATACGTCTTTCAGCGATTGGTTCAGCATTGCTAGTGGAGTTAGGCAAGGGTGCATTTTGTCTCCTTTCCTGTTTTCTTTGGTTATTGATTATGTTATGCGAAATTCTTTGCAAGGGAAAGATTTTGGCCTTAAATGGTCTTGAGATTTCAAAATCTCTTATTTAGGTTATGCAGATGATTTGGTCCTGTTGGCTAATGATGTTGATGAGACGTATTCTTTCATTAGGGTTGTTCATGAGAATGGTAACAGAACAGGCTTGGTAATAAACAGGGGAAAAACTAAAGTGATGAAAATTGGCCAAGCAGATAGTGCTTCAGTTGCTTTGAACGGCTGCACTATTGAGCAGTGTCTCAGTTTAATTATCTTGGGAGCTATGTAATGGATACTGGGTGATGTGCGGCATGAGATGAATAGAAGAATAGGGATTGCCGTAGGACTTTTAAGAATCTATGGAGAGTGTGGAAGAATAGGCGAAAAATAGGCGAATAAATAGGTACATCTAAAGACTAAAATTAGGCTGTATTATAGTTTGGTTTTTTCTAAGGTTAGTTATGGTAGCGAAACAAGGACCCTTTGTAAGCAGGATAACAAGAAGCTTGACGCCTTTGATTCTAGATACTTGTGCAGTATCTTGGACATTAGGTGGTTTGACTTTCTAAGTAATGATGAGTTTAGAAGAAGGAGTCATCAACCTCCTTTGAGCGGCATATTGTGCAGAGAGAGACTGCGTTGGTTTGGCCATGTTGCCTGTATGCATAGCTGCAGATTGGCAAACAGGATTATGAACAGTGTGCCTAAGGGTTTGTGGAAAAGGAGGAGACCTAGGATGCGATGGGCAGACAATGTCAAACAGGACCTTGCTAGAATTGACCTAGATTGGCCAAATGCAACAGCTGTAGCTTAGAAGAGACACATCTGGAAAGGAAAATTACACAGCCTGGTTGGACCTCCGTAGCCTATGGCTGCATGAGGATTTTGGTATGTATGTATGTATGTATGTATGTATGTATGTATGTATGTATGTATGTGTGTGTGTGTGTGTGTATGTATGTATGTATGTATGTATGTATGTATGTATGTATGTGTGTGTATGTATGTATGTATGTGTATATGTATGTATGTATGTGTGTGTATGTATGTATGTATGTGTGTATGTACGTATGTGTGTGTGTATGTATGTGTGTGTGTATGTATGTATGTATGTATGTGTGTGTATGTATGTATGTGTGTGTATGTATGTATGTATGTGTGTGTATGTATGTATGTATGTGTGTGTGTATGTATGTATGTATGTATGTACTGATGACCAAAAATGCCAAATTCAGTAACTTAACATTTTAATACCGGTTTCCATTGTATCTATATTTACTGAGGATTGATAAAATGAAAATCAAATTTCAATGTCGATAAAATGTCTAGAGTTTTTTAATTGCATTCTTCGAATGATCAAATTGATGAGAAACATTTGGACACCCAAGCTTGATCGTTCTTTAAATTCTTAGATTTTTGATCGTTCTTAAATTCTTATTAAAAAGTTAATAAAAAGAGAATAATTTCATACAACAAGTGTAAAATTTAGTGAGAGAATTGAGTTGTTTTATCTCTGAGCGGCTCTTTTACACATAAAAAATAAGTTAACTACCAAATTACGAAGACCCCAAAAGCTCAGAGCTGGGAATAAGAACGGGGGAGGGGATCTACTGGGTTCCTTCCGGTCAAAGCCATCCAACGTGCACAAGGTATAGACTCTCCTGCATACGAGGCCACAGCTTAATGTCTCATCCGACGGACGGCGGTCTATCCAAGTCCAACTGTGTCCCTTTCTCACCGACGGAAGAATGGGATGTTCAGAGATAAATCTCAAAATGGGCATAGGAGGAACTCGAACTCGGGAATATCATCAGTGCAGCCGACTGCGTTGGATTGCTTTACCTTTGAGCGGCACTTTTTTGCACGCAGTTGGGCTAAATGGCCAGTCACAAGGACCCCAAAGGCTCAGAGAAGGTTGGAGGCAGGAGACCTACTGGACAGCTGTTGCGAGACAGATGGATCCCGTCAAGGCCATCCAGCGTATTTTATGACGTGAATATGGTATGGCTCTTCGGCACACGGGGCCACGGCTTTACGTTCCATCTGATGGACGGTGGCATTTCAAAGCCCATCGGTGTCCCCTACTGACCATGGGCAGGGTGGAGAGTATTGCGGAGATAAATGTGAATGTTGGTCCAAGTGAGACTCGAACCCGGAAACTGCAGATTACGAGCCTGACGAGTTATCGACTAATCCACCCCGACCCCTGAAAGGGAGGATTACAGTTGTCCCATAATGCCTGTCAAGTGGTTCCGTCTAATTCCTCTATCTAATTCCTTGAGGTTCTAGTGATTTGTCCATTTACCTCCGTGGTTCCCAACGTGGTCACTACAGTCCCCTAGGGGGCTTGGGTTGTTTTACCTCTGAGCGGCACTTTTTTGCACACCATGGGCTAAATGGCCAGGTCACATGGACCCCGAAGGCTCAGAGAAGGTTGGGGGAGGGGACCCACTGGAACAGCTGTTGGGAGACAGATGGTAACCTCCCGTCAAGGCCATCCAGCGTGTTCTTTAACGTGCGCAGGGTATGGCTCTCCCGCACACGGGGCCACGGCTTAACGTCCCATCCGACGGACGGCCGCCTTTCCAAGCCCATCGGTGTCCCCTACTGACCGTAGGCAGGGCGGGGAATTTTGCGGAGATAAATCTCAACGCTGACCCAGCTGGAACTCTAACCTGGGAACTACAGATTACGAGCCTGGCGCGCTACCGACTGAGCCATCCCCCCCCCCCCCCCCCTAGGTGGCATTTTGTGTAGTTTGTCAGAGGAAACAGATAAAATAGGATATCTAATACTTAGATTAGCAACTTCCCGTCCTCATAAATGAAAGTAGATTATGAAATAATGAGCTGAAAAAATATTTGGTTTGCCATGAGTGGGATTCGAACCCACGTCTCCAGGAAACACGCCTGTTATGCTACCACTACACCACCAATGGCTAACACCCTGTGATTCTTTACTACTGAAAGTAGATTAGTTTCAAAAGTTTCTGTTTGTGTAGTGATTCTGTCTCCTCACGCCGACTTCCGGAAAAAAATTACGGACGAGAGCAATCAATCATTTCACATTTCATAATTCTTTAATTATTGAAGAAAGAAGTTTCCCCCAAAAAAATTATTTTATCGTAGCTCAAACGTCCCGTCGCCATGGGGGGGGGGGGAGGGAATTATTAGTGAATGGTGCAAAGTTGTAATTATTTCAAAAGAAATGCACGTATTCAGTAGCTTCGGTTCCTGAAAAGCTTAAAAAGATCAGATTTTAAAACAGAGGAGAAAAAAAAAAACCAACAGATCCGTAGTGTTTTTTTTTTTGTATCATTCGAAGAGCAGCAGGCGACCCCATTCGGAGTAGGAAAAGAATCCCGCTTACCTGCGCGCTTCCCCCTCTCTTTACAAGCTTCGTTCTCCTCGGTGTTAGTGACAAGAAAGCACTTGACGTTAAGATGGATGGCTAAGCATTTCATCCGGACCATTAGATGGAAAGCGAACATTTTCCCATTCTATACGCCAATCCAAACACAGTTCGCCTAATTTCATGCAGGCAGTTCTCTCTCTCTCTGCCTCAGAGCTGCATGTCGTGACTGCTTAGTAAATAGACCTCTGTGGCAGCCAAAATAATCAGACAGAAAACGAAACAGAAGTGAAAAGATGGAAGGAGTAGGGGGAGGGGGGGGGAGCAACAACAACTTTAGTCGATGTTCAGCCAACACCAGAGACTTTCACTTGTAATCGAAACAGGTGTGTGTTCCTTATTTCTGTAGGTGATTTTTCTTTTTTTTTTTTCCCCCTATCCCTTTTTCTTTCGGAAAGAGAGCACATATCCCACCTCTGGTGGTAAAGTTGAAATTCGCACCACCTGGGAGGGAAAATATCTCTTGAAAAAGATCTCAGTTGAATATCTAGTTCGTTTGATCCCAGAACAGACACACAGAGGGCGAAATTGAAACAGCTGCAGAAGAAAGGTTAAAAAAAACACCCGGTGAATAATTTCGGGATTAAAAATGCTAGTCTTTCGGAATTTTGTAGAACTTACAGTTGTTCTCTGTAAGTGAAAATGCTTTCCTCTGACCTAAGTTTATGTATTAGACTGTTTAAGTTAAAGTCTTTTTTTTTCATTGCATTAAAAGTTTCTCATGAGCCTAAAAATGTGATAGAAGATTTTGTTGCTCTTTTTGAAAAAAAAATTGTTTGATTTGCTTTTTCCTTACGAATTAATTAAACGCTTTAAACATGATAAAGAAACGGATTTTCGAAAAGAGTGTTCAGTTTGCTTATCAAATGCATCTGAAGAACATAAGAAACAAATATTTGTCAATAGTTACAAGAGCAACATACATTCTTTTTTTTTTTGGCAAAATTATTACCTTTGATCATGTAACAAGGTAATTGATATAAGAGCTTCAATATAAAGAAATTTCGTTTCAAAACTGCGATTCAATTAACAATCTTGTTTAAGTGTTTTAAATCAATTAGGGTCGAATAGTTTGAGCAAACATTCTTGAAGTTGAAATTGGGTTGGGTTGTTTTACCTCTGAGCGGCACTTTTTTGCACACCATGGGCTAAATGGCCAGGTCACATGGACCCCGAAGGCTCAGAGAAGGTTGGGGGAGGGGACCCACTGGAACAGCTGTTGGGAGACAGATGGTAGCCTCCCGTCAAGGCCATCCAGCGTGTTCTTTAACGTGCACAGGGTATGGCTCTCCTGCACACGGGGCCACGGCTTAACGTCCCATCCGACGGACGGCGGCCTTTCCAAGCCCATCTGTGTCCCCTACTGACCGTGGGCAGGGCGGGGAATTTTGCGGAGATAAATCTCAACGCTGACCCAGCTGGGACTCGAACCTGGGAACTACAGATTACGAGCCTGGCGCGCTACCGACTGAGCACCCCCGCCCCCCAGATTCGAGTCCCAGCTAGGTCAGCGTTGAGATTTATCTCCGCAAAATTCTCCGCCCTGCCTACGGTCAGTAGGGGACACCGATGGGCTTGGAAAGGCCGCCGTCCGTCGGATGGGACGTTAAGCCGTGAGCCCGTGTGCGGGAGAGACATACCCTGTGCACGTTAAAGAACACGCTGGATGGCCTTGACGGGAGGCCACCATCTGTCTCACAACAGCTGTTCCAGTGGGTTCCCTCCCCCAACCTTCTCTGAGCCTTCGTGGTCCATGTGACCTGGCCATTTAGCCCATGGTGTGCAAAAAAGTGCCGCTCAGAGGTAAAACAACCCAACCTAAGATTTATACACTAAGATATTTTTTAGATCTAGAGATTAAAAAAGGTTTATTATGCATTTATTTATTGAAGAATATAGTAAGTTCCTTTGACTTGAGGAACAACATTTGAAAACGCAATTAAACCTATAAAATATATGCATAAATATGTAGTTATGGCATTTAAAAGAAAATTTGATTCTTCCATAAAAAGTTTCCTTGACTTGTAAATTTTAAATTTTGAACAGATTTTTACTTCGAAATCCTTAATATTTATTCCTAAAAATACTTCTATGTTTCAGAGGGTACAAACAGAAATAATACAAGAGAAATGGCGTCTAAAAAATTTATATTGCCCAAACGAAATAAATTTCTTTTAAAGAGATATTTTAGCTATTCAGTTTTTAAAAGTACAATTGTTTAACAAATTTTCTGAGTGGGATAATAGAAGATTAAAAATTCAGAGAAGTTAAAAAATGGTTTTGAGTTAATTTGGCATGGTTTCTCGAGAATTCGATATCGGAAGATTTACTTTTTAATGTTTTTTATTTAAATGATTCCTGTATCTAAGGGGCAGGGGTGGCTCAGTCGGTAGCGCGCCAGGCTCGTAATCTGCTAGTTACCAGGTTCGAGTCCCAGCTGGGTCAGTGTTGAGATTTATCTCTCGCAAAATTTCCCGCCCTGCCCACGATCAGTAGGAGACACCGATGGGCTTGGAAAGGCCGTCGGATGGGACATTAAGCAGAGTGTGCGGCATAGCCGTGCACGTTAAAGAACACGCTGGATGGCCTTGATGGGAATCTACCATCTGTCTTCCAACAGCTGTTCCAGTGGGTCCCCCAACCTTCTCTGAGCCTTCGGTGTTCAAAAAAGTACCGCTCAGAGGTAAAACAATCCAACAACCCAAATCCTGTATCTAAATTATTGCAATCAAAGTTATTGTAATTTTATGAAATGAGCAAAACACTGCATTTAAACTCCACTTGCTAATTGTAATAACTCTTGTGGGTTAAAAGGTAATTGCATTTCTGATGTAAATATGAATAAATTATTAAATTATAATTGTTAGATGATGCTCCCGATATGCCCAGCATCTCCTTCACTCAGCCGCCTTTTTTCTCTCCCCTTTCACGAGATGTCCTTGCGACCTTTGACCTCCGACCAATTAGCCTTTGTGACAGCATCTCAAAATGGCTTCGTTTTGGACTCGACCGTGTCTATTTGGGTCAACTACCATCACTGGAATCGCCAATGATCTTCGATGCTTACCTTGCATCGTCGTGCTGCATCTGCGAAAGCGAAAAATCATTTGCTTCATCGACATTTACTTTTCTTACGTCTGCGCTGTAACAAACTTGACGAAATCAGACAAGAAAGACAAGAAAGACGCAGAAGAAATTTCGTCATCAGACACAGGAGGAAAATCAGTTCAGACTCAGAAAAAAAAAATCATCAGACGCAGAAGAAAAATCAGTTCAGACTCAGAAGAAAAACCATCAGACGCAGAAGAAAAATCAGTGGGATAGGGGAAAAAATCAGTTCAGACTCAGAAGAAAAATCATCAGACGCAGAAGAAAAATCAGTGGGGGTAAAAGAAAAATCAGTTCAGACTCAGAAGAAAAATCATCAGACGCAGAAGAAAAATCATCAGACGCAGAAGAAAACTTGGTGTGGGTAAAAGAAAAATCATCAGACGCAGAAGAAAAATCAGTGGGGTGGAAGAAAAATCAGTTCAGACTCAGAAGAAAAATCATCAGACGCAAAAGAAAACTTGGTGTGGGTAAAAGAAAAATCAGTTCAGACTCAGAAGAAAAATCAGTGGGGTGGAAGAAAAATCAGTTCAGACTCAGAATAAAAATCATCAGACTCAGAAGAAAAATCATCAGACAGGAGAAAAATCAGTGGTGAGTTTTAAAGAAAAATTAGCCGAACTCTTCGAATTTCCTAAACAAACTGTCCGTCGCAATCGAAGCCTTAATGCCCCGACACGAAGGAGACGCAAAGGATAGCGCAATCCTGCTCCTCCTTCGCCTTTGACATGCCTCGAGCTTTTACTTGCTAATTCTAGAATGTCACACGCTGAAAGAGGATGAAGAGGACTGGCGAAGAGGGGGAGGGGGTCGAAATGTGTATGCCAGAGCAGGAGAGTCTATTTTTGCAACATTTCCGTTCCTGCACTGCCATCTCGGATGTCAAGCGCAAATATTGTCCTGTCGTCTTGTGTACCATACGAGCAAACGATCGCTTGCGAGGTGTGCTGAAAACTTCTGTTTTTTAGCACGTACACTCTGTTGCCAAATATACCAAGACCAAAGGAGCCTATTCACTAGTTAATGATGGAGACTTTAAAATGGATCAGTATATAAATATTGGTATAGGTGCGAAATTATAGGTAAAATTATTTATTTAAATTTTCTGACATATATTAAAAAATATTATACTGAAAATAACGTTAAAATCTCTAATCATAATAGGAGATCAACTCATTATACTAATCCAATTGTTCCACACCCTGAGTATTAATTACCCAGACACATTTTATATATATTTAGCACCGAAAATTTTTTAGATTGCCGGGAATATTGGAAAATAAGATTAAAAATATATGAATTTTCAAAATTATTAAAAATATGAATTGGCGAAATTATTGATATTGAAATGATCATTAATAAAAATTATTAAAATATTGTAGAGTTGCTGTTGTATATAAATATAATGAATATTAGTACTATTTATGAATCAATAGTCATGATAAATTGTGAAATTTAAAATTCTCACGTGCAATTAAATAAATTTTAATTACATCATTAGTTTTCTTAAAACTTCAATTTTACAGGCGAGTCTCGTGCTCTTGCGGATGACTGATATTCCAAATATTACTTGTAATAGCAAATAAATATTTAAGAAGATACTATATTTTTTATCTTATATTTTTATTGCTTAATAAATGTGCAATCAAAAAAATATAAAAATTATATCATAAAATTTGAACAACTAAAATAAATTTAAAAATTATTTTTCATGGAGGAACTTAAGTTGCATGAAATGCAAAATGGAATAATAAATTGAATGTAGCTGTTTATGAAATTTTTACTTAATATACAGGTACTGGGCATAAAAATGAAAACAGCTCCATGTTATCTCAATAGAAAACCCTATTAAAACAGGTTAAAGAGATCAGAAATAACATTTCACTCTAGAAGATTCAACTATGATCTCTTAACCCTGTTTTAAATTTTTGGATCTTTTTACCTGTTAAATATATTCCAACGTTCATAACTCTTTGAATACTGAACTTATATTGTTTAAAATCGAGATTTAGATAGAATCGATTGAGATCTTAATTTATCTTTAAATGTATTTTAAATAAAAAAATCATATTGAAGTTTTTAAGCTCTGAATGCGATTTTCTTTTGAGATAACATTCCCATTTTTATTTCAGGATATAAATATTGATATAAATTACGAAGCTCTAAGTAAAATTATTTATTTAAATTGTATGTTCATAGCAATCTATTATATATTAAAAAAACATTACACTGAAAATAATGTTAAATCCTCATTATTTACAAATTTGAATACATTATTAATTAATATCGATTTCATAATTAAATAAGACAATTTCCTTATAGCTATCGATGCTTAAGAAATGATCGTTTTTATTTTCACTTGCATATAAATTATTTTTAAATTAAAAGTTAAAAAGGAATGGATAATTCGGATACATTTTTTTACCCAGATTAATTTCGAACAGAGACAGTGAGCTGGAAGTTTTTTTTTTACCGATGTATTGAAGGACTTCCTTTCCGATACATTTGTAAATTGAGTAAGTAATCATTTCTTTATTAACTTTTTAAAAGAGTAAAGAAGAATACATTTTTAAAATTCGGGAAAGCAATTTTCTTTTCTTTTAATGACGACTTTGATGAAACAGTTGTTACTAATAATAGCATAATACAGAGAAATAGCCGTCCCGTGGCCGAGTGGTTAGCGCGCTTGGCTACTGATCTAGGGACCTGGGTTCGAGCCCCGGGTAAGGCATGGATGTATGTGTCGTTTTTCTGCTGAGGTCCTGCCATCCTCTCAGACCTTCTACTGTGGCATATAAACTGACAGACTCCTGTCAGACCTCTGTGACAAGCAGCTGCTTGAGGGGGCATTTATTTATATATTTTTACAGAGAAATTTCTACCGAACTCGGTCTTTCCTCTTAACCTCACAACGCTTTCATCTTAAATGCATTTCAAATGCTTCGCTGATTTTCAATAGCAAAACGAATATTCCAAAATGTTCCTCATTAACTGAGAAAAATGCGGGTCATTAAATCTTTTCAAAAAATGTTCATTGCGTTTAATGCAACGCTACAAAGTAAAAAAAAAACACTGGCCAGTATTATTTACTTTTTTGAAAGTTCACATTATATATGCAAAAGAGGTCAGATACAGACCCACTATTATTACGACTCGCACATTCGCAATAAACTAACAAATAATTGAAGCTCTTCTTACAACTTTTTTTATGATATGGCAGAATAACTATTTTTTTTTAAATTCACAAAAAACCTATATTATAGCCACAAATATGTCTATACAAGGGGTACGCCAGTTACATACACATTTCCAGGGGGTACGTGAAGCATAAAAGGTTGAGAACCAATGATATATATGTTTTATTTTATTCCCATTGTTATACTATAACTATAGTTTTATCTGTCTATACAAGGGGTACGCCAGTTACATACACATTTCCAGGGGGTACGTGAAGCATAAAAGGTTGAGAACCAATGATATATATGTTTTATTTTATTCCCATTGTTATACTATAACTATAGTTTTATCTGTCTATACAAGGGGTACGCCAGTTACATACACATTTCCAGGGAGTACGTGAAGCATAAAAGGTTGAGAACCACTGATATATATGTTTTATTTTATTCCCATTGTTATACTATAACTATAGTTTTATCTATCTATACAAGGGGTACGCAGTTACATACACATTTCCAGGGGGTACGTGAGGCATAAAAGGTTGAGAACCACTGTTGTAAAACATATAGTCTAATAAAAAGGGTTGGGTTGTTTTACCTCTGAGCGGCACTATTTTGCACACCATGGGCTAAATGGCCAGGTCACATGGACCCCGAAGGCTCAGAGAAGGTTGGGGGAGGGGACCCACTGGAACAGCTGTTGGGAGACAGATGGTAGCCTCCCGTCAAGGCCATCCAGCGTGTTCTTTAACGTGCACAGAGTATGGCTCTCCCGCACACGAGGCCACGGCTTAACGTCCCATCCGACGGACGGCGGCCTTTCCAATCCCATCGGTGTCCCCTACTGACCGTGGGCAGGGCGGGGAATTTTGCGGAGATAAATCTCAACGCCGACCCAGCTGGGACTCGAACCTGGGAACTAACAGATTACGAGCCTGGCGCGTTACCGACTGAGCCACCCCCGCCCCTAATAAAAAGAGACCATCACTTTAATACTAAGAGATTTTCGTAGAATGTTTCTCTGTTTTTGGATAATAAACCGATTATAGTAAAAAGCTACAAATTCTTAGTGATTTCGAAGTTTAACATTTTTTTTATTATAATGAATTGTATTATTTCTCTTAATGAAGATAAAAAATTGGCGATTTAATGGTTGGCTTTGTTACGCACTAAGACCAATTGAGATATGTTTAATTCCTTTTCAATTGGGTGATCCTATTTAAAGGAAAAGCTCCAGGGACTTTCGAAATATCAGTTTTCAGGATTGACCGTCAAACTAAGGTGACCAGACGTCCCCGTTTTCCGGGGATGTCTAATCACAATCAAACCCTAGTTTGATATCTCGTAATTGACGACTTCCAATATAAATTTCTGGCCTCGGTTTTTCACTCACCAGCATTATGGACGAAAATTGTTGATAGCAGTATTTCCACTATTATTCTATTAATAAAATATCTACTCATCTTGTGAAGTTAATACAATATTTTAAAAAAATCTAAAGACAAATTCCGGAAACATTCACTCATTTGGGGACAGAGCAACCAAGGAACCGTGTGATTACCATGATTTGATGCAAAGAGACATGGGTTCGAATCCTACGTCTGAAATGGATGTTCCCCCGCCCCTCTCTCCCCGATATATCTCTTTGCTAAGATCTCGCCTTCCTCGTAAATTTTCTCTATGATGTATTACCACCAATAAGCTTCTATAGTACCTCCGTAGCAATTTGAATACCAATAAAATAATTCATTTATTTTCCTTCGGTTTTAATAAATTCCTGATTTCTATAAAAACAAAATACTGATTTCCATTGTATATCTTTCTTGATTTAGGAGAGTATAAGATCTTGGTTCGAGTCCCAAGTAAATCATGATCATTTCCTTTCGGTACATATGTTGTTTTTCTGCTGAGATCCCACCTTGACCAAAAATCTTGTTACAGTTGGGTTGGGTTTTTTTACCTCTGAGCGGCACTTTTTTGCACACCATGGGCTAAATGGCCAGGTCACATGGACCCCGAAAGCTCAGAGAAGGTTGGGGGAGGGGACCCACTGGAACAGCTGTTGGGAGACAGATGGTAGCCTCCCGTCAAGGCCATCCAGCGTGTTCTTTAACGTGCACAGGGTATGGCTCTCCCGCACACGGGGCCACGGCTTAACGTTCCATCCGACGGACGGCGGCCTTTCCAAGCCCATCGGTGTCCCCTACTGACCGTGTGCAGGGCGGGGAATTTTGCGAAGATAAATCTCAACGCTGACCCAGCTGGGACTCGAACCTGGGAACTACAGATTACGAGCCTGGCGCGCTACCGACTGAGCCACTCCCGCCCCTTCTTGTTACAGAGATACTGAAAGTCTTCTGTCAGACTTTGATCTGAAATTGGCTGTCTAATTATAAATTTACTTATTCTTCACGCAGAATAGAAAAATAACCTGTTCCTCTCATACAATTAATACAATTACCATTATCTCCATGCTTACTTGAACTGATTTTTACATAAACTGAGTAATCGGTGAACGTCAAGTCACGTGTCACGTGACACGAAGGTTGCCAGATCACTAATTTCTAAAACAAATCGTTGCCAGATATTTTTTTGAAATTCTGTAATCAACCATGGTGTTCGGATATTTCTTTGAACGACTATACTTGCAAATTTCTCTTTGATTTGATATATTGCATTCTTTTCATTTTACCCCATTTAAAACTTTACAAACGAGAATATAAGGAATGACAACGATACTAGAGGGAGTAGGAGAAAGAGGAAAAAACACGCGTTCGAGAGGGAGGGAGGGTGCAAAAGAAAACGGGGAGGAGGCAGATTCATTAGTTCTTTCTCGCGTTCCCAGCAGGGGGCGGGTTTTCTGGCATACCAACTGTCGCCATCCCTTTCTGGCGGACAAGGGAAGGGAAACCATCTTCTCCGTCTCATCCTCTCGGCAGGCATCCGTCTCCGTATCCTTCCGCCTGCCTCTAATGATCCTCAGACCGGCGGTCAGCAGGGTGGTGCATGCAGTAGGGATGATATTTGGATTCCTGTCGCCATCAATTCCTTCCCACAGAAGAAAGGGATAATGGAGTGGCTCGTAATGGTTCTTCTGATGCCATTTTTTTTTCTTTTTTTTTTTTCGCTTCTGTGTCACAGAGGGAACACTGATCACCATCAACATCTCTCTCATATCTGAACACCGTGCTCTTTTACTCGATCTTCATGCTTCGAGTTCATTACGAGTGCAGCTGATGGAAGTTTCGTTCTCCGGCGGGAGTCTCGTTTCTGCCCAGGGTAAAAAAAAAAGGAAAGAAAAAGCTGCTAAAGATATCGACGACAGCAGATGCGAATTCGGAAAAAGAAAAGGGAGAATTCAAGTGTTAAGCAATTCGTCTGCGAGGGAAAAAAAACTCGTAAGTCTCTCTGAAAGAAAGAAAATTTGATTTGCTTTTTAAAGAAATGGAACGATCACTTCCCTATGAGATCAACGGAATGCATAACTACATTGGTCAACAGATAGGAATTTCAATAACCGAAACGAAGGCCGAAAATATAGTAAACATAACGCACATATTTTGCAAGAATATTTTCTTAAATATCATTAGAACAGAGGAGTGAAAAATATATATTTTTACTCTTTGATATATATTTTTACTCTTTGATAAGAATTAGCCGTCCCATGGCTGAGTAGTTAGCGCGCTTGGCTACTGATCTAAGGGACCTGGGTTCGAGCCCCGGGTAAGGCATGGATGTATGTGTCGTTTTTCTGCTGAGGTCCTGCCATCCTCTCAGATCTTTTACTTTGGCATATAAACTGACAGGCTCCTGTCAGACCTCTGTGGCAAGCAGCTGCTTGAGGGGGGTATTTATTTATTTATTTTTATTTATTTGATAAGAATAATTTTTGAAAAAATATATTATCATGGCATTTTGGACTTTTCCAGTCCAAAGGACTTCAAAAACAAAGGGTCCGATCAAGCAACTCACAATTTGAACTCAAGCACAAAATATATATATAGTTGGACTCTTTTACCTCTAAGAGGCGCGTTTTTGCATACAATGGACTAAATGGCCAGGTCACAGGGACCCCGAGGACATAGGAACACCATTGGAACAGCTGTGGGAGACAGATGGTAGCCTCCCGTCAAGGCCATCTAGTGTATTCTGGATGGTTAACGTGCAGAGGGTATGTCTCTCCTTCACACGAAGCCACGGCTTAACGACCCATTGGAAAGGTCGTTGGAAGGCGACCTTTCCAAGCCATCGCTGTCCCCTACTGACCGTGGGTAGGAAGTTTGGCGGAGGTAAATCTCAACGCTGATCCAGCTGGAACCCGAACCTAGGACCTGCAGATTATGAGCCTGGCGCGCTACCGACTTAGCCACCCTCGCTGTGAATATATATACTAGCCGTCCCGTGGCCGAGTGGTTAGCGCACTTGGCTACTGATCTAAGGAACCTGGGTTCCAGCCCCGGATAAGGCATGTAAGTTTCTGTCGTTTTTCTGCTGAGATCCTGCCATCCTCACAGACCTACTACTACGGCATATAAACTGACAGGCTCCTGTCAGATCTCTGTGGCAAGCAGCTGCTTGAGGGGGTATTTATTTTTGTATTATATCTATACAGTTTATTCAAAATTAAACTTAACTAGGTGAATGCAAAAAATCAGAAGTCTCCTGTAACACGCCAATGATAAAAAGCCCAAAATTTATACCTCTTCGTGAAAACTTTTAAAGTTACACAAGCCAAGAAATAAATCTTCCCATTCAGTCCAACAGTGTACTAAACAGAAAGGAGGACTTTCTTCCTCAACATAGGTGGGGGGAAGAGAGATGTGGAGGAAGCCACAAAAACCATTCCCCCGAACCATGATCGCCTCCCACGAGCTTCCCGACAAAATCATTTCCATTCTCAGAGAGGAGAGCATCTCTCCCTCTCTGTTGGCATCTCTTCGCCTCATTTCTCCCGATTCTTCCTTTGCGGCAGAGGTGGGGGGGGGGGGGGGGGTGACCACGTCCTCTGACTCGCTTTTCTATCGCCAATCGCCTAGATAGAAAGTTAACCGAACTGTCGTCAATCGATACCTGAATAATATCAACCTTCGTAGTATGTAGGTAACTATAAGATGATACATTAAAGAAGAATCACTCACAAAACGAAACATCACTATTATTATTGTGAGAATGAATATTTCTATCCACGATTTTGATTTCAAATTTCTCGACCCTGTTTCTTTTAAAACTCTGTGCTACGAAGAAATATCGATTTGGGTTGTTGGGTTGTTTTACCTCTGAGCGGCACTTTTTTGCACACCATCGGCTAAACGGCCAGGTCACATGGACCCCGAAAGCTCAGAGAAAGTAGGAAGAGGGGACCCACTGGAACAGCTGTTGGGAGACAGATGGTAGCCTCCTGTCAAGGCCATCCAGCGTGTTCTTTAACGTGCACAGGGTATGGCTCTCCCGCACACGGGGCAACGGCTTAACGTCTCATCCGACGGACGGCGGTCTTTCCAAGCCCATCGGTGTCCCCTACTGACCGTGGGCAGGGCGGGGAATTTTGCGGAGATAAATCTCAACGCTGATCCAGCTGGGACTCGAACCTGGGAAGTACAGATTACGAGCCTGGCGCGCTACCGACTGAGCGCCCCCCCCCCCCCCCCCATCTTAACTGAAAATCACGTTTCGTTGATCACCCCTCGGTCCCACACCGCCGAAGCAGCGTGATCATTCTACTTCTCAGTCCTCCCCCCGAATACATCTTTCACTGCGAAGCAATTTGGTCTTCTTATGATCTTTGCTGCATTTCGGCATTTGCATTTTGTCTTCTGTCGGTTGATCCTTCTGTTGACATTCAACTTCTTTTGTTTTTAGACATAAATGAAAAAAATATACATATATTTTGGTTGAATAAGTACTAGTGAAAATACCACGATTCGTATTTCCTGAATCCTCTAAAGTTCCAATATCTCCATTTAAATGTCGCTAAATCTGGAAAAATGGGAAAACTTGATAAAAGAATATTGTAAATAGTCTACTGATGCTAGAAATTTGAGTGGATAGAGTGTGATCACGAAAAGGTTTGCGTTGGCAACAGTGATTCATCACCACCACCTCATTCACCGACCGGTTAGGAAAAAACGACTATCTTCTTTAAGAGATAAATGGATTTTTTTTTCTGGGTTGGGTTGTTTTACCTCTGAGCGGCACTTTTTTGCATACCATGGGCTAAATGGCCAGGTCACATGGACCCCGAAGGCTCAGAGAAGGTTGGGGGAGGGGACCCACTGGAACAGCTGTTGGGAGACAGATGGTAGCCTCCCGTCACGGTCAGTAGGGGCAGTCCAGCGTGTTCCTTAACGTGCACAGGGTATGGCTCTGCCACACACGGGGCCACGGCTTAACGTCCCATCCGACGGACGGCGGCCTTTCCGAGCCCATCGGTGTCCCCTACTGACCGTGGGAGGGCGGGGAATTTTGCGGAGATAAATCTCAACGCTGATCCAGCTGGGACTCGAACCTGGGAACTACAGATTACGAGCCTGGCGCGCTACCGACTGAGCCACCCCCGCCCCCTTTTTTTTTTCTGCGTTTGATAGGTAGTAACTGAATATTACTATTCATACTTTCCGAATCCTTCATTAGTTTGAATTTCCCAGTTAGAGGGCGCTTATTTTGGAAAATAACAAAACTTTTTTTTTTTCCGAAAATGAACGTGCTTTTTCTTTTTTCTGCACATTGCATGGACCTGCTAGCACCAACGCCAAAACGCCATCTTCACCTGAAGTGATTAAACTGTCTAGTTAATGATTAGTTGATCCTAATTAGGACGAATTAGTTTTATCCTATTAGATGATCAAGACTCGAATAAAATCACTGATTCCATGAACGATTCACATTTATTCTCTCAGCCTCGTGATAACTCCTAAATATTGAATGAAGAAGGATGTACAGTCGCTCAAAAAAGTATCCGAACACTACGGTTGATTACAGAATTCAGAAAAAAATATCTGGCAACGATTTTTTTAGAAGTTAGTTATCTGGCAAACTTCGTGTCACGTGACCGAAGGTTGCCAGATCACTAATTCCTAAAAAAAATCGTTGTCAGATATTTTTTCAGAATTCTGTAATCAACCGTAGTGTTCGGATACTTTTTTGAGCGACTCTAGGTGGTCATATTATTTTAATACTAGATCGTGTGGGCTCACTCACGGAAATATTGAGCGTGTGCAGTAACTGCACACGCTCCAGTTTGCTATGAACGGTAACTGGAGCGTGTACAGTTGCTGTACACGCTCCAGATGTTTTTCCTGAATTCTGTAATCACGTGACAAGAAGGTTGCCAGATCACTAATTTCTAAAAAAATCGTTGCCAGATATTTTTTCTGAATTCTGTAATCAACCATAGTGTTCGTATACTTTTTTGAGCGACTGTAAGTGGTCATATTATTTTGATACTAGATAGTGTGGGCTCATTCACGGAAATATTGAGCGTGTGCAGTTACCGTTCACAGCAAACTGGGGCGTGTGCAATAACTGCACACGCTCCAGTTTGCTGTGAACGGTAACTGGAGCGTGTACAGCAACTGTACACGCTCCAGATATTTTTCCTGAATTCTGTAATCACGTGACACGAAGGTTGCCAGATCACTAATTTCTAAAAAAATCGTTGCCAGATATTTTTTCTGAATTCTGTAATCAACCATAGTGTTCGTATACTTTTTTGAGCGACTGTAAGTGGTCATATTATTTTGATACTAGATAGTGTGGGCTCATTCACGGAAATATTGAGCGTGTGCAGTTACCGTTCACAGCAAACTGGGGCGTGTGCAATAACTGCACACGCTCCAGTTTGCTGTGAACGGTAACTGGAGCGTGTACAGCAACTGTACACGCTCCAGATATTTTTCCTGAATTCTGTAATCACGTGACACGAAGGTTGCCAGATCACTAATTTCTAAAAAAATCGTTGCAGATATTTTTTCTGAATTCTATAATCAACCGTAGTGTTCGGATACTTTTTTGAGCGACTGTACGATGTGGCATTAGAAAAGCAATCTTTGAAATCAAGCAGATATCAGAAGTATCAACAAAAATGAACGTAAGCTGCATTCGATTCACAAGTAACTGAAGTTTGTCATAGTTATAATTAAACAAAAAGGACATCTTTGTGTGTCGTTTCTCAGCATTAAAAAACATATCATCACGTGACCACAATCAGCATAATTATGCTCCTCGGACAATCCCCTTTCATCCCCTCCCCCCACAGTGCACATGTAATCTCTCTCACTTCAACTAATCGGTTGTTTACACATCTTGAACCTTCTGGTGCCCGCGCGCAGAAATCTGACCCGATAGAGGCGTGTAGCTGCAAGCGGGAGAAACTGCCAATCGTCACACGGTAGTACCGTTGACCTCTGACCCGCCAAGTACTGCGCAGCAGAGCAGACTGTCAGCGTAACAGTGAAGAGTACGTGTGAGTGACGTAATTTCGCACCAGCGACGACGACGATTGCGATCTGTTCCGCGCCATTTTGGAACTTGAAGATGAGGAGGGGGGATCGAATCTCTTCTGACTGCAAATGAGATAAATGTCTTTGGATGATGAAAAGTTGTCAAAATGATTAGAGTTTAAATTTCTGTTAAAATGAGGTTCAATTAATAGGATGGGGAAAGTAATTTTTTAGTGGTTTAGCACGCTTGGCTACTGATCTAAGGGACCTGGGTTCGAGCCCCGGGTAAGGCATGAATGTGTGTGTCGTTTTTCTGGGTTGGGTTGTTTTACCTCTGAGCGGCACTTTTTTGCACACCATGGGCTAAATGGCCAGGTCACATGGACCCCGAAGGCTCAGAGAAGGTTGAGGGAGGGGACCCACTGGAACAGCTGTTGGGAGAGAGATGGTAGCCTCCTGTCAAGGCCATCCAGCGTGTTCTTTAACGTGCACAGGGTATGGCTCTCCCGCACACGGGGCCACGGCTTAACGTCCCATCCTACGGACGGCGGCCTTTCCAAGCCCATCGGTGTCCCCTACTGACCGTGGGCAGGGCGGGGAATTTTGCGGAGATAAATCTCAACGCTGACCCAGGTGGGACTCGAACCTGGGAACTACAAATTACGAACATGGCGCGCTACCGACTGCGCCACCCCCGCCCCGACCTGGGTTCAAGCCCCGGGTAAGGCATGGATGTGTGTGTCGTTTTTCTGGTGAGGTCCTGCGATCCTCATAGACCTTCTACTATGGCATATAAACTGACAGCTCCTGTCAGACCTCTGTGACAAGCAGCTGCTTGAGGGGGTATTTTTTTTTTGCGTGGTAATATAAATAGCCCAAAAATCGGATGCAACAGAAATCTGTGAAATGGTTAGGAGAGAATGCAAGGCATGAAAATGGTGGTTGCTTAGCAAAAGATAAAAAACAAAACATCATAGTCTTGTTTAGGTACCCATTTCGCAATTTATCTCCGCAAAATGTCCCCACCCTGCCCACGGTCAGTAGGGGACATCGATGGGATTGGAAAGGCCGCCGTCCGTCGGATGGGACATTAAGACGTGCCCCGTGTGCGGAAGAGTCATACCCTGTGCACGTTAAAGAACACGCTGGAGGGCCTTGACGGGAGGCTACCATCTGTCTCCCAACAGCCGTTCCAGTGGGTCCCTTCCCCCAACCTTCTCTGAGCCTTCGGGGTTCATGTGACCTGGCCAATTTAGCCCATGGTGTGCTAAAAAGTGCCGCTCAGAGGTAAAACAACCCAACGTTAAAGAACACGCTGGATGGCCTTGACGGGAGGCTACCATCTGTCTCCCAACAGCTGTTCCAGTGGATTTCCTCCCCCAACGTTCTCTGAGCCTTCGGGGTCCATGTGACCTGGCGATTTAGCCCATGGTGTGCAAAAAGTGCCGCTCAGAGGTAAAACAACCCAACGTTAAAGAACACGCTGGATGGCCTTGACGGGAGGCTACCATCTGTTTCCCAACAGCTGTTCCAGTGGGTCTCCTCCCCCAACGTTCTCTGAGCCTTCGGGTTTCATGTGACCTGGCCATTTAGCCCATGGTGTACAAAAAAAGTGCCGCTCAGAGGTAAAACAACCATCCAATCATTTCGCATTGCCGTTGTCCCTATTCTAGATCCGTCCCTTTTCTTTAAACCGTATTTATTCTGTATTCCAGAAGAGAGGCCGTAGCAGAAGAGGACAAGGCCGAAATAGCAAAAGAAAACAAAATCCCTTCATTAATGCGTGACGTAGAGCTTGAACGAGGCACGAGCGATCTTTGCCGTTTCGTCGAGAGTACGTAAGCCAAGACGGAAGTAATCGCTTAACCCTAACGAAATAACGTCTCTAGGCAGAAATCATTAATCTGGGCGATAACTTGGCAAAGTCAGAAACTGTATACAAATAGCAAACGGAAGTATGTGTGTTGGGGGGGACGTGAAGAAAGAAAGGGGTGAGGATTACACTCGAAAGAAAATTAAAAAAACGGAAAGTAAACACGCGATTTCACCCCGAGAAATTCAGGACTAACAAATGCGGTGTGGACAGATTCATTCAAATAATTGCTACTTCGAAGTGGAAGCCATGAACAATATAGAAAGATGTGGGGGGGGGGAGGATGAGAGATGGAGAGAATAGGGTGAAAGGGTGGGAGGGGTGAGGGAAGAGGGGGAGGGGTGCAATGTTGTAGGCTTCATCTGCGTGCAGGAACAGAATAAATCTCGAGCTTTAACCCGGTTCCTGCCACGCGACACGGAACTCCTTTCATTACTTTCAACAAGATTAATTCGCACGTTGGATTCATTAATTAACTAGCAGACGAGTCTCGGTTGCGCACGAGGGAAGGGTGAGATGCAGCTCGTGAAGGAATTGGGGGGAGGGGGGAGACTCTAGCACAATCCAGAAAGGGGTGCGCGGTGAAACAGGTGATTGCATCCCTTGGGCTCAGATCTTCCTGATGTTATTAATAGAGAAATGGATGAGGGAGAATCAGACACATTGAGACAGAATATTTTTTCCTAGATTTCTTTTTAGATTTAATCTTTCTAGATTTTTTCTTGCTCACAGCAGAATAGAGTTGATTCTGGATTAAATTCTTTTGTGTCACGCTTGGCTACTGATCTACGGGACTCTGGGTTCGAGCCCCGGGTAAGGCATGGTTGTGTGTGTCGTTTTTCTGCTGAGGTCCTGCCATCCTCTCAGACCTTCTACTATGGCATATAAACTGACAGGCTCCTGTCAGACCTCTGTGGCTAGCAGCTGCTTGAGGGGGTATTTATTTATTTTTTTTTTTTATATACTGAACCCCCGAAGGGAGAGGTATCGAAGTAATCAGCCGTCCTTCCAAAAAACTTCGTAGTAAGGATTTGCGGCAGTTTTGGCGGCTCTTCCGTCTCTAGTTTCCCCTTGTCGTCATGCGAAACCGTCTTTTCCATCCCTGAACTTCCAAATTCGTCTTTTCAAGAGTTGTGTATCGACTTTTGGTTTATGAAGTTCTCTATTCAAATATCTGAGGCTTAGTGTCAACTGATCGAACCCACTGCAGAAATAAACTGCAACGACAATCCTTCTCATCCTGGGGCGTGGGTGGCTCAGTCGGTAACGCGCCAGACCCGTAATCTGTAGTTACCAGGTTCGAGTCCCAGCTGGGATTTATCTCCGCAAAACTCCCCGCCCTGCCCACGGTCAGTAGGGGACACCGATGGGCTTGGAAAGGCCGTCCGTCCTTCGGATGGGACGTTAAGCCGTGGCCCCGTGTGTGGGAGAGCCCATACCCTGTGCACGTTAAAGAACATGCTGAATGGCCTTGACGGGAGGCTACCATCTGTCTCCCGACAGCTGTTCCAGTGGGTTCTCTCCCTCAACCTTCTCTGAGCCTTCGGGGTCTATGTGACCTGGCCATTTAGCCCATGGTGTGAAAAAAAGTGCCGCTCAGGGGTAAAACAACCCAACGTTAAGGAACATGCTGGATGGCCTTGACGGGAGGCTACCATCTGTCCCCCAACAGCTACTCCAGTGGGTCCCCTCCCCCAACCTTCTCTGAGCATTCGGGGTCCTTGTGACCTGGCCATTTAGCCCATAGTGTGCAAAAAAAGTGACGCTCAGAGATAAAACAACCCGAAAAAAAAAACCCCAAAAAAGCAACGGCATTTTTCTTCTACTTTTCCCGAAGAATGAAAGCTCAGCAAAGTAACAAGATGAGGTTGAATGAACAGATAGTCTGTAAGAAAGTGAAACAAATGGGTTGTACTAAATACGTCCACAGCGAGACATATTTTCATTAGTTTTCAGACTAATTCGTTGCAGAAGCTCATTAATTAAACTCTCCACCACGCCTCCCTAGTCCCGTTACAAGGATTTGGGGGGGGGGGGAGATGAAACGGCTCTTCCTTTTAACTCTTTCATTGGAAAGTGGTCTATCTGAAGCCCTTTCTGTTCAAGGAAAGATTACAGCTAAATAAGCTAAACGCTTCATCAAGCAGGACTCGGCGCGTAGCTGTTGATAACACCGATGATTACTGACCAGTTGGAGGAGATGGTGTGATAGCCTGGATGAGAAACGTTGTCATAGAGACAGTCTGATAGAGAACTAAGTTGCAGGCATGGCGAAGAAAGTTTTAGCAGTGACAGCATTATTCAAAATGGAGAGTCGGACAACAGACAGTTAATTACCGCGACTGCGTTGCGTAATAAATGAAGGGGGGAAAAGATTTTGTTTTGAAACTCAAATGAAAAGAAATATTTCCGTCAACCATTCAGATTAGAGTTAAATTTTTTTAATGAAAAGATTAATATTTTTTACTTATCTTTAAATCTTTATTTCCAAAGAAACTGTTGTTTTCTTCGCCTCGTAAGCTTTCGTTAAATTGGAACTAATTATCAATCTATCCGAGAAGTCGAGCTCGCTTCTCTGTCACGTGATGCAACTGTCACCTAATGACGACGACAACTCAGTTTTTTTTTTCTCTGAGTTAAAAATAAAAGTGATAATGGCTTATTCATAAAAGTAAATGGACTCTTTTTTATTATTAATATTTCGAAATTTCTCCCGCATTCATATTTAATTAACGATATATTTTATGGTTGAATTCGGGACTTTTTGAAATGATGGTAAATTATAGTTAAATACAAAAGGCTTGCTTCAAAACATTAGTTGAATGTGTTAATCCTAGAAATCTTATTTCGTTGGGTTGTTTTACCTCTGAGCCGAACTTTTTTGCATACAGTGGGCTAAATGGCCAGGTCACAAGTACCCCGAAGGCTCAGAGAATGTTGGGGAAGGGGACCCACTGGAAGAGCTGTTAGGAGACAGAGAGTAGCCTCCCGTCAAGGTTATCCAGCGTGTTCTTTAATGTGCACAGGGTATGGCTCTCCCGCCCAAAGATCTACGGCTTAACGTCCCATCCGACGGACGGCGGCCTTTCCAAACCCATCGGTGTCCCCTAATGACTGACGGCAGTCCGGGGAGTTTTGCAGAGATAAATCTCAACGCTGGCCCAGCTGGGACTCGAACCTGGGAATTGCAGATTTACAAGCCTGGTGCGCTACCGACTGATCCACCCCCGAACCCTTAAAGGGAGGATTACAGTTGTTCCATAATGCCTGTCAAGTGATTCCTTTCTCTAATTCCTTGAGGTTCTAGTGACTTGTCCATTTACCTCCGTGGTTCCCAACGTGGTCACTACAGTCCCTTAGGGGGCATTTTGTATAGTTTGTCAGAGGAAGCAGATAAAATAGGATATCTAATACTTAGATTAGCATTGTTATGCAAGTCCTATTTCGATCGAAAATCCTTCTAAATTCATGATTCAAAATGCTCGTAAATTTATAAAATAATTAAATTACATCTCCAGCGACTGCTTGCCGCAGAGGTCTGACAGGAGATGGTCAATTTAATATGCCATAGAGGAAGATTTGTGAGGATGGCGAGACCTCAGCAGAATCACAACACAAACGGCCATGTCTCACCCGGGGCTCGAAACACATTTCCATTTCTTCAGTAGCCAAGTGCGCTAACCACTCGGCCACGGGGACGGCTTAGATTTATGCATACGGTAAATATTTTTTAAGCTAGTTTGTTTACAAGAAGAATTATTTGATCGCCATAAAAGGGGGGGGGGGGAGTGAAAAGCGGCACTGAGCCCAAAACGTTTGGAAATCAATGATTTAGTCCCAATATGTATACAAAAGTGCCTCTAAGAGATAAAACAAGAACCAACAATAGATCTTTACTCAGAAGAGCAATAAATCCCACAATAATACTGTGAGCACTTGAATCCTTATAATCTGACCACACAGAACCTAGAAAGGAGTGATATAAAGAAAACACACACACAGAAGAAAACTGTTCCGTTTCCATGGTTACCGTTATGGAGAGGGTCGCCAGAAAATCCCCCACTTGTGGGTTGTTGAGTCAAACAAAGTTTTCGTTCCGTGAGCCAATTGTTTTGTGCAATTTCATCTTATGGTGGGTCTGTGGCAGAAGTTCAGGAACTGGTGAGAGGGGATGAGGAATGAAGAGGAGGCAGATGAGATCCTACTCACTCCACCTCCTCTCTTGTCCACCTGCTGTTTCCTACTTCCCATCGCTCGATGGCGGATGAATGCCAGCTAGCTTCCTCTCTTCTAGATCATCTCTGTGCTCGTTCTGCGGGAGTCTCGCGACATCGCGTGAGAAGTGGCAACAGACGGCATCCTAACGGAGGTACCACGTGGTCGCACGCGGTGTCCCGTCTTTCGCACGCAACGGGACCCGCCAACAATTCAGCCAATGGTCAAGGCTTTGGGTGCGATTCTGCACACTCGGAACGGATAGGTGAAGCAGAGGGGGAAATGGATTGAGCGAAATGGATGGCAGGGGTAGGGAGTCAGCAAAAGAAGGTGCCAGTTTTGGCAACTAAAATTTCATCTAAGTGATTTCTTACTAAGAGCTTTACACCCGCCATAGACCGACTGATGGGGACTTCACGTGTACCATTGTTACTGCGGAGCGCGCAATTGCGTGGCGCGAGGTCTGGGAGCAGGAGCATTTGCTGTGCGGGTGCGGAGACCAGGGAGATGGGACTTCTCCTATTGGTCGGGACTTGAAAGCAGGGACCGTATACTAATGTAATCCCTTCGCAATTCAAGACTGTTAATTATGGGGGAAGTTTTTTTTTTTGTGTAGAACCGGCATTTGTATGAAATGTGATGATAAATATCCACTTTTGATCTTGATGTTCTTCTTAGGATCATGAGAGATAAGTAGGAAAAAAAAAGATTTAAGAGTGACGAATGACAACATGCCAAAAAATCATAACGACTAGCTATGATTTCAAACCCGACGAATTAACAGCATTGTTTGTGGTTTTAAAGTAATCCGATTTTGTGAACGAACATGCCAAAGCGGAAAAAAAACAATGTTCGAATAATAAATTACAGACTTCTTACCGTCCCGTGGCCGAGTGGTTAGCGCGCTTGGCTACTGATTTAAGGGACCTGGGTTCAAACCCCGGATAAGGCATGGATGTATGTGTCGTTTTCTGCTGAGGTCCTGCCATCCTCTCAGACCTTCTACTTTGGCATATAAACTGACAGGCTCCTGTCAGACCTCTGTGGCAAGCAGCTGCTTGAGGGGGTATTTATTTTTTTTTATTTATTATATAACTGTAAATTATCCCTTACCAGTTTGGGTTGGGTTGTTTTACCTCTGAGCGGCACTTTTTTGAACACCATGGGCTAAATGGCCAGGTCACATGGACCCCGATGGCTCAGAGAAGGTTGGGGGAGGGGACCCACTGGAACAGCTGTTGGGAGACAAATGGTAGCCTCCCGTCAAGGCCATCCAGCGTGTTCTTTAACGTGCACAGGGTATGGTTCTCCCGCACACGGGGCCACGGCTTAACGTCCCATCCGACGGACGGCGGCCTTTTCAAGCCAATCTCGTGTCCCCTACTGACCGCGGGCAGGGCGGGGAATTTTGCGGAGATAAATCTCAACGCTGATCCAGCTAGGACTCGAACCTGGGAACTGCAGATTACGAGCCTGGCGCGCTACCGACTGAGCCACCCCCGCCCCTCAGGTCACATGGACCCCGAAGGCTCAGAGAAGGTTGGGGGAGGGGACCCACTGGAACAGCTGTTGGGAGACAGATGGTAGCCTCCCGTCAAGGCCATCCAGCGTGTTCTTTAACGTGCACAGGGTATGGTTCTCCCGCACACGGGGCCACGGCTTAACGTCCCATCCGACGGATGGCGGACTTTCACAAGCCAATCTCGTGTCCCCTACTGACCGTGGGCAGGGCGGGGAATTTTGCGGAGATAAATCTCAACGCTGATCCAGCTAGGACTCGAACCTGGGAACTGCAGATTACGAGCCTGTCGCGCTACGGACTGAGCCACCCCCGCCCCTACCAGTTTGGTGTTGCAATCTCTACTAGCTCTCCTCTATTGCAATCTCTAGGCAACAGATAATAAGAGAGAGATTTTTAAGAAGATAAACTCTAATCTCTTTTATTAAATGCGGGGTTTCGAACAAAGATGTTAATGTAATTGACATTATGCTATGTACAGTCGCTCAAAAAAATATCCGAACACTGTGGTTGATTACAGAATTCAGAAAAAATATCTGGCAACGATTTTTTTTTTAGAAATCAGTGATCTGGCAACCTTCGTGTCAAAGGTTGCCAGATCACTGATTTCTAAAAAAAAAAATTTGTTGCCAGGTATTTTTTCTGAATTCTGTATTTTTTTGAGCGACTGTAGTTCTTTTCATATCGCTCTAAACAGAAAACTGGAAATTGTAAAGAAATTTACAAATATTATAAAAACTGCTTAGAGCAATATTAGTTTAATAAAATTTAAATAAAGGTGTAATTTTTGTCTCTCTTTTTTTTATGTCCTCGGCCCCCAAAGGAGCCAGAGGCATCAACATTTGCATCAAATTTCCTTTTAGCCTGGAAAAGATTATATAGGCTATATACTAACCCGCTGGGATCAGCAAAAAATTAGTGTGGACTAGGTTGAATTTTTCGAAATTCCATTTTTAATATATACTTTTATATTATTCAAAACTCTTTTATCAGTTTTCATTACTTTTTTTTTTTCTAAGTCAATACTTGACAAGCTGTTTTCATATTCATATGGGGGCGGGGGTTGCTCAGTCGGTAGCGCGCCAGGCTCGTAATCTGTAGTTCCCAGGTTCGAGTCCCAGCTGGGTCAGCGCTGAGATTTATCTCCGCAAAATTTCCCTGCCCTGCCCACGGTCAGTAGGGGACACCGATGGGCATGAAATGGCCTCCGTCCGTCGGATGGAACGTTAAGCCGTGGCCCGTGTTCGGGAGAGCCATACCCTGTGCACGTTAAAGAACACGCTGGATGGCCTTGACGGGAGGCTACTATCTGTCTCCCAACAGCTGTTCCAGTGGGTCCCCTCCCCCAACCTTCTCTGAGCCTTCGGGGTTCTTGTGACCTGGCCATTTAGCTCATGGTGTGCAAAAAAGTGCCGCTCAGAGGTAAAACAACCCAACAACTCATATTCCGATCAATGCTGATATCAGTTGATGACTGGAGCCATAGAAAATAATTAATATATTAGAGAAATATGGTCAGCGTTACTCGTAAAAAAATTGACTTCCGCTTCGTTCAAACTGTAATCAATATTTATCAGAAATTAAAATCATTTTCTAAAGTTACCGAAATAACCCACAATATGTGATTATAGCGCTCTGTCATAGTGGATTCTATACGGTTTTATATCTTTCTAACTTTCATATTTAAAGAGTTACTGAAGTATCTGCATGCCATGGGAATTCAAAAAAAAATTTTTTTTTTCAAGCTCGGAGCAGCATTTTCTTTAACACAGCCGTCCCGTGGCCGAGTGGTTAGCGCGCTTGGCTACTGATATAAGGGACCTGGGTTCGAGCCCAGGGTAAGGCTTTTAGTAGAGGATCTTAGTTAGGAGCCAGGGTAATGTTTGGGTTGTTTTTCTGCTGAGATCCCGCCATTCTCACACACCTACTGTGGTGTTTAAACTGACGGGCTTCTGTCAGATCTCTGTGGCAAGCAGCTGATTGAGGGGGTATTTTTATTTATTTACATAACAAACTAAATAGCCAAGCCACAAAGACCCCGAGGACTCGGAGAAAGTTGGGGAGGGGACCTGCTGAAGAGCTGTTAGGAGACAGATGATAGTCCCCCCAGTCAAGGCCATCCAGCGTGTTCTTTAACTGCACTGGTCCCCGCCCTGCCCACGGTCAGTAGGGGACACCGATGAGCTTGGAAAAGCCGCCGTCCGTCTGATGTGACGTTAAGTCGCGGCCCTATGTGCAGGAGAGACATATACCCTGTGCACGTTAAAGAACACTCTGGATAGCCTTGATGGGAGACTACCATCTGTTTCCCAACAGCAGTCCCAGTGGATCCCCTCCCCCAACTTTCTCCGAGCATTCGGGGTCTTTGTGACTGGCCATTTAGCCCATAGTGTGCAAAAAAGTGCCGCTCAGAGGTAAAATAACCCAATCCGATTATAATTTCCGATATCTGATCTCAATGTTTCGCGAACGTCTGCATTCATGACCTCTTCGACGTACTGTGACGTCATCGACGCTTTTGAAGCTTCGTCTCTGGATGTAATCCCTTCTGACGCGACCGACCACTCGAAGACCTCTCTCGACATCTCTGCTCCGACATTCCGGGATTCGGAGACGCAGCGTGATGAATTGGGATAACGACCCCTCCATCACTACGGGCGAACAACTGCATTGGCGATTCGTTTCGAAGAAAAGTAACCTCGATCTGACGACTGAACTGGAAACTTCGTTTTTTTTTCTGTCCGCTTTCATTACAAGAAAAAAAAAAACAAAATAGAGATAAATAAGATGGATTTAATGCCCTGACAAATATTTTTTTTTGTTTTATTTCTGCGTTTAATTCTGATCGCTTTAAAGCAAGCAGGCATACAAAAAGAGTACATTAAGCATCGGCAAACACTGACTTAAAGAAAAACTTTAAATGAACACTAAATTAAAATAGCTTATTTCCTCCGGCATTTATGGGATGCATTTTTTTTAAAGAAGAATGAGGATGATTATCCGCCTCTAGCTCCCTCTAACAGTGGAAATTTGAACTAGTGGATGATTGAGAAAATGCAAATAGTAGTTTTATTAGTACAGTCGCTCAAAAAAAAAGTATCCGAACACTATGGTTGATTACAGAATTCAGAAAAAATATCTGGCAACGATGTTTTTAGAAATTAATGATCTGGCAACCTTCACTAATTTCACAAATATTTTTTAATTTCACTAATTTCTAAAAAAATCGCTGCCAGATATTTTTTCTGAATTTCGTAATCAACCATAGTGTTCGGATACTTTTTTTTTGAGCGACTGTACCTATAAAACTAGTAAGAGAATTTTCCCTCAAAACAAAAGAGTTGCCATTTCCCGCCACCTAGTTGTGAGAGGGCAAATCATTGCTTCCCATGCAAACCTCTTAACAATTCTACTCTACCAACAAAATTTCGAATTTCTATCGCAAACAATTCGTTCGCAATATTCGTATGAAATTTTGGTATTTTCCAACTTATTCCGCCTTTAGAGGGCGCTATTGACTTTTTTAATTTTCTACACTTAGCCCCATGTCCAAGAACGCAAATTTGAATTAATGGACGAGTTATTTAAACTTATATGACACAGAAAGGATTTACATTTATCCCTTAAAACTAACAAAAAGTTGCGTCCCCCCCAAACACACACACACACCACGCGCGCACACACACGAGGGGGAAAACCATCAGTGCCGATGTAAACCTCTTGAACTTCTTCGCACTCAATTCAATTTTTTTTCAATTCAAATTTATTTCACATTTTTGATACATTATATATATACCCCTCAAGCAACTGCTTGCCACAGAGGTCTGACAGGAGCCTGTCAGTTTATATGCCATAGTAGAAGATCTGAGAGGATGGCAGGACCTCAGCAGAAAAACAACACGAACATCCATGCCTTACCGGGGCTCGAACCCAGGTCCCGTAGATCAGAAACCAAGCGCGCTAACCACTCGGCCACGGGACGGCTTTTGATACATTACAAACATGTAATTTAAAACTTATAAAAACAAAAGGAATAAATGTTTTTCTTTTCCAAAGTAAATAGACAATTTTGAAAGTGTAAAATTCAAAACTCCACATGAGCCAAAGCTCATTTGTGGAGATATTAGATTAAGAAAACATGAAATATTGTAAACCAACATGACCAACTTATTTAACACTGACTCAAACATTTAATATAAATAGATCGTTTGCATTACTCGTTGAAAATTTTGGCACTTTTCATCGTTTTCCCACCGTTACTGGTGGGGGGGGGGGGGGCTACTGAATGCATTGGGAAATATTCGTCCGTCCAGTGACCGATACACACTGCATCACTTTCTTTTCGAGAGGATTCCATTTATCTCACATAGCTCTCCGGGGGGGGGGGGTTCACCTTCACAGACTCCCCCTCCTCCTCCCCATTCCCTCACTCATTGTCCATCAGTCATGTTTATGTGTTCAATAAATAATTGTTATATTTAACTAAAAGACTGGAGTTGAACCATTTTATTGGGAGGAGCCTCAGTATTGAGTCCATGCATTTTTACTCGAATCACAGAAGGGTTGGGTTATTTTACCTCTGAGCGGCACTTTTTTGCACACCACGGACTAAATGGCCAGGTCACAAGGACCCCGAAGGCTCAGAGAAGTTGGGTTGTTTTACCTCTGAGCGGCACTTTTTTGCACACCACGGACTAAATGGCCAGATCACAAGGACTCCGAAGGCTCAGAGAAGTTGAGTTGTTTTACCTCTGAGCGGCATTTTTTTTGCACACCATGGGCTAAATGGCCAGGTCACATGGACCCCGAAGGCTCAGAGAAGGTTGGGGGAGGGGACCCACTGGAATAGCTGTTGGGAGACAGATGGTAGCCTCCCGTCAAGGCCATCCAGCGTGTTCTTTAACGTGCACAGGGTATGGCTCTCCCGCACACGGGACCACGGCTTAACGTCCCATCCGACGGCGGCGGTCTTTCCAAGCCCATCGGTGTCCCCTACTGACCGTGGGCAGGGTGGGGAATTTTGCGGAGATAAATCTCAGCGCTGACCCAGCTGGGACTCGAACATGGGAACTACAGATTACGAGCCTGGCGCGCTACCGACTGAGCCACCCCCACCCCCCGAATCACAGAAGTCTTAAGAAAGACTCACCCATTCGCGTATTGCGATCGAACTAGAGGGACGTTTCAAAGTGATCTCAACAGACAGACGACCGAGAATAACATCACAGGGATCAACCGAACTGCTGTTAGGAGACAGATGGGAGCCTCCGTTAAGTCCATCCAGTGTGTTCTGTAACGTGAACTCAGAGCATGTCTTTTCTGCACACGGAGCCACGGCGTAACGTCTCGTGCAATCTCATCATTGTCCCTTTTCTGACAGAGAAGCGGAGATAAATCTCAACGCTGATATCAGTGGGACTCGAACTTGGGAACTGCAGATTGCGAGCCTATCACACTACCAACTGATCCAAAATTCTTCCATGTTCAGAGAAGTGCATCTTAGAAATGAAACATCTCAACTCAAATCTCTAGCACATAGCTATGCGAAAAAATGTAAAACGATTGCTCCCATTATCGCCGGAGGAAAAAGAGGAGCAAACGAACCAAGGGAGAAGGAAAAAGTTCCAAACCGCCCCCGCACCAAACAGCGAGCCGACGCCCACTCAGCACCAGTGCGTGCATACATATCCTGAGAGAGCGCGTGTGCGTGTTCCTTTACCTGTGTGTCTCTAACTTAATCACCCATTGAAACACTCGGTTTCCGAACTCCGTCGCTGCACGTGCCCCCCGTGGCGACCTATCCCGACAGCCATTGGTCGACGGGCCATTAGGAAGGTGGAGGTGTAGATGGTGCGTCTGCTGGGACAGATTACGGGAAGACTGATGATGCTGATGTTCCCGCTGGAAAGAATACGGGTAAAGGAAGGGGAGAGGGGAGGATGGGATGAGAGGGAGGAGATGCGAGAGGAGGAGGAAGAGGATTATGCCAGGCTCGATGAATAGGTTGACCTATTGCGCCACGGCAGATACTACTTAACGCCCTGGTCCCCAAGGTATTGTCCCGTGATTAATGACGAATGAATGGGTCGCGTGCGAAGTCTTTGTTAAGAGGGCGATTATCTACGCAGTATCCCGACGGAAGGATGAGGAAGTTTCGATCTTCGAGGAGAATATTTGCCATCTTTCGTTCCACTCTCCCTTTCTTTTTTGCATCTACTTTGCTCTGTCAAATCTTTTCACGCCCTCAGGAAATGTAAGACTGGATATCCCTCGAGGTTTCGAAGAGCTTGGCATCGCTCCACATAAATTCCACTAACACATAATTTAAAAAACCTATTATCACAACGAATATATTAAATAATGAATAATCTTTAGACGAACCAAAATTCGTCGAGATTTAATTGCGCAGCACACGAAACTAGAAACCCTTTTCATTTTTGAAAAACAAAATCAAAGCTACAAACCTTTCGTTTATCATTAGCCAACCCTCCTTTTAAAAACAATTTCAATTTTCAAATAAAAGTAATGAAAATAAACAAGACATTTCACAATTTCTGAATATAATAATTTTGATTAACAAATATTTAGAGTCAACGACGCTATCTTCAAACCAACGCCATTTTAAAATATAATAAATAATAAAAAATAAATACCCCCTCAAGCAGCTGCTTGCCACAGAGTTCTGACAGGAGCCTGTCAGTTTATATGCCGTAGTAGAAGGTCTGAGAGGATGGCAGGACCTCAGCAGAAAAACGACACAAACAGCCATTCCTTACCCGGGGCTCGAACCCAGGTCCCTTAGATCAGTAACCAATAGCCTCAATGTTAATGTCGTATCGTTGCTGGATTGGACTGTTTTACGTCTGATTGTCACTTATTTTTTGCACACAACAGGCTAAATGGAGAAGTTACAAGGGCAGAGATAACTATTAGGATAAACTGAGAACAAAAGCGTAAAATATCGTTGATGGGGAAAGCGAAACCAAGGACTCCAAAGAAAAATTTTTTACTGTAATTTTTCATCCCCCCCCCCCCGAAAAAAAAAGCATACACACATGTAAATGGAGAAAAAAAATCACTCCTCGTGAAAGATGTCGGTTGTATTTTTTTTTACAAAGCTCACAGACTCTCTTGATGGATCGATGACCTTCCACGATCATCAGAATCTCGCTTCTAACCAGGTTCAAAGATAGATGAGCTCAAAGACTTCACTGACATTGGTCTCTGATATTTTCAACTCTGACGATCTTCAGAGACTCTTCACTAATCGCAAATGAAACTTTAAATAAGCTCTCCGTATGATTTCCTTCTTTTGATTTTAAACTCATAGTAACACCTCTCCTTGGGGTCCCCACCTTTGATCCAATCCTTTGGGATAATCCCACAGCCCTTGAATCTACCTTCCTCCATTCAAGAAACCATAAAATTCTCAAAAACAACGAAAATAAAAAAAAAAATATCAGTTGAAATTTCATTCACTTTAGACACAAAGCATTCCAATCAGAAATATCTTTCCTCCCAAATATCGTTCACTTTCGTATGCACGCGCTCTCGAGCGAATTCCTCTCTCTCCGAGCAGCCATTATTGGTGACGTCACACGCCGATAGCATTACGTCGGTGAATCACGAGCCCCCACCCGCATGCGAAGTTAATCATGCTTTCCATTGGCCGGGTGGAATTCTCAAGTATCGACTGGTGGAGAGGCTCATGAAGCTCAACTGTCATCGAAACCACTTCTCATAATGTGCTCCACGCCACTCTATAGCGCCATCGGACAATCAAATTTGGTTCCTCCTCTTCAACACCTCCTTCCACTTGGCTTTTTTTTTTATTTCATTTTCGTTTTTTGTGAGGTGAGACGAAAAGTAGAGGTTTTTCTAGAGAAAGCTTTTATCGCAAGAATATCGAGAAAGAGAAATATACTCAGTCTCGATCCCCTCACGCGCATTCTCCCCACACTCCCCCCTCACCCCCTTATCGTGTTCTTGGCAACCAAGTTTCACTGCTGGAGTATAATTCGATAGAAAAATAATGTTTCTGCGGGAGGTGGAAGCTTGGTCATTTAATACACTGCCGTGTATCGAAAGTGTACATTTTCCATCCGGAGGTGAGACGGAGAAAGAGAGATCATGTGATTTAGGGATGAAAAAGGAGGAGAGGGGGACGGGATGAAAAAATGGTCGGATGGTTAAATGGGTGGGAAAAGCGAATAAAAGTGAAAAATAAAATACTTCCGAAGTGACATGCACTTATCAGATCAATTTCCTCTCCTTAGAGGACAAACATCACAGATTTATTTCTTTCCGAGTTTACTCCAAAAACTTTTTCCGTTAACCCTCGGTCAGAAAGAGGACGCCAATGGGATTGGAAAGAAAGACTCCATCCGTCGGATGGGACCTTAAGCCGTGGTCATGTGTGCAGGATTTGGGTTGGGTTGTTTTACCTCTGAGCGGCACTTTTTTGCACACCATGGGCTAAATGGCCAGGTCACATGGACCCCGGAGGCTCAGAGAAGGTTGGGGGAGAGGACCAACTGGAATAGCTGTTGGGAGACAGATGGTAGCCTCCCGTCAAGGCCATCCAGCGTGTTCTTTAATGTGCACAGGGTATGGCTCTCTCCCGCACACAGGACCACGGCTGAACGTCCCATACGACGGACGGCGGCCTTTCCAAGCCCATCGGTGTCTCCTACTGACCGTGGGCAGGGCGGGGAGTTTAGCGGAGATAAATCTCATCGCTGACCCAGCTGGGACTCGAACCTGGGAACTACAGATTACGAGCCATGTGTGCAGGAGAGCCGTCCCTCTTTCTAAACATTTGTCCAGTGTCAGTACACCTTCTAAACAATGTCCTAAACATTGTCCCCCCCCCCCTTTCTCTGAGTCCTTGGGTCGTTGTCACCTGAATATTTAGCCCATTGTGTGCAAAAATGGGGGGGCCTCAGAGATAAAACAACCCCAAAACTTTTTATATTAGGATCTTTAATATTTTTAAACCAGTTGAATAGCTTTACTTCTGAGCGGTACTCTTTTACCACACGGGGGGAGGCTAAATGGCAAATCACGTGGGGTGAGGCAAGGGCTCCGAATTGAATTGTTTTACCTCTGAGCAACACTTTTTTTTTTCGTACACAATGGTTTCGATGGCCAGGTTACATAGACCTCGAGGATATATTAGACAATTATTAGGAGAGAGATGGTAACATCCCGTCGAGGCCATTCAGCGGGTTCTTTAACGCTCACAGTGTATGACTCACCCACACACGAAGCCACGGCTTAACGTCCCATCGGACGGAGGGCAGCCTTTCTAAGCCCAGAGGTATCCTTTCTGACCGAGAGATGGTGGGGGTTTTGTGGAGATAAATATCAACACTGGCCCAGGTGGGGCTCGAACCTGGGAACTGAAGATTACTATTGGCTGAGCAACAGTGCCCCACAAATGACTCAGACGTGAAAGGTGATGCACTGGACAGCCGTCCTTTAGTCAAGATTATCCAGCATGTTTATTAACCTGCATAGAGTATAAATCTACTGAACACTGTTGAAGGTTAACAGCGTGTGAATGGGTAAAAATAACGGGACAAAATTAAAAATTCACCCAAAAATTTTGCTATTGTCTTGAGATTTCTAACAGCAATTACTGTTATAAAAATCCGTAACGTGTTGAACAATGGTGAGGAAAATACTAGGATATTTTCCCGATAATTATAATATGAGCTTTTAAAGTCATTCAATACGAAAATTTTCGGGATAATCTTTTAAAAACTTTCTTTTTTTTTTCCTTGCTTCACTTTTACGGGAAATTTTTTTTTTGCTATTACAAAAACGTGACATAAAAAAATGTCTTTCGCAAAAAACTGTTTCATTATAAACATCATAAACTACATAAGAAGCGCTTTATAAAAATAAAAAATAAATACCCACTCAAGCAGCTGCTTGCCACAGAGGTCTGACAGGAGCCTGTCAGTTTATATGCCATAGTAGAAGGTCTGAGAGGCTGCCAGGACCTCAGCAGAAAAACAACACAAACATCCATGCCTTACCCGGGGCTCGAACCCAGGTCTCTTAGATCAGTAACCAAGCGCGCTAACCACTCGGCCATGGGACGGCTAAGAAGCGCTTTAGAGAGCTTTAAAAGTAGGTGCACAAATTTGGAGATCAAAACATCAAAATTTTAAAACATACTTTTTTTTTTTGAAGAAAAAGTTATATTTTCCAGTTCTTGCCGTCCCGTGGCCGAGTGGTTAGCACGCTTGGCTAGTGATCTACGGGACCTGGGTTCGAGCCCCGGTAAGGCATGGATGTGTGTGTGGTTTTTCTGCTGAGGTCCTGCCATCCTCTCAGACCTTCTACTATGGCATATAAACTGACAATGTCCTGTCAGACCTCTGTGGCAAGCAGCTGCTTGAGGGGGTATTTATTTTTTTTTTTTTTTTAAACCTTAAAACGTAAAAATGTGAGATTTCAATAAGCCAAGCTCGATAAATCAGTTTCGGATAATTTGCAAAAATTTGGCAATTTTTAATAGCCAAAAAAAATCGATTTTTTTTTTGTCCACGTTTTCTGCCATTTCATAGCATCGTAATGAGATGGCGATTTCGCTATGCTTCTGTTGGGTTGTTTTACCTCTGAGCTGCACTTCTTTTGCACGCAATGGACAGGTCACAAAGACCCCCAAGGCTCAGATATGGTTGGGGGAATGAGTCGCACTGAACAGCTGTTAGGAGACAGATATAAGTCTTCCCGTCAAGTCATCCAGCGTGTTCTTTAACCTGCAGAGTATGGCTCTCCTGCGAAACAGTCCACGGCTTTACGTCACATCCGATGGGCAGCAGACTTTCCGAACACCATCAGTGTCCTCTTTATGACGAAGGTCAAGGTGGGGTTTTGTGAAATAAATCTCAAACCTGGCATAGTTAAGACTCGAACTGGGAGCTGTAAATTAGGAACCTGGCGGGCTACCGACTGAGCCAAATCCCCGAACGCAAGAACTAACAGACTCCACTGCGCAGGTTCATAGTCTCCGCGGTGTTGCCGCTCAAGTTTGCTTCTGGTTTAAATCAAGAATCATTTGTTTAAACAATACAACTAAACCGAAATCCTGAATGATTGAATAGAATCAGACTTCAATTCGCTGGAGGAATTTTAAATGATTTGAAATCTCCCCATTGATGACGATGATCCCCACTTAGAAACTCTCTCCCTCTGCCCACACAGGCGCAATCTCTTCTCCCCAGCGAAACCCACCCAGAAATGGCGCCAAAACCTCCTTGCCTTCCATTCCGCCAAAAACTGATCCGAAAACCCGCTACGTGATCTCCCGCCGCCACGACGAGAGGCTTCGTTACTAGGCAACCATTAATATTTCAGCGAGGAGCCAATAGCATCTGATGTAATAGAGAGGGGAGCGATTAAATATTCACGCTTTTAGCCTCGCGCCTAGCTGGAAGGTGGCGACCAAGGCGAGAACGGCAGGCGATACTTTTGGCAAAGGCCGCAACCGTATCAATTCATCAAGCTCGCCAACGTGTGAAGGAGCCAATGAGATGGCTTTAAATGCATCGTGAACTCCCGTCCTCTTCTTTTACCAAAGCAGCTGGGGTCTTTTGCTCCCCCCCACGACCATCCCCCCCCCCCTCTTCATTCACTCTCTAACACCACTTCTTCCCCTTCTTTCTCTACAGGCAACAGAACCGATGATACAATATTCTCCATTCTAGTTAGACTAAGAATGAGATTCGTGACTGTCCTGTCTCCAAGATAATACACGTACAGAATCTGATCATCATTCCCAAAACTTTTCGGTGATAACGGAAACAAAGAGATGATTTCAAGGAATGCAGTGTTGATGATGAGTTTTTTTTTTTCCTTTCCTTGATCTAGAACAACTTAGAAACAACAGACCTCGATTGGTTTGGTACATTTAACCCTTTCAGGACCATAGGGTTTCTAAGAGTAAATATTAGTATGTAACTGTTTATTTTAGTTTGTTTAGACGTAAAATAAATAAAAATCATAAGAAAAATACATAACAATGTGTAGTTTTTTTGGAATTTTATGGGAAATATTTTTCCCAATGGAAATATTTTTCCCAATGGAATACATTTTCCAAATGGGATTTCCCAAATGGTAACACAAATTATAGTTAGGCTTATTATTCAATGTCTTTTATTTATTGGTTTATTAGAACAAAATGTTAACTAAAATAATACAAAATTATGAAATAAAATTACTATACAAAATGATGTGCTAATTATGATATTCTGCGAAGCAATTTCTTTTGGTAGTGAGGCAAAGATGGACATTGCACATAGTACATATATTATGCGTCCTGACAGTTCTGTTTTTGTTTTCTAAACGTTCCCGTTTACGTAATTGCGTTCGGCATACGTTCTATTTTGACATTCTGTATAAAAAATGCAGATAAGGTTATAATTAAATACGACAATCACCAATTTTAAAATGGGAAAAATGTTTCCCTTAGTCGTGAAAGGGTTAAGGAAATGTTAAAACCTAAAGTTCAACTAGTTTTACTTATTAGTAATTCTACTACTTAGTAAAGATAAAATTGAACTACATGTGTACGAAATGAATAAAAAAAATCATTCTTATTATATTAATAGATTTATTATGTCTCATTGCAAAGTAAGGGTCTTGGGTTCGAATCTTGAGATGTTTCCTTTCGGATGTATTTTTAGCCTTTCTGCTGATATCTCGCCTTTTCACAGTTCGCTGTGGTGTATTATAGGGTCGTTCCTGTCACATATATCTCAGAATAGTCTCACTGATTGGTTAATATTTCTGAAAAAAAAAAAATTCTCGCCGACACAGGGTTGCGGGTTCGATTCCCGCCGTGTCGGCGAGAAATTTTTTTCAGAAATATTAACTAATGTTGAAGTCTATTTCTACAAGTAATCTGTGTATTTACTATGGATAGGCTCACTGAATTTGGTTTGTTTTACCTCTGAGCGGCACTTTTTTTTGCCCACAATGGGCTAAATGGCTAGGTCACAAGGACCCCGAGGGGTCATAGAAGGTTGAGGGACGAGACCCACTGGAACAGCTGTTAGGAGAGAGATGGTAGCCTCTCGTCAAGGCCATCCAGCATGTTCTTTAACGTGCACAGGGTATGGCTCTCCCATACATGGGCCACGGCTTAACGTCCCATCCGACAGACTTTCCAAGCCCATCGGTGTCTCCTACTGACCTAGAGCAGGGCGAGGAATTTTGCGGAGATAAATCTCAACGCTCACCCAGCTTGGACTCGAACCTGGGAACTACAGATTGCGAGCCTGGCACACCACCGACTGAGCCACCCCCGCCCCAAAAGAAATTGAAATACACCAGTTCATTTTAGTATATTTTAGCTCTTCTAAGCAACACATGTATGGAATCCAACTGTTGGTATAGTTATCATGCATGTTTGAAATAATTTCAATTCTTTTTGCAACACCTAGAATAGAGAAGAATCCTCGAAGCTACTCCTAATTTGTGCAGGCCTTCTAAAACAAAGACATGCCTTAATAAGACCGAAGTCACTGCTGACCACTCACAATACAACGAAGTTTCACTTGCTGGAAGTGTTGTGTTGGATTGTTTTACCTCTGAGCGGCACCTTTTTTGCACACTATGGGCTAAATGGCCAGGTCACAAGGACCCCGAAGGCTAAGAGGAGGTTGGGGGAGGGGACACACTGGGTTCGGTTGTTTTACCTCTGAGCTGCACTTTTTTTGCACACAATGGGATAAATGACCAGGTCACAAGGACCCTGAAGGCTCAGAGAATGTTGGGAGAGGGGACCCACTGGAACAGCTGTTGGGAGACAGATGGTAGCCTCCCGTCAAGGCCATCCAGCGTGTTCTTTAACGTGCACAGAGTATGACTCTCCCGCACATGGGGCCACGGCTTAACGTCCCATCCGACGGACGGCGGCCTTTCCAAGCCCATCGGAGTCCCCTACTGACCGCGGGAAGGGCGGGGAATTTTGCGGAGATAAATCTCAACGCTGACCCAACTGGGACTTAAACCTGGAAACTGCAAATTACGAGCCTGGCTCGCTACCGACTGAGCCACCCCCGCCCCACTGGAAGAGTCGTTAGCTCCCTAACCATGAGGCCAGTTAAGGCTTAATGCATGTCGATATATTTCCAAATAAATTTACTGATATTGACATAAAAATCCGATCTGTTTTCATCAGAATCATTCAACAGAATCACCTAAACATCTTTTCAAAAAAACCTATTGTTTCGCGACGTTTAATAAGTGTATGTTTCAGATGTTTATATCAGTTGGGTTGGGTTGTTTTACCTCTGAGCGGCACTTTTTTGCACACCATGGACTAAATGGCCAGGTCACATGGACCCCGAAGGCTTAGAGAAGGTTGGGGGAGGGGACCCACTGGAACAGCTGTTGGGAGACAGATGGTAGCCTCCCGTCAAGGCCATCCAGCGTGTTTTTTAACGTGCACAGGGTATGGCTCTCCCGCACACGGTACCACGGCTTAACGTCCCATCCGACGGACGGCGGCCTTTTCAAGACCATCGGCGTCCCCTACTGACCGTGGGCAGGGCGGGGAATTTTGCGGAGATAAATCTCAACGCTGACCCAGCTGGGACTCGAACCTGGGAACTAAGATTACGAGCCTGGCGCGCTAACGACTGAGACACCCCCGCTCCCATTTATATCAGTAATTATCTCAATATTCATCAATATTATATGAGTTTCATAGCAATGCATTACTGATGTTAAATATTCCAGCTTCCATAACTCTTCAAATTCCGATTATTACTTCTGAAAATCTAGATTTATGTAAGTTTGATTGCGATCTTTATCTTGAGTCACATTTACCATACGAAGCTAATCTTCGAAGCGACACAGTTTCGTAATTTCCTTTTCCCATAAAATGAGATTAGAACTAAACTTTTAGTCACCACTGTAAAATAAAAAAAAAATGTTCCTCTCTAACTCTTCGTCTGCTTCTTTGCGAGAGTTAAAATCATCTGTCGAGATGTGATGGAAGATCCGAGATTAGCTATTGATGAAGATATCATCATAATCAGACAGCAAGAACGGAAAGTAAATGAAAGAGAAGAAAGAATAGAAGAATGAAAAGGATAGATAGATAAAGAAAACAGTATGCCATAATCGTAGCCTCTAAAGTACGTCTGGAAGCGATTTCGTTTGCACTCCATCTCTCACTCCTCGCATCTGAGCCGCAATTGATGATGAAATGCGGCATAATAGGTCCGATGCTCATTTTTCTCCACGTCTCGATGCGCGAGAGCGTGTCGTGCTGTGAGGCATCTCGCCGCCGCAGAACCATTAATAGCGACACATCGCACCTATTACTAATTCAGCAAAGCTAAATACCCAACCCACACGTCGGTCTCGGGGCAGACATGCATAATAAATGCCCCAACATTCATTACGGGCCGACGGAAGCGATTCCAGATATTACATTTGCAAACCAAAGCGCAAAGAACCGTCGTGCCTAGCCATTCGGCACGCCCTGCGCGCTGTTATTTCTGGTCGCTCGCGGCGCACGCAATCTGTAGCTCACTCCTGCCAGGTCTCGAGAGACATTTCAAATGTCGGGTGTCAGGTCGGTCCTCTTCAATGATGAAGAGGACCATTTAGGAATGTAACGAAGTTGTGTTTTGCGCCGGATTGCACTTTCTCTCTCTCTCTGCGATTGCATGCATTGACTTTGTGTCCGAAGGCCAAAATGGATACTTGATATCACGCTCTCTAACAAATACCCAACTCTACTTGATATTCCACTCTTGTATGAGAATAAAAACGCTCGTGGAAGTGATTTTTCAATTTTTTTTTAAATATTATTTTAACTTTGAAACGACTAGAAAGAGGTGACGTGAACTTTAAATGAATCACAGTAGCTTAATATCAGGGGATTTGGGTTGTTTCGTCATTGCGTGGCATTTTTGATCAAATAATCTGCTAAATGCCAGATCACAAGGACTTCAAAGATCATACCTAGTAGTTGGGTTGTTTTACCTCTGAGAGGCACTTTTTTGCACACCATGGGCTAAATGGCCAGGTCACATGGACCCCGAAGTCTCAGAGAAGGTTGGGGGAGGGGACCCACTGGAACAGCTGTTGGGAGACAGATGGTAGCCTCCCGTCAAGGCCATCCAGCGTGTTCTTTAATGTGCACAGGGTATGGCTCTCCCGCACACGGGGCCACGGCTTAACGTCCCATCCGACGGACGGCGGCCTTTCCAAGCCCATCGGTGTATCCTACTGACCGGGGCAGGACGGGGAATTTTGCGGAGATAAATCTCAACGCTGACCCAGCTGGGACTCGAACCTGGGAACTACAGATTACGAGCCTGGCGCGCTACCGACTGAGCCACCACCGTCCCCGTCGGATGGGACGTTAAACCTTGTCCACGTGTGAGGAAGAACCATACCCTGTGCACGTTAAAGAACACGCTGGATGGCCTTGACGGGAGGTTACCATCTGTCTACCAACAGCTGTTCCAGGTGGTTCCCTACCCCAATCTTTTCTGAGCCTTCGGGGTCCTTGTGACCTGGTCATTTAGCCCATTGTGTGCAAAAAAGTGCCGCTCAGAGGTAAAACAACCCAACTCTGTTACGGAAATACAATACATATAGTCTTTGAGGAAGTGGAAAAACCAAAACAAGATCTTTATTTTTAAGAAACTGGTTAGCGATCTCTAAAAGACCGCGACCAATAAGAATTACTGGTTGAAACTCTCGTTAAATATAACATTTATCTAATTTTCAATATATCTGCCTCCCACTTTGAATCCCCCCCCCGCACTAAAACATTATTTAAACCAATCTCAAATAAAACGGAAAAGCAATGAAAAAAGTTATTTCCTAACTGCAATAGGAAATGTAATAATAAAAGAGCTTATTGACGCTGTTTAAAAGAAAAGCCACATTGGATAAATAATAAATTTCCTGTCATCCATTCTAGAGCCGTGATTTTTGCCGCAACTTTTCCAGCCAACAGAAGAGATAGGATGCTTGCTCGTCTCTTACAGTACTTGGCGATGATTTCATCAATGATATGGCCACCTCGCCTCGTAAGGTGATCAATGATAGGCCTCACCAATCCTCTTCAACTGAGAGATGTAGTGATCGACTAGTGAATTTATAATGAGCTTTCGCGCGCATGAAATATAGCGTGAGATTTAAACCTTATCAACACCTCGTCTGCGGATCTTATCTCTTCTCCCCCCATCCATCTCCCCTCCAACCACATCTCTTCTCCCCCCATCCGTCTCCCCTCCAACATCTCTTTCCAAGTGCTATCCTTCATTTTTACCATCTAATTGAGATGTCACGTCCACAGTCCTCGGGTTTGTCACTTCAAACAGTGATAACGGACTACACCTTCAAAATCTCCTAAATCACGTGACGTGCACGAGTCGATGCTTGCAGCCATCATAAAGCACGAGATAATGCCAGATGATATCGAGTGCCGAAGCCATCGAGTCGCGCGTTAGCACGCCCATATCTGAGAAGGACACCATTTTTGAATCCCGCAGATAAAAATGTATCACTCTATCTAAACGAGGTCCCTCTCATGTAAACCTAATTATAGTGACTTCAGTGCAATTTGCTCGATCCGTCCGCTGCGCGAGAACAGAGAGAGAGAGACGAGCATCGGCATTTATCTTGTCCCGTTTTCGGCTGCCACTCTTCCTTGTCGACGATGACAGCTCGAGTCCTCGTGCCTTTCGTTGAACTCGATCGCGCGGCCTACCAATGAATCAGACGCATAGCACGTGTTCGCTGTTCTCGCTGTTCCTGTAGGACAGGTTCGTCGAAACCCAAACTTAGTAAAGCGCCACGAGGAAAGAAAAAAAACTATATTCTTGATATACTTAAAAACGAAAACATACATTTCTAATAAGTAATGAATTGGAATAAAGCCCTACATTTTTTAAGAAATCAAGAAAAGATGGATTACAAAACAAAAATGTATCTTTTTAACGAGTACTATGAATTCGCAAAATCTGCATTCGCAATCACATGACCGTGCTTCGTTTCGCCAGTCGTCTGAGAACAGCAATTGTCACCGAGGGATGCTAACACGACAGCACGCGCTTTCCCAGTGTCCCAACCGACAGTCGAGCTGAGGTTCAGGGAATTCACGGTGTTCGTTGACTTGTGCAATGGATATATTCACTGATCACGGCTGAAAGTGCAATCCGAAGGACGGCTGCTTTTCCGAACCAATCTTCTCACCGAGAATCAAATCTTTCTCACCGAGGGTAAATTGGAGGGTTGCGGGGAAAATGATAACCCAGTCACAGTTGAGACTCGAACTTGGAGGTATCGGATTATTACCTACTAGGCTAGTGGCCGAGTGGTTAGCGCGCTTGGCTACTGATCTACGGGACCTGGGTTTGAGCCCCGGGTAAGGTATGGATGTGTGTGTGTCGTTTTTCTGCTGAGGTCCTGCCATCCTCTCAGACCTTCTACTGTGGCATATAAACTGACAGGCTCCTGTCAGACCTCTGTGGCAAGCAGCTGCTTGAGGGGGTATTAATTTTAGCCATCCCGTGGCCGAGTGGTTAGCACGCTTGGCTACTGATCTAAGGGTCCTGGGTTCGAACCCCGGGTAAGACATGGATGTATGTGTCGTTTTTCTGCTGAGGTCCTGCCATCCTTTCAGATCTCCTACTGTGGCATATAAACTGACAGGCTCCTGTCAGATCTCTGTGACAAGCAGCTGCTTGAGGGGGTATTTATTTATTTTTTTTATTTAGGCTAACCCTCGCTCCACTGGAAGAAGGAACATCGACAGTCTTCAAAAAAAATTTTAATGGAATGATCACGAACGAATCGAACTACAATTCAAAGATTATCAATTTCAAAAAGAACGTGAAGGAAAGAAATCTTTATCTAAAAAAATGGAGGAACGAAAAACTTACCTAAACACTCCGCAAAAACTCTGCACGTGGTCTCTTCAGCGATTAACGCTGTTGCCAACTTCCTCTCCAAAATCATGACAAATCGTGAAAACAAAAATATTAAAGAGGTCACTTTTTTTTTTCATCAATAAGATGTGAAGTGAAAATCTCACAAAAAATGATTCCATGTCAAATCAACATAGCACCCAACATCAACATCGATTTCAATAAAATGTGGCATACTTGTAATGTGCCGTCCCATGGCCGAGTGGTTAGCGCGCTTGGCTACTGATCTACGGGACCTGGGTTCGAGCCCGGATAAGGCATGGATGTTTGTGTCGTTTTTCTGCTGAGGTCCTGCCACCATCACAGACCTTCTACTCTGGCATATAAACTGACAGGCTCCTGTCAGACCTCTGTGGCAAGCAGCTGCTTGAGGGGGTATTTATTTATTAATTATTTATTATACTTGTAATACTCATAAGAAAATAGAAAAGTTTTTTTTTTTTGCTGCTGTGCAATAGTTTTGAAGCTAAAAGCTTTGAAAAATGGGGGCGGGGGTGGCTCAGTCGGTAGCGCGCCAGGCTCGTAATCTGTAGTTCCCAGGTTCGAGTCCCAGCTGGGTCAGCGTTGAGATTTATCTCCGCAAAATTCCCCGCCCTGCCCACGGTCAGTAGGGGACACCGATAGGCTTGGAAACGCCGCCGTCCGTCGGATGGGACGTTAAGCCGTGGCCCCGTGTGCGGGAGAGCCATACCCTGTGCACGTTAAAGAACACGCTGGATGGCCTTGACGGGAGGCTACCATTTTTCTCCCAACATCTGTTCCAGTGGCTCCCCTCCCCCAACCTTCCCCTGAGCCTTCGGGGTCCTTGTGACCTGGCCATTTAGCCCATAGTGTGCAAAAAAGTGCCGCTCAGAGGTAAAATAACCCAACCCAGTAACTTTTTAAATAAACATTTTTAGGACGAAATGTGAGTGAAAATAGAGATTCCAATCAAATATATATTTCAATCTCAATATCAACAATATTTGTATGGTATTTAGAGATTTATGAAAATTAGAATATTTAACAGCAACAATGCCAGTTCAATAATTGCCCTGAAAAGTTAATAAAGGCAAATTGAAACAATAACCATTATACTAAACTTTATTAACAGTTGTGAGAGTATTTTTACCAGTTCATGAAAACTGGCTTGCTAAATGTTTCAGCTTCCATAACTCGTTAAATACTGAAAGCATATTTTTGGAAATCGAGACTGAAACAAATTCGATTGAGATTTTTAAATTATCTTCAGTCGCATTTTTTTTTATCATAAAAAGCTTATACAAAAAGTTATTGTGTTCTGTATCTGAGTTATTATTTAAATAACATGGAACTGAACCGAATAAAATTCCCTCTGACTATATATATACAGGTCTGTAAATGGTAGCTAGGTAGTCACTGGAAGGAGAGCTATGCACCAATCCCCTGTGATGATGCATAGAACCGGCCAGGCCTAGCACCTAATGTCCGACCCCGCCTTCTCGTGGTGCAGACCGTTAGTACCTTTCAAAAGAGATACTCTCTTGTGGAAGTGAACGGAAGGGGAGGGCTGCCAGATTAGTGTGGCCTACTGATCTGGACAACTATGGCTACTTTTCTTTTTTTTCTACCCTGCTGAGGAGTGGTCAACCACACAGGGTCCTGGTGCTGACCATATAAACCTGCTGGACAGATATATGGCTCTGAGCTTGATTATGGATCCTGATTTTGCTGCACTGATGGGCTTCTGTGGAGGGAAATCTTCCACTGTGTTTTCTGTTTGTTTTTGGGTTAACAGCCCCAAGTGAACAGATTCACAGGATATGTTTATCAGCTGGTGGGTAATCCTGAGCAGAGGTCATCGCAGGCACCTGAACTCTTTGCTTCTATTGGCATCGTCAAATTCTACATTGGAGGAAGTCTTCCAGTGTAGATGGCTTCAGCCTTTAGTGGTGGGGGAACGGGTCTTTGCCCCATTTCTGAGATTAGGGGGCTGTTTGATATTGTCGGCATTCCCTCTCTTAATAAACATAGTTTCTTTAAACATCCCACTAACCATTTTCTCTCCGTAGGTAGTTGGAATATGAGGACTCTGCACAGAGCTTTTTCTCTTGATGTCCTCACACAAGAATTCCACCATTATAATTTGGATATTCTCGGCTTGCAAGAGACCAGATGGACAGATAAAGGTCAGATTCTTAAAAATAATCTTAAATTTCTCTTTTTAGGGAGGGACGACAATAAGCATCACCAAGGCGTGGGTCTGCTTCTCAGCAGACACGCTAGTGATGCTCTTCTAGGATACGAGTGCATTAATGAAAGGTTTCTTACAGCAAAATTTCAGACAAGCTTTAAAGACTTCAATGTTATCTGCTGTTATGCCCCCACTGAGGATGCCGATGAGGATGAGAAGGATAGGTTTTATGAACAACTTCAGGATATTTTGAATTCTGTCAAGAAAGGAGATATTACCCTTGTTCTTGGTGACTTCAATGCCAAAGTTGGTACTGACTCTGACCTTTGGGGAGGAGTAATAGGCCCTTTTGGTATTGGTAGCTGCAATGGCAATGGGCAACGTCTCCTACAGGTAAGTAAACTCAATGGTTTCTGAATAACTAACACATATTACAAACACCACGACATACATAAGTACACATGGGTTTCACCTGATGGGCTGCATAAGAATATGATTGATTGCATATTAATTAACAGCAAATGGGCTAGTTCTGTTAGGAATACCAGGGCATATAGGGGAGCTGAAATTGGATCTGACCATTACCTTGTTAAAAGTGTCTTGCAACTTAAACTTAAAAAGTGTTGTGCTAGGGTTAAAAAATTTGTTTTTAATACTGAAGCTCTGAAAGACCTAGTTATAGCCAAAGCTTACCATGATAGGTTACTTAGTCATTATGACAGTCATGGTATTCTTACTACTGAAGTTGAGGAAGAATGGGATCATTTTAAACAGGCTTTTTTGGACACTAACAGTACTCTTTTAGGAAAAAAGGAGCAGAAGAGACAGAATTATCTGAGTGATAAGGCACTTGAGCTTATTTCGGAAAGAAAGAACTGCAGGAATGTCCTTAATCAATACCCTACTAGTCCTAATAGAAAGTATTACAGAGAACTTAATAAACGTGTAAAAGATCAGTTAGCTGCTGATAAGAATCTTTGGCTTGATGGTTTGGCTGACAAAGCCGAGGAAGCAGTTAGACAGCACAACAGCAGAGAGCTGTACCACATAGTTAATGCTTTGTGTGGTAGAAAACGGACAGGTATACAGGGATGAAGGATAAACAAGGTAAGGTTATAGAAGGTGAGGATTCTGTCATGGCTAGGTGGGCTGAGCATTTCAGTGATGTTCTAAACAATGTAGTTAGTTCTACTCCCATTGTTTGCAATGATGATAGATGCATTGGTGGCTTTAATGTTGGCCCTATAACACAATCTGAAGTTATTTTGGCTGTTTCTAAACTTAAACTTCATAAATCCCCAGGGGTAGATGAAATTACTACAGAAATGCTTAGAGCTGGGAATGTTTCGGTTACCACTTGGATGACTGAAATTCTGAATATCTTTTATGATAAAGGCATGGTTCCTAAGGTTTTTACCAGAGCTATTATCCCTATTTTCAAAAAAGGTGATCGCAGTTCTTGTGATAACTATAGGGGTATCAGCCTACTCTCTGTTCCAGGTAAAGTTCTTTCCATGATTGTGCTTAATAGAATTAAGAATCTGGTTGACAGTCATTGCGTGATGAGCAATGTGGATTCAGAAGTGGTAGGGGATGTGTGGATCAGATATTTTCACTTAGGCAGATTCTTGAGAAATGTTTAGAGTTTCAGAAACCTTTGGTTGCTACCTTTGTTGATTTCAAAAAGGCTTTCGATTCTGTTGATCGCCATAATTTGTGGTTGATTGTGAAATCATATGGTATACCAAACAAGTTAGTTAACATAATGAAAGCTCTCTATAATAACACTGAGTCGTGTGTGAGAGTTGGTAAGACTTGTAGCAATTGGTTTAGCATTACTTCTGGTGTTCGACAAGGGTGCATTTTGTCTCCTTTTCTCTTTAGTTTGGTTATTGATTATGTTATGCGAAATTCACTTCAAGGGAAAGATTTTGGCCTTAAATGGGCTGGAGATACGAAAGTTTCTGATTTAGATTATGCTGATGATTTAGCCCTTTTGGTAAATGATGTTGATGAGATGAACTCTGTCATTCGAGCTGTTGATGAGACTGGTAGTAGAGTAGGTTTGGTTATAAACAGAGAGAAAACTAAAGTGATGAAAATTGGTCAGGCAGGCTGTGATTCAGTTAATCTGAATGGTTGCAGGCTTGAGCTGGTGTCACAGTTTAATTATCGTGGGAGCTATATAACAGATAATGGTGATGTGCGGCATGAGATTAACAGACGAATAGGGATTGCTGCCGGGACTTTTAAGAATCTATGGAGAGTGTGGAGAAATAGGCGTATACACCTAAAGACTAAAATTAGGCTGTATAATAGTTAGGTTCTTTCTAGGGTTAGTTATGGTAGTGAAACTTGGACACTTTGTAAACAAGATAACAGGAAACTAGATGCTTCTGATTCCAGATGCTTACACAGTATCTTGGGCATTAGGTGGTTCAACTTTGTAACTAATGATGAGGTTAGGCAAAGGAGTTTGCAACCGCTTTTAAGCAGCATATTGTGCAGAGAGAGACTCCGTTGGTTTGGCCATAGTAGTATCGTCACACCCCACCGATCCCCACTAGTGCTTTCCCCTCCCTATGACGTCACCGACCACGCCCCCTATGACGTCACCGACCACGCCCCCTATGACGCAACATGACGTAATCATTACATATTCATTACGTAACCGACCTTTATTAATAATTCCTCCCCCTTTCACCCCCCCTTTCCCCTCAGTGGCGCCATCTGTTGACAGTGAGAAGTACTATTTTCCCAAAAAAACCCTATTTTTATTCTAATTCTTCGATTTTTGATTTCCCCCTTTAAAAAAAAAATTCCTCCCCCTTATGAAAAACCCCTGGCGCCATCTGGTACCTGTGAGGAACACTAATTCTCCAAAAACCCTTATTTTAATTCTTTGATTTCCCCCTCCTATTAAAAATTACTCCCCCCTTTTAAAAATTTCTTCCCCCTTATGAAAAAACCCTGATGCCTTCTGTTGACAATGAAGAGTACTATTTTCGGAAAAACCTCCTTATTTTAACTCTAATTCCCGATTTTTCTTTATTTTGTCCCAATGGTTGACCTATATTTTAAGCCCTCCCCCTTATGAAAAACTCTCTGGTTGACCATTTTAAGGCCCCACCCCTTCACTCGGCTGATGCAAGTCTCAGAATAATTGCATGGAACGATTGACTGGTCTTAGAATAATTGTACAGAAAAGGATGATACAAAATTCCTTAGTAATTAAACACTCATCAAAATTCCCTTACCTCTATTAAAAATCATCCTACAGTTGAAACTCATTTTACTCTTACTGCTTCCATAGAAAATACCATAGGGTGAAATTAATAATGGTTTAAATTATTCGTAGGGATGGCATGTTAAATCTGCTTTTAGAACACACGTCTGCAGTGGAAAAATTTTCAAACTCCGTTAATCAACTCCCTAGTAATTAAACACTCGTCAAAATATTCCTCACCTTTATTAAAATCACTCCACGGTTAAATCAGTTTTTCTGTAGATGTGTTTCACCGGAAAAAAAAAAAAATCGTCCCTCGCTCTGTGGATTCCGTCCGACTGTCTTGGGTTCCCTGACTGTACCGTGTACTTGCTGTGGCCTTGATGCGGGTCAGGCATTTCAAATATTAACCTAGCTTTTTCTATGTATTTCTTACATCAAAGCCAACACTAGCACTGAATTCTTTTGAATGTAGATCTCAAGTTGTAAATCAACTCACAGAGTTGTATTTATTCCTTAATAATTAAAACTCTTTGCTATTCATTTAGCCAGGACGACTAAACGATTCCTTTATAATTAAAATTCCCTGCTATTAAACTCCCTAGTAATTAAACACTCATCAAAATTCCCTTACCTTTATTAAATAAAACAGTTTTCTGTAGAGGCGTTTTATCGAAAAAAAAAAAAACTTCTCCTCGGCAACGAGAGTCGAACGCGTTACCCACAGCTTCACTCTGTGAACTCCTAACAAGAACCAACCTGCAATGGAAAAGGCATTCCTGAAGTCGTACGTGGAGTCATGCCCACACGTGTCCGTTTACCGGTCAGGTAGCAACGAAACATCTCGTGACACAATCGCCCTGGGAGGTTGAGTGTCCAGCGCTCAGCAGTGTGATGACTCATACGATGTTGTTCTCTGAGGGTAGGTGACGTCACAACAAGGGGAAAGTAACGTGGAGTGACCAGCGAGTGACACGTATCAGAAGACTGAGCACTGGGGATGTTTAACCTTCAGTATAATTTTACACAGTGTGTTAGGATTAACAACTCTTATAGCATAGTTATTGCGGGTAGGCTCCCTCTCCCACTTTTAAAATTTAGATCTTACACCGACAGTCTTTTCATATACGTATTTTTATAACCATTTTAAAACCAACACTTATTTCTTTTATCCCTAGCGATTACTGGTTGTTGCATTTTTTACTAGAAGAAACCCTACCCCTGCAGTAACAGCCCCCGCAGAAAATAAAAAAATGCTATCGGGCGAAAAATTAATAAAATCTGATTTTATTCGTCGTGATGAAAAATATTGATGGGGTAATAGGTTCGACTGAAAAGACTTCGTGTTCGGATCCTCACCACGGACAACCTCTCGCTGAAGGACGGTTAAACCCTACGAAATTATTCCAAACGGGGAATCACAAGGTTTTTATTGACGAATGAATCTTGGACCTGTACTGCTTCTGTACATCGTGAAAACCCACTCACAGCCTTGATCCGTGTTCCCAATTTCCTTTACTAAGTCACTTCAAAAAACATTGTGATTGCAAAAGTATGACTGACAGTTTTATTACACCACGTTTTAAAAATACTTATTACTGCTGTATCCGCGGTACGGGAGAGTAACACTGTTCGAAGAAAAATCAGGTAAAACAGTTTTAAAAAAAATCGTTTTCTCCGTCGTTTGCGTATGTCTCATCACGCTGGTGAAACCGGTTGAAAAAATATTTTTTTTGTACGAGGTAGAATGTTAAAAGTACGTCGCGTGCAAAAACTTTAGTTCCATCACGAATGCACATTAATAGAGTAGGGAGGTCGTAGTTTAATACTTCAGCTATAAAAAAATAATACAATGTCTCACACACACCTCTCAACTTGTCTACACTAATCCGCTGAAATTTCATTTGCAACGGAGGCTGATACTTCGAATCCGCTATATGTTCCGGAGCTGCAGTGGAATGCATGGCCCCTGCTGAATGCTACGCTATCAGAAGTCCATGTGACTGTCACGTTCTCCAAGCGCTCAGAATATTACTATACTTATAACTGATCTAAAGTCCGTTTTAATCAATACTTATTTCTTTCAACTCTGCGACTATTGGGCCGGCACATTTTCACTAGAAGGACCGCCTCACAGTGGCAATCCCGCAGAAAAAATTAATAAAAGGAAAAAATCTGATTTTATTCCTCCTGATGAAAAATATTGAAGGTAATAGGGTCGACCTAAAAGGCCCGTGTTCGGATCCTTGCCCCGAATGGTTTTTAACAAAAGTCCTACGAAATTAAAAACTATCCCGTTACACGACGGCGTTGTTTAAAAATACTTATTACAGCTGTATCCTCAGCAAATTCTTTCCTAGGAAGTAACGCTACTCGATGCAGTCCCAGTTACATGCTTTTACCGGGTAAAGACTGTGCGCCAGAATGTTAAAAGTAGAATTCATACGTTTCCGTAAAAAAAAAAAAAAAAAAACTTTAGTTCCTGCTGAAAGGAGTATGGTTCGATTCAGGAAGAATAGGATTTGACCTCGTGCATTAGAAAAGGGAACAAATCCGTCCCCGGTGTCCTTTGTTAGGTGGTAGTATTAGTATCCTTATACAAGCTCACTTCAAATTTTCATATGACATTCTGGGGTTGAGTTTCAACCTTTTTATTTTTTCCAACCGCGATAATGCGCAGTTTTCTGCGGAACGCGAGCGACTTCGACGCCAAGGACGACCCGCACTAAACGATACGACCGTGCACTAGAAAACCGTGAACGGACTTGTGTGAAACGTAATGTACAGAGCTTGACAACAGTAATATAGACTGGGATCCTCGCTCACTATACTATCATAACCCTCGAGAAATTATCAAATATGAATAGACCTCTGTAAAGTTCCGACCCCACAATCTTCTGAGTTCATTCCCCGGTCGATGCGGTCAGGATCACAAGGGATGTTTTACACATTCAACGACTTTTTCTGACATTCGCTAATCAAAGTGTCTATCTACACATCAGACTTGTCATTACATCGACAAACTACCTGTCCATAGGCTGAGTAAGCATTTAGAATGAAAGATTGAGTCTGCTTCACGACACAGATTCGTAAAACGCTCATTAATTATTTTGTGAGAGAAAGCATGCATAAAGTTCAAACACTAATACATCTTCCCTTTCTAATAAACCATACGATCAAAGTAGATAAATTGCAAGCATCATCGGATCTGATTCCGTATATCTGCTTACGACGAAAATCTCACAATAGCCTATTCAGTACTTTAACCCCCCGATACAGTATGTGACTAGGTCGTTTAACTAAATTACGTGCATAAACGAAAATGTAAAGGAATATCTGTAAATTCGCACAACGGGATAGGTGAATATTTTCACAATTCTTTTGAAGGCAGAATAACTGTGACGAGAGAGAAAGTATAAAAATGCAGTGGGATGGCTGTAAAAACAACAGATTACATCGCAAATACTGTAAGATAGAAAATGCGACTATTAACAAGTGTCATATAAGGAGCGACCGATAAAAGTCACACCGTAGCGGAAGGAGTAATACAGGAAAAATCATAAAATATTAACCCCCCCCTCCCCCACGCTGGTAAATCACGGTCCATTGCGTACACACGGATGAATATCACAAAAATACTTTGCATATAGTAAAGAACCACCGAAGTTTGGAAATTTAAAATCTGAAAACTCACTTTTTATAGTATTTCCGTGAAAAGTCACCCCCCCCCCCCCCCCAGAAACGAGATCTAGCTCTGTCGCCAGTTATTCCAGCGTACTATCTCTTTTCAGCACGTTTGAATAAGTGCATGTGAAGGTGGCTAGCTGCAGACACAAGCATTTCGACAAAGATAGGATGTTTCACTACAATCTAACACGGAGATGTCTGTTAAGTTATTTTTTCCTCCTATTTCTACACTAGTGTCGAAGTCTTAGAACAAGTGGTTCGGGTTAGCACACGTTTTTGATATTATCTTGTTTGGCAATCTGAAAGAACACTGTCTGTGGAACATTACCCCCCCCCCTGCAAGCTAGTACTAATTACTTTACGATTCTGAGGGACGAAGGTTGAAATCGTTGGCAGATATTTTTCAGAAATATGTAATCAACCATAGTGTTCGGATATTTGATCCATAGTAAGACATGAACGATGTTTACCTGCCATCAGCGACCCCTTCTACGGATCGTATGAGAGGTAATTGTTACGCCAATTAGCTACGTGAAGGTCGTGTTTATTTTTAAAAAACAAAGACACACTAATTACCGACTAGCTAGAGAACGATATATTAACCTACTAAAGTTTGATTTTAACGATATAGTGTATATATCATCACTTTTTTAGTTCATAATAATATTCCAACTTTTAAAGGAAATATTGTCTCGTTATAAGCGGTTACATACAAAGAAATACACACTCTATACTTTAAATCTATAGAGACAACGATCACTATCCCAGGAACACATCTGTGAAATATCACCACATTTTTGTTTTTAACGTACGGTTGAATCGTTCTACGATGCTAGCTTTGGTTTCCCATCCCTTTCTTTTACACCCACCCGATATAAAACATTCGATCCAACATAGCTTGCTAGCTGTGCGAGGTCTTGATACAGAGAACAATATTAACACTTCTAAGGCTGGCCTTAAAATCCCCGTTAACTATACAAAAGAAATCACATTGACAAAAATATCAGAGACATTCATATTTATTTACATTAAGGTCACATTAATATTTAGTTCGTACATACCAGTTCACCGTGCACCTCTTTTAGTACTGTTGCAAAGTTCAATTTAGACATAAACGCGACATTAGCAGGACGATTTAGTTCGATACATGATTCTTCCACAAAACTTACGGCAATATCAGTTAGATTAACGTTTCTTACCACTTCGGGGAAATAATCGTAAGCTGATTCAGCGTTTATGGTGAGGCACGAATGGCGAAGTTGACTCGGATGATCCACTTCACACCCGAAACAGTTCTTACGTAGCAGCGTAAACAGTTCTTTTCGGAGATCTGTTTTCAAAGTCCGCTTTAAACAGTCCATAAGCTTTACGAAATCACTGCTGTCTTGTTCAAGGGGTCGATCGTTAGATGGTGGGCTTCGAGGAAGATTTGCCGCTAATTCTACCTTCCGCACTGCATTACAAAATTTACCATTTTCAAACTTCAGAGCCATCAAACTGTAGGTGATTGGATCGCATAAATCTGTCAACCGATGCCACTGTTCGACGCTGAGCCGAACCGATGACGAAAATACAAGTCTTCCGTCACGGGGGATGCTTTTTTTAATGACCACGCCGTGTCCACCTTTGAGCACGACGAGGCAAACCATAGCGTCCAGTTCATACTCGCCGTATTCGACATCTTCGAACTCTTCGACGATTGTAGACGCATACGAAACCAGTCCATGCCACTGCTCTTCAGACAGCATCACACCGTCCTTTGTAGGATATAGTTTTAACGAGTCATCACTCTGGAACACACGTATGTGCACTTTAGGATATGACCGATATTCACAAACGCTCGCAAACAAATCCGATCCGAGTTGAAACATATGGCTATCATCATCTCTAACAGCAAGTCGCTTCGCAGGAAGATCACCATCGGTCAGGGAACGTTTAGCACAAGCCATAGCAAGTCGATACTGGAAAAAATAATGCCTTACAGCCCGTCGAAGGGTAATACTTATACCTTAAACCTGGTGACGTGTCCCTGTAACTCCATCCCATTGGTCGAGATCTGGTAGATTTGCCATCTCTTAGTAAACATGATGACGTCTACAAATATTTACGAGCCTGTATAGACGTGCTTTCGAAATATGCATGTGGTGCTCCTTTAAAACGGAAATCGTGGGAGCTTTTGATCACAAAAACCTTTCAGAATATCTCTGAAATTACAAACAGATAAGGGGGGGGGGGTTGAATTCATTAACAGAGTATTTCAAAAGTATCTTAAAAACACACTCATAATGAAACCAAAGCTAGCATCGTAGAACGATTCAACCGTACGTTAAAAACAAAAACGTGGTGATATTTCACAGGTGTGTTCCATGGAGGCGCCACTGAGGGGGAAAGGGGGGTGTTTTAATAAGGGGAGTGGCCTGTTACGTATTCATTACGTAATCATTACGTAACAGGCCACTCCCCTTATTAAAACACCCCCCTTTCCCCCTCAGTGGCGCCTCCATGGAACACACCTGTGAAATATCACCACGTTTTTGTTTTTAACGTACGGTTGAATCGTTCTACGATGCTAGCTTTGGTTTCATTATGAGTGTGTTTTTAAGATACTTTTGAAATACTCTGTTAATGAATTCAACCCCCCCCCCCCCTTATCTGTTTGTAATTTCAGAGATATTCTGAAAGGTTTTTGTGATCAAAAGCTCCCACGATTTCCGTTTTAAAGGAGCACCACATGCATATTTCGAAAGCACGTCTATACAGGCTCGTAAATATTTGTAGACGTCATCATGTTTACTAAGAGATGGCAAATCTACCAGATCTCGACCAATGGGATGGAGTTACAGGGACACGTCACCAGGTTTAAGGTATAAGTATTACCCTTCGACGGGCTGTAAGGCATTATTTTTTCCAGTATCGACTTGCTATGGCTTGTGCTAAACGTTCCCTGACCGATGGTGATCTTCCTGCGAAGCGACTTGCTGTTAGAGATGATGATAGCCATATGTTTCAACTCGGATCGGATTTGTTTGCGAGCGTTTGTGAATATCGGTCATATCCTAAAGTGCACATACGTGTGTTCCAGAGTGATGACTCGTTAAAACTATATCCTACAAAGGACGGTGTGATGCTGTCTGAAGAGCAGTGGCATGGACTGGTTTCGTATGCGTCTACAATCGTCGAAGAGTTCGAAGATGTCGAATACGGCGAGTATGAACTGGACGCTATGGTTTGCCTCGTCGTGCTCAAAGGTGAACACGGCGTGGTCATTAAAAAAAGCATCCCCCGTGACGGAAGACTTGTATTTTCGTCATCGGTTCGGCTCAGCGTCGAACAGTGGCATCGGTTGACAGATTTATGCGATCCAATCACCTACAGTTTGATGGCTCTGAAGTTTGAAAATGGTAAATTTTGTAATGCAGTGCGGAAGGTAGAATTAGCGGCAAATCTTCCTCGAAGCCCACCATCTAACGATCGACCCCTTGAACAAGACAGCAGTGATTTCGTAAAGCTTATGGACTGTTTAAAGCGGACTTTGAAAACAGATCTCCGAAAAGAACTGTTTACGCTGCTACGTAAGAACTGTTTCGGGTGTGAAGTGGATCATCCGAGTCAACTTCGCCATTCGTGCCTCACCATAAACGCTGAATCAGCTTACGATTATTTCCCCGAAGTGGTAAGAAACGTTAATCTAACTGATATTGCCGTAAGTTTTGTGGAAGAATCATGTATCGAACTAAATCGTCCTGCTAATGTCGCGTTTATGTCTAAATTGAACTTTGCAACAGTACTAAAAGAGGTGCACGGTGAACTGGTATGTACGAACTAAATATTAATGTGACCTTAATGTAAATAAATATGAATGTCTCTGATATTTTTGTCAATGTGATTTCTTTTGTATAGTTAACGGGGATTTTAAGGCCAGCCTTAGAAGTGTTAATATTGTTCTCTGTATCAAGACCTCGCACAGCTAGCAAGCTATGTTGGATCGAATGTTTTATATCGGGTGGGTGTAAAAGAAAGGGATGGGAAACCAAAGCTAGCATCGTAGAACGATTCAACCGTACGTTAAAAACAAAAATGTGGTGATATTTCACAGATGTGTTCCTGGGATAGTGATCGTTGTCTCTATAGATTTAAAGTATAGAGTGTGTATTTCTTTGTATGTAACCGCTTATAACGAGACAATATTTCCTTTAAAAGTTGGAATATTATTATGAACTAAAAAAGTGATGATATATACACTATCTGATCGTTAAAATCAAACTTTAGTAGGTTAATATATCGTTCTCTAGCTAGTCGGTAATTAGTGTGTCTTTGTTTTTTAAAAATAAACACGACCTTCACGTAGCTAATTGGCGTAACAATTACCTCTCATACGATCCGTAGAAGGGGTCGCTGATGGCAGGTAAACATCGTTCATGTCTTACTATGGATCAAATATCCGAACACTATGGTTGATTACATATTTCTGAAAAATATCTGCCAACGATTTCAACCTTCGTCCCTCAGAATCGTAAAGTAATTAGTACTAGCTTGCAGGGGGGGGTAATGTTCCACAGACAGTGTTCTTTCAGATTGCCAAACAAGATAATATCAAAAACGTGTGCTAACCCGAACCACTTGTTCTAAGACTTCGACACTAGTGTAGAAATAGGAGGAAAAAATAACTTAACAGACATCTCCGTGTTAGATTGTAGTGAAACATCCTATCTTTGTCGAAATGCTTGTGTCTGCAGCTAGCCACCTTCACATGCACTTATTCAAACGTGCTGAAAAGAGATAGTACGCTGGAATAACTGGCGACAGAGCTAGATCTCGTTTCTGGGGGGGGGGGGTGACTTTTCACGGAAATACTATAAAAAGTGAGTTTTCAGATTTTAAATTTCCAAACTTCGGTGGTTCTTTACTATATGCAAAGTATTTTTGTGATATTCATCCGTGTGTACGCAATGGACCGTGATTTACCAGCGTGGGGGAGGGGGGGGTTAATATTTTATGATTTTTCCTGTATTACTCCTTCCGCTACGGTGTGACTTTTATCGGTCGCTCCTTATATGACACTTGTTAATAGTCGCATTTTCTATCTTACAGTATTTGCGATGTAATCTGTTGTTTTTACAGCCATCCCACTGCATTTTTATACTTTCTCTCTCGTCACAGTTATTCTGCCTTCAAAAGAATTGTGAAAATATTCACCTATCCCGTTGTGCGAATTTACAGATATTCCTTTACATTTTCGTTTATGCACGTAATTTAGTTAAACGACCTAGTCACATACTGTATCGGGGGGTTAAAGTACTGAATAGGCTATTGTGAGATTTTCGTCGTAAGCAGATATACGGAATCAGATCCGATGATGCTTGCAATTTATCTACTTTGATCGTATGGTTTATTAGAAAGGGAAGATGTATTAGTGTTTGAACTTTATGCATGCTTTCTCTCACAAAATAATTAATGAGCGTTTTACGAATCTGTGTCGTGAAGCAGACTCAATCTTTCATTCTAAATGCTTACTCAGCCTATGGACAGGTAGTTTGTCGATGTAATGACAAGTCTGATGTGTAGATAGACACTTTGATTAGCGATTGTCAGAAAAAGTCGTTGAATGTGTAAAACATCCCTTGTGATCCTGACCGCATCGACCGGGGAATGAACTCAGAAGATTGTGGGGTCGGAACTTTACAGAGGTCTATTCATATTTGATAATTTCTCGAGGGTTATGATAGTATAGTGAGCGAGGATCCCAGTCTATATTACTGTTGTCAAGCTCTGTACATTACGTTTCACACAAGTCCGTTCACGGTTTTCTAGTGCACGGTCGTATCGTTTAGTGCGGGTCGTCCTTGGCGTCGAAGTCGCTCGCGTTCCGCAGAAAACTGCGCATTATCGCGGTTGGAAAAAATAAAAAGGTTGAAACTCAACCCCAGAATGTCATATGAAAATTTGAAGTGAGCTTGTATAAGGATACTAATACTACCACCTAACAAAGGACACCGGGGACGGATTTGTTCCCTTTTCTAATGCACGAGGTCAAATCCTATTCTTCCTGAATCGAACCATACTCCTTTCAGCAGGAACTAAAGTTTTTTTTTTTTTTTTTTTACGGAAACGTATGAATTCTACTTTTAACATTCTGGCGCACAGTCTTTACCCGGTAAAAGCATGTAACTGGGACTGCATCGAGTAGCGTTACTTCCTAGGAAAGAGTTTGCTGAGGATACAGCTGTAATAAGTATTTTTAAACAACGCCGTCGTGTAACGGGATAGTTTTTAATTTCGTAGGACTTTTGTTAAAAACCATTCGGGGCAAGGATCCGAACACGGGCCTTTTAGGTCGACCCTATTACCTTCAATATTTTTCATCAGGAGGAATAAAATCAGATTTTTTCCTTTTATTAATTTTTTCTGCGGGATTGCCACTGTGAGGCGGTCCTTCTAGTGAAAATGTGCCGGCCCAATAGTCGCAGAGTTGAAAGAAATAAGTATTGATTAAAACGGACTTTAGATCAGTTATAAATATAGTAATATTCTGAGCGCTTGGAGAACGTGACAGTCACATGGACTTCTGATAGCGTAGCATTCAGCAGGGGCCATGCATTCCACTGCAGCTCCGGAACATATAGCGGATTCGAAGTATCAGCCTCCGTTGCAAATGAAATTTCAGCGGATTAGTGTAGACAAGTTGAGAGGTGTGTGTGAGACATTGTATTATTTTTTTATAGCTGAAGTATTAAACTACGACCTCCCTACTCTATTAATGTGCATTCGTGATGGAACTAAAGTTTTTGCACGCGACGTACTTTTAACATTCTACCTCGTACAAAAAAAATATTTTTTCAACCGGTTTCACCAGCGTGATGAGACATACGCAAACGACGGAGAAAACGATTTTTTTTTTAAACTGTTTTACCTGATTTTTCTTCGAACAGTGTTACTCTCCCGTACCGCGGATACAGCAGTAATAAGTATTTTTAAAACGTGGTGTAATAAAACTGTCAGTCATACTTTTGCAATCACAATGTTTTTTGAAGTGACTTAGTAAAGGAAATTGGGAACACGGATCAAGGCTGTGAGTGGGTTTTCACGATGTACAGAAGCAGTACAGGTCCAAGATTCATTCGTCAATAAAAACCTTGTGATTCCCCGTTTGGAATAATTTCGTAGGGTTTAACCGTCCTTCAGCGAGAGGTTGTCCGTGGTGAGGATCCGAACACGAAGTCTTTTCAGTCGAACCTATTACCCCATCAATATTTTTCATCACAACGAATAAAATCAGATTTTATTAATTTTTCGCCCGATAGCATTTTTTTATTTTCTGCGGGGGCTGTTACTGCAGGGGTAGGGTTTCTTCTAGTAAAAAATGCAACAACCAGTAATCGCTAGGGATAAAAGAAATAAGTGTTGGTTTTAAAATGGTTATAAAAATACGTATATGAAAAGACTGTCGGTGTAAGATCTAAATTTTAAAAGTGGGAGAGGGAGCCTACCCGCAATAACTATGCTATAAGAGTTGTTAATCCTAACACACTGTGTAAAATTATACTGAAGGTTAAACATCCCCAGTGCTCAGTCTTCTGATACGTGTCACTCGCTGGTCACTCCACGTTTCTTTCCCCTTGTTGTGACGTCACCTACCCTCAGAGAACAACATCGTATGAGTCATCACACTGCTGAGCGCTGGACACTCAACCTCCCAGGGCGATTGTGTCACGAGATGTTTCGTTGCTACCTGACCGGTAAACGGACACGTGTGGGCATGACTCCACGTACGACTTCAGGAATGCCTTTTCCATTGCAGATTGGTTCTTGTTAGGAGTTCACAGAGTGAAGCTGTGGGTAACGCGTTCGACTCTCGTTGCCGAGGAGAAGTTTTTTTTTTTCGATAAAACGCCTCTACAGAAAACTGTTTTATTTAATAAAGGTAAGGGAATTTTGATGAGTGTTTAATTACTAGGGAGTTTAATAGCAGGGAATTTTAATTATAAAGGAATCGTTTAGTCGTCCTGGCTAAATGAATAGCAAAGAGTTTTAATTATTAAGGAATAAATACAACTCTGTGAGTTGATTTACAACTTGAGATCTACATTCAAAAGAATTCAGTGCTAGTGTTGGCTTTGATGTAAGAAATACATAGAAAAAGCTAGGTTAATATTTGAAATGCCTGACCCGCATCAAGGCCACAGCAAGTACACGGTACAGTCAGGGAACCCAAGACAGTCGGACGGAATCCACAGAGCGAGGGACGATTTTTTTTTTTTTCCGGTGAAACACATCTACAGAAAAACTGATTTAACCGTGGAGTGATTTTAATAAAGGTGAGGAATATTTTGACGAGTGTTTAATTACTAGGGAGTTGATTAACGGAGTTTGAAAATTTTTCCACTGCAGACGTGTGTTCTAAAAGCAGATTTAACATGCCATCCCTACGAATAATTTAAACCATTATTAATTTCACCCTATGGTATTTTCTATGGAAGCAGTAAGAGTAAAATGAGTTTCAACTGTAGGATGATTTTTAATAGAGGTAAGGGAATTTTGATGAGTGTTTAATTACTAAGGAATTTTGTATCATCCTTTTCTGTACAATTATTCTAAGACCAGTCAATCGTTCCATGCAATTATTCTGAGACTTGCATCAGCCGAGTGAAGGGGTGGGGCCTTAAAATGGTCAACCAGAGAGTTTTTCATAAGGGGGAGGGCTTAAAATATAGGTCAACCATTGGGACAAAATAAAGAAAAATCGGGAATTAGAGTTAAAATAAGGAGGTTTTTCCGAAAATAGTACTCTTCATTGTCAACAGAAGGCATCAGGGTTTTTTCATAAGGGGGAAGAAATTTTTAAAAGGGGGGAGTAATTTTTAATAGGAGGGGGAAATCAAAGAATTAAAATAAGGGTTTTTGGAGAATTAGTGTTCCTCACAGGTACCAGATGGCGCCAGGGGTTTTTCATAAGGGGGAGGAATTTTTTTTATAAAGGGGGAAATCAAAAATCGAAGAATTAGAATAAAAATAGGGTTTTTTTGGGAAAATAGTACTTCTCACTGTCAACAGATGGCGCCACTGAGGGGAAAGGGGGGGTGAAAGGGGGAGGAATTATTAATAAAGGTCGGTTACGTAATGATTATGTAATGATTACGTCATGTTGCGTCATAGGGGCGTGGTCGGTGACGTCGTAGGGGGGCGTGGTCGGTGACGTCATAGGGGGGGAAGCACTAGTGGGGGATCGGTGGGGTGTGACGATACTACTGGCCATGTTGCCCTTATGAATAATTATAGATTGGCGAATAGGGTTATGAACAGTGTGCCTAAAGGCCTCAGAAAGAAGGGGACACCTGGATGCGGTGGGCAGACAATGTCAAACAGGACCTTGTTAGAATTGGTGTGCAGTGGCCAGATGCAGTAGATGTAGCTCAGGATAGACTTGCTTGGAGAACTAAATTGCACGGTCTGGTTGGATCTCCGTAGCCCATGGCTGCTTGAGGATGATGATGATGATGATATATATACACAGTCGTATCAGAATAATATGACCACCCACCATAGTATATGATGTTAGGTGGTCATATTATTCTGATACGACTCTGTATACCACCAGTACAGCGTTACTGTAAACCAAATGATACTCCCTTTCCCACATTTTTTTTTGATACGGCCTGAAATAAAATTTTACAATGCTACCATCTTCCAGCAGAAGTCAACTGTGAATTTCCTCCATCGCCAATCGCTCGCGACTGACTCGGAGAAGTATGCCTTGAGAGCAAACACGGTCTCTCTCGGTCGATGCATTTCAACTCTGCATCCAGTTTCTCGAGCTCGTTTCGAAGACGTCCGAACCGAACTCCCAACTAGTGGCAGGTAATTTGTTGGGCCACGCGCGTGACGCCCAGCCGAGCGACGTCCCGCCGTGCTCCGGGCCCTCGGGAGCGTGCGGCAATGCGGTTTCACTCGACGGGGTGCTGGCGGGCCCGCGTCTTTTCGCACTTTTCTACGAACGGCAAACAACGTCCGCTGTTCGTCCTGTGATCTATCACGGCTGCTTGTCACGGCGAACTTGTTAAAGCTGAACAGCAGTTAACCTTTAGCCACGAACAGGCAGGGAAACCCGAGTGGGGAAGAAACAATGTCGCTCTTCACGCAGGAAGAGTTATTATCGAAGAAGAAGACCTTTGAGGAGAAGTCTACAGACTAACACGAATGAAGCCGTTATTCGTTTAATGTAATGCATTTGTTAATCATGTGCTTGACCACTTATTGGCCTAAGTCTTAAATATTAGGTTTGTATACAGCATTTCAGAATTCTTAACTATGCAGATTATTGGCCAAATCTTAAGTATCAGGTTTCTATAATAATAAAAATAAAAATAAATACCCCCTCAAGCAGCTGCTTGCCACAGAGGTCTGACAGGAGCCTGTCAGTTTATATGCCACAGTAGGAGATCTGAGAGGATGGCAGGACCTCAGCAGAAAAACGACATACACATCCATGCCTAATCCGGGGCTCGAACCCAGGTACCTTAGATCAGTAGCCAAGCGTACTAACCACTCGGCCACGGGACGGCTCAGGTTTCTATATAATAATAAAAAAATACCCTCTCAAGCAGCTGCTTGCCACAGAGGTCTGACAGGAGCCTGTCAGTTTATATGTCATAAAAGAAGGTCTGAGAGGATGGCAATACCTCAGCAGAAAAACGATACATACATCCATGTCTTACCCGGGGCTCGAACCCAGGTTCCTTAGATCAGTAGCCAAGCGCGCTAACCACTCGGCCATGGGACGGCGGTTTCTATATACCATTTCAGAATTCTGAACTATGCAGATTATTAGCCAAGTCTTAAACATCAGGTTGGTATACAGCATTTCAGAATTCTTAACTATGCAGATTATTGGCCAAGTCTTAAGTATCAGGTTTGTATATACCATTTCAGAATTCTTAACTATGCAGATTATTGGCCAAGACTTAGATATCACGTTTGTATACAGCATTGAATTTTTAACTATGCAGATTATTGGCCAAGCCTTAAATATCAGGTTTGTATACGCCATTTCATAATTCTTAACTATGCAGATTATTGACCAAGTCTTAAGTATATATATATACACCATTTAAGAATTCTTAACTATGCATATTATTGGCCAAGCCTTAAATATCAGGTTTGTATATACCATTTCAGAATTCTTAACTATGCAGATTATTGGCCAAGTCTTAAATATCAGGTTTGTATATACCATTTCAGAATTCTTAACTATGCAGATTATTGGCCAAGTCTTATTAAATATCAGGTTTGTACACACCATTTCACAACTCTTAGCCATGCATATTCAGCACCTTTTAATCATTCTTAACCAGGCTCAGATTTACAAAAATAAAGAGGGGGGGGGGGGAGCAACCGACCCAATCGATCGAAATAAACTTAATAGAGGGACTAGGCAAAAGACTGGATTTTCATTACTGTATAACGTTTTCTCCCCCGTTTCAGAAACCTTTAAAAAAAACTTCAAAAATGTGTGAAATATTCACAAGTTTAATCATCTTTTGCATCCATTATCCTTACTAGTATTCTCAAGGGGTGGAGGACATAGTTTCACCCCCCCCCCTTTAGATTAGCCCTGTTCTTAATTATAGAATTCTACACTATTTGGCAATTCTTATCTAAACAGTTTTCATACCATTTAAAACTTCTTATACAGTTAGCACTCCATTTCCCAATTCTTAACTACATATTTCATTCGTCATTTAAAACTTACTTTGTAGTTTGTACTTTTCTAAAGTATACAATTTTCCTCCGTAGTTTTTACACTATCTCTTAATCATACTGGTTGCACATCGCTCGACAACTCTAAGCTATACAGTTTATAGATCACTCGGAAGTTTCTACACCATTTGACAATTTCTTCATAGAAGGTGACACTTCATTGAAGGATTCTTAAGTACACAATTTATATAGTTGCACTACGTAATATCTTAAGTACATTTTATAATATCTTCTGTACACCACCTCTTACTCTTAATACATATCTTCTGCCAATTTTTGACCCTATTTTTTACACCATTTCTTAATTTAGTAGTATGAGATTACATTTTGTTGGCTATGTCAAATGGCGCATCCTGCATAACGAGGTAAAGCATGGCTTGGTTTTCAATCAATTTTATTGATTATTGATTCAAAGCAAATTTATTCATTAGAAATTTACAAAGCAGTGTTTCCCAATTTAATTTGGCCAAAGAACATATTCGCAACCAAAAACTTTTGCGGAAACATCAATAAAATTCTTATATATATATGAAGTTCAGAACTGGATCACAGATAAGTAGGGATAATAATTAAATGCTAGAAAAAGAATGAGATCAGCATATTAATTAATTGCACATATTAAAAACGAAAAAAATCGCATTTCATGGATGCGAAAAATGAAGCTTAAAATTCTTTTTATGTTTGCCTTGAATGTTAAACATTCGATTGAAATATTTGAAAAAAAAATGAATCATTGTGGAATTAAAATGAAAATTGTTTTATGTGAAATTTATAGCAATAAATAAGCTAACAGATCTTCTACTATGGCATATATCGACTCCTGTCAGACTTCTGTTGCAAGCAGCTGCTTGAGGAGATATTTATTTTTATTATATATTTAACTTATCGTTATTTTAATACTGTGATTTTCCTGCATAATCGTTATTTTTGCTTAACGGAACGCCTTTTGAGAAACTTATAAGGTAAGGGAGGGAAAGCAAATCACGTGAACTATGAACTATGAAAACACACTGTAACTATGAAAGATCCTCAGACAGCCAAAGTTTACCATCATAGGTTACTCAGTCACTATGACAAACGTGGTTTGTTTACTACTGAGGTTGAGGATTTGGGTTGGGTTGTTTTGCCTCTGAGCGGCACTTTTTTGCACACCATGGGCTAAATGGCCAGGTCACAAGGACCTAGAAGGTTCAGAGAAGGTTGGGGGAGGGGACCCACTGGAACAGCTGTTGGCAGACAGGTGGTAGTCTCCCGTCAAGACCATCCAGCGTGTTCTTTAACGTGTACAGGGTATGGCTCTCCCGCACACGGGACCACGGCTTAACATCCCATCCGACGGGCGACAGCCTTTCCAAGCCCATCGGTGTCCCCTACTGACCGTAGTTAGGGTGGGGAATTTTGCGGAGATAAATCTTAACGCTGACCCAGCTGGGACTCGAACCTGGGAACTACAGATTACGAGCCTGGCGCGCTACCGATTGGGCTCCCCCCCGCCCTCTTTTGCGTAGGAAATGTGTTATTAGGCAAACGAATTAGCATACCTGAAGCTCCCGTTTTCCCATTGGTGCCGACAGTTGGAACTTTTTCCCCCGCTAAATCGCTTTCGCATGTTCTCATCAAACTACCTATCAATTTTTTGCGGCACTGTTCCAAAGACTCCGGAATACGGAAACTTATTTTCTAACCACCCTGTAAATGTATTGATATTTGATATAAAAATAAATAAAAATAAATACCCCCTCAAGCAGCTGCTTGCCACAGAGGTCTGACAGGAGCCTGTCAGTTTATATGCCATAGTAGAAAGTCTGTGAGGATGGCAGGACCTCAGCAGAAAAACGACACGAACATCCATGCCTTACCCGGGGCTCGAACCCACGTCCCTTAGATCAGTAGCCAAGCGCGCTAACCTTCTGACATACTGCAAATATAGAAGGGCTTCTGACATACTGCAAATAGCAACGTCGCTAATGATCATGGGGGAGGGTCAGATTAACGAGTTGGGGGCCCTCTGGGGGTAATCAGGGAAAATAAAACTGAAGAGTTATTCAAAGTGCTAGTAATGGGTTTGAGCCCCAGAGGCTGGCAAGGAGAAGAAAGTAGGGAATATTATAATAAAAATAAATAAATACCCCCTCAAGCAGCTGCTTGCCACAGAGGTCTGACAGGAGCCTGTAAGTTTTATGCCATAGTAGAAGGACTGAGAGGATGGCTAGACCTCAGCAGAAAATGACACATACATCCATGCCTTAACCCGGGGCTCGAACCCAGGTCCACACACAAATATATTATCCTGTAATTCCAGTGGTATACCCACTAATTGCATTGCATTGACCTAGCACAGGGTTTCCCTAACTGAAGGACGCGAGATATTTCTCATGGGTCGCAAAAGGTTTTTGTCTCAACCAATTAGTTTAAGGTATCGTTAATATTTCGCTCGGGCGGTGAATGAGAATTTCAATTTTGTGTCATGACCGAAAAAGGTTTGGCATTAGCACTGGCATAGCATTTGTATAGTGCGCCAGTTCCATCGCCATAACAATATGCATAACCTTATTCTATTGCAAAGCAAATGCATTATTCTCTAATTTTATTGCAAAACACTAATTCTATTACAAAACATATGCAATATTCGCTAATTTTATTCCAAAACACGTGCATTATTTCCTTATCCTATTTCAAAACAAGTGCATTATTCTCTAATTTGAGTGACTCACATAGGTACAGTATTATTCTTCAATTTACTACCATATATATTATCATCTAATTCTATTGGCATATTACTAATATATATTATTATCTAATTCTATTTACATATGTATATTATCAATTAATTACATTAACGTAGAATATATATATATTATCCTCTACTACCCATTTACCTAACATATCCCGTGGCCAAATAGTTAGCGCGCTTGGCTACTGATCTAAGGGACCTGGTAAAGGCATGGCCGTTTTTCTGCTGAGGTCCCACCATCCTCACAGACCTTCTATTATGACGTAGAAACTGGCAGGTTCGTGTCAGACCTCTGTGGCAAGTAGCTGCTTCAGAAAATTTTATATATTATTCTATATTTTTTTTATTTTTTTGGTATAGCATATGCATTATCCTCTAATTCCATTATTATGTCACAAAAACACATATATATATTTTTTAAATCTATTTAACAATCCTTCAGCGAATTCGTTTCCCCTCCCAGTTTTTTATATTGCCCAGTACATTGAATTCAGGAACAGAGAGATACAAATAACCTCTCGCATTTGACACCTTGTTTGTTGTTTGTTTGTTGATTTGCATCTTCCTCTCTCGGTTATTCCATTATAACGAAAGAAAAGAAGCCAAACAGCTGCGAGAGAGAGAGTCTTCCACAGTTGAGTAGCCGGAACCAAAGTGGAGAAACCGGAGTCCATTAGCTCAGGTGTTCACGCTGCCCCCAGCGGGCAGTCCGAGCCAGGGTGTGAAACCGGTAAAACAAACGCTGGGAGTTCCGTCTCTCCTCAGCGGGGAGCGGCAAGCTACCTCTCGTGATCTGTCTCGGCGGGAAGCCTCGTCGCTCTCGCAAACATTTTGCTAGTGACCCGACCCTTGTCGTTTCTTTAACGCGTTCAGCGTCGCCTTCGCTTCTTCTGGGGCGAATTCCAAACTCTCAGCTTCGATCGCCTTCGATGACGGAATTCGGGCTTCAAGAGACCAACTGACTTCCCAAATATTAAGCATGGAGGAGGAGGGTTTTCGTAGACTGTGATCGTTTCTGCTTACCTGTGGAAGAGGTTCGAATCCTGACTCAGGTTTCTTAATTCCACTTCTCTTTGGGGCGGAGGTGGCTCAGTCGGTAGCGCGCCAGGCTCGTAATCTGTAGTTCCCAGGTTCGAGTCCCAGCTGGGTCAGCATTGAGATTTATCTCCGCAAAATTCCCCGCCCTGCCCACGGTCAGTAGGGGACACCGATGGGCTTGGAAAGGCCGCCGTCCGTCGGATGGGACGTTAAGCCGTGGCCCCGTGTGCGGGAGAGCCATACCCTGTGCACGTTAAAGAACACGCTGGATGGCCTTGACGGGAGACTACCATCTGTCTCCCACCAGCTGTTCCAGTGGTCCCCTCCCCCAACCTTCTCTGAGCCTTCGGGGTCCATGTGACCTGGCCATTTAGCCCATGGTGTGCAAAAAAGTGCCGCTCAGAGGTAAAACAACCCAACCCACTTCTCTTTCTTTTTCCCTCACTTCCTTTCGTTCCTTTTACACTCACCCACCCTCAGCACTATTATTTCTTAATTCCCCTTCCCTTTCTTTTTCCCTCACTTCCTTTCGTTCGTTTTACACTCTTTCTTAATTCCGCTTCCTTTCTTTTCCCCTCACTTCCTTTCGTTCGTTTTACACTCTTTCTTAATTCCACTTCTCTTTCTTTTCCCCTCACTTCCTTTCGTTCGTTTAACATTCACCCATCCTAAGCACTACTCTTTCTTTTTCCCTCACTTCCTTTCGTTCGTTTTACACTCACCCACCCTCAGCACTATTATTTCTTAATTCCACTTTCCTATCTTTTTTTCCCTAACTTCGTTTCGTTCCTTTTACACTCACCCACCCTCAGCACTATTTCTTAATTTCACTTCCCTTTCTTTTTCCCTCACTTCCTTCGTTCCTTTTACACTCACCCGCCCTCAGCACTACTATTTTTTAATTCCAGTTCCCTTTCTTTTTCCCTCACTTCCTTCGTTCCTTTTACACTCACCCTCAGCACTATTATTTCTTAATTCCACTTCCTCTTCTTTTCTCCTTCACTTCCTTTCCTTTTACACTCACCCTCAGCACTATTATTTCTTAATTCCACTTCCCTTTCTTTTTCCCTCACTTCCTTTCGCACCCTCAGCACTACTAATCGCTATAATTCTCTCAGTTTTTTTTTAACCTTTTTTTTCTGTAACGAAGAACTTATAAAGTAATTAAAGAAAACTGTCAGACGACAATCCGGAACAGGTGTTTTTGCATAATTTTAGTCCCATGTTATATGGCCGACACTAAAAATAAATTTTAAATAAAAAACTAGAAACTAGTATTCCATGTAGGATATCATTTTAATCTTTTCCTGTCCAGTGGAAACTCGTTTAATAATTTAGCAATTGAGAACACCTGCTCAAGTTAGGGGCGGGGGTGGCTTAGTCGATAGCGCGCCAGGCTCGTAATCTGTAGTTCCCAGGTTCGAGTCCCAGCTGGGTAAGCGTTGAGATTTATCTCCGCAAAATTCCCCGCCCTGCCCACGGTCAGTAGGGGACACCGATGGGCTTGGAAAGGCCGCCGTCCTTCGGATGGTACGTTAAGCCGTGGCCCCGTGTGCGGGAGAGCCGTACCCTATGCACGTTAAAGAACACGCTGGATGGCCTTGACGGGAGGCTACCATCTGTCTTCCAACAGCTGTTCCAGTAGGTCCCCTCCCCCAACCTTCTCTAAGCCTTCGGGGTCCATGTGACCTGGCCATTTAGCCCATGGTGTGCAAAAAAGTGCCGCTCAGAGGTAAAACAACCCAACCCTACTCAAGTGTTATTTTAAGCCCCTGTAGTAGTAAATGCTGGGTAAGCGCCTGCCATATCGTATGATGATGCTTGCTAAGGAAGCGAGACCTGCAGAGAGAACTATTGCAATTGTTTCTTTGTTTAATTAATGCCGGATTGCATAACGCTTTAAATGCTGAGATGAAGATAGATAGAGATCACGATTTAGACCAGTGTGGTGTAAACTGGTGATCGTTCATCTCAGCTTCTACCATAGAAACATTATCTTACTTAACATCTGAAAAAGATGAAAGGATGAAAAGGGTTTCTGTTGTTATACACATCGTACGAGAAAGTAGAGACGATTCTAGATAGCTAGGGATCAATTTTGATTTGATCCCGAACTCTCTCGAACCTCTTTGATTTCCCCCGTCCTGCCCACGGTCAGTAGGAGACACCGATAGGTTTGGAAAGACCACCGTCCATCGGATGGGACGTTAAGCCGTGGCCCCGTGTGCGGGAGAGCCATACCCTGTGCACGTTAAAGAACACGCTGGATGGTCTTGACGGGAGGCTATCATCTGTCTCCCAACAGCTGTTCCAGTGGATCCCTTCCCCCAACCTTCTCTGAGCCTTCGGTATCTTCTGACCTGGCCATTTAGCCCATGGTGTGCAGGAAAGTGCCGCTTAGAGGTAAAACATCACAACGTTAAAGAATACACTGAATGGCCATGACGTGAGGCTACCATCAGTCTCCCAACAGCTGTTCCAGTGGGTCCCCTCCCCCAACTTTCTCTGAGCCTTCGGTATCTTATGACCTGGCAATTTAGCCCATGGTGTGCAAAAAAGTGCCGCTGTGACCTGGCCATTTAGCCCATGGTATGCAAAAAAGTGCCGCTCAGAGGTAAAACATCCCAACGTTAAAGAATACGTTGAGGCTACCATTAGTCTCCCAACAGCTGTTTCAGTGGGTCCCCTCCCCCAACTTTCTCTCAGCCTTCGGTATCTTATGACCTGGCCATTTAGCCCATGGTGTGCAAAAAAGTGCCGCTGTGACCTGGCCATTTAGCCCATGGTATGCAAAAAAGTGCTGCTCAGAGGTAAAACATGCCAACTTTAAAGAATACACTGAATGGCCATGACGTGAGGCTACCATCAGTCTCCCAACAGCTGTTCCAGTGGGTCCCCTCCCCCAACTTTCTCTGAGCCTTCGGTATCTTATGACCTGGCAATTTAGCCCATGGTGTGTAAAAAAGTGCCGCTGTGACCTGGCCATTTAGCCCATGGTATGCAAAAAAGTGCCGCTCAGAGGTAAAACATCCCAACGTTAAAGAATACGTTGAGGCTACCATTAGTCTCCCAACAGCTGTTTCAGTGGGTCCCCTCCCCCAACTTTCTCTCAGCCTTCGGTATCTTATGACCTGGCCATTTAGCCCATGGTGTGCAAAAAAGTGCCGCTGTGACCTGGCCATTTAGCCCATGGTATGCAAAAAAGTGCTGCTCAGAGGTAAAACATCCCAACGTTAAAGAATACACTGAATGGCCATGACGGGAGGCTACCATCAGTCTCCCAACAGCTGTTCCAGTGGGTCCCCTCCCCCAACTTTCTCTGAGCCTTCGGGGTCTATATGACCTGGCCATTTAGCCCATGGTGTAGGCGAGGTAAAACTACCCAACCCAACCTCTTTGATAATTACTGAGCAGAGTCTGCCCTATTACGAAAAACCCTTTCTCTGCCACATCGTGAAACATACAGGCCAGAACCGCATGCCTCTTATCCACTTGAAATGTTGTTTTTTCTCCCACTCCTCTGAGGAAAATGCCTCAAAATCGTCAAAACGAAATGCCTCGAAAATTAATCAAAGACTGAATGTTGCTCATTTTGAATTACTCAACAACACATTAAAAGTTTAAAATTATAATCTCGTGCATTATTTCACGCATTTTTCGAAGAATGTTTTGAAAGACTTCTAAAATGGAAGGGAGAATGTTTACTGGAATGAAAATTTAGTCTCTTGCCTCCCCCCCCCCTAACTTTTCTCCTGTTCGATATCGTCTCCTCTCCCCCCCCCCTCTCACTCCCCTTTACCGTATCGTTTTCAACGTGATCCTTTTACACCCAATGAAGGATCATTGGCAGCAGTGAGTTGACCCCTTATGCCCACAGTGGTGGGAAAAACAAATGTTTTCTTTTAAGAGACAATTGGACAACTCTTTAGTAATTTAGTACAGTCGCTCAAAAAAGTATCCGAACAATGGTCGATTACAGAATTCAGACAAAATATCTGGCAACGAAGTTTTTAGAAATTAGTGATCTGGCAACCTTCGTGTCACGTGACACGAAGGTTGCCAGATCACTAATTTCTAAATAAAAAAATCGTTGCCAGATATTTTTTCTGAATTCTGCAATCGACCATGGTGTTCGGATACTTTTTTTGAGCGACTGTACTTACTAATTTTAATTGGATTGGTACTAATAAAATATTATAATTCGCATTTTTCAAATGCTTAGATAGTTTTAATATACACAGTCGTATCAAAATAATATGACCACCTACCATAGTATATGTATGGTAGGTGGTCATATTATTCTGATACGACTCTGTATGTAGTTAGAGATCACTAAATATGCAAACGGCGAATTTTTTAACGAATGCTGCAAGTGATCTCTTTATTACAGAAATTTGAAATTTTGGTCGTAGGGTGTGAACAGATTTTCCTCCGACAGCAATAATCTACCCCTTTTTCTGAGATGGATGTGAAAAAAAACATTTTAAATTTAAGAGATAAGAAAAATACTTTTTATGTTGTTTAATTACTATAAAATACTAAATATTTAAGGGGCGGGGGTGGCTCAGTCGGTAGCGCGCCAGGCTCGTAATCTGTAGTTCCCAGGTTCGAGTCCCAGCTGGGTCAGCGTTGAGATTTATCTCCGCAAAATTCCCCGCCATGCCCACGGTCAGTAGGGGACACCGATGGGCTTGGAAAGGCCGCCGTCCGTCGGATGGGACGTTAAGCCGTGGCCCCGTGTGCGGGAGAGCCATACCCTGTGCACGTTAAAGAACACGCTGGATGGCCTTGACGGGAGGCTACCATCTGTCTCCCAACAGCTGTTCCAGTGGGTCCCCTTCCCCAACCTTCTCTGAACCTTCGGGGTACATGTGACCTGGCCATTTAGCCCATGGTGTGCAAAAAAGTGCCGCTCAGAGGTAAAACAACAACCCAACCCACGAAGACTAGAAAATTTCAGTCCGAGTAGGGTGGGAGGCAAAGTTGAAGTTGAGGTCGTCCAAATCTTAGTGTCAAATTTGGGTTGGCTTGTTTTTCTCTAAGGAGCACTTTATTTGCACACACTGGGTTAAATGGCCAGGTCACAAGGACCCCAAAGCCTCAGAGAAGGTTGGGGATAGGAGACCCATTGTAACAGCTGTTGGGAGACAGATGGTAGCCTCGCGTCTATTCCCCGCCCTGCCCACGGTCAGTAGGGGACACCGATGGGCTTGGAAAGGACGCCGTCCGTCGGATGGGACGTTAAGCCGTGGCCCCGTGTACGGGAGAGCCATATCCTGTGCACGTTAAAGAACACGCTGGATGGCCTTGACGGGAGGCTACCATCTGTCTCCCAACAGCTGTTCCAGTGGGTCTCCTCCCCCAACCTTCTCTGAGCCTTCGGGGTCCATGTGACCTGGCCATTTAGCCCATGGTGTGCAAAAAAGTGCCGCTCAGAGGTAAAACAACCCACAACCCACTAATATTTACATTTTTCCTCCCATCATCCATTACCTCAAATTAAAACTTTTAAGGAGTGAAAGAGTTGGGAAATGAAAAACTTCATTCTTCTAAAAACGAGGTTCCCATATTCATCAGAGGCGATATACGTGCTTCCAGTTTGTTTTTTTTTATGTGGATTTGGCCACAAGTTTTTTTAAACGAATTAAAAATATTCTATCTAAGCAAAGGTATGCTTTGATCAACAAAGCACAAAACAGAATATAAACAAATGAAAAAAAGACAGCCAGAAACTTCTTTTTTTCCCACCACAAAGACAGAAAAAGAAATGAAGACACCGCGAAAGTGTGTTTTCTCGTGATAAATCAACAAACGATAACAAGCAGACGAAGAGAAAAAGGAAAGCAAAAGAAAAATCATTCCCTCGGCAGATACTCGAACAAAGGCAGCAAAAGAGTTCCTTGGAGATGTCTTCTGGTGATAAATGACACCCTTTAGATGTGAGGACATTCGCTCCTCAGTCGACGTAACTGAAAGGTGAGGAATCACTCTTTGCAGCCTCATGCTTCATCGAATGGGGGCGCTCGCATCGTTTCGTTTGGGTGTTGCCAACGGAAATGAGATGTCAGAAACGAACATAAATCAGGAACATTTGTCTTTGATTAATGAGTCGAGAGACGGCATCTGCAATTCCTTACCAATCTCCAGATGCTTATCTAGGGATGTGTGAATGTAGATTTCTCTCCCCCTCCCTACATATCCCCCCCTTTTCTATACGCCATCTCAATTCTATTTTTTTTACCATTTTTATAATGAATAGACCAAACTTCTACGCGTAGCAAAGGATTCAACTCTCTGATGACAGGCGTTAAGAATTGGAATTGTCACTGATTTGCAGACGTGTAGACACAAGCGAGTCCTTCCCCTGGCAGCAGCTGATGACGTGGAGAAGGCATCCCCTGTTAGCATTGTTCACGTCACGCTTTGAAGGTATCGCTAATAGTAGATTGTTGCGAATGTTCGCTGATTGTTGTTGAAGAGACTACAAGGAGGATTAGCTTGTTATTGTCACTGCTTTTACTTGTTTATGTCATTATGAAAAAAAGAAAGCACGCCACTTCCGATCTCATCCCCCGAGACGCATGATCATTGGTCACTCTTATCCTGCACACGTGTACGCTTCGATGAATATTTCAAATTGTCGATTGTAGACTCTGATTGGTTAATATTTAATGATATTACAAAACATTAGTGACTGTTGAGGAGACTATGAGACTGCGCAGTTGATGTTTCGACAGTTCCCACTGGTTGGCCACTGGTGTTGGGTGTTTAACCGGGTTGGGTTGTTTTACCTCTGAGCGGCACTTTTTTGGACACCATGGGCTAAATGGCCAGGTCACGTGGACCCCGAAGGCTCAGAGAAGGTTGGGGGAGGAGACCCACTGGAACATCTGTTGGGAGACAGATGGTAGCCTCCCGTCAAGGCCATCCAGCGTGTTCTTTAAAGTATATATGGTATGGCTCTCCCGCACATGGGGCCACGGCTTAACGTCCCATCCGACGGACGGCGGCCTTTCCAAGCCCATCGGTGTGCCCTACTGACCGTTGGTAGGGCGGGGAATTTTGCGGAGATATATCTCAACGCTGACTCAGACTGGGACTCGAACCTGGGAACTATAGATTACGAGCCCGGCGCGCTACCGATTGAGCCACCCCCCCGCCCCCGTGTTTAACCGGTGAGCGGCACTTTTTGGCACACAATAGGATAAATGGCATGGTCACAACGACCCCGAGGGATCAGAGAAGGTTTGGGGGAGGACACCCACTGGACAGTTGTTAGGAGACAGATGGTAGCCTCCTGTCAAGGTCTTTAACGTGCACAGGATATGGCACTCCCGCACAAGGATCCACGGCTTAACGTCCTATCCGACGGATGGCCAAGTCCATCGGTGTCCCCTACTGACCGTGAGCAGGGCATTGAGTTTGAGAAGAGGGGTCCTTGTGACCTGGTCATTTAACCCATTGTGTGCAGAAAAAGTGCCGCTCACAAGTAAAGCAAACGCAACTGCGCAGACTCATAGTCTTCCCAGTTACCATTTCCGCTACTGCACTAGTATTCGAGAAGTAATTAGCAGTTGATTGTGTGATCAGAAATGGACACGGATGACGAATATATAAATTCAGCTTTTGTTAAACAGAAAAAAAACAATGTTTTTACAGCAAAAAAAAACTGGAACCTTTTTTTTTACGATCTGCACCGTCGTTTTTCTCTCGTGTGCAGTCGCTCAAAAAAGTATCCGAACGCTATGGTTGACTACAGAATTCAGAAAAAATATCTGGCAACGATTTTTTTTTTTTAGAAATTGGTGATCTGGCAACCTTCGTGTACAGCGGTGTCACGTGACACGAAAGGTGCCAGATCACTAATTTCTAAAAAAAAAATCGTTGCCAGATATTTTTTCTGAATTCTGTAGTCAACTACAACGTTCGAATACTTTTTTGAGCGACTGTACCTAACACGAAGGAAGTGACTTTGAAGAACGATAGCGATTCAAAGATAACAATTTCTCCTGAGAGATTGTTAAGTCGATTCCAAACTTCCTTCGTAAATCTGCATTCACAGCTAAATTTAACTATGACTTCTATTTAACTTTGAAATTATTTCTTGATTCACAATTTTTTTTTTTAATTATATTTTTTTCATTATTTTTTCCTTAATTTTTTTTTTCTAATTTGAAACCAAATAATTATTTTTGTTATTTACTACAGTAACTTAATAAGATTTATTTTTAGTACGTCATTTTTTGATAACTTCTTAAGCCTACCAGTAGATAAAATAAGTTAAAATTATATAATAACCTCAGGTCTCCCATTTAACAGAACAAAAATTCAGTCATTTAAAGTCATTTACCAGTTTCGGGTCAGGTTTATGCTTCGGCAAAAACTTATATATAGAATAAATTACGAAATAGAAATCTTATTAATTAATACATTAATTATTAAATATCTTACTTAATTATCTCCCACGTTTTGCTGCTCCACAAACAAAGAGACGCGGAACTAATTTAACATTTCGTAATCCTGACCACTGCCACAGACTGCTACAATACACGCAGTTTTAAAACAATATGATGTAATTACACATTTTTTTTAATTTTTTAAGACCCGCGATCAGCAGTTACGAAGAGAATTTCCCTCCTAGGTGCAGGTAAATATACTGAATGACAAGACCCACTGGTTCCGCCTGCACTACCAGTATACTATAGGATTGGGTTGGGTTGTTTTACCTCTGAGCGGCACTTTTTTGTACACCTTGGGCTAAATGGCCAGGTCACATGGACCCCGAAGGCTCAGAGAAGGTTGGGGGAGGGGACCCACTGGAACAGCTGTTGGGAGACAGATGGTAGCCTCCCGTCAAGACCATCCAGCGTGTTCTTTAACGTGCACAGGGTATGGCTCTCCCGCACACGGGGCCATTATAATATAGGGATAATGCCACTTTGCCCACTACAGTATCTAAGTGTCGGGGACATACAATACCATAGAGGTAAATGCACAGCCCGCGACAGTCTTGGGTGAACAGTACTATAGGAGTAAAGTTCAACCCACGGTGTAGCCGCTGCAAAACCTGGATTTTAATCTGCGCCCCGGTTAGCCATAAACAAAGATATATAGATCCAAGTTGCCTCGGCTCCCGTGGTGGGAACTCTTAGTCGGGCCCGATTTTCGGGGCCCTGTCCGACCTAACGGACCAAGTCTGTCAGCAGGGCCCCTAACTTCTCCCCTGAGATTGAGGTCTTAGCCTGTCCAACCGGGGCCCAAACACCGGTCAGCAGAGCCTTCGACCTCAGTGGGCTCCCTCAAGCCCCCCCCCCCCCCCCCTCACCACCACCACGTCAAGGTTCCTGTCGGGGTGGCCTCCAAGTTGCAATGAGACTAAATGGCCAGGTCATAAGCGATCCTGGGGCGGGGGGCGGCTCATTCGGTAGCGCGCCAGGCTCGTAATCTGTAGTTCCCAGGTTCGAGTCCCAGCTGGGTCAGCGTTGAGATTTATCTCCGCAAATTTCCCCGCCCTGCCCACGGTCAGTAGGGGACACCGATGGGCTTGAAAAGGCCACCGTCCGTCGGATGGGACGTTAAGCCGTGACTCCGTGTGCGGGAGAGCCATACCCTGTGCACGTTAAAGAACACGCTGGATGGCCTTGACGGGAGCCATCTACCTCCCAACAGCTGTTCCAGTGGTCCATCTCTCTCCCAACAGCTGTTCCAGTGGGTCCCCTTCCCCAACCTTCTTTGAGCCTTCGGGGTCCATGTGACCTGGCCATTTAGCTCATGGTATGCAAAAAAGTGCCGCTCAGGGATAAAACAACCCTACCCATAAGCGATCCAAAAATATTTTGGTAAGGGTGAAAAAGTGGACAACGATGAGCTTGAGAAGGAAGCTGTCCGTCGGATGGGAATGAAAAGACGTGGTTCCGTGTGTGAGAGAGCTCTGAATGGCCTTGTAAGAGGTTGGGTTTGTTTAATCTCTGAGCGGCGCTTTTTTTTGCACACAGTGGGCTAAATGGCCAGGTCACAAGGACCCTGAAGGTTCAGAGAAAGTTGGGGACCCACTGGAACAGCTTTTGGGAGACAGATGGTAGCCTCTGGTCAAGGCCATCCAGTGCATTCTTTAACGTGCACAGGGTATGGCTCTCTCGGACACGGGAGTCACGGCTTAACGTTCCATCCGACGGACGGCGACCTTTCCAAGCCCATCGGTGACCCGTATTGACGTGGGCAGGGAGTTTTGCAGAGATAAATCTCAACGCTGACCCAACTGGACTCGAACCTGGAAACTGCAGAATTACGAGGATGGCACGCTACCGACTGAGCTAACCTAACCCTGCCTTCTAGAAGACCTCAATCTGTCTTTTAACAGTTTTCCAATAGATCTCCTTTCACCAACCTTCTCTGAGCCCTAGGGGTTCTTGTGACCTGGCCATTTAGTCCATTCTTTGTACGAAAGCACCGGTCATGGCCGATAAAATAATGATGCATTGAACACGAATTCAGCCAGACGCACCCCAACAATACGTAAGGTTATTCAAAAAAATGTTGAATTTATAAGAGTGAATTTTTCTATCAACTGCATACTTGATCAGTTAAGCAGATAAAATAATCAGGAAGTCAAAAAAAAACTACAAACCCATAACAGGAAACCCATCTTGAAATATCTCTATCGGCTTATTGTTGAAAACCCACAAAACTGCTGTATACAGTCGCTCAAAAAAATATCCGAACATTACGGTTGATTACAGAATTCGGAAAAAATATCTGGCAACGATTTTTTTTTAGAAATCAGTGATCTGGCAACCTTCGTGTCACGTAACACGAAGGTTGCCAGATCACTAATTTCTAAAAAAAATCGTCGGCAAATATTTTTTGTGAATTCTGTAATCAACCGTAATGTTCGGATTTTTTTTTTTGAGAGACTGTACATCTCCATCTCTTATTGACATTAATTTTCTAATCATCGAATATATCTTATCCTCGAGCCATCACGGTTATATTAAAGCGTGAGAGGCAACTGGGGAGACTACGAAACTGCGGAGTTAAAGCCTCGACAATTATTATGGGTATTATTATAAAAATTCATAATTCGTATGATTACAGACATCATCATACCTGTGAAATCTATTTGCTGAGACTCACTATCGACGAAACTGTGAAGACGTCAACTGCGCAGTCTCATAGTCTTACGGCAGTCTCCCCAGTTGCCACCCCCGCTACGTCACTGCTAATTACAGGAAAACAGTACGACAGCAGCGAGACCATTAGTAGAATGTGAATGGAGACAAATTACGTCTCGTTAATGGCTTTCACCAGCAGATTTCCATTCCTCTCATCATGACAAAAATAAAATGTTTGCATTTTCGTGATTCAGTCGGTAGCGGGCCAGGCTGCAGTTTCCAGATTCTTCCAGTCCCGCCTGGACTAGCGTTGAGAGTTCTCTCAACAAAACTCCCCGCCTTGCCTATGGTCAATGAGGGACACCTCTGGGTTTGAAAAGGCAGCCGTCCGTCGAATGGGACGTTAACAGTGGTTCTGTGTGAAGAAGAGCCCATACCCTGTGCAGTTAAAGAACACGCTGAATGTCCTTGACGGGAGGCTACCATCTGTCTCCTAACCCCGAAGGCTCAGAGAAGGTTGGGGTAGGGTCCAGTGGGTCCCCTACCCCAACCTTCTCTGAGACTTCGGGGTCCATGTGACCTGGCCATTTAGCCCATGGCGTGCAAAAAAGGTGCAGCTCAGAGGTAAAACAACCCAATCCCTACCCCAACCATCTCTGAGTCTTCGGAGTCTTTGTGACTTGGTCATTTAGCCCATTGTGTGCAAAAAAATGCCAATCATCAACCCAACGAGAGCTACAAAGAGCTCGATTTTCTTTTTGTTTGTTTCCTTGTTCTGCAACAATTCTCGTACTCGTGCACGGATCATTTAAACTTCAAATACGTAAATTATTTATTTTAAAATTACATTTCCTGTTCTAAGACTATCTACATCCGGTCATTTGGCAACCAAAATAAAAATGACAGGGACAGTTGGAAAGAAAACTAAGAAATACGAGAAATGTAACACCTCGTTGGGAGAGGGGGGGGGGATTAGTGTTGCCTTCTATACATGGGAGGGTGTTACTTAATCCTAAGATGCTATATTCTTTTCTGACGCTTTCTTATTTTGCTGTTCTGATAAAATAATAAATTATCTTATTTTTGTTATCACTTAAAATCAACAATTATTGCAAGTAACCTTACTCAATGACTTGATTATTATATTGCAAAAAGAAATCTGTTACGTAACAAGACAGGGAGAGGAATTGGACAAGTCCCTTAAGTGTTTTTTGGGGAGGGTATAAAATTCGGCTGCAGTAACGTGGCATGCTTTACGGATTTTATAGATTATCCATAATAAGCATTGATCAAGCATCTAAAAAAATATTAGCTACAGAAGAGTCAGGTCTGTGTGGGAGGAGGTTTGCCCTCTCCTCTTTTTGAGAATGCTACTAAGAAATCCCCCACCACCACCCCTATATGCTATAGTATTCTATTATTTCATTCTGTATTCATATTATTCACTGAGACTTGATTAAGTGGCAAGATAATGGAATCCAAACGTAACACTATTAATGCAAATATTTTGTAAACCATATTGATTATATTAAATCTACATCTATTGGCTTCTAACTCACTAGAGTTGAATTTTTTTAACATGTGCAAAAATCCCGTTTCAAATTGAACCATTCTTGAATAGAGACAACACTGCCTTGTTGACTTATCGTTTTTGCTGACTTTCTTGTGAGTTTTTTTTTCTTACTTTGTTGTCAGAGTTCTTCTGCTGATTTCGTTGTCGTTTTTGCTGACTTTATTGTCGCTGTTATTTTTGTTGCCTTTGTTGTCGTTGTTACGTTTTTAGTTCACTGCATTGTTGTTGTTGAGGTTATTTTGCTGACTTTCTTGTCGTCGTTACGTTGTTTTTGTTTACTGCGTTGTTGTCGTTGTTGAGATTGTTGAGGTTGTTGTCGTTGTTGAGACTTTCTTTTCGTCGTTGTTGTCGTTGTTGTTGAGACTTTCTTTTCGTCGTTGTTGTCGTTGTTACGTTGTTTTTATTTACTGCATTGTTGTCGTTGTTACGTTGTTTTTGTTTACTGCATTGTTGTCGTTGTTGAGGTTATTTTGCTGACTTTCTTTTCGTCGTTGTTACGTTGTTTTTGTATACTGCATTGTTGTCGCTGTTGAGGTTATTTTGCTGACTTTCTTGTCGTCGTTGTTGCAGACTTTGTTTTCGTTGTCATTGTTGTCATAATTTTCGTAGTCGCTGTTGACCACTCCGTTGTCATGAAGAGTCAAATTGAATCGACTTAGTCTCTCTTTGAGCTATGAATGCAGCAGACTCTTTGAGAAATATCGACGAGGTTATCCCATAGCGTCTGGGTATCCCAACGATCCTACAGAGTGTGAAATATACATCTAAAATAAAAGGACCATATTGAAAAGACGAACAGGTGAAACAAGTGATGACAGTGTCGTCTTCCCTCTTTTCTACCCATAATTCACTGCAATTAACATTCTCAAACACTTTCGAACAAATGCTCCATCTGTGCTAACGAGTGTTTCTAACACTTCTTAGAGCGGACCGGGGGGGAGGGTGAACGATTTACAACTGAAAACGTTAATTACACAGAAGAAAAGGAATAATAATAACAAAAAATATCCCAAAGAACATCTCTTCGAAGCAAAAGGAAATAAAATATGTAGAAAAAAAAAAGAGCAAAAACCGGACCAACAGACGAAAAATCTAATTATCGGCAAAGCGATTTCCGACGAAATCTTTGTGTTGTGATTCGTCATTAGCCGCCGAGGGTCTGGTTAAGATACGATGGCTCGTCATCGCCCTCGAGCCCACGCGCCTATCGCACGATCTGTGCACATCCTCTATTGGGCCTGCCAATTGCGCGTGATCGCCTTCCTTTTTTTCTCTCTCGTGTGGGGAGAGTGGACGCTCGAGAGAGAGCGAGCGAAGTCTTTAAAAGTGCTGATAATGAATATTGGGATATGACAATTGCCGCTCAGACGATCAGTTAATTTTTCTTTTTCTGCGGGAAAGAATTCGCTCCGGGGCGGTGTGGGGGGGGGATGAAAAAATATATGCATAAGACGTAATTCGTGAACTGCAATGGACTTGATTGCTTTTTAATGACACGGAGAAAAGAAATTAGGAAGGAAGTATTCGAGGAAAGTTCTTTTTTTTCTTCCTCTAATTCTTAAAATGTACAGATTGGAAATGAAATAAAAACTTTATTTTTATGGAGAGGAAAAAAAATCAAGTTCTTGCTTTTAAAGTTTCAGTTGGAATGCAAAAAAAAAAACTTTTTTCTCCTTTCGCCCTTGTATACTCATTACTCTTGGATCGTTAACGAGCAATGTTCCTGGGAACGAGGTTTTTGCTTGAAACAGACGATAAATCTCTGTTTAATCGATCGCTTTATTCAGGTCTAATGCCCCAAAGAAAATTCTCGACTCAGTTATTTTAAACTAAATGAGTAGCGAAGCAATGGACCTTGAAGTAATGTGATTTAATGTAAGGTACCAAAATATACTACGTTTGGAGCTCCTTGAAGCAACGACCAGCGGGGAAGCTTTCTGGGTGGCAGAGTAGGTCAACTTCCCTTAAAACACCGATGATGATTAAGTATCAGTATTCGTAATGATCTAAACGAAGCCCATCCAATCCGCGGCTCATACGACAAATCATCAACACCCTGAATCTGGTTCATTTCTTCCAAAGTTTTCGATCAAACATAACAGGTGTATAACTGAACGATTTTGCCAATTCACAGTAATCATTAAGAATATATATTTTTGCTTTTTTAATCAAGATATTTTCTTGATTCCAAAAAAAAAAATATGGGGGGGGGGGGGAGGGAGGTTGGCTCAGTCGGTAGCGATCCAAGCTAATAATCTCCATTTCCCAAGTTCGAGTCCCGCCTGGGCCAGCGTTGTTGAGATTTATCTCCGCAAAACTGACCTCCCTGCGATAGTAGGCGACACAGATGGGCTTGGAAAGGAAGTCGTCCGTCGGATGGGACGTTCAGCTGTGGGTCCGTGTGCGGGAGAGCCATATCATGTGCACTTTAAAGAACACGCTGGATAACTTTGCCGAGAGGCGTCCATCTGACTTCTGTTCAGTGGTCCCCTTCCCCAACTTTCTCTGGGTCTTGGGGTCCTTGTGACCTGGCCATTTAGGCCAATGTGTGCAAAAAAGAGCCTCTCGGGGGTGAAACAACCCCCGAGAGGCTCTTTTTTGCACACATTGGCCTAAATGGAATAAATAGAATTGCAGAATATTAGTGATCTGGCAACCTTCGTGTCACGTGATTACAGAATTCAGGAAAAATATCTGGAGCGTGTACAGCAACTGTACACGCTCCAGTTACCGTTCACAGCAAACTGGAGCGTGTGCAGTTACTGCACACGCTCCAGTTTGCTGTGAACGGTAACTGCACACGCTCAATATTTCCGTGAGTGAGCCCACACGATCTAGTATCAAAATAATATGACCACCTATAGTCGCTCAAAAAAGTATCCGAACACTATGGTTGATTACAGAATTCAGAAAAAATATCTGACAACGATTTTTTTAGATATTAGTGATCTGGCAACCTTCGTGTCACGTTCAGTTGAGATGCTGAAGACACGATAATCAGGCGAAAGGCAACATTATCGTATAATTTGTTCATATAAGATGATGTAATTGTTATAAGATGATAGAAATACATTTGTTCGTATAATTGATCGTATATGATGACATTCCAATGAAAGACGACAATCAGACGATGGATTACAAACGTCGGTCAGATGAGATGCTGATGACAGACGATAACCAGGTAAAAGGCAACAATTTTTTGAGAGATGACAATCGGATAAGAGACAATATTCGGAGGAAAGGCAACAATCGCACAACAGATGATAAATGAGAAGAGGGTTCAAGAACGCTTTCGGATGGCAAGCGGTAATTTTTACGAGACAACAAATGTAACGAGAGACGAAAAAGTGAATGACAACTACGATGAGAGACAGGAATCGGTTGAAGAATGACAATGGGCCCAAGAATGAGAATCGGACAACAAAATCTGCTGAAATAGAAACCGACCATTAATAAATGCATTATGTTTTAAACGATTATAATTTTTAAAAATTAATTGAATCCTATTTTACTTTTACGGCGTATTTAAGTCGACTGATCAGTTCAGTAACGAACATCTTCTTATGTACAGTCGCTCAACAAAATATCCGAACACTATGGTTGATTAATGAATTCAGAAAAAATATCTGGCAAAGTTTTTTTTTTTTAGAAATTAGTGATCTGGCACGTGACACGAAGGTTGCCAGATCACTGATTTCTAAAAAAATCGTTGCCAGATATTTTTCCTGAATTCTGTAATCAACCATAGTGTTCGGATACTTTTTTGAGCGACTGTAGGTTGTCATATTATTTTGATACTAGATCGTGTGGGCTCACTCACGGAAATATTGAGCGTGTGCAGTTACCGTTCACAGCAAACTTGAGCGTGTGCAGTAACTGCAGCGTGTACAGTTGCTGTACACGCTCCAGATATTTTTCCTGAATTCTGTAATCACGTGACACGAAAGTTGCCAGATCACTAATATCTAAAAAAAAATCGTTGCCAGATATTTTTTCTGAATTCTGTAATCGACCATAGTGTTCGGATATTTTGTTGAGCGACTGTAAGTAATGTTAAACCAATCCAGTGAAACGACGTAACCAACCATTCACGAAGTGACGTATCAACAAACTTTATAAGAACGTCGTTCACACATTTTGACACTGTCCAATAGTTGGCACCAGACTCATCCAAAATAAGGTTCAGTCTTTGTGTGATTAGAAAGCGAAATCTCCCTGATAGAGAAATACGCCAACGATACAAGAAATTATCGATGTTTTCAACAATTCTCATCTACAACAGGCACCGGTGACGTCACAAATGGCAGCTCGAGCAAAAGAAATGAAATGCCAGAGTGCGAGTGCGCGAATGCCGAAGTGATCGGCGTAATGTATGTGCAGCTGCCGTGGCAAAAGGGGGACGAAATTTGTTACTGGGAGGAGGGGAGGGCCGACCTGACACGACCCGATGAATCACGGCGCCTAAGATTTACGCCCAGAAGGCAGTCTTAGAGGAGCAGAGAGTAGGGAGTCAATCCGTTAAATCAAAAGATGCTCTTGAACTTCCCCGCTGCTATAGGAGCCAGCAAGGAGAGAAATAGTGGCTATAGATTTTGTTGATTTATTGAGCTCGGCTACAGCAACGCAAAGGTAGAGCGCAGAGTCTCTCGGAGATCACAATTGGTCCGTCCAAGAAGCAATGAAGAATGGACCAGTGAAAAATGGAAGTGGGCTTCGACCCACATTAGTTCCGTTTTTTTTTTTCCACCCTATGAAGGGGATGTTTCTCCTGTTCTTTTTTTTATTTTATTACACTTATTTTTTTTCCCCGGTCTAAATCATGAAAGTGCACGTAACACCAAGATTAGTTTGGTTCACGTATGTAAAAGACGCAACACAACAAGAGCATAAAAGAATTATTTTGATTATTGATGATTGTTGTTTCCCACTTGGCCGATTGTTGCACCATTTCGATTTCAAGTGGCGGTTATGATTGATTTTTCAAGCATGAGAATGAGCTCCCGCCCACCCTGTCCCTCCCTCCCCTCCCACAGTCAAATGCTCCCCTATCGGAATATCTTCGCTTTAGATCGAACTTGCACAAGTACATTGCGGGAACCTTTAAGGGCAGAAAATTTAATAGCATTGGACTTAACTTTTCACATACCTGTATTAACCTTTTCGTGTCTGACGATGTTTTAGGAATTCAGTTGGGTTGTTTTACCTATGAACGGCACTTTTCTGCACACAATGGGCTAAATGGCCAGGTCACAAGAACTCCGAAGGGTGAAAGAAAGTTTGGATAGAGGGGACCCGCTGGACAGCTGTTGGAAGACAAATGGTATCCTCCCGTTAAGGCCATCCTGCGTGTTCTTTATCCTATACATGGTATGGCTCTCACGCACACAGAACCATAGCTTAACGTCCCATCCGACGGATGGTGGACTTTCCAAGCCCATCGGTGTCCCCTACTAACCAAGGGTAGGGCGGGGAGTTTTGCGGAGATAAATCTCAACGCTGATCCAGCTGGGACTCGAACCTGGGAACGCAGATTACGAGCCTGGCGCGCTACCGACTGAGCACCCTCCTCCCACACCCCTTTAGGAATTGAGATTTTGTTAGTTCAACATAAGATGGATAGAAAAAGAGTTGTTAAGGGACAAACAGAAGTCTCGTCAAGTCCATCCAGCGAGTTCTTTAACGTGAACAGAGAATGGGTATCCTATACAAGGGACATGGCTTATCATCCCATCCAATGGACAACGGCCTTTCCAAGCCCATTTGGCGTTTCATAGATCATCGAGGCAAGTTGAGAGTTAATTGAAATAAATCTCAGCGCCAGCACAATCGGGACTCGAACCAAGGAACTGCAAATCACGTTCCTGGCGCCCTCTGCCTTTGAAGAGAAAGGGTATACAGATGAGTTTGGAAAAGTCGTTGTCTGTCGGAAGGGACGTAAAAACATTGCCCTGTGTGCAGGAGAGCCATACCCAGTGCACGACTGATATTTGAAATGGACCTGTCGAAATAGTGCTATTCCTTAGTCTTTAATACCTTCTACCCTTTTCTGAAATTTCCTGGGTGTTAAAGGGTTAAAGAACACGCTGGATAACTTGACGGGAGGCCGCCATCTGAGTCTGTCTCCTAACAGCTGTTCAGTAGATCTCGTTCCCCCAACCTTCTCTGAGCCCTCGGAGTCCTTGTGAATTTTAGCGCATTTTGTTCAAAAAAGTGCCGATCAGAAATGGAACAACCCAACCCATTCCATGCTGCAAAATTGGCCTGGCTGTGATCACCTGGACCCCCACTTCCCTTTTTAGGCATCTTGTGTACTCAATGTATAGCTATATTGTTTTTAAAGCCGTCCCGGTTGCCGAGTGGATAGAGTGCTCGTCTACTAATCAAAGGGACTTAGGTTCGAGCCCCAGGTAAGGAATGGATGTTCGTTTTGCTTTGCTGCTGAGGTCTCGCATTCCTCACAGACCTTCTACTGTGACGTATAAACTGACAGCCTCCTGTCACACTTCTTGTGGCAAGCAGCTGCTTGAGGGAATATTTATTTTTATTCTTTTTAAACCAAAATGAAAGGTATTTTGTTACATGAAAGAATTGCTGCTATTAAGAGACCATTAAGAGAGCTATTTTCGTAATTTTGATACTCATTAATAACATTTTTTTCAAATTAAAGAAGTGTTCCCACTAGTCCTCACCTCATTAAATCTTTCCGAACAACCGTACTAGGTTACAGCATATGATTTAGAAAATAAAATAAATACATCAATCCTAAAATTCTCTATACAACGGACACCTCTTTAAAATAGAAAATAAAATAAATACATCAATCCTAAAAATCTCTATACAACGGACACCTCTTTAAAATAGAAAATAAAATAAATACATCAATCCTAAAAATCTCTATACAACGGACACCTCTTTAAAATAGACTGTCAATACAAGAAATTTCTCAACAGAAAAACTTCCCTACAATTTCCCGCCATCCCGCGACATCGTCAACAAAGCGACTTGAGTTGAGCACACAACTTGTGAAGGTATCTGTTTAGAATTCAGTGCCCGCTTTACAAAAGGTCAGACCTTATGAAATGAGAGCCTTGTCTGTCGCCCGACCCCCGTCTTTTGTTGGCGGGGCTGACACACACACCTCCACGAAACCCGTGCATTTAAAAAGCGAGCCGCAAGAACCGTGGCCGTCATAATGTGGCGAGAGGTGGATTCCTTTCTACACCTGGACTCCCTTAATGTGTGAGAGATGATTTGGCGAGGGGCATATCTCATTACTCGGCCGTCACACTGCCGGACGTCGGCGGTCAGCAGATATCCACTTGGGAGTGGATCTTCTGGCCCGCCCTTCACCTGAACACGGAACTCATGTGCTAAGGATCTTGTTAAGATAAGGAACGAAGAGGGGACCTTTGACTCGAGCTTTTGTCTCTGCCCTGCCTGCGTGGGAGTTCTTTCGAAGTGTTTCTACCCGCCTGTTTTTTTATTGTGAGAAGAAAATGAACGGCGAAGGAACAAAAATCGTTAAAAAAAGGAAGCGCGCTCCAAAAGTGGAAAGTATGAAACCTGTAACAAGTTTTTGTTTGTTGGTTGGTTGTTTTACCTCTGAACGGCACCTTTTTGCACACCATGGACAAAGTGACCAGGTCACGTGGACCCCGAAGGCTCAGAGTAGGTTGGGGGAGGAGACCCACTGGAACAGCTGTTGGGAGGCAGATGGTAGACTCCCGTCAAGGTCATCCAGCGTGTTCTTTAACGTGCACAGGGTTCGTTCTCCCGCACACGGAGCCACGGCTTAACGTCCCATCCGACGGACGGCGGTCTTTCCAAGCCCATCGGTGTCCCCTACTGACTATGGGCAGGGGGGGGGAAGAGTTTTGCGAAGATGGTAACTCTGACCCAGTTGGAACTCGAAACTGGGAACTGCAGATTACGAGTCTGGCGCACTACCGACTGAGCCACCCCCGACCCTAGTTTTTGTTTGTACATTTTATTATGAACCAGCACAGTACATTTCATGGGTGGGGGTAGAAGGGAAAGAATCTGGTTGCCCCCCCCCCCCTTCTCTCCCAATACTTTTCGGACACTTCATTTGGTAGAGTTCCATATTATGTCAATAGTAACTGAAATAATAATCCTAGATCCCCATCTGTACAGTCGCTCAAAGAAATATCCAAACACTATGGTTGATTACAGAATTCAGGAAAAATATCTGGCAACGATTTTTTTTAGAGATTAGTGATCTGGCAACCTTCGTGTCACGTGACACGAAGGTTGCCAGATCACTAATTTCTAAAAAAATCGTTGCCAGATATTTTTTCTGAATTTTGTAGTCAACCATAGCGTTCGGATATTTTTTTTGAGCCGACTGTACATCTTTGATATCACTTACAAATAAATTTCCAAGTCACCTTCGAAAGACTAATCAGGCTGTAAAAAAAAGTCTTCTTCATCTGACTCCTGGTTAAATGTATTAATTATTTGAAATATTTTGCATTCTTAGAAAACCTAACTGCATATTTGTGCGTTTACAATGCTATCTACTACAAAAAAAAATGCAATGTGTTTCGTCATTCTTTTAGGAGCTGTGAGGGTGGCTTAGTTGGTAATGAGGCAGGATCGTAATCCGCTGTTCCCAGGTACGACTCCCAGCTGGGCCAGCTTTGAGATTTATGTGCGAAAAACTCCTAGCCCTGCTCTCAGTGAAAAAGTGAACATCAATGGACTTGGATATGCCATCGTCCTTCGAATGAGATATTATGCCGTAGCCCCGTGTGCAGGAGAGCTCTGTACCTACTGCACGTTAAAAAACACGCTGGATGGCCTTGACAGAAGGTTTCCATATGTCTCCTAACAACTGTCAAGTGCGTCGCCATCCCCTGGGGGTAGCGTGCCAGGCTTGTAATCTGTAGTTCCCAGGTTCGAGTCCCAGCTGGGTCAGCGTTGAGATTTATCTCTGCAAAATTCTCCGCCCTGCCCACGGTCAGTAGGGGACACTGATGGGCTTGGAAAGGCCGCCATCCGTCGGATGAGACGTTAAGCTGTGGCCCCGTGTGTGGGAGAGCCACACCCTGTACACGTTAAAGAACACGCTAGATGGCCTTGAAGGGAGACTGCCATACATCTCCCAACAGTTGTTCCAGTGGGTTCCCTCCCCCAACCTTCTCTGAGCCTTCGGGGTTCTTGTGACCTGGCCATTTAGCCCATGGTGTGCAAAAAAGTACCGCTCAGAGGTAAAACAACCAACCCAAAAGCCATCCCCTTTCTTTGAACCCTTGGGGTCCTTGTGACTTGGCCATTTACCCACTGAGTGTGCAAAAAAGAGGGAAAGCAATTCACTAACCTATTTTTGCACCTTCAAAGCAGCAGTGATCCAGCTGCATAAAAGTTGAGCTTTTTCATCTCCGAGAGTCACTTCTGTACACTCAGCGCACTAAAAGGCCAAGTCACAAAGACCCCAAGGAGTGAGTGTTGCATAGGGGAAATAGAAAACAGATTGAAGCAATACAGCATGTTTTTTTAATGTGCACAAGCTATTACTCTCAGCACGTTCAAACCCTAGGTTTGCTTATGTTCTTGATTGCTTATGTCCACCATATATTATGTTCTGGGTTGCTTATGTCCACCAAGAAAAAGGTGGACTTTTGCCACGTACTCAGACTTTTGACCACATTCTCAGAAATAATCTGAACTTTTGTTACCGGAAACAACGAGTTTTTGTTAATGAAAAAGGCACCTAACTACTTGAGCCCAATTCAAACAATGGGGGGGGGGGGGATTATAAGTTTCCGTTACAGGAAATGCAGTGATTTCTAGAGAAAAAAATGTTTTTTTTTAGGGGGGAAAAAACATTTGGAATATCTAGATTACTTTATTTGACTAAAGTAAGGTAGTGTGAATTGTACATCTGGAGACTGTGAGACTGCGCAGTTGAGGCTTCAACGTTTCTCACAAATCATTGGTCAAAGACCTCTCAATCAACCAATGACTAATAAGAAGTCAACTGCGCAGTCTCATAGTCTCCCGAATTGCCATTCTTGCTACGTCAGATCTAAATGAATACAAAACTGCGCTATTCATTGCAACAGACCAAAGTAAAAGATGGACAAACCATTTGAAAAAAAAAGTAACGACCATCCATCCAAAAAATAAAAAGAAAAAAAAATGGCAATAGGAAAAATAAAACGAAACGGAAGTCATCATCGATTTATTTACATTCACTTTGACAAAAAGAAACAGTCCCCTTCAGAATCCATCATCTGCATCTATAACGAACGGGAACAAGCGAGAATATTCCGAATTTTCGACGGCGACAAGACCGGATCAACAAAGGCCCACTTTGTTCGTCCCTTTCGCTTTCTTTGCATCATCAGACGATCCGCACTCTTCCATGATGAATGACGACAATAAATTCGCACGCGCTTTGTCCACTTACCAAATGATCTTCGCCCTCACCCCCACCGCTTCCCCCGATTCCTCTCCTTCGGTTGTTTCATACCATTTTGTAGCCCGAGGATTAAGGCCACAAGACCAACGGCATTCGTCACAAGAATTATTGTCCTCGCGGCTTCTTTCGAAGACTCTTCCTTTTCAAAATTCCCGAGAGCGCGAGCAATCCATCACTTCCAAGGCAAAAGCTCTTGATAGTTCACAGACATCTTCCCCCCCCGCCTCTATCCCCCCATCTCATAACAAGAATAATACGAAGTATCACTCGTAATAATTCGTAGGGTTTCCGTACGCCTTGCATTTGAAGCACACAGAGGACGGCCACACAGAGAGAAGAGGTTTCAGAGTCTGACATTTTAAAACGAAACAACCATGACCAGAAATGGAGTTAGCTTATCATAAACTGGAGATTTGTGCAGTCCAGTTAGTGTGCTGCGAAGCCACCTCCTTTTCTGGTAACGGTTTTGCTTTTAAAACGTCACAGAGCTCTCTGAAACCTTCCTAACGTTGAGCCGCTAGGAACGCTTTTTATGGGGTCTGTAAATTGTTTTATTTCTACATAGTTGTTGTGGTAACCACAAATGAAGATATATTTGTATGTACGAGACCAGAATTCGCCCTGCACGTTCTATATATTTTTTTTTTCGAGTAACGCATAGAACTTAATTGTGTGTGCGGATGATTTACGCTGAGTGATGCGACCTTGTCCCGTAAATCAGACTGAGACGCATCACCGTTTTGTATCGCTGAGCCTGATACGGAAGACACCCAAAGGACATTAATTGTATTTTTTGGTTCTACGTGATAAATGTCGGCGCCAAAAAAATAGCGATTGAGATTTGTTACTCTCGAAAATTTATTATGTCAAAATATGAAAGAACAATATTGCAATTCGACGGCAAATTGGATCGAAAGTGTGTGAACGTTACACATTTTGGCCCCACTGTGTGTTTACTGAGAGCTTCCCCATTTCAAATGAAATTTTTACCACATGACTGATCTTAATCATTTCTATTAATATGTCTGAAAGAATCCGACATTTCAGTTTCCAAGGGTGGGGAAATAGGGAAAAATCTGACCAACAAGCAGTTTCTACCACAAGCAAGCCGCCCTGCCCACGGTCAGTAGGGGATACCTCTGGGCTTGGAAAGGCCGCCGTCCGTCTGATGGGACGTTAAGCCGAGGCCCGTGTGCGGGAGAGCCACATCCTTTGCACGTTAAAGAACACGCTGGATGGCCTTGACGGGAGGCTACGATCTGTCTCCCAACAGCTGTTCCAGTGTGTCCCCTCCCCCAACCTCCTCTGAGCCTTCGGGGTCCTTGTGATCTGGCCATTTAGCCATGGTGTGCAAAAAAGTGCCGCTCAGAGGTAAAACAACCCAACGTTAAAGAACACGCTGGATGACCTTGACGGGAGGCTACCATCTGTCTCCCAACACCTGTTCCAGTGGGTCCCCTTCCCCAACCTACTCTGAGCCTTCGGGGTCCGTGTGACCTGGCCATTTAGCCTATGGTGTGCAAAAAAGTGCCGCTCAGAGGTGAACCAACCCAACCCAATTAGTTATCCCTCCATATATCCAATTATTATTCAGCTATCCCTCCACGTATCCAATAATTTATCCAATTATCTCTCCATCCAACAATTTACCCAACTATCCCTCCATCAAATCTACCATTCATTCAATCATCCATTTTATTCAAAATTGAAATTAAAGGTGGTAATTACAAAATGTTTATTACCAGTCAGTAGACCTCGTATTTAAAATATTCATGTGACACGCCAATGAAAATTCATAACTAAATGAAAGGCTTCTTATTTCTCTTAATGCACGTCTGCTAATCTTTAACTCGCTCGTCCACCCTGTCATTGGTCGCTTCCTCCCAGACATCTGACTCTCGGTGTCACGTCACGGAAGTGTCAGCCACTGACAGGCTGGGAAACGGTGACGCAACACATTCTCGTCCTCATCACCTCGATGACAGTACGACGACGTGTAATAACCTCCAACCCAGATCTCCTCGTCGTCCGCACTTCACTGACACCGCGAAGCTTCTTGAGGCACAGGTGGCACTCTTCGAATCAGTCGGATTGGGTAATCAAACCAGCTGTCACCCCTAAGGGAAAAAAATCTTTTTCTTTTTCTTAAGTTGGAGGGATAGGAATTGAGTGGACTTGCGATGCAACTCTTCATTGGCTATTGCGAGGACGTCTTGCGATAAGCGACGAGATCGTTCAGAGAAGAAAGATGTTCACGAACAAGTCGGAAATGAATCGAGTTTGAACTGATAGGAAAGGAGTTTTAGGAGCAGAAAACATCCGATCGGACAGTGAGTGAAAAAGAAGAAGAAATAATTATTGTCCATTTTCTGTCATCCCAGCTGCAGAAAGGTGGTCGGCGGGTTTGGTTGCGAAGCAAAAGGAATGTGGTCCGAATCCAACAATTAAAAACATGGCAGCTGTTTGTGTCTCTGCGGTGAGGTCGTCGCCTTCCTCACAGATCTTCTCTTTGACGTATTATACCTGTCAGTTCTTTCTTCAGACCTCAAAAACAAGTCTCAAGAAGAATTTATTATTTTCGTTTTGTATGCATTTTTTTTTTGATAGAAACAAATAGTTTTAACAAAGTCGACTTAATACTTCAGAATCTAAATAATGACATAAGAAATTTTACAGACTCTTACATCACACTTTTAACTCATAGATCTCTCATAGATCTCTCAGTTTAGAAATCTGTCCAATTCCATTGGTCTATTTGTTTACCTATTCATCTTTCAACCAAACCATCTAATTATCTATCCAAACATTCATCCAACTATCCTGTTATCCAATCATTCACCTAACGATCCTTCCATCTGTTCTTATAACCAGATTTTTTTACATCTAGCCTTTCACCTAGTAACAGTGCACTCAGCCATCATACTCTACTCACCCAGCCATCCCTCATCCATCCAACACTCACCCAACTATCCTATCATCTATCTAACCTTTTACACCATAGTCACTATGTCCCGTACAGCCAACCATCACCTTCATCTAGCCAACCATTCACCCGACCATCTCTTTATATACCCAACCATCCATACTACTACCTTGCCATCTACCCAACCATTCAGCCGACCATCCCTCTATCTAGCCAACCATTTACACTGCTATCATCTTGCCATCTATTCAACCATTCACTCAACCATCAATCTGTCTAGCCAACGATTCAGCCAGCCATTCATACGATATCCTACCATCTACCCAACCATTCACCCGACCATCCCTCTGTCGAATCAACCATTCACATGACTATCCTACCATCTACCCAACCATTCACCCAACTATTTTAGCACCTAGTTAACTATTCACTCAACCATCTCTCTATCAAGCCACTCACTCACCCAACTATCGCCTAACTATTCATTCCTTCATGGATCCAATCATTTCTCCCACTATCCTTTCATTCAGCAACTAATTTATGCATCTATCAAACAACCACCTATCTTAGACTCCATTTCATTTCCCTATCCATCTCTCTAGTTCTCCATTTCACTTAGCAAATCATCTTTCTATCCCCTCATTTCACTTAACAAATCATATCTCTATCCCTTCATTTCACTTAGCAAATCATCTCTATATTCCTCCATTTCTTCAGCGAACACTTATAAAAATTGACCGAAGAACTAATCGTTCAGATTTGAAAATTTCTCTTCTGTTATTTGTGAAACCTTCACCCCCCCCGTCTCTCCCCCATTACTACCACATCTCGATAAAGGTTATCTGAAGAGTCGACGATAATTACACGGATCCATTGAATCGATTTCACTTGCGAGGAATATTATTCTTGCTGTTTATGAAATTCTTTTGTTGCCGCCATTTCGTTACGAAACATCTCCATGTTATTATCAATGGAGAATGACTCTCATTTCCAATAACATCAGATTGTTTCTCATGTTATTATCCGACCATTTTTGCATTCATCCAAATATTAATCTCTGTATCCATCAGCCTATCCATCCATCCTCCGATCTCTGTGTCCATCCACATCTTCATCTCTGTATCATCCATCAGCCTATTTTTACTTCCACCACTCCATTCATCCAGCTATCTCTGTATCCGCCAATCCATCCATCTTCCGATATCTGTGTCCATCCACATCTTCATCTCTGTATCATCCATCAGCCTATTTCTACTTCCACCACTCCATTCATTCAGCTATCTCTGTATCCGCCAATCCATCCATCCTCCGATATCTGTGTCCATCCACATCTTCATCTCTGTATCATCCATCAGCCTATTTCTACTTCCACCACTCCATTCATCCAGCTATCTCTGTATCCGCCAATCCATCCATCCTCCAATATCTGTGTCCATCCACATCTTCATCTCTGTATCATCCATCAGCCTATTTCTACTTCCACCACTCCATTCATTCAGCTATCTCTGTATCCGCCAATCCATCCATCCTCCGATATCTGTGTCCATCCACATCTTCATCTCTGTATCATCCATCAGCCTATTTCTACTTCCACCACTCCATTCATCCAGCTATCTCTGTATCCGCCAATCCATCCATCTTCCGATATCTGTGTCCATCCACATCTTCATCTCTGTATCATCCATCAGCCTATTTCTACTTCCACCACTCCATTCATCCAGCTATCTCTGTATCCGCCAATCCATCCATCCTCCGATATCTGTGTCCATCCACATCTTCATCTGTGTATCATCCATCAGCCTATTTCTACTTCCACCACTCCATTCATTCAGCTATCTCTGTATCCGCCAATCCATCCACCTGTCTCTGTAGACATTATTCCATCCATCCACTCATTTCCGTATACATAGTACATACATTCATTTCTATTTCCATCTATTAATCCATCCGTCTATCTCTGTATCCATCTGTCCATCCATCCACCCACCTATCTCTGTATCCATCTGTCCATCCATCAATTCATCCATCCACTTATCTAAAGTATCCATCATTCTACCTGCCATTTATCTATCTTTTCTCCTAGTAACTCCATCCATTCCTTTATCCATCCTTCCCACGTCCCTTCATCCATCCATCTACATTTCCTGCATTCAGCAAACAACCGATCCACACTTCCATTTATCGCAAACTCCACTTATTACCGGTTCCAATTAATAGCGAAAACAACAACAGCTTATAGATTTAAGCTAAACGGAAGCGTTACGACGACAACGTCAGACAAGAAACGAATCACTGCTCCAGCTATAATTACAACTGGGCAGCAGCAGCAGCAGAAAGCGGCGATTGAACGAGTCCTTCTGCGAAGGTAGTTGCCATGCTTCGGGCATCGTCCCCATCTGTCAAACCTTGTTGTCGGCTGCTGCACTGCGTTGCCAAGGCAACAGCACACGCCGGTATCTGCCATCATCAGGTTCATTAAACATCCAACCAATTCGAAACAGTCAGTGGTCTGCCCAATCGCCATCCCATCAACGAACCGCGATACACCGCGAGCCTTCTCCTTCTCTCTACGCGCACCTCGAAGCAACATAACACTGGGTAATTAAAGATACCGAGTTCCTTTACGTTTGCCCTTCCTTCCCTCCCCGCCTCGTGCTTCTGTGCGCCGGCAAAAGGGAACCAATAGAAAGCAAAGATTAAATTAGAAGCGATATCGTGATTATCTAGCTGTCAGGATGCAGATGGATATCGTGTTGGTGCCATTTACGAATCGGCTTCTGCCAGGAGATCGAGTTGGTGGTGTTCCTAAGACGAAGATGGAGAGAAAGGTAAGAAGGAATAGACAGAAGAGAAGACCAATCTTCATTCTCTAACTTAGGTTTCCAAGTTGAGTTCCCCCCCTCCCCCCAACATCTTTCGTTGGGTGTGACCGTTTTCTCACATTTGCACGCCTCTAAGAGGTCTTTGCCTGGCGATGATGATACTCCAGCATCCTCAGGGGTGGGATAAATATCTAAATTTCCATTCTTCTCTTCGTTAAGACTCACTCACAGAACACAAACGTCTTTTTTTTTTAAGAAAGATAAAGACGAGAATTTGAGATGCTTAACTAGTACTACCAGTCTGCTTCTTGAAGTACTCACATTCTGATGACTATAAGTAACATGTTTCATAAAGTTCATTTTTATGGTACCATAACCACACTACTGAAAATTCTGGTCATGGGGCACTTATCTATGAGCGGCACTTTTTTAATAATAATAATAATACAATGCAATACCAAAAGAGGATAAATAAACAAACTAAAACAAATTGGTCTTTCTGGAAACATCATTCATTTTTTAAAATTTTATTTAACAGAGAAATACTATCAAGTTAGAAGATACCTATTCTCATAAATATAAATATGCATCTGGAATAGTTCAAGATGCATAATTCAACTGCTTTATATTCGATAGAAAAAAATATTTTGGAAAATAAATATCCTAGTTCAATCTGTGATATATTACATTTATGTAATGATTTATATAAAAAAGGAAAAATTATTAAAATTCAGTGGCTACCTAGTCACTGTGGAATTGAAGGAAATGTTTTAGCTGACTCATATGCCAAAGATGCAATCAATTTAACTGACACTGCTGATATTCCTATATATAATATTCAAATTAAAATTTATCTTAAATCATCAGAAGAAATAGAGCTCAACAATTATTTTAAAGTTCAGAGTTCTGTTAAACATCATTTTAGATATCAACTTGATCAAAATATATGTTCATTGCTAAAAATTAAAATGTCTAGAAAGAATTTTTGCAAAATATTAAGATTGAGAATTGGTACTACAAAGTTAAACAGCTACTTGTTACAAGATAAAGAAATCAGATAGTGCAAATTGTATTTACTGTAACTGTGAAGAAACTATTTCACATATTTTATTGAACTGTTCACATTATGACAAAGAAGGTAAAATTTATTATCAGCAATTATCTCAACTAGGAATAAATCAGTTTACAAAATACGTTGAATTTTCCAGTAGATGACGTCAGAAATGCAAGCTACAACTTTCTTATTAACTTCCTGCTCGCGACTTCTTTGTTTAACAGGATATAACCGGATTTCCCCTCAACAATGGGAAAGTTCGACCAATCAGATTTCAGTTTCTATGGTTACAGTAGTTAAATTCAACTTTCTATTCTAACGTTCTGTAACGGAAATTTGTTCCTTCACAGCCTGACTTTGGTAGTGAATACGTGTAATACGTATGCACATACTAAATATATCATTATTACTTAGATATTTATTTTCAAACTTTAAACTATTATTTATTTATTTTATTATTAAGCATAAAACTATTAAAATTTTATAACTATGACACTTCATTCAATAATGACAACTTATATATTTCATATGTATAATATTTAAAATATTATCTTGTTTTTCTTTATACTTTTTGTATTGTTTTTAACTGAACCTGGCGTAGAAGGGCCTGGCCCTAACATCACCATGGTTGTTAGGTGTGTAAATAAATAAATAATAAACAATACAATGAAATCTAAACTTTAGTTTCATATAATAACAAAATAAAATAACACAATTTTAGAAATAAAAATGTAACAACAGTTCCTGTATAAACCAAGGAGTATCGAAATACTCGTCTAAGTTTCAATTTATACTGCTACATTTAAAATTTATGGTTAAATGGCCATGTCACAAGGACACCGATAGCCCAGAGGAGGATTTCTTAAAAATATTCTTTTCGAAAAAAATTAATATCATATTTTTTTAACAAAATAGAAATACCTTTATAATTTCATTAATTTAATTAGACAGTGTAAACATAGAAATAACGCTAGTTGACGTGAATTTTTTTTATGATTTTTTTTATTTGACGTGAATCACACTATTTGACAAAAATTCTTTCTTCGAGCTTTACTCCCCGTAGAATTCGAGTGCTAAGGGAACTGAACCACGGTAATGAGATTGGAAATCTCAGATTAATCTCAGATCAAGCTCCAAATGTGCGGATTGATCTGAGATTCGCCCCCCCCCCCCATTATAACAATTATTCACCAAAAATTCTGACTCCATCGGGATTATTTCTATATACTCTACTACACAAAGGGATGCACAGAGGGATTCCTTATACATTACTGCACAAAAGGGATTCCTTCTATACACTCTACTATACAAAGGGATTCCTTTACATACTCTACTATATAAAAGGGTTTCTTTTACATACTCTACTACACAAAGGGATTCCTTTTACATACTCTACTACATATAGGGATTCCTCTACATACTCTGCTACACAGAGGGATTCCTCTACATACTCTACTGCACAGAGGGATTCTTTATACATTACTACACAAAGGGTTTCCTTCTACGTACTCTACCATACACAGGGATTCCTTATACATTACTACACAAAGGAATTCCTTCTATACACCCTACTATACAAAGTGATTCCTTTTGCATACTCTACTATATAAAAGGGTTTCTTTTACATACTCTACTACACAAAGGGATTCCTTTTACATACTCTACTACATATAGGGATTTCTCTACATACTCTACTACATATAGGGATTCCTCTACATACTCTACTACATATAGGGATTCTTCTACATACTCTACTACACAGATGGATTCCTCTACATACTCTACTGCACAAAGGGATTCCTCTACATACTCTACTGCACAGAGGGATTCTTTATACAGTACTACACAAAGGGTTTCCTTCTACCTACTCTACCAAACACAGGGATTCCTTATACATTACTACACAAAGAGATTCCTTATGCATTACTACACAAAGGGATTCCTTATGCATTACTACACAAAGTGATTCCTTATACATTACTACACAAAGGGTTTCCTTCTACGTACTCTACCAAACACAGGGATTCCTTATACATTACTACACAAAGAGATTCCTTATGCATTACTACACAAAGGGATTCCTTATGCATTACTACACAAAGGGATTCCTTATGCATTTCTACACAAAGGGATTCCTTATACATTACTACACAAAGGGATTCCTTATACATTACTACACAAAGGGTTTCCTTCTACGTACTCTACCAAACACAAGGATTCCTTATACATTACTACACAAAGAGATTCCTTATGCATTACTACACAAAGGGATTCCTTATGCATTACTACACAAAGGAATTCCTTATACATTACTACACAAAGGGATTCCTTCTATGCACTCTACTATACAAAGGGGTTCTTTTTACATACTGTACTACACAGAGGGATTCCTTTCACATACTCTACTACACAAATGGATTCCTTTTATATACTCTACCAATTCAATTTAATTTTTATTCAACATAATATGTATCAATACAAAATTTTATGAAATATACCCAGCTAAAGTAACTGAATACTTGAGCGCTGTTGTATAATTATGACAAAAATATAAATACAAAAAATTAACAAGGCAACAATTGATAATTGAATCAATCAATGATGTAGAAGTCAAAAAATTAGTTTTACGTACAGTTTTCATTCATTGTTTAGTATCCATTCACAAAGAGATTTATTAAATATATATTTAGAAGTAATTTTCTTCATTGTATCTGGAACACTGTTGTATAATTTAGGCCCAATATAGTTTATATTACGGGTAGTAGCTTGCTTTGATATACGTGGTATTTGCAATTTAAATGATGATTCTCTAAGTGGTATATATGTCTGTCGAACCTGAAATAGATGTAAATTGAAATGGACATATTCAATAACTTTTAAAATGTAAAGTTGAGACCCAGTTAGTAACCCAAATTTCTTAAATATAGGGCGAGATTCAGAGAAGCGACCTTTATGATCAATGATTGCAACTATAAAATTTTTGCAGAATCAACAGCCTGTTTAAATTTGCTTTTGCAGTTCCTCCCCAGGCTTTTATTGCATATTGTAGCTGACTATATACACAAGCAGAATATAACATTTTTAAACTTGTTTTATCGAGTAAGAATCTTAGTGTATAAAATTTTGCTATGAATGGTTTTATCTTATCCACAGTATAGTCAGTGTGAAACTTCAATGAAAGGCTTTTAGTATCCATTCAGAAAGAATTTATTAAATAAATATTTAGAAGTAATTTTTTTCATTGTATACACAGGGATTCCATCCATATATTCTACTACACAAAGGGATTCCTTTTACATACTCTACTACACAAAGGGATTCTTTTTACATGCTCTACTACACAAATGGATTCCTTTTACATACTCTACTACACAAAGGGATTCTTTTTACATACTCTACTACACAAAGGGATTCCTTTTACATACTTTACTACACAGAGGGTTTCCTTCTACGTACTCTACCACACACAGGGATTCCTTATACATTACTACACAAATGGATTCTTTATACATTACTACACAAAGGGATTCTTTATACATTACTACACAAAAGGATTCCTTATACATACTCTACTACACAGAGGGATTCCTTATACATACCCTACTACACAAAGGGATTCCTTCTATATACTCTACTACAAAAAAGGGTATTCCTTCTATATACTCTACTACACAGAGGGATTCCTTCTATATACTCTACTACACAAAGGGATTCCTTCTATATACTCTACTACACAAAGGGATTCCTTCTACATACTCTACTACACAGAGGGATTCCTTATACATTACTACACAAAGGGATTCCTTATACATGTATGAAAACTCCCCGCCCTCGATCAACAGGGGATACCGATGGGCTTCGAAAGGCCACCGTCCGTCGGATGAGATGTTAAACCATGGCACTGTGTGTGAGAGCCACGATGCCAAACTGAAAAATTCATTCCCAGTTTGGGGACGGTTTCGATGATGGAAGACTACTGTCTGTCCCCTAACAATTATCCAGTAGATCCATTCCCCTCACCTTCTCTGAGCCGTCGAGATCCTTATGACTTACCATTTCGTCCATTAGGTGCAGAAAAGTGCCACTCAGAGGTAAAACACAACACAACTCTGTATGAAAAGGCCTATAAACGTTAGGAGTATTTTCTAAGATCTTTCTCTGTCCTATATGTTGCAAATCGAAAAAAAATATTTATTTATAACAGAATAAAATTTCTTTCTCCATTAATAAAGAAAGAAAGTGCTGTCTACGATTTCTGACACTCCAATTTCTATCTAGGCCGCGTGAGTGCTACCCGATAAATCTCTACCGCTCCAGATCTCGCTCCACTATTTTCTTTTTAATTCTACCTGAAACGAACAGCGTGAACAAAATCGAAACCTTTGACGCCTGTCTCCTGTTTTAACAGCGACGGCGGCACACTTTTCAGATCTCGAAGAGAGATTATTGTAATCACACATTCACATTCAGGATGTTCATGTCAACGTTAACTTGACATTTGACCTCCCCCCTCCAAAGTGTTTCCTCTGCTCCTGACTTACACTTTACCACCCTCGTCGACTTTCCCAAGAGCTTCAGTCGATTAAGCGCCCAACTCTTCCTTCCGGTCTCTCTCTGTCATCCTCCGATCCCTGCCACCCCCATCCCACTGGGCATCCGAGCTCACAGCCACTCACATATTCAATCCCTCGGCCAGAAAAAAGAACGTGTAATTTCTTCGCCGAAAAAGATCCCGACCCCGCCACCTTCAGCAGGTGCGGTGGCCCCATAGGAAACGACAGCGCCGCTTTCTCACCTTTGTTGCGCAGGAAAACGCCGAAAGGAACAGTTGATAATTGTTGAGGCTCCGTCGCTAAGCAACGCGCGCAACAATGCGAGTCTGAAGTCTATTGTTGTCGCCTTCAGCGCCTGCGTCACGATAACGAGGCTAATTAGAAGTAGGACTCGTATAAGGAATGACATATGGCTTGTCAACGAAGATGATATCACGGCTAACACCTGTTACCTCTTGTAATTAGGTTTCTTTTTTGCCTTTAAGCTTCTTTTCTTCTTTATTGTTTCGTTTTCATGCAGCATGACGTGTGCCTACAGTCGTGACGTCATCTGTTAGCTTAGTTTTATAGGACGTTAATAATGAAGTCAATGTAGGCGTTACTTAATAAGTCAAAGCTTACGAAAAAAGGTTTTTCATTCTCACCAATTTTGTAAATATTTAGCTAATATTAACCGACTTTGAATCGTATAAAAAAAATAAATACCCCCTCAAGCAGCTGCTTGCCACAGAGGTCTGACAGGAGCCTGTCAGTTTATATACCATAGTTGAAGGTCTGAGAGGATGGCAGGATCTCAGCAAAAAAACGACACAAACAGCCATGCCTTAACCCGGGGCTCGAACCCAGGTCCCTTAGATCAGTAGCCAAGCGTGCTAACCACTCGGCCATGGGACTCGTATAGGTATCAAAAAAAATTTTTATTTATCCTTGGATTGGGATTTTATATTTCTGAGAAGCCCTTTTTTTGCACACGATTGACTAAATGGTGATGTCACAAGAACCCCAAAGGTTCACAGCTGTAAGGGGAAGCAGACCCACTGGACAGCTGTTAGGAGACAGATGGAAGTCTCCGGTCATGGCCATCCAGCGTGTTCTTTAACGTGCACAAGGTATGGCTCTCCCGCACACGAGACGACGCCCCTACCCCAGGTCTTCAGTTACAAAATAAAAAATAAATTAAGCCCCCCAGCAAGCAGTTACTTACCACAATGTTCTGACAAGAGACTCCCAGTATCACCGTGAGACCTCAACATGAAGACAACAAAAAGAAACACCCCTCAGCCGAGACTCGAACCCGGATCTCTTGGTGAGCAACGCTAACCAGTGGGACGGCCCTTCACTTACATATAAAGAATAATAAACAGACTAAAAGCAAATTAAGAGACACAGAAATTCAACTGTTATATTTTAATCATATGAATTTTTTTCACATTGTGAGAATTCCGCGGGGGCTTCTCACCCCCTTCCCCCCTGCAGAAAATAGTTCCAGCAAAGTGTAGCCCGTGCTTTGAAAACGAGGCTGATTGTTTGTGTGAACTACGCACCGGGTATGTAGTCTTGTCAATTCCCTAGTTAGCCAAGGTTAGCAGCAAAACTTCGTCCCATCGTGGACTCCTCCTGGTCCATAGCTGTTGTGACAGCTGTAGTGATGGATTACATTCTCACCCTCGTAGTAACCTCCTCCGCCGTCCCTCCCTCCCTCTCACCATCCCTCCCTTTCAACCGTGGTCTGCTTTTCCTCCATCTCTCGTCGCTCGCTGTCCTTCACGCGTTTCGTCTGCATCTGTGTTCACGTGACACAGTACCGGAGGAATGTTCAGCAATCGAGGATCCGAAACTTTCTTCGCGGAAATCTCTTCGCAAATCGATCGTCAGTTTTTCTGCTCTTTTTTTTTTCCTCAGAAAAATAAAATACATTTATCGATATCGTTTAGGGAGCAAGAGATGAGAAAAGTCACAGACAATTCCATGACCTCGAAATTCGAATCCGATCTACTGACGCTTTGCATTGGGTATTGATTCGGAACCCAGGTCCCTTTGATCAGTAGAAAAGCACGCTAACCCCTAAGACACTGGAGGCTTTCTTGTGTTGTCTTTCTACTGAGATCTCGCCTTTCTCGTAGATTTTTTATATAGCGCATTGAACTGACAGTCTCAGACCTCTGTGGAAAACAGTTGTTTGAGGGTTTAGTTAGTGATTGGCTACTGAACAAAGGCAACAGGGTTCGATCCACGGATCAGATATGGATGTTTGTTTTCTGTTTGCCTTTCTGCTGAGACCTCGACTTCCTCCCACAGCTCATCACAGAACACGCTGGATGGCCTTGACGGAGGTTACAATCTGTCTCCTAACAGCTGTCTAGTGGATCCCCTTCTCCCAACCTACTCTGAGCATTTAGGGTCTCTGTGACTTGGCCATTTAGCCCACTACGTGCAAAAAAGTGCCACTCAGAAATAAAACAACAACCCATTCTTCTCTAGGTTGGAAGTAAACAGCAACCACTTTGGAAAGGCCGAGGTCCGCTGAGGAGCCATTGGATAGGACGGAACACCAACCACAAAACACACCATGATTTACCTCTCAGCGGATAGTTGTACACAATGGGTTAAATGGCCAGGTCACAAGGACCCCAAGAGTACAGAGAACGTGGGGGAAGGAAACCCACTGGACAGTAGACAGACCATAGCCTCTCATCAAGGCCATCCAGCATGTTCTTTAACGTGCTCATGATATGGCTCTGCCACACATGACCTTTCCAAACCCACAAGTGTCCTCTACTGACCGTGGGCAGGGTGGGGAGTTTTGCGGAGAAGAATCTCAACACTGGCCCAGCTGGAAGCCGAACCAGGGAACTGCAGATTATGAGTCTGGCCTAACGATTGAGCCCGGCTCTTGAGTAAAGTCTTAAATGCTACGCACCAATTTTAGAATACGTTTGCATTTATTGAAGAGTTTGTTATGAATGTGTTTTTATTGTAAAAAAAAAATAAATAAATAAATACCCCCTCAAGCAGCTGCTTGCCACAGAGGTCTGACAGGAGCCTGTCAGTTTATATGCCACAGTAGAAGGTCTGAGAGGATGACAGGACTTCAGCAGAACAATTTTTTATAATTTTTTTATTTACTTTCATCAAAAAATGCCAGTTTGGAGCTAGGATGAGAAAAAAAATTCGATTAACCACATTTGCATTTATAATGTTTGCATTTCATTTCATATACAGATCAGATACTTAAAAATAACTTTAAATTTCTCTTTACAGGGAGGGAGGATGGAAAGCATCACCGAGGCGTGGGTCTGCTGCTCAGCAGACATGCTAGTGATGCTCTTCTAGGATATGAGTGCATTAATGAAAGGTTTCTTACAGCAAAATTTCAGACAAGCATTAAAGACTTGAATGTTATCTGCTGTTATGCCCCCACTGAGGATGCCGATGAGGATGAGAAGGATAGGTTTTACGGACAACTTCAGGATATTTTGAATTCTGTCAAGAAAGGAGATATTACCCTTGTTCTAGGTGACTTCAATGCCAAAGTTGGTACTGACTCTGACCTTTGGGGAGGAGTAATAGGCCCTTTTGGTATTGGTAGCTGCAATGGCAATGGGCAACGTCTCCTACAGGTAAGTAAACTCAATGGATTCAGAATAACTAACACTTATTACAAACACCGTGACATACATAAGTACACATGGGTTTCACCTGATGGGCTGCATAAGAATATGATTGATTACATATTAATTAACAGCAAATGGGCTAGTTCTGTTAGGAATACCAGGGCATATAGGGGAGCAGAAATTGGATCTGACCATTACCTTGTTAAAAGTGTGTTGCAACTTAAAAAGTGTTGTGCTAAAGTTAAAAAATTTACCTTTAATACTGAAGCTCTGAAAGAACCAGTTATAGCTAAGCTTACCATGATAGGTTACTTAGTCATTATGACAGTCATGGTTTGCTTACTACTGAAGTTGAGGAAGAATGGGGCCGTTTCAAACAGGCTTTTTTGGAAACTAACAGTACTCTTTTAGGAAAAAAGGAGCAGAGGAGACAGAATTATTTGAGTGATATAGCCCTTGAGCTTATTTCAGAAAGAAGGAACTGCAGGAATGTCTTTAATCAGTACCCTACTAGTCCTAATAGAAAGCATTACAGAGAACTTAATAAACGTGTAAAAGATCAGTTAGCTGCTGATAAGAATCTTCGGCTTGATGGTTTGGCTGACAAAGCCGAGGAAGCAGTTAGACAGCACAACAGCAGAGAGCTGTACCAGATAGTTAATGTTCTGTGTGGTAGAAAACGGACAGGCATACAAGGATTGAAGGATAAACAAGGTAAGGTTATAGAAGGGGAGGATTCTGTCATGGCTAGGTGGGCTGAGCATTTCAGTGATGTTCTAAACAATGTAGTTAGTTCTACTCCGATTGTTTGCAATGATGATAGATGCATTGGTGACTTTAATGTTGGCCCTATAACACAATCTGAAATTATTTTGGCTGTTTCTAAACTTTAACTACATAAATCCCCAGGGGTAGATGAAATTACTACGGAAATGCTTAGAGCTGGGAATGTTTCGGTTACCACATAAACGACAGAAATTTTGAATATTTTTTATGATAAAGGCATGGTCCCTAAGGATTTTACCAGAGCTATTGTTATCCCTATTTTCAAAAAAGGTGATCGCAGTTCTTGTGATAACTACAGGGGTATCAGCCTACTCTCTGTTCCAGGTAAAGTTCTTTCCATGATTGTGCTTAATAGAATTAAGAATCTGGTTGACAGTCAATTGCGTGATGAGCAATGTGGATTCAGAAGTGGTAGGGGATGTGTGGATCAGATATTTTCACTTAGGCAGATTCTTGAGAAATGTTGAGAGTTTCAGAAACCTTAGGTTGCTAGCTTTGTTGATTTCAAAAAGGCTTTCGACTCTGTTGATCGTCATAATTTGTGGTTGATTGTGAGATCATATGGTATACCAGACAAGTTAGTTAACATAATGAAAGCTCTCTATAATAACACCGAGTCGTGTGTGAGTGTTGGTAAGGCTTGTAGCAATTGGTTTAGCATTACTTCTGGTGTTCGACAAGGGTACAATTTGTCTCCTTTTCTCTTTAGCTTGGTTATTGATTATGTTATGCAAAATTCACTTCAAGGGAAAGATTTTGGCCTTAAATGTACTGGAGATACGAAAATTTCTGATTTAGATTATGCTGATGATTTAGCCCTTTTGGCAAACGATGTTGATGAGATGGACTCTTTCATTCGAGCTGTTGATGAAACTGGTAGTAGAGTAGGTTTGGTTATAAACAGAGGGAAAACTAAAGTGATGAAAATTGGTCAGGCAGGCTGTGATTCAGTTAATCTGAATGGTTGCAGTCTTGAGCAGGTGTCACAGTTTAATTATCTTGGGAGCTATGTAACAGATTCTGGTGATATGCGACATGAGATTAACAGACGAATACGGATTGCTGCCGGGACTTTTAAGAATCTATGGAGATTGTGGAGAAATAGGCGTATACACCTAAAGACTAAAATCAGACTGTATAATAGTTTGGTTCTTTCTAGGGTTAGTTATGGTAGTGAAACTTGGACACTTTGTAAACAAGATAACAGGAAACTAGATGCTTTTGATTCCAGATGCTTACGCAGTATCTTGGGCATTAGGTGGTTCAACTTTGTAACTAATGATGAGGTTAGGCAAAGGAGTTTGCAACCGCTTTTAAGCAGCATATTGTGCAGAGAGAGACTCCGCTGGTTTGGCCATGTTGCCCGTATGGATAATTATAGATTGGCGAATAGGGTTATGAACAGTGTGCCTAGAGGCTTCAGAAGGAGGGGGAGACCTAGGATGCGGTGGGCAGACAATGTCAAACAGGATCTTGTTAGAATTGCTGTGCAGTGGCTGGATGCAGCAGATGTAGCTCAGGACAGATATGCTTGGAGAATTAAACTGCACGGTCTGGTTGGACCTCCGCAGCCCGTGGCTGCTTGAGGATGATGATGATATCTTGCAATATATATGAATATTAACTGAGAATTAATAAACTGATTAATAAAGAAATATATTTTTAAATAAATATTTAATTGTAAAAACTGTCAAACTTTGTTAACATTTGTTACACCACCAATTTTATCAGACATGTGTATCCTCGAACGAAACGGTTTCTAAAAATCATATAAATCTTCCGTTAGCTATAAAAAAAAAAATTTTTAAGAGGTCTCTCCACTACTTTCTTCAAACTCATTTTAACCTCTCAGAGAACTTATCAATAGACAAAATGGCACTGAAACAGACGCCAATATATCAACGACAAAATTCACTTTGACAGCTTCCTGATTAACAAATGCTATAAATTTTGTGTATTCTCTTTAAAAAACAAAACCCTGAATAAAAACCAACACAAATGTATTTATTTATTTATTGGATCTGTTTTTAAAAACTTTGCCCTTTCTGATTTCTTCCTCCTCAACCTATGTCGTAATTTTCTCAGTGGTCCCTACCACGAAAGTCAAGAAAGGAAGGGGGGGAGAGCAGGTTAGGGTTTGGAGGGAGGATCTTCGGCTTTTTCTACTTCACGGCTGGAAATCGGCGTGATATTGGCCGGTAGGTGGCGCAGTCCGGCAACAATGGCTCCCCGTCGCTCCTGAGCGCGACTTGATGGATGAGGACAAGATCCAGACGAAAGCCTTCTTGAAAAATTTCACCTCTGACCCCAAGGCGGCGGAGGTGATTCGAAAGGCGCGGTTTCTGCGATGGAGTCCGTCAGTTCGTGGCTTCTTAGTGGCCGTAAATTTGTCTATTTATGTTCGGTGTTTGTGTAATGGACGACCGCAGCACAGGGAATGTCTTGTAACTCTTCGACTTTTTTTTACATGTTGTACGTTTAGTGTCGCATCTGATTAACTGATGGATACTTCCTAAGCAGAGATCACTTTAATACGCATCGCTACAACAACGCAAAGACTGTTTTACGAATTGTTATTGTTTTTAGGGTATTCATGCACTAAATCGGATTGTTTTACCTCTGAGCGCACTTTTGTGGATACCATGGGGATAAATCTGGGGTCTAGAGCATTTGGAAAAAGAATTTTTGCATTTTATTTTAAGAAACAAATTAAACAAAGACACCTTTAACATATGCGTGATCAAAATATACTTACTGATGGTGATGCGATGCTCCAATACGTCGCTGCAAGAAGTGAGGAACCTGAAAAAGGTTAAAATCGGCAGGGCTAAACGGTCAGGTCAAAAATTCCCTAAAAGCTCAGAACTGGGTAGGCGACCAGAATCCACTAGCCTAGTGCTAAGTGGGGCAGGAGTGGCTCAGTTGGTAGTGTTCCAGCTCGCAATCTGTAATTCCCAGGTTCGAGTCCCAAATATGCCATAGTTGAGATTTATTTCCCCAAAACTCCCTGCCCTGTCCTCAGTCGGTAAAGGTACACCGATGGGCCTGGAAAGGCCCCCGTCCATCGGATTGGACATTAAGCGTAGCCCCATGTGCAGGAGAGCTATACCCTATACACGTTAAAGAACACGCTGGATGGCCTTGACGGGAGGCTACCATCTGTCTCCCAACAGCTATCCAGTGGGTTCCCTTTCCCATTGAGATTCTTGTGACCTGGCCATTTATCCCATTGTGTGCAAAAAAAGTGCCATCCAGAGGTAAAACTAACCCAACCCTAGAATTAAGAGATAGATGGAAGGTTTCCATGAAGGCCATCCAACGTGTTCCTTAATGCGCCTGTGTGCACGAGGGCCTTTCCATTTGACAGACAGCTGCCTTTCCAAGCACATTAGTCGATGTCCTGTTTCTCATCAAGGAAATCTAAAAGGAAGATCAAGGATTGGCGGAAGATCAAGGAAGATCAAGGATTGGCGGAAGATCAAGGGAGATCAAGGATTGGCGGAGAAAATTTCAATGCCAGCAGAGTCGGGACTCGAATCTGGGAACGCATGATTACGAGTCTATCGAGCTACCGACTGGGCCAATTCCGACCCAAAAGAGAGATTTCTCTCGCTTGTATCACTGCCCCAAAAAATATATTCTGACTCTACATAAGATTGACTCGCATAAGTACTACAAGGCGTACTTATGCGACACGCTCCCTGAAATTGGGTTACGTGGGACTTTATGGCCAGGGTGTGATCGAAAGGGATTGCGTTGTGTAGCCTTATACTGCCCGCCAAGAAATTATGGAATATATATTATAATATTATAAAGCCCAAATGAAGATCAGGTAAACTGTGGATATTGTGGCTAAAGGTTGGGTTGGGTTGTTTTACCTCTGAGCGGCACTTTTTTGCACACCATGGGCTAAATGGCCAGGTCACAAGGACCCAGAAGGCTCAGAGAAGGTTGGGGGAGGGAACCCACTGGAACAGCTGTTGGGAGACAGATGGTAGCCTTCCGTCAAGGCCATCCAGCGTGTTCTTTAACGTGCACAGGGTATGGCTCTCCCGCATACGGGGCCACGGCTTAACGTCCCATCCGCCGAACGGCGGCCTTTCCAAGCCCATCGGTGTCCCCTACTGACCGTGGGCAGGGCGGGAAATTTTGCGGAGATAAATCTCAACGCTGACCCAGCTGGGACTCGAACCTGGGAACTGCAGATTACGAGCCTGGCGCGCTACCGACTGAGCCACCCCCGCCCCCGTGGCTAAAGGTCCCCTTTTCCCACACACAATTAAAAGACCAGTTAAGCTAGGTATCAATGATGAAATAGAAGAAGTTTCCTCTTAAAAAGTAAATATTAAATTCTAAAAATGATGCTTTTCACTTGATTGACAGCCAATTAGACTTGAGCGCACCAGCTAACTTAGGGCAGCAAAAGTTGACTGTCTTTCATATAGGATAGGGACACCTGCCTGAACCTCTTTTTCCCCCAGGGCCTTTCTCCTATCAGCAATCTAATCGCTTCTCCCATTTTGTTTCGGATAGCAGTTCACTTAGCTCTGCAAAACCTTTCACTGAACAAATAAAAATTCACTCTAAAATCGCCACTTAAGTCTGCCAAGTTTAAAAATTAATGATGATAATTTATTTATGGTTTCAAACACAAGGTGTTAAGCTCCAAACTAAAAGCAACAATTATTCAAATGTAAAGACTGTTAACAGTTGTCATCCTGTAGACCATTGGTTCTCAACCTATTATGCTTCACGTACCCCCTGGAAATGTGTATGTAACTCGTGTCAGGTTTCGAAGCAATACTGGATATAATTTTGTCATTGCATGTATATATTTGTATTTGACCTTGTATTTGTAATCCTTTTGTGAAACTGTTTCCTTCCCACCACTGACTAAAGCTGTTTATGGCTAGTATATCTTGTGTAATCAGCAAGACAAGTTTATGGTACCTGATCGTCAGTGATCGGCCCCCCCCTTTCCAGCCCAGCTCGATTGATCAAGGAGCACGATGCCAAATGACCGTCCCGTGGGACCAGGAGGTCAACGCCGGACGGCGTAGGGCCCGTAGAAGGTCAAGACAGTTCTGAACGAGAAGCTGGCTGGAGCTGACGTGTAGAGTGGCTCGTTGAATAGATATTCACGAAGTGAGATGTTTTCCTCTGTAGGTGCGTAAAATCGCAGTCTGTTAGGCAATCTGAATATGATTGTAGCCAACTTAGCCAGTAGCCGACGTCAGTGAGCGGGGAGACTCTGTATATATTTTCCATAATAAACTTTTTGTTATTGTTTCAAACTTGGAGTTAGTTATCTTGCTGCAATTCTCAAATGTTGAAAGCCCAATACAGAACAAACCAAAATTTTACGTCTTTACCTGCGGGCGCCGAGAATCAGTTATATTCTTACCAACCCCAACTGGCGTACCCCTTGTATAGATAGATAAAACTATGTTATAGTATAACAATGGGAATAAAATAAAACATATATATCAGTGGTTCTCAACCTTTTATGCTTCACGTACCCCCTGGAAATGTGTATGTAACTGGCGTACCCCTTGTATAGATAGATAAAACTATAGTTATAGTATAACAATGGGAATAAAATAAAACATATATATCAGTGGTTCTCAACCTTTTATGCTTCACGTACCCCCTGGAAATGTGTATGTAACTGGCGTACCCCTTGTATAGATAGATAAAACTATAGTTATAGTATAACAATGGGAATAAAATAAAACATATATATCAGTGGTTCTCAACCTTTTATGCTTCACGTACCCCCTGGAAATGTGTATGTAACTGGCGTACCCCTTGTATAGATAGATAAAACTATAGTTATAGTATAACAATGGGAATAAAATAAAACATATATATCAGTGGTTCTCAACCTTTTATGCTTCACGTACCCCCTAGAAATGTGTATGTAACTGGCGTACCCCTTGTATAGATAGATAAAACTATAGTTATAGTATAACAATGGGAATAAAATAAAACATATATATCAGTGGTTCTCAACCTTTTATGCTTCACGCACCCCCTGGAAATGTGTATGTAACTGGCGTACCCCTTGTATTGATAGATAAAACTATAGTTATAGTATAACAATGGGAATAAAATAAAACATATATATCAGTGGTTCTCAACCTTTTATGCTTCACGTACCCCCTGGAAATGTGTATGTAACTGGCGTACCCCTTGTATAGATAGATAAAACTATAGTTATAGTATAACAATGGGAATAAAATAAAACATATATATATCAGTGGTTCTCAACCTTTTATGCTTCACGTACCCCCTGGAAATGTGTATGTAACTGGCGTACCCCTTGTATAGATAGATAAAACTATAGTTATAGTATAACAATGGGAATAAAATAAAACATATATATCAGTGATTCTCAACCTTTTATGCTTCACGTACCCCCTGGAAATGTGTATGTAACTGGCGTACCCCTTGTATAGATAGATAAAACTATAGTTATAGTATAACAATGGGAATAAAATAAAACATATATATCAGTGGTTCTCAAACTTTTATGCTTAACGTACCCCCTGGAAATGTGTATGTAACTGGCGTACCCCTTGTACAGATAGATAAAACTATAGTTATAGTATAACAATGGGAATAAAATAAAACATATATATCAGTGGTTCTCAACCTTTTATGCTTCACGTACTCCCTGGAAATCTGTATGTAACTGGCGTACCCCTTGTACAGATAGATAAAACTATAGTTATAGCATAACAATGGAAATAAAATAAAACATATATATCAGTGGTTCTCAACCTTTTATGCTTCACGTACCCCCTGGAAATGTGTATGTAACTGGCGTACCCCTTGTATAGATAGATAAAACTATAGTTATAGTATAACAATGGGAATAAAATAAAACATATATATCAGTGGTTCTCAACCTTTTATGCTTCATGTACCCCCTGGAAATGTGTACCCCTTGTACATATAGATAAAACTATAGTTATAGCATAACAATGGAAATAAAATAAAACATATATATCAGTGGTTCTCAACCTTTTATGCTTCACGTACCCCCTGGAAATGTGTATGTACCTGGCGTACCCCTTGTATAGATAGATAAAACTATAGTTATAGTATAACAATGGGAATAAAATAAAACATATATATCAGTGGTTCTCAACCTTTTTTGCTTCACGTACTCCCTGGAAATCTGTATGTAACTGGCGTACCCCTTGTACAGATAGATAAAACTATAGTTATAGCATAACAATGGAAATAAAATAAAACATATATATCAGTGGTTCTCAACCTTTTATGCTTCACGTACCCCCTGGAAATGTGTATGTACCTGGCGTACCCCTTGTATAGATAGATAAAACTATAGTTATAGTATAACAATGGGAATAAAATAAAACATATATATCAGTGGTTCTCAACCTTTTATGCTTCACGTACCCCCTGGAAATGTGTATGTAACTGGCGTACCCCTTGTATAGATAGATAAAACTATAGTTATAGTATAACAATGGGAATAAAATAAAACATATATATCAGTGATTCTCAACCTTTTATGCTTCACGTACCCCCTGGAAATGTGTATGTAACTGGCGTACCCCTTGTATAGATAGATAAAACTATAGTTATAGTATAACAATGGGAATAAAATTAAACATATATATCAGTGATTCTCAACCTTTTATGCTTCACGTACCCCCTGGAAATGTGTATATAACTTGCGTACCCCTTGTATAGAGAGATAAAACTATAGTTATAGTATAACAATGGGAATAAAATAAAACTTATATATCAATGGTTCTTAACCTTTTATGCTTCACGTACTCCCTGGAAATCTGTATGTAACTGGCGTACCCCTTGTACAGATAGATAAAACTATAGTTATAGCATAACAATGGAAATAAAATAAAACATATATATCAGTGGTTCTCAACCTTTTATGCTTCACGTACCCCCTGGAAATGTGTATGTAACTGGCGTACCCCTTGTATAGATAGATAAAACTATAGTTATAGTATAACAATGGGAATAAAATAAAACATATATATCAGTGGTTCTCAACCTTTTATGCTTCACGTACCCCCTGGAAATGTATATGTAACTGGCGTACCCCTTGTACAGATATATAAAACTATAGTTATAGCATAACAATGGAAATAAAATAAAACATATATATCAGTGGTTCTCAACCTTTTATGCTTCACGTACCCCCTGGAAATGTGTATGTAACTGGCGTACCCCTTGTATAGATAGATAAAACTATAGTTATAGTATAACAATGGGAATAAAATTAAACATATATATCAGTGATTCTCAACCTTTTATGCTTCACGTACCCCCTGGAAATGTGTATATAACTTGCGTACCCCTTGTATAGAGAGATAAAACTATAGTTATAGTATAACAATGGGAATAAAATAAAACTTATATATCAGTGGTTCTTAACCTTTTATGCTTCACGTACTCCCTGGAAATCTGTATGTAACTGGCGTACCCCTTGTACAGATAGATAAAACTATAGTTATAGCATAACAATGGAAATAAAATAAAACATATATATCAGTGGTTCTCAACCTTTTATGCTTCACGTACCCCCTGGAAATGTGTATGTAACTGGCGTACCCCTTGTATAGATAGATAAAACTATAGTTATAGTATAACAATGGGAATAAAATAAAACATATATATCAGTGGTTCTCAACCTTTTATGCTTCACGTACCCCCTGGAAATGTGTATATAACTTGCGTACCCCTTGTATAGAGAGATAAAACTATAGTTATAGTATAACAATGGGAATAAAATAAAACTTATATATCAGTGGTTCTTAACCTTTTATGCTTCACGTACTCCCTGGAAATCTGTATGTAACTGGCGTACCCCTTGTACAGATAGATAAAACTATAGTTATAGCATAACAATGGAAATAAAATAAAACATATATATCAGTGGTTCTCAACCTTTTATGCTTCACGTACCCCCTGGAAATGTGTATGTAACTGGCGTACCCCTTGTATATAGATAGATAAAACCATAGTTGTAGTATAACAATGGGAATAAAATAAAACATATGTATATATATACACAAACATTAAATTTTGTATTCATAAATTTCATACATCGATAAACACAAAAAATGACATAAACAATTTAACAAATCTTATAAAATTATAAACATTTTACTGGGTAATCAGTGAAATGGTTGCGCTTGTTTACGCTTGCACAGTTCATCAATGGCTGGGGTTATCTTGCTAACGTAGAGTCGCAAGTCATCTTCAAAATCCAGCTTGTTCCTAACTTATCCTTTAAAACAGTTAAAGATGAAAAACCAGTAGCAGTGTTGCCAACTTAGCGACTTTTGAGCTCTCACGGCGTACCCCAAAAAATTTTACTGCGTACCCTACATTGAGAACTTTTACTGTAGACAATTGATGATCCCCTAAACAGCCGAAGAGAAATAGACTCTTACTTCTAAAAATGTTCCTTGCTGAAGGCAATTTCTCTAGTCACATATAACTAATAATCCTAATCAATCTTAACTCTTACTTATCTAACATTATATCCAGGTATAATAGGGAGAGCAAGGCATTAGAGATTGGAATTTGGTCTTTGCTGACTACATCCACTTTTCACTGCGTTTGAATTACTATGAAAGGCCTTCATCTGATATCTGAGCAACTGTACCTCTACCGTAGTACTTTTCCTACTGATGGAGCTGGCAGTGCTTGAACTTCGAGGTTTTCCTAATTGTTTGCTATGTGTTGAATCTGCATGGGAGTTCAAAAGCATTCTAAGAAGGCATCCAGCTTTCCAACACGTTCCCTCCAAACAGGCAATGGCACTATGAAAAACGGGGCTGGCGAAAAGCTACTGTTAGCTTCGAAATGGCGGCACTAATCTATCCTTCATTCTGCTCCACGAGGGGGAGGGAGGAGGGATTCTCGGTAAGTGCGAGCGAGTTAGGGAGCTAAGTCCCAGCAGATCCTGTGGTATGCTGAAAGTTCCACGTTTCTAATATTTTCCAACCATAAAAACAAATATCCCCTCAAGCAGCTGCTTGCCGCAGAGGTCTGACAGGAGCTTGTCAGTTTAATACGTCATAGAGGAAGATGGTACACCCTCAGCAGAAAGACAATACAAACATCCATGCTTTACCACGGCTTTACCCGGGTCTCGAACCCATATCCCTTTGATCAGCAGCCAAGCGCGCTAATTACTCGGCCACGGGACAGGCTTTCAACCATAAACGGTAATTAATACGTGATCATGTGCTTTGATTTCCCAAAGTCCGTAAGTAACGTCTCTTTACAAAATGCGATTAAACAGTTCCAGAGGCTGAAAGGACCTGCCCTAACGACGGGAGGAAATGCTGCTTTGGTGAATTAATTATTTTGTTTGCCGCCCCCCCCCCCCTCCCCAACAGCTCGGTCCCAACCTCCTCAAACTTCCTGACTAAACCAGCTCTATGCCGATCTCTCAACTTCTCTCCTCTGCACTTTGACCTTCTGCTCCTTCCAAGACAAGCAAGCATGCTCGACTGACGGCGATGTGAGTATATCTCGCGCGTGATGTCACTTGTTTGTCCAATCTCGATTTAATCTCGATTTAATCTCGATTTTCAACAACATTCGCTTAAAGAGAAGCTTTTAAGAAAGAGAAGCATTTAAAGAGTTAATGGAAGTTGGAATATTTCACAACAATAAAGCATCTAAGAATTTACCTCAGAAATTAATCTCAATCTTAATTATAAGTATTGTTTCACACCATTTAATAAAATAAATGCACATTTGAGAAGTTTGTCTTATTATTAGTTCAACATTAGACAATTATGAATGATTTTTATAAAACGATTAATTAAAATATTCAATGTTCCATAACTCTTTAAATGAAATAAAATTAAATAAAACTCTTCAAGTAGCTGCTTGCTACAGAGGTCTGACAGGAGCCTGTACAGACGAATATTGCTGAAAATCGAGATTCAAATAGATTTGATAATGATGATTAATATAACTGATCATCATTATCAAATCGTCGTATTTTTCCATTCAATGGATATTTTAGAAGTTATATAACTTCGAAGTTAGATTCCCATCGAAATAACATGGAAATTCTCTAATATGTATTTTGATCGGGCAGTGTACAGTCGCTCAAAAAAGTATCCGAACACTATGGTTGATTACAGAATTCAGAAAAAAATATCTGGCAACGATTTTTTTAGAAATTAGTGATCTGGCAACCTTCGTGTCATAGTGTTCGGATACTTTTTTGAGCGACTGTACAGATAGATGTGACAGTGTCATTTCGTTTGCCAAAGTCATCACCACGTGACCAACGAAACAAGAATTGCGAGTTGATTTCTTCCAATACCCTCGCCCTAAACAAAACTAAAAAAGGGGGAAGTTTGAAGCGGCCACCTTCAACACTTAATGGTGGGGTTTGGGAAGCAAACACGACGCTAATGAAATTTAATAAGGGGTCATTAATTTCTGGAACAAGATATCCTCTAGCAGCGATGAATGCTTTACCCTATAATCAACCAATCATGATACAGCTCGTAATAACAGTTATCGGGGCTGTTCTGGCGGCGTTAAATTGCCAGTTTGGCTATGCTGCTAACCACAGGGAGGGTGGGAACTCACGTGCCAGTGGAGACGGAGGAGACAAGGTGCCGAGAGCGAAAGAGGTGGAGAGCTTTCCACAGGTAGCAATCTGATTAGTTCAGGCCACTCCTTTTCCCTTCCTACACTCTCGCTTCGTCATCACTTCAGACGATGAGAGACCAACGCGTTTTGCAGAGGATGATTAGAAGATAAAAATTTCGGCGCCTTGTCAGTTCGTCATGCTGGACAGCATTCATTTTCGTACCATTTTTTTTTCTCTCTCTCTGTCTAGTGCTGTTCGGTCGACAGTTCCAAAGTCAAAAGAAACTTTTCATTTCTCAGGTCCCTTGATTCTGGCCTTTCAGCAGATCATATGACCAATTCGATGCGCGAAGATGGATCAGTCGACAGCGTGGGTCGGGCACGTTTATCTGAGGATCGACTCTAGGCAGTAATGGAATTTCAAATTTTTTGTTATTATTTTCGTTATTGGTTCATCTCTGATTTCTTCACTTGCTATCTAAAGACTGACAGTCGAAAAATGTTAAGGTTCCGCTACGTCAACAGTGGCCAGATGCAGTAGATGTAGCTCAGGATAGACTTGCTTGGAGAACTAAATTGCACGGTCGGTTGGACCTCCGTAGCCCATGGCTGCTTGAGGTTGATGATGATGATGATGATGACGTCAAAGTCTCTTCATCTGCATCAGACTGCTCTCCAGCGGATCAAAGATGCACTGGATGGGCACAGTCATTGTTTCTCATCTACATGAATATGCCTGTGCACTGGATCAAATAATACACTAGATGGTTCAGATCCTAGATCCCCATCTGTACAGTCGCTCAAAAAAAAGTATCCGAATACTATGGTTGATTACAGAATTCAGGAAAAAAACCTGGCAACGATTTTTTTTAGAAATGAGTGATCGGTCACTTCGTGTCACGTGACAAGAAGGTTGACAGATCACTCATTTCTAAAAAAAGTTGCCAGATATTTTTTCTGAATTCTGTAATCAACCATAGTGTTCGGATACTTTTTTGAGAGACTGTACATCGGTTACAAAGGCATAGAATATCGCAATCTGCAGTTCCCAGGTTCGAGTAAGAACTGTGTCAGCGATGAGATTTATCTCCGCTAGCTCTCCCTCCCTCCCCTGCCCACCTCCCTCAATCAGAAAGGGGACACCTATGTGCTTATAAATGCCGCCTTCCATCAGATAAGACGTAAAGGTGTAGCCCCGTGTGCGGGAGAGCCATACCCTGTGTAGTTAAAGAACTCGCTGGATAGCCTTAACGAGAGGACACGATCTGTCTCCTAACAGCTGTCCAGAGGTCCTTCTGACCAGGACACAAAATATTTCCACTCAGGGGTAAAACGGCACAACAGCAGAATCTTGCATTTCCAAAAGAAAACAAACGACATAGAGCAAACTTTCTCTTAAACAGTTACGTCATTATGTTTCCAAGATTAAGCTGAGCTTTTCCTTCCCCACTACCCCCCTCCCGCGCCAAAGCTTCTCGAAAATTAATAACCTCTCCTCTTCACTATAAACCTGTGCGCGTGATGATAAAATGAAAGAAATCATCTTCTTCATCCGTTTCGTCTCGGCTGAATTTCGTTTTAAAAAAAAAATCCCCTAATTATCGTCATTTACAGCCTCCGCGGCTGAGTCTCCGTTTCACCTTGCAGAAGTAAAAGAAAACCCCAAACAACACAACAACACGAGGAAGACACGAAAACGAGGAATTAATTTAAATGCCGTTCTCTTCTCTCTCTCTTGTTACCCGTAAAAGCGTTTCGTCTTTCTGTTACGTTTCCACCGAAAACAAATTACACTCGCGCCGTTTCTAGATCGAATGGCTCTCTCGTACATTCTTAAACGAGTGTCCCTTTCTGCTAATTACAAATTCTTCTCACGCGAGTAATTCGACGAGCAGCGCGTGTTCGCACGAACATATTCGCGCGCGCATAACTGAGGAACCATCTCTTGCCCCATCTGTCTTTTTCTCTTCTCTACCCCCCTTACTTCCCCCACTCTCTCTTATGTGCTACGAAGTACCATCCATTTCTACAAGGGGGGAGAGAGAAAGGTGTATGATCTGCAGGGGAGGGAGATGAGTTGGAGGAAGTAGGAGAGAGAGTTGAGTGGGGAGGGGAGGGGGGAGGGAACGAGTTCTGTCACGTTTGTAATAAGCAGTGTGAAGATGGAACCGATAGACGCTTTTCATTTGTAGCTGCGGTTTCACAAGGGCGAGAGATAATGAGAGGTTTTCGTTTTCGAGAAATGCTTACCCTATAATTAAAGGGGCATAGAGAGGACTCGAACAGCTCGGTTATAGAGAGTGTTAATTTGAACTGCCTGAAGGGGGGGAGAGAAGGGGAAGAGTTACTTGTTACGTTTAGATGGCGAGGAATGTTGAGTACTGAGCAAGGAGAGAGGCTCAGCTGAGGGTGGATCTCGAAGAATCGGTTGTAAGACATCAATTGAAGAGATTTTTTTTTTTTAATTCCTTGCGTGTTATTTAAGATGTCTTTGAGCCAGTTATCCTCTGATGTACATTTCTCCGTTCGAATGCCAACGATTTTTACGAAAAACCAATTTAGCAGGAAACTTGCAAGTCACGGGCAATCCAAATCACGGATTGCGTCAGCAAATACCGTGCAAAGCGAGGGTGCATCCTTAGTTGCAAAGGAATGGGATAAAGGAAACATAATTACAGAAAAACATCGTTGTAACGAAATTGAGGGGGCCTAATTTTGGGCATTTTGTTGTAAGAAGGGTCTCTGTATAGAAGTTTTTTTAACGATCATCATTATTTGCAATTGATCACACGGCCTCTCACAATTCAAGAAAGGGCCGGATCACTTTAAATTTTTGAGGACCCTGGCAAAGATAAAAATCGTCATACTTACGAATGTTTCTAATTTGACAAAATCTGAGTAAAAGTAACTTCTACAGAAGCTTGTTGGTATAATTCGCCATACAGGCCTATGGGTTGGGTTGTTTTACCTCTGAGCGGCACTTTTTTTTTGCACACAATGAGCTAAATGGCCAGTTCACAAGGACCCCGAAGGCTCAGAGAAGGTTGGGGGAGGGGACCCACTGGAACAGCTGTTGAGAGGCAGATGGTAGCCTCCCGTTAAGGCCATCCAGCGTGTTCTTTAACGTGCACAGGGTATGGCTCTCCCGCACACGGGGCCACGGCTTAACGTCTCATCCGACGGACGACGGCCTTTCCAAGTCCATTGATGTCCCCTATTGACCGTGGCCAGGACGGGGAATTTTGCGGAGATAAAATCTCAACGCTGACCCAGCTGGGACTCGAACCTGGGAACTGCAGATTACGAGCCTGGCGCGCTACCGACTGAGCCACCCCCGCCCCAATATAGGTCTATGAGTAAGGCCAGACCTCAGCAGAAAGATAACACAAGAAGAAAAAACATGCGTTGTCCAAGGGTCATCAATAAAAAATTACATCTTTTACTAAATCACACCTTTTGATGTTGTATCGAATATTAAAAAAAATTACAAGTGTCTAAATTTGAGGCTCCCATTTGACTTTGAGGCCCAGGTCAAATGGACCTCTTTTCCCCTTTATGAAAGGTTCTGCTTAAACATTATTTTATTCATATCGAAACCGAACATTTTGCAAGAGGATGTTTCCACAAAGTTTATTTTATGGCGAAAAAATATAAATATTATACTTTGCCGTCGTTTATGTAACACTGAATAATTTCGGAAGTAAAACACTTCTCAATGTGCTATGACAGCTTTTACGGAATTGATTAATGATCCAAACTTGAATAACTTTACACTGACTTTTCAGTATTAAAAATATTGGAGAGAATAACCAGAATGATGATCGCTTAAAACAGAACCACTCTTGATAAACGGATCAACCTATCACTCGAAATGCTTAAGAATCAGTGATACCACCATGGTCAAAGTAAAGGTTGAGTTAATACCTCCACCATCTAGGGGGGGAGGGGAGGGGGGGGGGCTCAGTCTGTAGAGCGCCAGGCTCGTAATCTACAGTTCCCAGGTTCCATTCCCAGTTGGGCCAGCGTTGAGATTTATTTCCGCAAAACTCCCCGCCCTCTCCACAGTCAATAGGGGACACCGACAGGCTTGGAAACGTCGCCGTCCGTCAGATGGGATGTTAGGTCGTAGTCCCGTGTGCCGGAAAGAGCCATACCCTGTGCACGTTAAAAAACACGCTGGATGGTAAACGCTGGACGCACAGACTACCATCTGTCTCCCAACAGCTGTTCCAGTGGGTCCCCTTCCCCAACTTCTTCGGGGTCCTTGTGACCTGGCCATTTAGCCCATTGTGTGCAAAAAAAATGCCGCTCAGTGGTAAAATAACACAACTCATCTATGCTCTGGGTCTTTGGCTTCTTGTGATTAGGCCATCTAATCTTTTGTGCAGCAGGAGAAAGAAAAATAATTCCGAGTTAAAAACGTCGTAACTGTGAGAAACTTTAGTTTCCGATGCCTGCTGTTCGGCAACATGCAAAGTCGGTCCCTTTCCCTTTGAAACACATCCGCAATTTATGATGAAAAAGAAAGAGATCGATTTTGAATGCACAGCCAAGAAATAGCTCACTTCTCCTTAACACAGTTTCCCATACACACACCTCCGAACCTTTATTTTTCATTCTCGAGGGAATATAATTCTCAGTGCCGCACAGTTTGCTATTAGTTGCTTTCTCATCTTCGGTGCCTCAAAAGAAACAAAATTCGATCTTCTTAGAAGAAACAACATTTCGCTTAAAACTTGTTGTTTGGCTGTCGTCGTGTATTCAATGTAACGACAAAACAAATAGCGATAATTCTCTCTGCGTAAGCAAAAGAGAGAGTGCGTGGAGGGGGGGAGGGGGGAGACCACGTTCCAAGTTTTCTTCTGGTCTCCATTCCCAACGGGGGTTACTTCCATCCATAACAGAATGAATTATGAAACCTATACGCAAGTGATTATCGATTTCCATTGGTGCCAGTTAATCTGATTTCACTTGCGAAAATAATCTCTGGCTTCTTCCTTGGCAACGGGATGGGATGGAGAGTTGCGTGATGCAGATCTCTTCAGCCTCCTCGCCAAACGAACGGAGGGTCGTTTGTCAAGAGGAGGCAGTGCAAACGAGAGAGCTCCAGTAATTGAATCTCCAAGTGATACAACTGGGAAGTGCCCTTATCACAAATAATCGACTTGTCCTTCGTTTCATACTTTATATCCCCCCCAACCCCCTACCCCCCTTACCTTCCTTTATGAAAGATAGATAAGAATTCAGAAAGGGATGAGAGAAAAAGAACACTTACAAACCAAATTGCATTTACGTTCATCAATTTTCTTTTTCTGACCCACGTCCAAAAAAATGAACGTCGATATTAGTAGCTTTCATATTATTTTCGACACGATTAACAAAAATAAGGAAAGCAAGAGAAAAGGTAAAAAGTAGGTTTTACCAGGATCTTCTACAAGGCATCGGGAATTTTTGTCCCGAGGCATCGAATTGCAATTGAAACAACATTTTTAGTATAATCATTCACTGAGAAAGGGAAAGGAAAGACAGAAAACAAACTTGGAAATGTTTGAACCTTCCAGTCGCTTTACCTCAGAGCTTTGCGTTAAATGGCAACACTCAGAGCAAGTTGATTCCAGTTTTATCGTGGACTAGCCACTCAGAATCTACTGCACCAATCAGGGGCGAGGCTTGCCTCAGTCAGTAGGACGTCAGGCTCGTAATATCCAGTCCCACCTATTCCAGCGATTTAACTCCTTTAAACAGCCACTCTACCCTCGGTCAGCAAGGGGACATCGATGGGTTTGGAAAGGCCGATGTCAGTCGAATCGGACGTTAACCTATGCGATCGTGTCCAAGAGAGTCATGCTTTGTTCATGTTAAAGAACACGCTGGATGACCATCGATGGGAAGTTTACATCTGTCTCCTAACAATTTTCCGCTGTGTGGGCCACATTCCGCTAACTTACTCTGAACCCTTGGGGTCCTTGTGACTTTGCCATTTAGCCCATTGTGTGCAAAAAAGTGCAGCTCAGAGATAAAAAAAAACAGTGAAAAAACCCTGGATCAAAATAGGGTTCCAGTTATGAGATTATGGTTTAAGGCAGTTTGAAGGGTTGGATTATTTTACCTCTGAGTGATGCTTTTTTTTTTAACACAATACACTACGTATATTGCTAGGTCACAAGGACCCCAAAGGTTCAGAGACGAGTAGTGAAAAGATATCCAATGGAAAACTTTTAGGAAAATAGCGTAATGGATATCAACACCATTTTTTTTTTCATTAGCAGATAGAAGACACGAGTATCCTGAACATATATTCCAACTTCAAGGTTAAACATCCTAATTTTTGACAGCAGCCTTTCCTTACCTGTGTCTCTTTTCTCCCCAAAAAGACAGAGCGAAGTTTACAAAAGAGAAAAAATCTCTGTTTTTGGTAATATATTGTAATATATAAAGAGATGCATACTGAATCCTCATGCAACCAACCAGACCCTGAAATCTACTTCTCTAAACATATCTGAACTATGTCCTGAGCTATAATATCTGCTGCATCTTACCACTGCACACCAATTCTAACAAGATCCTGTTTGACATTGTCTGCCCACCGCATCTTATGTCTCCTCCTCTTTCTGAGGTCTTTAGGAACACTATTCATAACCCTATTCGCCAATCTATAATTAATCCATACGGGCAACATGGCCAAACCAACGGAGTCTCGCTCTGCACAATATGCTGCTTAAAGGAGGTTGCAGACTCATTAGTTACAAAGTAAAACCACCTAATACCCAAGATACTATGTAAGCATCTAGAATCAAAAGCATCTAGTTTCCTGTTATCTTGTTTACAAAGTGTCCAAGTTTCACTACCATAACTAACCCTAGAAAGAACCAAACTATTATACAGTCTAATTTTAGTCTTTAGGTTGTATACGCCTATTTCTCCACACTCTCCATAGATTCTTAAAAGTCCCGACAGCAATCCGTATTCGTCTGTTAATCTCATGCCGCACATCACCAGAATCTGTTACATAGCTCCCAAGATAATTAAACTGTGACACCTGCTCAAGACTGCAACCATTCAGATGAACTGAATCACAACCTGCCTGACCAATTTTCATCACTTTAGTTTTCTCTCTGTTTATAACCAAACTTACTCTACTACCAGTCTCATCAACAGCTCGAATGAAAGAGCTCATCTCATCATCATTTGCCAAAAGGGTCAAATCATCAGCATAATCTAAATCAGAATGGTTAGTTAACTTCTTTTGGTCTTCAAATAATTTTTTACTTAAAATACTATCTTGCGTTTCATCCTCTCAAAGTCTACCTTCTATCAGATACACAAAATCTGACAAAAAGAAAAAAAGAAGAGTAAAACAGAAAAAAACTGTCGTCTTCAAATTGTTTTCCCCTTTCCCATCTAACTTAATAAGACTAAGCACTCAGTCCATTCATTAAAGAACACTCAGTTAATTCCATTGTTCTCAAGATGTCATCTCTTTCATATACTTTACCGGAAACAGTCCCAAGAGTAAGATCTTCCCTGCTTCCGGTCACGCTATCTTCCGCTGCCTTCGCGCTCAAATCGTGATGACATAACCTAGTGACACCTGTAAGACACTTTCGCTGCTTTCTCAAGACAGAAGCGCAAATTAAAAACGAAATCGCTCGTCAGAAGGAGAAGAAAGAAAAAAAAAACATTGAAATTACGAATAATGCATCTTACTACCGCCGGAAATGACGCAGTCATCTGCGTGTCACATCCTACGTCATAATGAATCTGTTTCGATTATTTCAGTCCGAGGAAGGAATGGTTGGCGCGTTTTTCATTATTTATTCGGGACTCATCTGTCATGCCGCGAGACAAGGAATAAGAGCGTGGCATCTGGGGCCGCTCTCTGTCTCTCGCTCCGCGTGCCAGCTGCTGATCAGAGCACTGCGAGTGGGCACGAGATACCTCCGCGAGACACAGACGCGGGAATTAGAAACAAAAAGCAGCGAGAATTGTCGAGTTGTTCTCTTCTGAACAAGATTGATGATTAAGGTGTAAAACGGAATGCCGAAAACTGGGGCGAAATAAAAGCAAGTGAGGGAGGAGGACACTTAGGCAGACAAAAATCTAATGCACACGAAACTTTTATTGTTTCTTTTATAGCAAGTGGAAATCAATTTCGAATTTTCTGCTTCTTTGGCATCGTCTCTTTTTGTAGAAACATCTTGTCCTCGAATCTCTTTTTCTTTGAAAGTTGTCGTGTTGTGTTTTGTTAATTGTTATATGCGGCTAACTCGGAAGTAGGTATTCTCATTTTATTATGCTCGAGCTGCTATAGCCTATCATCTCTCGTGGGTGGGGGGGGGGGGCGCATTTGTTGCAAAATTTGGAAAAGTAATCGAAAAATAAATTTGCATTGACTAATATCAGGTGTACCAGATTGTATGTTGTTTTTTTCGCTAATGAAATGTAATCTTGATTCTTTTTAATTTTCTCTTTTGTTTTAGGAAGCATAATAAGCAAAAAAAAACATTTGTTTACGTGAATTTTTCAACAATAAGTTTCCACTTCTTTTTTACACTGAAATGGCTGATTACGCTTGTGCATATCAATTTTTTTTACTGTGTATACAAAGTCGCATAACAAATCTTTAATATTCGAAGAACTTTTTTATATTTACTTTATCTTTTAAACATTTTCTCTCTTTTTGTATACACATAAAAACTGCTCCATGATACCAACAGCAATTCTTCCGCTCAGTTCATTGCTATGATTAGCATCAATATTCCAGAGAAGTAAAATTGCGGAAAATAATGACAATAAATAATAATAATTGCATTTAACGTTGAATAATTGTATTTAACGTTGGTACAGTCGCTCAAAATAGTATCCGAACACTACGGTTGATTACAGAATTCAGAAAAAAATATCTGGCAACGATTTTTTAGTAATTAGTGATCTGGCAACCTTCGTGTCACGTGACACGAGGGTTGCCAAATCACTATAATAATCGTTGCCAGATTTTTTCTTCTGAATTCTGTAATCAACCGTAGTGTTCGGATATTTTTTTGAGCGACTGTAACTATTTTGCCTCCCCCCCCTCCCCCCTCCCCTAAAAATTGCTATCGACGCCAATGCTGCGATGTAAAAGTTTTAGTTGTAAAACTTTAAACAATTAACCGAAGGTGATTTGATTGATGATTTATATACGCTCTTTGGGCATCAGGAATAATTTTTTTAGAGGGGAAGGGGGAGAAAATTCCTTCAGGAGGGACCAAAAAATTTTAAACGGAAAGGGGCAAGAACAAATCATTAAAGATAAAAATGTTCAGGTTGAGCTGTTCATTAATGAGTGCCTTTGAGAATTTTGAAAAAAAAAGATATAAATGTTCAGGTTGAGCTGTTCATTATGAGTGCCTTTGCGAATACCATAGTACAACTCAAGGTCTATGGGGTCCTTGTGACTTGCCATTTAGGGCATTGTATGCAAAAACAAAAGTGCATCCTCTAGGTAAAACAACCTCTCGACGAAATAGGAACTGCGACGTTATTAAAGAGTCGCTGCCAGAGTGCCTAAAGGTTTTCCGCAAGGTGGCGCTGAAGCGTCGTCATCACATGCTGCTGTCTGTCAGAGCGAACAGATGAAGAAGAGGTGGAAGAGAAGAAAAGAGCAACGGAGGAGGAGGCTTTTGTCTTCCAGCCTTGAAGATGCAGAGAGGCAGAACGGAAACTCGATCCTCAAGCAGTCCACTTAGGGTAACCTGGTCTGGCAGTTGACACTTGGTGGCGGCAGCAGCGGCGGCCTCCTTTCCTCCAGGCTCAGACACTTTCCACTTAGTTCAGGGTAGGAAGGAAATGACGTAATCTTATCTTTATTCAATCTCGGTGGCAACATATACCTGGAACTGAAGATGACGCGGGCACGAGGTGGCAAACAGGCCAGATCAATAGGTCACGAGAAGTATCGATTCATGCATTTATCTCTCTGTGACCTAAAGGTGAAACCAAATTCACAGATCGATTCCTCTCGAAATAAACTCATCGTAACGAAAATAATATCCCTAGATTAAAGTCAGGAGGTCTTGGTTCAGGTTGATCGAAAGAATAGCTTTCAGAAAGAGTAAAATCATGGGACACAATATCCCAAGTGCATCGAGAATGGCAACGGTCTGAAGAAATGTCCGCCAACTATGACAAATGCGGGAAGAAAAAGCTCTTGTTAATAATGAACTGTATCGGCAAAACAGAGATGCTACAGTTCATCAGCTGAGAGAAATAATGATCGCTAACAACATATTTCAAAACCCATTTCAATGAGAACTAAGAGCAGAGAATTGAAAACTTTGAAATTTGGGAACTGTACCGTGGTACATACGACGAAGAATAATTTGGCCAGTGAGTATATTTTACAAGGATATTTTCAGCAGACCACTGCAAAGGTGAAGCCGTTATGGTGGGTTCCGTTCATTTCAACCACTTCCCCCCCCCCCCGTCTTAACACTTGTTCTAATATGACTTATAACTCCTAACTCCAAAATTAAGTTTCCAAAGATCGCTTAAGTGATGAACAGTTAATGCACAGTGATGTCTACAATGAAATGGGCTCAACTCGCTTCAGCCTTTTTGGAATCTTCACCAATTTCTTTTTTAGTGGCAATGGCTTTAATAATTAATGGCAGAGCACTCTGACGGAATATGAACGATCTTCTAGGTGTGAATGACTGCGTTCCGTTGTTTTCCAATCTCACTTATCTGCCAATGTGCACTTCAAATATTTAGAGAAGCATTTCAAATCATCGCAATCTAATTTAACTAGCCTATTTTGAAATCTGGAAAATAGTTTCGAGTGACAGATCATGGAATTGCTTTTTTTTTGCTAAAATACGTAGAAAGCGTAGTAAAAAAGCAGAATAGAATTTATAAACTCATTAACGAACTCTGTAAGAGTCAAACATTTTTCCAGTTGGGTTGGGTTGTTTTACCTCTGAGCGGCACTTTTTTGCACACCATGCGCTAAATGGCCAGGTCACATGGACCCCGAAGGCTCAGAGAAGGTTGGGGGAGGGAACCCACTGGAATAGCTGTTGGGAGACAGATGATAGCCTCCCGACAAGGCCATCCAACGTGTTCTTTAACGTGCACAGGGTATGGCTCTCCCGCACACGGGGCCACGACTTAACGTCCCATCCGATGGACGGCGGTCTTTCCAAGCCCATCGGTGTCCCAAGCCCATCGGTGTCCCCATCGGTGTCGGCCGTGGGCAGGGCGGGAAATTTTGCGGAGATAAATCTCAATGCTGACCCAGCTGGGACTCGAACCTGTGAACTCCAGATTACGAGCCTGACGCGCTACCGACTAAGTCACCCCCGCCCCCATTTTTCCATTGAATAGACATATACAACGTAAGCAAAATTAATGTACGTTTTCCAAGTACTGTAAAGTTTGAATGGATACGAGTATGAGATGAAAAAAGATTGGATGGACTGCCTCTAGTTTTCATTCCCCTCGAGGAAAATGAGAGGCATTCATTATTGATTCGCTTATTGACTCGCTAACACTGAAACTATGAAAGATCCTCAGACAGCCAAAGTTTGCCATCATAAGTTTCTCAGTCACTGACAAACGTGGTTTACTACTAAGGTTGGGGGGGGGGGGCTCAGTCGGTAGCGTGCCAGGCTCGTAATCTGTAGTTTCCAGGTTCGAGTCCCAGCTGGGTCAGCGTTGAGATTTATCTCCGCAAATTTTCCCGCTCTGCCCACGGCCAGTAGGGGACACCGATGGGCTTGGTTTACTACTGAGGTTGGGGGGGGGGGGGGGCGGTAGCTCAGTCGGTAGCGCGCCAGACTCGTAATCTGTAGTTCCCAAGTTCGAGTCCTAGCTGGGTCAGCGTTGAGATTTATCTCCGCAAATTTCCCCGCCCTGCCCACGGTCAGTAGGGGATACCGATGGGCTTGGAAAGGTCGCCATCCATCGGATGAGACGTTAAGCCGTGGCCTCTTATGTGGGAGAGCCATACCCTGTGCAAATTAAAGAACACACTCGATGGCCTTGACGGGAGGCTACCATCTCTCTGTTCGAGTGAGTCCCCTCCCCCAACCTTCTCTGAGCCTTCTAGGTCCATGTGACCTGGCCATTTAGCCCATGGTGTGCAAATAGGTGCCGCTCAGAGTAAAACAGCCCAACTACTGTGGTTGAGGATGAATGGTACCATTTTAAGCAGGCAGTTCTTGAATCAAATGTACCTTTTTGGGTAATGTGGAGTATAGGAGACAGAGTCATTTGAGTGATAAGGTTATTCAGATTATTTCTGAAATAACGGACTTCGGAGCCGAGTTAATAACCTTTTTATATCAGGTAAATGATCAGTTGCTGGATGCTGATAAAATCTTTGGCTTGATAGCCTAATTTCCTTTGCAATAAATAGTATTCAACAAGTGATTTTACCATCAGCATGCTTTGCTTTTATTTTTTGCTATTTAGGGTGCGCATAGGAAGATAGGCTTATTCACTGAAGTGCCATTGAATTAGGGATTGAGACGTTATCTAAATTCAGTACCGCAAGTCCCCATTTGCGTGTATGCGTGGCTGAAACTCTGGTTATATATATATAGCTGTTAGCTTTGGCTTCCCCAACCATTCGTCGTGAGAAGCGTATTGGAAAAGTGCGGGATTAAGATGCATTTGACAGAGGGCAGATCGTAGGTGTCCGACGGATGGGACACTCGATCTCCGAAATTGTCAACGAACTTGCATTTTCTCGTAATAGTTTCAAGAATGTTCCGGGAATATGAAAATTCCAGCAAAGAAACAAGCACCCGGTACAAACTGCAAAGGACAGCCAGCCTTGAATGATCGTGAGCTTCGCCGTCTGACCCACATCATACGGACCGATAGGGATCACATCATACGGCGATAGGGGCCAGACATTATGCGAAATCAGCTCCCATCTGAACGTGGATTCCAGCCGGGAAGTCAGTGCATGGACTGTGCAACGCTCACTTCATCGTATCGGCTTTGGGAGCCGTCGATCTACGAGAGTCCCACTTCTAACGGCACACCAGGCTCAACACCTTGCCAGGGCTAAAGAACACCGAAACGAAAAAAAAATACCCTCTCTAGCTGCCACAGAGGTCTGATAGGAGCCTGTCAGTTTATATGCCATAGTAGAAGGTCTGTGAAGTTGGCAGGACCTCAGCAGAAAAACAACACGAACATCCATAGCTTACCCGGGGCTCGACCCCAGGTCCCTTAGATCAGTAGCCAAGCACCCTAACCATTCGGCAACGGGACGGCACCATCGAAACTAGACCATCGAAAATTGACAACGGATAGCCTGGAGTGATGAATTCCGATTTAAACTTCATCACGCCAATGGGAGACTGAGGGTATGGCGCCAACCCCATGAAACCATGGATCCTGCATATCAGGTCGGAACAGTACAAGTTGGTGGTAGCTCAGTGATGGCCTGGGGTGTCTTCAGTTGGACGTCTGTGGGACCTTTGGTATGTGTACCGACGAATCTTAGTGCATCCCGATACATAGAACTCATGGCTGACCATTTACACCCATTTATGGCCATCATGCATCCCAAAGGAGATGGCGTCTACCAGCAAGACAACTGTTCATCTCACAAGTCCAGGTTGGCTACTGCATGGTTGCAGGAGCATTCTGCTGACTTTAAAATAATTAATTGGCCAACTAGAAGCCCAGATTTAAATCCCATCGAAAATCTTTGGGATACCATCGAGCAGTGTTCGGGCCCGTGTCTTTTCAGCGTCGACCTCGAGAGAATTGTAGATAGCTCTGGAGGAAGCATGGATCGCCATACCTGTGGAACATTTACGCAAGCTTGTATTAGACACACAACGAGTCCTTATCTCGTCGTGTGACGGCCGTTATCAGGGCCAGAGAGGATCCAACTCGTTACTAGGTTGCTATCCCTAATTCAAAGGCACTTCAGTGTATTTAAACCTCTATATACATTGCATTCTGCTAATACTATACTTATAAAGGAACCTCAGTATTAGCTCAAGTAAATGTCATGATTGCAGATAAAATCTCCATCCATCGTTGCTCTTCGGTCAGTGAGCACGTGATATGTTATCAGGAGGTCGTGGTTCCAATTCCACCCGGCTCGAGAAATTTTTTTCGTATACCCGATATTAGCATAATGCAGCGAAGATAGATCTATTGATTTATTCTTAAGCTCCTATGTAAATGAAAAAAAAAAAGAAAAATAAGTATTTTTTTTTATTTTTAATTTATATTTTTTTCATTTTATCAGTAAAAATACTTATTTCAGAGCTGAAACATTATTATAAATACCTTTAGCACTATTGTTGAATGTCCCAAAAGTGCAGTTCGTCACACTGCGGCGTTGCATCCAGATGTATCATTGGATTTTTTTTTTAAATTGCTCCGCTTTTCCACGGTTCTCTGACAAGTTCGTATCATAAAAATGCAACAGCAGTCTATTTCACCAATTTACAAAAAAAAAAATTCTCACACTTCAGCTAAAGTTCAATGTGAATGAATAAGATTAATGTTATAGTTCACTGTTGATCTTCATTTCCGAGTTGATTGGCGATATCATTGTCATTTCAGTCGGTATTAGCCAGAACCTGAAGAGCAATAGCAGACTGTAGCATTAATTATATTCAAATTAAGTTAAAGCGTGAATTTTTTGTAAATTGGTGAAATAAAATGCTTGGTGCATTTTATGAGAATTTGGCAGAAAAGTAGAAAAACGGGGCAATTAAAAAAAAAACTCTACCTACACACCTGGATGCAACGCCGCGCTGATGAACTGGGTTGGGTTGTTTTACATCTGAACGGCACTTTTTTGCACACAATGGGTTAAATGGCCAGGTCACAAAGACCCCTAACGCTCAGAGAAGGTTGGGGAGGGGACCCACTGGAAACTGTTCCAATGGGTCCCCTTCCCACTGGAAACTGTTCCAATGGGTCCCCTCCCACTGGAACAGTTTCCAGTGCTCTCCTGTTATGAGGTAGATGGTAGCCTCCCGTCATGGCCATCCACCGTGTTCTTAAACGTGCACAGGGTATAGCTCTTCCCCCCCCCCACACGGAGCCACGGCTTAACGTCCCATCCGACGGACGGCGGCCTTTCCAAGCCCATCGGTATCCCCTACTGAACGAGAGCAGGTACTAATGGTATTTATAACACTGGGTTTAAAAGCCAGAGCCGAATTAAGGCATCCTCCCTCCCCCTCTTAAGGATACTAGTAACCGGAATGGAGGAGAGAAAAAAAATCTTTAAACATATACACAGTCGTATCAGAATAATATGACCACCTACCATAATATGTATGGTAGGTGGTCATATTATTCTGATACGACTGTGCATATTACCCCGAATTTTTCAAAAATAATTTAAGATCACTAAAACGGAAGAAAAACATTGTATAACTACTCGTACTCGTCTACTCTATAGATAGAGTAGACGAGTACGAGTAGTTATACAATGTTTTTCTTCCGTTTTAGTCTTCACCCCTTCACTCGGGTCACCTAAAAACCTCTTTTTTTTCGGGGGGGGGGGGTAATTATACACATCCGGACCTGGATTTAACCACTATATCTTTAAACTTTCTATAGATTTTAAATGTTAAATTAACTTGATCTAAACAATATGTAAACTTTTTTTTTCATTTTTGCTGGATTTCAGAACAAAATATTTTTATGCAACTTATGAACTATTTATTTTTTCTTCTTCGTTTTACTTGTCGAAACTGTAAATCAAACAAGGGGGGGGGGAGATCCATAACCCCCTTCCTTACCAATAATTCCGACTCAGTGTGGCAATCCGTAAGAAAGAAGGCATCGTTATATTTTGCTGTAAACAGATCCGCAAAGAAATATCTCCGTTGGTTCCTGAGTCGCACGAACCTATGTGCTCTAAAGAGCCATTCTTATTCGCGCGCATCGACGAGAAGACATTCAATCCGCACTCTGGGCCCTTCGCTCTGACGTCACACGCCTCGTCCTGTAAGCCAATCCCTCTCAGTGCACGGAATGTTTGCCCTGGCTGAGTGACAGTTCCACCGAATCGCCACTTGCGAGAGGAAAGGCATTGTGGGAAGGAGAGGAATTGCGCCTTGCCACGAGTGCTGCGCATTGGAGCACTATATCGTGCGCAGAACGATGACGTTTTGTATCTCAGAATGGAACTCAAAACTCAGCAGTGTCTTCGGATATCTTCGGAAACGAAATGGTCACTTTATTTGTCGATAACTTTCGATTGGAAGAAATAAAAATATTTGGAAGTGTTTTTTCATTCAAAACTCAATCTGTGCACCAAGACTAAAAAACACACTCAGAATGTGCATTCTATTTTAAGCTACAACAAACGATTTTGTTTTAAGGATTTTGTTTTAGGAATATTCAAATTTCGAAAAAAAAAAGTTAACAATCCTAAAGTAAAGAGATTACAAGCCGAAGGGTACGACCATAAAATGATCAGAAGCTACTGATGTGATCAAATCTATTTTTAAACCATTTCCCACACTATTACGGCTGCTACAGTACAGCAAAAATATAAACACAAAGGATTTCATCATGCCTACTTGACCAAATTTTTGTTTATAAAGAAGACATAGGCCTGTGTTTAATTTTTTTTTAATGCATGCTCTTAGCCATCTTAAGTGTTCTCGTATGCAATATTCTTACTCCTTTATAACCATAGATGGCTCCATCAGATCTATTGACGAAGATATTAAAATACCTACTCAAAGCTGTTAATACCAAACACTTAAATTTCATGTTTACCTCTTTATGACACTTTCTTGCACATAATGGACAGGTCACAAGGATCCCAAGGCCCCTTTTGACAGAAGGACTCCAAGGGCCCGGAGAGGAGTGCCCACTGAACAGCTAATGATCATGGTCGATATGCAAAGTTTCCTTCTGTCCATGGAAGATTAACGTCTCATCAGATGGATAGCAGCTGTTCCATGTTCATTGGTGTCCCCCTTATTACCGAGGGGCAGAGTTGGATTGGGTGCAGATGAATCTCAAGACAAGCACCAGAATCTAGGACCATCAGATTACGAACTTCGCGTGATAACGAATGAGAAAACTCCTCACCCTCTCTTTCCCAGCAAAAGATAAAAAAAACTTAAGTACAATAATTTTGTTCAGACTTCCTCTTCAAATACCAAATTGTCCTGGAGTTCAATGGTGATTTTTTTTCTTCAATTTGTAGTTTACAAAAAATCAGTTCAATTAGACGTATGTAACATTAGGTTTACTTAACGCAACCTCCTGGCAGTTTCATTTTTAACTAACAATGAGGAAATTGGCGTGAAATGTAATGTGCACCAGTCTTCAGGCAATAAGAAAATGTGTTCCAGTTCTTAGTGGCTCCCTAAGTTATATATATAGAGAGAAAACCAAAGTAGAGCTATACATGTAAGGTGTGCATTGCATGGAATCGATTGACTATGGAGCTTTAATTCAGAGGAGTTTAGTCACCATAAAAAAACAGAATTCAAAGATGTAATACATCTACAAAAGATGCAACAAAACAATATTAATATTCTTCTCTGCTTAAACTTTCCTTAATTCGCCCTCCCACACTTATTCCGAGTGACGTGGCGTGAGTGGCAACAGAGACTGTGCGACTGCGCAGTTCACGACTCTTCGACAGTTCTCAAAACGTCAAACCTCAATTGAGCAATCTCAGCGTCTCCCTTGTTTCCCCTCACACTATGGCATTGCCTATCTCTGTAATTAAATAGGCTAATTAACGTTAATTAATAATTAAATTAAATATCCTCTCAAGCAATCGCTCGCCAGAGAGGTCTAACAGGAGCCTATCAGTTTAAAAGGTCATAGTATAAGGGCTGTGAGGATGGCGGAAACTCAGCAAAAAAAAACACGAATATCAATATCTTACCTGAGGCTCGAACCCAGCTCCTTTGATCAGTAGCCAAGCGCGCTAAACACTCAACCATGGGATGGCTATGAGTGTTCAAGTTATTTTAATCAAAAACATGTACAATGAGCAAAATATAGTTTTTTCAGTGTACAATATCTTGTTATTCAGCAAGTCTGTTACTACACATACATGCTTTATAAAATAACAGTTTATAAAAATGAGATAGTGCCAAAAATGTTTCGACACTTTAACCTTAACTGAATGGAAAGGCGTATTCAAACTTTCCTAACTTTGAAAATAAGCTTTTTACGAAAAAAATGTCACTGACGAGATAAATTGTCACTAATAATAAAAATGTCACTGACGAGTCACTGATAATAAAAATGTCACTGACGAGAACAACAATGTTCGTTTAATGGTCGAAGAATCATTGAAGTTGGAAATATTTAACGTAGATAACAATAAATTCTACCTCGGCATTTTCTACAAAATTAACAAAAGCTGAAGGAATCGTGACACTAATTCGTGAGGTAAATTCCTAAAAATTACATTTATTTCTGCAACCGATTTCTCGTAACGATCATTATTATTTCTGTTTTAATTCACTTTTGAAGTGGGTTGTTATGATCAGATTCTTCTCAATTCTTCAACCTCCGTAGCTCTTTAAATATTAAATAAATCTTAACGAAAATTGAGATTTAGAGAGATATGAGTGAGATCTTCAATTCATCTCCAGTGACATTTTTCCGCAAAAAGTTTATTTCCAAAATTTAGGGAGTTCTCAATGTGGCTTTTCATTCATATAACATAGAAGTGTTCAAAATCATTTGGTAATATTGTGCATTGATAACTACTTCAATAATAATAACGTCCGTTAACTTATCTTGATTTCTGCAAAGGAGAAGTTTCGTGGAAGGAGAGGGGAAACTCTCACTTTATTAATCACAAAACTCAACAACCGATCGTTAAAAAAATGTATGAAAACAGAAAAAAAGAAGTTACTGTGGTGACCTTAAAAGAACGTCACAAATGCACCCCCCCTCCCTCAACTCATTCCTCCTTCAGTGTTCGTCTCGTGTTGCATTTTTCCCTCAGGGTTTCGGGTGGCAGAGCGTGTTACGAGCTGATGAGGCATCAAACGCGTGCTGATGTCCGTTGTCGGTCCGGTGAGGTCTCGCAGTGGGCGACCTCTCGAAGATCCAAACCTGTCTGTCAACGCGTGCCCACTTGGGGGGAAGGGGGCCGGCATCGCCTCACAAACACTCAACAGACGATTTCGCTTTTCTGTTGTTACCTTCAAATGCTGTTTGTTCCTCTTTGTTGGAGTTTTTCTTGTTCTACTTTCCCATTCCTTGTTACGTAATATTTCTTTCCGCATTACATAATCGTTTAATAAGACCAAAGAACCGAGCGTCATCGGGTTTCTCTTCGGATAATGGAGATTAATGGTTTCGACATCAGATATTGGTCGAGCTCTATTGAAAGAGTTGGCAGACGATGATGTAATGTCCTAAGAATGAATGTACATACAGAGTCGCATATGGAACCTTAAAAAAGTTCACTGAACGCAATGTATTACGAAAATCTTTTCAGCAAAATCTTGTGAAAGCATAGGCAAAACCAGTGTCTGCAAGATCAGTAATAAATCCAATATGCTACTCGTAAATATTGCGTCTGTTTTCAACATAAAGTTAGAAAAAAATATGCATTATGATACAATGCGTTGCAAGTTTTTGATGAAGCCAAACTAAAAGACTGTATGTGTTACCGCTAAAGTGCAGAAATCAGTTATTCTACAGATTATCTAGGTATTGTGCAGATTAACTAGGGTGATCCGTTAACGTGCCGAAAATTGTTTCATTTCTCAAATTACCTAGGTAATCTGCAAATTACCTGGATAATCTGCACATTACCTACTAGGCACTCGTTAAAGTGAAAATAAAATATGGCGTATCGGCTATTATCGGAATTGGTAATAGCCGGTACATTGTACTTTTTCGTTTTTTAACTATCCTATTATTCAGATAACGTATCTAGCTCTACAGTACACCGCCTGCCGCATTATAAAAAACGCCTCAAATGAGCGAAGGCCAAGTGAGAACGAATCTGTCAAGTGATATATCTCTTGAGTCTCAATCTTCGGGTCACGTGACTCGGTGTTCCGAATTATCATGAAACGTCCCAGATGAGCGGAGGCCAAGTGAGAACGAATCCGTCAAGTGGTGAATCTCTTCAGTATGAATCTTTAGGTCACGTGACTATAATTTTGACAGTAGAAAGGGTTCTTGGTGCTTGCTTGCATAATAGGAGCTAAATTTATCTGCTTTAAAAAAATCACGACACAAATTCACGCGCTAACAGGCAGAAACGAATTTGAAAACAGAATTAGCTATGCTACACACTAGCAGCCGACGCAAATTATGAGAAATAAAAACAACCGGCGACGCCAAGACACTGGCGAAACGAAACTAAAAGTGGAGGGAGAGGGGGAAAGGAAATGAGAGAAACAAACTTTTGAACTTTAACGATACGGAAGCCGATAATGTGCACATTACCTAGGTAAAATGCGGAAAACTCTTGATTCCGCACGTTAACGGAGCAAATCAGTTAATCTGCAAATTAGCTAGGTAATGTGCCCATTAACGGCTTTCGAGCTTTAGCGGTAACACATGCACAAAAATAGTTTAAATGGACTCATATATTACTTATTCAGAAAATTCTCTCAAAATAGAAATTGGATTCAGTTGAAAGAAACGTACAATGTTATACGGATAAAGATTAAAAATTATTTCACTATAGATTTATATATATATATATAAAATTCCCTCAAGCAGCTGTTTGCCATATATGTAGATCTGACAGGAGCCTGTCAGTTTAATACACCATAGTAGATCTGTAAGGATGGCGACCTCAGCAGAAAAATAACACAGACAACCATGTCTTAACAGGGCTCGAACCCAAGTCCCTTTGATCAGTAGCCAAGCGCGCTAACCATTCTGCGAAGAGACTGCTCTTATATATATATATACACTGAAATAATTTTTTATTATCCTTATACTAGGTCAGAGTATGTCCCCATTGTCTTATATTAAATCTTAAACTTGTCTCAATGCTTTGAAATCCAAAACAGTTGTCTCTGTATAATTTTATTTTAGCTCCATATTTTATAAACCCGACACTAAAAATATATTTAAAGAAACAACTACAAAATCTAATTCCATAGAGAATTATCGTTTTACCCTGTACAGGGTATCTCATAAATCCCTTTATACACAAGCATGGCTATTCCATAAGTTCTTATACATGGTCACAAGTCAAAATAACTATAATGTGTTCTTTGTTTTTCTAGATGAGTCGACATGTTGATGAATGAGAGAGAAACGAAGTAACGTCTCACACCACAGGAGAAAGTGTAATTGGTACTTATTCAATGCTGCTGGAAAACGTCAGCGAGAATTAGCGGCGTAGCCTCGGAGTTCGCAAAATTCGAAGCGACTTCGTAAAATCTAGGTGATTTGTGAAAATTTGTAATTTTTTTTTTTGGAAATTAAGGGGAGTTGTCAAAATCGAGGCAACTTGGCAAATCTAAGGCAGTTTGGAAAATGGAGAGACGGCAAAATTTAGAACAGTTGGCAAAATTGGAAGCCACTTAGTAAAAACAGGTGAGTTGGCAAAATTCGAAGCCACTTAGTAAAAACAGGCGAGTTGGCAAAATTCGAAGCCACTTAGTAAAAACAGGTGAGTTGGCAAAATTCGGAGTGACTTGGTAAAATCTTGGACAACATGGTAAAATCTTGGGGAGTTGGCAAAATTCGGAGTGACTTGACAAAAACTTAGGCAGTTGGCAAAATTCAGAGTGACTTGACAAAAACTTAAGGAGTTGGCAAAATCTAGGGGCAGTTGGCAAAATTCGGAATGACTTGGGAAAATTGTGGAGAGTTGACAAAATTCAGGTGAGATGTAAAAATTGCAATCTTTTTTCTGTAAAATTATGGGGCGTTGGCAAAATCTAGGATAGTTGGAAAAACTTAGGGAGTTGGCAAAATCTAGGGGCAGTTGGCAAAAACTAGGGGCAGTTGGCAAAAACTAGGGGCAGTTGGCAAAATTCGGAATGACTTGGGAAAATTGTGGAGAGTTGACAAAATTCAGGTGAGATGTAAAAATTGCAATCTTTTTTCTGTAAAATTATGGGGCGTTGGCAAAATCTAGGAGAGTTGGAAAAACTTAGGGAGTTGGCAAAATCTAGGGGCAGTTGGCAAAAACTAGGGGCAGTTGGCAAAAACTAGGGGCAGTTGGCAAAATTCGGAATGACTTGGGAAAATTGTGGAGAGTTGACAAAATTCAGGTGAGATGTAAAAATTGCAATCTTTTTTCTGTAAAATTATGAGGTGTTGGCAAAATCGAGGCAGCTTTGCAATATCTAGAAGAGTTGGAAAATCTTGGGGGAATTGACAAAATTCAGAGTGGCTTTACAAAAATCAGGTGTGATGTAAAATTGGGATTTTTTTCTCTAAAATTGTGGCAAGATGGCAAAATTCGAATCCACTTGGTAAAATACGGGCGATTTGTGAAAATTGGGATTGTTTTTGTGAATTTAATGAGAGTTGATAAAATCGAGAAAACTTTGCAAAATCTAGGGAAGTTGGTAAAACTGGAAACCACTTCGTAAAATACAGGGGAGTTTTGAAAATTGCGCCTTTCTTGTGCAATTAAGGAGAGTCGATAAAATTCGAAGTGACTTGGCAAATTCAGGGAAGATGTAAAAAGAGCGATTTTTCTGTAAAATTAAGGCGAGTTGGCAAATCTAGAGTAGTTGGCAAAATTCGAATGCACTTGGTAAAATATAGGCGAGTTGTGAAAATTGAGATTTGTTTTGTGAAATTAAGGAGTGTTGGATAAATTGAGGAAACTTAACAGAATGGAGGGCAGTTGGCAAAAATTCGAATCCACTTGGAAAATACGGGCGAGTTGTGTTAATTGGGATAGGGTTGTGAAATTCTGGGTAGTTGACTAAAATCAAGTAAACTTGGCATAATCTTGGGGAGTTTGAAAGTTTGAAGTGATTGGGATTAGTTTCAGTTTCGTGAAATTAAGATTTGACCAAATCAAGACAAAAATTCACACTGATTTGCTACAATTTAGACGACGAAATGTAAATATTGGAAGTATTTCTAAGAAATTATGGCTAGTTGGCAAAATTGGAAACTTCTTCTCCTTGTGGGCCGGAACCGATTGTCTCATTTGGCCGTGAACTTCATTAACCCTAAGCCCATAACAAGTCAAAATGGCAAATTACGGAATTACGGGTAGTTGGCACCCCACGGAGCGAAAATATCAAAGCAAGTTTGCTCAGTTGGCAAATCTTGCCAAAATTTTGCTCGAGTTGAAAAATTTCGGAAATTCCCCCCCCCCCCCCACCAACCATAGTCCTTCGCTACGCCCCTGGCGAGAATCATTCGAGGAATTTCAGAGGCTACATCCAGACAAGCCAAAGCCATGTCACATGTTCGTCAGTAATATTCTGAAGACTGATTAGTGAATAGATAAGCATAGACCATGTCGTTCGAGTAATAACACTGGTGAAGACACTCTATATGTTCTGTCTAAAGTAGAAGTTATCTCTCGCCGGTGTGTAACAAAAATTGCACAAGAGGTGGTAATTGGAAAATCATCTGTATCCAGAATACTGAAAACAAACAGGTTTCTCCCATACAGAATGCAAATGGTAGAGGAGTTGCATGGGGACGACATGGGTAGCAGATAGCAGTTCTGTGATTGGGTACTAATAAAACTTCAGGAACAACCATCTCTCTTGGCTGAGATAATCTTCAGCTAATAAGCAAACTTTCTCTTGAATGGGACAGTCAACCGCCACAATTGTCGTTACTCGGCTGTGACACAGATCCCAGGGCATCTGTTTGGTGTTCAGTTCCTGGTGACAACATCATAGGACTTACTTTTATACCGACCAGTCACCGGCGACTGTTATTTGCGAATGTTAAATGTCGTTAAATGTTATTTTGGTACCTATAAATAAATAATAAATACCCCCTCAAGCAGCTGCTTGCCACAGAGGTCTGACAGGAGCCTGTCAGTTTATATGCCAGAGTAGAAGGTCTGAGAGGATGGCAGGACCTTAGCAGAAAAACAACACGAACATCCATGCCTTACCCGGGGCTCGAACCCAGGTCCCGTAGATCAGTAGCGAAGCGCGCTAACCACTTGGCCACGGGACGGCCTACTTAGAGGAAATACCCTTAGCATGCTACCGCAGCGTTTTCTTTCAGCAGGATGAGGCACCGCCTCAATATACCATAACTGTCCGAACTTGCTTGGGTGAAAAGCTACCTCCAAATGGATAGGCCGTCGTGGGGCGGTGGAATTACCACCTCGAAGTCCACATTTGACTCCCTTTGATTTTTTTCCCCATCGAGCCACCTAAAATCTCACTTGTACCAAAAACGCCTTCGAACACTGGATGAAATAAAGACCATCCGCAGTGAATGTCGCAAGATAACGCCTTCCGTTCTCCATAACGTGGAGAGAACGGAATCGTTATCCGTCTCCATAACGTGCATTTAGACAGGATTGCCACGTGCAATCAACACAAGGGATGCTCATTTTGAGCATTTGATGTCTTAATATGGATTCGGTACAAGTGAATAAAGTGAATATAAAAGTTGAATACGTGAACAGTTTAATATTATTACTTTGCCTATGTAGGACTTATGGGACACCCAGTATATAAAATATACGTTTCTTTGAACTGAACCCAATTTTTGTTTCGAAAGTAGTTCTTTTGAAAGAATAATCCATATGGAGTTATATAGTTAATGCACCAGCCAGTGGTGTATGGCAAATTTCGGTGCGCCCCGCTCGCAAGATGGGCATAAACAAAATTTACATTAAAATGCTTACATAATGTTAATTATTTGGATTATGATTCATTTCCCCTCTATTGCAAAAAAAGATATAAGAGCAACAAAGGTATAGGGAAATTAAAAAAAAAATAGTGATATATTGGGAACATTCTGTCTTACGAGTTAAATAGGTCACACTTATCCACAGCAATCGCAAGTCGGATGAGGAAAAATGACGTCCCCCACGACTGTTATGGGCTTAGGGTTAACGAAGTTCATGGCCAAATGAGACAATCAGTTCCGGCCACAAGGAGAAGAATTTCTAATAGGGAAAAAAGGCTGATTTTTCACGGTCTGTTATTATTCATTTAATGCTACGGAAAAAATTCCAACCTATTTCTTTAAATCGTGGTATTTCACCATAAATTTTGTTGCTTCGTACAGCATAGTGGGGGTTGCAAGACCTATCAATACGCCTCTTGCACCAGCAGATATATTTGGTTCTTGTCTGTAACTAAATGAAACTCATTGAAATATACGCACATACATGGGGGGGGGGGAAGCAAGCATCTCAACACTGCAACACCGAGAGCCATATGCAGGATTCTTGAAGTAACAAAGACAACCACGCAAGTTCTGAGAAGCAACTGAGAGCCGGAACGATTCTTTTAAACAGAATGCCGCACACAAGATTGAGGCAAAAGATCTGCACACAGAGTTATTGAGGCAAATCAAGAATTTTTTAAGAAAAAATCTTTTAAAAATTTGCAAAATGAGGATAAATGATATACTGCATTGGAAATCCAGTCTGTTGCCCCTCCCCTTTACATTTTCTCAGCTCGGTTGTGTTTCTTGCCTCCCCCTTGATTTAATTCTAGATCCCGGCCTCCTTCCAGTAGTGGTTCAATTTTTTTTTTTAAATGTGTAAGCAGAGCTTTGGGAAAAATCAATTTATCTAAGCTGCTTTCAAATAAAGATATTATGACAGGAAACGTTAATATGTATTTAGAACTTTTAGAGCACTGGAAGTACGTGTGTGTTACTCACACACGTACTTCCGATTGATGTTACTACTACCACTGCTACAAAAATCAATGAACTTTTAACCTACAAGAGCTGTTGCTGCCATCTAGTGACAATCTTACATAGTAGTCAGTTGCCCAACAATATTCGTGCTTACCCGCATTTACATAAAACGACAAATGCATCAAATTATCGAGGAAGATATCCTCTTAGTTTAACGTCGATATGAATTTTAGAGGACGTTAAACTAAAAGTGGTATCTTCCTTGACAGTTGAACGAAAACATCGAGAAATTTCTTCAATCTGTACATTGAATTCCTTTACCATAGCTCAGTGGTTCTCAACCTTTTATTCTTCACGTACCCCCTTGGAAATGTATATGTAACTGGCGTACTCCTTGTATAGATAGATAAAACTATAGTTATAGTATAACAATGGGAATAAAACTTTGTTACTAGATCTAGCGACTTTTGAGCTCTCACGGCGTACCCCAAAATATTTTACCGCATACCCCACTTTGAGAATCCCTACCATAGCTTTTCAGGAACCCCCTCCCTCCTCTCGGGGTGGGGTGGGGGGTTTCCTGAAAAACTCATTAATTCAACAATTACGCTAAAAAGCAGTATATTTTCAAACTCTCCTTTAATTTTTTTTTTTTCCTGGCTTTTTAGGAACAAATTCGAAACTCCATAATTTCCAAAGTTTTTAAAGGAAAAATATGACAAAAAATAAATAAGGATGGTCAAACCTAGCTACAACATTGATTCCAACAATATTCTTTAGGTATTTAAAAATCATGGTAGCTGAAATATTTTAATAGCATTATGCATTTAAAAATAATTGATTGATTGAAAAGTTAATTCAAACGGTTTAAAACTAAAGCAATAACAATTAAACAACCAGCAGATTAAGCCCATTGAAACGAGCCTTGATATTTTGACTTAAATTTGCAGTCAATATTTCATGAAATAAATTTAATTACTCTGTATTTTTATAAAACTTTATTTGAAATCTCTACTTCATCTAATATCGTACTATCAACACAAAAGTTCTCAATCAAATATTATCGTGTCCTGTACTGTGATCATGTTTCCTCAGTTCGTTTTGCTTTCTAAAACTGTACATGAAAAAAATGCTTTATGAGGTACATGAGTCTGTGTTAAATTTGAAGTCGATAGGATTAAAAAGAGCTAAGATACAAAACGTTCCTAAGATAATAATCAAAAGACAGAATAGTCATTTTACTAATTTGATTAAAATATGACAGCTAATTTATTGCAGCAGAGAGAACATGAAGAGAGTTATTGGAAAGAAGTATTGAGAAGAAGAATATCAACTATAAGATTAATAGTCGATTATGACTAGCATTTAGAAGTCAGTACTAAGCTCAAAACTCAAATAGAAAAGGAAACTACTTGACATGCTTGGAATATCTAAGTGAATATGACATTTTTTGAAATTACATTTACAAAAATACAATAAGTAATTTTGCAACGAGGAAATATTAATTATTTGTCATGTAATATTTGCTATGAATTCATAGGCATCATTAGCAAACATGTGACAGCACTTAGAGTAGAAGAAATTATATCTGTAAATTATTAGTCTCTTATACTCGACTCTACACCAGATGTTTTACATATGGATCAGCCGACACTTGTTATATGTATTGCCAAATGATGATATTAAAGAAAGATTTATGAGATTCATACCGATTGAAGAACATACATCATCATATTTGAAAGAACAAGTATTCCTCATTTTAACAAAATTAGGTATAGATATTAAATTTTATCGAGGACAAACATATGACAACGCTGCGAACATATCGGGAAAGTACTAAGGATTACAAGCACGCATTAAAGTCTACAGTCCGAGTGCGGTCTACATCTCTTGCGCTAGTCACTCTTAAAATTTAGTAGGCAATTTTGCTGCAGAAAGTTGTAGCGCTGCACTTCAATATTTTACATTTGTGGAAAAATTATTTGCTTTTTTTTCTGCATCCACTCATCGCTATCACATTTTATGTAGAAAGCTGGAGAAATATGAAAATGCTTTAACAGTAAAAAAATTATGACACTAGATAATCGGTGAGAGCAGATGCGGTAATGACATTAAATATTGGTTATTATAAAATAAAATAAATAACCCCCTCAAGCAGCTGCTTGCCACAGAGGTCTGACAGGAGCCTGTCAGTTTATATGCCAAAGTAGATCTGAGAGGATGGCAGGACCTCAGCAGAAAAACAACACATACAACCATGCCTTAACCATATAATAATAATAATCTTTATTCATATTCGTGTTAGTTATACAAGAGTTTAAACAAATGACCCGCAAAGCATCTGCTTATCTGCAGGAGAGAAGAATAATAACGTTACATGAAAATACATAAAATATAGTTTAAAACAATGTTATCGAATTATGTGAATTTCAGTGGAAGCTCCATTGCGGTGGTTCAAATTTTTATTTAAAATTTAGCGCCTGGAAGAAAATTTTTAGTCTTATTTTTGATTTCTTTAAAATTGTTTAATAAAATAATTTCCCTTGGCAATTGATTGAACTCGTAAGGTATTGTATATGCCCTTGTACATTTCCCGTAAGTGTTTAATATTTTTGGAAGTTGGAAATAATTTTTGGATTGTAACCTTGTTTTTTTCCCATGAGAGATTTTAGATTTAAATTGATTATCAAAAAAATATTTTAAAGTGATGCTGTATTTGTAAAGGTTGTAAAAAGAGAGTATGCCTAGAAAATTTAGTCTTTCTTCGCTGTGATAAAATGAATTCCTTAAGTTATATGGGATTATATTTTTAGCAATGGATGATTGAATAGTTTCTATTTTCTTTATATTTGTGAGGTTAGTTGAACCGTATATTGTCAAACCATAAGTCAATATAGATTTACATATAGCTTTGTAAACCAAAATACATGTATGTGTGCTTGCAACAAATTGTAGTTTATAAAGTTTTGATACACACAGACGCAATTTCCCTGCTAACTTTTGAATATGTGTATTCCATAGGAAGGTTGTGTCCATGTAAAGTCCAAGATATTTATGGCTCTCAACACGCTCAATAACATCACAGTCGCAGCAGTCAGGGTCATGATTTATCATGTTGTGGGGACACATGGGTTCGTGGTTTTTAATTGCATAAGATGAGAGATCATAGTATCCTGGTGAATGAAAGCTCATCCATTTGGTTTTTTCTGAATTTATGTAAATACGATTAATGTTAGACCAGTAAATAATTTTGTTAAAATCATCCTGTGTATCTCGGACTGCGTCTCCTATACTGTGATTCACGTTAACCAAGGCGGTGTCATCAGCATATATATAAAGAGAGCCCTTCAGATTAAGGTTAGCTAGATCATTAATATAAATATGAATACATGAATAAAATAAATAATAATGAATAAAAGCGGACCTAAAATTGAACCTTGTGGAACACCAGTGTACACTGTTCTCTTCTCACTAAAAATGTCATTAATTTTGGTAACATACACTCTGTTATTTAAATAATTTTCAAACCATTTAAGGGTAATACCTCGGACACCATAAATATACAATTTTTGAAGCAAAATATCGTGATCCAACGTATCAAATGCCTTACGAAAGTCCAGAAAGATAGCTGCTGCTTTTTTTCCGTTGTTTAAAGTTCCATTAATGACGTCAGAAAACTCCGTTAAAAGTGTAATTGTATTTTTACCTTTTTGGAAACCATATTGCTTTTCACTAATAATGTTATGTTTTTTCAAGAAATTGGCTAGAACGTTAGCTACATATCTTTCAAGTATTTTGTGAAGAACGGGTAAAATGGCAATGGGCCTATAGTTAGTGCAATCGGATTTAGTTCCACTTTTGTAAATTGGTCTTAGAATAGCAATTTTGAGTTTATTAGGGATGTTTCCTGTAGATATGCTTTCAATGATAAAGTTTGTCACGAGATCAGCTAAGGAGACTTTGCATGCTTTAATGTGCTTTATGTGTACCTGATCGTATCCACATGATTTTCTTTCATTTAAGTCACTTAGAATTTTGAAAGTTTCTTGTTTCGAGATGGGAGGAATAAAAATTGAGGGAAAAGAAGGTTGGATATGTTTAGGAACTGTAGAGATTCTGTATACGGTTATCGTCTCTAAGATTGACAATAATGTCTGCAAAGGTGTTAAATTTTTTTGCTGCTCGAGTTTCAAACATACCTTGTGGCATATTCTTCATGATAAAATCGTCAATGGCAATTTTAGGTTTATTGTTGATAATTTGGTTGACGAGTTCCCAACTTTGCTTTAGATTATTTTTACAAGACTCAAATTGTTTGAAGTAAAATTTTTCTTTTCGTGCCTAATAAGGGACGTGACTGTTTCTTAAGTTTGTGTATAGTAATTTAAAATTTCTGTTTCTCTTGTTATTTTTGTAATCAATCCAAGCCGTCTCTTTTTCGTATTAAGTTTATTATTTCCTGATTTATCCAATCTTTGCTACAATTGCGTTAATTTTTGAGCCATCCGATAGTTTATTAATTTTGTTATTGTTAACAATCGCCGTATATTTCTTTATGAATGCTGCATAAAGTACGTCTATTGGTTCTGAATTTGGGTTTTCGTTTCCAGTGCCTCTGTCCAGCCAGTTTGTTACTCTTATTTCTTTGCATGTTTTTATGATCCAAGATAGTTTTCGTGTTAAAATTGCTGCTGTCTAGCTTTTTAGTGTGATTGGACGAATTCCCAAGTTTTTTTTTCCCCGCAAGTTGACGCAATTAAGTAGTGATCTGCTATCCTACTGCAAAAAATCATTGAATTTGTGTCGAGTTTAATGTCAAGTCGGACATTAATGTGATCAATGCATGTCTGAGAGTCACCAATGATGTCTTCCCTGATGATACCAGTAATGATAGGTGAGAAACCAAACTCGGTTAACAATTCTACGTATTTGGCAACTCCGTGTTTTTTGATATTTTTGATATCTAAATTAAAGCCTCCAACTAGTATTTGATTGCGATGTTTATAAGTTGTTTCGAACCAGTTTTTGAGATTAGAAAGAAAAGTGTTAATGTTCGAGCTTGGTGATCTGTAAATGGCAAGTAAATTGAAAGTTAAATTACCCTTGTAGATATTTATATTCAATGTTTCAACAGGAATTACAAGTAAAGGTATTCCGACATCCCTTCAAATTCGGAAAAAAAAATTACTGCAGTGGAAGCTACATCTTTGTTAAAGAAAATGAACAAATATGAAACAGCACTGATGACAGCAATTTGGAACACTATTTTATAAAGAGTGAATGCTACCAGCAAATCACTGACTATTCCTATTTCCAATTCATCGGGAGAAAGATCTTTGTCTTAAAAAGGGTAAAAAAATTACCTAGAAGTATGATGCCAGAAGAAAGGTTAAAGAGTATGGCGCTATTGTATATTGAACAAGAAGTATTAATAGCATAGATACTTCGAAAATAATTGATGAATTTGCTAGAGAAAAATCGAAGAAAAAATTTAACTTTTTACTCCAACTTAAATATCTTTTTTTCTTAAAATATTTTGTTTTGTTGCAATTTTCATTTTTATATTTTTTTTATATATTTTATGCCAAATGTTACAAAGAAAAAGTTATTGAAATATTTTGAAATAAAAATACTAAATCACATATTATGTGTTTTTTTTTTGTTATAGTGAAGCCCTAGTTCTCTTTGTTGCATATATATATATAAACACTTTTTTTAGAGGTCCCGTAAATTTTACCGCCAGGCTGGCTTAATCCGCCCGATTCTCGAGTTGATTTCCTATCAACTTCCTTTGCAGGACCCTAAAAACCAGAAACTTTCATAAAATTTAAAACATATGCACATAAAAAATGCAAAAGAAAAAAAGAAACAATGTGGTTAACAACCACATTGTTTCTTTTTTAATAATTTAAATAGTGTACACTCAATTGATTGCGCAGTGATTTGCTGGTAGCATTCACTCTTTATAAAATAGTGTTCCAAATTGCTGTCATCAGTGCTGTTTCATATTTGTTCATTTTCTTTAACAAAGATGTAGCTTCCACTGCAATTTGAATGAATAAAAAGATGAATATCGACCGATCTGTTTGCCCCGACCTAGTTCGGCCACTACAAATGAATTACCTAAAAATATATTTCTACTGTTGAAATATTAAAGCTGATTTCGTAGATCGATAAAGGATCTTTGATGTTCCGAGTAAAACTTTACCCTTAACCATCTCCATCTGAGAGTATGCCTGATTGGCATGGGTTAAAAACATAAGTACGCCACCCTTGGGTGGGCCCCGAAGGGCTAATAACAATAAATGCAAAGAGCAAAAATATAATCGCACAAGAGACCTAAAACGGGAAGCTCTCCTCAGAGAAGGCCACCGTTTTAGGCCTCTTGTACTTGTTTAAAACAGTATGATCATAAAGTAAAAAGAGAAGATATAATCTCATTAGGATTATTTTCCACACCATCGAAGAAACTTTTCGATGTGCGTTTAATATGAGTATATATTTGATCGATGCCCAAGTCAGTATGAAGTCGTCTGTTAGTAACAAACCAGGGGCATTGACCGTAGCTCTCAAGATTTTGTTCTGTAAGACCTGTATCTTATGTATATTGGTGGCAGTAGTATTTGCCCAAACAGGTGAGGCATATAAGATCACCGGTCTGATGATGGCATCATAGAGTAAAAGATTATGATCCAGTAAAAGGATGGAATTTCTCCTGAGAGGACCCAATTGGCCTCTAAGCATATTCACCTTGGAGACGATATGATCGATGTGTTTATCCCATTTTAACCTGCGGTGTAAAAACACACCGAGGTATTTGACTGAATCTTGCCAGTCTATGGGTTCATCGTGAAGTTCAAGGCAAGTAGGATTTAAAAGGCGCTTGCCAGTAAAGAGGATGGCAGAACTCGTGTCCGTATATATCTCGACTTTCCACTTGTCGTACCAATCTCCCATCTGAGTCAAACAGCGTTGCAATCTTTTAACAGCAATGGCTGGACCAAGGAAGGGAGATAAAATCGCAAGATCATCTGCGTATGCCAGATGGATGCGTTCGAAAGAAGGCATATCATGTAAATACAACGAGAAGAGTGTCGGACCCAAAAGGGATCCCTGAGGCACGCCTGCCGGGACAACTCTTCTAGTGGAAATGACAAACTTGATTTGGACTTGAAAGGTCCTATTAGAAAGATACGATTGAATTAGGCTAATCAATTGAATTAGGCTAATCAATCCCGACGGAACATCAGCTTGAATGAGCTTGTAAAAAGCTGATTTCGAGGTTATCATTGTGCTTAAATAGGATAAAAAAATTGCTTCTAAATACAGATCCAATATTTATGTATTTACTCATTTCTACAACTGTTTTTTAATATATTTGATTTTCCAAACACGTCAAACCCGATTCTTAACCAATTCGTATGTAAACCACTAGATGGCAGCACTTTGTTATCTAACATCCTACATTCTGAGCTGGACCACTTTGTAAGCACTTTATTCACAATAATAGATCTCTGTAGACCAATGAGACTACCAGTTTTCGTAATCCCTTCACTTTTCCTGTATTAATTACCTAAACTAAGGATTCTCATCGTGGGACACGACTCGAAAGCTAAAAAGTCGCTAGATACATGTTATATATATGTTTTATTTTATTCCCATTGTTATACTACAACTAGTTTCATCTATCTATACAAGGGGTACGCCAGTTACATACACATTTCCAGGGGGTACGTGAAGCATAAAAGGTTGAGAACCACCGATATATATGTTTTATTTTATTCCCATTGTTATACTATAACTATAGTTTTATCTATCTATACAAGGAGTACGCCAGTTACATACACATTTCCAGGGGTACTCGAAGCATAAAAGGTTGAGAACCACTGATATGTTTTATTTTATTCCCATTGTTATACTATAACTATAGTTTTATCTATCTATACAAGGGGTACGACAGTTACACACACATTTCCAGGGGGTACTCGAAGCATAAAAGGTTGAGAACCACTGATATGTTTTTATTCCCATTGTTATACTATAACTATAGTTTTATCTATCTATACAAGGGGTACGACAGTTACACACACATTTCCAGGGGGTACTCGAAGCATAAAAGGTTGAGAACCACTGATATGTTTTATTTTATTCCCATTGTTATACTATAACTATAGTTTTATCTATCTATACAAGGGGTACGACAGTTACACACACATTTCCAGGGGTACTCGAAGCATAAAAGGTTGAGAACCACTGATATATGTTTTATTTTATTCCCATTGTTATACTATAACTATAGTTTTATCTATCTATACAAGGGGTACGACAGTTACATACACATTTCCAGGGGATACTCGAAGCATAAAAAGTTGAGAACCATTGCCCTAAAGTTTGACTTTCAAACCCTCGAATTTACAACTGTTAAGAGAGGCTCATCAAATTGAATTGTCTCCAGGCCAGTAACTAGCCAAGAGCTTTAACATTTATAAGAGGGAAGAGGATGACCAAATAGTTTTCATAGAAAGAGAACTAGAAAGTCAAACCTATGACAAAATATGAAATATGATCAGTCACAAATCTTTGCGCCGGCATCCCAATGTAAAGGAACAATTGTAAACAGTTCAAAACAAACTTGCTACAAAGTGGGCTTATGGACTTACCAAGGATGGGGGGGGGGGGTGTAAGGACGCTGTTACTGGTCTGCTTGCTAGAGGTTTGATCATCAAAGGTCATATATAGAGAAATCATGTCGCTAATTATTATAATATAAAAATTAAAGAAAACAGATTTTTCTAGTAGAAACTGAAAGTTCGTGGATAACCTCATTATATACGCAAAGAACAACTTATTACAAAAATACGTAAATAAATAACCAAAAGCAGCGTGCTTATTTTTAATTATGAAATAATTAAAAGGTTTAAAATATAAAAATTTTGGCAGAACTGCAGTATAGGGTTTTCAGACGCCATCTTGTCTTATTTCGCCGCAGTGAAGCCAATGATAAAAGTAGTCCGTTCCGCATCCAATCCATCTTAAGATGCGTATTGAGGCTTGGCCAACAATGATATTGTTGGCCACGATTGAGGATATACAGTATATAATTTAAAGGATATATTTTTCTGCTGAGGTCCTGCCATCCTCTCAGACCTACTTTGGCATATTAAACTGACAGGCTCCTGTCAGACCTCTGTAGCAAGCAGCTGGCTTGAGGGGGTGTTTATTTTTATTTTTTATTATATATATTATAAGAAATACGCAACGCTACGTAGAAAATGTTTCTGCACTTTAAAAAATTACTGAGAATAATCTCACGAAAACAAGATTTTATTAACGCTTATCACTTCAAAATGAACCCTCGTTTCGCACTTAAAAAAAACCGAAAATTAAACAATTTCATCAAAATTAGATTTTATTAACTCTTATTGCTAATAAACCTTTGTTATGCACTTAAAAAAAAGCCCCAAAAATTAATATTTTCATCAAAACTGGCACGCGGCTTTTTACGTATTTTTGTAATAAATGGTTCTTTGCGTTTGTTACCCACGAACTTTCAGTTTACTAGAAAAATCAGTTTTTTTAATTTTTGTTTTATTATCAGATTTCACTAACAGCTCTTATCGCTAAAAATAACTTTGTTCCTTGCTGAAAAAAACTCCAAAAATAATCTCATCAAAAAATTTAATTAATAATGCTTATCGCTAAACAATGAAACCTCGTTTCGCACTTAAAAAAAGCATCTAAAATAAATATCAAAAGAAAATTCCTTAATAACGCTCATCGCTTAAGAATAAACTTAATAAATGCCCCGAAACCATATAATCTCATTAGATAAAACTATTCTTAAACATCATATGTCATAAACAATGGAACATGCGGATGGATATCATATTGCAAATTAACATTATGTTTCCCTGAGAAAAAGTACAACATGGCGGCTGAGGACCCTATACTGCAGCGTAGCCAAATTGAATATTCAATCATCATGAATTCTTTTTTCATAAATTCGTCGGGGTCGTAATAATTCACCGAAAAATATGACACAGAATGTGTAAATCGGTCGAATTTGGAAGAAAAAAACCCAACAATCTCGTTACCAGAAAACCTCCGGTTTTGAGATTAAAAAGGATCTATTTTCACGGACTGCCTTTATGCAAAAAAAAAAAATGGCGGCAGTAGCTATTCTAATTACCGTTTTTCTTCTAATTTATATATATAATTTCAAGTCCGTTCCTTCAAAAGTGTTTATATAGCCTCTAAACCTGTCAGACCTTTGTGGCAAGCACCTGTTTGAGGGGGTATTTTTTTTTAAACACTTCTGAAAGTAGATGCAGAACGTTCTTACATCTGAAGATTTGTTTTTACCTTGGCGAAACAAAATCGCGGCTGAGTGTCCTACAGTCTTCTGCCTCAATTACATCTAAACCTATTTAAAACTTATAATCACTTCTAATACATTTCATAACCGAAAAAATTGTTAAGATATATATATTAGAACCAATTTACCAAAATTCATTACATCTTTACTTGTAAACCCATATGGTGTCTAATTCACTAACCAAAAATGAATAGTTTTCATGACAACTTTAACTGAAATAAGAATTTATTTAAATAAATGCAAACACTTTAAGTTTGCTTACAAGAAGTAATAATTAAAAACCTGGTAACGTAATCACAACGAATAGCTGGCAATCTGCTCAATCTCGTGTCCATAATTAGAAACAATCTGCTTATTTTATCGACAGAAACAATTAATTACCAGAGCATTAACTGTAAATATTCCCAATACAACATGAAATTGATGGTATTGCAAGAACGAAGGCTAGTTGAATTATTTTACCATAAACTTACCAATAAAATTTGCACTGGGATCCAAAGAATTGAAGCTATTTCTGGAACAAAACTCACACAATGGAACAGGTCACAAAACAAACAAACTGTACGAATGACTATTCCTTTATCAAAATTTGTGGCCCTGAAAAGGGCCTTTGGGTTTACTTGGGCTTGCGATTTACTTTCCGGAGAATTTAGCAACAGCTTTGGTTCCTTCAGAGATTGCATGTTTGGCCAGTTCTCCAGGGAGAGAGAGTCTTACTGCTGACTGAATTTCTCGACTTGTAAGCGTCGACTGCTTGGCATAATGGGTTAAAAATCCAGCTTCTTGACTAAGACGTTCGAACAGATCATTAATAAAGCTATTCATCACAGCCATTGCTTTGCTGGAAATCCCAACGTCGTCATGCACTTGTCGCAGAACTTTGTAGATGTATATACTAAAGGTTTCTTTCCTCTTCTTCTTTCTCTTCTTATCACTCGTTGTATTAGACTTTGCATTATTCGTTTTCTTCACTCGATCTCTACTTTTCGCCGCCATTATTCAGCTAATATACCCAAGCACTACTAAATACTAACTCAGAACTCTTCTAACAACTTCAGAAGCTTCCACCACAACAAAAAAAATTTTTTTTATGACCGATTTATATAGACTAGGAAAGATTCCGAACGTCAGAGAAACGTCAAAATTCAGCCAATAAAGAGCCATCTCAAACATTATTGGACGAATTTAATGCGCCACAGAACCTTAATATAGCTCGTGAACCCACGTGAAATATGAATACCCGCGTGAAATATTAACAATTGTTAATAAGGAGGATTTATTCAAATTAAAAAAGATTATTTTGGAAGATTTATATTAATTTGGAAGATTTATTCAAAATTTTGATGTTTTAGAATTTTTTTTTCAAAGTAAATGTGAGATTAGTGTAAAATTATTTTAAGCAACAAACGATAGGTTTATTTCGAGATATACAAAATAATTAGACACAATAAACGGAAATTTCAGATATTGATCAAAAGCAGAAGAAATTGAAATCAACTTTACAAACACTAATAACTTATATTTAATTCTCACATTATATAATACACAAAATCGGAGATATTTTCAACTAGTAATAGACATTACACTTTTCAAAAGAATATTCTGACGTCCAGAAACTATTCAAATCTACTGATATAATTATAAACATTGGCTAAGTCTTTAATAAATTCTTGATCCGGATACACCCTAAATTTTTCTTCACACACAAGCACTTTAAGAATGCCTTAGTTTAATATTTCAGCATCTAGTTGACCTTGAATGTTCTCTCTACCTATAAAATAAAGCAGAATTTGCTTATCTTAAAAACGATTTTTATTCTGTCGTTGTCGACAAACTCGTATTCAGTGAAAAAGACCATAGTTTAGTAGGTTCGTTTTTGATGCTATTTGGATTTTTTTTTCATTGCACCCTATATGTATAGTTGAGATGAATGTTTAAACTTTATTTGGTAAATTTTGAATGCAAAAGTTATACTCGCTACTGCACTAATAAATCTCTAAGTATTGCAAATGCATATAAAATTAAAAATAACGCAAAAGAAAACTAGTGCTAATATCTTAACGATTTTATTATATTTTTACCAAAATGAAAGGCATGTATTTTTGTATTTTTTCGACTAAAATGTTATACACTTGTGTAAAATAAAGTAAAACAGTTTGGAGAAAGAACATCGTTTAACCAGAACAGCAAGTTGACAGGGGGGTAAAACACCAAACTCTGTAAAATCGTGGACAAAATGACTGCGCCTACTTCCATTTTAATTTAAATTGATAATGGCAACTTTTAAGTTCGTAAGTATTCTGCACTTTTACATCTGTTAAAAAAAGCAGAATACTAACCTTATCAGCTTCCCATCTTTTGGTTAGTTGAAGCTTTCAATAATCCTTTAAATAACCCTTTCAATAACCCTTTCAAATATTTGTGAGCTAGTTTTGTTTTGAGTGCATGTGGATTTCAGTAATCCCTAACCGGAAAAATTCATCGAAAAATTACTTTATGTCGAATGGTATCGGATGTATGAAAAATTAATGTTCTTTTGTTAACGAAATGCGAATCTGGTTTGTTTCTTTCTTAATTTTTTTTTGTTTTGTTTTCGGGCATCGTTAGTTGCACGTATTAGGTACGATATCTTCATGATTACTATATTCGCTACTGCACTCATTAATCAACTGCTTGACCTAAATATCTCTCTCTTGAAATATTGAACTGTTTTCTTTCCCCTCCTTGAAGCAATTTCACCCATGTGATTAGTTAATTTCATAATTTAAGTACATACACGAGTTTCTTTTTTATCGCCAATACGTCCTAGAATAAATCTCTTTTATCCTCATTAAATCTAGATATCTCTCTTCCCTACCTTTTTAATAACTCTGGAAATGATGCCTTAAATTTCTCTGGTGAACCTAATAGGCGATTAATAATCCTTGCTCAGAACTCTTCAGAAGTGTGTCGGGGTAAACGGAGTGCTTCAGAAGTGTGCCCCCAAGAGAAAAAGGTTGAAAAAACATTCTCTAAAGCATCGTTTTCTCAATCACGGTGTCGCGATCAGGTGCGTCGCAAGTAATTTGTTTCTAATAATAAAGCACAGAGTTGCGAATGATTTCCCTTTTTAAAAAGCGTACTCAAAGTTATCCCTATAGTAAGGTCATCTCACTCCCTTGCATCATAGCTCTTTTACTAGCATTCAAAATAGTTGACTGGGTCAAATAACCAAGGGAGTGTGTCGTGCTTGTGACTGTCATCCGTCATGTGTGTAGCGGAGGGAAAAAGGTTGAGAACCACTTCAAGCTAGATACAACAAACTTTGCATGATCTTTCCTTATACCCAGGGGAAGATTATATACCATGTATGAATCCGCTGGGATCAACCGAAATCGGTGGGGAGACGGGGGAATTTTTCGAACTACCCATTGCCTTAACATTAGCTGTTAAAATCCAGGGTAAACAGGGTTGATTTTCTTTGCTTCTAAACGGCAAAGAATTAGGACCACCAAATATTCAGTTACAGCTTCCTCTGATCGCAATTTAGAGCAACGTGAGGTTTGTATCCCAAATATTTATTACTCTCCCCCACCCCGCTAAAAGAAGTTAAAAACTGTTAAGACCACCAAATTTGCTATTTAAGAATTTCTCTAAGGATGAGGAATCCTCCGTTGTCGACACATATGCTTTATTTTCATTTACTTCTGCTTTGAACATCATAAATACAACTTCCTCTAGCCTTAACTTAAAGATGAACCATGTTTTAGGTGCCTAATATCCGCCCCCTCCCCCCCCCTGAAAGAAGCTGGAAGGAATTACTTTTAAAGGATTAGGCAACGATCACTGAATTCGGCATGCAACTTCTTCTTATCGTAAGTTAAACGTAAGAATTTGACTGTCCAATCTTTCTCCATTATCCCTACCCCCTAAAAAAAGTTCGATTTGCAGCTTCCTCTCATCATGGCTTTAAACAACGTAAGGATTTGGCCCCAAAACTTCCCCCCCCCCCAAAAAAAAATAGGGAAATACGAAACGATTTCTGAGCCTAACAGGTTGTATTTAAAATGAATGCTACTACTATGGAATTATCAAAGGGTACTTCAAATTATATTCCTTTCCTTCACCCCCCTCCCCCTTTCCTAAAAGCGGGAAGAAATAGCATCAGAATCAATTATAAAGTTTTTTATGTCAAATGAAATTTTGCACGCCATGAGTTTCTCGACTATATATTTCAGAGAGTTTCTGACTGGAGCAACGCCGGATACATCTGTTAGTTTTACTATATTTTTGTTACTCACTTTATTATATATTCTTGTATTATACACTGCTCGACATAGAAAATGCCACAACAGTAAGTACAATCTTTCTAAAAAACTTCTTTCTTAAATACGTCCCTGTGTGTAGTGCCATGCAAATAGGTGGGTCAGTGTCAACCGTTGGGTTGCATAAATGAGTGCAGTTGAAAACCAATCTCGCGATAGGTGAGGGAGATAACAGGACAAAACGGCTCGTGGTAGCCAAGTTTGATCGTCCTCACCTGGGTGGGTGTACCACTGCATCGGAGTTATCTCATTGGCGAAAGCACGTGTAAGGAGTGAGAATGCCTGGGCGGAGGGAAAGTTTAGTGAAAGTTAGTTTAGGAAGCACACACAGGCGAAAGCATGTGTAAGGAGTAAGACTGCCTGGGCAACGTCATGGGGAATCTTACCATCACATGGACTCTTTTACCAGTGGCTTCCTTATAGGACTACACACGGCTGCTTTGTCCCTACATCACATCATGGCAGAAACGCATCGGAATGCAACAACTGTCGGCTGCATTTGGTGACAGTGGTTGGAGGAAGGTAACATGCTTTGCCATAGTGGGACTGGTCACGTAGACGGACGTATGAAAGCTTCAACCACATTCAATGGCAAGCCATAGTTTCCCCCACAATCCACAGCGGATAACATTTGACATCGTGTACAGGCAGCTTTGGACATCCCCATGTTGGCACGGACTGTAAATTGCAGATCAACTGAGACAGGTTTGCTCTCTCACCAGTCATTGTGATGACTACCATTAACTACAGCATATCACTGCACAAGATTGCAGTGGTACCATACCAGACATGAGTGGTGGGACGAATGAAACATGTCGTATTCAGTGACGAGTTTCACTTATGTCTCAGCACCAACGATCGCCGATTGAGAGTCTGAAGATGATGTGGTCACTGGGCTGATCTTTCTGCCATCTGTGAGCGTCATACAGCTCCTCAGCCTGGGTCATAATTTGGGGCGTTATCAGTTTCAACAGGTTTTCGCTCTTACACTTAATGGATACAATGACAGAACGATGATACGTCGATGAGATGCTGCAGCACGTTTTGTTGCCATATCTCCGTGATATTCCTGATGCCCAATTTCAACATGATAACGCCCACCTGCACACTGCCAGCATCAGCAGAAAGTACTTACAAGGTATCCAGTTGCTGCCTTGAACAACGCGATCTCCAGAATTCTTCCCAATATGGAACATGTCCGCGATACCTCAGCACACTATCCGGGGACTTCCCACTCGATGCCATGCCCTGTTGCCGAAGATATAGCCCAGCATGGCGGTCATACGACCTACTGATTCACACCACATTATACTGTCTCTTCACTCATCGCATTCATGCAATCCCTTAGAAATTAAATCACTTCTTTCCCACCTACTTGTCTACACGTGTGGTAAGTTTCGTCTCATTTTGTGCATTCCTTCATGGTATGGCATTTTCTATGTGGAGCAGTATTTATGTATACATATGAATATAACCAGCATTCTTCTATTAATATTGTTTTAACCGTGTCGGTTTAAAATGTTTCTAATCTTATTGCTGGATATCAGCAAGATGAAAGCATAGCACAGATCATTTGAATAGGCTAACCTTTGTTCGTAATTTGATATTTTTAGTTACCAGTGAGAAAAAAAAAATCGGGATGTTTGAAAGCTTTGTTTCGCTGAAAGTTGAATGTAATAATATGTAGCAGTAAAACATGGCGCAGGAGAGTTATATTTGTTGAAGTTGTGCAGTTTCAGCAACTTTTTGTCCCTGTGCTTATCAACGAATCAAAGGGACCTAGAGTCGATATTCGAATACAGCATGGATTTTTCTTGTGGGTAAAGTCTCACCTCCCCACATACCTTCTCTGTGGCGTATTATAATGACTGATGGCTGTCAGATCACTATGGCAAGCAGATGATCTAGGGTAGGGTTGTCAGACATGTATTTGATTCGAAAATCCCGCTTTCCATCCAAAATGTCTCGCAAAGATAGTTCCGAAGCTTAAATGGATAATTATTTGTTGTGATAATTATTCAATGGTTATATAAATGCGCCGTCCCATGGTCGAGTGGTTAGCGCGCTTCGCTACTGGGACCTGGGTTCGAGCCTCGGGTAAGGCATGGATGTGTGTGTGTGTGTCGTTTTTCTGCTCAGGTCCTGCCATCCTCACAGACCTTCTACTATGGCATATAAACTGACAGGTTCCTATCAGACCTCTGTGGCAAGCAGCTGCTTGAGGGGGTATTTTTTTATTTTTTTTTATATAAATGCTCTTCTAAAATGCAAATCTTTCTTAACAACTGTTTACTTTTACCATGACTTGTTTTAATATATACCCACAACAAAATATTCCTACCAACAATTTTATTTCATATACGGAAATATTTTAAATTTACATCGTTAGTGAATTAAGTGCAGTTTTTACTCTGCGACACTCTTACTGAATTTCTTGAATCAATATAGATTTCGAACTGATCATAATTTTATATGGCACAGTCATAAATCACTTCCAAGTTTTCAGTTTTGAAAACTGGTAGAAAATTCGAATTTACTAAATAGGGTAATTGAATAGTAGGTTTAAGGAAATCGAATATTTGATCCGGGATATTCTGGAATATTTCCATTGAAAGCACATTAAAAAAATTCACGCTTTCAAATTATTATTCATTTTGCAATTATCATTTTGCTTATTTTTAAAGTAGATGAAATATTTTACCCAAAATATTTTGTTGTCCCGCATTAGTATTTGGGAAATCTGGCAATCGTACTCTACGGGGAATTTATTTCTTTTACTAAGTGAAGAATCAAAATATCCGTTATTACATAGGCCCACGTACAAATTTATGGGCTGAAATCGTGGAATTTAAAAAAATAATAATATTAAGAACGTTCAATTTTTATTCCAGAGTGTACATTTCTTAATCTTGTTAAAAAAATATATAAAATTTAAAGCATCAAAAAGCTTTAAAGCTGCTGCCATCTGGTGGTGAACTTTCAATATACGAAATAGATTTAGCCACAAATGTCATTCTTCGGCATTCCAGTACACAAATTTTCTATGATTCCAGTGATGGCGAACTTTTCATAAAGCAAGCGACTTTGCAGCTGAGATCATAGTGAATAATACTGAGATATCAATCTATTTCTCTTGAAAAAAATATAACAGTCTTTAACATACCTAAATAAGTGAACAGTAGCGTATTTTGAAAACACGTTGAGGGGGGAGGGATTTGGTTTTTTTTTCAAAAGATTACAACTTAAGTAACCAATACGCAAATATTGAGGGGGGTGGAAAGCGAAACTAATAAATAAATGAAAACAAAGGAAAAATTTTGCATCAATGCTTAATAGTTGTCAATTATTTTAAATTTTGAAACGTATACATTTGGGGTGGGGAGTATTAAAGGGGGGAAGTTTGGGGGTTGAACCTTCCAAACCTCCTCCTTAAATACGTCCCTGCATGTAAAGGATAAGGCAACCAAGAAAACCATTTCAAACAAAAATATTAATTATTCTTGGAATGCTTTAATATTTCTAGAAAGGCATGTAAATATCGCACCCAACGAAGGGTGTTTTCCAATATGGTCTCAAGTGGTAAAAGGCAAGAGGGGACTTTTGAACCTCCTTATATTATATACTAGCAGATTTATCCGGCGTTACTCGGGTCTGAACTCTTTCGAATGTAGAGTAGGTGGCGCTCTCTACGTCGCAAACCGTCCTTTAGCATAAAACTCGCTCCGATCAATTCCCTCCGCTTTCATTTCTCTCCCTCTCTTTTAAGAAAGACACATTTCGAGATACCGTATGATCCTAAATCTGATGAAATCATAATCAAAATCAGATAATGATCATAATCAAATCTATTTAAATATCAATGTTCAATAATAATCGTTCAGTAATCAGAGAGTTATGGACGCCAGAATATATCCCAACAGTAATGCGCCATAAAAATTTACCTGAAGAATTAATTTCAATTTAAATAATAAGTATTTCTTTTCAGCCATTTTAATAAAATATATATGCATTTCAGAAGTTTGTGCAATGATTATTTCAATATTACAGAATTATCAATGATTTTTATAAAACAATTTATTGTTAAATAGCAATCCATAACTCTTTAAATAATGAAAGAATATTGTTTAAAATCGAGATTTAAATATATATGATTATGATATTTAATTTATCTTTTATTTTCATATATCGATTAGAATAATATTTTAGAAATTCAGGGCATAGGCAAAGTATGCAAATGCTGGGGGCCCATGATTTTTGGGGGATTTTTGTTTTTACATCCCTTATAATAATTTTAAAGGAGGGTGGCCATATTTTACTTTTGCCTAGGGGCCCAGGTAAAGCTTAAGATGGCCCTGTAGAAATATAGAGCTTCTAAGTTAGCTTCACATTAATATGAGAATTCTTTTGGTAGGGGGTGGCTCAGTCGGTAGCGCGCCAGGCTCGTAATCTGTACTTCCCAGGTTCGAGTCCCAGCTGGGTCAGCGTTGAGATTTATCTCCGCAAAATTCCCCATCCTTCGCACGGTCAGTAGGGGACACCGATGGGCTTGGAAAGGCCGCCGTCCGTCGGATGGGACGTTAAGCCGTGGCCCCGTGTGCGTGAGAGCCATACCCTGTGCACGTTAAAGAACACGCTGGATGGCCTTGACGGGAGGCTACCATCTGTCTCCCAACAGCTGTTCCAGTGAGTCCCCTCCCCCAACCTTCTCTGAGCCTTTGGGGTCCATGTGACCTGGCTATTTTAGCCCATGGGGTGCAAAAAAGTGCCGCTCAGAGGTAAAACAACCCAACAACCCAACTCTTTTGGTAGGGGAGTGTATTTACAAAAAATGCGAATTTGGGATATTCAGGGTTATTATTACTTAATTAAACATAACCTTTGGGGGCTGACAAAGATATCCAAAATTATAATTTAAATGTTTCGTAAAATATACCGAATTTTGATTAGAATTAATTATAAGAAGAGCGTGAAAAAGTGGAGCGAACTCTTTGAAATGGGTTATTTCTGGTCACCGAAAGAGAACATCATTTGAATACCGTAAAAGTAAAACTATAACGCTCCTGTCCCCCCCCCCCCCACTCATGCACATCTTGCCCCTAGTTCAAAAACTTTATGCCAGCTCCTGTGTGTGTGCTAATAGAACCCTATAGACACGGATGGCAGGAGCACACGATTGGCCACTATTTAAAGCTAACTGATTTAAATTTAAAAGACGTGCTTATCTAATAGAATTGACTAATAAAGCGATTTATTTCAGAGTAAAATCCGATAATTAGAAGAGTTTTAATAAAGAAACTATAAAAGAGCAACATTACATTTCAAAAAACCTTTTACTAGACAGTTATGTGCTGGCGATCAGCATTTGCTTTTTTCCACTGGCGGATCCAAGGCGGCGGCAGCCGGGCATTAATTCTTTCACAATGCACAGTTACTTTGGATGACTGTGACGTTTATTATCATCCCCCCGGCCCCATAGCCTAAGAGATAAGTGAGTGGGGCCTGGGCAACACCCAGAAATGGGATCCCTACCTCAATCCAAAAGCCATGTAAATATATTACCACATTCAATAGAGAATTTGAAAAATAAAAATTTCTCTCATTCATTAATTTTTTTTTTAAGTTATATAATAAAAACGAGAGTGTTTTACAATTTGCCCAATTTCTATATTTGTTTGACATGTAATTTGACAATGGCATGAATATTTGGTATCTCCTAGACCAGGGTCCATTGTCCCTCTCAACCCTCACCCCTTGTCAAATTTTTTGCATCCGCTACTTATCCTGGCAAGTATTTTCCAGCCACTGCAGTTCGAAATAGGAAGTTATTAAATATCCATTTCAGATTTTGTGGCAGATCATCACAAAAGGTAAACGAATCGCAGAAGAGAGCGGCACAACATTTTGCTTCATCACTGAGACCAATCGTATCGAGTTGTGTGTCAAAGGAAGTCTATGGAAATCATCCAGAGAGTGGCCTGTGAATTATATTTGGAATTTATCATTCTAACGCTCTACCTGTATGTTTTAATATTACATTAATGGTTGAAATTTGTGTATATTTTATTAAAACTAAAACTTCTTACTTTGTAATCATTGTTATTGTTAAAAATTTTCATTTCCTCTAGTGACACAGACAAACCACATGATTTTTGAGTTTACTCATATTTTTTCTACGATTTAAACTGTATATAAATAGAAATAAAAATGATTTTTGAGAACCCTTCCTCAGTCCACTTCACGGTCAACAGATGGCGCCACAAAGACATGTAACTTTGGTATTGAAGTTCGCCGTTAGCTGAGTTAAAACAGTCTTATGACACTTAATAGAAAGAGCACCTAACATGTTTTCACGAAGTAGCGAGTACACATATTGTCAATGAACTAATTCAATGGAGTTTTCTTTCATGAGAACAATTTAGAACTGCAAAGTGAGATATAAAGAAATTATTTATTTTTTGAAAGAAGCGATATCTCTCTCCCACACAACACAAAGAACAGAGACTTAGAAACTAAATCACTTTATCACTGCTTCTCACATAAGTCGAAAAAACATCTTTCAGTTAGGGATCTTTTGAAAATATAAATCTTTATTTTCAAAACCATTTGTATGTCAGTATACTCTCTTTCATTATAGGCTGTTTCCTTATAAAAGAGAAATATTAAATTTGTGTAATATCTGTTGGTTTGAGTTTGTCATTTACCAACATGACATAGACAAAGATAAGGGAACTAATTGATATTATTTATCATTTTGTTATGTATCACATTAAAATAAATATAACCATAGACTATATAATTTTTTTAAAAGCCATTTCAACCCGAATTTGAAAAACAATATTGGATTATTAGTTGACCATATGCGTAAAATTTGTAAAAATGTTTACATGTGGGTGACTTGACTTCCAATTTTGCCAACTAGCCATAATTTCTCAGAAATACTTCCAATATTTACATTTCGTCGTCTAAATTGTAGCAAATCAGTGTGAATTTTTGTCTTGATTTGGTCAAATCTTAATTTCACGAAACCGAAACTAATCCCAATCACTTCAAACTTTCAAACTCCCCAAGATTATGCCACGTTTACTTGATTTTAGTCAACTACCCTGAATTTCACAAACCCAATCCCAATTATCACAACTCGCCCGTATTTTCCAAGTGGATTCGAATTTTTGCCAACTGCCCTACATTCTGTTAAGTTTCCTCAATTTATCCAACACTCCTTCATTTCACAAAACAAATCTCAATTTTCACAACTCGCCTATATTTTACCAAGTGCATTCGAATTTTGCCAACTACTCTAGATTTGCCAACTCGCCTTAATTTTACAGATTTGCCAACTCGCCTTAATTTTACAGAAAAAATCGCTCTTTTTACATCTTCCCTGAATTTGCCAAGTCACTTCGAATTTTATCGACTCTCCTTAATTGCACAAGAAAGGCGCAATTTTCACAACTCCCCTATATTTTACGAAGTGGTTTTCAGTTTTACCAACTTCCCTAGATTTTGCAAAGTTTTCTCGATTTTATCAACTCTCATTAAATTCACAAAAACAATCCCAATTTTTACAAATCGCCCGTATTTTACCAAGTGGATTCGAATTTTGCCATCTTGCCACAATTTTACAGAAAAAAATCCCAATTTTACATCACACCTGATTTTTGTAAAGCCACTCTGAATTTTGCCAAGTCCCCCAAGATTTTCCAACTCTCCTAGATATTGCAAAGCTGCCTCGATTTTGCCAACACCTCATAATTTTACAGAAAAAAGATTGCAATTTTTACATCTCACCTGAATTTTGTCAACTCTCCACGATTTTGCCAAGTCATTCCGAATTTTGCCAATTGCCCCTAGATTTTTCCAACTCCCTAAGTTTTTGTCAAGTCACTCCGAATTTTGCCAACTCCCCAAAATTTTGCCAACTCCCCTAGATTTTGCCAACTCCCTGTTTTTCCAACTCTCCTAGATTTTGCCAACTCGTCATAATTTTGCAGAAAAAAAAAATCAAAATTTTCACATCTCATCTGAATTTTGCCAACTCCCTGTTTTTCCAACTCTCCTAGATTTTGCCAACTCGTCATAATTTTACAGAAAAAAAATCAAAATTTTCACATCTCATCTGAATTTTGCCAACTCCCTACGATTCTGCCAAGTCACTTCGAATTTCCAACTGCCCCTTTTTGCCAACTCCCTAAGTTTTTGTCAAGTCACTCCGAATTTTGCCAACTCCCTAAGATTTTGCCAACTCACCTGTTTTTACTAAGTGGCTTCGAATTTTGCCAACTGCTCTAAATTTTGCCATCTCTCCATTTTCCAAACTGCCTTAGATTTGCCAAGTTGCCTCAATTTTGACAACTCCCCTTAATTTTCCAAAAAAAATTTGCAAATTTTCACAACTCACCTAGATTTTACGAAGTCGCTTCGAATTTTGCCAACTCCGAGTTACTTTGGGGGGGAGGCTCCCCCCATCCCCACCCCTCATGGCTACGCCCCTGATGGCATTAATGTTTCTGTAATGATGTATGAAGAATCAAAACTTAAAATTTGTTTAGTTATCTTCCTGGGCCCTCTTAATACTTTGACAACGGATTAGGAGTGAATTTTCGTCATTCCATAATCGGAAGGTTTGCGACTAAGATTATTGAAATTTGCGTTCGTAAATAATGGAAAGCTGCCGCAGTGCAAATTGTAATTTCCGACTTTCTTCAGTTTTGACCTGTCGTCAAAGAGGTAATATTATTTATGTCCATAAACGAACTTGGGTTCTGCAAATTTCTTCCATACGATCGTTAAATAATTTTCAGCGTTTGACAACCCTGAACAAGGGTTGGGTGACTCAGTCGGTAGCGCGCCAGACTCGCAATCTGGTAGTTCCTAGGTTCGAGTACCGGCTGGGCCATCGTTGAGATTTATCTCCGCAAAATTCCACGCTCTGCCTTCGGGCAGGAGGGGACACTGACAAGCTTGGAAAGGCCGCCGTCCATCAGATGGGACTTTAAGCCACGCCCTTTGCACGTTAAAGAACACGCTAGATAGCATTGACGGCCTTTAGCGTGTGTTTTGCAAAATTTTACCCAATTTTTGCAAAAAAAGTGCCTCTTCCCCAACTTTCTCTGAGCCCTCGAGGTCCTTGCGACCTGGTCATTAGCAGCATGAAAGGATATTAGTTCTTTAACGTGCAAAGGGTATTTGTTCTCCACGTGACGATGCACAAAACTGGCCAGAAATAGCACGTGAATCATACACTATATTACGATGGTGCAGGGCGTGAGTGTTAAGGTTATTTATTTATTATTAATTTTATGTGAATAGGAAACTAACTTCGAAACTCTATAACTTCTAAAATAAGCCTTTTATGATAAAATGTGACTGAAGATCATTATATTTTTGATCTCAATCAAATCTATATAAATATCGATCTATTAAAGGATTATTGATCCTCACAGACCTCCTACTTTGGCATATTATAAACTGTCAGACCCGCTGTGGCAAGCAGCTGCTTGAGGGGGTATTTATTTTATTTTTTTTTAATGCATTGCTATGAAACTCATACAATATTGACGAATACTGAAACAATTTTGATGAATATTTATGAATATTGAAATAATTACTGATATAAACATCGAAAACATACGTCACGAAACAATATTTATTATTTAAGTTTTAATGAACTTTCGAGGTGAAAGCTTGTGACTGTCATCGCTATTGTTACGTATCCAAACAAACATAATCTTTAAATACAAACGAATATTGCTGAAATATGAGATTTGGATAGTTTGATTTGGCATCGTTATTTTATCATCAGACATTTTTATCATAAAAGGCTTATTTCAGAAGTTACAGACTTTCGAACTTAGTTTCCTATTGACATAAAATGAGGTTGTAACTTAACTTTTGCGCGCCAGTATACTTGGCAACCTAATCATAGTCACTTTTGTAAAATTGACGAGTAATATTGACTGGTTTCCTCACGGCATATATTACCAGACACTCTTCTTATTTCTCAACCATTACTCGGCCCTTTTATCAGGTAATACCTTACTATTATTTGATAATTAGATGCTGAGTAATGGAAAAACGTCGGAAGAGTCGTACTCTTGCATATAATTGTATTTGACACCGAGTGGGTATAGGGGCGGGGTGTGGCTCAGTCGGTAGCGCGCCAGGTTCGTAATCTGTAGTTTCCCAGGTTCGAGTCCCAGCTGGGTCAGCGTTGAAGATTTATCTCCACAAAATTCCCCACCCTACCCACGGTCAGTAGGGGACCCCAATGGCCCCTGGTAATTCGTAATCTGTAGTTACGGTCAGTAGGGAACCTTGTAGTTACCATCAGTAGGGATGGCCTTGGAATAGGCCGTCCGTCCGTCAGATAGGAACACGCTGGATGGCCTTGACGGGAGGCTACCATCTGTCTCCTAACAGCTGTTCCAGTGGGTCTCCTTTCCCCAACCTACTCTGAGCCCTTGGTGTCCATTTTGCTCGTGGCCATTAGCCTCTGACCATTTAGCCCGTGGTGTGCAAAAAAAGTGCCGTGAGGTAAAACAACCCAATCCGAGTGGGTATAGAAGTTATTCCTGAATTATCATGAAGTTGCTTTTAGCTTTCGAGAGATGCTTTCCACTCTCTGGTTCAAAGAGAAATACACAACTACTCAACCGGAAAGAAGGATTTTCGCATTAACGCTCCAAACATCCACTGAAAAGAATGTGAGGCAGAATTGATGCATAATAACGACAGGCTCCTGTCAGACCTCTGTGGCAAGCAGCTGCTTGAGGGTTAATTTATTCATTTTTTTATTCAATGTCAGCTGTCTGATCTCTGTGTTGTGGCTGCGTCTTGTATTTTTTCCTTCATTAATACGTGAAAAATAAATAAATAAATAAATACCCCCTCAAGAAGCTGCTTGCCACAGAGGTCTGACAGGAGCCTGTCAGTTTATATGCCACAGTAGACGGTCTGAGAGTATGCCAGGACCTCAGCAGAAAACAACACGAACATCCATGCCTTACCCGGGGCTCGAACCCAGGTCCCGTAGATCAGTAGCCAAGCGCGCAAACCACTCGGCCACGGGACAGCTACAAAAAAAAAAATACCCCCTCAAGCAGCTGCTTGCCACAGAGGTCTGACAGGAGCCCGTCAGTTTATATGCCATAGTAGAAGATCTGTGAGGATGGCAGGACCTCAGCAGAAAGACAACACGAACATCCATGTCTTACCCGGGGTTCGAACCCAGGTCCCTTAGATCAGTAGCCAAGCGCGCTAACCACTCTGCCACGGGACGGCTACAAAAAAAAAATACCCCCTCAAGCAGCTGCTTGCCACAGAGGTCTGACAGGATCCCGTCAGTTTATATGCCATAGTAGAAGGTCTGTGAGGATGGCAGGACCTCAGCTGAAAGACAACACGAACATACATGTCTTACCCGGGGCTCGAACCCAGGTCCCTTAGATCAGTAGCCAAGCGCGCTAATCACTCGGCCATGGGAGCGAGAATACGACAAGCTCACAATCAGTTGTTTATGTTTATAGCTGCGGGGCGAATACAGAAAACCATTTCTAGGATTTTCAAACACAATTTCAGGGAGTGGGGGAGGCTATAAATTAAAAAATTGTAGCGAAAAAAAATCGATGTGCGTAGCATCTTTTAGTTTTCTGTTGATGAATAGAAAAACTGTTAAAAATACACACAAAATATTCATTCTTACAACTTAGTATTTTAATATTTTATACCGTATTAATGATTTTGTGGGTGAAGGTGACCCAAGCGAAATTACATCTAAAGCTAGTTAAAGCTATATCAACAGACTCTGATGTTGAAAAAAAAAATTATTGTGTATGTGTGTGTGTGGGGGGGCTGTTTTGGATCGAATCGAACCGTAACGCTATTCAGCTAAATATTTTTTTTAAATCAGAAATCATTGCTGTTGAATGATGCAATATGCATTTCCCCCTTCGTTCTGGATATTAAAATTATCCAAGGAGTAGAGGTTCCTTGGATTCCATCCCCCCTCCCCCCCCGTTATTTCCTACTGTGCTCGGATCTACCAAAAATCACTGCATTACAGAATCAGCTAGGAAAGCGAGCATATTGGTACTACATATATATACACTATGTGGCAGTTTAGCATAAAAAAATAAGAATTTATTTTTAATATCGAAGCTTGTAACATTAGAAATTCATGTGCCTTAAAGGAACATAGTTGTACAGTAGCATTCGAAGCCAATGGGACGGACTTACTATAGTTACAGTGACCATATTTTTCTGCAGAAAATAAAGGACAAATCAGAAATTGTTTCATAATAAAAAAAAAGCAGGTTGCGTTTATTTGTTTTACTAAAACTAAAAAGCTTTATAACATTTATTATAAAATATAAGCATATGCAAAGCATTTTAAACAATCATATTATTACTTAAAAATATTCAATTTTGATACTTTTCACAAGAATGAACTTTTTTAATAAATCAGGTTTGTGTTTTAAAAATTTATAAAACTGTATTCATGTCAAAGTTGCATTTGGTATAAATGCATGCTTTTAATGTTTCGATTTTTAATTTGATTTTTTCACTGGTCCACATATTGTTCGCTAATCAAAATACTCGTTCAGTGGGTGCATTAGATCAAGGGGGACATAAGCAGAATTCAACATTTTTTAAAATGTTTTTAAAAGATGTGTTTATCTGTGAAATATTTAAAAATTTCAACCCATCTACTGCGCGCCAATATTCAGTTTACTATTTTAATTCACAGAAAAAGGACAAAATGGCCTTTTTAGAAAAAAATAAATCTAAAGGACAGAGCAGTGAAATAAAGGGCTGTCCTCTTGAATAAAGGACGTATGGTCACCGTAACTATAGTCAGCAGCAGGTCAACAATCCTTGTTTGTTCCACATCCGTTTGTGTATCCGAACAAATAAGGATTGTTGAACCTGCTGCTGATATAGTAAGTCCGTCCCATTAGCTTCGAATGCTACTATACAACCATGTTCCGTTAAGGCACGTGAATTTCTAATGTTACAAGACTCGATATAAAAAGGAAAAATGAATTCTTATCGTTTATGCTTAACAGCCACATAGTATACATAATACCAATATTGTTAGCGCTGTGAAAATTCTATATTTAGGAAGTGGAGCATTTATTTTAAGGACAAAATAATTTAATTATTTCATTATATACAATAGAACTGATCCATATAATGTAAAATTTCCTGCAGATAAGCCCCTGGCTTCGTTTTGCCAAAAATTGGGTTCCAAAAATAGGGAGGTTTCTTATACATGGATAATATTCTGAAATAAATGATTATAGCTTAAAATAAAAATATCTTTGATGAAAAATCAGGGGGTTCCTTATACACGTTAAAATACGGTATTATTATTATAAAAAAATGATATGATCCGACTTACAAAGCTGCAGGGTTATGACAAAACAAATCCTCATGCTATGACCCGAACTCGGATCCCGGCACGTGTATTGTCCATCGTAAACCAACAAGATACCACGCACCACAGAGGAGGCATTTAGAATATAATTAATTTTAAAGATCACTTTAAAATTAATTATATTTTAAATTTCTCTACCAATAATAGTTGTAACCCCCTAAAGTTGAAGTGTAAATGCCGCAGCCTCCCTAAGGTCAATCATTGAGCATTTCTGCATCTCCTGTTGGAGAATTTTAATAACCGGAACGGACGAGACAAAAATAATAAACGCTTTTATTTCTGTGGCCAGCAGCTACTTGAGGGGTTGAACATATTTTGCAAAAAAAATATTTTTTAAATGTAAGAGGATAATTATCTGTAAGAAGACAAATACCTTTCTCGCTATTTCCAGTTCGGTATAGTCACATGGTTTTATTCCCACTCTCTTCAGAAATTCATTCATCATCATCATCATCCTCAAGCAGCCATGGGCTACGGAGGTCCAACCAGACAGTGCAATTTAGTTCTCCAAGCAAGTCTATCCTGAGCTACATCTACTGCATCTGGCCACTGCACACCAATTCTAACAAGGTCCTGTTTGACATTGTCTGCCCACCGCATCCTAGGTCTCCCCTTCTTTCTGAGGCCTTTAGGCACACTGTTCATAATCCTATTCGCCAATCTATAATTATTCACACGGGCAACATGGCCAAACCAACGGAGTCTCTCTCTTCACAATATGCTGCTTAAAGGAGGTTGCAAACTCCTTTGCCTAACCTCATCATTAGTTACAAAGTTGAACCACCTAATGCCCAAGATACTGCGTAAGCATCTGGAATCAAAAGCATCTAGTTTCCTGTTATCTTGTTTACAAAGTGTCCAAGTTTCACTACCATAACTAATCCTAGAAAGAACCAAACTATTATACAGTCTAATTTTAGTCTTTAGGTGTATACGCCTATTTCTCCATACTCTCCATAGATTCTTAAAAGTCCCGGCAGCAATCCCTATTCGCCTGTTAGTCTCATTCCGCACATCACCATTATCAGTTACATAGCTCCCAAGGTCATTAAACTGTGACACCTGCTCAAGATTGCAACCATTCAGATTTACTGAATCACAGCCTGCCTGACCAATTTTCATCACTTTAGTTTTCTCTCTGTTTATAACCAAACCTACTCTACTACCAGTCTCATCAACAGCTCGAATGAAAGAGTTCATCTCATCAACATCATTTGCCAAAAGGGCTAAATCATCAGCATAATCTAAATCAGAAATTTTCGTATCTCCAGCCCAGTTAAGGCCAAAATCTTTCCCTTGAAGTGAATTTCGCATAACATAATCAATAACCAAGCTAAAGAGAAAAGGAGACAAAATGCACCCTTGTCGAACACCAGAAGTAATGCTAAACCAATTGCTACAAGCCTTACCAACTCTCACTCACGACTCAGTGTTATTATAGAGAGCTTTCATAATGTTAACTAACTTGTCTGGTATACCATATGATTTCACAATCAACCACAAATTATGACGATCAGTAGAGTCGAAAGCCTTTTTGAGATCAACAAAGCTAGCAACCAAAGGTTTCTGAAACTCTAAACATTTCTCAAGAATCTGCCTAAGTGAAAATATCTGATCCACACATCCCCTACCACTTCTGAATCCACATTGCTCATCACGCAATTGACTGTCAACCAGATTCTTAATTCTATTAAGCACAATCATGGAAAGAACTTTACCTGGAACAGAGAGTAGGCTGATACCCCTATAGTTATCACAAGAACTGCGATCACCTTTTTTGAAAATAGGGATAACAATAGCTCTGGTAAAATCCTTAGGAACCATGCCTTTATCATAAAAGATATTCAGAATTTCAGTCATCCAAGTGGTAACCGAAACATTCCCAGCTCTAAGCATTTCGGTAGTAATTTCATCTACCCCTGGGGATTTATGTAGTTTAAGTTTAGAAATAGCCACAATAACTTCAGATTGTGTTATAGGGCCAACATTAAAGCCACCAATGCATCTATCATCATCATTGCAAACAATGGGAGTAGAACTAGCTACATTGTTTAGAACATCACTGAAATGCTCAGCCCACCTAGCCATGACAGAATCCTCACCTTCTATAACCTTACCTTGTTTATCCTTCAATCCTTGTATGCCTGTTCGTTTTCTACCACACAAAACATTAACTATCTGGTACAGCTCTCTGGTGTTGTGCTGTCTAACTGCTTCCTCGGCTTCGTCAGCCAAACCATCAAGCCAAAGATTCTTATCAGCAGCTAACTGATCTTTTACACGTTTATTAAGTTCTCTGTAATGCTTTCTATTAGGACTAGTAGGGTATTGATTAAGGACATTCCTGCAGTTCTTTCTTTCCGAAATAAGCTCAAGTGCCTTATCACTCAGATAATTCTGCCTGTTCTGCTCTTTTTTTCCTAAAAGAGTACTGTTAGTTTCCAAAAAAGCCTGTTTGAAACGGCCCCATTCTTCCTCAACTTCAGTAGTAAGCAAACCATGACTGTCATAATGACTAAGTAACCTATCATGGTAAGCTTTGGCTATAACTGGATCTTTCAGAGCTTCAGTATTAAAAGTAAATTTTTTAACCCTAGCACAACACTTTTTAAGTTTAAGTTGCAACACACTTTTAACAAGGTAATGGTCAGATCCAATTTCAGCTCCCCTATATGCCCTGGTATTTCTAACAGAACTAGTCCATTTGCTGTTAATTAATATGTAATCAATCATATTCTTATGCAGCCCATCAGGTGAAACCCATGTGTACTTATGTATGTCGCGGTGTTTGTAATAAGTGTTAGTTATTCTGAATCCATTGAGTTTACTTACCTGTAGGAGACGTTGCCCATTGCCATTGCAGCTACCAATACCAAAAGGGCCAATCACCCCTCCCCAAAGGTCAGAGTCAGTACCAACTTTGGCATTGAAGTCACCAAGAACAAGGGTAATATCTCCTTTCTTGACAGAATTCAAAATATCCTGAAGTTGTTCATAAAACCTATCCTTCTCATCCTCATCGGCATCCTCAGTGGGGGCATAACAGCAGATAACATTCAAGTCTTTAACGCTTGTCTGAAATTTTGCTGTAAGAAACCTTTCATTAATGCACTCATATCCTAGAAGAGCATCGCTAGCGTGTCTGCTGAGAAGCAGACCCACGCCTTGGTGATGTTTATTGTCGTCCCTCCCTGAAAAGAGAAATTTAAGATTATTTTTAAGAATCTGACCTTTATCTGTCCATCTGGTCTCTTGCAAGCCGAGAATATCTAAATTATAATGGTGGAATTCTTGTGTGAGGACATCAAGAGAAAAAGCTCTGTGCAGAGTCTCACATTCCAACTACCTATGGAGAGAAAATGGTTAGTGGAATGTTTAAAGAAACTATGTTTATTGAGAGAGGGAATGCCGACAATATCAAACAGCCCCCTAATCGCAGACATGGGGCAAAGACCCGTTCCCCCACTACTAAAGGCTGAAGCCATCTACACTGGAAGACTTCCTCCAATGTAGAATTTGACGATGCCAATAGAAGCAAAGAGTTCAGGTGCCTGCGATGACTTCTGCTCAGGATTATCCACCAGCTGATAAACATATCCTGTGAATCTATTCACTTGGGGCTGTCAACCCACAAACAAACAGAAAACACAGCGGAAGATTTTCCCTCCACAGAAGCCCACCAGTGCAGCAAAATCAGGATCCATAATCAAGCTCAAATCCATAAACAAGTCCAATCTAGTAGGTATAAATGGTCAGCACCAGGACCCTGTGTGGTTGACCACTCCTCAGCAGGGTAGAAAAAAAAGAAAAGTAGCCATAGTTGTCCAGATCAGTAGGCCACACTAATCTGGTAGCCCTCCCCTTCCGTTCACTTCCACAAGAGAGTATCTCTTTTGAAAGGTACTAACGGTCTGCACCACGAGAAGGCGGGGTCGGACATTAGGTGCTAGGCCTGGCCGGTTCTACGCATCATCCCAGGGGTTTGGTGCATAGCTCTCCTTCCAGTGACTACCTAGCTACCATTTACACATTTAAATATATCATATTTTCTCTGAAGCATCAGTGATACTGCTGCCATCTACTGCACAATATTGTAACGAGAAATTAATGAAATCGCTGATAAATTTGAATTCTCACGATTCTGTTTTTCAACATCGGGAAAGAAAATCCTTACCTTTCATAGTATTAATGTACCTTGTAGTAGATATGTTTCTCTGGAAAACTATGTACACTTGAAATACACCATTTTGCCAAAAGTATTTGCGATACTTCTAGTGACAGTCGTATGTTTTGCCAGTCTCTATTTGAATAAAACTCTAGAGAAGTGGTTCTCAACCTTTTATGCTTCACGTACCCCCTGGAAATGTGTATGTAACTGGTGTACCCCTTATATAGATATATAAAAGTATAGTTATAGTATAATAATGCCAACTTAGCGACTTTATTATTAGATCTAGCGACTTTTGAGTTCTCACAAAAAATAAAAAATAAATAAATACCCCGTCAAGCAGCTGCTTGCTACAGAGGTCCGACAGGAGCCTATTAGTTATATGTCAGAGAAGAAAGTCTGTGAGGATGGCAGGAACTCAGCAGAAAAACGACACAAACATCCATGCTTATCCCAAAAATTTTTACAGCGTACCCCACGTTGAGAACCCCTGCTCCAGAGCAAAGGGGGCAAACTGCGGCTCCCGAGACAATATTGGGTTTCGTTGCCAATTTTATATTAACCCTTTGAGATCCGGGAGAGGAAACGATACGGATAGGCTTCCCGTAGACCCGAGACTTTATAAAATTCAGAAGTATATCGTTGATATCGCCGTTTTCAATTGATTACGAAGAAAACGAGAACTTACCCAAAACTTATTTTAAACTAGTACGGATGATGCAACTGGACTCTGCGTCATCTACCTTCATGCAGTACACACAAGTTACGCGCTTGCAGCGGTAGAGGAACATTAACTAGTAACTGACTTTTGGGAACAAATCCCAGAAGCAAAGTATCCCAATCTTCAGAAAACTAGCTTCCGACTACTCTCCGTTTTTAGGACAACTTACTGCTGTGAACCTCTCTTCTCCTTAATGAAATTTGTCAAGTCAAAACATCGCGCTAACCACACTGAGCTTCTTAGAACAGCTTTGACATCCTACCAGCCAGATTTTAAACTATTAACTGCAAAAAGACTCAAAGTCTTCAACGAGCAGAGATTAAACATATTCTGCTTTGGTGAGTAGGACTACTATATAATTGTATCTTTTATTATTTATAAATACAATTTTAAAATAATATTTTCTGTGGCTCTTGAACATTCAAAAACGTATGAAAAATATTTTATGTGGCTCTTCTTATTGAAGAACTTGCCCATCCCTGCTCTAGAGTGTATAGAGCATGCATTGGCGATTCTGCTAGAGAAAGGTGGGGCGGTAATTCGCGCATCTCACCCTCCTCCCACGCCCAAAGATTGAATGCAATTTGAATAAACGTCTAGAACCGTGTTTCCCAAAGTGGGGCCCACGCCCCACAGGGGGGCAATTTGATTATCAAGGGGGGCAATTCGAAAATGGACTCGTTCAGAGTTTAACCGTATGGCGGTTAAATTTTACATAGGGGGGGGGGGGACATAAGAATTTTAGAAAGGCTTAAGTGGGGCATGGCATAAAAAAGGTTGGGAAACACTGGTCTAGAACAAGGTTAACAGTATCAGATTCAAGTATCTGAATTCTGATGGTCCCAACTGTTAGGGTAGGGAGGTAGTCAATATACAAAACTTTTATTTCCCATTTACGAATGGGAAAAATTTATTCAGCAAGTGAGATAAATTGAATTACAGAAACGCATATATAGATCATTCAATATATATTATATAAGGATTTATCCCTTCCCAAAATTTCTTGCTCCCCCCCCCCACTAAAAAAAATTGTCTTTTTAAACGATAAAAGCTAGAACCATAAAATTCCTGATCCAGACTCCATCTCACAATAATGTAAAGCAACGGAAGGGTGAATGCCTATACATGAAAGCTTCTCACGTGGGCGTCCCCCCTCGCAAAAAAAAGAGGAGGGAAATTTCTCGCGGTTCGATTTTAACGAGTTGCATGTCAATTTGAAATTTCTGAAAGTGGAGAGTGTTGCATCTACTATATATATTATTTATTATATAATCTACTCGATATCTGATTTCCTTGAGATAAGAACCCGAGCAATGCAGGTTAAATCGGGTGTATTATACAAAAAAATACACAGAATTGGAATGATGTGATGTAGCCTTACTATATTCTATCAGAAATTTAGATGTGGCAATAAAACTCAATAGAATCAATTGTCGGATTTATGTTTTAAATATAAATTTAGAGAAATACCCAATGATTGACTTTAGAGAGGCTGCGGCATTTACACTTCAACTTTAGGGGGTTACAACTATTATTGGTAGAGATTGTACTACAGTGACTTTATTTTTAATCCAACATTCTTTACAACTCGGCTTGTTTTGTGTTGTTTTATCTCTGAGCTACACTTTTTTTGCACACAATGGACTGAATGGCCAGTCACAAGAACCCCAAGGTATCTGAGAAGGTTGGAGGAAGGGACCCATTGGACCTGTTGGACCGTTGGGAGACAAACGGTTCGAGACATGGCTTAACGTCCCATCCGACGGACGGCGGCCTTTCCAAGCCCATCGGTGTCCCCTACTGACCGTGGGCAGGGCGGGGAATTTTGCGGAGATAAATCTCAACGCTGACCCAGCCTGGATTTGAACCTGGGAACTGCAGATTACGAGCCTGGTATGCTACTGAATGAGCCACCTCCGCCCCCCCCCCCCATTGGGTGAAGAGGACCCACTGGACAGCTATCCTTCAAGGGCGTTATCCTCCATGTTTTTAAGCATGCACAGTGTATCGCTCTCCTGCACATGGACCCACGGCTTAACGTCCCATCTGATGGATGGCGGCCTTTGCAATCTCACCCAGAACAGAACACGTGGGTAAGCGGAAATAAATCTTAACACGTGCACACTTAGGATTCTATCCTGTGTGTGTGTGTGGGGGGGGGGGGGTCGCCATCGGTAGTGCACCAGACTCATAATCTGTAGTTCCCAAATTCAAGTCCCAACTATGCCATCGTCGAGATTTATATTCTCTAACCCCACACTGCCCGTGATGGCAAAGGGGTTGACACCAATGGGACTGGAAAGACCGCCGTCCGTCAAATGGGACGTTAACTCATGGCTCCGTGTGCATGAAAGACAAACCCTGTGCATTTTAAAGAAGGCTTTGACGAGAGGCTACCATCCTAACAGGTGCCCAGTGAGTTCCCCTTCCTCCAGTCTTCTCTGATCCCTTGGGACCTGCCATTTTTTAGCCCATTGTATTCGAAATAGTGCCGTCCAAAAGTAGGGTGAATCTGTCACCAAGTATCATCAAGAGCATCATGGACGCAAATATAATTTTGGGGCCTTAGGCTAAAATGAATTTTTGGAGCTGCAGGACACACATGTTAGATTCGTGTCAACTGCGTTACTTCACAAATTCATTTTTTAGGTAACAATATACTTTTGGAGCACTAGACAACAATGAATTTTGGAGGTTCCAAAGACCGGAAAAACTCACAAGAGATATTAGTACTTATTTCATTGTTCGAACTTCACCGTGCAGGTTTTGAGCGTGCTTTGGGTTGTTTTACTTCTGGGCTACACTTCCCCCCCCCCCCCCCCCCCTCACAGAACAAATCAGAAGGACCCAAAGCCTCAGAGCTGAGTAGAGGAAAGGAACTCAATGAACAACTCTTTTCAGAGACAGAAGTTTTCTGTTAAGGCCATCCAGTACGTGCATACACATTTACGTGTACCATTCAGTTTGACTTATAGTCACCTAACAATTGTCTGTAAAAATAGTACGTAGTGTATGGAAATGTGTTCCTTAGCGTGCACAAAATGTGCCCTTCTTTTATTAGGTCAGAGCTTTACGTGCCATTCAGAGGTTTCCAAGCCATCGATGTTATTATTTCTCAAGGAGGATCAGTGGCGAAATTAGGCAGTGGGCAGTCGGGACTCACAGGAGCCCGGGTTGTTCTACCTCTGAGCGGCACTTTTTTGCACACCATGGGCTAAATGGCCAGGTCACAAGGACCTCGAAGGCTGAGAGAAGGTTGGGGGAGGTGACCCAATGGGACAGCTGTTGGGAGACAGATGGTAGACTCCCGTCAAGGCCATCCAGCGTGTTCTTTAACGTGCACAGGGTATGGCTCTCCCGCACAAGGGGGCCACGGCTTAACGTCCCATCCGACGGACGGCGGAAGAGATTTTTCTCCAAGGTGGCTTTAGGCTGGCTTTATATTAAGGAAATAATAATAATAATAAAAGAACTCGTACCTAATTGACAATTAAAAGAAATCGTCCTTGAAGCAGTCGCTTGCCACACAGGTCTGGATCCTGTCAGTTTAATAGCCGTAGAAAAAGTCTATGAGACTAGAGCAGTCGTCCCATATTGAACTCGTGCCCCTTATATCAGTAAGTCAAGTACGCTAATTCCTCGACCACCGAACGGTCATTGGCAACTTAACGTTATGCAAAATTACTGCTACTGAAAAATTTGGGGTCCCGAAAAAGTTTCCTGCCCCAGGGCACATGGTCCATTTGTTCCGCCCCTGCCGAAGATAGATTATGGGTTGTTATGGGAGAAAATTTCAATGACGGAAAAGTGGGAACTCGAACCTAGGAGTTTACTTACTAATGAGTAAAAATATTAGTTACAAAAATTATTCTACCTCTAAATTGCAAACTTAATATTTTGCAGAATGAATATCGGTAAATAATATTTTGTCTCTCAGAATATATCAATTACAAAATAAAAAAAAAATGAATAATGATTGACTTCTTTCACCATTATCGACATCTGACCAATAACAAGTCCATAATTAAATCGGGCCTTAGTCGATTGCAAAGAGCAAGCGTGCGCAAACTGCGGCTCCGTTCTCTCTTTTTGTGCCGCCCACGAGCAAATGGGGAAAATAAATGAAATTTTTAAAAGAGAAAAAGAATAAACAGAAGACAAGAGAGGTCCGAATTAGACGAAGAGAATTCTCATTAAATTAATTAATTTCGATAAAAGTTTAAATTGTTTTTTTTTGCGTTGGTCACACATCTGTTATTGATTACACAATTTTTTGTCGGGCCGGCTCTTCCACTTCTTTTAAAAGTGTTCAGCTGAAATGTTTGCTTACACCTGGCCTAGAAGGAACCATAGCTTAATATCCCATCTGACGGACGGCGGCCTTTCCAAGCCCATTTATGACCCCTTTCTGACCGACGGCATGTGTGTCGTAGGGGTGCTGTTTCTTCTTTTTTTTTCTCTTTTTTTTCTCTTTGTAGGGGTGCTGTTTAACTGTGTCGGCAGAATGGGGGCATTTAGCGGAAATAAATCTCAACACTGGCACAGTTAGGACTCGACCTTGGGAACTGCAGATTACGAGCCTGGCGTGCTACCAATTGAGTCATACGATGGGCATACTTTTTTAAAGCTAAAGGTAAATCTCAGTTCTCTTCCAATCCTTCTAGGTCTGAAGTGTGTGTGGGTGTTGGGGGGGATGTATGAATCCGATACCACCACCACATCCTCTTTTTTTGATTCTGCAACTGAATTCCTGCCCTGATAAAAATCCTCATAGGGAGGTTTGAGGATGGAGCCTGACATTCTACCTGATGAACTCAAGAAGTAGCGTCTTTGATCTTTGATGATACACCTGTCATATAGCAAGCTTCAAAAATTTAAAGTGAAATCAATTTTTAAAAAATGCAAAAATATAGTATGGTAAAAAAAAAGGGGGGGGGGGTAACAAAAATTTCTCAATGTAGAGAAGAAAAATATTCTCCCCTCCTGGAGTAGAGCTGAATTTCTTCTGCTGTGTTGAAGAATGAACGAGAAAATGGAAAAGAATATCACTAAAGGGTAATGATAGAGGAGACATGAAAGATTCTATGTCAGAAAATACAGAGCATCGGAACAATAATGAGGATGAGAAAGAAAAAAAAATATGTAGGAATGATATGAAAAAAAAGTTGCGAAGCGAAAAAACAAAGCTTTGTGCATCTCACTGGTCGAGTTCTTTGAGAAACCAGATCCCTTGGAGCAGCTCTTGCCTTTCTCACTCCTCTAAACACGCTAGTTCCATAAATCACCCGAGGTAACGCCAAAGACCTGCGGCTCGCTTTCAGCCTGAAAGGATCGAGTTACACCACCGCACATGATTCCACCACCACCCTCTTCTACTCTCTCTCAACGACCAGCCTACCTCCCCCTTCACCATCTTGCTCACCCCCACCCTCCGTCTCCAGCCGGCTACCTCTTTCTCAGGAGCCAGCTAACTGCAACAGCTAACCACCACCTCCTTCTTTCTAGTTACGTCTCCTTCCGAGCGCTTTTACAGCAGCTCTAGAAAAGGAAGCGGAAAAACTGGAAAAGAGAGCAGTGAAGAAGACATCGCCGAGGAGAGAGAAAGACTTCGAGTCGTCCCTTTGATATTGCTCTGATAGAGATGAGAGTGGATGAGAGAAGAAAAAAAGGGACGGGAGGTGGGGTAGGAGGAGAATCGAGATGAAGAGGAACGATCTTGCGGTTTCACTTAACGCAAGATACTGTGGATATCCGATCTTCTGTGTTACTTCGTTTTTTTTCCTCTGTGATAACCTACCTCTATGAGCCTCCCTGTTTAGTGAAGTAGGCAAGCGCCTGCAATTATGTGAATGGCAATCAATGATTGCCTCTTCGTCGTTGTAGAGGGAGCTTCGCTTTCAAACAACCCGAAGCAGACTTCGGCTTCCTCGACGACGGAGGAGGGGGAAATAAAAAAAAAGGCAGTATTTTCTTAGTTTGATAGTTGGGATGAAAGATAGCTAGGCGGTTTATATAAGGGAGGTTGGGAGGGAGGGAGGGAGGGAGGGAGGGGAGAGAGATGGCTGGGAGGGAAGGAGCTCTGGAAACAAGTTGCACTCTGTCAAGACAGCAGAAGAAAACAATTTAAGGCCCATTTAATTTTCTACTGAAATCAAAGCTTTGTAGGGGCGCTGCTTCCAGACTGAAAATTCATCGCGTCCCGTCTTCGATTACACCGAAGTAGGAGGAAAAGGAGAAGAAAAAAAAAATCAAAGTAAAAAGGAATAACAACTTTACCCGGTATCCCTTTAACCACCAATCAGATCCATCGGCGCGCGAACTGGTGTCAGATTCCTCCAAACAAATTAGAAACCTATTCCGAAGTTGACTTCGTTTTTTTTTCTATTTTCACTCTGTGATGATGAAATATTGCGAAATGACGAAGCTAAACGTCTGTTTTAATATTAGAGAGAGAGAGGCAAAAAAAAAAATCGATTTCGGGAACTGAAATTGTCTTTAAAAAATTGCTTTAAAAAGTCAGAGGAAAAAAATTAAAAATAAAAGAGACTGCCGGAGGAAGAATTGTCCGAGAGAAGTTGGAAAAATTTAATAAATAATAACAATAGAGTGTGTTCGAGTGATTGACACAAAGAGAGACTTTCTTTCTCTTTTGCTGAGAAAAAGGGTTGAAACTGAAAGAACAGATAAGGCCAGTAGCGAATATGGAATGGGTGTTTTCAAAGGGAATATGGAATGGGTGTTTTTCAAAGGGAATATGGAATGGGTGTTTTCAAAGGGAATATGGAATGGGTGTTTTCAAAGGGAATATGGAATGGGTGTTTTCAAAGGGAATATGGAATAGGTGTTTTCAAAGGGAATGAAGTTTTCATTTACTCTTTATTTTATTTTCACTCTTTAAAGGGGAAATTCCGAGTAATGGTTGATTTGAAATATGCGAAGAATATTTCCTTATTTGCCCCCGAAAATGTAAAAAATACTTTTTTGTTTATCTCTTAAAGCGAAAAAATTTTGCGTCCCCCCCCCCCGTGGGTTAAGGAGTCAAATAGTTGCTACTGATTTAACCCTCTTGACATTCATACTCTACCAACAAAATTTCAGATTTCTAGCGTAAATAGATCGTTTGCAGTATCAGTTTCAATTTAAACATTTTCCAACTTTTCCATCGCTAGAAGGTGCTGTTTAAAACAGTTGGAAGATATGCAAAGTGGGTTGGGTTGTGTTACCACTGAGCAGTACTTTTTTGCATACAATGAGCTAAATGGACAGGTCACAAGGATCCAGAGGACTCAGAGAAGGTTGGGGGAGGGGACCCACTGGAACAGCTGTTAGGAGACGGATGGCAGCCTCCCGTCAAGGCTATCCAGCCTTGACGGGAGGCTGCCATGCCGGACGGAGGAGATTGACGGATGCGTGACGGAGGAGATTCATACCCTGTGCAGTTTTTTAACGTGCACAGGGTACGAATCTCCAGCACACGGGGCCACGGCTTAACGTCCCATCCGACGGATGGCGGCCATTCCAAGTCCATTGGTGCCGTCCTACTGATCGGGGGCAGGGCGTGAAGTTTTACGGAGATTCAACACAATGGGCTAAATGGCCAGGTCACAAGGACCCCGAAGGCTCAGAGAAAGTTGGGGGAAGGTGATCCACTGGACAGCTGTTATGAGACAGATGGTAGCCTGCCGACAAGGCCATCCAGCATCACGTTCTTTAACGTGCAGAGAGTATGGCTCTCCTGAACACGGAGCCACGGCTTAGAGTACCATCAGACGGACGGCGGCACTCTGGAAAATGAAATATTATTTTTATCTCTAAAAAAGAAAAAAATTTATGTCTAGAGACAGACAACAAAGTGAAATTGTTCTTTTTTCAAACGAGCTAAAAAAGAAATCCCAGGTCAGAATAGCCCCTCAGTATTGGGTAAGAAGATTCTTTACTAAGTTTAGTCTGGACCAGAGCCTACGAAAAATATTTTCCCCTGTTTTTTTCCTTTGCAGGATACAAATCTATCAAGGATCTCTTCTTGAATAAAGCCCCATTAAATCAGATGTTAAGGCCTGTTAAATACCGCTTCGTCATCCAAGATAATTTTGATGACACATCGAAATCTGTACTTCCATAGAAATGGATCCTCTAAAAGTCCTGCGAGACAGAAGTACCCAGGGCACGGCCTGGAAGAAAAATCAAAAGACTAATCAAGGCGATTAATTGTGGGGGAATTAAAGTATACAACAAAAGCCCAAAAAAAACTAATGTTTATTTCCCCAGGAAAAAAAATTACATTTACATGGCTGAGATTATTCACGCAGACTGTGATGATCAGAGAAAAGTTTCAAAAAAAACGAAGAAAAAAAAATTCCAGAAAATAAAATCTTAAAATATATTTTATTTACATTTTGTATAGAGAGCGTGAGGTTGTTATAATGAATGTTTAATTTAAATTTGGACTTAATATTACCAATCTCAATTATTCTTTGATATTGCTTCGGGCATTTAAATTTATTGCAAGGATACTCTAATACTAATATAAGAGATACTAGAGTTCCGCGAATATTTTTTAAACGTTTTCCCCCAGAAATTCCAAATCGTTCAAAAAGTATTGAAAAGTATCACCAAATAAAGTAACTGCTATTTACTAGCAAGATGTAATACCTAACACCAAATGAACTAAAGTAACTGCTATTTACTAGCAAGATGCAATTTCCAGCACCAAATTAACTAAAGTAACTGCTATTAACTAGCAAGATGCAATTTCCAGCACCAAATTAACTAAAGTAACTGCTATTTACTAGCAAGATGCAATTTCCAGCACCAAATTAACTAAATTAACTGCTATTTACTAGCAAGATGCAATTCCCAACACTAAATGGACTAAAGTAACTGCTATTTACTAGCAAGATGCAATTCCAACACTAAATGGACTAAAGTAACTGCTATTTACTAGCAAGATGCAATTCCTAACACCAAATGAACTAAAGTAACTACTATTTACGAGCAACATGCAATTCCCAACACCAAATGAACTAAAGTGACTGCTATTTACTAGCGAGATGCAATTCCTAACACCAAATGAAATAAACTAACTGCTATTTACTAGCAAGATGCAATTCCCAACACTAAATGGACTAAAGTAACTGCTATTTACTAGCAAGATGCAATTTCCAGCACCAAATTACCTAAAGTAACTGCTATTTACTAGCAAGATGCAATTTCCAGCACCAAATTAACTAAAGTAATTGCTATTTACTAGCAAGATGCAATTTCTAGCACCAAATTAACTAAAGTAACTGCTATTTACTAGCAAGATGCAATTCCCAACACTAAATGGACTAAAGTAATTGCTATTTACTAGCAAGATGCAATTAAACACTAAATGGACTAAAGTAACTGCTATTTACTAGCAAGATGCAATTCCTAACACCAAATGAACTAAAGTAACTACTATTTACGAGCAACATGCAATTCCCAACACCAAATGAACTAAAGTGACTGCTATTTACCAGCGAGATGCAATTCCTAACACCAAATGAAATAAACTAACTGCTATTTACTAGCAAGATGCAATTCCCAACACTAAATGGACTAAAGTAACTGCTATTTACTAGCAAGATGCAATTTCCAGCACCAAATTACCTAAAGTAACTGCTATTTACTAGCAAGATGCAATTTCCAGCACCAAATTAACTAAGGTAATTGCTATTTACTAGCAAGATGCAATTTCTAGCACCAAATTAACTAAAGAACTGCTATTTACTAGCAAGATGCAATTCCCAACACTAAATGGACTAAAGTAATTGCTATTTACTAGCAAGATGCAATTCCCAACACTAAATGGACTAAAGTAATTGCTATTTACTAGCAAGATGCAATTCCCAACACGAAATGGACTAAAGTAACTGCTATTTACTAGCAAGATGCAATTCCAACACTAAATGGACTAAAATAACTGCTATTTACTAGCAAGATGCAATTCCTAACACGAAATGAACTAAAGTAACTGCTATTTACTAGCAAGATGCAATTCCCAACACCAAATGAACTAAAGTGACTGCTATTTACTAGCGAGATGCAATTCCTAACACCAAATGAAATAAAGTAACTGCTATTTACTAGCAAGATGCAATTCCCAACACTAAATGGACTAAAGTAACTGCTATTTACTAGCAAGATGCAATTTCCAGCACCAAATTACCTAAAGTAACTGCTATTTACTAGCAAGATGCAATTTCCAGCACCAAATTAACTAAAGTAATTGCTATTTACTAGCAAGATGCAATTTCCAGCACCAAATTAACTAAAGTAACTGCTATTTACTAGCAAGATGCAATTCCCAACACTAAATGGACTAAAGTAATTGCTATTTACTAGCAAGATGCAATTCCCAACACTAAATGGACTAAAGTAACTGCTATTTACTAGCAAGATGCAATTCCAACACTAAATGGACTAAAGTAACTGCTATTTACTAGCAAGATGCAATTCCTAACACGAAATGAACTAAAGTAACTGCTATTTACTAGCAACATGCAATTCCCAACACCAATTGAACTAAAGTGACTACTATTTACTAGCGAGATGCAATTCCTACACCAAATGAAATAAAGTAACTGCTATTTACTAGCAAGATGCAATTCCCAACTCTAAATGGACTAAAGTATTTGCTATTTACTAGCAAGATGCAATTCCCAACACTAAATGGACTAAAGTAACTGCTATTTACTAGCAAGATGCAATTCCAACACTAAATGGACTAAAGTAACTGCTATTTACTAGCAAGATGCAATTCCTAACACCAAATGAACTAAAGTAACTGCTATTTACTAGCAACATGCAATTCCCAACACTAAATGGACTAAAGTAACTGCTATTTACTAGCAAGATGCAATTTCCAGCACCAAATTACCTAAAGTAACTGCTATTTACTAGCAAGATGCAATTTCCAGCACCAAATTAACTAAAGTAATTGTTATTTACTAGCAAGATGCAATTCCAACACTAAATGGACTAAAGTAACTGCTATTTACAATCAAGGTGCAATTCCTAACACCAAATGAACTAAAGTAACTGCTATTTACTAGCAAGATGCAATTCCCAACACCAAATGAACTAAAGTAACTGCTATTTACTAGCAAGATGCAATTCCCAACACTAAATGGACTAAAGTAATTGCTATTTACTAGCAAGATGCAATTCCTAACACCAAATGAACTAAAGTAACTGCTATTTACTAGCAAGATGCAATTCCTAACACCAAATGAACTAAAGTAACTGCTATTTACTAGCAAGATGCAATTCACAACACCAAATGAACTAAAGTAACTGCTACTTACTAGCAGTATGTAATACCTAACACCAAATGAACTAAAGTAACTGCTATTTACTAGCCAGATGCAATTTCCAGCACCAAATTAACTAAAGTAACTGCTATTTACTAGCAAGATGCAATTCCAGCACTAAATGGACTAAAGTAACTGCTATTTACAATCAAGGTGCAATTCCAAACACCAAATGAACTAAAGTAACTGCTATTTACTAGCAAGATGCAATTCCCAACACCAAATGAACTAAAGTAACTGCTATTTACTAGCAAGATGCAATTCCCAACACTAAATGGACTAAAGTAACTGCTGTTTACTAGCAAGATGCAATTCCCAACACCAAATGAACTAAAGTAACTGCTGTTTACTAGCAATATGTAATACCTAACACCAAATGAACTAAAGTAACTGCTATTTACTAGCAAGATGCAATTTCCAGCACCAAATTAACTAAAGTAACTGCTATTTACTAGCAAGATGCAATTCCCAACACTAAATGAAATAAAGTAACTGCTATTTACTTGCAAGATGCAATTCCCAACACAAAATGAACTAAAGTAACTGCTATTTACTAGCAAGATGCAATTCCCAACACTAAATGGACTAAAGTAATTGCAATTTACTAGCAAGATGCAATTCCTAACACCAAATGAACTAAAGTAACTGCTATTTAATAGCAAGATGCTATTCCTAACACCAAATGAACTAAAGTAACTGCTATTTACAATCAAGGTGCAATTCCTAACACCAAATGAACTAAAGTAACTGCTATTTACTAGCAAGATGCAATTCCTAACACCAAATGAACTAAAGTAACTGCTATTTACAATAAAGGTGCAATTCCTAACACCAAATGAACTAAAGTAACTACTATTTACTAGCAAAGTGCAATTCCTAACACCATATGAACTAAAGTAACTGCTATTCACTAGCAAGATGCATTTCCTAGCATATTAGAAATACACTACATCACCAGGTGTGTTGCGCCAGTCGGTAACGCGCCAGGCTCGTAATCTATAATTTTCACGTTCGAGACCCACCTGAGCCATCGTTGAGATTTATCTGCGCAAAACCCTGTCCTCTGGCAATAAGAAACAACGATGGAAGGATATCAGCTGTCCAATGGGACTCCCCCAATAAGAAACAATGGCAGGATGTCAGCTGTCCAGTGAGACTCCCCTAATAAGGGACAAAGATGGAAGGACGTCAGCTGTCCTATGGGATTCCCCCAATAAGAGACAACGATGGAAGGATGTCAGCTGTCCAATGGGACTCCCCCAATAAGAGACAACGATGGAAGGATGTCAGCTGTCCAATGGGACTCCCCCGATAAGAGACAACGATGGCAGGATGTCAGCTGTCCAATGGGACTCCCCCCAATAAGAGACAACAATGGAAGGATGTCAGCTGTCCAATGGACTTCTTATGTACACACCTTCTTTATGTTGTCCCCAATAAGAGACAACGATGGAAGGATGTCAGCTGTCCAATGGGACTCTCCCCAATAAGAGACAACAATGGAAGGATGTCAGCAGTCCAATGGGACTCCCCAAATAAGAGACAACGATGGAAAAATGTCAGCTGTCGTATGGGACTCCCCAATAAGAGCAACGATGGAAGGATGTCAGCTGTCGAATGGGACTCCCCCAATAAGAGACAACAATGTAAGGATGTCAGCAGTCCAATGGGACTCCCCCAATAAGAGACAACGATGGAAAAATGTCAGCTGTCGTATGGGACTCCCCAATAAGAGCAACGATGGAAGGATGTCAGCTGTCGAATATGACTCCCCCAATAAGAGACAACGATGGAAGGATGCCAGTTGTCGAATGGGACTCCCCCAATAAGAGACAACGATGGAAGGATGTCAGCTGTCCAATGGGACTCTCCCCAATAAGAGACAACAATGGAAGGATGTCAGCAGTCCAATGGGACTCCCCCAATAAGTGACAATGATTGAAAAATGTCAGCTGTCGTATGGGACTCCCCAATAATAGCAACGATGGAAGGATGTCAGCTGTCGAATGGGACTCCCCCAATAAGAGACAACGATGGAAGGATGTCAGCTGTCCAATGGGACTCTCCCCAATAAGAGACAACGATAGAAGGATGTCAGCTGTCCAATAGGACTCTCCCCAATAAGAGACAACAATGGAAGGATGTCAGCAGTCCAATGGGACTCCACCAATAAGAGACAACGATGGAAAAATGTCAGCTGTCGTATGGGACTCCCCAATAAGAGCAACGATGGAAGGATGTCAGCTGTCGAATGGGACTCCCCCAATAAGAGACAACGATGGAAGGATGCCAGTTGTCGAATGGGACTCCCCCAATAAGAGACAACGATGGAAGGATGTCAGCTGTCCAATGGGACTCCACCAATAAGAGACAACGATGGAAGGATGTCAGCTGTCCAATGGGACTCTCCCCAATAAGAGACAACGATAGAAGGATGTCAGCTGTCCAATAGGACTCTTCCCAATAAGAGACAACAATGGAAGGATGTCAGCAGTCCAATGGGACTCCACCAATAAGAGACAACGATGGAAAAATGTCAGCTGTCGTATGGGACTCCCCAATAAGAGCAACGATGGAAGGATGTCAGCTGTCGAATGGGACTCCCCCAATAAGAGACAACGATGGAAGGATGCCAGTTGTCGAATGGGACTCCCCCAATAAGAGACAACGATGGAAGGATGTCAGCTGTCCAATGGGACTCTCCCAATAAGAGACAACAGTGGAAGGATGTCAGCAGTCCAATGGGACTCCCCCAATAAGTGACAATGATTGAAAAATGTCAGCTGTCGTATGGGACTCCCCAATAAGAGCAACGATGGAAGGATGTCAGCTGTCGAATGGGACTCCCCCAATAAGAGACAACGATGGAAGGATGTCAGCTGTCCAATGGGACTCTCCCCAATAAGAGACAACAATGGAAGGATGTCAGCAGTCCAATGGGACTCCCCCAATAAGAGACAACGATGGAAAAATGTCAGCTGTCGTATGGGACTCCCCAATAAGAGCAACGATGGAAGGATGTCAGCTGTCGAATGGGACTCCCCCAATAAGAGACAACGATGGAAGGATGTCAGCTGTCCAATGGGACTCTCCCCAATAAGAGACAACGATAGAAGGATGTCAGCTGTCCAATAGGACTCTCCCCAATAAGAGACAACAATGGAAGGATGTCAGCAGTCCAATGGGACTCCACCAATAAGAGACAACGATGGAAAAATGTCAGCTGTCGTATAGGACTCCCCAATAAGAGCAACGATGGAAGGATGTCAGCTGTCGAATGGGACTCCCCCAATAAGAGACAACGATGGAAGGATGCCAGTTGTCGAATGGGACTCCCCCAATAAGAGACAACGATGGAAGGATGTCAGCTGTCCAGTGGGACTCTCCCCAATAAGAGACAACGATGGAAGGATGTCAGCTGTCCAATGGGACTCTCCCCAATAAGAGACAACGATAGAAGGATGTCAGCTGTCCAATGGGACTCTCCCCAATAAGAGACAACAATGGAAGGATGTCAGCTGTCCAATAGGACTCTCCCCAATAAGAGACAACAATGGAAGGATGTCAGCAGTCCAATGGGACTCCACCAATAAGAGACAACGATGGAAAAATGTCAGCTGTCGTATAGGACTCCCCAATAAGAGCAACGATGGAAGGAAGTCAGCTGTCGAATGGGACTCCCCCAATAAGAGACAACGATGGAAGGATGCCAGTTGTCGAATGGGACTCCCCCAATAAGAGACAACGATGGAAGGATGTCAGCTGTCCAGTGGGACTCTCCCCAATAAGAGACAACGATGGAAGGATGTCAGCTGTCCAATGGGACTCTCCCCAATAAGAGACAACGATGGAAGGATGTCAGCTGTCCAATAGGACTCTCCCCAATAAGAGACAACAATGGAAGGATGTCAGCAGTCCAATGGGACTCCACCAATAAGAGACAACGATGGAAAAATGTCAGCTGTCGTATAGGACTCCCCAATAAGAGCAACGATGGAAGGATGTCAGCTGTCGAATGGGACTCCCCCAATAAGAGACAACGATGGAAGGATGCCAGTTGTCGAATGGGACTCCCCCAATAAGAGACAACGATGGAAGGATGTCAGCTGTCCAGTGGGACTCTCCCCAATAAGAGACAACGATGGAAGGATGTCAGCTGTCCAATGGGACTCTCCCCAATAAGAGACAACGATGGAAGGATGTCAGCTGTCCAATGGGACTCTCCCCAATAAGAGACAACGATAGAAGGATGTCAGCTGTCCAATGGGACTCTCCCCAATAAGAGACAACGATAGAAGGATGTCAGCTGTCCAATAGGACTCTCCCCAATAAGAGACAACAATGGAAGGATGTCAGCAGTCCAATGGGACTCCACCAATAAGAGACAACGATGGAAAAATGTCAGCTGTCGTATAGGACTCCCCAATAAGAGCAACGATGGAAGGATGTCAGCTGTCGAATGGGACTCCCCCAATAAGAGACAACGATGGAAGGATGCCAGTTGTCGAATGGGACTCCCCCAATAAGAGACAACGATGGAAGGATGTCAGCTGTCCAGTGGGACTCTCCCCAATAAGAGACAACGATAGAAGGATGTCAGCTGTCCAATGGGACTCTCCCCAATAAGAGACAACGATAGAAGGATGTCAGCTGTCCAATAGGACTCTCCCCAATAAGAGACAACAATGGAAGGATGTCAGCAGTCCAATGGGACTCCACCAATAAGAGACAACGATGGAAAAATGTCAGCTGTCGTATAGGACTCCCCAATAAGAGCAACGATGGAAGGATGTCAGCTGTCGAATGGGACTCCCCCAATAAGAGACAACGATGGAAGGATGCCAGTTGTCGAATGGGACTCCCCCAATAAGAGACAACGATGGAAGGATGTCAGCTGTCCAGTGGGACTCTCCCCAATAAGAGACAACGATGGAAGGATGTCAGCTGTCCAATGGGACTCTCCCCAATAAGAGACAACGATGGAAGGATGTCAGCTGTCCAATAGGACTCTCCCCAATAAGAGACAACAATGGAAGGATGTCAGCAGTCCAATGGGACTCCCCCAATAAGAGACAACGATGGAAAAATGTCAGCTGTCGTATGGGACTCCCCAATAAGAGCAACGATGGAAGGATGTCAGCTGTCGAATGGGACTCCCCCAATAAGAGACAACGATGGAAGGATGCCAGTTGTCGAATGGGACTCCCCCAATAAGAGACAACGATGGAAGGATGTCAGCTGTCCAGTGGGACTCTCCCCAATAAGAGACAACAATGGAAGGATGTCAGCAGTCCAATGGGACTCCCCCAATAAGAGACAACGATGGAAAAATGTCAGCTGTCGTATGGGACTCCCCAATAAGAGCAACGATGGAAGGATGTCAGCTGTCGAATATGACTCCCCCAATAAGAGACAACGATGGAAGGATGCCAGTTGTCGAATGGGACTCCCCCAATAAGAGACAACGATGGAAGGATGTCAGCTGTCCAATGGGACTCTCCCAATAAGAGACAACAGTGGAAGGATGTCAGCAGTCCAATGGGACTCCCCCAATAAGTGACAATGATTGAAAAATGTCAGCTGTCGTATGGGACTCCCCAATAAGAGCAACGATGGAAGGATGTCAGCTGTCGAATGGGACTCCCCCAATAAGAGACAACGATGGAAGGATGTCAGCTGTCCAATGGGACTCTCCCCAATAAGAGACAACAATGGAAGGATGTCAGCAGTCCAATGGGACTCCACCAATAAGAGACAACGATGGAAAAATGTCAGCTGTCGTATGGGACTCCCCAATAAGAGCAACGATGGAAGGATGTCAGCTGTCGAATGGGACTCCCCCAATAAGAGACAACGATGGAAGGATGCCAGTTGTCGAATGGGACTCCCCCAATAAGAGACAACGATGGAAGGATGTCAGCTGTCCAATGGTACTCTCCCAATAAGAGACAACAGTGGAAGGATGTCAGCAGTCCAATGGGACTCCCCCAATAAGTGACAATGATTGAAAAATGTCAGCTGTCGTATGGGACTCCCCAATAAGAGCAACGATGGAAGGATGTCAGCTGTCGAATGGGACTCCCCCAATAAGAGACAACGATGGAAGGATGTCAGCTGTCCAATGGGACTCTCCCCAATAAGAGACAACAATGGAAGGATGTCAGCAGTCCAATGGGACTCCCCCAATAAGAGACAACGATGGAAAAATGTCAGCTGTCGTATGGGACTCCCCAATAAGAGCAACGATGGAAGGATGTCAGCTGTCGAATGGGACTCCCCCAATAAGAGACAACGATGGAAGGATGCCAGTTGTCGAATGGGACTCCCCCAATAAGAGACAACGATGGAAGGATGTCAGCTGTCCAGTGGGACTCTCCCCAATAAGAGACAACAATGGAAGGATGTCAGCAGTCCAATGGGACTCCCCCAATAAGAGACAACGATGGAAAAATGTCAGCTGTCGTATGGGACTCCCCAATAAGAGCAACGATGGAAGGATGTCAGCTGTCGAATATGACTCCCCCAATAAGAGACAACGATGGAAGGATGCCAGTTGTCGAATGGGACTCCCCCAATAAGAGACAACGATGGAAGGATGTCAGCTGTCCAATGGGACTCTCCCAATAAGAGACAACAGTGGAAGGATGTCAGCAGTCCAATGGGACTCCCCCAATAAGTGACAATGATTGAAAAATGTCAGCTGTCGTATGGGACTCCCCAATAAGAGCAACGATGGAAGGATGTCAGCTGTCGAATGGGACTCCCCCAATAAGAGACAACGATGGAAGGATGTCAGCTGTCCAATGGGACTCTCCCCAATAAGAGACAACAATGGAAGGATGTCAGCAGTCCAATGGGACTCCACCAATAAGAGACAACGATGGAAAAATGTCAGCTGTCGTATGGGACTCCCCAATAAGAGCAACGATGGAAGGATGTCAGCTGTCGAATGGGACTCCCCCAATAAGAGACAACGATGGAAGGATGCCAGTTGTCGAATGGGACTCCCCCAATAAGAGACAACGATGGAAGGATGTCAGCTGTCCAATGGGACTCTCCCAATAAGAGACAACAGTGGAAGGATGTCAGCAGTCCAATGGGACTCCCCCAATAAGTGACAATGATTGAAAAATGTCAGCTGTCGTATGGGACTCCCCAATAAGAGCAACGATGGAAGGATGTCAGCTGTCGAATGGGACTCCCCCAATAAGTGACAATGATTGAAAAATGTCAGCTGTCGTATGGGACTCCCCAATAAGAGCAACGATGGAAGGATGTCAGCTGTCGAATGGGACTCCCCCAATAAGAGACAACGATGGAAGGATGTCAGCTGTCCAATGGGACTCTCCCCAATAAGAGACAACAATGGAAGGATGTCAGCAGTCCAATGGGACTCCCCCAATAAGAGACAACGATGGAAAAATGTCAGCTGTCGTATGGGACTCCCCAATAAGAGCAACGATGGAAGGATGTCAGCTGTCGAATGGGACTCCCCCAATAAGAGACAACGATGGAAGGATGTCAGCTGTCCAATGGGACTCTCCCCAATAAGAGACAACGATAGAAGGATGTCAGCTGTCCAATAGGACTCTCCCCAATAAGAGACAACAATGGAAGGATGTCAGCAGTCCAATGGGACTCCCCCAATAAGAGACAACGATGGAAAAATGTCAGCTGTCGTATGGGACTCCCCAATAAGAGCAACGATGGAAGGATGTCAGCTGTCGAATGGGACTCCCCAATAAGAGACAACGATGGAAGGATGTCAGCTGTCCAATGGGACTCTCCCCAATAAGAGACAACAATGGAAGGATGTCAGCAGTCCAATGGGACTCCCCCAATAAGAGACAACGATGGAAAAATGTCAGCTGTCGTATGGGACTCCCCAATAATAGCAACGATGGAAGGATGTCAGCTGTCGAATGGGACTCCCCCAATAAGAGACAACGATGGAAGGATGTCAGCTGTCCAATGGGACTCTCCCCAATAAGAGACAACGATAGAAGGATGTCAGCTGTCCAATAGGACTCTCCCCAATAAGAGACAACAATGGAAGGATGTCAGCAGTCCAATGGGACTCCACCAATAAGAGACAACGATGGAAAAATGTCAGCTGTCGTATAGGACTCCCCAATAAGAGCAACGATGGAAGGATGTCAGCTGTCGAATGGGACTCCCCCAATAAGAGACAACGATGGAAGGATGCCAGTTGTCGAATGGGACTCCCCCAATAAGAGACAACGATGGAAGGATGTCAGCTGTCCAGTGGGACTCTCCCCAATAAGAGACAACGATGGAAGGATGTCAGCTGTCCAGTGGGACTCTCCCCAATAAGAGACAACAATGGAAGGATGTCAGCAGTCCAATGGGACTCCCCCAATAAGAGACAACGATGGAAAAATGTCAGCTGTCGTATGGGACTCCCCAATAAGAGCAACGATGGAAGGATGTCAGCTGTCGAATGGGACTCCCCCAATAAGAGACAACGATGGAAGGATGCCAGTTGTCGAATGGGACTCCCCCAATAAGAGAGAACGATGGAAGGATGTCAGCTGTCCAATGGGACTCTCCCCAATAAGAGACAACGATGGAAGGATGTCAGCTGTCCAATGGGACTCCCCCAATAAGAGACAACGATGGAAGGATGCCAGTTGTCGAATGGGACTCCCCCAATAAGAGACAACGATGGAAGGATGTCAGCTGTCCAATGGGACTCTCCCCAATAAGAGACAACAATGGAAGGATGTCAGCAGTCCAATGGGACTCCCCCAATAAGAGACAACGATGGAAAAATGTCAGCTGTCGTATGGGACTCCCCAATAAGAGCAACGATGGAAGGATGTCAGCTGTCGAATGGGACTCCCCAATAAGAGACAACGATGGAAGGATGTCAGCTGTCCAATGGGACTCTCCCCAATAAGAGACAACAATGGAAGGATGTCAGCAGTCCAATGGGACTCCCCCAATAAGAGACAACGATGGAAAAATGTCAGCTGTCGTATGGGACTCCCCAATAATAGCAACGATGGAAGGATGTCAGCTGTCGAATGGGACTCCCCCAATAAGAGACAACGATGGAAGGATGTCAGCTGTCCAATGGGACTCTCCCCAATAAGAGACAACGATAGAAGGATGTCAGCTGTCCAATAGGACTCTCCCCAATAAGAGACAACAATGGAAGGATGTCAGCAGTCCAATGGGACTCCACCAATAAGAGACAACGATGGAAAAATGTCAGCTGTCGTATAGGACTCCCCAATAAGAGCAACGATGGAAGGATGTCAGCTGTCGAATGGGACTCCCCCAATAAGAGACAACGATGGAAGGATGCCAGTTGTCGAATGGGACTCCCCCAATAAGAGACAACGATGGAAGGATGTCAGCTGTCCAGTGGGACTCTCCCCAATAAGAGACAACGATGGAAGGATGTCAGCTGTCCAGTGGGACTCTCCCCAATAAGAGACAACAATGGAAGGATGTCAGCAGTCCAATGGGACTCCCCCAATAAGAGACAACGATGAAAAAATGTCAGCTGTCGTATGGGACTCCCCAATAAGAGCAACGATGGAAGGATGCCAGTTGTCGAATGGGACTCCCCCAATAAGAGACAACGATGGAAGGATGTCAGCTGTCCAATGGGACTCTCCCCAATAAGAGACAACAATGGAAGGATGTCAGCAGTCCAATGGGACTCCCCCAATAAGAGACAACGATGGAAAAATGTCAGCTGTCGTATGGGACTCCCCAATAAGAGCAACGATGGAAGGATGTCAGCTGTCGAATGGGACTCCCCCAATAAGAGACAACGATGGAAGGATGTCAGCTGTCCAATGGGACTCTCCCCAATAAGAGACAACAATGGAAGGATGTCAGCAGTCCAATGGGACTCCCCCAATAAGAGACAACGATGGAAAAATGTCAGCTGTCGTATGGGACTCCCCAATAATAGCAACGATGGAAGGATGTCAGCTGTCCAATGGGACTCCCCCAATAAGAGACAACGATGGAAGGATGCCAGTTGTCGAATGGGACTCCCCGAATAAGAGACAACGATGGAAGGATGTCAGCTGTCCAATGGGACTCTCCCCAATAAGAGACAACAATGGAAGGATGCCAGTTGTCGAATGGGACTCCCCCAATAAGAGAGAACGATGGAAAGATGTCAGCTCCCAATGGGACTCCCTTCAATAAGAGACAACAATGGAAGGATGTCGGCTGTCCAATGGGACTCCCCCCAAATTTTCTCTGAGCCCTCGGGGTCCTTGTGACCTGGCCATTTGGTCCATTGTGTCTGAAAAAAGTGCCGCTCAGAAGTAAAACAATCCACCAAGATGTTTGCACCCTTGTTATATATGAACTGAAAACCGAAACTCTCTAATTATGAAAAATACGCTTTCTTCCAAAAAAAACTGTCATTAGGGAAGATAAATTGCATAATCAGTTAAATCTCTCTGAATCTCGATGATTTTTCAACAATATTCGTTGAGTATTTAAAGAACTATGGAATTTGAAACACTTGAAGCTCATACTAAACACTTTACTTCGAAATTGACGAACATTGAATCCAATTGTACAAACTCTAAAATTGCTTTATTTCATTTTGAACGCTTTCTTATATTAGTTGTTATTTGTTCCAATTAGCGCTTGAGGTCAATTAATACTCTTACAACTAATACTCACTCTTGTCGTAACTGTGATAATGGGATTTATTTATCTTTTGAACTTTTGTGTTACAATAACTAAATTTTGCGATAACACTGGACAACAAATTTTGGCTTATTTTATGTTTCAGGGATGAAACGTGTTTCCTTTAGTGTACTTTGGGATGCAGAACCCGAAAATGACCACGAAAAAAGCTCTATTGGCAAAGAATTCCAAAAAATATTCCCTTTCCTACGTTCCATGGCCGAGTGGTTATACTTAATGACAAGACCCACTAGTTCCTCCTATAAAGTACTACCAGTTTAGGGATAATGTCATGTTGACCACTATCTAAAGGTCGGGGACATATAGTACCGTATAGGTCAGATGTCGGCAACCTTTTTTGGCTGCGGGTCGAAATAAATCAAAATGTGACTATTAAGAAGACAGTTCGGGTCAATGGGTATTTTCATTTTAAAGCAGTCCGTTAATGAATAATAAGATAAATTTTATTGAGAAAACTATTACAATATGCTTTTAAACTCAAAACATAAAAAAGATTACAATTCTAATTATTATAAAAACAAATATAATTGTCAAGTTTTAGTTCATTAATAATTTATGAACTTTATTTATAAGCGTTCTCTTCGTTATCAATGGCTCCCCTGATGCTGAATTTGTGACGTCAATTTAGTCAAGTCTGGTTCATACTTAGTCACCTTAAGACGAATACAAGCGTCTGAATTTTCGGTAGTTAATCTGCTCCTGTTCTTACTTAAAATAAATTTCTTGTGTGAAAATATTTGTTCACATTTATAAGTAGAACCGAACGCGGGCAAAATGGCAAAGCCAATTTTTTCAAAGATGAAAACTTCGTAGGAAGTGATGCCCAACCCGATGATATCATGAGAAGTTGATTATGTTCCGAGTTTTCTAGATCTTTCCGCAATGTCTTGAATTTGTCCGTCCAAAACGTTGAACTTTTAAAATCAATCATTTCTAAACTTAAATTGTCAATTTTAAGATATTCAAAATACTGCAAATCTGAAACATTTTCCTCTATTTCGTCGGGCTTTATTATAAATGTAAACATTTCGCCGTGCTTCTTGAAACTTTGAAATCTACTTTCAAATTGACTTTTAATCTTCAAAATACAACTTTCGAACATATCTAGATTGCTTTCATCGATATTTTCTTTCTCATGTTGGCTTTTTAGTAAGGGAAAGAAAAGAAATATTTTATTTTTATGTCAGTTTCAAATAATATTAATCTCGAACAAAAACTCTTCCATTCCTCGTACATTTTCAAAATTGTGTGGTTATTTCCTTGGAGTCGTACGTTGAAATCATTATAATGGTTCATTATGTCTGTTAAGATCAAAGGTCTTAAAAACCATCGTTTATCATTGAGCTCGAGATATTTTCACCGATTTCGTAAAGAAATATTTGTATATCATCAAAGCACTCTACAAATCTATTAAGAACTTTGCCTCGACTTAACCATCGTACTTCAGCATGTAACAGTAAACCTCCATATTTCGATTCAATTTCCTCCAAAACAGCTTTGAAGAGCCTGTATGTTAATGCAGATCATGCTACTATAACGTTTACGATCTTAACAACCTTTTCCATTACATCCTTAAGTTGTTGTGTAGATGCCTTTGCAAAATAATTTTCTTCATGTATGATACAATGGAATGATAAAAGTGGGCGGCCAAGTTCGTTTTCCATTAGTTTCACAAATCCAACATTTTTTCCTCTCATAGCTGGAGCACCATCAGTTGTTATGGAAAACAATTTACTTTTTAAATCCAATATTTTCCCATTTTTGAAATTTGGAAACTCTTGTACTTGACTGAAAATATCAATGCCTTTGGTCGTGTCATTCATTGAAGCAAGAACGCATAGTTCTTCATTGACGTTCGAACTATTTATTGATGCAAATCTAATAATAATTGCCAGCCTAGCTATACTATTTACATCGGTACTTTCATCGAGTGCAATGCTAATTACGTCACTAGATAACAAATCATTTTTGACCTGTGCGTCAATATTTTTTGCCATATCTCCAATGCGACGCTGAACTGTTCTGGCCGACAATGGCATTTCTTTAATTCTCTCAATTATTTGTTTTTTGTTTGCGAAGTCATTGAATAAGTGTTCGGAACAATTTATGAATGCTTTTTCAAAAATTCGCCGTCTCTAAACGGTTTTCCGTTGGTACCAGTACTAAGAGCTGCAATAAAGCTGGCAGATGTAGCGTAATAGTGGCTGGTAACAAATCTCCTCAAAAATTAATTTTGTTTACCGTAATTTAATACTCGTTTAGCAATGTATTCATATTTTTCATCATTTGGCATTTCGCTCACATCTTTATGTTTTGAAGAAAAGGTCCTGGCGGTAATTATATCTGTACATAAAGTACATATCAATTTGTCACCATTTTCTATACATCCATACTTTTCAGTCCACACATCTTGAAATAATCTCTTTTTTGCTTTTTGTTTGTCCATGGTAATAAAAATAATTATTTCACTTAGGTAATTGTTCTCGCGCTTCTGAACTACTGTTTATTCACGTTAAAGACGAAGCAAACGCAGACAAAAGTAGATGTGTGATCAGCAGGTGGGCAGGGCTCAGTAGTATAGTGCCACCCGGGAGATCCCCCACCAGTGCTTTCCCCCTTATGACGCCATCGACCACGCCCTATGACGTCACCGACCACACCCCATGATGCCACCGACCACGCCCACTTCCTCCCCCTATGCCGTAACATGACGTAATTATTACATAATCATTACGTAACCGGCCACGCCCCCTTATTAATAATCAATAATTCCTCTCCCTTTATTAAACCCCCTTTTTCACCCCCTTCCCCCTCAGTGGCGCCACCTGTTGACAGTGAGAAGTACTATTTTCCCAAAAAACCCTTTATTTTAAGTATAATTTCTCGTTTTCGAACCCCACGGTCGACCTACTATATTTTAAGCCCTCCCTCCTCTTGTAGACCCCCTGGTTGACCTTTTAAGCCCTTCCTATATTTTAAGGCCACTTCCTTCACTCGGGTGATGCAAGTCTCAGAATAATTGCATGAAACGATTGGTTGGTCTCAGAATAATTGTATGGAACGATTGGCTGGTCTCAGAATAATTGTACAGAAAAGGATGATACAAAATTCCCTAGTAATTAAACACTCGTCAAAATATTCCTCACCTTTATTAAAATTACTCCACGGTCGAAATAAAAATCAGTTTTCTGTAGATGTGTTTCACTGAAAAAAAAAAATCGTCCCTCGCTGTGTGGATTCCAGGACGCACGGGAATACGCCGTGTACTTGCTGTGGCTTAGATGCGGGTCAGACATTTCAGATATTAACCTAGCTTTTTCTATGTATTTCTTACATCAAAGCCAACACTAGCACTGAACTCTTTTGAATGCAGATCTCAAATTGTAAATCAACTCACAGAGTTGTATTTATTCCTTAGTAATTAAAACTCTTTGCTATTCATTTAGCCAGGACGACTAAACGATTCCTTTATAATTAAAATTCCCTGCTATTAAACTCCCTAGTAATTAAACACTCATCAAAATTCCCTTACCTTTATTAAAAAAAAACACCGTACGGTTGAAATAAAACAGTTTTCTGTAGATGCGTTTTATCGAAAAAAAAAAAAAAAAATCGGGAAGGGCTTAAAAGGTCAACCAGGGAGTCTACAAGAGGAGGGAGGGCTTAAAATATAGGTAGGTCGACCGTGGGGTCCGAAAACGAGAAATTAGACTTAAAATAAAGGGGTTTTTGGGAAAATAGTACTTCTCACTGTCAACAGGTGGCGCCACTGAGGGGGAAAGGGGTGAAAAAGGGGGGTTTAATAAAGGGATAGGAATTATTAATTATTAATAAGGGGGCGTGGCCGGTTACGTAATGATTATGTAATGATTACGTCATGTGTACGCCATAGGTGGAGGAAGTGGGCGTGGTCGGCGGCATTATGGGGTGTGGTCGATGACGTCATAAGGGGGGGGAAAGCACTGGTGGGGGATCTCCCGGGTGGCACTATACTACTGAGCCCTGCCCACCTGCTGATCACACATCTACTTTTGTCTGCGTTTGCTTCGTCTTTAACGTGAATAAACAGTAGTTCAGAAGCGCGAGAACAATTACCTAAGTGAAATAATTATTTTTATTACCATGGACAAACAAAAAGCAAAAAAGAGATTATTTCAAGATGTGTGGACTGAAAAGTATGGATGTATAGAAAATGGTGACAAATTGATATGTACTTTATGTACAGATATAATTACCGCCAGGACCTTTTCTTCAAAACATAAAGATGTGAGCGAAATGCCAAATGATGAAAAATATGAATACATTGCTAAACGTGTATTAAATTACGGTAAACAAAATAAATATTATGTAATGATTACGTCATGCTACATCATGGGGGGAGGAAGTGGGCGTGGTCGGTGACGTCATAGGGGGAAAGCACTAGTGGGGGATCACCCGGGTGGCGCTATACTACTGGGCTCCTACTGGTCGGCTGCAGGTGGCACGCAGTCAAAGACCAGCCGATCAACAGGAGCCTGATCACGTGCTGATCACACATCTACTCTTATTTACGTCTACTTCGTCTTTAACGTGAATAAACGAACGACACGCTCGTCGAGTAATGATGAGATTCGTTCGGACAATGTCGCTGTATTCCGCCTATGTTCATTTCTGCAACTTTGTAATCAAACCAAAATGTTAATCTTATTATTTATACTTTCTCAAAGTGTTTGTTTCATGTTTATGTTTTATAATTTATTTTTATATATTATACTTTATTTGCGGAACTCAAGTGGGTCACTTGAAATTATCAAATGGGTCACTTGGTGACCCGTGGGTCATAGGTTGCCGACGCCTGGTATAGGTAAAGCACAGCCCACGACAATTTAAGGTGAACAGTACTATAGGAGTAAAGCTCAACCCACGGCATAACCCGCTGCAAAACCTGGATTTTAATATAAGTCCCGGGGCGCCACAAACAAGGATTTAAAGATCCAAGTTGCCTCGGCTCCCGTGACGGGAACTCTTAGTCCGGCCCTTTTATCTTGGCCTGTTCGATTGGAGCAACTCCAGTCAGCAAGTCCTCGACTTCATTTAGGCCCTCAGGCCCCCTCACCCCTACTGATCTAAAGGACCTGGGTTCGAGCCCCGGGTAAGGCATGGATGTTTGTGTTGTTTATCTGCTGAGGTCCTGCCATCCTCACAGACCTTCTACTATGGCGTATAAACTGACAGGCTCATGTTAGACCTCTGTGTCAAGCACGATTTGAGGAGGAATTTTTTTTTAAGTTTTACATGTTTTTGGTTTTTTACACAAAGTTAGTCACTGGCTGACATCTTCGTCTCTGGCTTGTCTATACAAGTCTTGGAGCATTTCATATTACCATCCAACTACAGTAGTCCGTTAACATCGCTGAATTCCATTCGCTAAAAGCAGTGCAAATCGTACCTATTAGAACCCACCCGTATCTTCAAAACTAGAACTAATTTGCAATTTTAAGCGCCATATTCGAGCTCACCGCCCCAAAAATAATGAAGATGAGCTATTTTTTATTTCCGAAACATTTTGACAGTTGATCGGTGATAATCAATAACAAATAATTGAAATCCACTAGTTGAGATTTTAATCTGGATCCCAATCTTTAGCTGTTTCATAACCACTAATATTTGCATCCAATTCGTTTCGTGAGTTATGCAGCAACTGATATCCTATTCATCCATCTTGTGCTTCATTAAACTTCTTGTGCTTCATTAAAACAGTCTTGTGCTTCATTAAATCTTGTGCTTCATTAAAATAGTTGCACGTGGGACCATTGAATTCTTGATTTGCATGCGAATCTCTCATTTCCTTGAGGGACTTTATTTTCACCTAATTTCGTATTGCTTTACATTTATCGATTTGTTTATCGGCATGTCATGATCCCCCCCCCCCCCCCCCGCCATCATAACTTTCCACAAGTAAATATGAATTGTCCCCCGCCTTAGCTCAACTGGTAGAGCAACTGGAGTCTAACATTCTTCTACTTCTATTCTGGACCAATTTGTAAAAGGGGCCGAGGCCCCTTCATCATCTAGTCCATTAGCAAAAACATCGTATAAAAAAATAAATAAATACCCCCTCAAGCAGCTGCTTGCCACAGAGGTCTGACAGGAGCCTGTCAGTTTATATGCCAAAGTAGAAAGTCGGAGAGGATGGCAGGACCTCAGCAGTAAAACGATACAAACATCCATGCCTTACCTGGGGCTCGAACCCAGGTCCCTTATATTGCTAGCCAAGGGAGTGAGAGACCACTCGGCCACGGGACGGCGTAGGGGCAATGATTTAGTAGATGATGCTGCCAGGCCAGTCATGCCCCTGTCCAACTCTATTTCCAGTTCTATATCTGGATTTCTGGCAGTGTTTTACCATCGAGCTGTGGGCACAGTGGTAGAGATCTTGGTCATAACAGCTTACGAACAAGCTCTTTAAAATCAAACCTATCATCAAACCATGGCATATATTCATCCGCGAGCAGGACCAGGACCGTGAAGTGCTTGTTAGCCCACATATCGGCGAATAGGCATACTGGCTCGCAGGCCGCCTAATTTCGTTGAAAGAATCAAAATATAGTTTGCAAAATGGAAGTGCCTCGTCGATATTGATGATATAAATTGGGGAGAGTAGTTAAGAAATTCTTCCAGGGTGGTGGAGGGATTTTATGACGATGTGTGTAATGTGTAGTGGGAGAGTGGAGTGAATGTTGAAATTAGCGCTTGCATTACGTTACAAGACGTAACGTAAGCACTAAAAAAATGGATTTTGCTTCAAAATAAGTGTGGGGAGTAGTTGGAAAAAATTAATGGAAGTGGCGGATGTGAGCAACTGGCGCGTGACCAGGAGATCCCTCGTTCGAGACCAGTTGGCGGAAGGGCGGATTTTTGCACACTTAATTTCATACACATTGTCGGTTCGTGTGCTTATCAAAAAGGTTGTTCCACCATTCCTTTGACAGATCCCCCCCCCCTCGGTGCTTCCTTAACCCCTAAAAAAAGGGGGATGTGAAAATCGTTCTTATGGTACATCTCCTGAAACCCCGAAGACCCACAGTTACGAGTTTGGTTGTCAAACGAAAGATTATGACTGCAGACTCTCGTGAACACGGGAATAGTTCCAAAGATAAGTGCGTTTAGTGACAAAGTAAAAAATATATATTTAAAAAACTACTTTGATTCAGTTGTTTTAGCTGTGAGCGATACTTATCTTACACACAATGGACAGGTCACAAAGACCTGGTTAGAAAAAGGGAACCCACTGGACAGCTGTAACTAGACAGATGGAAGTCCTTTCGTCAACGTGCACAGGATATGTTTCTCCTGCACATACACCTACAGCTTTATGTCCCATCCGACGGATGGCGTCCTTTCCAAGCCCATTGGGGCAGGGTTGGCTCAGTCGGTACCGCGCCAGGCTCGTAATCTGCAGTTCCCAGGTTCGAGTCCCAGCTGGGTCAGCGTTGAGATTTATCTCCGCAAAACTCCCCGCCCTGCCCACAGTCAGTAGGGGACACCGATGGGCTTGGAAAGGCCGCCGTCCGTCGGATGGGACGTTAAGCCGTGGCCCCGTGTGCGGGAGAGCCATACCCTGTGCACGTTAAAGAACACGCTGGATGGCCTTGACGGGAGGCTACCATCTGTCTCCGAACAGCTGTTTCAGTGGGTCCCCTCCCCCAACCTTGTCTGAGCTTCGGGGTCCTTGTGACCTGGCCATTTTGCCCATGGTATGCAGAAAAGTGTAGCTCAGAGGTAAAACAACCCAACCAAAATCCAAGCCCATTGGTGTCCCTTTTCTGACCGAGGGAAGAATGGGGCTGCGGCGGTGATAAATCTCAACGCCAAGCCCAGGTGGGACTCGACTCTTAGAACTGCAGATTACGAGCTTGGCGCGCTACCGACTGAGCCAACACCTCTGCCTCCCCCCCCCCCCTCACTTTCTCGTGGGAAATCACTCTCTCGTATTCCCTTCAAAGGAAGATAGGGTGCCGACTGACCTATTCGATAAACATTTGCCGGCACCCTATCTTTCCTTGAGGTGAATACGGATCTTGCTGGATTCGTATTCACTTCAAAGAAAGATAGGTTGCTGGCAATTGTATCGATCTCAATATCGGAATGCTTTAATTTTATTTTTACGGCGAAGGAGATATTAATTTTTCAATTTACTTTATATTATTTTTACATACTCTTTCGCTCAGTTTTTATACAGAAACCAATTCCTTGAGTTATAGAAAAGTTTTTAATTTTAATTAAAAACCAGTCTGTAAAAAAACGTAGCAGTTGTGATTGAATGATTCATTTATTGAATCATACTAGAATGAACCAGTACACGTTTCGGTATTTCTTTTATCAAAAATTATTTTCTCGAAAACAAGTGCAATGTATGCTTTCTTGCCTCCCACCTCCCCATCCCCATTGTTTTAACATTTTAGAGCTTTTTTCCCCCTAATAATATTCCCCATCGGGGGGGAATTGGGAGGAGGACAAGCAGCATCATCCTTTTTCTTCCTACTAGATCCGTCACGATTATCTTTATGCAAAGAATGCTTCAAAATAAAACATTTTCCTATTCACTACATCCCATTTTCCCAACATCCAAGCAAAGGTGTGAGTAAAGTTTACTCCGCTTGAAAAAGAGGAAAAGAAAATGCTCCAAGACTTCCATTCTATCGAAATGGCAGCAGCCTTCGCGATTCTTCACAAAGATGAACGCCTTAAGCTCCCACCCCCCCCGCCTTACACTCTGCAGAACTTGCACAATGACTCTCAGACCCACTGCTCATTTCTTCCTCCCACTTTTTCCCCATCCTCCCTTAAGAAAGGAATAAAGAACTTCCGAGTGCTGTTCACTTTACCGCACACACTCCCTCGGACAGTTTTCCCCCCCACTCCAACAACAACAAGGAACACGCGCTCTTACACATCTCTCGTCATCCACCTTTTTCTGGCGTTTCTCTTTCAATGTCATCCACAATAATCTCACCGACACCAAACGCTTCGACACGTCGTCGTCGTCCGCTGCCCCCCCCCCCCCTCCTATCCTTTTTTCTTCCCTCACCCCAAGTGTTGCGTTCTCCGCAAAAGAATAACTACAGACGCATTTGTCACGCTGCTGATGTTTATTCAGGGGCAAAATCTTTGTCTTCCTCTCAGCCTTAAATCTTGAAAGATGGATTCGAAGTGAATTTCGAAGACAAATCATCGGCGATTATTTTGCAATGTATTTGCACGTGGCTGCACAAGAGGTACAACAACAACGGAAGTAGCGGAGGGAGGGGGGAGAAAGAAATTTTTCTAAAATCATTACTCCTATAAAAAAAAAACCAATAAGAGCTGTCGGTGAAGGAAAACTCGTTCGATGTCCTGCCTTGGTAATCGAAACAGACTGGAATCTAAAAAAAAAAAAAAAAAAAAAAAAAATCAAGGGGGGAGGGGGGAAGAAACACAATCGAGCCGGAAAAATATGAGGGGGGAGGGGCAAGAGACTGGATTTCCAATGCAGTATAACATTCCTCCTTTCGCTTGCTAGGTCTTTAAAAAATTTCATAAAAAAATACGTGAAATATAAATAAGTTTAATATTTTTTTCCTCTATTGACTTTACTAGCATTTCGAAAATTGACCCATTGACCTTATTAGCATTCTTCTAGCGGGGTGGGTGGGGAGTCGGGGTGGACCACCTTGCTATGCCGGGCCCTGAATCGTACTATAGTATTACTACAAAACCTTCGAAATTTGGAAAACATCTCTGACGATTTCTTTGGTGGCCCCCTGTGTGGGAGAGCCATACCCTGTGTACATTAAAGAACACGCTGGATGGCCTTGACGGGAGGCTACTATCTGTCTCCCAAAAGCTGTTCCAGTGGGTTCCCTCCCCCAACCTTCTCTGAGCCTTCAGGGTCCTTGTGACCTGGCCATTTAGCCCATGGTGTGTAAAAAAGTGCCGCTCAGAGGTAAAACAACCCAACCCAACTATTTTTTATTTGCTGAACTGCCCCTAAAAACTAAGCTATTATATTCTTGCTCCTATACACCAAGCTATTACAGATCTTCCCTTGCAAACCAAGATAATATGAAGTAGGGATCGGCAACGTTTTTTGGCTGAGTGCCACTAATATACAATTTGATGTGTTAAAAATTCCGGCCTTTTACATTCAGTATTCGCATACACGTGATTTGAACCTGCAATTCGTAGGATTGGGTTGTTTTACCTCTGAGCGGCACTTTTTTGCACACCATGGGCTAAATGGGCAGGTCACAAGGACCCTGAAGGCTCAGAGAAGGTTGGGGGAGGAGACCCACTGGAACAGCTGTTGGGGGACAGATGGTAGCCTTCCGTCAAGGCCATTCAGTGGATTCTTTAACGTACACAAGGTATGGCTCTCCCGCACACGGAGCCACTGCTCAACGTCTCATCCTACGGACGGCGGCCTTTCCAAGCCCATCGGTGCCCCTACTGACCATGGGCAGGGCGGGGAATTTTGTGGAGATAGCAATTCGTAGGAGCGGTGATTTCGGCGACATGCGAACTAACTACAAGTTTTGTATAATGGGATCACTCTGATTGCAGCTATTTATTCAAAACACTCCCAACATTACAACTAAATTATCTGCTGACAAACACACACCGAGTATCACGTGATGAACTAAGAAGCACGAGAAACAATGACGTATAAATCCAACGTGGCATCCATCGTAAAATAACGAAATGTAATTTATGTATAAAAATCAATCAAATATCTGCAGAATATGAAAACAAAACAAAAAAAGTAAAAAGTAGCTGACAAAATTCTCTAGCATGTCATCTGTAGCACGTGCAGTCTGGATTGACGATCCCTGCTATAAACCTGACCCCTATCAAATCAGTCTATTTATAGACCTTGTCCTTGAGAAACGAAAATATTACAGACCTTGACCAGATATGTAGGATAGATAAAGATATCATAAACCACGATATTAAATATTTTTCCATTATGAACCAGCACATTACCGACACTTCTACAAAACGCAATATGCTACAGTGCTGTCCAACAGACCTAAATAATTATATTAACTAAAACAAGTCCAACAAACCTGAATAACAATATTATCCTTACTCCTACAAATCAAGTCATTATAGACTTGTGTCTACAAATGAAGAAATATAACTAATCCTACCCTACAACTCAGTTGCATTATTAAAAGCTCTTCTACAAACCTCGAAAATATATGCATTACCTCTACAAACCACGTAGATCATACTCTTACATTTCAAGATGTTATAGACCAAGGTTTTCAGATATATGGTCCAAGAAGTCATTTTGTACTGCCCCCCGAGTAATCGTATTTATGATTCTATCATCAATATGGTCGAGAATAATTGTGACTTACATTGACTCACGTAGCTTGGCTCCACTGTAATGATCTCACCAGGGTATGGAAGAATATGGTCGCGTTTAGACAAAGACGAAGTCACTGTAAATGAAATTTATGTTTATATTTTGGCCTTAAAGGTATGCAACACTGAAAAATAAAAAGCAGCATAAAAATTACGTTTTGCCTATTATTTTTTTAAAATAAAATGCAGCCATCTATTTACTGCAAAGTAACTGATTTTGCCTCCAACATGATTCGAATTCGACTCCCCTTTATAAACCCTTCCCCCTACAAAACAAGATATTATAGCTTCCAGACTAATATAAGCTTATTTTGAACACTCATTTGGTTGACATTTGATATTTCAAAACTCACAGGACACTTCTTACATAACTAGTCTTCAAAATATTAAGCAGGGGCACATTAGAAAAACTTTCAGTGTAAAAAGTACAATTTAGTTTCGTGTAGAAATGATTATTAAATTGGTTCATTAGTTATAGAAATAACACTGAGACCAATAAAATAAATACCCCCTCAAGCAGCTGCTTGCCACAGAGGTCTGACAGGAGCCTATCAGTTTATATGCCACAATAGAAGATCTGAGAGGATGGCAGGACCTCGGCAGAAAAAACGACACATACATCCATGCCTTACCCGGGGCTCGAACCCAGGTCCCTTAGATCAGTAGCTAAGCGCGCTAACCACTCGGCCACGGGAAGGCAAAAAAAACTGTACTGTACTGAGACCAAAGCAGCCGTAAATTAAGTTTGAGAAAATATTGTCTATATTTGGTGCTTAAGATTTTATTTTAAGATAAGACAGGGACTTTGCTTTCCTTAATTTCTGTTCCAATTCTCAATAAGATTAAAATTTTTTCTGCTATTTATCATTCTGCTATTACAGTATCGCTACTCTTTTACCTATCGATATATATATATATTTTCTTGTTCTCCATTCTAGGATTAATCATTCTGTCATTACAGCATCGATATCATTTTTATATCGATATAATTCCTCTTGTTCTGCATTCTACGATTAATCGTCCTTTCGTTATATTTTCCATGTTCTCCGTTTTACGATTAATCGTTTTGAAAATACAGTATCGCTACTCTTTTACCTATCGATATATATATTTTCTTGTTCTCCATTCTAGGATTAATCATTCTGTCATTATAGCATCGATACCATTTTCATATCGATATAATTCCTCTTGTTCTCCATTCTACGATTAATCGTCTTTCCGTTATATTTTCCATGTTCTCCGTTTTATGATTAATCGTTCTGCAATCGTAGTTTCGCTGCAATTTTTCCCATCGATAGAACCTTTTCTTGTTCACCATTCTCCGATTAATTGTTCTGTCATTACAATATCGATACTTGCAGAATCTGAAAACGTTTGTTTAAACGTGACTAGAATTCGTCTGCATCAACAGAAGAAGCAAGATTTGGAAATTAAGGGTGCCCTCGGGTGAGTGCTATTTGGGTCTCCTAATCATTTTGCACACAACTGAAACTGTTACATTGGGTCTTTTTTTTTTCAGCTTAAGGTGTAAAACCAAAAATAGTCCAGTCCCCTACTTCAATCAGCATCTAATTACAAGCATGTAATGCTGGTCATCTTGATCCTAACTGGATATGAGTTTTGGACTCAGGTTCAGTTGTAATATAAATTTTAAACTTTGCTTTTAATTTGAGGAAATGAAATCGAGTAAAGGAAGTAAATCATTTCCTCCGATTACGATATAAAATTTTCAGTTAGTGTTTAAAAAACAAATACCCCCCCCCCTCAAGCAGCTACTTGCCACAGAGGTTGTTGGGTTGTTTTACCTCTTGGCGGCTTTTTTTTTGCATGCAATGGGCTAAATGGACAGGTCGCATTGACCCCGAATGCTCAGAGAAGGTTGGGGGAGGGGACCCACTGGAACAGCTGTTGGGAGACTGATGGTAGCCTCCTGTCAAGGCCATCTAGCATGTTCTTTAACGTGCACAGGGTATGGCTTTCCCGCACACGGGGCCACGGCTTAATCGACCCATCCGACGGACGGCGGCCTTTCCAAGCCCATCGATGTCCCCTACTGACCGTGGGCAGGGCGGGGGATTTTGCGGAGACACCTGGTTCCTCGTGCAGGAGAGCCATACCCTATGCACGTTAAAGAACACGCTGGATGGGTTTGATTTGAAAATCTGTCATCCGTTTCCTGACAGAGCTGTTCGGTGGATCATCATCTTCAATCTTCTCTGAAAAAAAAAAGTTTTCAAAAAAATGAACGAACTAAAAATAACCTAGGAGGTTTAGTTGTTTTGTCGTAACCCCGAGCGATTCTTTTCCTGCTGCAGAATGGACTCAGTGGCAAGGTCACAAGGATCCCAAGTATCAGGACGAGGTTGGACGTGGGTGGGGACTTCCATCTGATAAGTGATGGCAATCTGCTGTTAGGAATATTCATTGGAAGGGTTGATGGTTTAATCTCCCATTTAACGGACGGCGTGTTTTCCGAATCTAACAACTCCCACAGAGGAAAATTTATGAAAACGAGAAGAATATCTCAAAGCTAACAACTGATAGGAACCGAACCTGGCCCAAGCGTGCTCCCTAATACGTTTCCAAGTTCGTAAATACCTCAATAATGAGTTCAGTAGGATATTATATAAAGTTATGCATTTTTTTTTTATGTAAAACGATATTATCAGTTCTGAAGGTGATGAGAACTCTTCTAGAAAAGAATTGATTAGGACTTATTATTTCAGCCATTGAATCTTATTATAACACTAATATTATAATAATTTAATCATTTTTGCTGGTAGGTATTTTGTTATATGGATCAAATGACGAAATGGAGGTAAACCTTATTAACTTGACAATGAAAAAATAGTCGACCCCCCTCAAGTAGCTGCTTGCCACAAATATCTGACAGGAGCATGTCAGTTATATGCCATAGTAGAAGGTCTGTGAGGATGGCAGGACCTCAGCAGAAAAACAACAAGGTAAAATTATTTTATCTGTCTAAATAACTCACATTCCTGTAATGGTTAAATAATCAAAGTGTTTATTTACGTCATAAAATGAAGTTACCTAAAATTCGAAATATGGATTCTTTCAAAGGTTACTGAAAATAGAAAATGACTTGGTATAGCTTGATCACTGGGAATTCATATTTGAAGCTCAGAACTTCCAAAATACGACATACATAGAAAATGAGTTTGAAAAATTAGAAAAAAAAAAAAACTACGAGCATTGCAGAGAAACCGAAACTTCCGTGACGTTTCTCACAGGGGGTGGCTCAGTCGGTAGCGCGCCAGGCTCGTAATCTGTAGTTCCCAGGTTCGAGTCCTATCTGGGTCAGCGTTGAGATTTATCTCCGCAAAATTCCCTGCCCACGGTCAGTAGGGGACACCGATGGGCTTGGAAAGGCCGCCATCCATCGAATTAGACGCTAAGCCGTGGCCCAGTGTGCGGGAGAGCCATACCCTGTGCACGTTAAAGAACACGCTGGATGGTCTTGACGGGAGTCTACCATCTGTCTCCCAACAGCTGTTCCAGTGGGTTCCCTCCCCCAACCTTCTCTGAGCCTTCGGGGTCTATATGACCTGGCCATTTAGCCTATGGTGTGCAAAAAAGTGCAGCTCAGAGGTAAAACAACCCAACAATAACGTTTCTCACAGAAATTCACATAAAACATTAAAACGTGTTAGACAAATCGATTTAGTATCGTATCAACTAGGGATGAGTTCCGGCTCATTTTTTTTGAGTTCTCCAGAAACATTTTAACGATAAAAATATATACATGTCCTTCGATGCGTCAGTGAAATATTTCCTCCAAAGGGAAAACATTTCTCGAGATGCATCATAGGACATTTATACAGAAATGCATGGCGTTAATTGGTTATTTCATTCTTATATTATTATTTATAATCATTTTACGACAAAATAAAATATCAGTGTTATTTGGAGAAAGCAATTTTTATAAATGCAAAGAGCTAATCATTTATTAAAAATAGAGAATACGCAAAAAATAATCAAAAGCTTCATGATGGGAATTTTCAATTACTAAAGACTGATTAAAAGGTTTAAAATTAGAGTGAAAAAGTTATATATTTTTTATTTATTTTTATCACAATTACAAGAAAGGTTAAAATTTGAATTATTCTGAATCCGACAAAACCCAAATCATCTGTAGTATCAACCCCCCTCCCCCCCTGACTTTATTCTCGAAACAAATCCTAAGTTGTGTTATAATATCAACCATTATCATCTTGCATTTTCTACATCGATCAAAACTTTTCGTGGATCGTTATCAGATTAATTGGGACTATATCTGATATCCGTCCCATAGCTGAGTGGTTAGCGCGCTTGGCTACTGATCTACCGGACCTGGGTTCGAGCCCCGGGTAAGGCATGGCTGTTTGTGTTGTTTTTCTGCTGAGGGCCTGCCATCCTCTCAGTCCTTCTACTATGGCATATAAACTGACAGGCTCCTGTCAGACCTCTGTGGCAAGCAGCTGCTTGAGGGGGTATTTATTATATTTTATATCTGATAGTCAGATTTTAACTCTGCAATTTAACATTTGAATCTTATCTGCAGTTTCTTTTTCAGGCTGATTTATTTCCCTGTCAGCAGCTACTGATGAAATAAAAGCCCTGAACACTCTTTTGCCCTCAGCATTGATCAACGGTGAACAAATAACGTTTTTTTTTTGGCTCCCTTTTCCTCAATCTGTTCTGTCAGCTGATTACTCTTAATAACTCTCGAAATATTACAATAGGTACTAAAAGTTAGGACACTTTTGGAAAAGTTAATCTGTTTCTTGCTTGGAAGAATTTATCAGTTATTATTATTTATTACTACTGGGTGATTAGTAATTTGCGATCTCTTAGCATTAAAGTTTTAAAATGCGTTTCTCAATTAAAATCAAGGCTGAAACATTGATTTATCTTATCTCTGAGTTGGGTTGTTTTACCTCTGAGCGGCACTTTTTTTCACACCATGGGCTAAATGGCCAGGTCACAAGGACCCCGAAGGCTCAGAGAAGGTTGGGGGAGGGGACCCACTGGAACAGCTGTTGGGAGACAGATGGTAGCCTCCCGTCAAGGCCATCCAGCGTGCCACGGCTTAACGACCCATCCGACGGGGCCACGGCTTAACGACCCATCCGACGGACGGCGGCCTTTCCAAGCCCATCGGTGTCCCCTACTGACCGTGGGCAGGGCGGGGAATTTTGCGGAGATAAATCTCAACGCTGACCCAGCTGGGACTCGAACCTCGGAACTACAGATTACGAGCCTGGCGCGCTACCGACTGAGCCACCCCCGCCCCCATCTTATCTCTGAGCTTCACTTTTCTGCACACAATGTATTAAATGACCAAGTCTCAAAACCCCAACGGATCAGAGTTTTGGAAAGGGATTCAGTGGACTGTGATATCACTAACATCCTTTCATCTTCTCTCTCTGGACCTCTTTATAAAAAAAAAAATAAATAAATACCCCCTCAAGCAGCTGCTTGCCACAGAGGTCTGACAGGAGCCTGTCAGTTTATATGCTATAGTAGCAGATCTGAGAGGATGGCAGGACCTCAGCAGAAAGCTTAAGATGATTTAAGCTATCATCAGGTCCACTCGCAAAATTGTTGGGGAGGATGTTGTAGGCAAACTATGAGTAGGGACCTAACACAGTGAAGTGCCAGGAGACCATACAGTGGCGAAATGGCCGCAGGCGGCCTTGTAAAAAAGTTGAGATGGAGGAAAGTGCGTCAAACGGTGCCTGGAGAGGTGGAAATTGTAAGGTGGTGGAAGAATATGCTGAGTGACAATGATTAAAATAAGTTCTGTCCAAAAAAAAAGCGCGTGCGTTGGGTGACATTGTTATCAGACAGATGGATTACGTTGTTTTACCAATGAGCGACACTTTTCTGAACACAATGGGGTAAATGGCCAGGTCACAAGGACCCCAAGGGCTCAGAGAAGGTTGTCTCACCTTCTCTGAGCCCTTGGGAGGTGGTCAGAGAAGACCCATCCCACTGAACAGATGTTAGGAGATAGATGGTAGCCTCCCGTCAAGGCAATCCTGCATGCTCTTTAGTGTGCATAGGATATGGCTCTTCTAAAAACGGCGTGGGGGGGGGGGGGTCTCTTCAGTTTCCAGGTTCGAATCCCACCTGGGCCAGCGTTGAGATTTATCTTCGCAAAAGTCCCCGCCTTGCACACGGTCGGTAGGATCAGTAGGAGACACCGATCTTCTTGGCAAGGGAGCCGTCCATTGGATGGGACGTTAAGCCATGGTTCTGTGTGCATGAGAGAGCCATACCCTGTGCATGTTAAAGAACACGCTGGGTGGCCTTGATACCATCTTTCTCCCAACAGCTGTCCAGTGGGTCCTCTAACCTTCTCTGTGCCATCGGGGTTCTTAGGACCTGGTCGTTTAGCCCATTGTGTGAAAAAAAGTGCTGCTCATAGATAAAACAACTCAACCCAATCCTGCAAATAGAGCCGCGGCGGTCTTTCCAAACCCATCGGTATCTTGTTTCTCACCGGGCACCTTATCACAGTTGAGACTCCCAGGTTCGAGTCCCAAATACGCCTGCGTTGACAAAATCTCAACGCAAGCACGTTTACTCGTGCCTACCTAGGAACTGCAGATTACAATCCTCTCGTGCTACCGGCTGAGCCAACCATTTCCCTGGGGCACATAGAAGCCTCTCGCCAAGGCTATCCATTGTCTTCTTAAAAGCGCATAATCTATGGGCTGTGGCTTAATGTCTCATCTGACGGACGGCGCCCTTTAACAAGTCCTTCATTCTCCTTTTATCACCAACGACGGCGGTGGGGGTTAGTGGAGAAAATCTTCACGCGGTTGATACTCTTATTATTCAAAAATTGCAAATGACACAATGGAATGATATAGTTGATGAAGACATGAGTACAGAATTAGTATATCAGAAAATATTAAGTAAAATTGATTAAATTCGGGAAGATTCTTGTTGTAGTAAACAAATTAATAATTGTAAAACTAAGAGAATAAGGAAAAAATGGATTACAGATGATATTATTTTAGCAATTAAAAATAGAGATAAATTATGGAAAAGATATAAAGATAATGTAAATAATAAACAAAATTATGACATATAAAATGGAAAGAAACAGGGTAAACATCATTATAAGGAACCAAAAACGCATATTTTATTCAAATAAATTAGCAATTAATAAAGGTAATAATACTAGAATGTGGGAATTAATTAATGATATTATTGATGATAAAAAAAGGATGTCAATCGACGAAAATGTTGAAAGACACTTGATTAGAGATAACACTCCGAAAGAAATTCTAAATAGTTTTGTTAAGTTTTTTGTAACAATTATTAGTGAGATGCAAACAGAATTTGCGACGATGAATACCAGGTCAGATAAGGTTTACGAATTATGTTACATAGATAAGAATTCTTTGCATTTTCCACTAACTAGTAACTTCGATGTTGCCAATATTATAGATCGCTTAAAATATAACACATCTCCTGGATTTGACAATATTAAACCAAAATACATAAAGGAAAGTAAATGTAATTTTGTTCATGTAATAACAATTCTTATAAATATAATTTTTGAAAATTCGCGAATCTCAATAGCTATGAAAATTGGAATTATTCGTCCGGTATATAAAAGTGGATCGAAAAAGAATTTTAATAATTATAGACCAATCACTCTATTTACAATTTTTGATAAGATAATGGAAAAATACGTTGGAGATCGCTTACAAAATTATTTGAATAAAATTAATTTTCTGTCAAGTCAGCAATTTGGGTTCCGTAAAGGTATGGGAACGCAAAGTCTTTTGGAAGAACTTATTAATAATATTAATATTAATTTAAATGTAGGAAAGAAATGCGTTGCGGTATTTATGGACTTAAATAAAGCATTTGATTCAGTTGACATTGATATCTTGCTACACAAATTATATTTACTTGGTATAAGAGGGAATATTTTTGAATGGTTTAAAAGCTACTTGTTACATAGAGAAGTAGTTATGAAAATAAATGATAATTTTAGCGATAAATTTCAGATCAATTTTGGAGTTCCACAAGGATCTATTCTCGGCCCCAATGCTATTCCAAATATACATAAATGATTTGGCTAATATTAATTTCGATAGTAAATTACATATGTATGCTGATGATACAGTGCTAATCAACTTCCACTCTGATTTAGAATACGATATTTGCAATCTACAAAGTGATTTCAATAAAGCAGTTACCTAAATGGTTTTCTCTTAACAAACTGAGTGTAAACGAGAAAAAAACTAAATTTATGTGTATTGGTTCTCAACAACCTACATTTAATAGAAGAATTACTAAGCATCGAATAAGTTGTACTATGCTGGATGGTTTATCACCTGGTATATGCAATTGTCTTAAAATAGAAGAAGTAAACGAAATAATTTACCTAGGCTTGAAAATGAATTCGAAAATGAAATGGAATAAACATATTGATTGGATGTGTTCAAGACTGCGATTTGTAGCATTTAAAATTAGGAAACTTAACTTGTTTGTTGATACACAGATAAATATTTTAGTATATAAAGGCACTTTTTGAATCTATAATTAGATATGGGATAACAGTTTATGGAACAGCCTATAAGACAGAATTAAACAAAATTAAAAGAATACAATTTAGTCTGCTAAAAGGATTGTGTAATATAGAAGTTAAATATTCCCTTACAACGAAAGATGATATATTCAGTTTGTTCAAAATTTTACCTATTGAAAGTTTATATGTGTTTGTTTCTGTTATCAATAACTTCTTTGATGATACCTATAAACAAAATATTTGCCACAATAAGTTTACTAGAAAAAAGGCTATGGGTTTTTTGAAACAACCAAAATTTTATAATAATTGCGGAAGAAATTCCAAAGAATATCAAATTCCCTACCTATTTAACTTGCTTCCTAGAGAAATAGTTAACTTAAAAAAGTTTGTGATGTTAAAGATAAATTATTTCAGCGGTTGATGAAAAAGTGATGTTTTTATTTGGAAACTTTCATCATTTTGTCGGTTTCTTTTTCATTTATTCTTTTTTTTCGCTCCTTCATTTTATGTACTACTGATGTAATCTAGATCATATCTGTAAAAACATATATATATATACATTCCCGCTGATAAGCTTTGGCTTAGTGGGATTTTTTTCTGTAAAATAATTATAGATAATACTTATTGAAAATAAATTTGAATTTGAATTGCAAAAAAAAAGAATTTGAATTACATAACAATTGCAAAAAAAAAGAATTTTTGGCTCGTGTCTTTTGGGTGTTTTTTTCATTTTGGCTCTTTATCGATATATCATGGGTATTGGCATATCCTTTTAATCAAGCTTTTTGAATCTAATGTCTGCTGCATATTGTCTGAAGCACCTACGGCAAATATTAAGCCCATATTTTCGAATCAAGCCATAATGTCACGTGACACGAAGGTTACCAGATCACTCATTTCTAAAAAAAATCGTTGCCAGATATTTTTTCTGAATTCTGTAATCAACCATAGTGTTCGGATATTTTTTTGAGCTACTGTACTTACACCCACACATTTTTTTTTTATTTTTGCGACATATAGGACAGAGAAGAATCCTGGAAGCTACTCTTAGCTTAATACAGACCTTCTCATACAAGGACATGCCCTACTACGACTGAAGTCACTGCTGACCACTGCCTTATTTAGAGCTAACACAACACACAAAGTTTGCCTTGCTGGAACAGTCGCTAGCTGCCTAACCACTATGCCAGTTAAGGCTTACTCCTTTCTTCCAAAACAACCAACATAAGCGATGTCATAGTTGGTTAGGAATTCGTAGTGTAGGGGCAGTGAGATTCTGCCAAAAAACTGTTCAGTTGTTTTCTGCATTCGATATTTTCCCTTGAATTCAGCAACTGATTTGCAGTTTGCCTCATCTCTGATACAAATTGACAATCAATGCTGGCAGTCTCTGGACATGGAAATATCTCTTCGCAAATCTGCTGATTTCACATGTTGTGGAATCAAACCCCAACCTACGATGGACTTGGCTGGAGTTTAATGCCGCACTTGATGGTTGAGATGAAGTCATATATTTCGTTCACTTTATGAACTCTGCTACCGAATTTATGGTTGCGAAGTGTCAGTGGGCGATCCAAGGCGATCTAAATCCGCGCACGCTACCTCCCCCAGTGATAATCGAATAAATTATTTATTACCATTAATTCATCCGATTAATTCCCATTACACACAGTCACTTAATATTACTGTGATTTTTTGTTAAGTTGTCAAATTTTCCTGGCTCCACCGCTATCAAGTTAACAACTCCGCCACTACAACACATAGGAAACAAACAAATCAACAAATCCGAAATGTAGAAATGAACTAGAAATGTCAATCATACGTTTCCCCCATCCCTTTGCCTTCTTGGAATGGATTTTTCCCTCTTTCAAAATACAGTCTCACATCTACACCCCCCCCCCCTTCCCCGTTAAAAATATACGGTTTTCTCCCTCCCTTAGATGGGGCAGGGGTGGCTCAGTCGGTAGCGTACCAGGCTCGTAATCTGCAGTTCCGAGATTCGAGTCCCCGTTCGGCTAGCGTTCAGATTTATCTCCGCAAAATTCCCCGGTTTCCCCTACTGATGAGCTTGGAAAGGCCGCCGTCCATCGGATGGGACTTTAGGCCTTGGCCCTGTGTGCGGGAGAACCATACCCTGTGCACGTTAAATAACACGCTGGATGGCCTTAACGGGAGGCACCACCTGTCTCCCAACAGCTATTCCAGTCCCAAAACCTTCTATGAGCCTTAAGGGTCCTTGTGACCTGGTCATTTAGCCCTTTGTGTTAAAAAAAGTGCCACTCAGAGGTAAAACAACCCACCTCAACAACTCCCAACCTTCTCTGAATCCTCATTGTCCTTGTGACCTGGCCATTTAGCCCATTGTGTACAAAAAAGTGCCACTCAGAGGTAAACAATCCAACCTTCCGAAATGTAGTCGTTGCACACTTAATAGGGAAACCACTGAGAACAAAAAGGAGCCAGGACTCGGTTAATAACGCGCCAAGTTCATAATCTGCAGTTCCCAGATTCGTGTCTCACCTGTGCCAGCTAACCACCACCATCACTACTACTACCGCCTTGCCCTCGTTGAGAAAGAAACACCGATGGGCTTGGAAAGGGCGCCGTCAATGGATGGGACATGACAATGGATGGATGACCCTGTAGATGGCCTTGACCGGAGGTTATCATGTGTTTCCTAAGAGTTGTTCACCGAGTCCTCTTTCCTTGGGGTCCTTGTGACCTGGGGGCGGGGGTGGCTCAGTCGGTAGCGCGCCAGGCTCGTAATCTGTAGTTTCCAGGTTCGAGTCCCAGCTGGGTCAGCGTTGAGATTTATCTGCGCAAAATTCTCCGCCCTGCCCACGGTCAGTAGGGGACACCGATGGGCTTGGAAAGCCCGCCGCCCGTCGGATGGGACGTTAAGCTGTGGTCCCGTTTGCGGGAGAGCCATACACTGTGCACGTTAAAGAGCACACTGGATGGCCTTAACGGGAGGCTACCATCTGTCTCCCAAAAGCTGTCCAGTGGGTCCTCTCCCCAACCTTCTCTAAGCCTTTGGGGTTCTTGTGACCTGGCCATTTAGCCCATTGTGTGCAAAAGTGCAGCTGAGAAGTAAAGCAACTCTCCGTTAGAAATGTAGTCGCTGCATCCTGAGTGACGAAACCACAGAAAGCAAACTCGACTTGCAAAAAAAGACAATCGTAACGACAGCAGCAATAACTTGTGCTGACAAAGCAACAGAGATAATAAAAAACGATGACCATAGAAACGTAAAAGCACGCCGTGATAAAGAAGGAGCGCAAATTAGTTTACAGAATGTTGAAGAACAGCAGCTGATAACCGCCATTAACCACACAAAAAGACAACCCCTAAACTGACTAATAAAACTGCTGCTTTGTCAAAGCAGGAGGCGTGACGAACGTTGTGTCTGAGCCGCGCGCTCTTTGGTTCCTCATCGCGGCTCGTTTCGACTCCATAGCCAATCGCAGAGCGTCGAGACAGTGACGTCACAGCCGAGGCGTCGTCGACTCTGCCGTCTATCAGCGGCTATAATGTTCACTTCCCCCCAGTCAACCCACTTGTGTTTGGAAACCAGATCCCGCCGTGCAACAGTGATCTCAGATCATTAAAGATCATCACCGGAGCCATCTCTTCTCCCACACCATCATCTCTCCTCCGCTGCCACCGCCACCATCCTGATGTCTTCCGCTTCCCCTGTTTTTATCCCGTTTGGCTCTCTTTTTAAAGAAGATCTCAAATGAAAGAGCAAAAGAATGAAGATAAAGAGTCCTGCGCTTTACACCTAAGGGGGAAAAATATTTCGGTGTAGAGAGAGGTATACGTTAGAGCGCGCGGACGGGGCGCGCGCCCGTGTGTGCGAGTGTGGGGCATTCTCCCCCTCTCCTACTTCCCTCCCCCCATCAATGGCCGGCATCCTTTCCGAGGTGTCGGTTTGCAGCAGTTCCCTCCGATCTGGGAATCTGTCCTTGCGCTACCCAGTTGAAGAGAACATCGACGGTGCTCTGTTGGCTACGGTGGCCGTGGGAAGCCGTGGGCACCACGGCAGACGGGATCCACTCCACGTGAGTCAGCATCATCACCAGCAGCAGCATCACCACCAGCAGACGCATCTTCATGGGACTGTAACACCCACAAACATGAAAGGGAGCAACACGTCGATCTCGAACAGCAACAGCAACAGTGGTGCTGATTACGGCACTAGTGGAGGTAGCGGAAGTAACGATGCCACGGTAGGAGGAACAGGAAGAAGCGGTGGAGGAGGAGGATCTAGTGATTACGGAGGATCAACCCTCGAACAAGACTCTATGATGGTCCATGCATCAACCGGGACTGTGACGGTGACAACAAAATCTCCCAGCCAAAAACTCTCTGATCTTCTTTCGGGGAAAAACTTGACCTTCTCGCCAGAACAAGTCGCGTGCATGTGCGAGGCCTTGCAACAGGCCGGTGACATAGACAGGCTTGCGAGGTTTCTGTGGTCTCTACCCCCCAGTGAACTGCTTCGGGGCAATGAGTCCGTACTGAGAGGTCAGGCAGTGGTAGCTTTCCATCGGGGCAATTACAAGGAACTGTATGCCATTCTGGAGAGCCACAATTTCGACGGCCAGTACCACAGTGATTTGCAGCAGATGTGGTACAAGGCCCACTACAGGGAAGCGGAGAAGATAAGGGGAAGGCCTCTGGGTGCCGTCGACAAGTACAGACTGAGGAGGAAGTATCCTCTGCCGAAGACGATCTGGGACGGAGAGGAGACGGTCTACTGCTTCAAGGAGAAGTCGCGCATCGCCCTCAAGGAGTGCTACAAGCAGAATCGGTATCCGACCCCAGACGAGAAGAGGGGACTGGCGAAGAAGACGGGGCTGACGCTGACACAAGTGAGCAACTGGTTCAAGAACAGGAGGCAGAGGGACAGGACACCGCATCATTACAGGAGGTAAGTGCTACGGAGACATTATTAGAAAGGGGAATTTTTTCTCTCTCACAAGACGTAATTCAGTGTCAGTAGCAATTTTTGGAGCTGATCAAACAGTTTCAAGCTGCATTGCAATAGTTCCCGCCTTTTTTTTTGATTAAAAAAAAAGTCCCTTCCCCCACCCTTTCCTGTATAAGAGTCCTCATTTTGCTATAAAAGAGGCCCCAACTTTGATATAAAAGAGTCTCCACCTTTTTTTAATAAAAGAGTCCCACATTTTCATAAAAAGGTTCCCATCTTTATGAACTCTTATATAAAATTTTCTTTACCTTTCCTTTGATAAAAAGTCCTTTTTTTATTGAAAAAGTTTTCGCCTTTTCTTTGATACAAAAATTCTCCACTATGGTTTTAAGGAAAGATCCCCCCCCCCACACACACTTTTTTTTTATGAAAAGTTTCCTTTATATACTTGTACGTAAAAAGCTTCCCTACCTTTCCTTTGATAAAAGAGTCCATATTTTTATATGTAAAAGGGTTTCCATCTTTCCGTTGTTATAAAAAGCTTCACCTTTCTTTTAATAAAAAGAGTCCTGATTTTTTTTTAAGTTTCCATCTTTATATACTCTTACATAAAAGGTTTCCTTACATTTTCTTTGATAAAAGGGATGCCTTTTTTTTCTTCCAGATCTTATGATAACTTGCATATAGGTTATAGATAAGGAAAATCCTCCCTCTCTTAAAAAAATTAAAGAATGCAAAATAGATGAAAACTAAAATGCCAAGTTTTGAAACCGAAGTTTCAAACTTTAGAAAAAATTACCCTGAGCTGGGTGGGATACGAACGTGCGATTCCCTTGAGAAGTCAGATAGTTAACCACTAACTAAACACACTTATCTATCTGATCGAGAAGGGGTGTGAGGGGGGGGGATCAGTCTGTATCGAGGTAGGCTAGAGTCCCAAACTGTATCAACATTGAGATTTTCTCGACTAACCCCATCCTCCTTTTTATGAGAAAGGGACATCTATGTGCTCGGAAAGGCTGCCGTCCGTCAAGTGGGACGTTAAGCTGTGGCCCTTTGTGCAGGAGATGCACACTCTGTATCAGTTGAACACGATGGTTCAACTCGATTCACGAATCCCATCTGCTTACTAACATATATCGAGCGAGTCCTCTACTTAGCTGAGAGCCATTGGAGTCTCTGGTCATTCTGTGTATACAAAAGTGTCTCTCAGAGATAAAAACCCAAGTTTCTGATCGATGCACTGTCTTCCAAATCCAGTCTCAATGTTTTTAATGACTGACTACTAAGTATAAATTCATAGCTATTGAAAGTGCTTATGAAATGTTAATCATGAAATCAATGCTTCATATGTCATCTGACTGAAGACTTTTCTTTTACATTGGAGACAGTTCCTCACTCTTGTTTACAGTTGTGTAGAGTTAAAAGTGCTTAGATGCGTATTTATTAGTATTAGGTTAACTTTAAGTTTGCATTTTGATTACATTGAAGAATTTATCTTATTTCCATAAGCGAGTGAAAAAGGTGGAAAGAAAGCTCTCCCCCTTATTTTGCTTTCCCCTGGATCTGACCCTGCTCTACACCTTAGCAGACGAACACATTGCTTATTATGTAATGGTTTTTTAAACTAAGAAAACACGCATAAAAGAATGTTAACTTTTTATTTATCTCAACGATTACAATAATTTATAACTTTAACCATTTCTCGTTTTAACAATAACGAATCCTATCAGATAGTTTGATTTTAGCTCTTTTTCAAAAGTAGGTTGTTTGTTTTACCTCTGAGCTGAACTTTTTGCACACCATGGGCTAAATGGCCAGGTCACAAGGACCCCAAGGACTGAGAGAAAGTTGGGGGAAGGGGACCCACTGTAGAGCTGTTGGGAGACAGATGGCAGCTTCCCAACAAGGCCATCTAGAGTGTTTTTTAACGTGCACATGGGGTCATAAATTAATGTCCCATCGTGGGACGGCGTCCTTTACAAGCCCATTGGTCTCTGATCGAGGACACGATGAGGATTTAACAGAGATAAAGATGGATATTAATATTACGATTCGCAATTTTCGAATCTTCCATTAGTTTAAATCTCACCGTTCGAGATTGATAGATTTAAAAGAGGACGCTACTTCAAATGAATATTGTAAATAGTCGATTCATACCAGAAATTTGAAAGTTAGGTGGTTGAGGGTAGTGGTCAGGAAATTTGCATCGGCATCTTGTCCCCTTTCCCCAAGGAGGAGAAAGCAATCTTTTTAAGAGATCGGAGGAAAATTCTCCCTGGGCTTAATAGGTACCTGTTGCCATTCGCATTTTACAGAATCTCTCCTTATTGTGAATTTCCATGGTTAGAAGATTTTAAGGTTGGAAACTTGCAAAGCTTTTTTCTCCTTGAAAAACGAGAATTCGATATTCATTAGACTTTCTAGTGAAATGACTACAAAATGGTTTGCATTGACCTTTGAAACGCGAGTACCATGATGAAAAGTCAGGAACCATCTGTGGGTAAGAATAAAATGTGATCTTATTTTATGGAAGCGAAAAATTTATGACTAATAGCAAAAGTTCGGAATATGAAACGTATATTGTAACGAAATCAAACTTTTTTTTAGAAAACATAAAAGATGCTTAGCCCATTAAGCTCTCGTTCATCCAAAGCAATGGTTCTCATCCTTCTGTGCTTCACGTACCCCCTGGAAATGTGTATGTAACTGGCGTACCCCTTGTATAGATAGATAAAACTATAGTTATAGTATAACAATGGGAATAAAATAAAACATATATATATATCAGTGGTTCTCAACCTTTTATGCTTCACGTACCCCCTGGAAATGTGTATGTAACTGGCGTACCCCTTGTATAGATAGATAAAACTATAGTTATAGTATAACAATGGGATTAAATTGAAACATATATATCAGTGGTTCTCAACCTTTTATGCTTCACGTACCCCCTGGAAATGTGTATGTAACTGGCGTACCCCTTGTATAGATAGATAAAACTATAGTTATAGTATAACAATGGGAATAAAATAAAACATATATATCAGTGGTTCTCAACCTTTTATGCTTCACGCACCCCCTGGAAATGTGTATGTAACTGGCGTACCCCTTGTATAGATAGATAAAACTATAGTTATAGTATAACAATGGGAATAAAATGAAACATATATATCAGTGGTTCTCAACCTTTAATGCTTCACGTACCCCCTGGAAATGTGTATGTAACTGGCGTACCCCTTGTATAGATAGATAAAACTATAGTTATAGTATAACAATGGGAATAAAATAAAACATATATATCAGTGGTTCTCAACCTTTTATGCTTCACGTACCCCCTGGAAATGTGTATGTAACTGGCGTACCCCTTGTATAGATAGATAAAACTATAGTTATAGTATAACAATGGGAATAAAATAAAACATATATATCAGTGGTTCTCAACCTTTTATGCTTCACGTACCCCCTGGAAATGTGTATGTAACTGGCGTACCCCTTGTATAGATAGATAAAACTATAGTTATAGTATAACAATGGGAATAAAATAAAACATATATATCAGTGGTTCTCAACCTTTTATGCTTCACGTACCCCCTGGAAATGTGTATGTAACTGGCGTACCCCTTGCATAGATAGATGAAACTATAGTTATAGTATAGCAATGGGAATAAAATAAAACACTGACTTCGTTCTAGATCTAGTGACGTTTGAGCTCTCATGGCGTACTCCAAAAAATTTTACTGCTTACCCCACTTTGAGAACCCCTAATCCAAAGAGGAAAGAATGCACTTATCATCAAAAATAGCAAAAAGAACAACTCTTATTTACATCTAAGAAAAACGTAAAACATTCAGAAACATATTTTTACTTAACGCACATTGTAAAAAGTATACAAGTATACAATTACAATTAAATAATAATTTGATCTCCATGACTAACTGAAGTTTTGAATATTTTCTGTGAGAAGTATTGTGCCAAAGGATTTTATTAAATATAACTGTTTCTATTTTTCTGTTCTTTGAAACAAGAATTTATGCGATCGAGATATCAGTTAACTTTCTTTTTCATCATGAAACTTCTTTTTCGTAATATGCGTTCAGAGGAATTAAATGATTCAGCCGATAGACAATCGCGAGTCGAAGATTCACGAGATCAGATGCTTGCGATGCATACTGGGTATTAAATAGGTTTGATCTTACGAATGATGAAGATTCTTTGGATGACCAATTGAATCTCCCCCTCAATCTTTCGTAACTGTAAATTATCGATTTCTTATTGGACCTCCATAGCCGATGGCTGCTCGAGGATTTTGAATCTGTATTTACATGTGTGTGTGTCATACCTCTCAATTGGAAATAATCAGCATTGCTTCAAACCAGTTAAGAAAAATATTCACTTTAGAAGTTGTTTTTGTTTCAGTGTTAGACAATTATAAAGGATTTTTTAATAAGATAATTTATTGTTAAATAGTTCAGCTTCCATAACTCTTTAAGCACTATATGAATATTATTAAAAATAGAGATTGAGATGAATTTGCATGTGACATTTGATTTGTATTTGGTCACATTTTTCCATTAAATGCACATTTTGGGGCGCAGAGTTTTGAACTTGGATTCCCTTTCACATAACTTGTAAATTCTGTTAATATTTCGGAGTGGGGGTGTCTCAGTCGGTAGCGCGCCAGGCTCGTAATCTGTAGTTCCCAGGTTCGAGTCCCAGCTGGGTCAGCGTTGAGATTTATCTCCGCAAAATTCCCCGCCCTGCCCACGGTCAGTAGGGGACACCGATGGGCTTGGAAAGGCCGCCGTCCGTCGGATGGGACGTTAAGCCGTGGCCCCGTGTGCGGGAGAGCCATACCCTGTGCACGTTAAAGAACACGCTGGATGGCCTTGACGGGAGGCTACCATCTGTCTCCCAACAGCTGTTCCAGTGGGTCCCCTCCCCCAACCTTCTCTGAGCCTTCGGGGTCCATGTGACCTGGCCATTTAGCCCATGGTGTGAAAAAAAAATGCCGCTCAGAGGTAAAACAACCCAACCCCTCCCCCAACCTTCTCTGAGCCTTCGGGGTCCATGTAACCTGGCCATTTAGCCCATGGTGTGCAAAAAAGTGCCGCTCAGAGGTGAAACAACCCAAACAACCCAACTGTTAATATTTTAATAGATGAGTCTATTTCTACTCCCAAAGTAAACTGTGATAGCCATATATTGCAAAAATGAATCTGCTGAAAAAATGAATTTGCTGTTTCAGCTTTTAATTAGCAACCAATTCAAGTTTATTTAATTGAACCTAGTATATTTTGACATTAAGCGTTTTAAGGATGCAAAAGTGGTTAGTGCCACTGAGTTTTAGCCCTCAGCACGGGAATGGATGTTGCTCCTTTTCCTAATGCTGAGGTCTGGCCTCCCTCACCGATCTTTTCTATGGCATATTAAAATGATGGGCTCCTGCCAGACCTTTGTGGCAAGCAGCTGCTTCACGAGAAAGTCAAGATTTAAATAGGCTTTTATCCGATCCCTAAGGTTTCCAAATTTCTTCGAATATAAATGAAAAGTATTCACGTACAGTCGCTCAAAAAAATATCCGAACACTATGGTTGATTACAGAATTCATGAAAAAAATCGTTGCCAGATATTTTTTCTGAATTCCGTAATCAACCATAGTGTTCGGATACTTTTTTGAGCAGGACTGTTTGGTTTGGTTTGTTTTACCTCTGAGCGGCACTTTTTTGCACACCATGGGCTAAATGGCCAGGTCACATGGACCCCGAAGGCTCAGAGAAGATTGGGGGAGGGGACCCACTGGAACAGCTGTTGGGAGACAGATGGTAGCCTCCCGTCAAGGCCATCCAGCGTGTTCTTTAACGTGCACAGGGTATGGCTCTCCCGCACACGGGGCCACGGCTTAACGTCCCATCCGATGGACGGCGGCCTTTCCAAGCCCATCGGTGTCCCCTACTGACCGTGGGCAGGCGGGGAATTTTGGAGCAGGACTGTACAACAGCTCTGTTAACACACGAAATGAGTGCATAATATGACATCAATTGAAATCTTGACTAATAAAATTTCTTTGGAAGGACTCCACCACCTACCATAGAATCAAAATTCATCATAAATCAGACATTTTACCTCACATTGCTGTCAGTGAAGCGCGTGCAGTGCAGATGAGTGTTTATCCACTTTATGAAATTTGTCGACTGATAATAAAGCATTGCTATATAAAACAATCCCAAGGTCTATCCTTCACAAGTTTCTGTATATTGTGAACCGCAAGAAAATTACAAAACAAATTTTTGCGATCGTCTGTATTATCATCCTGGTTAGTCAAAATCTCTTCACAGAGATATCAACATCCCAACTCTTGAAGAATTTGTTAAGAACCCATCGGTTAAGATCTTAAACGCAATTTAATAGCATCCCAACCAACTAATTTCTGATACTATCAAATATGATCCCATAGGTCAGCATAAATTGAAATGATCAAAATATGTTATCATTTAAAATATCATTTCTTGATTATCTTATGGTTTCCATTCGCATCAGTCTTTGGGCTCCAAGCTTTCTCGGGTTAAATAAATAAAAATAAATACCCCCTCAAGCAGCTGCTTGCCACAGAGGTCTGACAGGAGCCTGTCAGTTTATATGCCATAGTAGAAGGTCTGTTGTTTTTTAAATAATCTGTTGATCTGGCTCCAATTCAGATGAAAGGAACCCATTTTGTGATCCACGACAAAATCTCCCTTTAAAACTACCTAGGTCATGTTTTTAATTTTAACGTGCACAGGAAAAGAATCTCCTGCGTGAGGATTTTGTCCAGTGCTGTTCCCTCTGAGTGGCGGCGGCGGAGACTAAATCCGAAATGGATTCTTTTCCTTTCCCAATGAGAGACAAACTACATGGGTACAGATGGATAGAGAAAATTCAACGCTGGCACCAGTAGCGGATCAAGATGCCTTCACATTCTATGAAATCGTGAAATTTATTTCAGCATTCTGAGGGATCCCAGAAAGAGGGATCCACAGAAGACAACTAAGATTCAAACCTACGTAAGATCAGCTTCGAGCCTGATACCCAACAGCTTTTCTTACGTCTCATCTGCATAATGTGGTGTTTTAAATGGATCACAAATGATAGCATTTTTTTTCCACGGAGAGTAAAATGTCTTCACAAAAACGAATGAATCATAGTACTTCTTTCGTGTTTCCTTATAAGATTACAGCTTAGTCTAGTGGGCAAGAAAAACAATCGAGCCGGAAATATGTAGGGGGGAGGGGGAAACAAGGGACTGGATTTCCAACAACCCAATATAACATTTCTCCCTACGTTTTACAGGTCTTTAAAAATTTCTTGAAAATACATGAAATATATATAAGTTTAATAATTTTTTTGCTTTTATTACCGTTGTTAAAATTCTGAGGGGGGCTCCTTTCCTCCCCCCTGCCCCAAAAAGATCCGACCGAGGTCATAAATATTTAATTAAGTATCAAAGAATTTTTTGAAATTATTTTTTTACCAAGTTTTTCCCTAATATAGGTTGTTTCATCTAGATCAGTACTTCTCAAGTTCGGCCAATAGACAATTTACGTGCTGCTACCAAAAAAAAATTAACAATTAGTAATAAAAATAATATGACAATTTTTATTTATGATACAGATTCTCCACAGAAAGAATATTTTGAACAAGCCCGTCCCATGGCCGAGTGTTTAGCACACTTGGCTACTGATCTAAGGGACCTAGTTTTGAGCCCCGGGTTATGCATGGATGTTTATGTTATTTTTCTGCTGAGGTCCCACCATCTTCACAGACCTACTATGGCATATAAACTGACAGGCTCCTGTCAGACCTCTGTGGCAAGCAGCTGCTTGAGGGAGTATTTATTTATTTTATTCACCAGAATGCATTCCAACATCGCATTAGTTATACTTTTATAAAAGCCGTTCCTTAAATCAAAGAGGTATAAAGTATGACGACCGTATACAGTCTGTGCATATTTCATGATAATTGACTAATTATGCGATAAAAATGAAAGCTTTTATGTCCTCAATGTTTTCTCACAAGTTTGCAAGTCTGTACATGAATGCTTAAAGTTTCATTTTATTTACTTTTTGTTAAGGCGGCCTCTAAGAAATATTTCACTTGAATCGCTGTTCTAGATATCATCACTGTCCACTTCTTTCTATTCAGTAATCATCGCATAGAACATCTTTTTTTTTCATTGCATCCTTCACACCATCGCATCATTTTTTGCTCTCAACTTCTTTTTCTCATCGCTTCCTCCACACCATCCCACCATTTATTCCTCTCGAAGACTTATTTTTCTAATCACATTCTCCCACCATCCCCAGTTCTTTTTCTCATCTCGTCCTCCACATCGTTCCCAGTTCTTCCTCTCGAATACTTCTTTTTCTCATCCCATCCTCTCTACACTATTCCGCAGTTTTTCCTTCTCGAGGACTTCTTCCTCTCATCTCATCCTCCACATCATTCCCAATTCTTCCTCTAGAAGGCTTCTTTTTTCCATCGCTTCCTCCACAACATCCATCACTTTGTTTCTCCTCGACTTCTTTCTCTCTAGGCTTCCTCCACACCATCCCTTAATTTCTTCCTTTCGACATCTTTCTCTCAAGGTTTCCTCCTCATCATCCCTCCATTTCTTCGTCTTGAAGATCTTTTTTCTCATCTCTTCCTCCACATCATCCCTCCATTTCTTCCTCGGCTTTCCCTTCTTTCTGCAACATTTTCTTCTATTTCCCTATATCTTTTTTTTGCATTTCTCTTTTTATCTCTTTTTTCTCTTCTGTGTACATCACCAGAAATCTATTTTGACTTCATCTACTTTAGAAGTTAATCTTTTTGTCAGTGTTCGTGCGTTTGAATGCTCTCTACAATTATGCGAAATGAAATAATTCGTTGCTGTTAAACTTCTATCCGATGAAATTGAATTTTGCAGTGCTATTGTTTTCGTTGCTTGCCTTACGCTCGCATCCTCCATAAATGCACCTTTTTCTCCTTCAAAAACGATTAGTTTTTATCGCCATTTTTGCATCCACCTCGAGATCTTCTTGCTACTCAGAGTTCTTCTTTTCATCCCCCCCATTTTTCATATTCTTTAGTATTCTCATCAGACCGTCGTTATCGAGTGATTAGCATGACTGGATACTGATGAAAGGGACCCAGGTCCGAGCATCGGATAAGGCATGGATGTTCCCTTTCGTTTCATTTCGGCTGAGGCTTCCTCTTCTTCAATTCCTCTTCTTCACAGATCTTCTCGCTAAAGTATTGACTTCTGTGGCAACCATATGCTTAAAGAGTGATACATCAATTTTAAGTCATCTGCATCCTGTGAAAGGGGATCATGCCGCATCCCCTTTCAGAATACTAATAAGAGTAATAATGGAGGCAAAAAATATATATGGAGGCAAAAAATATATCAGACATTTTTCAAGAAATTTTTTAAGACTTGTGAAACGAAAGAGAAAATGATATAATACAATTGGAAATCCAGTCTCTTGCCCCCCCCCCCCCCTACCATTTTCCGGCTTCATTGCATCATTTGCTCCTCTTTTATTTTTTTCTTCTAATTTTGGGCTTGTTCTGTGTAATTATTGCCTGATCATCTGCAAAATATAAAGATGCGTATTTTTTTTTTCCAGTTCTTATTTTCCTCATATATGCTATGTCATTCTTTCATCTCCTCTTCAATACAGATCTTAAACTAATTCAATATAAATATCGCTATAAAGTTGATGATATAAACACCTCCATTTTAATCCTTTAAACTAGTGGTTCTCAACCTTTAATGCTTCACTAACCCCTTGGAAATGTGTATATAACTGGCGTACCCCTTGTATAGATAGATAAAACTATAATTATAATATAACAATGGGAATAAAATAAAACATATATATCAGTGGTTCTCAACCTTTTATGCTTCACGTACTCCCTGGAAATGTGTATGTAACTGGCGTACCCCTTGTATAGATAGATAAAACTATAGTTATAGTATAACAATGGGAATAAAATAAAACATATATATCAGTGGTTGTCAACCTTTTATGCTTCACGTACTCCCTGGAAATGTGTATGTAACTGGCGTACCCCTTGTATAGATAGATAAAACTATAGTTATAGTATAACAATGGGAATAAAATAACATATATATCAGTGGTTCCCAAACTTTTATGCTTCATGTACCCCTTGGAAATGTGTATGTAACTGGCGTACCCCTTGTATAGATAGATAAAACTATAGTTATAGTATAACAATGGGAATAAAATAAAACATATATATCACTGGTTCTCAACCTTTTATGCTTCACGTAACCCCTGGAAATGTGTATGTAACTGGCGTACCCCTTGTATAGATAGATAAAACTATAGTTATAGTATAACAATGGGAAAAAAATAAAACATATATATCAGTGGTTCTCAACCTTTTATGCTTCACGTACTCCCTGGAAATGTGTATGTAACTGGCGTACCCCTTGTATAGATAGATAAAACTATAATTATAATATAACAATGGGAATAAAATAAAACATATATATCAGTGGTTCTCAACCTTTTATGCTTCACGTACCCCCTGGAAATGTGTATGTAACTGGCGTACCCCTTGTATAGATAGATAAAACTATAATTATAATATAACAATGGGAATAAAATAAAACATATATATCAGTGGTTCCCAAACTTTTATGCTTCATGTACCCCTTGGAAATGTGTATGTAACTGGCGTACCCCTTGTATAGATAGATAAAACTATAGTTATAGTATAAGAATGGGAATGAAATAAAACATATATATCAGTGGTTCTCAACCTTTTATGATTCACGTACCCCCTGGAAATGTGTATGTAACTGGCGTACCCCTTGTATAGATAGATAAAACTATAGTTATAGTATAACAATGGGAATAAAATAAAACATATATATCAGTGGTTCTCAACCTTTTATGCTTCACGTACCCCCTGGAAATGTGTATGTAACTGGCGTACCCCTTGTATAGATAGATAAAACTATAGTTATAGTATAACAATGGGAATAAAATAAAACATATATATCAGTGGTTCTCAACCTTTTATGCTTCACGTACTCCCTGGAAATGTGTATGTAACTGGCGTACCCCTTGTATAGATAGAAAAAACTATAATTATAATATAACAATGGGAATAAAATAAAACATATATATCAGTGGTTCTCAACCTTTTATGCTTCACGTACCCCCTGGAAATGTGTATGTAACTGGCGTACCCCTTGTATAGATAGATAAAACTATAATTATAATATAACAATGGGAATAAAATAAAACATATATATCAGTGGTTCCCAAACTTTTATGCTTCACGTACTCCCTGGAAATGTGTATGTAACTGGCGTACCCCTTGTATAGATAGAAAAAACTATAATTATAATATAACAATGGGAATAAAATAAAACATATATATCAGTGGTTCTCAACCTTTTATGCTTCACGTACCCCCTGGAAATGTGTATGTAACTGGCGTACCCCTTGTATAGATAGATAAAACTATAATTATAATATAACAATGGGAATAAAATAAAACATATATATCAGTGGTTCCCAAACTTTTATGCTTCATGTACCCCTTGGAAATGTGTATGTAACTGGCGTACCCCTTGTATAGATAGATAAAACTATAGTTATAGTATAACAATGGGAATAAAATAAAACATATATATCAGTGGTTCTCAACCTTTTATGCTTCACGTACCCCCTGGAAATGTGTATGTAACTGGCGTACCCCTTGTATAGATAGATAAAACTATAGTTATAGTATAACAATGGGAATAAAATAAAACATATATATCAGTGGTTCTCAACCTTTTATGCTTCACGTACTCCCTGGAAATGTGTATGTAACTGGCGTACCCCTTGTATAGATGGATAAAACTATAATTATAATATAACAATGGGAATAAAATAAAACATATATATCAGTGGTTCTCAACCTTTTATTCTTCACGTACCCCCTGGAAATGTGTATGTAACTGGCGTACCCCTTGTATAGATAGATAAAACTATAGTTATAGTATAACAATGGGAATAAAATAAAACATATATATCAGTGGTTCTCAACCTTTTATGCTTCACGTACCCCCTGGAAATGTGTATGTAACTGGCGTACCCCTTGTATAGATAGATAAAACTATAGGTATAGTATAACAATGGGAATAAAATAAAACATATATCAGTGGTTCTGAACCTTTTATGCTTCACGTACCCCCTGGAAATGTGTATGTAACTGGCGTACCCCTTGTATAGATAGATAAAACTATAGTTATAGTATAACAATGAGAATAAAATTAAACATATATATCAGTGGTTCTCAACCTTTTATGCTTCACGTACCCCCTGGAAATGTGTAAGTAACTGGCGTACCCCTTGTGTAGTTAGATAAAACTATAGTTATAGTATAACAATGAGAATAAAATAAAACATATATATCAGTGGTTCTCAACCTTTTATGCTTCACGTACCCCCTGGAAATGTGTATGTAACTGGCGTACCCCTTGTATAGATAGATAAAACTATAGTTATAGTATAACAATGGGAATAAAATAAAACATATATATCAGTGGTTCTCAACCTTTTATGCTTCATGTACCCCCTGGAAATGTGTATGTAACTGGCGTACCCCTTGTATAGATAGATAAAACTATAGTTATAGTATAACAATGGGAATAAAATAAAACATATATATCAGTGGTTCTCAACCTTTTATGCTTCACGTACCCCCTGGAAATGTGTATGTAACTGGTGTACCCCTTGTATAGATAGATAAAACTATAGTTATAGTATAACAATGAGAATAAAATAAAACATATATATCAGTGGTTCTCAACCTTTTATGCTTCACGTACCCCCTGGAAATGTGTAAGTAACTGGCGTACCCCTTGTGTAGTTAGATAAAACTATAGTTATAGTATAACAATGGGAATAAAATAAAACATATATATCAGTGGTTCTCAACCTTTTATGCTTCACGTACCCCCTGGAAATGTGTATGTAACTGGCGTACCCCTTGTATAGATAGATAAAACTATAGTTATAGTATAACAATGGGAATAAAATAAAACATATATATCAGTGGTTCTCAACCTTTTATGCTTCATGTACCCCCTGGAAATGTGTATGTAACTGGCGTACCCCTTGTATAGATAGATAAAACTATAGTTATAGTATAACAATGGGAATAAAATAAAACATATATATCAGTGGTTCTCAACCTTTTATGCTTCATGTACCCCCTGGAAATGTGTATGTAACTGGCGTACCCCTTGTATAGATAGATAAAACTATAGTTATAGTATAACAATGAGAATAAAATAAAACATATATATCAGTGGTTCTCAACCTTTTACGCTTCACGTAACCTCTGGAAATGTGTATGTAACTGGCGTACCCCTTGTATAGATAGATAAAACCATAGTTATAGTATAACAATGGGAATAAAATAAAACATATATATCAGTGGTTCTCAACCTTTTATGCTTCACGTACCTCCTGGAAATGTGTATGTAACTGGCGTACCCCTTGTATAGATAGATAAAACTATAGTTATAGTATAACAATGGGAATAAAATAAAACATATATATCAGTGGTTCTCAACCTTTTATGCTTCACGTAACCCCTGGAAATGTGTATGTAACTGGCGTACCCCTTGTATAGATAGATAAAACTATAATTATAATGTAACAATGGGAATAAAATAAAACATATATATCAGTGGTTCTCAACCTTTTATGCTTCACGTACCCCCTGGAAATGTGTATGTAACTGGCGTACCCCTTGTATAGATAGATAAAACTATAATTATAATATAACAATGGGAATAAAATAAAACATATATATCAGTGGTTCTCAACCTTTTATGCTTCACGTACCCCCTGGAAATGTGTATGTAACTGGCGTACCCCTTGTATAGATTGATAAAACTATAATTATAATATAACAATGGGAATAAAATAAAACATATATATCAGTGGTTCCCAAACTTTTATGCTTCATGTACCCCTTGGAAATGTGTATGTAACTGGCGTACCCCTTGTATAGATAGATAAAACCATAGTTATAGTATAACAATGGGAATAAAATAAAACATATATATCAGTGGTTCTCAACCTTTTATGCTTCACGTACCTCCTGGAAATGTGTATGTAACTGGCGTACCCCTTGTATAGATAGATAAAACTATAGTTATAGTATAACAATGGGAATAAAATGAAACATATATATCAGTGGTTCTCAACCTTTTATGCTTCACGTACCCCCTGGAAATGTGTATGTAACTGGCGTACCCTTGTAGAGATAGATAAAACTATAGTTATAGTATAGCAATGGGAATAAAATAAAACATATATATCAGTGGTTCTCAACCTTTTATTCTTCACGTACCCCCTGGAAATGTGTATGTAACTGGCGTACCCCTTGTATAGATAGATAAAACTATAGTTATAGTATAACAATGGGAATAAAATAAAACATATATATCAGTGGTTCTCAACCTTTTATGCTTCACGTACCCCCTGGAAATGTGTATGTAATTGGCGTACCCCTTGTATAGATAGATAAAACTATAGTTATAGTATAACAATGGGAATAAAATAAAACATATATCAGTGGTTCCCAAACTTTTATGCTTCATGTACCCCTTGGAAATGTGTATGTAACTGGCGTACCCCTTGTATAGATGGATAAAACTATAATTATAATATAACAATGGGAATAAAATAAAACATATATATCAGTGGTTCTCAACCTTTTATGCTTCACGTACCCCCTGGAAATGTGTATGTAACTGGCGTACCCCTTGTATAGATAGATAAAACTATAATTATAATATAACAATGGGAATAAAATAAAACATATATATCAGTGGTTCCCAAACTTTTATGCTTCACGTACTCCCTGGAAATGTGTATGTAACTGGCGTACCCCTTGTATAGATAGAAAAAACTATAATTATAATATAACAATGGGAATAAAATAAAACATATATATCAGTGGTTCTCAACCTTTTATGCTTCACGTACCCCCTGGAAATGTGTATGTAACTGGCGTACCCCTTGTATAGATAGATAAAACTATAATTATAATATAACAATGGGAATAAAATAAAACATATATATCAGTGGTTCCCAAACTTTTATGCTTCATGTACCCCTTGGAAATGTGTATGTAACTGGCGTACCCCTTGTATAGATAGATAAAACTATAGTTATAGTATAACAATGGGAATAAAATAAAACATATATATCAGTGGTTCTCAACCTTTTATGCTTCACGTACCCCCTGGAAATGTGTATGTAACTGGCGTACCCCTTGTATAGATAGATAAAACTATAGTTATAGTATAACAATGGGAATAAAATAAAACATATATATCAGTGGTTCTCAACCTTTTATGCTTCACGTACTCCCTGGAAATGTGTATGTAACTGGCGTACCCCTTGTATAGATGGATAAAACTATAATTATAATATAACAATGGGAATAAAATAAAACATATATATCAGTGGTTCTCAACCTTTTATTCTTCACGTACCCCCTGGAAATGTGTATGTAACTGGCGTACCCCTTGTATAGATAGATAAAACTATAGTTATAGTATAACAATGGGAATAAAATAAAACATATATATCAGTGGTTCTCAACCTTTTATGCTTCACGTACCCCCTGGAAATGTGTATGTAACTGGCGTACCCCTTGTATAGATAGATAAAACTATAGGTATAGTATAACAATGGGAATAAAATAAAACATATATCAGTGGTTCTGAACCTTTTATGCTTCACGTACCCCCTGGAAATGTGTATGTAACTGGCGTACCCCTTGTATAGATAGATAAAACTATAGTTATAGTATAACAATGAGAATAAAATTAAACATATATATCAGTGGTTCTCAACCTTTTATGCTTCACGTACCCCCTGGAAATGTGTAAGTAACTGGCGTACCCCTTGTGTAGTTAGATAAAACTATAGTTATAGTATAACAATGAGAATAAAATAAAACATATATATCAGTGGTTCTCAACCTTTTATGCTTCACGTACCCCCTGGAAATGTGTATGTAACTGGCGTACCCCTTGTATAGATAGATAAAACTATAGTTATAGTATAACAATGGGAATAAAATAAAACATATATATCAGTGGTTCTCAACCTTTTATGCTTCATGTACCCCCTGGAAATGTGTATGTAACTGGCGTACCCCTTGTATAGATAGATAAAACTATAGTTATAGTATAACAATGGGAATAAAATAAAACATATATATCAGTGGTTCTCAACCTTTTATGCTTCACGTACCCCCTGGAAATGTGTATGTAACTGGTGTACCCCTTGTATAGATAGATAAAACTATAGTTATAGTATAACAATGAGAATAAAATAAAACATATATATCAGTGGTTCTCAACCTTTTATGCTTCACGTACCCCCTGGAAATGTGTAAGTAACTGGCGTACCCCTTGTGTAGTTAGATAAAACTATAGTTATAGTATAACAATGGGAATAAAATAAAACATATATATCAGTGGTTCTCAACCTTTTATGCTTCACGTACCCCCTGGAAATGTGTATGTAACTGGCGTACCCCTTGTATAGATAGATAAAACTATAGTTATAGTATAACAATGGGAATAAAATAAAACATATATATCAGTGGTTCTCAACCTTTTATGCTTCATGTACCCCCTGGAAATGTGTATGTAACTGGCGTACCCCTTGTATAGATAGATAAAACTATAGTTATAGTATAACAATGGGAATAAAATAAAACATATATATCAGTGGTTCTCAACCTTTTATGCTTCATGTACCCCCTGGAAATGTGTATGTAACTGGCGTACCCCTTGTATAGATAGATAAAACTATAGTTATAGTATAACAATGAGAATAAAATAAAACATATATATCAGTGGTTCTCAACCTTTTACGCTTCACGTAACCTCTGGAAATGTGTATGTAACTGGCGTACCCCTTGTATAGATAGATAAAACCATAGTTATAGTATAACAATGGGAATAAAATAAAACATATATATCAGTGGTTCTCAACCTTTTATGCTTCACGTACCTCCTGGAAATGTGTATGTAACTGGCGTACCCCTTGTATAGATAGATAAAACTATAGTTATAGTATAACAATGGGAATAAAATAAAACATATATATCAGTGGTTCTCAACCTTTTATGCTTCACGTAACCCCTGGAAATGTGTATGTAACTGGCGTACCCCTTGTATAGATAGATAAAACTATAATTATAATGTAACAATGGGAATAAAATAAAACATATATATCAGTGGTTCTCAACCTTTTATGCTTCACGTACCCCCTGGAAATGTGTATGTAACTGGCGTACCCCTTGTATAGATAGATAAAACTATAATTATAATATAACAATGGGAATAAAATAAAACATATATATCAGTGGTTCTCAACCTTTTATGCTTCACGTACCCCCTGGAAATGTGTATGTAACTGGCGTACCCCTTGTATAGATAGATAAAACTATAATTATAATATAACAATGGGAATAAAATAAAACATATATATCAGTGGTTCCCAAACTTTTATGCTTCATGTACCCCTTGGAAATGTGTATGTAACTGGCGTACCCCTTGTATAGATAGATAAAACCATAGTTATAGTATAACAATGGGAATAAAATAAAACATATATATCAGTGGTTCTCAACCTTTTATGCTTCACGTACCTCCTGGAAATGTGTATGTAACTGGCGTACCCCTTGTATAGATAGATAAAACTATAGTTATAGTATAACAATGGGAATAAAATGAAACATATATATCAGTGGTTCTCAACCTTTTATGCTTCACGTACCCCCTGGAAATGTGTATGTAACTGGCGTACCCTTGTAGAGATAGATAAAACTATAGTTATAGTATAGCAATGGGAATAAAATAAAACATATATATCAGTGGTTCTCAACCTTTTATTCTTCACGTACCCCCTGGAAATGTGTATGTAACTGGCGTACCCCTTGTATAGATAGATAAAACTATAGTTATAGTATAACAATGGGAATAAAATAAAACATATATATCAGTGGTTCTCAACCTTTTATGCTTCACGTACCCCCTGGAAATGTGTATGTAACTGGCGTACCCCTTGTATAGATAGATAAAACTATAGTTATAGTATAACAATGGGAATAAAATAAAACATATATCAGTGGTTCTGAACCTTTTATGCTTCACGTACCCCCTGGAAATGTGTATGTAACTGGCGTACCCCTTGTATAGATAGATAAAACTATAGTTATAGTATAACAATGAGAATAAAATAAAACATATATATCAGTGGTTCTCAACCTTTTATGCTTCACGTACCCCCTGGAAATGTGTAAGTAACTGGCGTACCCCTTGTGTAGTTAGATAAAACTATAGTTATAGTATAACAATGAGAATAAAATAAAACATATATATCAGTGGTTCTCAACCTTTTATGCTTCACGTACCCCCTGGAAATGTGTATGTAACTGGCGTACCCCTTGTATAGATAGATAAAACTATAGTTATAATATAACAATGGGAATAAAATAAAACATATATATCAGTGGTTCTCAACCTTTTATGCTTCATGTACCCCCTGGAAATGTGTATGTAACTGGCGTACCCCTTGTATAGATAGATAAAACTATAGTTATAGTATAACAATGGGAATAAAATAAAACATATATATCAGTGGTTCTCAACCTTTTATGCTTCACGTACCCCCTGGAAATGTGTATGTAACTGGTGTACCCCTTGTATAGATAGATAAAACTATAGTTATAGTATAACAATGAGAATAAAATAAAACATATATATCAGTGGTTCTCAACCTTTTATGCTTCACGTACCCCCTGGAAATGTGTAAGTAACTGGCGTACCCCTTGTGTAGTTAGATAAAACTATAGTTATAGTATAACAATGGGAATAAAATAAAACATATATATCAGTGGTTCTCAACCTTTTATGCTTCACGTACCCCCTGGAAATGTGTATGTAACTGGCGTACCCCTTGTATAGATAGATAAAACTATAGTTATAGTATAACAATGGGAATAAAATAAAACATATATATCAGTGGTTCTCAACCTTTTATGCTTCATGTACCCCCTGGAAATGTGTATGTAACTGGCGTACCCCTTGTATAGATAGATAAAACTATAGTTATAGTATAACAATGAGAATAAAATAAAACATATATATCAGTGGTTCTCAACCTTTTACGCTTCACGTAACCTCTGGAAATGTGTATGTAACTGGCGTACCCCATATATAGATAGATAAAACCATAGTTATAGTATAACAATGGGAATAAAATAAAACATATATATCAGTGGTTCTCAACCTTTTATACTTCACGTACCTCCTGGAAATGTGTATGTAACTGGCGTACCCCTTGTATAGATAGATAAAACTATAGTTATAGTATAACAATGGGAATAAAATAAAACATATATATCAGTGGTTCTCAACCTTTTATGCTTCACGTAACCCCTGGAAATGTGTATGTAACTGGCGTACCCCTTGTATAGATAGATAAAACTATAGTTATAGTATAACAATGGGAATAAAATAAAACATATATATCAGTGGTTCTCAACCTTTTATGCTTCACGTACTCCCTGGAAATGTGTATGTAACTGGCGTACCCCTTGTATAGATAGATAAAACTATAATTATAATATAACAATGGGAATAAAATAAAACATATATATCATTGGTTTCCAAACTTTTATGCTTCATGTACCCCTTGGAAATGTGTATGTAACTGGCGTACCCCTTGTATAGATAGATAAAACTATAGTTATAGTATAACAATGGGAATAAAATAAAACATATATATCAGTGGTTCTCAACCTTTTATGCTTCACGTACCCCCTGGAAATGTGTATGTAACTGGCGTACCCCTTGTATAGATAGATAAAACTATAGTTATAGTATAACAATGGGAATAAAATAAAACATATATATCAGTGGTTCTCAACCTTTTATGCTTCACGTACCCCCTGGAAATGTGTATGTAACTGGCGTACCCCTTGTATAGATAGATAAAACTATAGTTATAGTATAACAATGGGAATAAAATAAAACATATATATCAGTGGTTCTCAACCTTTTATGCTTCACGTACTCCCTGGAAATGTGTATGTAACTGGCGTACCCCTTGAATAGATAGATAAAACTATAATTATAATATAACAATGGGAATAAAATAAAACATATATATCAGTGGTTCTCAACCTTTTATGCTTCACGTACCCCCTGGAAATGTGTATGTAACTGGCGTACCCCTTGTATAGATAGATAAAACTATAGTTATAGTATAACAATGGGAATAAAATTAAACATATATATCAGTGGTTCTCAACCTTTTATGCTTCACGTACTCCCTGGAAATGTGTATGTAACTGGCGTACCCCTTGTATCATCATCATCATCCTCAAGCAGCCATGGGCTACGGAGGTCCAACCAGACCGTGCAATTTAGTTCTCCAAGCAAGTCTATCCTGAGCTATATCTACTGCATCTGGCCACTGCACACCAATTCTAACAAGGTCCTGTTTGACATTATCTGCCCACCGCATCCTAGGTCTCCCCTTCTTTCTGAGGCCTTTAGGAACACTGTTCATAACCCTATTCGCCAATCTATAATTATTCATACGGGCAACATGGCCAAACCAACGGAGTCTCTCTCTGCACAATATGCTGCTTAAAGGAGGTTGCAGACTCCTTTGCCTAACCTCATCATTAGTTACAAAGTTGAACCACCTAATGCCCAAGATACTGCGTAAGCATCTGGAATCAAAAGCATCTAGTTTCCTGTTATCTTGTTTACAAAGTGTCCAAGTTTCACTACCATAACTAACCCTAGAAAGAACCAAACTATTATACAGTCTAATTTTAGTCTTTAGGTGTATACGCCTATTTCTCCACACTCTCCATAGATTCTTAAAAGTCCCAGCAGCAATCCCTATTCGTCTGTTAATCTCATGCCGCACATCACCATCATCTGTTACATAGCTCCCAAGATAATTAAACTGTGACACCTGCTCAAGACTGCAACCATTCAGAGTAACTGAATCACAGCCTGCCTGACCAATTTTCATCACTTTAGTTTTCTCTCTGTTTATAACCAAACCTACTCTACTACCAGTCTCATCAACGGCTCGAATGAAAGAGTTCATCTCATCAACATCATTTGCCAGAAGGGCTAAATCATCAGCATAATCTAAATCAGAAATTTTCCTATCTCCAGCCCATTTAAGGCCAAAATCTTTCCCTTGAAGTGAATTTCGCATAACATAATCAATAACCAAGCTAAAGAGAAAAGGAGACAAAATGCACCCTTGTCGAACATCAGAAGTAATGCTAAACCAATTGCTACAAGCCTTACCAACTCTCACACACGACTCAGTGTTATTATAGAGAGCTTTCATAATGTTAACTAACTTGTCTGGTATACCATATGATCTCACAATCAACCACAAATTATGACGATCAACAGAGTCGAAAGCCTTTTTGAAATCAACAAAGCTAGCAACCAAAGGTTTCTGAAACTCTAAACATTTCTCAAGAATCTGCCTAAGTGAAAATATCTGATCTACACATCCCCTACCACTTCTGAATCCACATTGCTCATCACGCAATTGCCTGTCAACCAGATTCTTAATTCTATTAAGCACAATCATGGAAAGAACTTTACCTGGAACAGAGAGTAGGCTGATACCCCTATAGTTATCACAAGAACTGCGATCACCTTTTTTGAAAATAGGGATAACAATAGCTCTGGTAAAATCCTTAGGAACCATGCCTTTATCATAAAAGAGATTCAGAATTTCAGTCATCCAAGTGGTAACCGAAACATTCCCAGCTCTAAGCATTTCCGTAGTAATTTCATCTACCCCTGGGGATTTATGAAGTTTAAGTTTAGAAACAGCCAAACTAACTTCAGATTGTGTTATAGGGCCAACATTAAAGCCACCAATGCTTCTATCATCATTGCAAACAATGGGAGTAGAACTAACTACATTGTTTAGAACATCACTGAAATGCTCAGCCCACCTAGCCATGACAGAATCCTCCCCTTCTATAACCTTACCTTGTTTATCCTTCAATCCTTGTATGCCTGTCCGTTTTCTACCACACAAAACATTAACTATCTGGTACAGCTCTCTGCTGTTGTGCTGTCTAACTGCTTCCTCGGCTTTGTCAGCCAAACCATCAAGCCAAAAATTTTTATCAGCAGCTAACTGATCCTTTACAAGTTTATTAAGGTCTCTGTAATGCTTTCTATTAGGACTAGTAGGGTATTGATTAAGGGCATTCCTGCAGTTCTTTCTTTCCGAAATAAGCTCAAGTGCCTTATCACTCAGAAAATTTTGCCTCTTCTGCTCCTTTTTTCCTAAAAGAGTACTGTTAGTGTCCAAAAAAGCCTGTTTAAAATGATCCCATTCTTCCTCAACTTCAGTAGTAAGCAAACCATGACTGTCATAATGACTAAGTAACCTATCATGGTAAGCTTTGGCTATAACTGGATCTTTCAGAGCTTCAGTATTAAAAGTAAATTTTTTAACCCTAGCACAACACTTTTTAAGTTTAAGTTGCAACACACTTTTAACAAGGTAATGGTCAGATCCAATTTCAGCTCCCCTATATGCCCTGGTATTTCTAACAGAACTAGTCCATTTGCTGTTAATTAATATGTAATCAATCATATTCTTATGCAGCCCATCAGGTGAAACCCATGTGTACTTATGTATGTCGCGGTGTTTGTAATAAGTGTTAGTTATTCTGAATCCATTGAGTTTACTTACCTGTAGGAGACGTTGCCCATTGCTATTGCAGCTACCAATACCAAAAGGGCCTATTACTCCTCCCCAAAGGTCAGAGTCAGTACCAACTTTGGCATTGAAGTCACCAAGAACAAGGGTAATATCTCCTTTCTTGACAGAATTCAAAATATCCTGAAGTTGTTCATAAAACCTATCCTTCTCATCCTCATCGGCATCCTCAGTGGGGGCATAACAGCAGATAACATTCAAGTCTTTAACGCTTGTCTGAAATTTTGCTGTAAGAAACCTTTCATTAATGCACTCATATCCTAGAAGAGCATCACTAGCGTGTCTGCTGAGAAGCAGACCCACGCCTTGGTGATGCTTTTTGTCGTCCCTCCCTGAAAAGAGAAATTTAAGATTATTTTTAAGAATCTGACCTTTATCTGTCCATCTGGTCTCTTGCAAGCCGAGAATATCTAAATTATAACGGTGGAATTCTTGTGTGAGGACATCAAGAGAAAAAGCTCTGTGCAGAGTCCTCACATTCCAACTACCTATGGAGAGAAAATGGTTAGTGGGATGTTTAAAGAAACTATGTTTATTGAGAGAGGGAATGCCGACAATATCAAACAGCCCCCTAATCGCAGACATGGGGCAAAGACCCGTTCCCCCACTACTAAAGGCTGAAGCCATCTACACTGGAAGACTTCCTCCAATGTAGAATTTGACGATGCCAATAGAAGCAAAGAGTTCAGGTGCCTGCGATGACTTCTGCTCAGGATTATCCACCAGCTGATAAACATATCCTGTGGATCTATTCACTTGGGGCTGTCAACCCACAAACAAAAAGAAAACACAGCGGAAGATTTTCCCTCCACAGAAGCCCACCAGTGCAGCAAAATCAGGATCCATAATCAAGCTCAGAGCCATATATCTGTCCAGTCCAGTAGGTTTATATGGTCAGCACCAGGACCCTGTGTGGTTGACCACTCCTCAGCAGGGTAGAAAAAAAAGAAAAGTAGCCATAGTTGTCCAGATCAGTAGGCCACACTAATCTGGCAGCCCTCCCCTTCCGTTCACTTCCACAAGAGAGTATCTCTTTTGAAAGTTACTAACGGTCCGCACCACGAGAAGGCGGGGTTGGACATTAGGTGCTAGGCCTGGCCGGTTCAGATAGATAAAACTATAGTTATAGTATAACAATGGGAATAAAATAAAACATATATATCAGTGGTTCTCAACCTTTTATGCTTCACGTACCCCCTGGAAATGTGTATGTAACTGGCGTACCCCTTGTATAGATAGATAAAACTATAGTTATAGTATAACAATGGGAATAAAATAAAACATATATATCAGTGGTTCTCAACCTTTTATGCTTCACGTACCCCCTGGAAATGTGTATGTAACTGGCGTACCCCTTGTATAGATAGATAAAACTATAGTTATAGTATAACAATGGGAATAAAATAAAACATATATATCAGTGGTTCTCAACCTTTTATGCTTCACGTACCCCCTGGAAATGTGTATGTAACTGGCGTACCCCTTGTATAGATAGATAAAACTATAGTTATAGTATAACAATGGGAATAAAATAAAACATATATATCAGTGGTTCTCAACCTTTTATGCTTCACGTACCCCCTGGAAATGTGTAACTGGCGTACCCCTTGTATAGATAGATAAAACTATAGTTATAGTATAACAATGGGAATAAAATAAAACATATATATCAGTGGTTCTCAACCTTTTATGCTTCACGTACTCCCTGGAAATGTGTATGTAACTGGCGTACCCCTTGTATAGATAGATAAAACTATAGTTATAGTATAACAATGGGAATAAAATAAAACATATATATCAGTGGTTCTCAACCTTTTATGCTTCACGTACCCCCTGGAAATGTGTATGTAACTGGCGTACCCCTTGTATAGATAGATAAAACTATAGTTATAGTATAACAATGGGAATAAAATAAAACATATATATCAGTGGTTCTCAACCTTTTATGCTTCACGTACTCCCTGGAAATGTGTATGTAACTGGCGTACCCCTTGTATAGATGGATAAAACTATAATTATAATATAACAATGGGAATAAAATAAAACATATATATCAGTGGTTCTCAACCTTTTATGCTTCACGTACCCCCTGGAAATGTGTATGTAACTGGCGTACCCTTGTAGAGATAGATAAAACTATAGTTATAGTATAGCAATGGGAATAAAATAAAACATATATATCAGTGGTTCTCAACCTTTTATTCTTCACGTACCCCCTGGAAATGTGTATGTAACTGGCGTACCTCTTGTATAGATAGATAAAACTATAGTTATAGTATAACAATGGGAATAAAATAAAACATATATATCAGTGGTTCTCAACCTTTTATGCTTCACGTACCCCCTGGAAATGTTTATGTAACTGGCGTACCCCTTGTATAGATAGATAAAACTATAGTTATAGTATAACAATGGGAATAAAATAAAACATATATCAGTGGTTCTGAACCTTTTATGCTTCACGTACCCCCTGGAAATGTGTATGTAACTGGCGTACCCCTTGTATAGATAGATAAAACTATAGTTATAGTATAACAATGAGAATAAAATAAAACATATATATCAGTGGTTCTCAACCTTTTATGCTTCACGTACCCCCTGGAAATGTGTAAGTAACTGGCGTACCCCTTGTGTAGTTAGATAAAACTATAGTTATAGTATAACAATGAGAATAAAATAAAACATATATATCAGTGGTTCTCAACCTTTTATGCTTCACGTACCCCCTGGAAATGTGTATGTAACTGGCGTACCCCTGGTATAGATAGATAAAACTATAGTTATAGTATAACAATGGGAATAAAATAAAACATATATATCAGTGGTTCTCAACCTTTTATGCTTCACGTACCCCCTGGAAATGTGTATGTAACTGGTGTACCCCTTGTATAGATAGATAAAACTATAGTTATAGTATAACAATGAGAATAAAATAAAACATATATATCAGTGGTTCTCAACCTTTTATGCTTCACGTACCCCCTGGAAATGTGTAAGTAACTGGCGTACCCCTTGTGTAGTTAGATAAAACTATAGTTATAGTATAACAATGGGAATAAAATAAAACATATATATCAGTGGTTCTCAACCTTTTATGCTTCACGTACCCCCTGGAAATGTGTATGTAACTGGCGTACCCCTTGTATAGATAGATAAAACTATAGTTATAGTGTAACAATGGGAATAAAATAAAACATATATATCAGTGGTTCTCAACCTTTTATGCTTCATGTACCCCCTGGAAATGTGTATGTAACTGGCGTACCCCTTGTATAGATAGATAAAACTATAGTTATAGTATAACAATGGGAATAAAATAAAACATATATATCAGTGGTTCTCAACCTTTTATGCTTCATGTACCCCCTGGAAATGTTTATGGAACTGGCGTACCCCTTGTATAGATAGATAAAACTATAGTTATAGTATAACAATGGGAATAAAATAAAACATATATATCAGTGGTTCTCAACCTTTTATGCTTCATGTACCCCCTGGAAATGTGTATGTAACTGGCGTACCCCTTGTATAGATAGATAAAACTATAGTTATAGTATAACAATGGGAATAAAATAAAACATATATATCAGTGGTTCTCAACCTTTTATGCTTCACGTACCCCCTGGAAATGTGTATGTAACTGGCGTACCCCTTGTATAGATAGATAAAACTATAGTTATAGTATAACAATGAGAATAAAATAAAACATATATATCAGTGGTTCTCAACCTTTTATGCTTCACGTACCTCCTGGAAATGTGTATGTAACTGGCGTACCCCTTGTATAGGTAGATAAAACTATAGTTATAGTATAACAATGGGAATAAAATAAAACATATATATCAGTGGTTCTCAACCTTTTATGTTTCATGTACCCCCTTGAAATGTGTATGTAACTGGCGTACCCCTTGTATAGATAGATAAAACTATAGTTATAGTATAACAATGGGAATAAAATAAAACATATATCAGTGGTTCTCAACCTTTTATGCTTCACGTACCCCCTGGAAATGTGTATGTAACTGGCGTACCCCTTGTATAGATAGATAAAACTATAGTTATAGTATAACAATGGGAATAAAATAAAACATATATATCAGTGGTTCTCAACCTTTTATGCTTCACGTACCCCCTGGAAATGTGTATGTAACTGGCGTACCCCTTGTATAGATAGATAAAACTATAGTTATAGTATAACAATGGGAATAAAATAAAACATATATATCAGTGGTTCTCAACCTTTTATGCTTCACGTACCTCCTGGAAATGTGTATGTAACTGGCGTACCCCTTGTATAGATAGATAAAACTATAGTTATAGTATAACAATGGGAATAAAATAAAACATATATATCAGTGGTTCTCAACCTTTTATGCTTCATGTACCCCCTGGAAATGTGTATGTAACTGGCGTACCCCTTGTATAGATAGATAAAACTATAGTTATAGTATAACAATGGGAATAAAATAAAACATATATATCAGTGGTTCTCAACCTTTTATGCTTCATGTACCCCCTGGAAATGTTTATGGAACTGGCGTACCCCTTGTATAGATAGATAAAACTATAGTTATAGTATAACAATGAGAATAAAATAAACATATATATCAGTGGTTCTCAACCTTTTACGCTTCACGTAACCTCTGGAAATGTGTATGTAACTGGCGTACCCCTTGTATAGATAGATAAAACCATAGTTATAGTATAACAATGGGAATAAAATAAAACATATATATCAGTGGTTCTCAACCTTTTATGCTTCACGTACCTCCTGGAAATGTGTATGTAACTGGCGTACCCCTTGTATAGATAGATAAAACTATAGTTATAGTATAACAATGGGAATAAAATAAAACATATATATCAGTGGTTCTCAACCTTTTATGCTTCATGTACCCCCTGGAAATGTGTATGTAACTGGCGTACCCCTTGTATAGATAGATAAAACTATAGTTATAGTATAACAATGGGAATAAAATAAAACATATATATCAGTGGTTCTCAACCTTTTATGCTTCACGTACCCCCTGGAAATGTGTATGTAACTGGCGTACCCCTTGTATAGATAGATAAAACTATAGTTATAGTATAACAATGAGAATAAAATAAAACATATATATCAGTGGTTCTCAACCTTTTATGCTTCACGTACCTCCTGGAAATGTGTATGTAACTGGCGTACCCCTTGTATAGGTAGATAAAACTATAGTTATAGTATAACAATGGGAATAAAATAAAACATATATATCAGTGGTTCTCAACCTTTTATGCTTCATGTACCCCCTTGAAATGTGTATGTAACTGGCGTACCCCTTGTATAGATAGATAAAACTATAGTTATAGTATAACAATGGGAATAAAATAAAACATATATCAGTGGTTCTCAACCTTTTATGCTTCACGTACCCCCTGGAAATGTGTATGTAACTGGCGTACCCCTTGTATAGATAGATAAAACTATAGTTATAGTATAACAATGGGAATAAAATAAAACATATATCAGTGGTTCTCAACCTTTTATGCTTCACGTACCCCCTGGAAATGTGTATGTAACTGGCGTACCCCTTGTATAGATAGATAAAACTATAGTTATAGTATAACAATGAGAATAAAATAAAACATATATATCAGTGGTTCTCAACCTTTTATGCTTCACGTACCCCCTGGAAATGTGTAAGTAACTGGCGTACCCCTTGTATAGATAGATAAAACTATAGTTATAGTATAACAATGAGAATAAAATAAAACATATATATCAGTGGTTCCCAAACTTTTATGCTTCATGTACCCCCTGGAAATGTGTATGTAACTGGCGTACCCCTTGTATAGATAGATAAAACTATAGTTATAGTATAACAATGGGAATAAAATAAAACATATATATCAGTGGTTCTCAACCTTTTATGCTTCACGTACCCCCTGGAAATGTGTATGTAACTGGCGTACCCCTTGTATAGATAGATAAAACTATAGTTATAGTATAACAATGAGAATAAAATAAAACATATATATCAGTGGTTCTCAACCTTTTATGCTTCACGTACCCCTTGGAAATGTGTAAGTAACTGGCGTACCCCTTGTGTAGTTAGATAAAACTATAGTTATAGTATAACAATGGGAATAAAATAAAACATATATATATGCACATTAAATATTGTATTCATAAATTACATATATCGATAAACACAAAAATGGCATAAACAATTTAAGAAATCTTATAAAATTATAAACATTTTACTCGGTTATGATTCTCAGAAATTAATCAGTAGCCAATCAGTTGCCAACTTAGTGACTTACTAGATCTAGCGACTTTTGAACTCTCACGGTGTACCCCACGTTGAGAACCCCTGCTTTAGACATTTTCAGTTGTCGTGATATTTTCTGTTGCGTCTTTGATTTCTTAGACATTATCGAGCTACAAATATTTTACCTTCTTATCAATTCTTTTAATTCTGAGGGGGAAGGGGATTTCCTAAGAATGTTCTATACTAAAATGAAATTAGTTACAATTCAAAATAAATCAGAGATCAATTGTTTTGATTTTCTGCATTTCTTTTAGAAAGACACAACCCTTGAAGAGATAGGATCGCTCCTTTCTATTAAAAACTTTCTCTTTGAAGTTCATCATCACAAGCAGTATCTTTTGGTTCTTCACAGTTTGAAGCATTCTCACGTGCATTTTCAGTTGCTTTGTCTGTCCGCTATGTCTCAACAATTTGATATTCCTTGGTCGAGCGATGGGTTGGGTTTTTTTACCTCTGAGCGGCACTTTTTTGCACACAATGGGCTAAAATGGCCAGGTCACATGGACCCCGAAGGCTCAGAGAAGGTTGGGGGAGGGGACCCACTGGAATAGCTGTTGGGAGACAGATGGTAGCCTCCCGTCAAGGCCATCCAGCGTGTTCTTTAACGTGCACAGGGTATGGCTCTCCCGCACACTGGGCCACGGCTTAACGTCTCATCCGACGGACGGCGGTCTTTCCAAACCCATCGGTGTCCCCTACTGACCGGGGGCAGGGCGGGGAATTTTGCGGAGATAAATCTCAACGCTGACCCAGCTGGGACTCGAACCTGACGCCCGACTGAGCCACCCCCGCCCCAGGGGCGAGCGATGAATAACACAAAGTTTTCAAACTATCGTTTAATACAAGTTCATTTAGTGAATTCCATAGATACCGATAAGGTATGAATGTTTCTTTCTTGTGTTCTCCTTCTGTTGAGGTCTCGTCTTCCTCACACATCATCTCTATGGCGTATTATATTAACAGCCTCCTCTAAGACCTCTGCCCGAATAGTTGCTTGAGAGGTAATTATTTTATACTCCTTTATTGGGTGTATATATCGTGCACTTTTCCCAAATCTACAACAATTATATTAATTTCTTCATTCTTTGCCATTGTCTTTTCTGTTAATTCGCAAATACGGATAATTTCCAAGTTAAAGAATACTTATATGTTTAGAGTAACATTGTAACGAAATAGGTGAGCTAGGATGATAGGATTGGATCGTTTTACCTCTGAGCGGCACTTTTGCACACAATGGTCTAAATAGCCACAAGGACCCCAAGGGCTCAGAGAAGGTTGAGGAGAGGGAAACCACTGGACAGCTGTTAGGAGACAGATGGTAGCCTCTCTAAAAAAAGTTGCTTTTTACCCCCCCCCCCTCTAGGTAAAGGAATAAATCATTGCTGGCAAGCCAACTCTTGATCATGACAACTTTAGAAACAAAATTTTCAGATTTCTAGGATAAATAGATCATTTACAATATTCCTTAAAATTTTGGAATTTTTTTATCATTTTCCACCATTAGAGGGTGCAATTAACGCTCTTAGGAGATTCGGAAAGTGTGTTTCCGAATTTCTTAATTCGAATTTCTGCATTCGGTGAAGCAGTTTCAACATTTCATTTCAGATGTCTCTAATACGAGGCGAGCAAAAGCATTCGATGCAGTCTTTGTAACTTTCAAATGCTTTTTTTTTTCGTCTGAAGATAATTCAACCTTTTTTTGTTTTTCAAGATAAATTATTAATTCTTTTCGTATTGGATAGGTATTGATGAAATATTATAATTCACACTTTTCGAATCTCATAGGAGCGTTAATTGCGCCCTCTAACGGCGAAAAAAAATTAAAAATTCAAAAAATATTAAGGAATATTTTAAATGTAATATTTATCCTAGAAATCTGAAAATTTTGTTTCTAAAGTTGTCACGATCAAGAGTTGGCCTTGCCAGCAATGATTTATTCCTTTACCTAGAGGGGAGGGGGTAAAAAGCAACTTTTTTTTTTGTTTTAAGAGATAAATAAAAATATCTTTTGATTTATAGATATTAATAAAATATTATATTTACATTTTATCACTTATGAATTTGCTCAAATTTACACTGTTAAAAAAGTGCTAGAGGCAAAAAAAAATAATTCTCTTTGAAAATGAGCATCTCACAATCGCGAGGAATGATTTTTTTATTAATTCTTATTTATTTATGCATTACATATTCGGAAATCAGAATTATGGAAATGGAAATACGCTCGGTTTAGAATGAAAAGTATCCATTCAATAAAATTTCAGAATATAACGCATTGTTTTGTCGTTGTTTAAAACCAAAGTAATTTGAAATATTTAATAGTTTCTTATACTTAAAAGCTCAGCTTATCCAATTGAGAAAAACGCTTTTAAATAAATTAAATATATCAGATATCGAAAAACTATTGAAAAATCATATGACATTTCGATATTTCTATTGTTTTAAAAATCTGTACTATCGATATTTCGACTTAAAAAATGTGCTATCGATATTCTGATTTTTTTTTTCAAAACTGTTCTATCAATTTTTAATTAATCAAAATTCGAGAAGCAAAATTATTAAATTTTGGATTCAAAGGTGTGCCGATGAGTTCTTATTTTCTTTCTTCAAAAGCAAAATTTGTCTGTTTTTTTTACAAATCAAGTCGCGATTTAAAGAAAAATCATTTCAAACTTAAATAATCATCGAAAGAAAATTATATGCAACACGTGAAGATGAATTCTCGTGTAATTGTCTACGTGTATGCTTTCAATTGATAAGAGATGTATATTTTTAATGGATTATTTTTCAAATGTGGACCAATGATAAAAAACCAGGATTATTTTTCAAATGTAGCCCACGGTTCAAACCGGGCCTCTGGGACCTCATAGGAATAGGAGTTTTTTTTAATAATAATAACAATTGTTATTTTACAGAAACTCCACAGAATTGCGGAAAACCTATTTTAAGCTTCACGTACGAACACTCAAAAGAATAAGTATTGAAAACTTAAAAAAGAAACATTTTTTTTTATCACTGCCGGGGCCTCCTGCTACAGCAGCGTCCCTGAAAAAAAAATACCTGTCGGACCTTAGCTCAAACTAATAGCTGGCGACCCCTGTTTAAAATGTTTCCATAGTACAGTCGCTCAAAAAAGTATCCGAACACTATGGTTGATTACAGAATTCAGAAAATATATCTGGAAACGATTTTTTTAGAAATTAGTGATCTGGCAACCTTCTTGTGCCGTCCCGTGGCCGAGTGGTTAGCACGCTTGGCTACTGATCTAAGGGACCTGGGTTCGAGCCCCGGATTAGGCACGGATGTATGTGTCGTTTTTCTGATGAGGTCATGCCATCCTCTCAGATCTTCTACTGTGGCATATAAACTGTCAGACTTCTGTGGCAAGCAGCTGCTTGAGGGGGTATTTATTTTTTATTTTAACCTTCTTGTCACGTGACATGAAGGTTGGCAGATCACTAATTTTTGAAAAAATCGTTGCCAGATATTTTTTCTGAATTCTGTAATCAACCATAGTGTTCGGATACTTTTTTGAGCGACTGTACAACATTAATACCCATTTAGGTGGAATATCTAGTAGAGAATTTGCTCTCTCTTGTAAATTAATTCTTTTAAGTTCCCTCATGCGAAAACTATTACAGAGCCGTATTCGCAGATTAAGTCTAACAAATGCTATTGTAAATTAAGTTTCATATTTCAAAATATAATTTATTTACTTGTAGATTAATACTTTGCAAAATACAAAAAAAGAGATTAAATTTTTTTAACAAATTAATAGCATAAATTTAAAAATAGTGTTCATTAATCATTTATGGTTTAGTCGACTCCTCCCTGAGAAGAAGGCTACTAAGAATAATGGAAAGGGGGAAATCCTCTTTTGCATATTTCCCACATTTTTCAATAAATTTTTGAAGATTCTTAAAACGGAGGAGGAAATGTTTTACTGTAATGGAAATCCAATCTCTTGCCCCCCCCCCCCACACACACACACCTGCTTTTATTATATATGTGACAGAAATGGCAACAGTTCCACTTTTAGGGGGCGGGGGTGGCTCAGTCAGTAGCGCGCCAGGCTCGTAATCTGTAGTTCCCAGGTTCGAGTCCCAGCTGGGTCAGCGTTGAGATTTATCTCCGCAAAATTCCCCGCCCTGCCCACGATCAATAGGGGACACCGATGGGCTTGGAAAGGCCGCCGTCCGTCGGATGGGACGTTAAGCCGTGGCCCCGTGTGCGGGAGAGCCATACCCTGTGCACGTTAAAGAACACGCTGGATGGCCTTGACGGGAGGCTACCATCTGTCTCCCAACAGCTGTTCCAGTGAGTCCCCTCCCCTAACCTTCTCTGAGCCTTCGGGGTCCATGTGACCTGGTCATTTAGCCCATGGTGTGCAAAAAAGTGCCGCTCAGAGATAAAACAACCCAACCCAAATCCACTTTTAGGTCTCATTGACTTCTTAAATAAGCTTTTTATAGGAAATGTGACTCATTGTTAAAGGCTGAAACTCCTAAAATGCTTTAAGCACCGACCAAATCAAGATTTAGATTTTTTTTTCAAGACTTTTAAACAGCTTCTCCTGAAAAAATGATTCAAAATTGGCGATAATTGATTCCTCATTTCACAGGCTGCTGGAAACAATACACATACACTTTAGTAAAGTTTATTATAACGGTTTTTCACTTCATTTTAGCCTGTTTGAATTACTTTTCAGATAAATTATTTTCGACGATTAAATATTTCAACTTGAATAACTCTTAATACTGAAAGAATATTGTTTGAAATCGAAATTTAAAATTTGATTGAAATCTTTTAATTTATCTTCAAATGCATTTATCCACAGAAAGCTTATTTAAGGAGTTACGAAGATCTGAATCTGTATCTAATATTTTATTAGCAGGCAACTCTTTCCTTTTTGGCATCTAACAGTTATTTGAAAATTATTTGATATAGGATTTGAATCAATCTGATATATTTTCTCTTACAACATTTTAATAAACAATCAAAACAAATGCTGTTAAAATAGTTTAAAATATCTACAGAAAAAACTAGTATTTTTCGATCCCTTATGAAAAACCTTAGCAAAATTCAAAATTCATTCTGCAATAAATCGAAAACTAGATTGTCTGAATTTGATTCTGCGGTATTTTGAGTAATTCAAAAACTACGTATATTGTCTAAAAAAAACAAGAATTATGTAAATAATTTAAACTTAATTTTTTATATAAATTTCTTTAGCAAACACTGAATTTAAAACTGATCTACAATCCTTAATAGTATGATATCACCTTCTCATTTATACACTTATAGTATATATATAACCACCCTTTATGAGACCATATTTATGACCACTTCCCTCCATGTTATATAAATGGAAGCTAATTTCGAAGCTCTATAACTTCTAAACTAAGCGTTTTAGGAGAAAATGTAACGGAAGATAAATTAAAGATCTCTATCAAATCTATCTGAATCTCGATTTTCAACAATATTCCTCTAGTATTTAAAGAGTTATGGAAGCTCGAATATTTAACAATATCAATTCCTAACATTAGAATTTAACTCAGAAGCTAATTATAATTTTAATAATGAGTATTATTTCACACCATTTAATACAGCAGACGTATATTTGAAAAATTAATGCAAATAATTTTTCCGTATTTTTTCAATTTTTCCTAAAACTTGCATTGTTGCTGTTAAACATTCAAATTCCATAACTCTTTTTAAGTACAAAGCGAACATTATTGATAATCGAGATTTAGATAGATTTGCCTGATGATGATGATGATGATGACCCCCTCAAGCAGCTGATTGAGATCTTTATCTTCCGTTAATTTTTTTCGTAAAAGTTTAGAAATTATAGAGCTTCGAAGTTGGCTTCCACTTAGATAACACGGACGGAGGTGGTCATAACTCAGTGACCACTCAGTGTTCAAGACTAAAAATCACTGTTTTGAAACTCCCTCTTTCAAATATTTATGTTAACTTTGTAAACTTTAAATAATGCTAATAATCTTCCATATTCTGACACTTAGCTATCAAGAGTAGAATCAGATTAAAAAAAGTTAAGTGGGTAGAGGGGGGGGGGAGGCCAAGGAACTCGATCGAACGGGAAAAAAGTAAAAGAATGAGGGGGGGGGGGGGTCAAGAAATTGAAATTTCTTTGCAGTAGAACATTTTCTTCTCCGTTTTAGAGTTCTTAAAGAATTTTAAAAAAATTCGCAAAAAATGTTTAATTTTTTTTTGCCTCCATTATCCTTATTTAATTTCCCTCCGGGGATCAAGATCCCATTCTTCCCCCCAACACTACCTCCGATCACAAGTATTTGCTTTAGGCATTTTCATTATTTACATTTGGTATTACCTTCTCTGCTACAGTTTCAAATGCAAGTGTCACATATATATATGCTAAATTTTATTTTGCTAACTTTCATATATATTCGCATTAATAAATTCATTTCTTCTATACTCATTAACCCCTTCAAGATGATCATTAAAATTTATCAACATTTTACAAACTAAGGAAGTTTTTTTCCGTATCATTTACTGTCAGTAATCCGTTTACAATCTTTCAGTTTTTTTCTATTACGTCCATTACTATCAACATTTTCATTCTTGAAAACAGAATATTTCTTAACTTTTTCATATCTATGACTTGTTTCGTTTTTTTAATAGAAAGTCATCTTTAATTTCTTTTTTTATCTATTTATTATATCTACGATTAATCCGGCTATCACGGCAGAGACACATGTGTAAATAAAATTTTATTATCCACTTTTAATAAATAATTCCGAGTTGGGTTGTTGGGTTGTTTTACCTCTGAGCGGCACTTTTTTGCACACCATGGGCTAAATGGCCAGGTCACATGGACCCCGAACGCTCAGAGAAGGTTGGGGGAGGGGACCCACTGGAACAGCTGTTGGGAGACAGATGGTAGGCTCCCGTCAAGGCCATCCAGCGTGTTCTTTAACGTGCACAGGGTATGGCTCTCCCGCACACGGGGCCACGGCTTAACGTCCCATCCGACGGACGGCGGCCTTTCCAAGCCCATCGGTGTCCCCTACTGATCGTGGGCAGGGCGGGGAATTTTGCGGAGATAAATCTCAACGCTGAAAGATTCAGGGTCCCCATCTAAGGGAGAAGGCGCAGGCCCGTCCCTCGAAATGCGGTTTCACTTCATTCCAATTTCAATGAGAATGTTAGTAAGGGTAAGGTAGGCCAAAAATGACCAAACTTGTGCATATTTCGCGCATTTCTGAAACATTTTTTAAAAACTTCTAAAGCGAAGGAGGAAATATTAATACTGAAAGGAAAACCCAGTCTCTATAGTGATTAGGGAGGGTCCAACTGTTCCAGAAGGGAAAACGTTGTGTTTTGTTAGCTCCATGAGACTATATTGTTTCAAAACCCAAACTCTGTTAGAATGTTTCAAAACGAAAAATTTTGCGTTAAAGTAGGGTTAAAGGTGGGCGTTAAGGTAGGGGTTCTCAGCGTGGGATACGCGGTAAATTTTTTGAGGTACGCCGTGAGAGCTCAAAAGTCGCTAGATGTAATTTATAAATACAAAACTTATTGTGCATATATATATAAGTTTTATTTTATTCCCATTGTTATACTATAATTATAGTTTTATCTATCTATACAAGGGGTACGTCAGTTACTTACACATTTCCAGGGGGTACGTGAAGCATAAAAGGTTAAGAACTACTGCGTTCAGGTATCCAAAAAATATATGATAATAGAAACATATGATGACTTATCGGGAATTTTCAACCACACATCAGTTTGCTTCGTGGCCAAAAATGGAAGACCTGAAATTTAGAACTTCTTTTTTCATAGGTGGACAAAATAAATATAATAAATAAATACCCCCTCAAGCAGCTGCTTGCCACAGAGGTCTGACAGGAGCCTGTCAGTTTATATGCCATAGTAGAAGGTCTGTGAGGATGGCAGGACCTCAGCAGAAAAACGACACATACATCCATACCTTACCCGGGGCTCGAACCCAGGTCCCTTAGATCCGTAGCCAAGCGCGCTAACCTCTCGGCCACGGGACGGCTAACTAAGGGATATTTCTGCGGAATCGAACCAATTTTTTTTAAGCAACACTTAAATAAAGCAGATTTTGTTTTTCTCTCCTGAATCTGGCCACAAGTGGAATGAAATTATTTCCTTCTCTTAATGTTTATTAGAGCAAAGGTTTTCAACTGCGATTCTCGCGACCTCCCTGGGTAGGGATCCCCAAGGAGGTCGCGAGCTGCTTGGTTAGTGGGTCACAAAGCTCTGAAGAATAAAATTAAATCATTAGATTTTAAATATATATTCATCATTGTAGGGAACAGTCGCAGTATCAAATTTTGAAAACTTCCACTTTAGAGAAATGCTTTCTTCACTCCCCATTACGGACAAGTGTTTGTTTCTCAGTAGTTAGGGGCGAGGGTGGCTCAGTCGGTAGCGCACCAGGCTCGTAATCTGCAATTCCTAGGTTGGAGTCCCAGCTGGGCTAGCGTTGATATTTATCTCCTCAAAACTCCCCGCTCTGCTCACGGTTTGTATGGGACACCGATGGGCTTGATCAAGGCCGCCGTTCGTCGGATGGGACATTAAGTCGTGGCCCCGTGTGCGGAAGAGCCATACCCTGTGCAGCTTAAAGAACACGCTGGATGGCCTTGACGGGAGTCTACATTATGTCCCCTAACAGCTGTCCAGTGGGTTTCCTTCCCTCAACCTTCTCTGAGCCCTCGGGTCCTAAGACTTGTCCATTTAGTCCATTGTGGGCAAAACATTACTGCTCAGGAGTAACCCAACCCAACTCAATATTTCGATTTTCTAATAATGATTGTTGCTAAAGAATAATCATACAAAGCTTTAATGTTTTAGCTTGTACGAATTTATAAGAAGGTAATTATAAAAGTCTTTTATAATTACACGTGAGAATGGAAATGATGGTGATAAAAAATGTTCATGCATTTTTATCTGTCTTTCCTCCTCTTCCTGAAGGGCTATTTTCATTTTCTCTTTTCCAAACTATTCCATCAATTCGAACTTAAATTTTAAAAAATCAACTCGATGACCAATAAACGAGCTCCCATCAGCTCTAGGACCCGTTCAAATCCATTGGATGCACTTCCGCTGAATATCTCTGAAACAGGAAACACAGCTCACTATGCCTTTGTGCGATTCCCCTCCGAGTGAATGGAGAGAGCAAATTACACTTCTGCCGTTCACCCCGCCCCCCACCTCGCACGGTCCACTTACAAATCAATCGAAGTTCTTCAAGGGGGGTGAAATGAACGCTCCTGGCACGAGCTGGCACACCTCATAGAGCGAAGAGTTAACAAACTGGAAAAATAATTAGCAGTGGCTCTGGATTCTTCGTCAAGGAGGGAGAGGGGGGGCCACCTCTCTAACTGAATGTTTCTTACACAAGAACTCCAAAGGGTTCAGATCAAAATATATAATATATTTATAATATATATTACAATTAAAATATACAATAAAATTAACGAGATATCGTCCCAAAAACCAGGCTTAGTGAAATATTCAATAAGTATCAGCAATATTGATGGTGGAATTAATCTTCGTCTCAAACGTCTAAAACTAAAGTTTGTTTCTTAAGTTATCTATTATATACATAAACTATAGAAAATGATTACTCAGGAAATATGAGATTACATGCATGTCATCCATTCACATTGAGTGAATTCACCAAGGAAATAATTTCATTTTCAAAACTGGATGAACCATCATTTTAGAAAATAAGGTGCTTCAACTTATCACTTCAAGTAAGAAACTGACAAATATGCATTGCTAAAAATCCGCCACCCCTCAAAAAAAAACGGAAGAAGGAAATGCAATTTTTTGCACGCGGTGCCGCGGCTTCATGTCCCATCCTTGGGACGACAATCTTTCCAAACCCATCGATATTCCTTTTCTCACCCTCTTTCCAAACCCATCGATATTCCTTTTCTCACCCTCTTTCCAAACCCATCGATGTTCCTTTTCTCACCGGAGTCAGGGGGTGGGGGGAGAGGTTTCGCGGAGATAAATCTCGATGCTGGCAAAGGCGGGAATCGAAGCTGAGAACAGAAGCCCTTGCGACCAAATCCTCTTGTGTGGAAGGTGAAGCAAATATCAGATCGCGATTGGACCAATTGTTCGGATGAAATAATCGTTGTGAAGACAAACCAAGCGACGCATTTCGATTTCGCGTGGAGCAATCACTTCGCTGACGACGGACGCTCCCCACCTCCAGAAATGGTTCCACCCCCTCTTATGAAAGGAATTTATTGGGAACTGATCAATTTCAACGATTGTTTAAATCAGTCGGTGCAAAACATAGTTCAAGTTCAGAACAAAAAACGTTAATAAAGGAGAAATAATTTTTTCGACTAGTGGCGTAGCAAATGCACAATATATTTTCGTGGGGAGGGATATCTGAAAATGAAACTTGATATTTTGAGAGGTAAACATAATGTTTTTTACCGACAGTTTTCTTAGGTGAGAATTCAACGAGATTAACAGAGTTACTGTATCTTGTATTACAATTTGCAAATTTTATATTTTGATCCGACCAAGTTTTAAACAAATGTCTTAAAATTGAATGAATATATAATTTTCTAACTATTAAAATATCAACATCTGCGTAAAAGTTTTTAACACTTTCATATTTTCTTTGTTTCAATTTGCATTTTATAATTCTATTTTGAGCTACAATTAATCTGTTAATATTAGTACAATATGTGCCACCCCAAGAAGTAATTCCATGTGGGAAATACGATTTCACCCAACAATTATATATTATCTTTAAAGTTGAAATATCTAGAAGATTGTCTAATATAATATAACCGTGGTATTACAATATTTATCTTTTTAATAATATTTGCTTCATGTCTATATAAACACCCAAATGCTTAAAACAATTAACTCCTTTAATAGGCAAACAGGAACAATTTTCACCAATATATTTGAAAGCATGATAAAATATTTTATTATGCAGAAAATCACATTGTCCTTTTAATCTGAAATGGATATATTTTGTTTTATTTACATTAATTTATTTTTTAAAAAGCAATTTCTAATTTTAATCATATCAAAATTTATATTAATTATTAAAGAATCTAAATCTTTAGCAGTATAAATTAAAGCTGCATCATCATCAAAAGCAATTAAATTTCCTATTATATCAAGTTTACATAAATCATTTATATATATATATTAAGAATAAAAGTGGTCCTAAAACTGAACCTTGAGGAACACCAAATTGTAAAATTCCTTCCATACTAAAAATGCCATCTATTTTAACTATCTGAACCCTATCATTTAAATAACTTATTAACCAATTATACATTTTTCCTCTAAATCTACATTTTTCAAGTTTAAATAACATTATGTCATGTGGAACAGAATCAAAAGCTTTCTGTATATCTAGAAAAACAATAGCTACTTTAAGGTTATCATTTATTCCTGTATGAACAATTGAAGTCAATTTTAAAATAGCATCCTCTTTATTCCTTTTTTCCCTAAATCCGAATTGATTTTCAGCGAAAAAATTTGTCTTTGTAAGAAACTTTATCATTTTTATTTTCATAATTTTTTCAACGATTTTTGATAAATTTGATAGTATTGAAATTGGTCTGTAATTCCCCAAATTTTTTCTATTACCTCCTTTATAAACCGGAATTACGGTAGCCTTTTCAAACATTTGTAAAACTGTCCTCTGATATAGATTAATTTATTGACATAAGATCTTTGAAATATGTGGGCGTATTTTTTTTAAAATAAAGGGCGATAAATAATCATTTCCTCAAGCCTTTTCTATCTTTCGTGAATTTATTGTTTGTATTACTTTAGTTCCATTTACATAATCAATATAATTTGACTGTAATGTGGAATCTAATCTGTCTGATCATCTACTCTGTCTATTCTGTCAAATCTACTCTGTCAATCTCTGTCAATATTTCATTTATTGCGATCAATTTTATTAAATCCCCTATAACTCCAGTAAAAAATTTATTAAATATATCAACAAAAACCAAAGGATTATCATGGAAATTGTAATTAAAATTTTTGCAATTTACTTCCATAGGAAATATTTTATTTTTCTTTTCAACACCAGATAATTCATTAATAATATCCCATTGTTTTTTCATGTTTCCAAAATTTTCAGATATTTTGCTTTTAAAATAATTTGATTTTTGCCTGCCTAATAAGGTTAAGTAATAAATTTCTATATTTCGTGAACTGTTCCCTTAAAATTTCATTTGCAGGTTTTGCCTTACATAATTTATACGATTTGTTCCTTTTTTCTATCGAATTTAATAACCCATCTGTAATCCAGGTTTTAATTTTTTCCGAATATGATGATTATATTAAATATAATTTGAAACTCTAATTAGTTCCTGAAATTTTTTTATAAATAACTCATACTGAATATTTAAATCATTATTTTTATTTAAATCATTATTTTACTTGTTCAAGTTCATTTACCTTCCACTTCAGACCTTTTATTTCATCTTTTAAGGAGAAATTTACTTTGATTAATTTTGTTTTTGAACTTCTTTCATCTGTTTGGTTAATTCTGAAATTATTGTTAAAAATTCATCTATTTTATTTGAACCGTACAAAGTGCTCTTATTGTATTCTACAATTTTCTTTAATAATTCTTCCTTTAAATTAGTATAACTCTGCATAAAATCTAATTTATATATAACTATTTGAACATTACACCTACAAAATAAATTTTCTATATCTGAAGACTTATCTGATGTACAACTTTTTGTTTCCATGTCAACTGTTGTTGTTACATCACGTGATGGCACACTCCTCTGTTGCTGTAGTTTCTGCTGTTTACTGGATTTAGGCTTAGAAGAGTTACTGGGAAAATTGATACGTTTCGAACATAGCCAGTTCTTTTTTTTTCTAAAGACATTTTAAAATTACTTTGTCTCAACCCAACACAATAAAAATGGACATCGCCACCACATGTGCCTTTGCAATGAAGAAATTCGCTAATATCACCAAAATCCAATTTACAAACTACACACATGAGAGCCATATTAATTCGAATATAAATGCGTGAATATATGTAATTTTGTTAGGGCTTTACAATTTAACAAAAATTCACAAGTCCTTTAAAAGTTCAACACTACCAGAAGTAGGTTATGCAAAAAAAAAAATGCAAAAAAAGTCTTAAAAAAAAAATAGCTTAAAAATAAAAATGCACAGACAAATTATACAACTCACCAAATCCAATATGTTGTTGCCACCATATTGAGATGCACTCACTATGGATAAGAGTCTGCCAGACACAATTTTTCGTCAAAATTTCACGAAAGAGCTGATTTTATATTATTCATTAATATTTCTGTGCTTTTAACTATTCTGTTATAGGTGATTAAAAAACTTCATCGAGTATAATACTTAAGCAAAACTGAAATATTTTTCATATCGTAAGGGAGAATAAGGTGTTCAAACACGTGATGTGTTACCATCCCCTCCACCCCCCATTAGCTACGTCCTGATTTCAGACTAAATTTTGCCTTCCCGGATTAACCGAAAAAATTCCATCTTTACGAAGATCGGCAATGGCATCAGATTGCTTCCACGATGACGTAGTTCATCTTGAAGAAATTTATCCCCATAAAACAAATAGCGCTGCTGGATCATTCAGCGCGTTATTCAAAGGCTACTCAAGTAGATTAAAACCGGACTTATATTCATAATCTAAACAGTTTAACAATCTCCATTTCAGTACTGTAGAGTCATACGTAAATCACGTAACTAATTTTACTGCTTGCCTCACCCCTCCTACATTGCGCCACATAACATTTGGTCGCATCCATCCTCCCCCCCCCCTTTGGAGGCGGGTATTTGTTATTGACTATATAGAGAGATATTGTTTTCTGAAAATAAATAAATAAAATTAATACCCCTTCAAGCAGCTGCTTGCCACAGAAGTCTGACAGGAGCCTGTCAGTTTATATGCCATAGTAGAAGGTCTGAGAGGATGGCAGGACCTCAGTAGAGGTTGGGTTGGGTTGTTTTACCTCTGAGCGGCACTTTTTTGCACACCATGGGCTAAATGGCCAGGTCACATGGACCCCGAAGGCTCAGAGAAGGTTGGGGGAGGGGACCCACTGGAACAGCTGTTGGGAGACAGATGGTAGCCTCCCGTCAAGGCCATCCAGCGTGTTCTTTAACGTGCACAGGATATGGCTCTCCCGCACACGGAGCCACGGCTTAACGTCCCATCCGACGGACGGCGACCTTTCCAAGCCCATCGGTGTCCCCTACTGACCGTGGACAGGGCAGGGAGATTTGCGGAGATAAATCTCAACGCTGATCCAGCTAGGACTCGAACCTGGGAACTGCAGATTACGAGCCTGGCGCGCTACCAACTGAGCCACCCCCGCCCCTGGGACAAGGCAGCAGTTAATTTTATATCATTCTATAATATTCTTATATACTCTTAATAAGTAAATTTTCGATTTCCTGTTTTTTGTAAAACATAATAGAAAAAAAAGAAGCAAAAAACAATCAGATAAAAACTGAAAAAGCAAGATCTCCACACAATTCGAAAGTCACTTGTAAATTAAGAATTGCGGGCGACCGTTAAAGACGGTGCCAGAAGCAGTGGTCTTGCGTCGTCTGTCTGTCTCTGGTAGTTCTCCTTTTCTCAGCCTGGACAGTGCAGTAACAGAAGAATTACTTTTTAAATGAATGCATAGCTGTTTTAATTAAATTTTAATTTTTTTAAAATTCAACTCTTAGCTACTAAATTTTTAAAATTTGGTAATCAGTTACAAAATATTCATAAAATTTTAATATATTCATAATGAATAAATTTTATTTTTGTGGTAATCATTCATTTATGTGGTTTCTTAACCTGTAGATTTTAAGTAAATTTTAGACATTTAATTTAATTAATACCTTTTGCTTCAAGGTGACCTTGGTTATAGCCCCCCCCCCCCCATCTCTCTCTCTCGGGGGACACCCTTTGAGAATTTTTACAACATAAATATTCTAAGATAGCTCCCGAAAGTGAGACTCTCAATATCACTCAAGATAGTCGTCTCAAATCCCTTTCATTAGACTGAAACACGTGAAATCCTTCTCGCATTAAAACTTCTCTCTACTCGACTGGTTCCCGACGGATTTCGTATGCCTCTGCTCTAGAGGAACGACCTTGGTGTCCCATGTGGCTTATTGCGCAGACGCAGACAGTTCCAAAGCTACATTAAAGGTGAAATACGAGTTATGCGGTGTCAAAAATCCATTATAGTGATAGCGTACAAAATAGTCCCAATTGCGACAGAATAATGCAAACAAGAATAAACTATAGTTGGCGCCAGAGCAAACGGACACTGGAGTTTTGGTGATATTTCCTAAGCGTGAGAAGAAGGCCGACTGGAAAAACACGGCTTCTGCACTGCGGCCAAACAACACCTTCATGTCCCTGGAGGTGTTTCGTAACAGGAGACGAAGAGCCGCTAGCCAGTGCATGCATACTGTGGATGCCCGAGAGCCTCGGTGATCATTACAAGCAGAGGATGTAACCGGATCTCTCCGATCGAAATACGAACCGTGTCGCGACAGCAGCGCCCTCTGTGACGTAGATATGCGAGAGACAAGGGGTCACCAAATTACAGTCATCCGCAAGCGCCAACAAGGGGGTGGTGACCTGATACTTCTCTGGCCGATGATCTCAGCTTTTGACATTCGGTCTCCAATCGCAGGTTGTTCAAAGTGGTAGATACACAGCGGCGTTTTGTCTCTTATATTCCTCAGGGGGAGTTGGGAGGGGGGAGAGAAAATGTCGGTTTTCCTTCGACGTAATCACCCTTTACCACTCTTTGAGAGTCCGTTTTTTGGTTAAAGCCATCGTTATTTTTTGATGAAGTACCTGTTTCAGAGAGTTCTATTTTTCACCCCTTTCCTTTTTTTAAGTTAAATCTTTTATAGAGCAAAAGGTACAAGGCAAATGAAAGCTACTGGAAACTGTGAGCAGAAATAAAATCCATTTCAAAGAGTGATAAAAGCTGGTACCAATGCCCACATACCTGAATGATCTGGTTCCTTTATCAAAAACGTGTGAGGAAGGAGGTCAGCTCAGTTCACAACCTGCAGTCCCAAATTCAGGGGTTGAAATTTATCTCCCTCTAGAGACCCAATCGTGGCAACTTCTTCCGTCAAGGCCATCCAGTCTGTTCTTTAACATGCACAAAGTATGGCTCTTCTGCACGAGGAGCCCCAACGACTTAACGTCCTATTCGACAGGAAGGGGCTTTTGCAAGCTCATCGGAGCCCCTTTTCTGATCTGCGGCAGCGTGGGGGGGGGGGGGTGAAAGCGAACATAAATATGCCTTAACTGGCATAGTGGTTAGGCAGCTAGCGACTGTTCCAGCAAGGCAAACTTTGTGTGTTGTGTCAGCTCTAACTAAGGCAGTGGTCAGCAGTGACTTCGGTCGTAGTAGGGCATGTCCTTGTATGAGAAGGCCTGTAAAAAGCTAGGAGTAGCTTCTAGGATTCTTCTCTGTCCTATATGTCGCAAATCAATCATCAAATCATCAATCAATCAAATCAATCAATCAATCAAATCAATCAATCAATATCAACCCTGGCGCAAATGGGACTCGAAACTGAGAATTCTAAATTACGATCCTGGCGTGCTACCGACTGAGCCACGCTACCCCAAATAATAAAAAATTCTAAAAAAAATTAAAAATAATTAAATAATTAAAAAAATCCCAGCTCTCTATCGAATAAAGTATACAATGAAGTTACACACTAGTTTGCATAAATTAAGGAAAATTCCTATGTTTAGTCAATGGGAAGCTAAAGTTAAAGCTCTATAACTTCTAAAATAAGTTTTTTGTTTTGAAAAATGTGATTGCAGATAAAGATCTCAATAAAATAAATCAATATCTCGATTTTCAACAATATTCGTTCAGTATTTAATGAGTTATGGATGTTTGAATATTTAGCGATAGCAATGCCAGTCACAAAAATTGACTTCAAGCTTCCATAACTCATTAAATACTGAACGAATATTGTTGAAAATCGAGATATTGATTTATTTGATTGAGATCTTTATCTGCAATCAATTTTTCAAAATAAAAAATACTATTTTAGAAGTTATAGAGCTTTGACTTTAGCTTCCCATTGACTTAACATGGGGATTTTCCTCAATTCATAGAAATCAGTGTGTTATGGTTTCGAAATTATGACCAAACATTTTTAGGTGCATAACTAAAATATTTTGACAATTCATAGTACTCATTAAAATTCATATTCTTGCTTTTTTAATCAAGATATTTTTGTGATTTCTTAAAAATATGATTTTCTTTTCTTCTCGATTGCTTGTTAGAAATGTACGTCTTCGTTCTTTAAGTATACTCCGTTTCACTTAAGTTGAGACCTGATGTAAACAAACAGCTATTTGCCTATTGGCTAAAATTCCTCCGCCCTGCCCACGGTCAGTAGGGGACACCGATGGGCTTGGAAAGGTCCGTCCGTCGGATGGGGAGTTAAGCCGTGGCCCCATGTGCGAGAGAGCCATCCCTGTGCACGTTAAAGAACACACTGGATGGCCTTGACGGGAGGTTACCATCTGTATCCCAACAGCTGTTCCAGTGGGTCCCCTCCCCCAACCTTCTCTTAGCCTTCGGGGTCCTTGTGACCTGGCCATTTAGCCCATGGTGTGCAAAAAAGAGGTACTCAGAGGTAAAACAACCCAACGTATTGGCTAAAGACCACATTCACTACATATAAGTGTATTTGTCCGCATAAAAAACCACATAAATTTCATCATCGGCTTATTATAATAAGGTTACATAATAACTATATTTGTAATACTCTTATTAACCCAAGAGCATCTAAGCTCATGTAGCTACAAAGTATTTAAGTACATTTGGCAATGTTGACACTCGACTTTACATGAAGAATTTAAAAAGATATACAAAAAACAACAAAGAATTAAAAAAAAACGTGTCAGAAAGCTTTTTTAACACTGAAAACAGACTGTCAGCATTAGTAACGCTCATTAGATAATTAGCAGTGAGAGATCTGAAATTCATAAAATTTGTTTCATTTTGAATTATAATGGGTAAACAGGTAAAAATTAGCATTTGAAGTAAGAGTCAAAATATTAATGAATTTGAACATCGAATACGACACTAAAATCACCAACACTCGAAGAAAAGATGGCGTCGATGGCGTATTTGGGTGCACTTAAAATTGCATAGACAACGGAAGCTGCTTACAATTATTATATGTAAAGTTTAAAATCGAATGATGAGACATGTAAAAATCCAATAAAGGGAACTGCAGTGGAATTTTTGAAAATAAAAGTGTCTCTAAAAGTGTTTGATTCAAATCAGGTTGTTTTACCTCTGAGTAGCACTTTTTTGCACACAATGGGCTAAATGGCTAGGTCACAAGGACTCCAAGGGCTCAGAGAAGGTTGGGGGGAGAGGACTCACTAGACAGCTGTTAGGTCCCATCAAGGCCATACAGTGTGTTCTTTAACGTGCTCAGGGTATGAGCACGCCTCTCCCGCCACGGGGTCACTGCTTAACGTCCCATCCGACGGACGGCGGCCTTAGGCCAAAGCCCATCGGTGTCCCCTACTGATCTAGAGCAGGGAGTTTTGCGGAGATAAATCTTAACTCTTGCCCAGGTGGGACTCGAACCAGGGAACCACAAATTACGAGCCTGGCGCGTTACCAACTGAGCCACCCCCGCCCCTGATTCAAGTCAGATATTACGTACTACAGGTAAGTACGTAACGGCAAGCAATTAACGGTTTAGGAGAGTGTGATCAATTTACCTTGATTCCAAGAAAAAGGTTGAAGAATTCTTCATCAGAAATAAAGAGAATTTAAACATAATATTAATATCGATAAACTCGTATCCTAATTTGCCTACTTTTAGTCTTACATAGATATGGCTTTAGAATTTCCACTCGCAAATTCTAAGCTGCTCTGCTACGATATAATAACATGGAATCGAAATTATTTACCGGAAATTAAAGCATATCGTGGAAGTAAAAGAAAATTACTATTTAGATGAAACGTGGGCAAATTCAGGCCACGCAGTTTCAAAAATGTGCCAGCTGACGTAACAAGTGCACAAATCTTTGAAAGTGTACTTGTTGACTTACAAAATGGCAGTAGCTATTTCGAGACAATGACGGACTGGAGAAGTATTTTAAAGTTCATTCAAACGTTTTTATAGATATTTATTATTTCATAAACATTTTCATAAATTGACACTGATGTTTATTTAGCACTGGAGTTACAAAGTCATACATTTCTGATACTGTGTGTTATGTCCACATATCAACCACGTGCTTCGAAATGAGGCAACAAAAATGCAATCGATGGGACTTACTTATGTGCGCATTAATACTAGGAAACTTAAGATGAAACTAAGGACTGAAAATTTCGACTTAGATGAAACTTTTTTTTATAAAGAATTTTTCCAGCGGCTCTTTAAGAATATAGTTTTCCTCCTAGTGGCTCTTTTTGGGGCGGGGGTGGCTCAGTCGGTAGCGCGCCAGGCTCGTAATCTGTAGTTCCCAGGTTCGAGTCCCAGCTGGGTCAGCGTTGAGATTTATCTCCGCAAAATTCCCCGCCCTGCCCACGGTCAGTAGGGGACACCGATGGGCTTGGAAAGGCCGCTGTCCGTCGGATGGGACGTTAAGCCGTGGCCCCGTTTGCGGGAGAGCCATACCCTGTGCACGTTAAAGAACACGCTGGATGGCTTGACGGGAGGCTACCATCTGTCTCCCAACAGCTGTTCCAGTGGGTCCCCTCTCCCAACCTTCTCTGAGCCTTCGGGGTCCATGTGACCTGGCCATTTAGCCCATGGTGTGCAAAAAAGTGCCACTCAGAAGTAAAACAACCCAACCTAGGTGACTCTTCACTAAGTTTAGGTTGGAGTCCCAGCTGGGTCAGCGTTGAACCTGGACTAAATGGCCAGGTCACAAGGACCTCGAGGGCTCAGAGAAGGTTGAGGATATTTGGGTTGGGTTGTTTTACCTTTGAGTGGCACTTTTTTGCACACCATGGGCTAAATGGTCAGGTCACATGGACTCTTCATGAATTTAAATCTCCGCTTTCAGAGATATAAAAATTTGAGTAGCGAAGAACATTTGCTTTTGGTTAAAAAAGTTATGTGTTCCCTTCCCTTTTGCAACAAATTAATGATATCAAACGATCACTGGTCGAATTATTGCCATCATTATCTCACGTATGCTTTTCACCGTTTGTGACAAATAACAATTAAAGAAAAATGTTATATATTAAAAAAAAAGCTATGGCTGAGTGGTTAGCACGCTTAATTGGTGAGCTAAGGGACCTGGGTTCAAGCCCCGGGTAAGGCATGGTTGTGTGTGTCGTTTTTCTGCTGAGGCTCTGCCACCTTCACAGACCTTCTACTATGGCATATAAACTGACAGGCTCCTGTCAGACCTCTGTGGCAAGCAGCTGCTTGAGGGGGTATATATATAATAATTTCAAAAATCTTTATGAGTCATATTTTTAATGAAGGTAAAATATAAATAACGAAACAAAAACTTGTTTCTAAGTTAAAAATTGTTTCTTTATCCATTGTTGATTGATTCGATTAAATTCGGTTACTTAAATTCAAATGAAGCATTGTTATAGTGAAGAAAATTCTTTGGGAGGCACCTAAGTAATGCTGGCCTGCTTAAGGGTGCTATCAAGTCTAAGACTGTAGCTGGTGGTGATGCGAAAGATGGATTCATTATTTAAGGATGCTGTGGAAGAGCAATGCATTGCTTATGGTTGCTGTGGACGATCAGTGCATTGTTTACGGTTGCTGTGGAAGAGCAATGCATTGTTTATGGTTGCTGTGGACGATCAATGCATTGTTTATGGTTGCTGTGGAAGAACAATGAATTGTTTATGGTTGCTGTGGAAGAGCAATGCATTGTTTATGGTTGCTGTGGAAGAGCAATGCATTGTTTATGGTTGCTGTGGAAGAGCAATGCATTGTTTATTGTTGCTGTGGAAGAGCAATGCATTGTTTATGGTTGCTGTGGAAGAGCAATGCATTGTTTATGGTTGCTGTGGAAGAGCAATGCATTGTTTATGGTTGCTGTGGAAGAGCATTGCATTGTTTATGGTTTCTGTGGAAGAGCATTGCATTGTTTATGGTTGCTGTGGAAGAGCATTGCATTGTTTATGGTTGCTGTGGAAGAGCATTGCATTGTTTATGGTTGCTGTGGAAGAACAATGCATTGTTTATGGTTGCTGTGGAAGAGCAATGCATTGTTTATGGTTGCTGTGGAAGAGCAATGCATTGTTTATGGTTGCTGTGGAAGAGCAATGCATTGTTTATAGTTGCTGTGGAAGAGCAATGCATTGTTTACAGTTGCTGTGGAAGAACAATGCATTGTTTATAGTTGCTGTGGAAGAGTTGAGTTCTATCCGTGTCTGACATTGTTTACAGTTGCTATGGAAGAACAATGCATTGTTTATTGTTGCTGTGGAAAAGCAATGCATTGTTCATAGTTGCTGTGAACGATCAATGCATTGTTTATGGTTGCTGTGGACGATCAATGTATTGTTTACAGTTGCTGTGGAAGAGCAATGCATTGTTTATAGTTGCTGTGGACGATCAATGCATTGTTTATGGTTGCTGTGGACGATCAATGCATTGTTTACAGTTGCTGTGGAAGAGCAATGCATTGTTTATAGTTGCTGTGGACGATCAATGCATTGTTTATGGTTGCTGTGGAAGAGCAATGCATTGTTTATGGTTGCTGTGGAAGAGCAATGCATTGTTTACAGTTGCTGTGGAAGAGCAATGCATTGTTTAGAGTTGCTGTGGACGATCAAGGGCATTGTTTATGTTTGCTGAGGAAGATGAAGGCAATGCTCAGGGGTGATGCGGAAGACCAATGCAACGATTCGAGGTGCTATGGAAGATCAAAGTAGTGCCTAGGTGTGCATCGTAAGATCAAGGCAGTGCTTAGGGATGCTGTGGAATATGAAGACAATGTTTATGGGTTATGTGCAAGTCTAAATAGTGCTTATAGATGCTGTAAAAGTAAGTTAAAGACAGTTCTGTGGAGTTGTTCAAAAGTTGAAGACAATTGATAACAGTGCTAATGTATGCTGAAAGAAGAAAATAACTCTTAGGGATGTTGGGGAATATCAAGACAGTGCTTAGGAAAACTGTAGAAGTTGAACGCGGTGCTTTGGGCTGCTCCTGATATATCACTAACAGTTTTTAGAGCCTGAAGGCAGTGCTTAGGTGTGCTGTACAAATTGAAGATTTTAATCTACCGCAGAAACTTCAGACTGAAGCTAAAGTTGCTGCGTAGAAAATAAAATCGAAAATGCAATCCTAATGCTGTCATTGCTCTGTCCTTTGGAAGCCTTGTGACCTGTCAACACAACCAATTGTGTAACGAAAGAGCCCAAAGCCACCGAGGTTTCTTCCAGTGCCTAAGGAGGATGGCCTGAGCATTCTCCTTCCTCGTGACGTTCCAGTTTCCCTCCCTTATCAGTGTCTCCCTCCTTCTCTTTTCCATTCCACCCTTGATGATGTGTCTCGAGGAGGATTGTTTATGCCGCTCGGTCAAGAAGAGTAATGGCATCTGAGGCAAGCCTCGCGCTCTCTCCCTTCGCATTCTTGCTCCCTTGGCTCTTTCTCTTCGTAGCTCCGGAGCAGATAAGAGAAGTCATTTAACACGCCACCTTCTGCGCACGCGTGTTTCACTTCAACCTTCTTTTTCCTTCGCTCGAACGGGGTTTTTTTTTTTCGTAACCCTTACCAAGATGTTCGTGAAGTCTGACACCGAAAGACGATTATATGTTGTTGGAACTCTCGCGAATTCATCTGCAAACGTATAACTTAAAATCGAAACTCTTCTATGGATTTTTTTTCTATTCGTGTCTGACATGAGTTTCGGTAACAATACTTCAATCGCTGGAAATGAAAACGATTCTCAGAAAATTGCCAGCTTCGAATCTCTCGTAAACCTCGATGAACACGAAGACAGGGGGCGAATCAAAAGACAATATTCTAATCTTTTGTTTTCGTGTGAGGGTTGGGGGGTTTCACTTCCGAGCGGCCATAACGGGCTAAATGGTCAGATCACAAGGCCCCCCTGAGATCAGAAAAGTGGAAGGGGATCCATTGGAAACCTGTTAAGGGACGGAGGAATGCCTCCCATAAAAACCATCCATCATATCCTTTAATGTGCATCTGTACATGGGGCCTCGGATTTACGTCTCATATGAGAGACAGCTGTATCCCTTTTCTCACCGAGGACAGGATGGAGATAAATCTCAACGCATATGGTTAAAGGAACAGGGTTGGGTTGTTTTACCTCTGAGCGGCACTTTTTTGCACCCCATGGGCTAAATGGCCAGGTCACATGGACCCCGAAGGCTCAGAGAAGGTTGGAAGAGGGGATCCAACGGATTGATGGTAGCCTCCCGTCATGGCCATCCAGCGTGTTCTTTAACGTGCACAGGGTATGGCTCTCTCTCGCACACGGGGCCACGGATTAACGTCTCATCCGACGGACGACGTCCTTTCCAAGCCCATCGGTGTCCCCTACTGACCGTGGGCAGGGCGGGGAGTTTTGCGGAGATGAATCTCAACGCTGACCCAGCTGGGACTCGATCCTGGGAACTACAGATTACGAGCCAGGCGCGCTACCGACTGAGCCACCCCCTTCCCATCAAGGAACAGGGCTTTATGCGGACAAAGGGGGGTACGTCTAGGGGGTTCGTGAAGCACAAAAGGTTTTGAACCACTGATATATATGCTTTATTTTATTCCCATTGTTATACTATAACTATAGTTTTATCTATCTATACAAGGGGTACGCCAATTACATACACATTTCAAGGGGGTACATGAAGCATAAAAAGTTGAGAACCACTGGTCTAGATTAAGGTGAACTCGAATGGCATCACTGATCGTATTTGGGATGTGAAAGCAAGGAATATTTTTTAAAATATTATGTCAATAAATTTCATTTTACAATCGCTAAAAAACGATTTTTTTTAGAAATTAGTGATCTGGCAACCTTCGTGGTCCACTTGTATTAGTATTCGTGGCCAGACCACTAATTTCTAAGAAAATCTTGTCAGATATTTTTTCTGAATTCTGTAATCAACCTTAGTGTTCGGATATTTTTTGAGCGACTGTACATTTAATATTATTGCTTTTGTATGCATATTTTAATAACAATGATTCACATGTAGCTTTCATTTCTAATATTTTTCAAAGATCAAATTATGTTCTTAATTAGATAAAAAGAATGTTAAAAATATGTTTTAGGCCTTCATATTAACCATAAAAAGCAGTTCAGGTAGGAGACTCATAAGTTTGGCCATTGGCCCCTCCGACGCATTGTTACATTTCAATAATAATCTCATATACTATGAATTCCTATATTTCTATTTTTTTATATTCAAGTTTTCTTATTGTAAGGCGATTTTCATTTAAAAGTGTCGTCTTGCATCTTTCGAAACCGCCAGTCACGTGGGCAAGGGGTTGCCCCAATCGATAGCGCGCCAAGCTCGTAAATCTGCTGTTTCCAGGTTCGATCCCTACCAATAAATTGAAATAAAAGGAAACACATTCAACAAATGCATGCTAACGTATTCAGGCGACGATTTTTGAAACAATATCGATGGATTTTTGGTTATTGTTCCAGTTCCAATGTTTTGTCACCATGATGATGCTTCACGAACCCCCTAGACGTACCCCCCTTTGTCCGCATAAAGCCCTGTTCCTTGATGGGAAGGGGGTGGCTCAGTCGGTAGCGCGCCTGGCTCGTAATCTGTAGTTCCCAGGATCGAGTCCCAGCTGGGTAGTATAACACGTAACCTAGGATGCAATAAGTTCAGTGGGGGTAAACGATGCCTAGAGTTTTCAGTAGACGCAACAAACGATTAAAAATGAAGGACGAAACCTATTTACGTTAATCTGCAAAGCAACGAGAAATTCGACAATCGTGGCAAGTCTAATAAGTTTCAAACCGCATTCATATTCGGAGATTTTTTCCCCCTCTTAGTTTTGTAAGCTAACTCATCCTCTAACAGCAGAGACAGTTATGTTAACGAAACGACATAAGAAGGTGTCCTCAAGTGGCCCATAAACGACAGGGACAATTTATGGGCTTTGCTAACTGCAACGGGCGGCAGTAGGAAGGGTGGGATCGAGTTTCCTGCCCAACCTCCAAGGCCAGGACCGTGCGGGCGCTCGAGAGCTGTTGACATTACCCGGACGTCTGGTTTCAGAGTTAAGTAGCAACAAATACCGCGGAATGGGCAACAACGGCTCGTGCTTACAAATGGAGCGCAACAATTCAAGCACTACCGGCGGTGGATTCTTGCGCGCACAAACAGCAACAATGAAATGATGCTGATGCTCAGAAGGGTAAAAGCCATCGATACCCTTTGAACTTTTGCATCTGCGAGGGGGGGGGGTAAGGTTGCTAATGTAATTATTTTTCGTATGCTCCGTAGTCAAAGTCCGACTTTAGAGTGTACCGTAACGTTTGACCAATATTTTACAGTGTAACGGATATTCTTTATAAATGATCTATGAAAGCAATTTCTCCAGTACCATTATTTTTTAAGTGTGTTTTTTTTTCGCAGATGTTCCACGAAACTGTTTCTTCACCCCCAAAAGAGCATTAAATTTCGCGAATCGTCTATAACAATGGTTCTCAAGTGAGGCCACCAGACAATTTCAAAACAATTTCAGAAAAGCGCATCATTATAGACTTAAAGCATTCGATATTTTGTTATGGACAGGCCTGAATTAAAGAGTTGGAAAAACTGAAACATTTAACAGCAGCAACGGCAATTGAAATTTAGTTGAAAAGATAAAGATAGCAGTTATATTAATCATGAAATGTGTAAGCTTATTTTTTAGCAGTTTGTGTAACGTTTATTTCTATTTTCGTCAATTTTGAACGATTGTTGCCGGACAAGTTGTAAATGTTTCAATAGGGTCGGACTTTGACCTTCTGAGACCCTAAGCTACAGTAAGTTTAAGAGGTCCCAAAATTTCAGAGGTCGAAATAATTGAAATATAAAAATAAAAAAAAATACCCCCCTCAAACAGCTGCTTGCCACAGAGGTCTGACAGGAGCCTGTCAGTTTATATGCCATAGTAGAAGGTCTGAGAGGATGGCAGGACCTCAGCAGAAAGACAACACACACATCCATGCCTTACCCGGGGTTCGAACCCAGGGTCCTTGGATTAGTAGCCTGGCGCGCTAACCACTCGGCCATGGGACGATTCGACTTCGTCAGAACATCACACAGAAGGCGATTCTGACTGAAGGGAACATTAAAAGATAAATATGAAATTGATGCTGTGAAAGCATTATACTAGCATTGGAATACAATGATGACTGTTTAAAGCTGAGGTGAATAGTGGTTGCACAATAGATTATTTAGAACATAAAATTTTGTGACACAGTAAACTTAAATTTTTGGGGCCCCTCATAATCGTGAGGCCCTAAGCTGTAGCTTAGTCAGCTTTTGCGTAAGTCCGGCCCTGCAAGGGGGCGGGGGTGGCTCAGTCGGTAGCGCGCCAGGTTCGTAATCTGTAGTTCCCAGGTTCGAGTCCCAGCTGGGTCAGCGTTGAGATTTATCTCCGCAAAATTCCCCGCCCTGCCCACGGTCAGTAGGGGACACCGATGGGCTTAGAAAGGCCGCCGTCCGTCGGATGGGACGTTAAGCCGTGGCCCCGTGTGCGGGAGAGCCATACCCTGTGCACGTTAAAGAACACGCTGGATGGCCTTGACGGGAGGCTACCATCTGTCTCCCAACAGCTGTTCCAGTAGGTCTCCTCCCCAACCTTCTCTGAGCCTTCGAGGTCCTTGTGACCTGGCCATTTAGCCCACGGTGTGCAAAAAAGTGCCGCTCAGAGGAAAAACAACAACAACCCGGCCCTGCAAATATTGTTAGGAATCGAGATTTGATAAATTAAAAGTGGATTTTCGATCTTCAGTCTGATTTTTCTAAGCTGTGAATCTGAAGCGGCTGTCTGTTTCTTATTGAAGTGGCCACACTGAGTGGGATTCAAATGTCAAAATGCCATCGTCAAATTTATCGCGATAGACTTCGAGATGGGAATGTAAGAAGGTGGGTTGTTTTACCTCTGAGGGGCACTTTTTTGCACACCATGGCCAGGTCACATGGACCCCGAAGGCTCAGAGAAGGTTGGCGGAGGGGACCCACTGGAACAGCTGTTGGGAGACAGATGGTAGCCTCCCGTCAAGGGCATCCAGCGTGTTCTTTAACGTGCACAGGGTATGTCTCTCTCCCGCACACGGGGCCACGGCTTAACGTCCCATCCGATGGACGGCGGCCTTTCCAATCCCATCGGTGTCCCCTACTGACCGTGGGCAGGGCGGGCAGTTTTGCGGAGATAAATCTCAACGCTGACCCAGCTGGGACTCGAACCTGGGAACTACAGATTACGAGCCTGGCGCGCTACCGACTGAGCCATCCCCGCCAAGTGTAAGAAGGTGGGTTGCTGTGTCAGAAGAGATACAAAAAACTTGAAAGTTATGGCAAAAAGCATCATTAAAGCAAAATATAAATTCGATGAAATTTCTTTATCTTGTGAGAGATTGAATAAATTGTCGGAAACAAGAAAGTAGAATTAATAATTGAGATATTGCATATTAATGAGCTGTGAACAATCATTTTATGTCTCCCACTTTAACAAACGGAAAAACTTAAAAGAGTCAAAATGGATCTAATACTGTGGGAAGAAGTTAAAAATGTAGTCTTTGCGTATTGGGATGATCTGTCGCATTAATGAACAGTTAGTAATCTGGTACAGTCGCTCAAAAAAGTATCCGAACATTATGGTTGATTACAGAATTCAGAAAAAAACATCTGGCAACGATTTTTTTTTTAGAAATTAGTGATCTGGCAACCTTCGTGTCACGTGACACGAAGGTTGCCCCCCCCCCCCCCTTCAATTGAAAGTGGCCTTATTTGCGACACTCGGAAACCAAAAAAAGTTATCATTTAGCGTGTCAGTTTGTTTTAACCCATTTTCAAGCGCTTCCCACCTCACAACCAACAGGCAGCAGACGTCTACCGTACTTTGTCCGCTTCATGACTAAGAGGAGGAGGAGGCTTACCGATGGACAAAGACCATCCTCATCATTTGACCTCGTCTGGCATAATTCACCCTCTCTCTCGTCCACAGCCTCTGCTATATAATATGACGCCTGCTTTCCAGTTTCCGTAGTCTCGCTATTTCTTCTTTCTTCCGCAAAACTCTCATATTCGTCTTCTCCATAACAGGAAACGAGAAAATGCATCTTTAGCAGATTTCTCGCTGCAGAGCATCGCACTTAAGGAGACATTTCAAGAAACTCCAAAACAACATGTTGTTGGGCATAGCTTTTGCCTTTCGCTAGCCGAATTCTAGAACACTAGGAACTTCTTTTGTGTTATTACAAGTTTGAAAGAGTGAACTATTACCTTCCCTTAACCCAGGGGTGGGCAATTGTTTTCGTATCTACACTGCGCATGCGTATTGACGTGGCCGTCCTAGTGGAAAATACGAGACGAATCTTCGGTCGCGCACGGGAAGGAAATCTCGGTTCAAGGCGGATTTTTCTGACTGTCTTGGCGGGCCACAAAAAATTCTTAGCGGGCCGCTATTTGCCCACCCCTGCCTTAGCCTATAAAGTTGGGTTGTTTTGCCTACGAACGGCACTTTTTTGCACACAATAGGCTAAATGGCCAGGAAACAAGAAACCTATAGGTTCAGAGAAGGTTGAGCGAAGGGGATTACTGTTCACAGATTATTTTCTTAATAATGTCAAATTATTAACTAGGATTTTCATATTACGAAGTTCTTCTAAGAGAGAGAATTGCGCATTTCACAGGGATAAGTTCTGCACGCGGAAGAAACTGGTGTTTTCATTCAGAGTTATGGATTGTTAAGTTTCGATTTTTTTTTGACGAAATTAAAAGACTGATATTTCTTTTTAAATTATTCAGCCATACTGAGAATTAACTCACTCGGTCACGAGGAAACCTCCCTCACCTCTTCTTTTAAAAAATCCTGTGCAGAGCAACTGTTCCTCAAAACTTGCGATTCTGTGAAGCGCAACTGTTCTCCAAAATGTGCAGTTCTTTGAAGAGCTGTAGTTCCTAAAACCTGTAAATTTGTGAGAAACAGTTATTTCTCGAAATGGGCAATTCCGTGAGTAGCAGTTCTTTCCTAGAATGTGCTCTCCTGTGCAGAACAGTTGTTCTCTCGAACGTGCTCTCCTATTCAGAACAATTGTTTCACAAAACATAGTATCCTGTTCGGAGAGGGGCGGCGGGGGGGGGGAAGTGGCTCAGTCGGTAGCGCGCCAGGCTCATAACTGCAGTTCCCAGGTTCGAGTCCCAGTTGGGTCAGCGTTGAGATTTATCTCCGCAAAATTACCCCGCCCTGCCCACGGTCAGTAGGGGACATCGATGGGCTTTTAATGGGCGCCGTCCGTCGTATGGGACGTTAAGCCCTGGCGCCGTGTGCGAGAGAGCCATACCCTGTACACGTTAAAAAACACGCTGGAAGGCCTTGACGGGAGGCTATCATCTATCTCCAACACCTATTCCAGTGGGTCCCCTCTCCCAACTTTCTGTGAGCCTTCGGGGTCCATGTGACCTGGCCATTTAGTCCATGGTGTGCGAAAAAGGGCCGCTCAGAGGTAAAACAACCCAACCTAACCTGTTCAGAGCAATTGTTTCTCAAAACGTGCTATCCAAAGCAATTGTTCCTCAAAATGTGCGATTCTGTGAAGAACAGTTGTTCCCTAGAATGTGCTATCCTAATTCTGTAAAGTATCTCAAACAGATCTGACTCGTAGATCCTCAACCATTTTCGAATGAAATGTTGCAAAACTAATAGACCTTAATCGCAACATCACATGTTATCCTTTGTTTGGGTTTTAACCTTATTTCAGTAATAGAACATTCAGGAAAGTTCTTCCCTGCAGGGTACCAGAAATTAACTCTCCTGCGGAGATGTGCCATAAGAGTTGTCACTCTATTTTATCCTGTTGTCGTGGATGCTTGCTTTTTTTTTTTTAGGAACGAGGTGAGAGTAGTAGCTGTTGGAAGGAGGGAGAGAGAACGTGTGTGTCACTCTTTTTCTGCTGGAAATTGTTATGTCGACTGATATTTTTGGTAATGTTACTTTTAGAAAGTGTTTTAAGGGACCCGAGACTTGCGCTTTCTACCGTTAACCTCGAGAGGCTCTCAAGCCCATGGGAGCGTACAGAAACTTCACGTGGAACGGGAATGGCACGTGGGAATGACAATTTCCACGGGGGTATTATGCATGAGACCATCTTACGTTCTCTATGGTAGGTTGAGATTTATCTCCGCTAACTCCCACGCTGTCCTCGGTTAGAAAGAGGACATCGATGGGCTTCGAAAGACAGGCCTCAGTCGGATGGGATGTGAAGTCGTGGTTCTGTGTGCATAAGAGCCAGACCCTGAATAGCCTTGATTGGAGGCTCCATCTGTCTCCTAACAACTGTATAGTTTTTCCAAGCCTTCTCTGAGCGCTTGAGGTCCTTGTAACTTAGCCATTTAGCCCACAGTGTGACGGGCGGGGGGGGGGGGGTGGCTCAGTCGGTAGCGCGCCAGACTCGTAATCTGTAGTTCCCAGGTTCGAGTCCCAGCTGGGTCAGCGTTGAGATTTACCTCCCAAAATTCCCCGCTCTGCCCTAGGTCAGTAGGGGACACTGATGGGCTTGGAAAGGCCATTTTCTATTGGATGGGACATTAAGTTGTGGCCCCATGTGCAGGAGAGCCATACCCTGTGCAAGTTAAAGAACATGCTGAATGGTCTTGATGGGAGGCTACCATCTGTTTACTAACAGCTGTCCTGTAGCTCTCCTCCTCCCCAACCTTCTCTGAGTCATCGGGGTCCATGAGACCTGGCCATTTAGCCCATGGTGTGCAAAAAAAAAAATGCCACTCAGAGGTAAAACAACCCAACCCATAGTGTGCATAAAATTGTTGCTCAGAGGTAAAAGATCTCGCCCTATGGTTGATGGGTAGAAAGGCTATTTACATGTGTCTGGAGGGGGGATGGAAAGTATAGGAATGGACTTCTTTTGTGTTATTACAAGTTTCAAAGAGTGAAGGATTACCTTCCTTTAACCTATAAAGTTGGGTTAACGGCACTTTTTTGCACACAATAAGCTAAATGGCCAAGAAACAAGGACCTTATAGGTACAGATAAGGTTGGGCGAAGGGGATCGACTACTTCTATTAGGAGACAGAGAGTTGCCTCTCGTTGAGACCATCCAGACCTTAACGTGCACAGTGTATGACCTACCCACACACGAGGCCATGGCTTAACGTCCTATCCTACGAAAGTTGGCCCTTCAAATCCCTTAGGTGTTTTTTTTTTCCCGATCAGCGGTAGGGTGGGGATTAGCTGAAATAAATTTTAATGCGTGCACAGTTGAGACTCGAACGTGTGAATTACAGATTACGAGAGTCAAAACCTCCCCCCCCCCCCCTCCAGGTTAGAAGGATTTCAAGTGCTCAAAGTTGGGTAAGCCATAGCAGAAGATCTATGAGGATGGCAAGACCTCAGCAGATAAATAACACCAACATCCATGCCGGTCTCTTTGATCAGTAGCCAAGCGTGCTAGCCAATAAGTCACGGGATGGCTAGCAGCAGATTACTCAGTAAGAATCAGATATTCAGATGCTGCACGAAATTCCGGATATTGGAAACACAAAAAAAAGTTCCTTTAAAAACCGCTGGAATTAAAGCATTAATAGAACTCCGCAAAATATTACGTGTCACTAAATAAATAATAATAAATAAATCCCCCCTCAAGCAGCTGCTTGCCACAGAGGTCTGACAGGAGCCTGTCAGTTTATATGCCATAGTAGAAGGTCTGTGAGGTTGGTAGGACCTCAGCAGAAAAACAACACGAACATCTATAAAACACTATGCTAAATTTCACCGTTAATTTGCACATTTTTAACACGTATATGTTATGGATAAATTGCAAAGTTGAACAGTTTTTTTCCATTTTTCTTTTTTTAAAAAAACAGCACCTCTTGCGTAAGAAATGCTGAATTCAGTGAGACCCAAACGAAATAACCGCGAAAACTCTTCATCTAAAGAGGGTGACGAATTTCTTCCCACAGAATGTATCTCTTTCATTGCAAATCGCCACTTCAAATGAAATGGGAGAAATTCGTTCCCAAACGACGAGGGGGAGGTAGGGTGGGGGGTCAGTGAGAGGCGGGAGAGTCGTCGCACCATCTCATTAGCGCCTCCCTCCTTCCCCTCCTCTGGTCCCTCTTCATCTTCCTTTTCGCTCCCATTTCCCGCCACATGGCGACACGGAACCAAGGTGTGGCTAATGCAAATGGCTTCTCCGACTCACGTGCTCGGAAGATCGTGGGAGAAACCGAGAGACTGACACGGATGGCGCCAATTAAACCAGCAGGGCAGAAAAACCGTGAAACACAGAAAGAGAGACAAAAAAGTGGTTTCTATTATTGGGTAATGGAGGGATGGGGAAAAGAGCGAGATTGCTGTAGAACACTTCTCGTTTTGCCAACAAGGTTTAAGGATTATTTTCAATTGACGAAAGCTGCAAACAACCGTGGCAAAATCGTCTGAACTTACAAAATAATTTCTGAAATTAGTACATTGCCCAAAACCTATAAAATATAATCCAAACTCTACGGTTTACAGAATTCGGAACGCACATTATGGGGAACAACTGCTCTGCACGGAATTGCACGTTTTGAAAAACAACTGCTCCTCACTGAATCACACATTTTGAGAAACAACTGTTCACCAAAGAATCACACACATTTTTGAGAAACAACTGTTCCTCAGAGAATCATACATTTGAGAAACAACTGTTCATCACAGAAATACACTTTTTGAGAAACAACTGTTCCTCAGAGAATCACACATTTTTTAGAAACAACTGTTTATCACAGAATCACACATTTTGAGAAACATCGCTCCTCACAGAATCACACATTTTGAGAAACAACTGTTCCTCAGAGAATCACACATTTTTTAGAAACAACTGTTCATCACAGAATCAGACACCATTTTGAGAAACAATTGTTCCTCAGAGAATCGCACATTTTAAGAAACAACTGTTCATCACAGAATCACACATTTTGAGAAACAAACGCTCCTCACAGAATCACACATTTTGAGAAACAACTGTTCATCACAGAATCACACATTTTGAGAAACAACTCTTCATCACAGAACCACACACATTTTTGAGAAACAACTGTTCCTCAGAGAATCATAGATTTGAGAAACAACTGTTCATCACAGAATCACACATTTTGAGAAACAAACGCTCCTCACAGAATCACACATTTTAAGAAACAACTGTTCATAGAATCACACATTTTGAGAAACAACTCTTCATCACAGAACCACACACATTTTTGAGAAAGAACCGCTCCTCACAGAATCACACCTGTTGAGAAGAACCGCTCTGCACAGGCTCGCACATTTTGCATAAGAGTTATTTCAGCTCCAAATGGTTTTTGGTTGCATTGTTCTGCCTTCATAAAACTTAATCTAATAAAAAGGAATATAGGTTGGGTTGTTTCACTTCTGTTCACACGCGGACTAAATGGTCAAGTCACAATGACCCTAAGAGAAAGTTGGGGGGGGGGGGGATCCCGTAGACATCCTCAGATGTCAAGGGTTATCAAAGATTTCTTTAACAAGCAATGGCTTTCCTGCACACCGAATCGCGGCTTCAAGTCCCATCCGGTGAACTGTTTCCATTCCAAAACGTTCCATTGGCTGTCCTTTCTCACTGAGGGTAGGTGGTGGTGTTTGTGTGTGTGTGTGGGGGGGGGGGGGTGGCAGAGAAAAATCTCAATGAAGATTCAAACTGTAACAACTTATTACGAGCCTGGAGTGATACCTACTAATCGATCCCCCCACCGTGGGGCGGGGGGGGGGGTCTCAGTCAGTAGCGCGCCAGGCTCGTAATCTGTAGTTCTTAGGTTCGAGTCCCAGCTGGTTCAGCGTCGAGATTTATCCCCGCAAAATTCCCCGCCCTGCCCACGGGTCAGTAGGGGACACCGATGGGCTTGGAAAGGCCGCCATCCGTCGGATGGGACGTTAAGCCGTGGCTCCGTGTGCGGAAGAGCCATACCCTGTGCACGTTAAAGAACACGCTGGATGGCCTTGACGGGAGGCTACAATCTGTCTCCCAACAGCTGTTCCAGTGGGTCCCCTCCCCCAACCTTCTCTGAGCCTTCGGGGTCCATGTGACCTGGCCATTTAGCCCATGGTGTGCAAAAAAGTGCCGCTCAGAGGTAAAACAACAACCCAACCCTTTCTCACTGAGGGTAGGTTGGCAGAGAAAAATCTCAATGAAGATTTAAACTGTAACAACTGATTACGAGCCTGGAGTGATACCTACTAATCGACCAACCCCCCCCCCCGCCCCACCACCACCACCGAATAGAGTAGGACTCATTTGATAGTGCGCCAGACTCGTAATCTGCAGTTCGTAGGTTCGAGTCCCCACCTGTTCCAGCGTGGAGATTTATCTCCGCTAACCCCCCCCCCCCCCCCCCAACCCCTTGCCCTTTGTCAAAAAGGGGACACCGATGGGCTTGCAAAGAAACGTGCATCGGTGAATCGGATGTAAAACCGTGACGGCGTGTGCCTGTCTCCTAACAGCTGTTCATCCATGCCTTACCCGGGGCTCGAACCCAGGTCCCTTAGATCAGTGGCCAAGCGCGCTAACCACTCGACCATGGGACGGCTATATATATATACGAGTACTAAAAATTAATGTAGTTTTATCTTAACGAAGTAAAAATCTTCACTTTTTGTTTTAATTTTTAAAAAAATGTATTTTCAGTAATGTTTTTTTTTCGATTTCTGACATTTTTGGTTATATTATGGTATGATATATTCATGATTTCTGTTTCTGTTCTCATTAATGAAGATCTCGACCTGAAACTATTTCTATCTTGAAACACTGATCTTCCCCCCCAAAAAATTCCCCTGAAAAAATGATTGCTTTGAAAGAGTCTTAAGAGTCATCATAGCTGAAAACTTCCTCTAAAAAGGATTGGATTGTTTTACCTCTGAGCGGCACTTTTTTGCACACCATGGGCTAAATGGCCAGGTCACAAGGACTCAGAAGGCTCAGAGAAGGTTGGGGGAGGGGACCCACTAGAACAACTGTTGGGAGACAGATGGTAGCCTCCCGTCAAGGCCATCCAGCGTGTTCTTTAACGTGCACAGGGTATGGCTCTCCCGCACACGGGGCCACGGCTTAACGTCCCATCCGACGGACGGCGGCCTTTCCAAGCCCATCGGTGGTCCCCTACTGAACGTGGGCAGGACAGGGAATTTTGCGGAGATAAATCTCAACGCTGACCCAACTGGGATTCGAACCTGGGAACTACAGATTACGAGTCTGGCGCGCTACCGACTGAGCCACCCCCGCCCCAAATAAATTTAGATCGGCTACTGGCAACTGTTATTACCAACTCCTAAATTTTAGCAATAACTACGGTAAACGCGTCAGAAACTATACAGTTCCTCTTATTTTTAACTCTTCGCCTAGAGAACTGTTATCCATCCTGAGGATCAGCTCTTCCACTGTGAATCACCTGTTATAGGGCTCCAGGCCATTTGGCTGAAACAATAGCAGAGAATCTGAGGCCAAATATTAACTTTTAAAAAGTGAAGATTATAAAAGTGCCTCTTTCCTAAACTTAATACTATCATTTGTAGTTATAAATACAGGGTGATTCAAAACTCTTGGGCCAAACTTTAAGGGGTGATAGAACACACCTAAACAAGCACTTTTCGTCATACCATGCAAGGTCGGAACTCAAGTGGTGAAGCGCTAGGGGTTAGCAGCTACTATGTCAGGAAATAAAGAAACACCAGAATGACAGAAGAGGTTCGAAACAATTGCAGAAAGTACAGAATTTTATTGAATAAATTACAGAAACTGCTCAAAAGAGCGACCACCAATATTAATGCAAATGTAAAGACACCTTCGACCTAGTGATCGGCGTACATGGGCGAAAACACCAGGCATTTCTCGTACGCTCCCAGTACAGTCTTTGGTCTTCCCTCGTATTCCCGTCCTCAGCTCCGTACGAGAAATGCATGTCCGCCTTCTCCTGATTCGTGAAACAATCCATCCGTCCTGCAATCCACGGTAGAAATGACGACGAGTGAGAAAACTAGCGCTTATAAGTGTTCACTGGAAAGCGCCCTCTAGCGCTTCACCGCTTGAGTTCCGACCATGCATTGTATGACGAAAAGTACTTGTTTAGGTGTGTTCTATCACCCCTTAAAGTTTGGCTCAAGAGTTTTGAATCACCCTGTATATATCAGGATTCATGTATATGAATGGCAATATGTAACCTATCTATATCAACTATTTTGTAACTGTATATAATATATGGCCAGAGTTTAACGTAGCATACGACAGACGGAGGCTTTTCCAAGCCCATCGGTGCCTTTACTGACCATGGGCAGGGCTGGGAGCTTTGCGGAGATAGATCTCAACGCTAGCTCAGCTGAAACTCGACCTGGAAACTGCAGATTATGAGCCTGGCACGCTACAGACTGAGCCCCCCCCCCCCACCTTCCACCCCCTTCCCCTCATTTTGTAATGGAAGGAGGGGAGAAATTAGTGCCATTAGAGATCGAACCAGTAAAAAAAAACTGTTTTGTAAATTATTTCTAACAATTTCAGGCTGTTCTAATTGTAATATCTAAGACGCATTGCATACTTTTATGTTTTGTTTAATATCATCATCCTCAAACAGCCATGGGCTACGGAGGTCCAACCAGACCTTGCAATTTAATTCTCCAAGCATATCTGTCCTGAGCTACAGCTACTGCATCTGGCCACTGCACACCAATTCTGACAAGGTCCTGTTTGACATTGTCTGCCCACCGCATCCTAGGTCTCCCCTTCTTTCTGAGGCCTTTAGGCACACTGTTCATAACCCTATTCGCCAATCTATAATTATTCATACGGGCAACATGGCCAAACCAACAGGGTCTCTCTCTTCACATATAATCATCTCCTTAAATATGCTGCTTAAAGGAGGTTGCAAACTCCTTTGCCTAACCTCATCATTAGTTACAAAGTTGAACCACCTAATGCCCAAGATACTGCGTAAGCATCTGGAATCAAAAGCATCTAGTTTCCTGTTATCTTGTTTACAAAGTGTCCAAGTTTCACTACCATAACTAACCCTAGAAAGAACCAAACTATTATACAGTCTAATTTTAGTCTTTAGGTGTATACGCCTATTTCTCCACACTCTCCGTAGATTCTTAAAAGTTTTTTTAATAAGCACTACTATCTTTGGCCGTCCCATGGCCGAGTGGTTAGCGCGCTTGGCTACTTGATCTAAGGGACCTGGGTTCGAACCCCAGGCATGGATGTATGTGTTGTCTTTCTGCTGATGTCCTGCCATCCTCTCAGACCTTCTACTCTGGCATATAAACTGACAGGCTCCTGTCAGACCTCTGTGGCAAGCAGCTGCTTGAGGGGGTATTTTTTTTTACTATCTTTGATCGGGTTTTTAACTGAATTAGGATTTTTTTAAAATAAATCCCAAACTTTTGTTCAGTCTCCTTCAATATTCGCTTAGTTATGTCAAATGAGAGAATTGTACTTGGTGATTATCTGGCTCTTTTGTCTATTCTCAGTTTGATTTTATGAGAAGCAATCGCATTCCAGGCACATCACCTTTTCCTGATGCAACCGAACTCTTGTGTTGGCTTCGTTATAAGAGGAAACTGAATAATGAATTTGGAGATCTAGCTGTTGCCATTCAGAAGTAATTCTGGATCAAAGAGACAAGCTCTCTAAAATAATAATATTATCTTCGTCAAAGGAAATATTTTTAGCAATGGGCACTACAGCCCTTAACCTCCCAATGGTCTAATGTGACTGGCATATTTCTCTTTCCAATTGCGAAGGGATTGTAGGCTCGCGAGGCCGTCGAGTTGGGTTGGGTTGTTTTACCTCTGAGCTGCACTTTTTTGCACACCATGGGCTAAATGGCCAGGTCACATGGACCCCGAAGGCTCAGAGAAGGTTGGGGGAGGGGACCCACTGGAACAGCTGTTGGGAGACAGATGGTAGCCTCCCGTCAAGGCCATCCAGCGTGTTCTTTAACGTGCACAGGGTATGGCTCTCCCGCACACGGGGCCACGGCTTAACGTCCCATCCGACGGACGGCGGCCTTTCCAAACCCATCGGTGTCCCCTACTGACCGTGGGCAGGGCGAGGAATTTTGCGGAGACAAATCTCAACGCTGACCCAGCTGGGACTCGAACCTGGGAACTACAGATTACGAGCCTGGCACGCTACCGACTGAGCCACCCCCGCCCCCAAACCCATCGGTGTCCCCTACTGACCGTGGGCAGGGCGGGGAATTTTGCGGAGATAAATCTCAACGCTGACCCAGCTGGGACTCGAACCTGGGAACTACAGATTACGAGCCTGGCGCGCTACCGACTGAGCCACCCCCGCCCCACGTGGCAGTCGAATGGAACTGAAAAAATTCGGGTTATTCTCGATATTTATTTTTAAGAGTAAAGGCCAGTGGTATAATCAGGCTATTTTTTAGGGGATGGGGGGGGGGCGACGTATTGGTTACATCTGTGCTCAAGACCTTTTCCCAAACAATCGACACATTTTTGCATAGTTGAAGCCATTTTTTTGCCAATTGGCTGCGGTGCAATATAGGGGGATATCCCCCCCCCTGATCATTTGTTAGTGTAGGGTGTGTTCCTCTCCCCTTGGACCAGCCGCTGATATACGGTGCGACCTCTTCACTCTTTAAGAAATTCTGTTTGCTTCGGTATTTATCTTTTAAGCGGTGAAATTCGCTAAACGAGTATTTAGTTTAACAAAGTGGTCGTCTGTAAATTGCGCGATACCTCGTGAAGGAGAACGAGAGTTAGTGATCGCATTACGTCGCGTTGCAGTGGCGGGGGGGGGGGGTTACATTTCGTAACACTTAAATGTTCGCATTAATCCATTCTCCCCTGTGCAAAAGAGCGCAGGTTGAAGAACACGCTGGATCCTTTGACGGAGGTTTCCATCTGTCTCTTAACAGTTGTCCAGTGGGTCTTCCTCCTCCAACCTTCTTGGATGCTTTGTTGGGGTCCTTGTGACCTTGCCATAGATACCACTCTGTGCACAAAAGTGCTGCTCAGAGGTATACGGGCTCAACACAACCGAGGTTCGAGTCCCCGCTGCGTCTCGTTCAGATTGTTTCCGCTGATTCCGTTCCCCCTCAGCGAGATAGAGCACTCAGGTGGTGCCCTCTGGTCGCGCTCGCTGAAAGTAAGAGAAAATGCTGGATGGTCTTGAGGACAGGATTCCATCTGTTCCCCAAAAGTTATCGGGGCGGGGATGGCTCAGTAGGTAGCGCGCCAGGCTCGTAATCTGTAGTTCCCAGGTTCGAGTCTCAGCTGGGTCAGCGTTGAGATTTATCTCCGCAAAATTCCCCGCCCTGCCCACGGTCAGTAGGGGACACCGATGGGCTTGGAAAGGCCGCCGTCCGTCGGATGGGACGTTTAGCCGTGGCACCGTGTGCGGGAGAGCCTTACCCTGTGCACGTTAAAGAACACGCTGGATGGCCTTGACGGGAGGCTACCATCTGTCTCCCAACAGCTGTTCCAGTGGGTTCCCTCCCCCAACCTTCTCTGAGCCTTCGGGGTCCATGTGACCTGGCCATTTAGCCCATGGTGTGCAAAAAAGTGCCGCTCAGAGGTAAAACAACCCAAAAGTTATCCAAAGAATTCCTTTTCTCCAGCCTTCTCTGCACTTTGAGTTCCTTGTGACCTGGACGTTTAGCTCATTACGCGCACGCTCAACAAAACACCCAACAAAACTCAGTCACGTTGCATGGGCTTTAGATACAAAAAACCAGCACGAGAAATCTGAATAATTGAAGTTTTATCGTGCCTCCTGTGCAAGCCAAAACATTTCACGTGCTCCATCCCATTCCTCGTGATTCATCTCGACAACTACAAAGCACAAGGGACAGACTGCAAAACAGCAAAGCAATGTCACTTGCTTACGTGAAGCGAACGAAGAACTCACGGTGGGTGGGTAAGGTCAAGGAGAAATCTTTTGGGGACGGAGAGTAAGTAACCGAGGGGGTTGAAGAAGAAGGGGAGGTGCTTCGGCGGAAGAGAAGAGGAAGTGAGCATCCTCGGCGTGCGGCAGCGGAGGACGGATGGAGGAGCGCCTCCCTCGGAAGGCGACGGGAGAAACCGTCGAAGCATGTGCGACTAATTATCTCCGTTGCGAAGGGAGAGACAGGGAGGGTGCGACTCTCCGTCTGCTGAAACGGCGGTTCCGTACACTTCTGTTGTTACCCAAACTGTCAGGGTGTGCTTGTGTGTTCTTGTTTCGGATGGATGCATGCTAGGAAGCAGAGGGAGCGGGAATGCTGCGAAAGAAACGAAAACGAAAGAAACGAAATAAAAAGAATTCGGATTTTTTTTTTCTGGGAAACAAATACAGAAATTTTTTGTCTGACTTGATTTCACTACTTGTATAGATGCCAGTGTTCAGTGTCACAAGTTTGCATATCGAATTATCTGCTCCTTAAACGAAGGTTTTTATAAATAATAAATAAAAAATAGCACCCTAGTTTCATAAATGATTAGAATTCCCCGCCCTGCCCACGGTCAGTAGGGGGCACCGATGGGCTTGGAAAGGCCGCCGTCCGTCGGATGGGACGTTAAGCCATGGCCCCGTGTGCGGGAGAGCCATACCCTGTGCACGTTAAAGAACACGCTGGATGGCCTTGACGGGAGGCTACCATCTGTCTCCCAACAGTTGTTCCAGTGGGTCCCCTCCCACAACCTTCTCTGAGCCTTCGGGGTCCATGTGACCTGGCCATTTAGCCCATGGTGTGCAAAAAAGTGCCGCTCAGAGGTAAAACAACCCAACCCAACACTCATAAATGATTAGAGCAGTCCTGAACAACATTCGAGCTAGATTTGTGGCCCTGTTTCCTTCTCCAGCTGAATAATTTCGTTTTTGTTGTAAATGGATTCAATCCAAGCAGGATCTGATGGAGGAGGGAGTGATAAGGGGCCGACCCCTCCACCCCTTTCCTCGTTCTGACAATAGTCAGAGTAATAGAGACGAATTTTTTTTTAAACTTACGCATATTTCACTCATTTTTTAAGAATTTTTTCAACGACCTCTAAAACGAAGGGGAAAATGTTATATTGCAATGAACATCCAGTCTCTTTGCACCCCCCATATTTTTTCTAGATTCTGGCACTTGAACCGAACTTATCTTTCCCGGATATTAAGATTTAAATCAGTGTCTCGCAAACTGTGTGCCGCGAGAGATTTTCAAATTGACACTAGATATTCCAAAGATTTCATTTTGACTTGACTTGTGTTATCGACGTGCTTTAATAAAAATCTTTCAGATTTTATCAACTGGGATCTTGTAAGTATTTATCAAGCTTTTCCCAAATTTTGGTATTAATTTTTGATTATTTCAAGCCATAGAATGGACAAATATTTAAAACAAACACCGAATTATGAATTAAAGAACGAGAGCAAATCTTCAAGCAAAACCAGGCTGATGACTTCAACAAAGCGCAAATATAATGACGATTATATAGAGTTTGCTTTTATTCTTTTTTAGGTGTGCTGCGGAAATTTTTTTTGATTCAGTGTGCTGCGGGAAAAAATTAGATTCAGTGTGCCGCGGGAAAAATTAGATTCAGTGTGCCGCGGGAAAAATTAGATTCAGTGTGCCGCGGAAAAAAATTATATTCAGTGTGCCGCGGGAAAAAAATTAGATTCAGTGTACCGCAGAGTAAAAAAGTTTGCGAGACACATTAAAATAGTGGCAAAAACTAACTCCAAAATAATCAAAATTAATATTTAAGTGAACGTCTTTGGAAATGGGATGTATTCACAAAAATAGATTACAATTTCGTTAAAGGCAAATAAGTAGTCTTGAGATTTCAAGATCGATAACAGCGTTTCAGTTGTCACTAAATAAAAACGCACGTGCCCAACTGCAGAATTCCATCTCTGTGGAGGAAGGGCTTGACGTCAATAAATTGAGTTGTAGAATATCGCAAATGGAAAAATGTGACAATTGAACATACTGAAAAAATAAATATCTGTTCTTTTTAGAGTATTTAACAAATAATAGCATTATATTGGGTACTAGCTGAACCGTACCCAGCTCTGCTTCGGGTCTTACATTTAGGATACAATGCGTGTATTGTGATTTACACTGCGCTAAAGGCTAGTTTTGTCAACATCTCCTTCTACCTCCAGTATATCCAGTATAACTTTACATATTCAACAGTTATGTAATAACAATAATTTATTCGGTCAAATGTTTTTGCAGGCTGGTGGTTATATAAAACAAAAGAGTGAAAACATTTTTCAAAAACATTACACTTTTTGTAATAGATAGCATTGTAAATAATTATTTAGTAAGATTTTACATAGAATGCAGTGTTGAAATTAATTACTACATTTCACCAGAAGTCTTAGAAAAAAGGCTGTTTGTATAGTCTGACTAGCCTATGAACCCTGCTTGAAGGTGGGTTGGGTTGTTTTACCTCTGAGCGGCACTTTTTTTGCACACCATGGGCTAAATGGCCAGGTCACACAGGACCCCGAAGGCTCAGAGAAGGTTGGGGGAGGGGACCCACTGGAACAGCTGTTAGGAGACAGATGGTAGCCTCCCGTCAAGGCCATCCAGCGTGTTCTTTAACGTTGGGTTGTTTTACCTCTGAGCGGCACTTTTTTGCACACCATGGGCTAAATGGCCAGGTCACATGGACCCCGAAGGCTCAGAGAAGGTTGGGGGAGGGGACCCACTGGAACAGCTGTTAGGAGACAGATGGTAGTATCCCGTCAAGGCCATCCAGCGTGTTCTTTAATGTGCACAGGGTATGGCTCTCCCGCTCACAGGGCCACGGCTTAGCGTCCCATCCGACGGACGGCGGCCTTTCCAAGCCCATCGGTGTCCCCTACTGACCGTGGGCAAGACGGAGAGTTTTGCGGAGATAAATCTCAACGCTGACCCAGTTGGGACTCGAACCTGGGAACTACAGATTACGAGCCTGGCGTGCTACCGACTGAGCCACCCCCGCAGAATATAATGATTCTGAATAAAATGCTGAAGAAGAAAAAGTTTTGCCACCCTTAGGAGAGCGTCTGTGCGATAATCACCTCTGAGTTGGAATCAGTTTCTGATATTTCTTTCTATTTCTTATTTTTCAGTGACAACTCCATCGGACATCAGCGAACGACGACTCCGCAGCAGCACTGCACGCCAGCTCCTCCGACTCCGCAGTCCGCCCCTCGGACATCCCCTGTCTTGTGCGGCCATTACAACGACGACTTGTCCCGGGAGCTGTCTCGTGACATGCCCATGTCCTTCAGTCAAAAGCCCCTGGAAGACCTCTCTGTGATGGCCATGGTAAAGTCAGAACCCGGCCTCTATCCGACGGGACTCGTCTATCCAGCGTGTTCGCCGACCTTTGACCCCACGGCATCCCTGTCGCATCTTCACGCCACTGTCAGTCACACGTAATATCCGGTGTAAAAAGAAATAGAAAAATAACTTAAAAGGATCGTTTAAAGTTTTTTTTTAATAATTTGTAGGGGAGTGTAGAGATGATTCTATGTAATTTGCTCGTGCCGTAAAACTTGCTCAATCCGGTACATGACTTTGGGGAGCAGTTCATGAAAGATCAATTGAGAAACACTTGAGCCCTTTTCTCGATAAGTCAATCGCAGGAAGACTTAAAAGGGCTAAAATAAAGCTAAATGGCAAAGAAGTGCTCAGGTTTATAGTCTGTTAAGCCTCTTTGACCTCCAGTTGACCTTTATGAATATTTTTGTCGACTTTTCTTAATACAATCCTTTACTGTTGGCCTTATTCTTTATTGACTTTAATGGTGACGTAGTTCTTAAGGACCCATAAAATCTTTAAAAAATACAAAAAAGAGAATGTTAAAAAATTTTTGCTCAATTATTAATTAAAAAAAACTTATTAATTTAAAAAAACGCGCACAGCAGGGTCCCCACGCACCCCCCCCCCCAATTTTAAATGAAAATGATTTTTCCCATCATTTTCATTTAAAAATTTCGCTCTTTCAAGTAAGAAAACTTTACTTTTTCAATAAAGAAAACCTTCAAGGTACGGGATGTGAAGACATCATGATTGGAAGTAAGTTTTCCCCCAAGAAGATGCGGGGGGGGGGATCAGATTGCTTCAGGGAGGGGCAAAAAACAAATCAAATGTTTCAAGAGAGAGGTATTTAGGTCGAGCAGTTGATGAATGCCTTAGCGAATACAGTAATCAGGCAGACAATTTAAGAATGCCCGAAAAACAAAAACGAAAAAAATTAAAACTTATTGTTGAAAATCATATATAAAAAAAAATTGCCTTTTATCAATAAAAAATGATAAGCTTCCGAAAAGAAAACATTAAAAAAATTAGATTTACACTTCGTTTAAAAAAAACTTTAATTTTTGGTACCTTTGATGTTGTTTTATATTTATATAATTTTTTCGATTAATCTCTCCGGATCCGTCTGGTTGCGTTCATTCAGGCTGACTCAAATGGAGCTCACTGAGCATTGTTTGGCGCAACTGCGTCATGTGCGAACGTGCAGTTAGGCTTAAAAAATGCAGCTTACATTTCACTTAGAACGTAGCATTAGCGAATATATTTTTTTATAATACAATGAATTATATAAGAAGTGACTTAGCAAGCGATAAAATATCCAATATTTAGGCGTTGTGGCTAAAACAAAACAAGAGAAACAAATTTATCTAATATCCTTCCTTGGCAAAAACACAACAACAACTTAAATCTCCTTTCTTGGACAAATAAAAATTTAGCAACGCTATTCGTCGTCCTTTTTAGAAGTTTTAAATTCCGATTCAAAATTCTACATTTATCGATATGCGTGAGCTATGAAAATTGTCTTATGGTGGAAAAAGAACGTAATATTGTTATGCATTACTTTTAGCAAACAAACAAAATAGCAGCTGATAACATTTCTTCAGAATTAATGCACGTTATTATTCCTTGTCGGGGGGAGGGGGGCTCTTGTCGGTAGCGCGCTAGGCTCGTAATCTGTAGTTCCCAGGTTCGAGTCCCAGCTGAATCAGCGTTGAGATTTATCTCCGCAAAAATTCCCCCGCCCTGCCCACGGTCAGTAGGGGACACCGATGGGCTTGGAAAGGCCGTCGTCCGTTGGATGGGACGTTAAGCCGTGGCCCCGTGTGCAGGACAGCCATACCCTGTGACGTTGAAGAACACGCTGGATGGCCTTGACGGGAGGCAACCATCCTATCTCCCAACAGCTGTTCCAGTGGGTCCCCTCCCACAACCTTCTCTGAGCCTTCGGGGTCCATATGACCTGGCCATTTAGCCCATGGTGTGCAAAAAAGTGCCGCTCAGAGGTAAAACAACCCAACCTTGTCGGCTTTGGACGTGTGTGATGGTTCAGTTTTTTTTTTAGTGTCCATAAGACTTCAAAACGTCTGTGTTTATTTCGACACATCCGGTGTGAAGAAAACGAAATGGTTTCCGAGGACCATACAGAGAATATCAAACTATTTAAGGAAACAAATGTTTTTTTTAGAAATTTGTGTAAATAAGGCTGGGAAGGAGGGCTAGCTCAAAGGGGGCTTCAAATTTAGACACTTTTTTTAAAACATTTGATTGGGTTATTTTACCTCTGAGCGGCACTTTTTTTTTGCACACCATGGGCTAAATGGCCTGGTCACAAGGACCCCGAAGGCTCAGAGAAGGTTGGGAGAGGGGACCCACTGGAACAGGTGTTGGGAGACAGATGGTAGCCTCCCGTCAAGGTTATCCAGCTTGTTCTTTAACGTGCACAGGGTATGGCTCTCCCGCACACGGGCCACGGCTTAACGTCCCATCCGACGGACGGTGGTCTCTTCTAAGGTCATCGGTGTCCCCTACTGACTGAAGGCAGGGCGGGGAGTGTTGTTTTGTATTAGAAATAATTAAAAAAATAAATACCCCCTCAAGCAGCTGCTTGCCACAGAGGTCTGACAGGAGCCTGTCAGTTTATATGCCATAGTAGAAGGTCTCTGAGGATGGCAGGACCTTATCAGTAGGACAATAAAAGGTCTGATTCTCTGAAGGTATAGTTTTTTTTTAACTGTGAGCCATATAATAATATAGAGGGCATTGATGTTTCTTTTCTGGTCTTGTCTCTTCACCTTACTCACACAGCCTTTCTCTTTAGCGTGTTGTACAGTCGCTCAAAAAAGTATCCGAACACGATGGTTGATTACAGAATTCAGAAAAAAATATCTGGCAACGATTTTTTCTTTTTAGAAATTAGTGATCTGGCAGTAACACGAAGGTTGCCAGATCACTAATTTCTAAAAAAATCGTTGCCAGATATTTTTTCTGAATTCTGTAATCAACCACAGTGTTCGGATATTCTTCGTGTCACGTGACACGAAGGTTGCCAGATCACTAATTTCTAAAAAAATCGTTGCCAGATATTTTTTCTGAATTCTGTAATCAACCATAGTGTTCGGATACTTTTTTGAGAGACTGTACTAACAAGCTCTTTTCGGACTTCTCTGGCAAGTAGTTGCTTGAGGGCTAATTTTTTTAATAGATTTTAATTAGAATTTAAAAAAAAGTTCGTAAATAATAATCACAAGAAATTATTATTTTGGCTAGGTGCCTCGAAAGTTGAAAATGGCCTTGGCGTATCTGGACCTCTGAGAAGCCCTTGATAACTCACACGCCAAATTTCATCCCTCCCCGCTCCCATAAATACGTAAGGAATAATTTTTCATCCACCTTGAATGTCCTAAAATAGAATCTGCTCGAAATGTTGCTTATGTTGGCGCCCATATTCACACATCGCAATTTAATTTTTTATTCTAGAGTGATGACATATTTAAACCTGAAAAAAAAAATTATTTCATCTCTCTGCACTCTCCTTTTTAGTCCTTATTTTTTATCTGTGCTAATGTAAATAAACAAAAGATATTAATTAAATTTAATTTTGATCAGCTGTTAGATTTTCTCGATTACACATCAAAAATCTATTGCTTTCAAAGAAATACAATATTTGTCCTTCAGAAGCGAAATATTTTGAATCATTTTTCAAGATGGCATCAGAAACGGAAAATAAAAAAAGAACGGCATTGGTTGTGAAGATGAAACTGTATAGGACTGACTTTAGACATTCGTGGAATCATTTGAAAGAAGAAATAGGAAACGTACCAAGTAGTAATACTGCTGTTGGAAGAACCTACAAGTGAGAAGAACATTCCAGAACTTTCTCTGCACATATGTGTCATACTGAAGATGTAAATTTGCTGGTAATGTGATAATGCGATTATGTTGTATAAAAAAGGAAAACATTTGTGTGATTCAACATGTGGCGTTTTGTTTTTGTTGTACTTTATATTTTGTCTGTTGGATCTGAACATTTGCAATCGTTTAAGAAATTCAAAACGCGAAAATATGTTTGTTGGGGGGGATAGCTACTGAGGGGGGAGGGGGGAATAAATCAGAGTTTTGGAAGTTGAGAGCCACTTTGGTGCGTAAAGTTATCAAAGTCGTAATATGGCAGACGTCTGGATACACAGTCGTAGCAGAATAATATGACCACCTACCATACATATACTATGGTAGGTGGTCATATTATTCTGATACGACTGTATATATCGCTGATTGCAATTAAGCGATCGGACTATGATGCAGAATGTGATAGAGCTCTGAAATTTTGCACTCAAGGTGATCTTGGGGTTGTAGATTTCGGGAGAAATTTGAAATTCGATGTGTCCTTCAAAGCGAGATAAAAATCTAACCATGATTTTCGTGTGCTGGAAATATTTAGGGGTAATTAAGGTGGAAGATCTAAAAATAAAACGAAATTTGAGATCCTGTGTCTTTTAAGATCAGAGACTTAAATTTAATCTATGATGTACGCATGCTAAAAGGGTTGAAGTTATTATTTAACTCATCGGCATTTATTTTTACACATGACCTAAATAGCCAGGTTATAAGGGCCCCAAAGGCTCAGAGAAGGTGGGAAAAGCTGTGGGAAGACAGATCCTATCATCCCGCCAAGGCAATCCAGCGTGTTCTTTAACGTGCACAGCGTATGACTCTCCCGCACACGGACCACGTCTTAAAGTCCTATCCCGACGGATGGCGGCCTTTCTAAGCCCATCGGTGTCCCCTAGTGACCTAGAGCAGGCTGGAGATAAGTCCCAGGTCCAGCTGCGACTTGGAACTGCAGATTACAAGCCTGGCAAGCTACCGACTGAGCCCCCCCCCCATGCAGATCAGTTGAAGATCAAATAGGGGTCAGAGTAATGGGGATGAAAAAGCCTGAGGGAGGCAAACGACTTCTCATAAGTGACATAGCCGAAACACTATTTTTCTTAATAATTAATTCAATGGAAATTTATAGGTCGTTTTATATTAAATTTTCAAGAACCTGATTAAATGTATAATTTAGAATTTTTTTAGTTTGTGTATAGCGCGACCCGTGGTTGATTGGGCCAAAACAATGACTGTTCTCAACTCCGTAACTATTCAGAAACACTCTCGACGGAACGCAATTTGGAGATTTTCCCTTCCTAAAATACATACTGTGATTGAAAGTTCTCCTGACCCTTTACATTCCACGCATTGGCACGAAACGAATGGACGGACGTTTCATCAGCGGTCTGTTTACAGGAACCATCGATGCAGGTCCGAAGGGCTCTGCTCAAAATTAAAACACAGATCCCGGTGCTTTGCACAGAACTACGGCACGTCTGGAATGAGAGAGGGGGGGATATAAAGGGGGTGATCTCGTGTGTTGAGTCGTTTAATCAAGCAATTTCGATATTTTAAACTTACTTTTAAAATTATCTCTATATTGGCTTTAAGGTGCTTCTTTGTACAGTCGCTCAAAAAAGTATCCGAACACTATGGTTGATTACAGAAATCAGAAAAAATATCTGGCAACGATTTTCTTTTAGAAATTAGTGATCTGGCAACCTTCGTGTCACGTGATTACAGAATTCAGGAAAAATATCTGGAGCGTGTACAGCAACTGTACACGCTCCAGTTACCGTTCACAGCAAACTGGAGCGTGTGCAGTTACTGCACACGCTCCAGTTTGCTGTGAACGGTAACTGCACACGCTCAATATTTCCGTGAGTGAGCCCACACGATCTAGTATCAAAATAATATGACCACCTACAGTCGCTCAAAAAAGTATCCGAACACTACGGTTGATTACAGAATTCAGAAAAAATATCTGGCAACGTTTTTTTTTTTAGAAATTAGTGATCTGGCTTCGTGTCACGTGACACGAAGGTTGCCAGATCACTAATTTCTACAAAAAAAGTTGCCAGATATTTTTTCTGATTTCTGTAATCAACCATAGTGTTCGGATACTTTTTTGAAAGTCTGTACGAAATGAATCATTACAATTTAAACGTTATATTTGTCATTTTAATTTTTCCTTCAACTTAAGCGAATTGTCAAGTACTAGTAGATTTTTCAATTATATGAGTGTCCAGTTCAGTAGTACAACCAAAAGGAACACCCCTCCCCCCTAATTTGAGATCAAATGTAGCAATTAATAAAGAAAAACACTAAAGTGATCTTGAAATAAATAGTTCAAAAATAATTGGTTGTCTGAGTGGGATACTTTATTTTTGAAGTGATAGCCTTCTAACCTTTAAAATCTCTATTCAAAAATTCCCGCTTATGTTAAAAATGTGGGGAATGATGGCAACATTCCATTATTAAAACACAGTTCGATTAATAAGATGGCATCCCTAAGTGGGAAATGCAGGGGGGGGGAGGATAAAAAGAGAATTTACCATGGGATTTAAAAATAATTCCAAATATAGCTCATTGAAAAATTTAAAATTCCAAAGTCGTGTTTTAACCCTTGCTTGATTTATTTTCCTTTTGGCTCCTGGGACTTACAACAAATATTATTCGCGTTATATCCCATTGTCAGAATATTATTTTTTTGAGGGACAATTTTTTATTGAGGGACAATCACAACACATACAACAAAACAAGCGACCATACCAGGGACTCCACCCTTGCAGTTTCACTGCGAGCTAACACGATACCACTAGGCCACCTGGGCGGCACCCTCTCTTGATTAAACTTCATACTTCTATTCATTCTTTCACTTGACCAAAAAACAGCTCCTTCCCTTTCCCCGTCCGTCCGTCAGATGGGACGATAAGCCATAGTCCCGTGAGGAAGAGAGTCATATCCTCTGCACATTAAGAACACGCTGGATGGCCTTGACGAGATGATACGATCTGTCTTCCCCATGGAGGAAAGTCTTCCCACAGCTGTTCCAATGGGTCCCCCCCCCCCAACCTTCTCTGAGCCACTGAGGTCCTTGTGACCTGGCCATATAGCCCATTGTGAGCAAAAAAGTCCCGCTCAGAAGTAAAACAACCCAACTCTGAACGGTACTTTTTAACACAATGGGCCAAATGGCCAGGTTACAAAGACCCCCTAGGGCTCAGAGAAGAGAAAGGGAACCCACTGGACAGCTGTTAGGCACATTAGTATTGAAGTGTAGTCTTTTACACTAAGGGACAAATGACATTCGGTGCATTGGGATGAAATATAATGGATTGCAATTGGTGATAAGCAGATGGCTCTTCTTCGAAACTGAGATAGAGACGGATTTGGGGAGCATTTTTTTTAGAGCATTCGGAATCGTGTAGCCCGTAAATGTTTCAGGATTATGTATGCACGGATAAAAAAACCTCTCAAAAAAATTATTGGAAGAAAAAAGGTTTTTTTTTTTACTTGAAATCATTCCAAGCATCAGTGGTGTAGAATGAGTGACCAATAGGTTAGCAGCAGTGGAAATGCTCTTGAGACATTTATAGCAGTTCTCATAGATCAATGACACGTCTATAAACCAATGATCTATACAGTGTGACATCCAGGGGGTGGGGGGTTTATTCCTCCCTCTGGTAGCTTCGTGACAATTGTTGACGCATCAACTGCGCAGTCTCATAGCTGCTCGTTGCTTCCCGAGTTGTTCTCACCCAGTGCCATTGCAAAGCATGGAATAAAACAGAAAATTTCAAACCAGAAAATGAAGCGATTGATTGGTCCGTATCCAATACAATGAATACGAATCAAATTTCTTACAAGCCTACAAATGTTTTTAAAAAAACCTATTTTTGACACTGAAACTCGATCATATTGGTTTATTTAAAATCAGTGTATTTTAATTCCTGAACCAAATAATTCCAATGAAAATATTTTGCTATTTACATATAATAGAGAATATTTACATCGATTTACAGACGGCTTTTGACATACTGGACCATGGTATTCTACTAAACAAATTGGATAAATATGGAATCAGGGGGAATACACTACCTTAGTTTAGAAGCAATTTAGAAAACAGAATCACAATTTCAAAAATTGGTAAAATATTACAAATCCGAATGCCCCATAAATATGGAGTTCCTCAAGGATCAATTCTAGGACTTCTATTTTTAGCATACATCAATTATATTGCAAATGAATGCAAATGTGAGACAAAAATTGATCAGGTAGACAAAATAAAATATTTAGGTGTATACTTCGACAACACGTTTTGCTGGAATACGCAGACAATAAAAGGTATCTGAGAATTAAGACATACTAACACATATATAGTTTGTATAAACTTAGTACGTACAAACATATCTACTATTTCACAAAAAGGTCGGTGAGTAAATTATATATGTATATGGCACAACAAATTTAACAATCTACACAAGGGGTATGCCAGTTGCATACACATTTCCAGGGGGTACGTGAAGCATAAAAGTTTGAGAACCACTGCCTTAGAGCAAAAGCTTACATTTCGCAACCCCTAGAGACAGATTTAATTACCTACACATTTTTTCTCCTTCATTAACTTTACAGATGCGACTTGGTACTCCAAAATATTTTTGACGACACACATAAAATGAATATCCAATATGAAAGGAATGCAAGAAAAAAAAATATCAATTGAATGTTTCATTATCAATTAGGAAAATGTGTTAGTACTTTCAAAATTCCACACATATTTAAGAAATATTGTATCTACATTTTTCAAATTATATGTTGCATAGAAATATTGAAATTATCAAAAAACTAACAACACATGTCATACTAACGTAGTTGCTAGCAATTAGAGTAAATATTTATAAATGTGTGAGACAAGTTGCAGGTCACGTTGCTTTAAAAAAAAAATACCCCTCAAGCAGCTGCTTGCCACAGAGGTCTGACAGGAGCCTGTCAGTTTATATGCCGTGAAGATGGCAGGACCTCAGCAGAAAAAACAACACAAACGTCCATGCCTTATCCGGGGCTCGAACTCAGGTCCCTTAGATCAGTAGCCAAGCGCGCTAACCATACGAAAGATAAGTGATTGAATAAATGATTCGTTTCTCGGGTTCTAAATAAAATACCTCTGAGTCAAGCAAGCACTCAGGGGTATTCCGATACTCGTTCACTTACCGACTGATATCAGCGGTGGCGAAAGTTTTTGGCACCCCGTAATTCTACAGATCCTTAACCGATCGGTTGGTCGGTCCCTAATTCGGTGTGGTGGTCCCACTTGCGTCTTGCTGGGTGCGGTTTAGAAATCGGATTCCCAGTCTCAAATGTCCGAAATCTCTGAGGGCGCTGCAGTAGCCTACGTCATGAATGGAAAGTGGACAATCAGGAATGGCGTAGTGCGCTATCGATGCGCCAAATTATCAATGGCGAGAAGTTTCATGGCGAACTTTTGAGGCTTAATTTTTATGGAGTCGAAAGTGCGCCAAATTATCAATGGCAAGAAGTTTCATGGCGAACTTTTGAGGCTTAATTTTTATGGAGTCGAAAGTGCGCCAAATTATCAATGGCGAGAAGTTTCATGGCGAACTTTTGAGGCTTAATTTTTATGGAGTCGGAAGTGCGCCAAATTATCAATGGCGAGAAGTTTCATGGCGAACTTTTGAGGCTTAATTTTTATGGAGTCGAAAGTGCGCCAAATTATCAATGGCGAGAAGTTTCATGGCGAACTTTTGAGGCTTAATTTTTATGGAGTCGAAAGTGCGCCAAATTATCAATGGCGAGAAGTTTCATGGCGAACTTTTGAGGCTTAATTTTTATGGAGTCGAAAGTGCGCCAAATTATCAATGGCGAGAAGTTTCATGGCGAACTTTTGAGGCTTAATTTTTATGGAGTCGGAAGTGCGCCAAATTATCAATGGCGAGAAGTTTCATGGCGAACTTTTGAGGCTTAATTTTTATGGAGTCGAAAGTGCGCCAAATTATCAATGGCGAGAAGTTTCATGGCGAACTTTTGAGGCTTAATTTTTATGGAGTCGAAAGTGCGCCAAATTATCAATGGCGAGAAGTTTCATGGCGAACTTTTGAGGCTTAATTTTTATGGAGTCGAAAGTGCGCCAAATTATCAATGGCGAGAAGTTTCATGGCGAACTTTTGAGGCTTAATTTTTATGGAGTCGAAAGTGCGCCAAATTATCAATGGCGAGAAGTTTCATGGCGAACTTTTGAGGCTTAATTTTTATGGAGTCGAAAGTGCGCCAAATTATCAATGGCGAGAAGTTTCATGGCGAACTTTTGAGGCTTAATTTTTATGGAGTCGAAAGTGCGCCAAATTATCAATGGCGAGAAGTTTCATGGCGAACTTTTGAGGCTTAATTTTTATGGAGTCGAAAGTGCGCCAAATTATCAATGGCGAGAAGTTTCATGGCGAACTTTTGAGGCTTAATTTTTATGGAGTCGAAAGTGCGCCAAATTATCAATGGCGAGAAGTTTCATGGCGAACTTTTGAGGCTTAATTTTTATGGAGTCGAAAGTGCGCCAAATTATCAATGGCGAGAAGTTTCATGGCGAACTTTTGAGGCTTAATTTTTATGGAGTCGAAAGTGCGCCAAATTATCAATGGCGAGAAGTTTCATGGCGAACTTTTGAGGCTTAATTTTTATGGAGTCGAAAGTGCGCCAAATTATCAATGGCGAGAAGTTTCATGGCGAACTTTTGAGGCTTAATTTTTATGGAGTCGAAAGTGCGCCAAATTATCAATGGCGAGAAGTTTCATGGCGAACTTTTGAGGCTTAATTTTTATGGAGTCGAAAGTGCGCCAAATTATCAATGGCGAGAAGTTTCATGGCGAACTTTTGAGGCTTAATTTTTATGGAGTCGAAAGTGCGCCAAATTATCAATGGCGAGAAGTTTCATGGCGAACTTTTAAGGCTTAATTTTTATGGAGTCGAAAGTGTGCTAAATTATGGTGAGGTGAAACTGTAGGCGACGTTTGGAGATCCTAGCTCTGAACATATTGTAATTGTCAAACAGACAGAGAGTCGAACTCACTAAAGTATATAATAGCTAGGAATTCTATGTGCTTAAAAAGTAGTAAAATGAAGACATAACTCATTTTTCCAACAGGTTCAGTTCCAGACTACAGTAGAATAAGAAATCAAAAAATAAAATATATTTCCCCTCAAGCAGCTGCTTGTCTATCAGTTTATACGCTACAGTAGAAGGTCTGAGAGGATGGCGGGAACTCAGCAGAGAAACAAAAAGAACACCCATGCCTTACCCAAGGCCATTTGATCAGTAGCCAAGCGCGCTAACCACTCGGCCACGCGACGACTCAGTGGAATAATGCATATTCATCAAAAGTCGGGAATACATTTTGTGGGGGGGGGGATCTGTTAACGTTAAGTATCAGCGACCTAATTATACACTTATCTATGCATTTAAAATGGAAGAAAAATTAAAATAAATATTTCTAAAAAAAATATTTCTAAGGAACCTCAACTTCTTAAAGACCAAGGGACAGATGAAAAATATGCAATGTCATCGAACATAATTTCCACTTGCTTGCAGAAAATGGCTCTGTTATAGGAAATATTTTAAGAAAAATATAAATCAACAAACATGCCGTCTCGTGACCGAGTGGTTAGTGATCTTGGCTACTGATCTAAGTGACCTGTGTTCGAGCTCCGGGTAAGGCATGGTTGTTTTTCTTGCTGAGGTCTCGCCATCCTCACAGACCTTCTACTGTAGCGTATAAACTGATAGGCTCATGTCAGACCTCTGTGGCAAGCAGCTGCTTGAGGGGGGTGTTTATTTTTAATAAATTAAAAAGGATTGAAAGTGTAATTCAGCAGAGAAATTCTGAACCTGATAATAGGTGAGTTAACACAAATACTTCATTATCTGCGCTGAAAATTGTAAAACTAAAATCGGAACTTTTTTTTAACAACAGGATAAGCTCGGTTTCTCAATCCATGGGTGAAGACACATCAAAGTCTCATTTTTTTCGGATGGGCAACGAACTAGAGGAGAAAATCTCAACGCAAAATAATTCGAAAAGTATTTCTTCGCAGAAAATCCTCGCCTTGTTCTCAAATAACTCCCATTAAGAGATGAAGAGAAACCTCCGCATCCTCCGACCCCGTTGCTGTCCACGAGCCAGTTGCCGATCTCCTCCTCCTCGTAGAGAAGCCACTCTCGCAGGGACGCCCATTCCGGCCGATTTAATAATCATCACTGCTCAAACGAGTCCCTTTGGGTGCAATAATCTCGACCGCGTTGTTCCCCTGTCGGAAAGGAAGACTTCCCTCTGCCAACCCACATCATCTCCCGCACCTGCTCTCGGGGATGCCGCATCGTTTCCTCTTCCACGTGACTTCGGGGAGATCATTCTTCTCGGTCAAAATGATCTGTTTATTTTTGTTCCTTCTAATTACGAGCATTTCGTCTTTCGCCGAAACTTAATACTTAACAGGAAAAATAAATGTAATTGAAACTGATAAACTCTCATACTCTAAAAATACAGATATTTTTTTTCTAATAAAGGATGACCGGTTTTAGGCGGTAAGAGAGCTAAGTAACGCATCCGGACGCAGCTTACCAAGGAGCGCCAAATTTTAAGGGTTCGGTATCAAGCCATATATATATCATTGGAAAGTTGCCTGAAGTTTACAGGTCATTGAACGTAATGTAAAAGCCATCCATTCATTTAGAAGTTACATATTAAATTGGGAAAATGGAAACAGCTGGAAAATTCCAGTTGATTTTTTGAATAATGAAGAGGCATGGCGTCGGGGGTGGCCCCCCCTCCTCCTCCTCCATCTCTCCCTGTAAAAATTGATTGAAAAATTAATTTGTAGTGAATAATGGTATATCAAGCCACTTGAATATTTAATTTAATATATAAGATTACATGTACTTTGGCTTTATTTTAATTCCCTACATGTAATAAATTATAATAATAATATCAGGTGTACCAGAAAATAATTTTTTTTATAATAAATAATAAATAAATACCCCCTCAAGCAGCTGCTTGCCACAGAGGTCTGACAGGAGCCTGTCAGTTTATATGCCACAGTAGAAGGTCTGAGAGGATGGCAGGACCTCAGCAGAAAAACGACACAAACAGCCATGCCTTACCCAGGGTTCGAACCCAGGTCCCTTAGATCAGTAGCAAAGCGCGCTAATCACTTGGCCATGGGACGGCTGTTAAAAATAAATACCCCCTCAAGCAGCTGCTTGCCACAGAGGTCTGACAGGAGCCTGTCAGTTTATATGCCACAGTAGAAGGTCTGAGAGGATGGCAGGACCTCAGCAGAAAAACAACACATACATCCATGCCTTACCCGGGGCTCGAACCCAGGTCCCTTAGATCAATAGCCAAGCGCGCTAACCACTCGGCTACGGAACGAAATGTAAATCTTGATTTTTTTTTTCAAGTTCTCTTTTGTTTCTGGAAGCACATTATTTTACATTTATTTATTATTATGGAAAAACATATCCGAAAAAAACGAATAAAAAAGAGGAACTTATTAAAAATACATCTTTAGTTGCGTTATGATGTGTATGTATGATTTCTATATTTGTAATCCACTCGTTAATGAAGTCTCGATCTAAAATATTTCATTCTCGAAATATCCATTTGTCCGCCTCCCCCCCCCCCCCCCCCGACTTTCCTCGAAAAAATTTTGCCTGCGGGAATTTTTTTTTGCGATTATGAAAATTCAAGAGTGTAAAAATATAAAAATTATGCCTATGTAATCGTGAAAAAATCAAAATTTTAATTTCACATTTTACTGTTTTATTTCGGTAGATTAGGTAAATACGTTTATGTTAGAAAGGGTTGGGTTGTTTTACCTCTGAGCGGCACTTTTTTCCACACCATGGGCTAAATGGCCAGGTCACATGGACGCCGAAGGCTCAGAGAAGGTTGGGGGAGGGGACCAACTGGAACAGCTGTTGGGAGACAGATGGTAGCCTCCCGTCAAGGCCATCCAGCGTGTTCTTTAACGTGCACAGGGTATGGCTCTCCCACACACGGGGCCACGGCTTAACGTCCCATCCGACGGACGGCGGCCTTTCCAAGCCCATCGGTGACCCCTACTGACCGTGGAATTTTGCGGAGATAGAACTCAACGCTGACCTAGCTGGGACTCGAACCTGGGTACTGCAGATTACGAGCTTGGCGCGCTACCGACTGAGCCACCCCCGCCCCTTGTTAGAAAGGAGAATATATTTTTGTGTGTGTGAGGGGGGGGGGGATCCAGTGATTTTTGCAGAGGGGTGCAACCATACCTAGAGCGGACCTAAAAATTGCCTTGAAATGAAATAAAGCTTTAAATCCTTGTCATGGTTTCTCGTAGAAAGAGAATTAAATGGAATGTGTGCAGCTTGTTAAGGCATACAGGATATTAAGAATACAGAAAATATTTGTTAAGGCACACAGAAAAAAAAAGGCTCGAACCCAGCTCACTTTGATCAGTAGCCAAGCACGCTAACCACTCGGCCACGAAATGATAAAAATTTGAAATTTTGGCAGTGGAATGTGAAGGTCATAAGGTTTGCATTGTCAACAATGGCTTGACCTCTTACCCCCAGGGGGGAGGGGGGAATGCAACCTTTTTTTGTGCTACTTTTCTATGAGGCCACTTCAATCATTGCTAATGGTTTTCATTTCAGACACCAGACAGTTTCCAATGTTAATATTGTTAAATCACTCAGTCTGCTTTTCTATATTATTGTACTGTGATAGAATCGGATTCGAACATAATAAATCATCAACAGTTTCTCCTGAAGGGGCAGAGATCGCCTCTGTCCAAGCCGGTAGTTACAGCTCCCCTAATCTCATGTTCCCTGGTTCGAGTCCTACCTATGCCAGCGCTGAGATTTATCTCTGCTACATCCCACCATGCTCACGGACGGATGGTCTTGACTGGAGGCTTTCATCTGTAATAAATCAAGTTGGGTTGGGTTGTTTTACCTATGAGCGGCACTTTTTTGCACACCATGGGCTAAATGGCCAGGTCACAAGGACCCCGAAGGCTCAGAGAAGGTTGGGGTGTTGGGAGACAGATGGTAGCCTCCCGTCTAGGCCATCCAGCGTGTTCTTTAACGTGCACAGGATATGGCTCTCCCGCATACGGGGCCACAGCTTAACGTCCCATACGACGGACGGCGGCCTTTCCTCGCACAAATAAATCAAATAATAATGAAGATAAGTCAAAAGCTCTACAATGGATCCATTTTCCCAACCTTCTCTGATCACTTAGTCTTTGTGACATGGGGGCGGGGGTGGCTCAGTCGGTAGCGCGCCAGGCTCGTAATCTGTAGTTCCCAGGTTCGAGTCCCAGCTGGGTCAGCGTTGAGATTTATCTCCGCAAAATTCCCCGCCCTGCCCACGGTCAGTAGGGGACACCGATGGGCTTGAAAAGGCCGTCGTCCGTCGGATGGGACGTTAAGCCGTGGTTCCGCGTGTGGGAGAGCCATACCCTGTGCACATTAAAGAACACGCTGGATGGCCTTGATGGGAGGCTACCATCTGTCTCCCAAGAGCTATTCCAGTGGGTCCCCTCCCCCAACCTTCTCTGAGCCTACGGGGTCCATGTGACCTGGCCATTTAGCCCATGGTGTGCAAAAAAGTGCCGCTCAGAGGTAAAACAACCCAACCCAACACTTTGTGACATGGCCATTTATCCCGTTGTATGTAAAAAAATGTCCCTGAGAGGTAAACACTCTTAACTTTCTACCATCTCATTTAACGGTACTGGCATAGCTTATTTTAATTAGGAAAAGACAGATCTAAAAAACATTTGAACAGTTTCTGAGCTATTAAACAAGCTTCTCTGTCTTCCGTGAACCGTTCGCCATTGGTATTGATCCGATAAATAGCAAAAAAAAGATTTTAAGATGACAGATCGCATGAAATGCCTATACCCGTCTTACTCCATTCGCACTGGCTACTAATGAAATATTACAATTCGCGCTTTTCGAATCTCTTATGAGTTTAAATAGTCCCCTCGAACGATGGGAAAATTTAAAAATTGCAAAAGTTTAAACGAATATTGCAAACGATGTATTTAAAAATGAAATAAATAAATATTCCCTCAAGCAGCTGCTTGCCACAGAGGTTTGGCAGGAGCCTGTCAGAGTCATACGCCGTAGAAAAGATCTGTAAGGAAGGCAAGACCTCAGCAGAAAGACAACACTAACATCCGTGCCTTCCTTACCCGTGCTCGAACCCAGCTCACTTTAGTAGTTGGGTTGTTTTACCTCTGAGCGGCACTTTTTTGTACACCATGGGCTAAATGGCCAGGTCACATGGACCCCGAAGGCTCAGAGAAGGTTGGGGGAGGGGACCCACTGGAACAGCTGTTGGGAGACAGATGGTAGCCTCCCGTCAAGGCCATCCAGTGTGTTCTTTAACGTGCACAGGGTATGGCTCTCCCGCCACGGGGTCACGGCTTAATGTCCCATCCGATGGACGGTGGTCTTTCCAAGCCCGTCTGTGTCCACTACTGACCATGGGCAGAGGGGGGTGGTAATTTTGCGGAGATAAATCTCAACGCTGACCCAGCTGGGACTCGAACCTGGGAACTACAGATTACGAGCCTGGCGCGCTACCAACTGAGCCACCCCCGCCCCCACTTTAGTAGTAGCCAAGCATGCTAACACTCGGCCACGAAATGATAAAAATTTGAAATTTTGGCGGTGGAATGTGAAGGTCATAAGGTTTGCATTGTTAACAATGGCTTGACCTCTTACCCCCAGGGGGTGGAGGAAATGCAACCTTTTTTGTTTTAGGAGACATCTAGAAAGACCGCAGTCCATCGGATGAGACGTTAAGCCATGGCCCCGTGTGCGGTAGAGAGTCATACCCTGTGCAAATTAAAGAACACGCTGGATGGCCTTGACGGGAGGCTACCCTCTCTCTCCCAACAGCTCTTCAGTGGGTTCCCTCCCCCAACCTTCTCTTAGCCTTCGGGGTCCTTGTGACCTGGCCATTTAGCCCATGGTGTGCAAAAAAAGTGCCGCTCAGAGGTAAAACAACCCAACCCAACTCTCTCCCAATAGCTGTTCAGTGGGTTCCCTCCCCCAACCTTCTCTTAGCTTTCGGGGTCCTTGTGACCTGGCCATTTAGCCCATGGTGTGCAAAAAAGTGCCGCTGAGAGATAAAAACAACCCAACCTAACTGTGCACTTTAAAGAACAAACTAACCCTCTTCTTCCCGACTTTCTCGAAGCCCTTGGCTTCGTTTTGACCTGGACATTTTTGCCCATTGTGGGCAAAAAAACAAAAGTGCAGTTTAGATGAAAAACAAGCCAACCTTTTCCAAGACCATCGGTGTCTTTCTCCACCCCTGAAAGCAGAACAGAGGTTAGGGAGATAATTTCAACTCAGGCGAAGTTTGGACTCACAAGACTAGCGCGCTACCTACTGCACCAACTCTCTATACCCCCCCAAAATATATGAGCAGCCCTCCCATCTATATCACCCGAGCAACTTAAATCCCAGACATCATAAGCATTATACTTCAAGTGATAGAATACATACAACGTAATAAATCTTTATAACATTTGAGTCTAGAAAGAACTTCGGTAAGGTGTGTTCTGCCGCGTTAGTGCCCCAACTCACGTGGTCCGATACGAGATCGCTTTCGCTACTTCATCTGCCTGTTCGTAAGGGCCAAACAAAAGCACGTGGCCCTAGAACGGAGAGGCCATATGCACGTACTGTAAGTAATACGCTGCAGGGGGGGAGGGGGTAGCACTAGTGACTGGCGAGCAGGAGGGCCATTAATAATCATCATTTGTGAACAAGAGCAGGTACCATACGGTTGGGGTTAGGGACTCCTGCCGAAGATAATTATTATGGCCGTAGCTGTTGCGAGAAACTGGGAAGTTTCGGTTTGGTGGTAGTTCTTTTGATGAACACTAGTGCTGCAAGTTCATCATATCATATATTTTTTAATATAAGAATTAATCTTGTTTTTTGTTACAACTAGTATAATGAAATAATAATCTGTGATAATAAAAGGAAATTTCTGTGTGACAGCCAATAATCGGCAAATCGTGATAGACACTTCGAAATTTGACAGATGGTGTTTGGTGTCGTCCACGTTGCAGTGGCCGATTTCTAGTCGAAATTCCAAAGGGGGCTTGCTGGAATCGAAAATATTTCCGGTGCTATTCCCTATGGGTTTTTACCCTTGTTGTCATTTTCTTTAAGTTTAGACATGACTTCATCTTTCGGAGTTGGCAACACTGCATTAATCGTTTTCCCTTATTACAACGCCAACAAAAGAAGATATATATATATAAGTGTCGAATCTGTACTAAAGCGGGGGGGGGAGGTACTCGCAAAACTAATCTTTAGTGCAGTGAAGATCAGAATATTCAGATTGCATGTTAGAAGTGAGACCAGGCAGTAATGGGTACACTTCAGTTAGTATCAAATATATACCGCTCACAAAAATTAGGGGATACTTCAAAATGAATATGAAGCGAAGAAATATCCCCTAATTTTTGTGAGCAATATTGGGTTGGGTTGTTTTACCTCTGAGCGGCACTTTTTTGCACACCATGGGCTAAATGGCCAGGTCACATGGACCCCGAAGGCTCAGAGAAGGTTGGGGGACGGGACCCACTGGAACAGCTGTTGGGAGACATATGGTAGCCTCCCGTCAAGGCCATCCAGCGTGTTCTTTAACGTGCACAGGGTATGGCTCTCCCGCACACGGGGCCACGGCTTAACGTCCCATCCGACGGACGGCGGCCATTTCCAAGCCCATCGGTGTCCCTTACTGACCGTGGGCAGTGTGGGGAATTTTGCGGAGATAAATCTCAACGCTGACCCAACTGGGACTCGAACCTGGGAAGTACAGATTACGAGCCTGGCGCGCTACCGACTGAGCTACCCCCGCCCCATGTGAGCAGTGTATAAGAGGGCCTCTGCAAACTCTTAAAATAATTAAGCTTTAGACTGACTCAATTAAGCTGAGCAATACTTTCTTTAATGCACACTGAACAAAATGGCAACATAATATCGTCAGTGCACCTTTGTATTCTCATTAGCTCAACTATACCCTGAATAATCAGTATAGTATAATATTATTACTTCTGCTCTCATAGTACAGTTGTTTGTTTTGTTGTTTTTACTTCTGAGCCGCACTTATTTTGCACACAATGGGCTAAATGGCCAGGCCACAAGGACCCCAAGGGCTCAGAGAAGTTTTATTGGAAGGGACCCACTAGATAGTTGTTGGGAGACAGATGGCAGCCTCCACGTCAAGGCCATCCAGCGTGTTCTTTAATGTAGCTCTCCCGCTCACGGGGTCACGGCTTTACGGCCTCTCTGACGGGCGGCGACCTTTCCAAGTCCATCGGTGTCCCCTACAGACCGTGGGCAGCGGTGGTGGGGGGGAGTTTTGTGGAAATAAATCTCAACGCTTGGCACAGGTGAGACTCGAACCTGGGAACTACAGATAATGCCAAATGTGTCAAAAAAGTATAATAGCTGCCAGTAGATCAATATCGGAGATGCATGATGTGGAAATCAGTTCATTAGTCTGACAATAATAAGTGAAAAAATAAAGAAATGCTTTCTCAAGCAGCTGCTTGCCAAAGAGGTCTGACAGGAGCTTGTCAGCTTAATACGCAAAAGAAAAAATCTGTGAGGAAGACGAGACCTCAGCAGAAAGGCAACACAAACATCCATGCCTTTATCTCGATTCGAACCCAGGTCCCTTTGATCAGTAGCGAAGCACGTTAACCTCTGGGAACGGGACAGCAAGGCGTTATTAATGGTCAAAAGAAACACGTGACTTAACCCTCTGTCCTCCTCTGTCTGCAAAACAATAACTTTGTCAGTTGGGCTGTTTTATCTCCGAGCGCCACTTTTATTTTTTGCACACTATGGGCTAAATGGCCAGGTCACAACGACCCCGAAGGCTCGGAAAAGGTTGAAGGGGATCTACTGGACAGATGTTAGGAGACATTTGGTAGCCTCCCGTCAAAGCCATCCAGCGTGTTTTTTAACGTGCACAAGGTATGACTCTCCCGCATACGAGGCCACGGCTTAACGTCCCATCCGATGGGCGGCGGCCTTTCCAAGCCCATCGGTGACCCCTACTGACGGTGAGCAGGTCGGGGAGTTTTGCGGAGATAAATCTCAACGCTGACCCAGCTGGGACTCGAACCAGGGAACTGCAGATTACGAGCCTGGCGCGCTACCGACTGAGCCACCCCCGCCCCACAATCACAGGCTAGAGTACCGTTGGTCCCATTGAGGCTATATATTCCTAAGTTCAATTGCAGGTTACTCAGTACAGCTATTCACTCCAAGGGCAATTGTAAGCTCCACAGTGAAGCTAAACACTTCGATTTGAGTTTACACTCTGGGCAGTTGTAGGGTTGGGTTGTTTTACCTCTGAGCGGCATTTTTTGCACACCATGGGCTAAATGGCCAGGTCACATGGACCCCGAAGGCTCAGAGAAGATTGGGGGAGGGGACCCACTGGAACAGCTGTTGGGAGACAGATGGTAGTCTCCCGTCAAGGCCATCCAGCGTGTTCTTTAAAGTATATATGGTATGGCTCTCCCGCACATGGGGGCCACGGCTTAACGTCCCATCCGACGGACGGCGGCCTTTCCAAGCCCATCGGTGTCCCCTACTGACCGTGGGCAGGGCGGGGAATTTTGCGGAGATAAAGGGCAGTTGTAGGTTCCACAGTGGAACCGCACTGCACTGAGTCGCAGCTCCTAAGTCCAGCAATACTTTTGCTTGTAAAAATAAATGTTTTATTAATAAAAAGTTTAATTGTTTACTTGATTAAAATTCCTTTCTTTTAGAATGTTGATTATTAAAAATTGTTTTGAAAATTCGTAGATACAAAGTTTATACTTTAATACCGTTACGTTTATCCGAGTTCTGAGAGAATTGGGGAAAAGCAAATTTATCTTCCCTTTAAAATATTGTTGCGGATTACAAAAATATGGATAGCACTGGGCGTGAGTTTTAATAACTATATTTTAAAACCAATTGTAATACAATGCAAATCGTTACAAAGAAAATATGGATGTACTATCTCATAAACAAATTAACTACTAACATGCAAAAATCATCAATCTTCCTGCACAGAGTACTCAACAACAGCTCTGTCTATTCTACTAAATACTACCTTTTCAACCTTGTTTACCATGTCATTTGAACATCTTGAGACGTAAACAAATTATCTTCCTCTGCTAGTTCACAAAACTTTCCACATTAGTAAAATAATACTACGAGGATCGTCCGCGCACACAACACATAAAAGATTCTTCTTGTCTTTTACTTATAGCGCACAGACACAAACCATCTGAACAACCTTTCAGATCTCAGAACTTTAACACACTGAACTGCTATATTTTCATTCTTCTAAATCGTTCTTAGTTCCAAATCGTTGGCTAATTGAATCTCACGTAGAAGCACACACGAGGGCTACAATCACGTTAACTCGTGAAGTCACTATAGCGCGTTCATCTGTCGTAACAATATCTTTTGCCATTGTTGCTGCAATTCTGAATCAAAGAAAGATCCATTCTTTTTGTATAAAGAAATCGATGGTAAGATTTTTCTTTCTCGCTGTAAATTAATGTGGGAAATTTTTTTTTTTTAATTAAGATATCGCTGCTCTCTGCAGTTGGGTTGGGTTGTTTTACCTCTGAGCGGCACTTTTTTGCACACTATGGGCTAAATGGCCAGATCACATGGACTCCGAAGGCTCAGAGAAGGTTGGGGGAGGGGACCCACTGGAACAGCTGTTGGGAAACAGATGGTAGCCTCCCGTCAAGGCCATCCAGCGTGTTCTTTAACGTGCACAGGGTATGGCTCTTCCGCATACGGGCCACGGCATAACGTCCCATCCGACGGATGGCGGCCTTTTCAAGTCCATCGGTGTCCCCTACTGACCGTGGGCAGGGCGGGGAAATTTTGCGGAGATAAATCTCAACGCTGACCCAGCTGGGACTCGAACCTGGGAACTACAGATTACGAGCCTGGCGCGCTACCGACTGAGCCACCCCCGCCCCCCCGCTCAGAGGTAAAAAATCTAAAGATAATAGAGGTTACATTACGCAGTTTTGAACTTTATTGTGCTAATGAAAGAAGTTCTTTCCGCTAACGTAAACGCCCATCTACTCTAACTTTACATCTGAATTTCTGACAAATAATGTCGTTAGGGCACTGTCGTTAAGAACAGCATTAATGCTGCCGTCTTTGCATATGACAATTTTCAATAGTATGCATCAGATAGAGTTTTTTCTTCTCTCCCATCTCCCCCTCCCTTTCATATTTCAGAACACATCGATCAACCCTCTGTCAAGACAAAATAATCCGCCATTTTCCACGTGCCAACTGCCATCTGTTCTGAGCAAACTCCGACCACTGGCGGTCGAGAGTCTCTCGCGCACGAAGTCTCCTTCGACCCCCCCCCCCCCCGCCACCATCAGATTGCCTTCTCCTCTAAAGTGATGCATCGCGCATGCGCAACAGCACCACCAATCGAATTCTCGCCGGTGTTGCTATTGAGATAATAAGCCCGAAATGGTCAATCCGTCGGTCCCCTTGGGACACCACCGGACACCCCGTATGATGCTAACGAACCAATTTGGGAACATAAATTATGGGTGGGAAATTGCTTCCCCGGTTCTGTTCTCTGGAAGAAGTGTTTCGCAGTAACAGTCTCTCGCCGCATTTTGGCGCAGCTCGCCGGAGGATGAAAGAACGTTTCCCGAACTGCTTAAGATGACGGAATGGGGTTTCTAAAATGTGGACCTGCTTGATATTAAGTGTGGCGACGTGTTGGACAATTTATTAACTGCCGACACATTTGCCTAACGGTTTCCAGACAAGTCTTAAAACACACGCCAATTTAGCCGATGAAAATATCGGACCTTTATGCTAATAATCCAAAGAGGAAACAAAATGTCGCAAAATTTTACGTCAACATTAAACAAACTCTGTAGTAACGTTCATTTCAATGAAAGGGAAAAGAATTTGCAGGTTGTGAACTTAAAGAGGAAAAAGGATAGTTCTCTGTGGGGGAGAGGAACCCGCGATAACATTGAAAGCTTTTCATCCATCTTTATGTCTCTCTTCAAATATAAAAAATATCATTTCGTCCCTTCTTACCTCAGAAATAATTTTTCCGGTTGGGTTGTTTTACCTCTGAGCGGTACTTTTTTGCACACCATGTGCTAAATGGCCAGGTCACATGGACCCCGAAGGCTCAGAGAAGGTTGGGGGAGGGGACCCACTGGAACAGCTATTTGGAGAGGGATGGTAGCCTCCCGTCAAGGCCATCCAGCGTGTTCTTTAACGTGTACAGGGTATGGCTCTGCCGCACACGGGGCCACGGCTTAACGTCCCATCCGACGGACAGCGGGCTTTACCAAGCTCATCGGTGTCCCCTACTGACCGTGGGCAGGGCGGGGAGTTTTGCGGAGATAAATCTCAACACTGACCCAGCTGGGACTCGTACCTGGAAACTACAGATTACTAGCCTGGCGCGCTACCGACTGAGCCACCCCCTCCCCTAGTTTTTCCGGTGCTATTAAGAAAGCATAAAACGCAATTAGTAACAAAATAAAAATTAATGTTTTAAATGGGATAGGAAAGATAGTATCGTTGGATGGTGGGATGGTTGAAATGGACATCGAGAGTATAGGTCGACGTAGTAGGCCGTAGTTAGGGGTCGGGAAGGTAATGTTCATTTGCAATTTTAAGTGTGGAGAGAATGCTGTTTAGCGAGTTCTATGAAGAAGGTAAACCATTATTTCTATGAAGAAGGTAAACCATTATTTCTATGAAAAAGGTAAACCATTATTTCTATGAAAAAGGTAAACCATTATTTCTATGAAAAAGGTAAACCATTATTTCTATGAAAAAGGTAAACCATTATTTCTCTACCCACCACTCTAATTTCGGCTATCTCCATGATGCAGACGGGACAGTGCAATGCCGAATTTCTTAACCCAATCTCGATCATTTATTTACAATAATAATAATAATTTATTTCCGTATAATTGAATACACAGAAGGGTCAGATGCTGTTTAGCGCACTCTTACTCCTTCCCTGTTGACTAAAAAAATAAGAAATGAAAAGCAAATGACTGTACAAAAATTAACATATATAGAAGCAAAGTAAGCGATAAGGTTCAGAATCTAAAGCATCGAAGAAATGGTGAAAAGTCCACTTCTTTTATATCAAAAGAATCCATCGAACAATTGGCGATGTTAGAATTAGCCGTTTGCTGTGTCCATTCATATCACTGGAGAGGGGCGGGGGGCTCAGTCAGTAGTGCTCCAGGCTCGTAATCTTTTTCTCTCAGGTTCGAGTCCCACCTTGGCCAGCGTTGAAATTTATCTCCACAAAATCCCTGCCCTCTGTCAGAAAGGGAACATCGATGGCATTGGAAAGGCCGCCGTCCATCGGATGTCACGTTAAGCCGTGGTTCTGTGTGCATAAGAGTCATACCCTGTGCATGTCAAAGAATGTTGGATGGCCTTGAAGGGAGGTTTCGATTTGCCTCCTGTTCCAGTGGGTCCCCTCCCCTAACCTTACCCGAGTCATTAGGCCTTGAAGGAAGGTTTCGATTTGTCTCCTGTTCCAGTGGGTCCCCTCCCCTAACCTTATCTGAGCCATTAGGCCTTGAAGGAAGGTTTCGATTTGTCTCCTGTTCCAGTGGGTCCCCTCCCCTAACATTATCTGAACCATTAGGCCTTGAACGAAGGTTTCGATTTGTCTCCTGTTCCAGTGGGTCCCCTCCCCTAACCATATCTGAGCCATTAGGCCTTGAAGGAAGGTTTCGATTTGTCTCCTGTTCCAGTGGGTCCCCTACCCTAACCTTATCTGAGCCATTCGGCCTTGAAGGAAGGTTTCGATTTGTCTCCTGTTCCAGTGAGTCCCCTCCCCTAACCATATCTGAGCTATTAGGCCTTGAAGGAAGGTTTCGATTTGTCTCCTGTTCCAGTGGGTCCCCTCCCCTAACCTTATCTGAGCCATTAGGCCTTGAAGGAAGGTTTCGATTTGTCTCCTTTTCCAGTGGGTCCCCTCCCCTAACCTTATCTGAGCCATTAGGCCTTGAAAGAAGGTTTCGATTTGTCTCCTGTTCCAGTGGATCCCCTCCCCTAACCTTATCTGAGCCATTAGGCCTTGAAAGGAGGTTTCGATGTTTCTCCTGTTCCAGAGGATCCCCTCCCCTAACCTTATCTGAGCCATTAGGCCTTGAAATGAGGTTTCGATTTGTCTCCTGTTCCAGTGGATCCCCTCCCCTAACCTTATCTGAGCCATTAGGCCTTGAAAGGAGGTTTCGATTTGTCTCCTGTTCCAGTGGGTCCCCCTCCCCTAACCTTATCTGAGCCATTAGGCCTTGAAGGAAGGTTTCGATTTGTCTCCTGTTCCAGTGGGTCCCCCCCCCTAACCATATCTGAGCCATTAGGCCTTGAAGGAAGGTTTCGATTTGTCTCCTGTTCCAGTGGGTCCCCTCCCCTAACCATATCTGAGCCATTAGGCCTTGAAGGAGGTTTCGATTTGTCTCCTGTTGCAGTGGGTCCCCTTCCCTAACCTTATCTGAGCCATTAGGCCTTGAAGGAAGGTTTCGATTTGTCTCCTGTTCCAGTGGGTCCCCTCCCCTAACCATATCTGAGCCATTAGGCCTTGAAGGAGGTTTCGATTTGTCTCCTGTTGCAGTGGGTCCCCTTCCCTAACCTTATCTGAGCCATTAGGCCTTGAAGGAAGGTTTCGATTTGTCTCCTGTTCCAGTGGGTCCCCTCCCCTAACCATATCTGAGCCATTAGGCCTTGAAGGAGGTTTCGATTTGTCTCCTGTTGCAGTGGGTCCCCTCCCCTAACCATATCTGAGCCATTAGGCCTTGAAGGAGGTTTCGATTTGTCTCCTGTTGCAGTGGGTCCCCTCCCCTAACCTTATCTGAGCCATTAGGTCTTGAAATGAGGTTTCGATTTGTCTCCTGTTCCAGTGGGTCCCCTCCCCTAACCTTATCTGAGCCATTAGGCCTTGAAGGATATTTCGATTTGTCTCCTGTTCCAGTGGGTCCCCCCCTAACCATATCTGAGCCATTAGGCCTTGAAGGAAGGTTTCGATTTGTCTCCTGTTCCAGTGGGTCCCCTCCCCTAACCATATCTGAGCCATTAGGCCTTGAAGGAGGTTTCGATTTGTCTCCTGTTGCAGTGGGTCCCCTCCCCTAACCTTATTTGAGCCATTAGGCCTTGAAAGGAGGTTTCGATTTGTCTCCTGTTCCAGTGGGTTCCCTCCCCTAACCTTATCTGAGCCATTAGGGACTCCGTGACCTGGCCATGTAACACATTGTGTGAAAAAAATAGTGCCGTTAAGAAGTAAAACAACTCAATTCAAATTAACCCAATGTAGATCGTATATATTTATATCAGAAGTATTAAACGAATAATTGGGGGATGTTAGAATAAGCTGTCTGCTATGTTTATTGGTGCCATTTTCAATGAACCTATTTATTGACTCCTATAAAAAAGATCTGAAATTAAAAGCAACCGTTGATGATTGCTGCCCCCCCCCCCCCCCACCTCTCTCACTGAATGCAGAACATATATTTCTAGTGGTTAACTTGGACGGCTGCGGATCGGCGGTATCCGCATTCGAACTGAGACCGAGGCATTAATGTTCTTTTCTAGCGTCGTCTTGCTGCCGAGGAGTCACCGAGGAGTCGTAAGCAATCCCTTTAACCTGCAGGCAGAGACAGGCCCGTTTGAAATGATGCCAGGATCATGTAGACTGTATCCAAGAATAATGGAATCATGTCCTGTTTATGGATGAGTCAAGATTTTCTTTACAATCGAACAACAACAGACGTGTACTGATCTGGAGATTGGTGGGAACCTCATAGCATCGTTGAGAGAAGTGCATTTGGTGGTGGTCTGTGTGGATTTTCATTGGGTGGTCGACCTCCATGTGTTGTGCAGGTTCTGTGAATGCTCTGAGACATCGTGTTGTTTTATTTCTGAGAGGCACTGTTTGGCATACAATGGTCTAAAAGACCAAATCATAAAGACCCAAAGACTCAGGGAAGGAGACCCACTGGAAACTGTTAGGAGACTGATGTATCCCGCCAAGGCCATCCAATATGTTCCTTAACATACACAGTGTATGGCTCTACTGTACACAGAGCATTGCTTAATGTCTCATCTAATGGACGACGGTTTTCCCAAAGCGATCATCGTCACACAGACAGATCATCACCACACACATACAGGTGAAATGGATTAAAATTCTGTTAAAACAGCGTTACTTAATTTATGTCTTTATATCTTTTGTAATCTGTAGGTATTTATTCTAGCGTTATTTGCTCACTTCAATAGAAATTCTTTTAATGCCACATAAACTCATTTCACAAAACGTAAGTAATACATTTTCATCTCTCTGCATTTCTGAGTTGATGAGGAGAAAACTGTTCCAAAGGGTTCGGAGTCAATGAGGAGAAAACTGTTCCAAAGGGTTCGGAGTCAATGAAGAGAAAACTGTTCCAAAAGGTTCGGAGTCGATGAGGAGAAAACTGTTCCAAAGGGTTCGGAGTCAATGAAGAGAAAACTGTTCCAAAGGGTTCGGAGTCGATGAGGAGAAAACTGTTCCAAAGGGTTCGGAGTCAATGAAGAGAAAACTGTTCCAAAGGGTTCGGAGTCGATGAGGAGAAAACTGTTCCAAAGGGTTCGGAGTCAATGAAGAGAAAACTGTTCCAAAGGGTTCGGAGTCGATGAGGAGAAAACTGTTCCAAAGGGTTCGGAGTCGATGAAGAGAAAACTGTTCCAAAGGGTTCGGAGTCGATGAGGAGAAAACTGTTCCAAAGGGTTCGGAGTCGATGAGGAGAAAACTGTTCCAAAGGGTTCGGAGTCAATGAAGAGAAAACTGTTCCAAAGGGTTCGGAGTCAATGAGGAGAAAACTGTTCCAAAGGGTTTGGAGTCAATGAAGAGAAAACTGTTCGAAAGGGTTTGGAGTCAATGAAGAGAAAACTGTTCCAAAGGGTTCGGAGTCAATGAAGAGAAAACTGTTCCAAAGGGTTCGGAGTCGATGAGGAGAAAACTGTTCCAAAGGGTTCGGAGTCAATGAAGAGAAAACTGTTCCAAAGGGTTCGGAGTCGATGAGGAGAAAACTGTTCCAAAGGGTTCGGAGTCGATGAGGAGAAAACTGTTCCAAAGGGTTCGGAGTCAATGAGGAGAAAACTGTTCCAAAGGGTTCGGAGTCGATGAAGAGAAAACTGTTCCAAAGAGTTCGGAGTCGATGAGGAGAAAACTGTTCCAAAGGGTTCGGAGTCAATGAGGAGAAAACTGTTCCAAAGGCAGTTAAGCAGTGGCAGATTAAGAGAGTCAATGAAGAGAAAACTGTTCCAAAGGGTTCGGAGTCAATGAAGAGAAAACTGTTCCAAAGGGTTCGGAGTTGATGAGAAAACTGTTCCAAAGGGTTCGGAGTCAATGAAGAGAAAACTGTTCCAAAGGGTTCGGAGTCGATGAGGAGAAAACTGTTCCAAAGGGTTCGGAGTCAATGAGGAGAAAACTGTTCCAAAGGGTTCGGAGTCAATGAAGAGAAAACTGTTCCAAAGGGTTCGGAGTCGATGAGGAGAAAACTGTTCCAAAGGGTTCGGAGTCAATGAAGAGAAAACTGTTCCAAAGGGTTCGGAGTCAATGAGGAGAAAACTGTTCCAAAGGGTTCGGAGTCGATGAGGAGAAAACTGTTCCAAAGGGTTCGGAGTCAATGAGGAGAAAACTGTTCCAAAGGGTTTGGAGTCAATGAAGAGAAAAGGGTTCGGAGTCGATGAAAAGAAACCTGTTCCAAAGGGTTCGGAGTCAATGAAGAGAAAACTGTTCCAAAGGGTTCGGAGTCGATGAGGAGAAAACTGTTCCAAAGGGTTCGGAGTCAATGAAGAGAAAACTGTTCCAAAGGGTTCGGAGTCAATGAAGAGAAAACTGTTCCAAAGGGTTCGGAGTCAATGAAGAGAAAACTGTTCCAAAGGGTTCGGAGTCAATGAGAAGAAAACTGTTCCAAAGGGTTCGGAGTCAATGAAGAGAAAACTGTTCCAAAGGGTTCGGAGTCAATGAAGAGAAAACTTTTCCAAAGGATTCGGAGTCAATGAAGAGAAAACTGTTCCAAAGGGTTCGGAGTCGATGAGGAGAAAACTGTTCCAAAGGGTTCGGAGTCAATGAAGAGAAAACTGTTCCAAAGGGTTCGGAGTCGATGAGGAGAAAACTGTTCCAAAGGGTTCGGAGTCGATGAGGAGAAAACTGTTCCAAAGGGTTCGGAGTTTTCGAAGTCAACGAGGAGAAAACTTTTCCAAAGGGTGCAAATTCCTATTCAGTGCCCGGATAAGCAATTTATTGCCACGTGTTGGCCTTATTATAAAGAAAGCAATGGAAAAAATATCTGCATATCTAGATCCATCCATAAAAATTTTTACAGGCGAGTCTTAAGTTATCTGAAGATGAGAGAAGAAGGGTCGTGATGGGAGAGAACACGGGGGATCTGCTTTTTATAAGGACGGATTAAGCAACTCTGGGGCCAGGAGTATTGAAAGATTTTCTGTACTTCCCCTCATGTTATCAGAAACGAAACAAATAACTGAATAAATAAATAAATAAAAGCTCCGATATTGCAAGTTCACAAATTGTTAATTTTAGTTACAAAAATGCTAAGTATTAGTAGTAAAAGAGGTCTACTCCCCCCCCCCCACCCTCTTAATCTGGCCCTGGTTTGTAGTTTTTGTCATATGAATCGAGTTGTTTTATCTGTGAGCGGCATTTACTGCACACAATGGGCTAAATGACCAGGTCACAAGAACCCCGAAGGCTCAGAGAAGGTTAGAGGGAGGGGCCAATTGGACAGCTATTGAGAGACAGATAGTAACCTCCCGTCAAGGCCATCTAGCGTGTTCTTTAGCGTGCACAGGGTATGACTTACCCGCACACGTCGCCATCCAGCGAGTAGGTTGGCCTACTGACCGAGGGCAAGGAGGAAAGTTTTGCGGAGATAAATCTCAATGCTGGACCACGTGGAACTCGAACCTGGGGACTATAGATTACAAGCCTGGCGCGCTACCCACTGAGCCCCCCCCCCCCCCCCCTCCTGTCTTAGGAGTAATAAAACAATGCTCAAGTGTGGCGTGATAAGAAACGATTCTCTTTAAGGAAATCTTTAAGGTAGGTGAAATATGAACTTAAAATGAAAACTTGAATCATATGCGAATATATTACATTCATTTTTTGCAATGGCAGATTAAGACCTTCTGGGATGACCAAGACTTTAATGGTATAAAACAACAACTATGGCATCACACTAAAAAAAAATGCTTACTTAATATTACAATTCTTCTTGTTCGTTTGCATTAAATCCTGCTTATAGCGGGGTCCGCAGTTTTGCATCTCGCTTTCCACTCCTGGCGAGTCCGATGCAAGGTGATGCGACTTGGAATACCTCAACCGATTTGTCGCATAGTCTGACGTTGAGGACTCTGAAGACTGGGGGGACAGTGGAACAGCTGTTGAGAAGACCCACTGGAACAGCTGTTGGGAGGCAGATGTTAGCCTTCCCGTTAAGGTCATCCAGTGTGTTCTTTAACGTGCACAGGGTATGACTCCCCCTGTACACGGGGCCACGGTTTAAAGTCCCATACGACGGACGGCAGTCTTTCCAAGCCCATCGATGTCCCCTACTGACCGTGAGCAGGGCGAGGAGCTTTGCGGAGATAAGTCTCAACGCTGACCCAGCCGGAACACGGGAACTGCAGATTACAAATGCTGGCGCGCTACCGACTGAGCCACCCCCGCTCCCATATTTAATATTACATTAAATATCTGAAAAAAAAAAGTTTTTTTAAAAAATAACGCGATAATAAAAAGTTTCATAAATACACCCAAAGATGTAACAGACGAATTGTATATCGACCAAATGAACTGAAATCATTTACATCAGGCGACGAAATTACATGAAGAGATTATTTTTTGATTATTTGCATTTCAAATACACTCAATTCTGTTTTTTTATGCGATTTTTATTTCACACGGTTTAGAAAAAAATTCCAATTCTCTTTTTACACGATTTATTTTTGATCTAACACGGTTCAAACGGCGTCTTTTCAAAAATCTCCATTGAATTTAATTCTGAAAAAATATTCAAGAAAAAATTCCTGGAATTTACATTTATAACAAAGATGCCGCTTTTATGGTCACATTTTTCGAAGTAGTTTTAACTTTGAAAATGCATTACAGATAAACATTTTGTGCACTAAAATCCTCAAAATAAAAACTACACAATACGTTTTCTCTACTTTATGGAAAAACTGTACAAAACCTACTTCATTCGGAATAAAGTGGCAACATTGAGTTCCGGGAATTCCCCTCAATTTTTATCTTCAATACATACGTTAGTCTTGGTCTCTCATTTCGTGTTTAAAGTTAGAAGTGTTTAGATGTTTAATAGAAGAAATCGAAAAAAAAACTTGTTTTATTTTTTAAAGTTTTGTGGGCGTAATATAAATTTATTAAATTTTGTTCATAGGTAATTTACAATTTTTCATCATCTGATTTATTAACTACAATTCAAATATTTTTCGTAAGCCTTATCACGATGTCGGATAATTCAATTATACAAAAGCAGAAAAGGAAAGCCATCTCTTTGGTTCTAAGATTCAAATTTTAGATCGTTTTGCAAATGGAGAAGGTTCAACATCCATAGGTAAATATTTTGGTTTGAACGAAGCTACCGTAAGAACCATCAAGAAAAATGAAGATGCTATTAGAAAATCTGTGCTTTCTGGAACAAAATTGAACGCTAAGTCGTCATCGTACACGAGAGATATTGTAAAAGTGAAGATGGAAAAGGCACTAGTAATGTGGATAGAAGATAACTCGCAAGAAAGAATACCTCTAGAGGGAAATATCATGAAACAGATGGCATTACGAATATATAAGTTGATACAATTTCTGGCTAACAAAAATTCTGGGAACCAACCACATTAATACCCAATAACTATACAACCACATCAGCTCAGTTAAACAAAAAATATGAATTTTCTGCAAGTTCAGGTTGGCTTGCAGGATTTCTTCAAAGACACGCGTTTCATAACGTAAAGATAAAAAGTGAAGTTGCATCTGCAGATGAGCCGGCTGCTAAAGAATTTTGTCCAAAATTGGCCCAAATCATTGAAGATGGTGGATATGTTACCGCTAAAGCTCGAAAGCCGTTAATGTGCACATTACCTAGCTAATCTGCAGATTAACTGATTTGCTCCGTTAACGTGCAGAATCAAGAGTTTTCCGCATTTTACCTAGGTAATGTGCACATTAACGGCTTCCGTATCGTTAAAGTTCAAAAGTTTGTTTCTCTCATAGTGGTGAATCTCTTGAATATGAATCTTCGTGTCACGTGATTCACTCCTCCGCATTATAAAAAACGCCCCGGATGAGCGGAGGCCAAGTGAGAACGAATCGGTAAAGTGATTCATTCTTGATAACGAATCACTAAAATGATTCGTTCTCACTTCGCCTGCTCATTTTGGGGGCGTTTTTTATAATTCGGACGACTGATTCATGTTGACAGAGGGATGACCCTGGTTTCAACTCTACTCTCGGACACTAGATAAATAACATTATGTTAATTTAAGCGTACAGAAACGTTCCTGTTGTTCCAGCAAAGATCTTATTTTCACTTTAACGAGTGCCTAGTAGGTAATGTGCAGATTATCCAGATAATTTGCAGATTACCTAGGTAATTTGAGAAATGAAACAATTTTCCGTACATTAACGGATCACCCTAGTTAATCTGCACAATACCTAGATAATCTGTAGAATAACTGATTTCTGCACTTTAGCGGTAACAGATACACTCCTGATCAAGTTTGGAATGCAGATGGAACTGGTCTTTTTTGGAAAAAAATGCCGAGTAACAAAATCGCAAAAAACTGTTGGTTGCTTTAAAGCAGCTAATGATCGTGTAACCTTTCTATTTTGCAGCAACGCTTCAGGAGATCTTATGTTAAAACCGCTGCTCATCAATCGATCCCTAAGACCACGGTCAATGAAAGGTGTAGATTTGAATAAATTGCCAGTGTATTGGATGGCAAACAAAAAATTCTGGGCTACAAAAGAAATTTTTAATGAATGGTTCCGTAAATGTTTTGTTCCATAAGTTAAACGCTATTTGAAGGAAAAAAATCTCGAATTTCAAGTTCTATTGATTATAGACAATGCGACTGGCCATCCTGTTTTGGAACACCCAATTGCGCAATTTTGTTTTCTGCCGCCTGATACGACATCCTTAATGCAACCACTCGACCAGGGTATAATGGCCACATTTAAAACTTACGACGTAAGGCGAATATTCCAATACATTTTGGATAAACTAGATAAGGATAAAACACTAACAGTTATTGATGTGTGGAAGAAATCTTCTATTTTCGATTGTATCAGACCTGCTGGATTGACGTAATCAGAATTAAACCATCAACTTTAAACGCATGCTGGAAAGCTATTCGGCCAGAATGTGTAAAAAGCAAAGATCCTGTACCCTCAAATACGACTGAATATCCTAATATCATCACTTTAACATATAGAGTTGGTGGAGAAGGATTCGATGATTTATCGTTTGCAGATATTGATGAATTGCTGGTTGACATAGTTCTTAGCGAAGATGAAATAATAGAAGTTGTCTTTGAGACTCCTGATGAAAGAGAAAAAAAGTGATGGTGATGAAGAGGTTCCACTCACTGCAGGTTTAATTAAAGAAGGGCTTCAAATGGCTAGTAAATTGAAAAGTCATTTTCTTACACATGATCCCATTGTCGAACGAGCTGAGCAGTTTAAACGTGAACCGAAGTCATGTATGGCGCGTTATCAAAAATTATACAAAGATCTAGTCAAAGCAGGATCTCAACGATTGATTACAGAGTTCGTTGTCAAATCTAATCAAACTTCAGAATCTCTTGAAACAAGTGATAATTTTGATTCCCCATGCCACAGAGAGCATTTCACCATTGGAGTATGAACACGACGGCCAAAATGTTTCAAGCGATGAAAGTGATTTAATTCCAGTCTTACGCAAACGAATGCGTCTATTGTCAGAAAGTGACAACGAATAAAATCTAGTTAATAAGCATATGTAAATCACCATTTTTTTGCACTTTTGTATTCTTGAATTAGTGACATATTATTTTCTTTATGAAGGATAATTATCTTTATAAGTTTATAAGATAAAAATGTGTTTAAATGAATAAAAATCAAATAAAGATTTAATTAAAGATTTTGATATGATTTGTTTGAAAACAACTTGTTATTTGTACTGGGTTTTCACGTATGGAACCTATCTCCTATTTTTCCATATGCACGGTATTGTTTTTTACACGGTTTTTTCGGGAACCTATATACCGTGTAAAAACAGAATTGGGTGTATTTGAAATAAGAAACACCAGCATTTTTACTTATTCTCCCTTTTTGATTTATTCTTTTTGATTTCACTAACACTTCCAACGGAGGCAGGGAGCTCCTAGGCACGTGCCTACTGCGCCTATTGGTTAATCTGGAGGTGATTTGTTTTCTAAAAATATTAGAAGGGACAAATATCCTCTTTCAGCTTTTACCTAAGAACCCTTTTTGTCAACTCACTGCCTTTACTTTGCATTAATGTTGAATGTTGACATGTTGAGGAATTTAGTGCGATTTAAAAATCTCCTGTACTTTGGCGTATTTATTCAAAAAACAAACATTTCCCAGTATTACGCTACCTATATTACTTATCCTTCGCGTACAAACTTCTTCTCCACAAAAGAATTATTCTTTGAACAGAAAAATAAGTAGTTCGCGCTCTTTGAATAATAAATCCTTCAAGTCAAAAAAAAAAAACCGGAAAAGGCGGACTTTATTTCTGTGCATTTGAACTCCGCTTCCTTTTCCACCTGAAGAGAGGCAAAATCGCGCGGAGAATAGACGGTCCCTGAAAGAAGTCCGTGCGAGGAAATCCGAGCCGAGCGCCAGCAACAGGAGTGATTAGGGCCCGAAATACGATCCGGTAATGACTGCAGTCCTCTGCAACCCGAGACGGAACGATTTAATAACAGTCCGCGGACACCAGCTCTTTGTGCCAGTCTGGAGACAAAATGTCGCTAGCAGGAGACTTTTTCTCCTCTGCCTTTCGCTTCCAACAGTGGCCATCAAAAGAGCAGCGGCGGCTGCTGCTGCTGAAGCAACGACAGCAGCAGCATGAGCACTCTTCTCTCCGAAGGAAACCATTATCTTTTCTCGCCTCGCTTCGTCACCTTCTCTCGCTTTTCACGCTGCTGCTGCTGTCACATGCTGCTACAGATCGTCAGCCTCCTAGGCAGTCTGAGGTGGGAGGAGAAAGAAAACGGAGGGAGGAGGGAACGACGAGGATTTCTTCCAGAACTAGTAGGAAGTTTTAAGTCAGGAGCTCTCGATACGAAAGAGGGAGAAAGTTTTCGACAGAGAAGGATTTGCGCAGGAAGGGAGGGGAAGAAAGATAGGAGGATGCTCTTGAATGGTAGAGCTAAGCTGACAGATATACTTGGAGATAAGATTAAGATGGTTGCTTTCAAAAGGCTTGGATTCTGTTCAACAACTGACCCCGTAGTCAACAAAAGAAATAATAGCAGCAGTTTAATCCGATGGTGAAACAGATTCTGTCGCGGTTTCCATAAAGTCAACCCGAAAAAAAGTTTTCTTGTTATAAAACCAAATTTGGAGCTTCATTTCTTCTAAAATAAACTTTGTGGGAGACAATGAGACTAAAGATCAAATTTATATGATTGACAATTAGGGGGACTCCGAGACTGCGCAGTCGACGCTTCGAGAATTCTCAGAGATCGATTGATAGGCCATTCACTTGTGACCCATGAGAACTGCAGAAATGTTAACTGCGTAGCCATCTTGTCTCCCCAGTTGACACTCAATGCTATGCTACTGACTTGTATCAATCTTTAGTTCGAATAATATCCGTTCGATACTTTAGGCATTCGATTACATTAGGCATTATTCTCTAAGGAATAAAACAGAAATATATCGAAATAGAAACCAGGCCGGATGTAAAAGATTATTGAGTGTGTAAATATAATTAATCGACGGAATCGAGCCGAAAATATCATCAAAGGAAAGGCCAAGTGTTTGGACTTCCATTGCAATGTAACATTTTTCACCTCCCTTTTAGAAGTTTTCAAAAAAAATTTCGTGAAAAATGCGGGAAACTAGCACAAGTTAATAATTTGTGGCCTCCATTATCCTTACAAACATTCTCGAGGGGAAAGGGGTGTTAAAGCCCTCCTCACCCCTGAGATATGTTCTGAATCCGGTCTTGAGAGAGATCTCAGCAAAAAGACACGATAATATCCGTGGCTCGAACCCAGGTTCTTTGATCAGTTGGCAAGCATATTGGTTGTTTTACCTCTGAGCGCAACTTTTTTGCACACCATGGGCTAAATGGCCAGGTCACGTGGACCCTCAAGAGGTTGGGGACCCACTGGAACAGCTGTTGGGAGACAGATGGTAGCCTCCCGTCGCCATCCAGCGTGTTCTTTAACGTGCACAGGGTATGACTATCCCGCACATGGGGCCACGGCTTAACGTCCCATCCGACGGACGGCGGCTTTTCCAAGCCCATCGGTGTCCCCTACTGACTGTGAGCATTTTGCGGAGATAAATCTCAACGCTCACCCAGCTGGGACTCGAACCTGGAAACTACAGATTACGAGCCTGGCGCGCTACCGACTGAATCACCCCCGCCCTTGGCAAGCATGATAATCACTCAACTACCAAATAATGAGATCGTTTACTAAAATTTCTTTGTTTTAAATTTGGCTAATGAATCTTTTAGTGGGTTCAATAGTAATAACTCAGAAGCAAAGTCCTGGTACTTTAAGGCAAATGAAGAGCTAGCTAAAAAATTAATTTTGGCTGCAGTAAGAAATTGACCCATTACCAGCCTCATTTAATCTTCAACTAACCGAAGACTGAAAATACATCGAGGCTGGGATAGCGCAATAGGTTAAAACAGAGGCGTAGGAACGAGTTGGCATCAGGGCAGGTTGCCAAGGGCGCCGGAATCACAGGGCGGTGCTGGGGCGGCACGAGCCGTTCCACGATATCTGACATTCATGTGCAAAATAAAATCGAATGATTAGCCGTCCATAGTTCGTTGAATTTAATACGTATTGTTTATACCGTGGTATCGTCAAGACAGTACATTATAAATTTTCGTTAATTCCTAAAAAAATTTTTTTTTTCCTTTTATCAGCGGATGAACTGAACCCCAATCTATGTTTTAAGGGTCACATGAGGCCCCAGAGAAATATCGTGTAGTCCTCAACCCTATTAACCAAAATTTGTGGAGATCTGTATTAAGAGTTATATTGGAGATTATTAGTTCGATATTTTAAAGCTTGTTCATTTTGCCATATGATAACAGAGTGAAAAGTTATATATATATACGCTTTGCATCATGCTCTCCGCTACCCCCATTGCTTGCTTGATGATTCAGTGCGACCAAATGACTAACTGAAAGCGAATTAAGCAGAATATCATTTCCGTACTTTTTTTAATCAATTATCTCGACGAATAGTGTAATTCGCTTATTTTTCTGTTTTAGTGTTTAGAATTTTTTTGCATCCGGTTATTCAAATTCTCCAAACTGGAAAAGACGTGACCTCAATAAATGTCAGATTCGGCCCAGCTCCTAGGAGAAGTGTCGATCATAAACTGGAGCAATGTATCTCAGACAAAATCCGCTTTCCTGATGCTAGATACACGTCCATAAATATCTGATGTTCCTACCATTGGCTCAAGAACTTAGGGATCGTGTAAGCTGTTTTGTATTGCTGGCTTTACTTCTCCCAAATATTCATGCATTTTTCTTTCGTTTGGACATACAGGACAGAGAATACTAGAAGCTACTCCTAGATTTTACAGGCCTTCACATAAAAGGACATAACTATACTATATGAATGAAATCACTGCTGACCACTGACTCAGCTAGAGTTAATGCACTAATACACAAAGTTTGCCTTGCTTGAATAGTAGATAGCTCCTTAACCACCATGCCAGTTAAGGCTATTATTTAAATCTACTAGCCGTTTATTCCCCTCAGCTACGTGAAATGTGTGGACTCTAAATAGAGATTATTTTCTTAATGTCCTCACAAAAGAATATTAGCTATATAATCATATTTTGGGCTTGAAAGAGACCAGCAAGACAAGTAAAAACCAGACTATAAAAAAATATCTTAATGTCTTGATGATGGCAAACATAAACATGGCGAAAAATTATTACTTAACAGGAATACCAATGATCATGATGCTCTTTTAATATACGATAATATTTATGAAGTATTTCATACAGAGTCAGAACAGAGATTAAAGACTTGATAGTACTTGGGCTCTTGAGAAACAGCTGAACGGGAATAGTAAGCAGGTTTTATAATTTATATCAGTTTGAACATAGCTGCTAAGTTCAAACTGATGATTCTGAAAAAATAAAAGGGACAAATTTTAAACTTAGGAATGAAGATAACACTCTTCTGATGGGTGATTTCAATTCACAAAGTTGATACTTACTCTGACCCTTGTGCTGGAGTGACGGCCATTTTGAAATTCAGAGTTGCAAATTAGCAATCGAGAATGGTTCCTAAGCAAATTTTACAATTTAAGAAAAAGTTTTTAACTTCATTCACTGGCGGGCTATTTAATTCTCTTGCATAACCTCTAACGTATCCCTAATTCAGTAATTTGAAAATTTTTTGTGCTGTGTACTTCTAATGAATCTGCAATAACCACATCTTCTGATATTGGGAAAAAATAAATCGCAATGTATTATTATGTGAAGCATAACTGTTTCTTATAAAAAAAAACATCTCCTGCCATTACTATATTTATGTCGCGTAACCCTGGGGATATGCATACCATTGGTTAAGAAACACTGCCTATCCAACGGTTTAAAAATTTAGCATTATGCTAGGCCTTGAATTATGATGGAAACGAAGGCTCTTAGTAACAAATTACACGTTCCTTTTAAAAAGAATGACCTCTCTACAGATGCATACTGATAGACCCCGTAAGCCCCGCGATATGGGAAGGAGCATCAAAAGGGGGCTTCTGCAAAAAATTACAGAATTTAACGGAAACTATTTAAGGCAACAGCCCGGAATTTTTTCCTAGTTTTGATCAAATAAATCATCATCATCAGGCAGCCATGGGCTATGGAGGTCCAACCAAACCCCACAATTAGTTCTCCAAGCATATCTGTCCTGAGCTATATCTGCTGCATCTCGCCACTGCACACCAATTCTAACAAGGTCCTGTTTGACATTGTCTGCCCACCGCATCCTAGGTCTCCCCTTCTTTCTGATACCTTTAGGCTAACTGTTCATAACCCTATTCGCTAATCTATAATTATCCAAAAGGGAAACATGGCCAAACCAACGAAGTCTCTCTCTGCACAATATGTTGCTTAGAGGAGGTTGCAGGCTCCTTTGCCTAACCTCATCATTATTTACAAAGTTGAACCAGCTAATACCCAAGATAAAGCGTAAGCATCAAGTTTCCTGTTATCTTGTTTACAAGTGTCCCAAGTTTCACTACCATAACTAACCCTAGAAAGAACCAAACTATTATACAGTCTAATTTTAGTCTTTAGGTGTATACACCTATTTCTTCACTCTCTCCATAGATTCCTAAAAGTCTCAGAAGCAATCCCTATTCGCTTGTTAATCTCATGCCGCACATCACCAGTATCTGTTAAATAACTCCCATGATAATTAAACTGAGACACTTGCTCAAGGGCACAACCATTCAGAGCGACTGAAGCACCAACTGCCTGACCAATTTTCATCACTTTAGTTTTATCTCTGTTATCACCAAACCAACTCTATTACCAGTCTCATCAACAGCTCGAATGAAAGAATTCATCTCATCAACAACATTAGCCAACAAACAAGACCAAATCATTTGCATAATCTAAATCAGAAATTTTAAAATCTCTAGACCACTTAAGGCCAAAATCTTTCCCTTGCATTGAATTTCGCATACATAATCAATAACCAAAGAGAAAGGGGACAAAATGCACCCTTGTCGAACACCAGAAGCAATGCTAAACGTTGCTACAAGCCTTACAAACTCTCACACACGACTCAGTGTTATTATAGAGAGCTTTCATTATGTTAACTAACTTGTCTGGTATACCATATGATCTCACAATCAGCCACAAATTATGACGATCAACAGAGTCGAAAGCCTTTTTGAAATCAACAAAGCTAGCAACCAAAGGTTTCTGAAACTCTAAACATTTCTCAAGAATCTGCCTAAGTGAAAATATCTGATCCACACATCCCCTACCACTTCTGAATCCACATTGCTCATCACGCAATTGACTGTCAACCAGATTCTTAATTCTATTAAGCACAATCATGGAAAGAACTTTAGCTGGAACAGAGAGTAGGCTAATACCCCTATAGTTATCACAAGAACTGCGATCACCTTTTTTGAAAATGGGGATAATAATAGCTATGGTAAAATCCTTAAGAACCATTCCTTTATCATAAAAAATATTCAAAATTTCTGTATTATTTCTTTATTAAATGTGGTAACCGAAACATTCCCAGCTCTAAACAGACAGTGAATAAATAATAAGTTTAGTTTTCCGTATTAGAAATTCCTCTCCTTGTTTCTTGTGGCTAGAACTCACCATCTCAAAGACAGTTTGGACGTAAACTTCGTTAACGTAAGGCCATCAAATCCACGGGTGATGTCATTTTTTTCCGTCCGGCTAGCGATTTCTCGCTTAAGTCCAACTTCCTGTTTAACTCTTAAGACTAGAAATCATTTGTTGCTTTTATATCTTTTTTTGCATTGGAGGGAAAATGAATCATATTCAAAATAATTTAGTTAAACTATGTACGCATTTTAATGCAAATTTTGTTTATGCTCGTATGAAAACAACTGAAACAATACCTTATAAAGCTGCAAAAACAATTCATTCCAAAATGAGAATCATACTCGTATATTACGAAAACCGTAATATATGTCTGATATTTATATAATGCATTTTCAAAAAGCTAAAATTTAAGTGTATGATGGTGCAGATTAAACGAAACAAAAGGCTCCTGGGACATGCATTGCGGTTGGAGGGGGGCAGATTTTCTGGTACGCCACTGCCTCCCTCAAGCAACTTGTGCTATAAAGGTCCAATCAGATTGTGCAATTGAGTCAGGCCTCTAACCAGCTGAAAGCAAGATGATTTGTCATTTTTAAGGGGGTTGTTGTTGTTGTTGTTTTACCTCTGAACGGCACTTTTTTGCACACCATGGGCTAAATGGCCAGGTCACATGGACCTCGAAGGCTCAGAGAAGGTTGGGGGAGGGGACCCACTGGAACAGCTGTTGGGAGACAGATGGTAGCCTCCCGTCAAGGCCATCCAGAGTGTTCTTTAACGTGCACAGGGTATGGCTCTCCCGCACACGGGGCCACGGCTTAACGTCCCATCCGACGGACGGCGGCCTTTCCAAGCACATCGGTGTCCCCTACTGACCGTGGGCAGGGCAGGGAATTTTGCGGATATAAATCTCAACGCTGACCCATCTGGGACTCGAACCTGGGAATTACAGATTACGAGCCTGGCGCGCTACCGACTGTGCCACCCCCGCCCCCCATTTTTAAGGGGGGGGGGTGTTGCTGCCTAAAGAATATTTATTAAATAGCGATATTTGCACTTGTGTCCTATGACAAAATGTGAGCCTTCACAAATTTTTGCATCGGCATTCCTAATGTAAAGGAATCGATGCATCATATTTATAAAGTAGCGAATGTTAAAAATTTCAAAAATTCAAACAGACTACAGATTTCATTAGATTAATTCAGTTCTACATAAACATCTAGCCTGAGCTACTGTTGTTATACTATCCTGTATATTTAATACATAAATCATATTCCTATAATCAATCAGTGTTTCACCCATGTATATTTATGAATATGTATATATATTAAGCTTTATTAAAATTAAGAATATTGAGAAATATGCAGTAGCGTATTTTGAAATTATGTTTGTGTGTGTGGGGGGGAGTTTATTCATTCTCAAATATTTCAAAAGATTAAAACATAGGTAATCAATATGCAAATATTAAAAATAGGCAAAATATATAAAGATCTATGGTATATTTTACATCAATGCTTAACAGTTGCTAAATGTTTCAAAAGCATAAAAATGCAAAATAATTTTTTAATCGTATACATTTGGTTGGGGGGTTTTGAAGAAGAGATAAGAGTTTGACACCCCCTCAAACCTGGAAATACAAGACAAAAATACAAAAATAGTGATTTGCAGTTTATTTTCACTTGGAATCATAAGCTCATTTGTAATACGAAGCCAAAAAAATAGTATAAAACATAAATTATATAACATTCTGTACGAACTATAAAAATTAACATTATGTACACTATTATAAAAACTGTATAAGAATAAGATGCTACAAACAAATCGTTTTTACAAACTTTACAATTTTCATCATTTTCCTCCAAATTATCAGAAATTTTATAATTCGGAATACTATTCCGAATTTAATGATGTGGAACATTCTTCAATAGAATACAACTGCAAATAATTTCTAAACAGTTTGGTATACAACTTACTAAGAATCCCTACATTATTATTAAAGCAAGGTCAATGGAAAAGTACAAAGAATGTATTAAATTTCAAAGGTGGAATGATGTGAGACTTTTCATCAAGTATTAGTATTCATACTTGAGAAAGATTACTTTATTGCTTCCAGTAAAAGATACATTTATTGCACCACGAAAAAGAAATCTTTTCCAGCATTTTTTTTAGCAAGTTTACTTGTCAAAAAGATTTCTTATCAGGCACACCAAAACTCACACGATGGCAATAATACAATTTTGTCTCTGTGTGTGGAAAAGTGCAATCTTGACTGAAATGATTATAAAATTTCATTATTAATTTATACTGAATCTAATTCTATATCGTGGGTAATTAAGCTCACACTTCAATTAACACACTATCCATATTTATAAATTCGTTTTATGTTAAGCTGAAAAGAACAACTTTATCTTGTTAGTTGATGCCATTGACATTTATCATCATCAGTGACTGAACAATGCTGAGAATAAATTTCACAAATCATTCTACTACTTTCAGACTTTAAGCTATGGGTAAAGTTATGTACATTTTTCAACCTAATACGAAAAGAGAATTTTAAAAACATTTACTATAAGAAGTGCGAGTCTTATATTATTCTAGTAGCACTTAGTTCAGCACTGGTATGTACATACAACAGTCTTGTTCAGCTAAGGTGACAGTGGTGTGATATCAACATTACGTTTAAGTGCCGCAAATTAATATTTTTTCTCCATTATCATTAGGGTCTCAGTCAATATCAACACTCTCATATCAATATCACATTAAATCATAAATTGAGAGGTAGTCATATTGCTTTAGGCAAAACAGAACTATGAAAATTTTGGTATAGTGATATATCGTTTCTAGGCATGGTTTTCAACTACATTGCAATTTTATGTTTCACTATCAATTAATAGCAGTAAGATGAACCCTGTTCCTTATGCTCAGAAAAAATTCTAAAACTTCACTTTACCTATTAATATATTATAGAGAGTTCAGCACAAACTATTCAAACAGATGAAACAATTTAAAATACTTGCAATAGCTGTTGCTGTTCCATCTCAGTGTGAGGCAATTAAATATGCTTGGCTACAGGCAAAGTGATCTGATTCAAAACCTGCAGAAGACATGCTTGTGTGGTTTTTCCCTTTTCTCTACGACAATTCACACTGACAAGCTATGGGTGTCTGATAAACTTGTTCCACACATTATTTGAACCAATGGATAATTTACAAAAATAGTCACTTTTTTCAAATACTTTCTATAATGCGATATTAATTCATAATTCTTTAATGTGGGATTCAGCAATATTAGGACTAACTAGAAAACTAGTTTTAGGTATATGTACTCATAATGAAAGGTTGCAGATCCAGCAAGAATGCGTAATTGTTTCCTCCACTTAAGCCTGTCTTTAAGGAAAGTAAATTATACAATTGTAACACATTTTCAAAAATATTAAAGTTTATCAATTAAGCAGCACCAAAATTCTCCTTTAAAATCTGGTTTATTTACTGAAAGTCAATCTCCCTTCTTCACACCAAGAAATGGAAGAGATGTAAGATTGTAATGAATTGAAGAGATGTAATGGAAGATTCTAGAATTATTCTCCCCAAGGGGGAGAACATTGAAACTAAACTGCGTAAAAGTTTCTAAAAATTTACTAATTACAAATTGCAATGCAAATATGTGAAATAATAATGCATTAAAAACACTCTTGCTGAATGTCATTATGCTTTATGTATGAAAATTGCAGAATCTTCATATTCATTTTCACATAATATCTGAAATTGATACCATCTTAGTGATATGATCAATAAATCAATTCACATTTTCCTTACAACCTTACATGCTTAAAAATGAAGTGAAAAATTACAAGATTTTATACAAAAAGTAGAGAAGTGTAATGCCATGAAATAAGTGAATATACCAGAAATAGTCATCTGTCACTTGGGACATAAAGCAGCAGCCCTGTGTACATGACAACTGTGCCCATTAAAGAACATGCAGGATGGCCTTGATGGGAAGCTTCAAGGCCATCCTGCATGTTCAATTAACAGCTGTCCAGTGGGTTCCCTTCCACAACCTTCTCTGAGTCATTTAGATCCTTGTGACCTAGCCATTTAGCCCATTATGCAATAAAAAGTGCCACTCAGAGACAGACTAACCCAACTATACTAGAAATAAATAAATAATACTACACCATTCAAACCTTAATTAAGATTTGAATCTGAAATGATTTGAATTAACATGCTCAATCAGATCCAATGCAATAACTGCATTAAAATAAATGGATAGTTCTTAATATAATTATCTATAAATAAATAAACACCAAGATCTTCAGCACAGGTATTATTTCATCTGATTAGCATTTTAGTTCATTGATTATCTGCTTAGTTATCAAGTAAATCTTTATCACTTTTCAATATCTTTTTGTATACTATATTTTTACATCATTTCCTTGAATGTGAATTATGCCTCACTCTGCTCACACTTTGCATTTTCTGGAACTGAGACATAAGTAGTTCCATCTGACGAGAGTCTGTTGATAAACAAAAAAGTCATATAAATTATTTAAAAAAAGACAATCTACTTGTTTTCAGGTTTTATTAACAAAATTATAATTACAGCTGATTTTGCAATATATTTTTTATTTAATTTGACAGAATATATATCAAATAAACATAAACAGCATTTAAACTGAAAATATAAGGTGTGTGTGTGTAAATGTGTAACATGAATAATGTAACACGTGAGTGTATGTGTAAATGTGTAACATGAATAATAAATATTTATCTACAAATATCTACTTCAGCATTCATGACACCGAGGCTTCAAAATTATAAAGTATCTATCTAACCCTTTATGCAAATGTACAGAATCTCATTTAAAATTACAAAGTTACCAGACTTTCAAAGCTGGATAGGAGGACATTTCTAACATTGTGCTATTTTGTGAAAGGAAACATGGGCATTTCAGTATATTTTAAATTAAAGTAAAAAATTTGGAAGATTCTTATGAAAAATAAAAAAAAGCAAAATATTTCCATTTATACTAGGATACACCTTTACAAAATGCTGTTTAAAAAACTGTTGCTAGTGACTGTACAGTGGCCATTTTTGGCATACTAAAACATTTTCAATGAGTGTTCATTTTACTGTTATTGCTGCAGTTAAAAAGCTGAAAATATATTATTTTCTATTGCTTGTTCAATCATAATTTCACAATTTGGCTCACATACTTTCAAAAAGTATTAGGAATTAAGTTTCACCAGTTTCATAAAATTTATTAATATCACAGTTAAATACTTTACCTTAATTAACATTTCAAACATCTTTATGCTTCAGTTTGCAATAGCAATTAAAAATATGCCAATACTGCAAGAAGATTAATGTAACATTGTCCTTTTGGAAAACATATTGGCTTTTGTAAACACTCTACACTACCTTCCCTCCTCTCCTTCCACATCAGGTTATAGTCTGCAAGTATCTGTGACTAAAAACAGTGACTACATGAATAATGATTTGATGGAAAAAAGTAATAATATGCCGTAGAGGTCAGTGAAGAAGAAAAGACCTCAACGAAAGATATCACAGGAAACGTCCATTGGAGCAGTAATTTCCAAACAAAAAAGTCCAATCATGTCAAATCTGGAATTTCTTGACCACAAGATTGGATTAAATAATTAAGTAACAATTACTTTTGTTACTTAATTATTTAATAAATATAAGACTTTAAAATAAGGATATTCTTTTATAATGATCCTGTATTAAATGAAACAATATAAATGTAAATTTAATCAGAATTTTTCTGATACAAACATACAGGAAATATCTCTTTGATTTTAAGCATTGAAATTTAATCACTAATAAAGAAACTGACTGCTGAAGGTGAGAGGACTTCTTTCTCTCATTCTCCCCAATGTGAAGTCATACAATATTTCCATCAACAGAGTTGGAATGACATTTCAAAAGACAGTTATTCCCTGCTCTTGGACTCACTCATTCCTCTAGTCAGTCATCCTGATCTGTAGTGAGGTAGGTCTCAATCCCCACTTTTCTTATATCCTCGAATTAATTACTTTGTTGTGCCCTTGACCTAAATCAAAGTTACAAAAACACTTCACCTAATTCTTAAATTTTTGAAGCATGCCTTTTCCTTGCCAGTTATTAGGATCCCAAAAGATAAAAAAAGTTTGAAAGACAGAGATGTCAACTACTGTTTGCCTCAGGAATCCAAATTAGGAGGCATTCCAATCTTTAAGGTCTCTTTTAACTGAAAATATAAGGTGTGTGTGTAAATATGTAACATGAATAATGTAACATGTGTGTGTATGTGTAAATGTGTAACACACACACACCTCAGATTTTAAGGAAATCTTTTGGTCTCTTTTTTTTAAGCAGATGAAATCACAAATGAAAATAACAGAAAGCATTGCATGTAATTAGTTGATCACTAGAGAAAAGAGAATTCAGGAGGAGATGTAGGGAAATCCCTAATGCAGGTAATATCTGTATTTAGTGTAAATTTTCCATTTAAAAACCATAATGAGCTTCCTAATGTTACAAAGAGAATATGGTAAGCACAATATAACCGAGAAAGTGCATTCTGAAAGAAAAAAACTCATAAAACTCCAAGGCCATACATTAAATTTCATTAATAGGAGTGGGGGATTTGACCTAGTGATTAATACACAACCCATATTTAGAGGCAAATTTTAATTATCATGACAGTGCCCACCCCCATAGTCAAAGATTCAACTATTTTTGCTGAAGTAGTAACTTTTTAGAAATCAACATGTCAAAGCTAAAAAAAATTATAAATAGCGAAATGATAACCAGTAGCTATGTACAAAAAATGAAAATGATGAATTTAAATTTACATTTCATTTATTTGCAAAAAGTCTAATTTGAAACACATTGAACAAATTCATGAAGAAAATTCACCTAGGCATTTCACTAAGCATTTTTATATAACCTTTTCAGAAAGAAAAACATATATATAATATACATTTTAGTTATGGAGGGGGTTCACCCCCCATCCATTGCAACTATACCTTTCATGCCCAGAAACAAAGCGATATAGACTTGATTACTGGTTATGTAATGAGTGTTTTCAAAACATCTGCCCTTTGTTTCACATTTTCCCTCACTGACATTTTCATTTTGTTTAATTTTTGCATTATGATTATTATATTTATGGATATAACATTGCATCAGGCCCCTTTAAAATGAGTTTCACCACTTTCATTATATATAGGAATAACCGTAGATAGCACCAAAATTATATATTTACAAATAGGCAAAAAAAAGATTAATTTGCTAGGCATCTTTTGCAAACATTATATACTGTAAAATATTAATCTAAATACCATGTTCTCTCACAGCATCTTGATTATGCCAAAGAGATGCACCAGGCTTCCAAATCTGCTTTACATCTGTCATTGTCCTAAAGGAATGCAAGAAAATATAATAATAGTATCAGCATTATAGCTAAAAACTGATGTTGGAACTTTTCTATTGCTTTATAATGACATTAATACACTGCTTAAAACAATTTGTTGAATATATATGATTAATAAATGGATTTCATGGAAGCGTATAAAAGTGTGTGTAACGTGTTGGTAACTACATCTTTATGCTTTTATATCTATATACAGCATAACAGTAAATAATATATAACAAATGTACTTAATAAGCTGCGATTATTTCAGAAATTAGGTGTAAATTTAATATGAAGAAACTATATTTACTGAATATTTACATACAAAGCGAAATAAATACCAGTGAGCAAAATAAACCACACAGTACTCCTGATGAATTTAGTCACTACTCTAGTTACTATGTCAGGAGTCTCAAAGTTAGTGAACTAACTTTAAATAATGTGCAAGATCATCAGATCACAACACAGGATTTAGTGAACTGCACGGTGAAGGATGGATGCCTGCAGAAAACCCACCCACACAATGAAGCATCAGTGACAGCCAGTGATGGTGTGTGTGGGAGAGGCGACGATGGAGCCTGATCACACCAGATGCCAATGAAGCTAGGGAAGCATATGCCCAAAGTCGATAAATCCTTCATGAACTCTAACATTATTTGAACTGTAGTCTGTACAGGTTAAGAGTGAACCATATTGTATTGTACAGGTTAAGAGTGAACCATACAGGTATTGAGTGAACCATTTGTATATCATAATGCTAATGCATTATGATATACAAATTCCAATGTCGATGATTCCCTATAAAAACAAATTCCCATTCCTATATAAAGGCAGGGTTGTTCTCTTGTCATTTCAAATTAAAACTAGTTAAGAATCAGTTTCAAATATTAAATCAGGAGTCATCCATGATAGTACATTGCAATCATCTCTCATCAGCCCAATCATGACACTCAATCCCATCAGTTTTCAACAGTTCCCCTGGTTGTGAGCCTGGTTATACTTCCCACTTGCAGTGCATCAACAAAATTATGTCCATGAGTCCTTGAGTTCCTAGCTCATATTGCATGTTTGCATTTAACATCAGAGCTATCCTATCACAATCACTATCAGTGATTTCAATGGAGCAGCATATGATCAGGTATCAATACATACTCATATTACCTTCAAATTAATGTTCCACCACTGTTTTGTTATGAATAAACATACATATTCATACTTTGTTAGGACATTTATCAAATTACATAACTTAGTCCTCAAGCAGCTGCTTTCCACAGAGGTCTCTACAGGAATCTGTCAATGTAATGCAATACAAAAACCATCTATGAGGAAAGCAAAGTTTCTTTACCATGTTTTCTTGCTGGTACAACTGTCATAATAACCATACTCAAAAGGTTAAAAATGGACTCCCCCACCTCCCAAAATCTCAATTTCAAACAAAAGCACTGCAAGCAGCTCTGTAAGTTCAAATTATTTTCATATGCTGAGTTAAATAACAATATATTCAAAACCAATTTCTCCATATAAAAACTTTAGGTTCACCAACTTCAAGGTTGGACATTACTGATGAAACTACCAAAAATTTAATTCTTTTCAATTTTTTTCAGGAGGGGGGAATATATACACCCCAAATCCCCCCCACGCACTGCATAATGATTTAAAAACTGATTAAATATGCAATAAATTATTTACAATACTTACCCATCACCATGTCCTAATGATGAAAGTATTGAAGTAAATACAGATGATTGTTCTGATGGCTGCTTAGATTCTCTTCTAGACATGTATACTAAAAATAAAAATATTTACTGCAATTAAGACAAAACAACTGATTGTTTACTTCAATCAACATTACAAAAAATAAGTAATGCAGTGCAGCTATTTATTGAGCCAAATATTCACTTATTTCTAATTCAGTCACTAATTCACTGATATAGTAATTATTCTTGAAAATAATATAAAAAACAACAACATTCAGATTGATTTTACAGTTTTATATTTAATATTATAAAGTAGGTAAAACTAAAACATTAGGAGTCAAGAAACAAAGCATATAAATGCAACACAACAAGATACCCTGACCAATATGAATTTCTCATCAGAAAAAAAGTAAATAGGGGAGGATGTATTCCAAAATCCTAACCTGATTTACATTTTTAATTTTATTATTTTATTATGACTATATTTTGGTTAACGCTTTGCATTATTTATTTGTCTATGTATATTCATACATGTAACTCATTTTTACAGAAAAGAAACTGAAAAATGTAGAAATGAAAAACAGCTAAATGCAGTTTTATTTTAATACATTTACAGGTAGATGAATGCCGAGAAATAAAAATTGAAAATGAGAAATTGATTGCTGTAAAAACTGTCAAGTAATGAATATTATTGACTATACGTTTACAAGTGTTTGTATTCCACATTACTGATAGTTTTTAACCAATCAGGATGAATATGTATATGCATAAATTGTCATTGACAATTAAAATGTTCTTTATTGTTTACAAATATATTGTATAGCTGTTTAAACATACTAATCTGTATAGGGAAATGTGAAATATCTTTTTCGAAGTGTGGAAATTAAGAAAAACAATAGGTCAGATAGGTGAGACAAGAAAAGCTTCCACAGTGTCTCTTTATAATGGTAAATACAGTAATATAAATGATGCAGAGAAGTAGTGGAGAAAATGTGTAAAATCAAACAACCACTCATGTTAATCAAAAACCAGCCCTAATCTAAAAAGGTCTGTAAATGGTAGCTAGGTAGTCACTGGAAGGAGAGCTATGCATCAATCCCCTGTGATGATGCATAGAACCAGCTATGCCTAGCACCTGTCTGACCCCTGCTTTCTCATGGTGCAGGCAGTTAGTACCTTTCAAAAGAGATACTCTCTTGTGGAAGTGAATGGAAGATGAGGGCTGCCAGATTAGTGTGGCCTACTCATCTGGATAATATGGCTACTTTCCTTTTTTTTTTTCAACTCTGCTGAGGAGTGGTCAACCACACTGGGTCCTGGTGTTGACCATATAAACCTAGTGGACTGATATAAGGCTCTGAACGTGATTATGGATCCTGAATTTGCTACACTGGTGGGCTTCTGTGGAAGGAAAATCTGCTGCTGTGTTTATTGTTTGTTTGTGGGTTGACAGCCCCAAGTAAATAGATTCACAGGATATGTTTTATCAGCTGGTGGATAATCCTGAGCAGAGATCATTGCATGCACCTGAACTCTTGCTTCTAATGGGCACCGTCAAATTCTACATTGGAGGAAGTCTTCCAGTGTAGATGGCTTCAGCCTTTAGAAGGGGAGGGGGGGGGGACAGGTCTTTGCCCCATGCCTGCAATTAGGGGGCTGTTTGATATTGTCGGCATTCCCTCTCTTAATAAACATAATTTCTTTAAACATCCCACTAACCATTTTCTCTTCATAGATAGTTGGAATGTGAGGACTCTGCAAAGAGCTTATTCTCTTGATGTCCTCACACAATAATTCCACCATTATAATTTAGATATTCTCGGCTTGCAAGAGACCAGATGGACAGATAAAGGTCAGATTCTTAAAAATAATCTTAAATTTCTCTTTTCAGGGTGGGAAGATAATAAGCATCACCAAGGCATAGATTTTTTTTAAATAATTTTTATTTGAACATTACATACTACTGGACTTCAGTGAACTAGCACCTTCTACCCAAAACAAAATTTTAGACCATATGATAACATTTCTTTTTTTTACAGCTGGATAGATTTCCAGTACTCTGTGACAGAATATATATATTTATGTTTATATTTTCACTTTTAAAAAATTTGTAATTTCATTTTTATAGCGTTTTTCTTTTCTTTTACTCTTTTTTTATATAGATTTTATATAGGTAAACATTAAAAAAAAACTGCTTCTCAGCAAACATGCCAGTGATGTTCTTCTAAGATATGAGTACATTAATGAAAGGTTTCTTAAAGCAAATTTTCAGACAAGCATTAAAGACTTAAATCTGTTAATCTGTTGTTATCTGCTGTTATGCCTCCACTGAGGATGCCGATGAGGATGAGAAGGATAAGTTTTATAGACAATTTCAGGATATTTCGAATTCTGTCAAGAAAGGAAATATTACCCTTGTTCTAGGTGACTTTTAATGCCAAAGCTGGTACTGACTCTGACCTTTGGAGAGGGGTGATAGGCCCTTTGGTATTGGTAGCTGCAATGGCAATAGGCAACGTCTCCTACATGTAAGTAAACTCATGGTTTCAGAATAACTAACACTTATTACAAACACCACGACATACATAAGTACACATGGGTTTCACCTGATGGGCTGTATAAGAATATGATAGATTATATATTAATTAACAGCAAATGGGCTATTTTCTGTTAGGAATACCAGGGGGAGCTGAAATTGGATCTGACCATTACCTTGTTAAAAGTGTCTTGCAACTTAAACTTAAAAAGTGTTGTGCTAGGGTTTAAAAATTTACTTTTAATACTGAAGCTCTGAAAGACCAAGTTATAGCCAAAGCTTACCATGATAGGTTACTTAGTCATTATGACAGTCATGGTATGCTTACTACTGAAATTGAGGAAGAATGAGATCATTTTAAACAGGCTTTTTTGGACACTAACAGTACTCTTTTAGGAAAAAAGGAGCAGAAGAGACAGAATTATCTGAGTGATAAGGCACTTGAGCTTATTTCAGAACGAAAGAACTGCAGGAATGTCCTTAATCAGTACCATACCAAGGCATAACAACAGATGACATTCAAGTCTTTTTGTTTCAAATTTTGCTGTAAGAAATCTTTCATTAATGCAAGTTATATCCAAGAAGGTAAACCTTTTTTCTTTCATTAATGCAAGTTATATCCGAGAAGAAAAAAATCTTCTTGGATAAAGTTATATCCAAGAAGAGCATCACTGGTGTGTCTGCTGAGAAGCAAACCTACACTTTGGAGATGCTTTCCATCCTCCCTCCCTGAAAAGACAAATTGAAAGTTATTTTTAAGTACCTCACCTTTACCTGTCCATCTGGTCCTTTGCAAGCCTAGAATATCTAGGTTTTGATGATGGAATTCTTGTGTGAGGTCATCAAGAGAATAATCTCTATATAATGTCCTCACATTCCACGGACCTGTAGAGAGAGAGAATGATTAGTAGGATTTTTAAAGAAACTAGGTTTATTGAGATAGGTAGGGCCAACAATATCAAACAGCCCCCTAATCGCAGGCATGGGGCAAAGACCTGTCCCTTCTCTGCTAAAGGTTGAAGTCACCAATGCTGGTAGGAACTTCAGGCACCATCTTTTCAAGAACCATATGGCCTGCCTGAGACATATTACTCCAGTTTAGGATTGATGATGCCCAACTAGCTAAGTGAGGGTTCAGGTACCTGCGATGGCCTCTGATCAGGATTATCCAACATCCAACAGCTGATATAAGGTATCCTGTGCCTCTGTTTACTTGGTGCTGGCAACCTACAAGCAAACAGAAAACACAGTGGCAGATTCTCCCTCAACAGAGGTCCACCAATGCAGCAAGTCCAGCTCAAATCCATAAACCAGTCCAGTCTAGTGGGTATAAATTGTCAGCACCAGGATCCTGTGAAGTTGACCACTCCTCAGCAGGGTTGAAAAAAGAAAAAGTGGCCATAGATGACCAGATCAGTAGGCCACACTGACTTGACAGCCCTCCCCTTCCGTTCCCATACAAAAGACAATATCTCTTTGAAAGGTACTAACGGCCTGCACCACGAGAAGGCAAGGCTGGACATCAGATGCTAGACCTGGCTGGTTCTGTGCATCATCACTGGGTATTGGTACACAGCTCTCCTTCCAATTTATGCCTAGCTACCATTTACAGACTGATGATTCTAAAAACTTTGTCAAATCAAAAACAGTGAATACCTGTCAAATTTTCTGCTGCCTTTACCACTGGCTGACTTCCTTCAACAGGAATTATTTGAGATGATGTGGTTTGCTGAAATAATAATTGTTTTGTATAAATAGCAATACTTTGAAATATATGTCACTTTTTGAAATATATTAACAAGCTGACTTCAATACAGAGTTACTAAATTTAATTCAATAACTGCTAATTTCAAATGAGTGCTCAGGTAAAAAAGTATTGGTAAAAACTTTCAGATATTGATAACTGTAAAAATAAAATATAGCACTCCCTCATTTTAAACTAAGGATGAATTCCTACAAAAAATATAGCCTTTAAAATGATAGTGTTTAAGTTAATTGTAATAAAAGTCCAAACTTATTGTTTTTGCACTAAAAATTACAGAATTCCTCTGTATTACACTGAAAGGCTTCTGTCAAACCCCTTGGTAAATTTAATATTACCATAGCAAAACAATAACATCAATATTCAGTAATATACAGTATAAAAATAATAATTACCAAGGGCAGACTGGGCTATTTGTCATTTGGACATCCCCCAATGAGCCAATAGGTCATCTTGTTTATTTACAACATACTTAATAACAAAATGGCTGAATATATATATAAAGTCATATCAGAATAACATGACCACCACACATATACTATGGTAGGTGGTCATATTATTCTGATATGACTGTGTATATTGTGCACCAAACAAATATTTATGTTTTTTGCTTATATTTGAATCAACACTGTTCAATATCTACTGGCCCTTGTTTTTGATATAATTTGGTACACCATGTGCTGGCTGGTATGAAAAACTGCACATGATGCTATTGTCTTACAATTTGCCCCTTTTACTCACCAAAAGTTTTTATATATTTTTTCCTCATACGTCTGCCAAATTTTAAGGACAATAAATTAAATGTTAATATTTCAATTTTTTGTGTAGACGTCATGATATGTTGATAACATCAAAAATGGTGAACACGAGTCCAGCATTAAATAGTACTTGGTATATTACAAAAAAATCAGTTTCATGTTCTTTTTTTTCAGTTTTGGCTTTTGTCAACAAATTTAATTACATCAAAATTGTACTGCTTCCTAGTAATTTATTATAATCTAAATATTCCTTCACTGAAATGTGTATTTAATCTACATGTTTCTAAACTTAATATCAATTACGACAGATACAGGATGCCAACCAGTTGAACTTAACTCTGAAAAAACATCTTCTGGAGCATTCTGAAGAAGACACTAACTCACACTTTAAAATTAGACATGTGCTTTGTTCTTGTCATACCATTTGACACTGAAGTGCAGCATTTACATAGAATTTTTGGTGTTAATAGGCAAATCATTTAAATAATTAAATTAACACTGATACTTTGAATTTGTTTAAAGTGAGGGTTGTGTTGTGTTGTTTGGGTTGTTTTACCTCTGAGCGGCACTTTTTTGCACACCATGGGCTAAATGGCCAGGTCACATGGACCCCGAAGGCTCAGAGAAGGTTGGGGGAGGGGACCCACTGGAACAGCTGTTGGGAAACATATGGTAGCCTCCCGCCAAGGCCATCCAATGTGTTCTTTAACGTGCACAGAGTATGGCTCTCCCACACACGGGATCATGGCTTAATGTTCCATCCGATGGACGGTGGTCTTTCCAAGCCCGTCTGTGTCCACTACTGACCATGGGCAGAGGGGGGGGGGGGGGGAATTTTGCGGCGATAAATCTCAATGCTGACCCAGATGGAACTCGAACCTGGGAACTACAGATTATGAGCCTGGCTCACTACTGACTGAGCCACTCCCCCCCCCCCCACTTTAAAGTGAGGGAATACTACATACACATTAAAAAATGAAAATGAAACAATCATTTAAAATTTAGAAACTTGAGAGTTCATTATTAAAGCAAACATATTTCTGTATTATTCTATGCTCATAAGCTATACTCCTCCCCCCCCCTAAAAAAATTACCAATGATGTTTCAGTTACTAAATATAATTACTTTTCCTTTATCCATTCATAATTCTTAATTGAATTTCTGATTCTGAAAAATAGATACTAAATAGTGTTACAAATTTCTGATATGTAAAACTGATACTTACTGAAACCTGAAAGATTTCAGTGTTGGATTTCTGAAACTGAATTCAGTTTAAGAGCCAAATTAATTTTGAAATGTTTTCAGAAAATAAAATAAATAACCTTAGATCCTTACCCTGAAGTATATATATATAAAATTGCTCATGTTATTATATAACAAAAGAAAAAGCATTTAATTGTGATTAATAAAATAGCATAAACAAAAAAAAAAGTAAAATCTTTTAACCCTTTCAGGGCTCACATCAAGTATACATGTTGACAGAATCCAAAATGAGAGACCAAAGATGGCTATATCAGTTTTTGGAAATTCAATTTTTTTGAAAACAGAAATTGCAGGTTGAAAATTTTCTTACATATCTTATAAAAATACATAATTCTTTGACATTTAACTTGAAAAATACTTACTTTTTCCATTTGATGAATATTTTATTAAGTGATATATTGACCTAAATTGATCAATAATCCATATAGGTACAGCAGGACAAAGACAAACTAAATTGTCACTACTTGATATACCATACTTGATGCCATTTACGTTGACTCAAGCAGCAAGTGCAAATGCTATATAGGCACAAATAGTATATTTTTAAAATTCATTATCACTTTTCAAGCAGAATCACCAAGAAAAAAAAAATCCTAGATTTAAATGTCATTTTAGATATTCCATTAGAAACAGTTAAAAAATGGCTGATTTTTATTAAAAAAATTTATAACCATCTACTATGGAAATGATACATTATTTTCAGGTCAATATAATTAAAAAAACAAGACTGATTAATCAGGCTCTGACACAAAGTATTAAATAACCATGACTGTAATAACCATGACAATATCCAGACTGTAAAATTTTATTCCCTGAACACATCAATTAACAAATATTTTTAAGATAAAAAGTTTATTAAAAGTAACACCTGCACTAATTAGTGCATTGTCTTTAATAACTTCATTTCATGCTTCAGTTCTTCTGTATATTATGACTGAATAGAGATCTTGAAAACATACATTTGAACAACAAATGTTCCTCCATTTAGATACAAACCCAACCAAAATGATCCACAAATAAGCATTTATCAAGATATGAGTTTCCAATCTATGCATTTATTTTTACAGATAACATACTTTCTGACATTCTATCTCTTCAAATTATCATTTCTAATGAAAAATAATATTAAAAAATATAATCAAATTACTTTTTTGCATCCAATCGAATGTTCAATCTGTGACCACTGAGTAATTCTTTTTTCACTAAAGCAAGGAATTATCCTATTCAATCCAACCCATTCATCTTGGACTGCTTCTACTGGTTGTGGTAAACATATCAAATCAAAATAGGTCAGCATGTCTTGGAAAACATCTGTATGTCTGTCACTTGAGCTCACTGAATGATTTCTATACGAGCAACCCTAAAATAAACATAGATAACAATTAAATTTCACAAGTATAACACTCTGTAATGAAGAAAATAAAATCTTATGGTTGTAGTAATTGAAAACAATCCAATCTGTACGTCAAGAAATTAGAGCTATATCATCAACAAGAGCTGTATTTTCAAAACACAAGAATTTATCAAATTTGGTCAATTCGTGTAATTCATGCATTTCAAGAGCTGTGAAAAAATAGTTTCAAATTAGAAATGTGTAGTAGATCACACCAACATCGGACAATATTAATCAGAGATCTGTGGAAAATAGAACTAATTTAAATTGGAAGGAAACCTAGAAGATATTTTTCTGCAATTTTGGAATCTTATGAGTTATATAAGGAAAATAAAGTCATAGTGAGAGCCTTAAAATAGTACAGTACGAAAAAATATGGTGCTTTGTATTTTACAAACAAATTCTAGAAATAAAAGCTAAAACAGCTCTTGAAGAAAAAAAATATCACAGAGAGCATCAATATTGCATTTCACAAAGTAAAAATAAACATAAGAACATTTAAAGAAAATGTTACAAGGCTGAATAAAAGGATTATTACTGAAGTTTTGATTCAAGAACATTCTTGTTAAAAACAAAATTCAGCTTGACAACTATACATTTAAATCTTTGCGTGTCAATAACAACATAAGGTGTCAGAACACAACTTTCCAGGAATGTACTGACACAGTTATATACTGATAGAACAATATATTTCAAACTCTACTTCCTCAGTCTTATACATCTTGAGCTAATATTCAAAAGTGATGCTTTTCATGCCAATGAAATTTTAAACAATACAGGTTTGCCAAATACTGAGATTAGCATTTAAACTCAGTCCTTATATGGTTTAAATTTTTGTTGGAAGGGAGAAAAAAAATTATTCAAACCAAATGATAATTAAACAAACAAATGTAGTAAAAGTTCACCAGTGATGTTACTTCCCTCCTGTTGGTCTAAATTACAAGATCACTTATGAGAAAAGGTTCTGTTTTATCCAGTTCTTCCACTCATTCCAAGTGAATTTCCAAATAATATAACTATCTTCTAGACAAATGTATCCACATAGCTACTATTCCTTTTAGTTTTGCCACCTGTAGTCTTCATTTCATTCCAAGTGAAATGTCAATCATGCAAGTCTTCTATATAAAATTACGAGGTTCCATTTTTTAAACCTATTTCAAACTTTTTATGGTTACCACACATAACTCATATTTCCTTCACTTCTCTTCCTTACAAAACTGAAGAACACAAGGCAGCAATAAAATAAACAAAATAAAACAAAATTAGGCAAGGTGAATCACAATAACAAAAGATGAAAACACAATAGAAATCTCAAAAAACTTCTGGTGAAATATACAGAAAGAGTTCCTGATCCAAGCAATATATGAACTAACCTAAATCACTATTCTGGCTTAGCTTTTAAAACAAATAAAAACCTATAACTGAAGATTAGTCTCTCAACACCACCACCACCTACTTCAGCAGCAGAAGAGTTCTTGAAAATAGCCACAGGAATGGCAGAAATATAAGAAATACTTGAAAGAAAACTTAATATCTTCCAATTTTAACCCTTCCAGGGTCCCAACTAAAAAACTGGTTTACATCCAGAGGCCCAGCTATTTCTTCACTATGATCGGCCCTAAAAAAATAACTTTAGAATCTTTTTGTCAAATAACTAATGAAAGGAATAATGGCATGTTATATCAAATCTTTTAAAAACATTAAATATAAACTTAGGGGGGAGGGTAAAACACCTTCAGTGTTAGAAGGAGGTTTAAAAACACTTGCCGAAATTACCCTCCCACAAGAGGACTGATTTCTGTGTTAAGGAAGTCCTTTTTGCTTCCATATTAAAGACCTAGTTCATTTTCAGGAAATGATACAAATCAAAGTTTTTTACTGGAAAATGAAGAAATAATAAAAGAAAAATTACAATATAACCTAATGGGATATTAAATAAAATATCCACAGCAACAAGTTGTAAGCTGACCATCTATTGTAGCATAATTAAATCATTCACGTAAACAACTACCATATAGCTGGCTCTCCCCACTCTTGCACGTGTGAGTGAGCAATTAGAATACCTCTCTCGTGACACTGTACATTGCAGCCAGTCTTGAAGAAACTATGGCTATGAAGACTTTTTCTTAGTGTAGTTTTGATTTGAAGAGTGGGAAAGATGAATAGAATGCTGGGATAAATGATAGAAATATATAAATGAAAATGTTCAAGAAATTTTCATTTATATTATATATATATTTATTAAATTATTTTTAAATAAATAATTCTAGGAATATTTAAAAAGGTTTAAAGCAAGAAAAAAAAGGGAAAAGGGGAAAAAAAAAGAGGTATGTCCTTTGTAATTGCTTCCAAAAATCTTGTGTTTAAAAAATAGCAGTTTTTCATTAATTTTCAACTCTACCACAAAATGTTATTTAGAATTTTTTTATGTAAAATTACACAACTGTGGATTAAAGAATTTCTATGCCATACAGTAGCAAGGCACATGGCAACTTTTGAGGCAATTGAGACAATAAGACTGTTCAGCTGACATATTCATAGTTCTCAAAACTCATTGATTGACTGAGCTATTAATTACTTCAGTCAACCAGTGAGCCATGATATCATTTTAAAGGAAATTAAAAAGGGTATTTTACAACACAATGATCCTTTAATGTAAATGTACACTATGTGTATTTTGGATGGCATTTTTGGTTGTTTATATAAAATATACACTAAGACCATAGAGCTTTAAATAAGGCTCCATTCTGCCTACATCAATTAGTTATGTAAAACATGTCAAAACAATATACTAGATACTATTTATTATTGCATGCATAAATATAATTAGAAATAAAAAAATAAACTTACAGTTGCCAAAAGTAATGGATCAAGAGGGTCAAATTTCCAAGATTTCTGGCCACAGCATGGAAAAGTTCCTATTACATGTGGATTCTTTTGCTGTTCATCAGCAGACAAATATTTTGCAGAATCTTTATGATAACGACACCTAGTGAAATCAGAACATGCAAAGTCCTGACCACAAATAACACAGTGTAAACAATTCACAAGACCCCAAATCCTCCAATACAACTGTCTCCAAGAATGTGTTTCACTATGTAAATCTTCTAAGTACTGATCTCTATCCCAGTTAAGATCCCTAAAACATAGGCCAAATAAACATGAACTTAAAAAAAAAATGCATCAAATTACTACAAATAAATATACTAACATGTATAAAAATAAAAGGGTGAAGACTATGAAGTTACTATGAAGTTAATAATAAAATATTATAGTGTACATAGTATACCATACATTGGTTAATATTATAAGCAATATTTCTCTATCAATATTAATTTGATATACTGGTTTAAAATTCATATGTATTTTTGTTAAAATTAGAAAAAATATATATACACTGGTGGAAATTGAAAAATATTTAAGGACTAGGGCGTGAAGAAAGAAGTTATTCGTCTTGTGTTGTGTTGTTCAGTGCTCTTTGAAGAAGCTACCATGCCTGGACGACACAGGTGCGCAACATTTGTTCAGTTAGCAGAGTTTGAGTGAGGTCGTATAGTGGATCTTTGGGAAGCATGTTGGTCTTTTCACCATATAGCACACTGCGTGGGGTGAGAGGTATCGGCAGTGGTACAATGGTGGTGTCGACAGTCAGAAGAGCATTCACACACTCGCAGACATGGTTTCTGGGCAACACAGAGGTATATCAGGAAGGCAGTGGTGGCAGAGCAGATGGCTATGGCGACATAAATTTGATCCTCTGTCATACCAAGGGTGTCTACAAGAACGATATGCAATCGTCTTTTGGAAGCAGGATTATGGATATGCATGCTGCTGGCACAGTTACCACTGTCACCTTGTCACTGTTGAGCACGTTAGCAGTGGTGTCAAGAACAAGTTCATTGGAGGGAAAAATGGTAGCCTGCAGTCTTCAGTGATGAAAGCCGATTCTGCTTAGGAGCATCTGATGGTTGTTTATGCATCCGAAGGCAACAAGGTGAGTGGCTCCTTCCATTGTGCATCTGCCAGCAACACACAGGGCCCATGCCAGGCATCATGGTGTGGGGAGGAATTAGCTATCACTCTCGTATGTGTCTGGTGTTTGTGTAGGGTACAGTGAATAGCAATACGTATGTCAGCAACATCGTACAGCTGGTCGTCCTGCCATATTTGAGTGTAATCCCAAATGTGATATTTCAGCAGGATAATGTCTGCCCACACTCCACCCAGGCAACTCAATATGCTCTTCAGGCAGTGCACCAACTCCCTTGGCCAGCACATTCTCTGGACTTGTCTCCAATTGAGCATGTCTGGGACTGGATCAGACAAAGACTCTTCCGTGGACCATGGCAGGTAATAACCATCGCTGAATTACATGTCCAAGTTGAAAGTGCATGGAATGGTATCCCCCAGAGTGATATCCAGCATTTGTACAACCAATTGCATGCCAGTTTGGAAGCTTGTCTTGTTGCTCGAGTAGGTTCAACACCTTATTAAAATGTGCCTTCTGTAAAATGTACTACTCATTAAAACGTAAAATAAACATTGAATCACTTCACATATGTGATCACTGTCCTTTCTCAACAAGTCATTTTTACTAAATAAATCTCATAGATTACGCTTCAATTGTTAATGGTGTTCTTTTTTCAATTTCTGCCAGTGTATATAACTAGTAAATTATTGCCTCTGGTGAATATGGAATGCTCACTTTCAAAGAGAATGAAGATTGTCATTTTCTGACTTTGTACACTCTAACAGTGGAAATGTGAACTAATGTGTGGTTTGGAAAATGCAAATAGTAATATTTCATTCATACCTATACACCAAAAATAATTTTTTATCTCTAAAAACAAAAAAAGTTGAATATCTACAGATGGATACAGTGATAATTAAGAAATAACCGTTTTTTAGAATTACACCTTTCATTTAATACATGATACAAATAATTCTGCAAACAGTAAACATACAGTTTTAAAACCTAAAATGTAGTAAATTAAAAGCTAAAATTTCTCCCTAGCAAACAATGTTCATTTTATTTGCAATAATTTTAAAAACGTATAATAATTTATTTAGCCAAGTGTCATTACAAATTGCGTAATATACTTGTAAGACAAAAGAATGAAAACATTTTTTTCAAACACATCACACTTTTTGTAATACACTCACACATTTGATAAGATTTTTGTATAGAATGCAGTGTGTGCAAAATAATTACTACATTTGACAAGGAGTCACAGAAAAAGGCTATTTGTACAGCCTACTAACCTAAATGGCATGGAAATTTATTTGTGAGTGATACCAAAGATATAAATATTTTAATGTATATGTATAAAATATTGTGTTATCTATGTATATGTATAAAATATTGTGTAATCTATGTACTAAAAACTTAAATATAGTCATATTAGATATTTGTAATGGGCTTCGATTAGCATGGTGTACCATGGTAAGGGACTGAAAATAATATAGCCATTCAGGTACTGAAATGGCAAAAATCAAAAATTAATATTTTCAAATCCCATAAAATGAATTTAAATTTAACACCCCAAAAGAAACGATTTTAATTTCTTAACTGGCATAGTGGTTAGGGAGCTAGTTACTGATCCAGCAGGGCAAACTTTATATGTTGTGTTAGAGCTAACTGAGGCAGTGGTCAGCAGTGACTTCGGACTTAGTAGGGCATGTCCTTGTATGAGAAGGCCTGTAAAAGCTAAGAGTAGCTTCTAGGATTCTTCTCTGTCCTATATGTCACAAAAAAAAAAATAAAAGTGGGTCCAAAGTAGAACTTTGAGGCATACCATGCTCATTAATTAATAAGTTCAAATTTGTATCGAGTTTTAACATATTGTTTTCTATTAGTAAGATAAAGTTTCAGCAAGTTTTGAATTGGACCCCTTATACCAATGTAATATAATTTGTCTAGCAGAATAGTATGAGATAATGTGTCAAAAGCCTTGGCAAGTAAAAAAATATGACCAGTTGTTAATCTCTTTTGAAATTGGCATGCAATATGTTAAGAATATGCAATATAGCTGTTTCAGTTGATTTATTTTTAAGGAAACCATACTGATTATCATGTAGACATTTATTTGTATCAAAAAATTTTATTAAGTGGCAACTTATTAATTTCTCAAATACTTTACTGAAAACTAATAATATGGATATAGATCTATAATTAGATATTTCAGTTTATCTCCAGATTTATGAATAGCTGTTACTTTGCTAATCTTTAATAGATCAGGAAATTTACCCATTGAAATACATTACCAGAGAGGACCACATGTTTGTGACTGTCCTCTTCATCTATAGGGAGAGTTCTTGTACCATCTTGATTCACACTGCCATCTAGGCAGAGAGCAGGGAACCAACACCTGAATTAAACTAAATGATTTTCTCTAATTTATTCTAGCTCTATATGAGAGAAATCCTTCCGAATCTCTGAACATTACTGCTTATCAGCCAAATCAGAAGAGAAATCCTTCCGACTCTCTGAACATCACTGCTAATCAGTCAAATCAGACTTGGCAGCTCTACCGGGCGAAGAGCTGCTGGCATCATGCTGAGATGAGGCTTCCCACAGTTGGGATTGAACTTGGTACTCAGAGGGAAGTCAGCAAACATTGCTGAAAGGCAATGACTTAATCCACAATGCCAAGAGGCTAGCCCCGAAGGATATCATGATTAAGCACATATGCATTCTCGGTTGCAATGGCAAACTGTTACATGACCATCAACTTTGCATCTACTACCTCATCCACCACATAATTCCCTCTCAACCATTTCTTTAATAAAGCAAACAAGCTTAACAGTTAAATCCTTTAAATATCATTTAATGCTATGCATTTTTTACTAAACATGTTTTATTTGTGAGTCATTATTAACAAGCATAAAGATAATAGTTTCTAATGTCCATATAGCAAAATAACGTAATGATTTTGCCCCTATACCATTATATTTTTATTTTGAAGAATACCCTCTCTACATATTGTCTAAGCCAGTGCTTCTCAAAGTGGTGGTCCACAGACTAGTGCCAGTCTGTGAGCCATCAGTTGCTGGTCTGCAGCGAGCTGACAGGAAATATGTTTTCAGAAACATAAAATTAATATGCCATACCATCACATTCAATACATTCCAACACTCCTCCAGATAATGTCATGTTGTGTGAAGTGATAAAAGTATCTTGGGCATGGACATGCCTTATTTCATGAGGCAACACATGGCCATAAGATCTAGGTGCATGCATGGACAACAAATCTCAAAAGCAGAGTTTCTGTCAGTCTGCTGGTTCCCCATATGCAAAAATTACCACTCTCTTACATCAGAAAGTTTGAGAAGCACTGCTCTAAGAGAAGTTAATACTCCTACAGTTCCTATTCCATTTGATGGATGACAGCTTCCCCAAACATAACCAGGGATTGAATATCTTCAGCTATGGCTCAATGCTACTTTGGATGGGGCAATGGCATGTGAGTCAGCCAGGCTTCGTGACAATGTTACAGATGACAGTCAATAAACATCAAGTTCAAAGTTATATCACAGGATTGTTTCAGGATGTATCACAGGATAAGTTCAGGATTGTTTTACCTCTGAGTGGCACTATTTTGCACACAATGAGCTAAATGGCCAGGTCACAAGGATCTCAAGGGCTCAGAGAAGGTTGGGGGAGGGGACTCACTGGAACAGCTGTTGGGAGACAGATGGTAGCCTCACGTCAAGGCCACCCATGTGTTCTTTAACGTGCACAGGGTATGGCTTTCCCGCAAACGGGGCCACGGCTTAACGTCCCATCCGACGGACGGCGGCAGGGCGGGGAGTTTTGCGGAGATAAATCTCAACGTTGACCCAGCTGGGACCCGAACCTGGGAACTACAGATTATGAGCCTGGTGCACTATCGAATAAGCCAACCTCACCCCAAAAATTATATTATCTTCTGCATCTTTGATGCAATAAAAATAGTTAAGTGGCAACAATCCTATCTTAGAATAGTACTCATTGCATCATGTAATGCACTGTTATATATTAGATTCCAGACTTGTATATTGTTTTTTAAGCTATATACAGCACAACTATTGTTATTAAACAATATATACCCTTAACACTGTGATCTTTTGCATTTTCGGTTATCTGTCACTTGAGTTTCTTCTACATTAAAATAGCCTCTTCCTTGGGCACTGGATGTGTCCCATTCCTAATCAATAGATGGTGTTATGCAGTGGTGAAATTAGATTGTCAAGGCCCTGGTGCAAAACATTCATGTGGGCTCTTATAGTATAAAATGGGTAACCCCAGCCCCATGGGGCCCAGATGCATTGCACTAGCTGCACCAATGGTAGTTTTTCCCCTAGTGCCATAAGAACCTATAAATCACAGAAACTTCTTCATATCCTCCCATTATCTGATACTGAATGGGGATGGGACTGTTAGTTAGAGACTGTTATTTAGAGAACCTGACATGTTATTTGGAGGTTGTGGGTTTGAGTTCTACTCTGCATAAGTACTAGATTAAAAGGATCTAACTTTTTTACAGAACAAGCTTTATGAGAAATTTAATTGTTTAATGCAAAAATACCTTTTATGAGTAAACATTAATTCTCCTCTTGGCCCTACCAGTGCTCTACAAAGAGAAAAAAAGAATATATATATTTATAATACTTCTGATAATGAAAATACAGAAATTTCTGTAGAAAATTATGTATGGAAATGACCAATTCCCATAAATACTGTAATACCATATTCAATAATTTTACCAGTGAAATGGCTGCTCCACTACACTTTGATACAAAATTCTGAGGCGTTTTTAGTGGCTGCACTATTTTTCTTTACATTTCCAACCTTGCAAGCATTGGAAAATGGTATAGACTTTCTTCAAAGCATGGAGCTCATGGCAAAAAATTTTAGATTAGTGATATTTTCACAAAAAAAAAAACTTAATTTGGGGAAATGATTCTGGTATCAAAGCTAATGCTTAGTGTCCATTTCTGAAACTGAACTTACTCCAGTGGCCAAATTAATAACTGCTTTCAGAAAATAAAATAATTTTTAAACCTTATATTGAAGAAACTAACAGAAATATGTCATATGGCATATCAAAAGGAAGAGCATTTTGGGTAGTAAAATACATTAAAGAAAATTAATGGTAAGTATAACCTTTTTGGTATTTTTAGCCATATTGGCTACATGCAGAATGACAGATTAGCAAATAGAATTTTAAACAATGTGCCTAAAGCATAAGGAAAAGAAGCAGAACTAGAATCAGGGGAATGGACAGTGTCAAACAAGACATTATTAAAATAAGCCTGAAGTGGCCAAATGCAGTAGCTCTTGCTCAGAATGATTTAGTTATGTTTGGAGTTCTAAACTGTACAGTCTAGTTCTGAACCATATGAGTCAGTGAGACTAAACAGCAAATGACTATATCTGTATGCATCCACCTTGTTTTCAACTGCTCAACTTTCTGTACTTTGTTTTGTTGATTCTGAAGTTAATATTCAGGTTAATGTTAAAGTAAAACATTTTTCAATATTATTCCAATCTGCAACAAATAATTTAGCAATCATACATTTTTTTAAACTGTAAAGTGTTTCTTTATATTTCATTTACACATTATCATTAAAAATTTCCCCCTTCATATTTCAAACCCCAGCAAGCACTGAATAATGGAATCAAAATATCTTCAAAACACAGAGCTCATGGCAGAAAATTTTAGATTAGTGATATTTTCACAAAAACTCTATTACACAATCAATCAATAGTAAATACACAGATTACCTGTTGACACAGAAGTCATTTTGTGAAAAAAAAAAAGTTTGCTGATTCATGGGACATGAATCTGGAGAGACAAGTTCGAGTCCCATGAATCAACAAACTCATTTTTTTTCTACAAAATTATTTATTGATTTAAAAACTCTATTACAATTTTTAAATTTAAAATAAGCTGCTAATATAAATTTGCATAAAAGCAGATAAAAATTAGATTGTAATAATGAATCAAAAGTAATGTAAAAAAAAATATTAACATTAAAAGCAAAACACTTGATACACTATGCTTCAGACTTTTGCCAATTCATCTTAATGATTATATTATGGCAAAAGATTAATTTCAAGTTCATACAACCTAATAAGAATATATTTTTAAGCCTATATACACTGCCTGTCAAATTATTATGAACACTGCATACTGGAGTGAAGTATCATGAAACATGTCAATGTATACAAAATATCTTACTGGCATAAGTATTCTATATCACTATGTAGTCCTATAAAAGCCATAAAGGCAGATGGTAAGCAAAGTTAAGTGCAACAAAGGTAAAAAGGCTGATCTGGTTGACTCTGAAAGGGGCCTCATCATTGGAACAGATGATGGGCAGGAGCATCCATAACAAAGGTGATGGAACTCAGCAGAAAATCACAGGGCACAATATCCCAAGTGTATGGAGAATGGCAACCACCTCAAAAAATGTCTACCAATCATTTTGAATGCAGGAGGAAAAAGTCTCCAACAGATAGGGACAGGAGTTTGTTGGCATGAACTGTATAACAAAACAGAGTTGTTACAGTTCACCAATTGAGAAAAATGAGTGCTAGAAATACTGCAAAACCCATTTCATCAAAAACTATGCACAGAGACAGGAAAACTTAGGAATTTGGAAACTGTACCATAATATGTACAATGAAGCATTAGGTAGGATTCAAAATAATTTAGCCAGGCAGTGTACATTGAAAGCACAATTTATTATATACACTGCACCCATGAACCTGACCTACTCCACCACAATAATGTAGCCAGCTGAAACTTCTTTCAGGCTATAAATAGGTCCGATACCTACCAATTGTTATGATTGGAAAATACAGTGATCTAAGTGAGTTCAATTGTGGGCATATAGTCGGTGCAAGGAAGATGGGGTGCTCCATATCTGTGACTCCAGAATGTCTGGGATTTCTGCATGCAACCTTTGCACTTGTATACCAGGACTACATCAAAAGCAGCAAAACCTGCAGCTACTGTGGTTGTAGCAGGGCTGTTGGTGTTCAAGGGGAACATAACCTCTCCCATATCGGAACATTAGAATGAAGGGCCTCAGTACAGATGATAATGTCAGCATTCAATGATGGATAGCTACAAAAGTTTGTGCAAAGAACATTCAATATACAGTGGCACAACTGGGCTATGACAGTCAATGCCCACATTAAGTTTACAGCACATTAAGTTACACCTTTGTTAACAGCATATCACTGGGCTATGAGGCTGCAGTGGGCAAAGGAGCATCACCAATGGACCATGGAAGGCTGGAAATGAGTAGCATGATCTTACAAATCACGGTTTCAACTACAACATGCCGACTGGAGGTTGCACGTCATGTAAACAATCATTATTTCCCGTTTCCAATGAACAAATGGTGCTATGAGCACCCCAAGATCATGGAATCAAGTTTATACTCTCTGTTAGTTGGAACAATACTAGGCTGATCTTCTTTTTAATAGCTTAACAGGAAGAAAACCTGCCATTTTCAGAAGGTTGTGGACTTGGTTTCCACTCTGATGAAATTCAATTTTTTTCAGCTAACTGTTCAAATTAAAATCTTATAATTCTTATAATTTTATCAAATAAAATCACATTTATAGAACTTTAGTTTCTTGAGATGTTTGGCTTTTAAAAGATTAAGTAAAAATAAAGCTTACATTATTAAACAGAACTACTAAACTGAAGACAGCCACTGAAGCCATATAATATCTTCATTATCATTATTTGTATAATGAATAAAAGGTAAGAAATATATACCAATCTAAAACAGTACATCCTTTTTAATGGTAATTATATGCTGAGATTTTGAGATATCAGAAGTTTTTACCTCTTGTGCTTACAGCTTATAAATGTTTGGAGTTTTGTTGCAAAAACCTGGTCACATAAACTGCATTTAAGAAGTTTTGGTATACCAGGTTGGCCGGGAGTTTTTATTTCTGGTTTCAAAAGTCTCTCAAGCAATTTTCTGTAAAGTTTCCTGAAATATTAAATTTAGAATTATAAGCTACATTATAAGAAGCATATTTAAAAAACTTTATCTTTGAAAATATGTGAAAGCTTGATTAAATTTTTTAAATATTTCTCTATCCTATTTTAGAAACAATAATGAATTACCAAAATCCTAAATGATATACAATGAATTCTTCTAAGCAAATCATTTAATTTCTGAAAACTTCACAAATTTTTAAAACAATATGAAATGGATTTTAAGTTTAAGGTGCTTTTTATAATGACATTTAAAAATTGACTATTAGTGAACCATATAATGTGAAACTTTCACAGAACTTTCTACAAACTTGGGAAAATTGTTCCTTAAATCAAAATATGCTCTATATCATTTTTCAAACTGCAGGTTGTTACCCATTAGTGGGTTGTGATGTAAAATGTATTTCATATTGTTAGTCGTGTTGAAAAAAGTTTGAAAAACACTGCTCTATACAATGCCTTAATAGCCCACAAACTTTCAAAAGATAATAAACAAAATTATGCAGAATCTTCATCAAAGTGCTTGTAGAAATGTGTTGAATTTCTGTCTCAACAAAAATCTGAATTCCTGAATTCTGTGAATATAATTTTTTGAAACACTCTTTCAAATAACCCCTTAGGGAAAAGTCATAGGGGTTAATATTGTGAAGGTTGGTGGCCATGATAATCCTTAAGGACACAGGATGTCTGTTCAACAGGACATTCCTTCAAAGGTGCCATGTAGAAATTAAAACACATCATTGCTGTAGTGAGGTCTGACAGTCTTGTTGAAACCATGTTGTATTCATGACAATGCCCATATCCCTGCAGGAAGAGACAAATTCATCCTTTAGTGCACTGGCCTAAACATCAAAAATGACAATATCATTCATGAACACAGGATGAAATAGTCCAATAATCAATAATATTTGCTACCCTGGCATTCTCTGTGGGTACAATGACTTAACAACAATAAGTCTTGAATTCTGTGTGGCCCAAAAAGTCAAAGTTGAAAAAAAAGTCAAGCAAAAACGACTTTCAAAGGTGAAGTCATGGAAATGGGCTTCATATGAAGACCCATTTATGATATTACATTGTTTCTCAAGAACACTTTTGAATTCAAGTCAATCATATATTGTCTACAAACAATGTAATGTTTGAATCAATTTATTTCCTTTCCTAAAACCATTTTGGTTAATCCTCAGATTTAAAAAAAAAATAAAATCGCTTTGAGTAAAGCATACATATTTTTATTTTTTTAAAAAGATAAACAAACTTATTTCAGAATTCAAGCAATGCTGGGTAAATCATTTACTAAAAGATATAAGGTTCTTTCTTCCACAATGATACTTACTCCTTTATTTTTCCTAGTGGATCTTCTAGAGCTTCTACTTCTCTATGACTAAACATATCTGCTAATCTATAAAGATAATCCTGAATCAATGGTATAAGATAAGTGACAGCGCATCATATTTTAGATACATTAAATTAACAAAATATGCTAAATATGAGTCAGTTAATACAAAAAATTAACTATAAAATCAAATAACATTTAAGACACTTTACAAATACAGCTTTTTAACAATCTGTATATGGCAGCAAGATGAAAGATGGAAGGAAAGTTGTGCATCATTTTTCTAAAATGTGCTTGGGAGTGGATAGATATCTCACCTAATGTATGATTTGATTTCATAAGGTACATACAGTTAGTACTTCCAAGAGAAATTATTTCTTTTGTAGTGGAATAAAATGAATGGGTACAGATCAGTTTGCCACACTGATCTGCCTTTCTTAGATTATTTTGTATATATATATATACTGCTGATCATTGAAATTGCCCATCAAGAAAGAATGGACAGATTGAAATGATAATTTGCATGCAGAACTATCAAGCAAATGTGGACATGAGCAATTTTCATGGTAAACTGATCTGCGCAGTAGAATGTCCAATAACATTCTGATACCATACTGATATAGGAATCTGAAGGGGCTATAAAAATGGGGGTAAATATCAGCTGGAAAACACTAAGTGAATTACCTGTGAAGAGTGTGCAATGCCTTTAACACGTATAAGGTGACGTTATGTACAGCGGATGGAATTTGAAATGGGTCAGATCATTGGGTTATCAGAAGCTGGGTGAACATGTCAAACTGTCATTTATGTAAGTTGTGATGCCTGGATGATTGGACACTATTGACAACAATGGGAACCTGAACACATTGCTAAGGCTATGGTGCAATCAGAACATCCAAAAAAAGAGGATTGAGGGATCCACCAAAAAGTGACAAGAGACATATCTGTCCCAATTCAGATTCAAGCATCATAATGCCATCTCTATCTGTGCTTGTGTCAGGGAGCACAATTAGATGACCATGAGAACAGAGGCTGCATTCATGCTATCCATTGGCTCATTTACCTCTGAAACCATCCAATTATCAGCTGCAGTGGTGCAGAAAGAGAGCTGCCTAGGAACAAGACTGATAATGTGTTATCTTTACTGACAAATCATATTTCTGTTTGGGATCCAGTGATGGTTGTATGGGCATCTGAAGATGTGCTGGAAACAGAAGTAATATAGTCTACATACTAGAACCAGTTCTTTAGATCTTTCTATGCTCCACCCAAATGCTATTCTCCAGCAGAACAATGTCTGCCTACATGACTCTCATATCTCAAAAGTGTCTATGTGATGTGGATATACTTCCTTGGCATGCACGTTCCCCAGATCTGACACCCATTGAACATATTTCAGAGTATTCATCCCCTTTTTCCTAAATAGTTAACAGAAATTTGCTCACTTAAAATGAAGCAAATTAAACCCCTGTTTAGTCTGACTCATTGTACTGTGTTTTATCTACTGCTTGTGTTCAAGGTAAAAGAGTAACTTTAATTCAATTCCAAGAACCTTTTCATACAAGGTTTTGTATTAGCATGTTATCACAGAAAATTCACTGTGGTGACAAGGCACAGTGTCAGTTGTCTTAAGTGTTTTCAGTGAGCAGAAGAGCATCTCTCTCCTTGTGATTTTTAATATGCAAACATTAGTATGTTCTAAAAGTGAATAGATAGTATTTTTTTAAAATTCAGTTTCACTTTCTTGATACCATGAGGCATTGCAAATTACTCTAAGATGAGTGGTAAAAGTAGGAAAGCAGTTAGCTTACAATGCAGGATTTAAAAGCTGTAAAGTACACAGAAGAAAAAATAATTATGTTACTGCTCATGATTTGTGTCAATGAAAAGCAAGTTCAGGAATGGAGGAAAAATAAATTAGCATTGCAACACATTCCAAGAACAAAAAACACTACAAAAGGAGGATCGTCTTTCTTTTACTGTACAGAAAAAGTACCTAAATGATTGGGGTATAGAATGCCATCAAAATTGGTTCAGTCACATGAATGAGTATTTATCTTTGAGCTGCACACTTGTCAAAAGATGACAGGTTCAAGTCTGTAAAACCAATATTTATGGTATCAGCTGGTTGGTGAACATGATTTATTAAGAGATAAAGACATTGTCTCCATGAATGAGTAAAAATAACACAGAAACTGCTGAAAGAGTTGGAATCAAAAATCTAATTTTTTCAAAAGAACATTACTGTATTTTGGAAAAATACAATTTTGTATTGTTGCAGATTGGAAATATGGATCAAATACTGGTACTTTCAATCTTCCAAATATAACAGGACTGTTAATATGATTGGGGGGGGGGGAGGAATCATAAAACAACAGACATGAAAAAACACATTTCAGGTTTTTTCAGCAGTGTTGTCATGTTTGGTGGATAGAATCTAGCTGCCTCCCATTATGCATAATTTTTAAATACATTCCTAAATGCATAAATTCCAGCTGGAGTTTTTGTCCATGCTAATGAAAAGAGTTGGATGGATGAAATGAGGACAACCAAACTGCTAGAAAAAGTTTACAACAGAAGACCAGTAGCTGTTTTTAAAATACCAATTAGGTTCATGTGGGTTATCTTTAGAACACATATAACTGAAAATGTAAAAAAAAATGCAAAAGAAATTAAACCTATATTATTCTTAATATCTGGTGGTTTAACATCGCTTTTGCAGCTCCTTTAATGTCATATTTTCCCAACTCTTGAAATTTGAAGGTTGGCTTTTCATGGGTCCTGATTTCTTTCTGATTTTTGGTTGTTGAACTAGGGAGGGTCAACTAATATGCAAACAGACTTATGCTGCATAATCTAATTCCCTCTACATATTGCTTAGGAATGTCCCATTTCATTTTTGACACATCAGAAGAATACTCTGTGTTTGTAAATACTGAACATGTATCTTCTACAGATCCTCGACTTGAGAAATCACTCCTTGTTTCAACTTGCTTGTGCACTATGGAGGAAAGGAAACTAACTTCATTTTTATTACAACAGGTCCCTGATTTTGACACTGATCCACTGACGATCCATTCAGAAAAGAATAAATTTTGATCTTTTATCCCATAAAAGCATCCTCACTAGATAGCCAGTCTTTGAACAGAGATGTCAGTTGCCAATTTCTGGAGTGTTGATGAGGTACAGCAGCTGTTTAACATGTTTGAAGCATTTCAGTTTTGCAACACTAAACTCAATACATTTCATGTATTGAGTTAGAATTCTTCACATGAAATCTGCATGCTACTCTGAATCTCTGTTCCCATTGTGCCCATATGAGAACACATGAAATTATTTTTAAGCAATATAAAATGGTTAAATAAAACACATTTTCAAAAACTGTTTCCCATAGGAGAACATGCAATATATTTACAATCAACAAAGGGATTTTTTTCTTGAAAATATGTTCATTGAAACCTAATAACAAACAACAATATTGTGCTCCAAACATTGTTAGATTAACCAAATTTGGAAATGAAAGGATTAAAAACTAAGTTATTATACTAATATACATTTTTAGGAAGTACACTAAAACATATTTAAGTATTATTTTTAACTTATAATTAACCCATTCAGTGCTAAGGGTAGTACACATATGACAACTTTTATTATTCTTCAAAAAGCTACATACAGGTAAATTTCAATAACTTAAATGTCAAACAGGTAGTAGTACACATTTCCCCACATGAATATCATAGAGAACAGTACCTCGATGTATAAATCAATAATAAAATTCTTGTATTAATAATGCTATTAGCAGGGTTGACCATCTAATTATTCACCATCACATGTGTGGTAACTAAGTTGCCAGTTCCCAATCATAAATGGTGCTATGAGCAGCAAAAATTAGGAAGATTTATAGTCACAATTTGCTGCAAAAAAAGTTAGTCACTGATAGTTTAATGGTTAGAATACCTAGCATGTAATCATGATATGTGGGTTCGAGTCCCACATGTGGCGAATCTATTTTTTTCAGCAAAAATATTTCTTGACCTCCAAATTGCACATGTATGCTATAAAACTCTAAAAAAATAATAAAACTTTCAATTAAAACAAAATGACATTATACTTTAAATATGGATAACAATACTGATTTTGAAAAAGCAATATGAAAACTTATTATCAAGGCAAAGATTTAACTAGTACAGCTGCATAATCTAATTTCCTTCACAAAAATTTAGTTGCTACCATAATTAACATAACTTTCTTATTAGCAAAAAAAAAATATTTTGAGATAATTAGGATACTAACTGATAATTTATTAACCAAGATATCACTCTGAATTTAATGTCGGTCAATTTACGATATTATAATAATTGTCAATTATTAATGATAATTTATCCTTATACCAAGTGGAATAAATCCTATAACATGTACAGTGCTCTAGCTTGTTGAGCAATTGGTTGCAGATCAACTTCTGTTACCTTTGGTAATAGAGAATCCCTTGGAATTCTGGATAATGATGCTTCATAGAAGTATATGTCAAATTGGAAGTAGGATGGAAGTACATATCAGATTCAATTTTTTTTCTCTTACCAAATTGTTTCTTTATTTACAAGATGATTGGCCAACTTATAAAACAAAATTTACCGAGATAATAATAAGTCACAAAGTCAGACATTTAATAGGTGTCTCTTTGTGACAGTATTTATCTATGCCCAGTATCTGTTGCATTCTCTACAGTTTAATCTCTAAAATGTATTAAGGTAAAGCTGATTGGAAATAGCAGTCACATGGTCAATGATGTGTACAATAAAATTGTTTGAGAAATGAAAGAGTAATACATTTCAATTTAGGTCTAATGTGAAAAAATATATTTATGTGCATTTTTTAAATATATATATATTCCAATCACTCTCCACCTTACCTCAGACTACTAACTTTTCATGGAGTGGAACTTGTATACAAAATTATCTGGAGCAGCATGCAGATGGGAGCTTATACTACTGGTAGGACAAAGATTATAGAGGTCAGAAGAATACAGGTCTAATGGTCCTCATAGGCATGGGATTGTGCAATTGGCTAATTCCTCATTCATGTAAAAATATTTAAAATGCTAATGAAAATCTAAATTAAATAAGAAGTGGTCTTTGCATTTGGTGCAATTTGAAATTTTCAAAAGGTACAACAATTATTGTGTCAGACTAATATATGGTGGTGAGTTTATTCATTCATTTCATAATTTATAACAATGGAAGTTTTTCAGGAATTTACTAAATGAACTGTATATATATATATCAATATAATTATTTACATACCTGCCTAATAAAGAGTCATTTAAAGCTCCCACTGGACAACTGCTTTCAAGAATAGTATTCATATGTCGGTGACAGTAATGTAAACATTCTTCAACTAAGGCTGTCATTTGAAGAAAATCCGCAGAAACAAGCAAATGAATTGCATACTTAGGCTCTGAAATGAATATTTTTTTAATAAAATTTCCGAACCACTTACAATGAAAAACATTATTTTGAAAATAAATATAAGAATCAGTTAATTTAAAATAATGAAAAACTGACCTAAAAGTTGACTTTAAACATTTTTATTAACAGAACCCCACAAAACCAGTGTTTTTAATACTTTACAACCTACCATATTCTCACAAATATGAAGGTATGAGGCAATGTGGTAAGGGTTATCCATAAAGGGCATCCAACTTTTGGGAGGAGAAGAATTAACAGTCAATTTGCTAAAGTGTGACAGAGGTTAAGTGGGATTTACATTACAGCAGAAGATAAGTTTTAAATAAGATTTGATAAGCATACTAAAATATATTAAAACTCACAAGATTTTAATTTTAATTTTTACAGTGCATTAAATCTTACTTAATGTTAAATTTAAAAATCTTTCTTGTCATTAAATAGCTACCACAGTAATGAGATTAATACCTAACTTTTTTTTAAAGCAATCTTCCAAATTTTTCAATGTACAAATTACATCATAAAGTAGTGTAGCTATCTTTTCATACAACACTAAATGCAATATGCTGTCTTAACTGGTGTAGTGGTTAGGGAGCTAGCTACTGCTCCAAAATACAAACGTTGTGTTTTGTGTTATAGAGGCATTCAAAAGGTTCTTGACATGTGTCTGTAGATTTGGACTCATACCTCTGAAGTTAATGAGCTACGACTTATTTGACAGCTTGTCTAAACTTTTCTTTGAGTGTTAAAAAGAAAGACGCTATCATCATTTCTCTCTTTGCTGGCAGTGTGTAAAGTTCAATCTGCAAAATCTCTGTGCTGTTACTATCGAGCCTATTAAAGAAGGAGAAAGATTTTACATTTCCACAAGGATGTAGTTTGGGGACAACATGAAAGGACTCATGCCGATTTATTACAAGTATATGGGGATAATGCTTGTTCATATGGCATTGTTACAGGATAAAGTGCAAATTCAGAGGACAGAAGAGCTTCAAAGACCTCCCTTGTGCAGCAAGATTGAAAATGGCCATGAATGAGAGAACCATTGCTGCTGTTTGTGAACTCATTAAGGAAAACCCACACATCATCATTCAGGTAATAAGTTTGGATGTCAGTGTGAAAACAATTATTCATCAACATTTAAAGGTGATGAGGCATGGTTTTATTACTATACAACTCGCAGAAAGATTGACAACTATGTTTGGGTTGCAGAAGATGAACTGCATCCCCAAAATTCTCCAAGATTTCCACTGAAGGAAGAGAATGGTCACGATTTTTTCAATTCCCCAGGAGTGATAGCTGTGGACACCTTACAGGCATGTCAAGGGTTCTCCTTCATGGCAATGCCAATGCTCACAAAACCTGGCAAGTTACAGCCTATCTAGAGTAAGAAAAAATCGAACAGCTACCCCATCCTGCATATTCATCTGATCTTTCCCCACGCCATTTTCGGCTGTTTCCAAAAATTAAAAAGGAACTTGCTAAGAACCTTTTCCAAGGCCCCATGACCTTGCAAAAGGTATTCATTCAGAGTTGTGGAGTATTCCTCAACAGGAGTACCACCAAGCATTCCAGAATTGGCATAGATGTCTGCAACTTCACATAGATGGTGGAGAGGAGTACTTCAAAGGACAGTAAAAATGTTTTTGAGGTAAGTGCAATTGTTTTGGCTCTGCAGGTGCATGTCAAGAATTTTTTGAATGCCCCTAATAACTGTAACTGAGGCAGTAGTGACTTTGATCGTAATATGACGTGCTTGTATGAGAAAGCCAGTATAAACTACTATATTTTAAGATTCTTTTCTGTCCTATAGGTTGCAAAATAAAAATAAATATAAATATTTAAATGGCATATACAATCAGCATATCATAAATGGCATAGGTAATTTCAGTATTTCTTCCAGCAACATCCAGTATTTCTTCTTTAGTCTTATATTAATAACTTTTTTATACACAATTATAACAATATGATTTTCTTTACATTTCCACAAAAACTAGCCAATACTTTAAGCACTCATTTAAATATTGTAATATCTACAGTGAAGCATGATTTTAAACCTTACAACTGTAAGATTAGTATTCATAAATATTTGTATTTTTCTTACGTAAGATTTTAAAAGTTTTTACTGATTCTTTAACACTTTTAGTCTGATAACCAAAATGCAGTGTTGGTCCAAATGAATGTACAAAATTTGAAGTTTTTAAAAAAATCTAAAAAAGAAATCTTACAATACCAAAAATTAGAAAATTATTATTTTATAATATAAAAATCTGATGTTAAAAAACAATATTACTAGTGAATATAAAAAAAAAATGCTCTAGGGATATACAATGTATATTTGCAACATAAAAAATTTACAAAGAGGGAAAATTAATTATTTTAATAAAATCAAACAATATATAATGCAGCTGCATATTAAATCCAAAATTCTAATATTTATTCTCTAAGTACTCAGTTCAAAAGGAAGTTTACTTAGATGTGCTAAGTTACAAGTTATTTATGCTTCTCTTACTCTGATCTTGTTAGGTTCACAGACTAAGGAAGTACAACCATTATGTCAATCCAATTCTTTTTTTTGAGGAAAAATTGTCTTGAGCTGGGTGGGATATGAACCCACGACCTCCTGATAAGATGCCAGGTGCTCTGGACAACTTAACTACTGGCTGCCGATCAAGATCTCTAATTAATGATATTGTTATGACAGATGAACGTGCTGCAATGAGTTTATGATAAACGTGACAGGAACACTCGTGTATGCTTCTGCGAGATTTATGTAACAAACGAATTGGAACATAGAACTGATCTGAAATATAAGAATGATAGAATTGTAATGTTGGAGTTGTGGAGATCTGAAAGGAGGCATAAATAGCCTTAGACAGTGCACGATAGTCTAAAAGGAGAAATATTTTTATGTGGTGAGTGCACAGGAGGTTGATTAGTTTTATTAGTGTAAAATCTAGTGAGCTAATACAGATAAGCGGACTGTTTATGCCAGAAGTGAAGGTATTCAAGAGACATGGCAATCAAAGTGAAGCCAATCATAAGTTCATTTAAATATTCTACCTACAGTACACATTCCACTATGTCACATGTAGGCATTATTTTGGCAATCAAGCCTTAGGTGAGTCAACTTATGCCAAGAAGATGGAAAGTACATTCACAAATATATATAATTATTGTAGATTCAAAGGAATATAGAATTTAACCTTGTTAATTTTGACTAATAAAGTTACCAACTGATGAAATAAATAAAAAAAAATGAAATAATAAAGTTGCTACTTACATACCTGTATGTTAAATGTTACTTTTTAATAATAAAATAGTCAAGCAGACAGAACTGTTCTTTAGAAAAAGATTATTACTTTATGTAAGATAGTATTTAGTTTGTTTATAAGTAATTTCATCCATGCTTTTATAATAATTTGCATTGTTTTGTAATTTGTGTTGTAAAATCAGTGCTCATCCGTTTTTAATTTATAACAATATGAACATTTCTACCTACAGTACACATTCCACTTTGTCACATGTACAGGTACTTCCTTAGTCTGTGAACAAGATAAGTCGAATTTATTCAAATTTAATCAATTGTTTACTTATGAATGTACTTTCCATCTTCATAACATGCTTGTTGTCTGCCACCTAAGGCTTTAATAAATCAGCACTTTGATGTGAATAGCACCTATATATGACATAATAGAAATGTTCATAGTGTTAATTAGAGGAGATATTGATCGGTGGCCGGTAGCTCAGTGGTCCAGAGCACCTGACATGTTATCAGGAGGTCGTGGATTCGTATCCCACCCAGCTCAAGACAATTTTTCCTCTAAAATTTGAATTGATGTCAAAGTGCTGATTTATTAGTAAATATTGAACAGTCGAGTTTATTTCATTATTTATTCACCTAAGGCTTGATTGCCAAAATAGTGCCTACATGTGACATAGTGGAATATGTACTGTAGGTAGAAATGTTCATATCATCAATTAGAGGAGATCTTGATAGGCAGCTGGTAGCTCAGTGTTCCAGAGCAACCGACATGTTATCAGGAGGTCATGGATTTGTATCCCACCTGGCTCAAGACAATTCTTCCTCTAAAAAAACTGGATCGACATAAGAGTGGTACTTCCTTAGTCTGTGAACCAGATATGTCGAGTTTATTCAAATTTAATCATTTGTAAAACTCATGAATATACTTTCCATTTTCATGGCATGCTTGTTGTATGCCACTTAAGGATTGATTGCCAGAACAGTGCCTACATGTGAAAATAGTGCAATATACTGTAAATGTTCATGTCATCAATTAGAGGAGATCTTGATTGGTGGCCGGTAGTTCAGTGGTCCAGAGTACCCGACATGTTATCAGGAGGTCGTGGGTTCATATCTCACCCAGCTCAAGACAATTTTTCTTCCACAAAATTGGATCTATGAAAGAGTGGTACTTCCTTAGTCTGTGAACCAGATAAGTCGAGTTTATTCAAATTTAATCAATTGCATACTTGTGAATATACTTTTCATCTTCAAAGCATGCTTGTTGTCTGCTGCTTAAGGCTTGATTGGCAGAACATTACCTACAAGTGACCTAGTGAAATGTGTACTGTAGATAGAAATATTCATATCATCAATTAGAGAAGATCTTGATTGGCAGCCAGTAGCTCAGTGGTCCAGAGTGTGGACATGTTATCAGGAGGTTGTGGGTTCGTATCCCACCTGGCTCGACAATTTTTCCTCTAAAAAAATTGGATCTATGTAAGAGTGGTACTTCCTTAATCTGTGAACGAGATAAATGAGTTTATTCAAATTTAACCTTGTTAGTTGCACAACTTTCTTCCATGATGGTTGTATCAGTTTTACAATCTAGGTGGCAGAAATACTTTGAAATATTGTAGTTCAACAGAATGCAAACCATGCTCATTCTAATATTTCACAATGAAATTTTTTAGCTTGCAAATATACTGTATATATATATAGGTTTCAAACTAAAGGTGTTGAAAAACTTACTTAAATGCTGGAAAAAAAATACTCTTATGTCATAACTGATAAAGGTAATAAAAATTTCCATTAGCTACACACTTAAAAAATAAAATTACCAAATCGAAACTTTTTAGTATCTTCTATTGAATCCCTGTTAATGTAGTCCATGAGCTTTCTAAAGACCAGTACATCACAATGAACTGAAATCTGAACTTCACCTTCAGGATGCTCAGTATCCAAGCAATCCTTGAAATATGGCATTTGCTTTATTAATACATCCCAAGGGCAAGAGAATGTTTCTTTGGTATTCTTGCTATCATCAAGAACACAGATGCTAACTTCCTTCCTATAATTAAATATAAATAAAAATTAAACACAGAAACATAAGAAACAAAGCATCCAGAATATAGTTAGAGATCTGGTTTAAATTTTCAGTCATTTTTATTATCTTCTTTCGAAATTTTACTACCCAACAATATTCCCTTTTTTTCAATAATCAGAAAGGTAGTTGCTGGAAATCAAACATACTTTTTTTGCATATAAGTTCACAGAATGTAGCAGATTAGTTATACACTGACCTACCAAAATATTAAGAGAATTTCCATGTCTGTCAATGTGAATCTAACTTCTAAAATGTGTTTTTTCTCTACATTTAACATTTAATTTAAAAATATGACTGAAGATAAATTAAAGATAATAATAAAATCTATTTAAATCTCAATTTTCAACAATGAAGTTAATACACATTTCCAGGGGATATGTGAAGCATAAAAGGTTGAGAACCACTACTGTAGGGCATGAATTGAGGTCATGAGGTCAGTCTATTGAGGACATGACTCAATGCTGTCAGGCCTGCATTAATGGGGGTGGGGGTGGTTCAGTAGTGCACCAGGCTCATAATCTGCAGTTTCCAGGTTTGAATCCCAGCTGGGCCAGCACTGAGATTGGGCAGGGCAAAACTCTCTGCCCTACCCACAGCCAGTAGGTGAATTAATGGGCTTGGAAAGGCCACCATTTGTCAGATGGGATGTTAAGCTGTGCAGGAGAGCTATACCCTGTGCACATTAAACATGCTGAATGGCCTTGATAGGAGATGCTAACATCTGTCTCCCAACAGCTGTTCCAGTGGGTACATTCCCCCAACCTTCTCTGAGCCTTCGTGGTCCTTGTGGCCTGGCCATTTAGCCCATTGTGTGCAAAAAAGTGCTGCTCAAAGGTAAAACAACCCAACCTAACTCTGCATTAGTGTTAGAGGTGCCACATCCCCCACTTAACATACATTTTGTATTCTTCCCCCTCCTACTTTTTACTTACTTTCCTGTATTCATGTTTTTTTTTGGAGTTTGGAACCTATCTAACTCCCCCCCCCCCCCCCGCAACAACAATAACAACAATATATATATATATTGGCCCCATCCATAAGAAAAAAAAGTTTTTTTGTTAGCTCTCCATAACTAGAAAATGCTAGTAAAGGTAATAGAGGCAAAAAATTACTCATACATAGGGCCAGAACTTGAGAGGGGCCATGCTTCCCCCACCTTGAGAATGCTACTAAGGGTAATAGAGGCAAAAAATTTATAAGCTTATATATATTTCATGCACATTTCATTCAAGAAATGTTTTAAAGACCTCTAAAATGGAGGGGGAAATGTTATGCTGCAATGAAAATCCAGCCTCTTGCCCTCTCCTCCTGGGGGTGAGGGTGGCTCAGTCAGTAGCGTGTCAGGCTCGTAATCTGTAGTTCCCAGGTTCAAGTCCCAACTGGGTCAGTGTTGAGATTTATCTCCGCGAAACTCCCTGCCCATGGTCAGTAGGGGACACTGATGGGCTTGGAAAGGCCACTGTCAGATGGGATGTTAAACTGTGGCCCCGTATGCGGGAGAGCCATACCCTGTGCCATTAAAGAACACGCTGGATGGCCTTGACGGGAGGCCACCATCTGTCTCCCAACAGCTGTTCCAGTGGGTCCTCTCCCCCAACCTTCTCTGAGCTTTCGGGGTCCATGTGACCTGACCATTTATCCCATGGTGTGCAACAAAATGCCACTCAGAGGTAAAACAACCCAACCCCTCTCCTCCCCCTACTTTTTTCCAGCTCAATTAGGTTTCTTGGTATCAACTTTGTTTCTGCAAAATGCAAGAAAACCTTTTTCACAACCATAACAGGTGCACTGTCTGTTGTAATGGATACAATTTTTTTTAATAACTTCATAATTTGAATGAAATAATTTAAAAAATTACTTTTTAAAAAATATTATACTCTTTGAATAAATTTAAAAAGAGAATGGCTTAAAATTGCTTTGAGAGAAGCTAGTCCAAGTGTGACCAATCAAAATTCAGTGAATAGCCACTGGAAAAAAATGCATTCTTAAACAGCTGCAGAAAATATTCTCTACTTAAAAACAAAACAGACATTTCTAATGAGTTATGAATTAGAAGGAAAAAAAACTACATTTTTCAGGAATCTACAAAAAAAAAAATCTTTATTTAAAAAACAAAAATATGCATTTTTACTGAGTACTATGAACTGGCAAAATTGTTTAGTTGTACACTTAAAAATATTTGGTAAAAAAAACTGGAAATGAGCCAGATTCACTATATTGATTGTTTTATGAGCTGTGAGTTCTTTTGCAATGAGTAGTGGGTTGGCCAGGCCTGGTATATTGATCATGATTAACTGACTTTAACTGGCTGACCACCAATGCTTTAGGTATATGTAAAACATTCTGACCCAAATTTCATAACTTATCAGATTATCTTTGTTATCTTCCTGTAAAATTAGATTAAATCTTGAATATATCTGTTCAAATGTATTTCAAGATGTGAAAAATTAAAGGTGATAAAATGTTACTAAATAATCTTACCAGGAAGTTATGGGTTCAAATCCCACCAAGCTGAAACCAATTTTTTCTCTAAATTTGATATCAATGTTAAGAGTGATTTCAAACCTGTTCAAGTGGTAAAATATGTTGCAAATCTGTGTGCAGTACCAGCAATTATACAAATAAATCCTGCTGCAGTAAAAAAATAATAACATTACAGTATTTCTTTTATATGGGAAGAAAATATATTTATAAGTGAAGATAAATCTGAAAAATGCTACAAAATATTTTATATTTACTTAAAATTAAATGTAATGAAGAAATTACCCTTCAGATTCAATACTATCTCCACCACTCATTGCAGATCGGTAATATGGGGAATCACACTGCTTTCCTGCAAAAAAAAAAAGGCAACAATATAAAAACAATCATTTAGGCTGCTAAGGAGATATTCAAAAAAGATGGTGCCATAAAATGCTTTTTAACCCTTCCAGTGCCCAGCCTGAAAAACAGGTTTCCATCCAGAGGCCAAACTATTTTATCCCTATGCTCAGCCAAAAAAAAAAACTTTAACTTTAGAACTTTTTTGTCAAATAACTAATGAAAGGAATTATGGTATGCAGGTAAGTAAACTCAATGGATTCAGAATAACTAACACTTATTACAAACACCGTGACATACATAAGTACACATGGGTTTCACCTGATGGGCTGCATAAGAATATGATTGATTATATATTAATTAACAGCAAAAGGGCTAGTTCTGTTAGGAATACCAGGGCATATAGGGGAGCTGAAATTGGATCTGACCATTACCTTGTTAAAAGTGTCTTGCAACTTAAACTTAAAAAGTGTTGTGCTAGGGTTAAAAAATTTACTTTTAATACTGAAGCTCTGAAAGATCCAGTTATAGCCAAAGCTTACCATGATAGGTTACTTAGTCATTATGACAGTTATGGTTTGCTTACTACTGAAGTTGAGGAAGAATGGGATCATTTTAAACAGGCTTTTTTGGACACTAACAGTACTCTTTTAGGAAAAAAGGAGCAGAAGAGACAGAATTATCTAAGTGATAAGGCACTTGAGCTTATTTCGGAAAGAAAGAACTGCAGGAATGTCCTTAATCAATACCCTAGTAGTCCTAATAGAAAGCATTACAGAGAACTTAATAAACGTGTAAAAGATCAGTTAGCTGCTGATAAGAATCTTTGGCTTGATGGTTTGGCTGACAAAGCCGAGGAAGCAGTTAGACAGCACAACAGCAGAGAGCTATACCAGATAGTTAATGTTTTGTGTGGTAGAAAACGGACAGGTATACAAGGATTGAAGGATAAACAAGGTAAGGTTATAGAAGGGGAGGATTCTGTCATGGCTAGGTGGGCTGAGCATTTCAGTGATGTTCTAAACAATGTAGTTAGTTCTACTCCCTTTGTTTGCAATGATGATAGATGCATTGGTGGCTTTAATGTTGGCCCTATAACACATTCCGAAGTCACTTTGACTGTTTCTATACTTAAACTACATAAATCCCCAGGGGTAGATGAAATTACTACAGAAATGCTTAGAGCTGGGAATGTTTCGGTTACCACTTGGATGACTGAAATTCTGAATATCTTTTATGATAGAGGCATGGTTCCTAAGGATTTTACCAGAGCTATTGTTATCCCTATTTTCAAAAAAGGTGATTGTAGTTCTTGTGATAACTATAGGGGTATCAGCCTACTCTCTGTTCCAGGTAAAGTTCTTTCCATGATTGTGCTTAATAGAATTAAGAATCTGGTTGACAGTCAATTGCGTGATGAGCAATGTAGATTCAGAAGTGGTAGGGGATGTGTGGATCAGTTATTTTCACTTAGGCAGATTCTTGAGAAATGTTTAGAGTTTCAGAAACCTTTGGTTGCTAGCTTTGTTGATTTCAAAAAGGCTTTCGACTCTGTTGATCGTCATAATTTGTGGTTGATTGTGAGATCATATGGTATACCTGACAAGTTAGTTAACATAATGAAAGCTCTCTATAATAACACTGAGTCGTGTGTGAGAGTTGGTAAGGCTTGTAGTAATTGGTTTAGCATTACTTCTGGTGTTCGACAAGGGTGCATTTTGTCTCCTTTTCTCTTTAGCTTGGTTATTGATTATGTTATGCGAAATTCACTTCAAGGGAAAGATTTTGGCCTTAAATGGACTGGAGATACGAAAATTTCTGATTTAGATTATGCTGATGATTCAGCCCTTTTGGCAAATGATGTTGATGAGATGAACTCTTTCATTCGAGCTGTTGATGAGACTGGTAGCAGAGTAGGTTTGCTTATAAACAGAGAAAAAACTAAAGTGATGAAAATTGGTCAATCAGGCTGTGATTCAGTTAATCTGAATGGTTGCAGTCTTGAGCAGGTGTCACAGTTTAATTATCTTGGGAGCTATGTAACAGATAATGGTGATGTGCGGCATGAGATTAACAGACGAATAGGGATTGCTGCCGGGACTTTTAAGAATCTATGGAGAGTGTGGAGAAATAGGCATATACACCTAAAGACTAAAATTAGACTGTATAATAGTTTAGTTCTTTCTAGGGTTAGTTATGGTAGTGGAACTTGGACATGAGGTTAGGCAAAGGAGTTTGCAACCTCCTTTAAGCAGCATATTGTGCAGAGAGAGACTCCGTTGGTTTGGCCATGTTACTCGTATGAATAATTATAGATTGGCGAATAGGGTTATGAACAGTGTGCCTAAAGGCCTCAGAAAGAAGGGGAGACCTAGGATGCGGTGGGCAGACAATGTCAAACAGGACCTTGTTAGAATTGGTGTTCAGTGGCCAGATGCAGTAGATGTAGCTCAGGATAGACTTGCTTGGAGAACTAAATTGCATGGTCTGGTTGGACCTCTGTAGCCCATGGCTGCTTGAGGATGATGATGATGATGAATAAAAAAATGCATCTGGCAACACAAATGAAAATTTATTTAAAAAAAAACTAATAGGCAGAAATGATTACAATGCACATTAATAGAATGGCAATATATTTCTGAATAACAAAAATTTTTTTTTTTGTTTTAAGTAAATATTTCTCTTGTTTAAATTTTTTCTCGGTACCATACTTTGAGAAAATTCCAGTCTTTTAGCCATTTGTGCTGAGTCAAATAAAGAAGTCAACTTTAGATTTAAAAAAAAATAACCAATCAATGGAAATAGGTCATGTTATACACAGTCGTATCAGAATAACATGACCACCCACAGAATCGCAGTGTACCAGCCCAGGCACATCACAGAGTGCACCTGACAATGTCAACCATACGGAGATTAAGCGGCCGGTCAGGACAGATGAGCCATAGTGTGTAACGTGAGCACAATGGGCAGAGGTATTGATTTGATGGACATTCAAAAAGGAATGTTCATCGGCTACCACGCCAAGGGTGGAAGCATCTAGGAAACAGCAGACTTCATGGGCTGTTTGAGAGGTGCTGTAGTAAGGGTGTACCAAGAATGGACCGCTGGCACACCGAGTACCTCCAGACGTCGTAACTGTGGAGTCCCAAAGGCCATCGAACCCAAAGGAGAACATCGCCTCCATCAACTAGTAAAGGGCAATCAACGCGCAACAGTGCAGCAATTGACCACTCAAATAAATGCTGGGGCACCCAGGTACGTGTCTCCGATAACGGTAGAGTGAACCCTGTTACACATGGGTCTTTGGAGTCGATGCTGTGTAAAGGCACCCATGGTTAACCAAGGTCCATCGGCAACAACGCCTGCAGTTCGCATGAGACTACAGTCATTGGACAGTGAAAAAAGGTTGCCTTCTCCGACGAATTTAGGTTTCTACTCCACAGAAGTTACAGGCAGTGGTGGTTATGGCATCAGATACACAAGAACCAACACCTGGACACTCTTGTTGGTCAAGTACAAGCTGGTGGCGGCAGTGTGCATGTCTGGGGGATGTTTTCCTGGTATGACCTGGGACCACTGGTACCACTGGATGGGTCTCTGAACACCAATGGCTACCTGTCTATCCTCGCTGACCACATCCATCCCTTCATGTTGGACATTTACCGTGGTAGTGATGGTATCTACGAACAAGACAATGCACCCTGCCATGTCGCTAAGGTGGTGTGTGACTGGTTCCAGGAACACAACAGTGATGTCTCCGTTCTCCCTTGGCCGGTGAAATTGCCCGACCTCAATCCCATAGAGTACTTGTGGGACCATTTGGATCGACAGGTTTGGCGTGTGGACCCACAACCATGTCATCTACGGAACCTCCGTGCTGTGCTGAAGTCCGAATGGGCATGTGTGCCTCTGGCAACCTTCCAGGGCCTCATTGCGTCCATGCCATGCTGTCTCACCACTGTCATCTGGCCAAAGGTGCTTATTAGCATTATTAGGTAGGTGGTCATATTATTCTGATACGCCTGTTTATATCAAATTAAACATAATTTAATTATGAATTTTATGAAAATAAATAATATAAATAAATTTGCAAGCATATTGATTTTAATAAACCTTTTTCAATGAGATATGGTGAAAAAAAGGTTGCACTATACAATTAAGGCTCATTTTGGAAAACCTGACGAATAAAAATAGTTAAATTATATATTTATCGAAAGGAAATTTTCTCCTGAATAACATAATATTCAACCTGAAATATGATTTTTATTGCTTTTAATGATTCTTTTCAGTATTGTATATTTTAAACACTGCCAGTGTTATACAATGTGACTTGGACCTCTCACATTCACGGATTTTTCTGAACTGGTTATGAAATAGAAAAACTTCTTTGGCTGCTTTTTTTGATAAATAATATGAATTTTTTCTTTGGGTGTTGAAGTTTGGCAATCTTGGCTAAGTGCAGAAAGGTTTGTGCACTAAAGCAAAAAAACAACAACAGCTTTTATACATGAACAGAGATAGCATGTATCATATGTGTGGCACAGCCAAGGTACTGAGTGGGGGGGGGGGACTGATTTAAAATCGTTCAATAAACATGACAACTCGTAATTTAAAAAAATTCCAGATGGGGTGGGGGGAGACCTTCACTGTGAGTTTAGCAGATGGAACAACTTCCTGAAATTGCCCTCCCACATGATGACTGATTTTCGTAGCAAGGAAGTCTATTTTGCTTCTGTATCCAAGACATTCATTTTCAGAAAATGATACAAGCTCAAAGTTTTTTACAATAAACAAGAAATAATAAAAGAAAAATTACACATAACCTAATGGGATGTTAAATAAAATATCTGCAACAACTTTTAACCACCTCTGATCTAGCATAACTCGGAAAGATCGATAAATCAGCTGATCGAAAGATTGTTAACTAACGGAAATAAATCTACAGAAATTAATTTGCTTCCATATCCAAGATCTCATTTATTTTCAGAAAATGATACTAAATGAAATTTTTACTGGAAAAGTAATAAATAATAAAATAAAAATTAACATATACCCTAATGCAATGTTAAAATATCCAGAGCAACAAGTTGTAGGCTGGCCATACGATGTAGCATAACTATGAAAAATCGTTACTTATCGATCAGCCAAAAGATCATTAATTTTTGAAAATAAATCTCCTGAAATGAAAACTAATGTTTAAATATAAAAAAAAGTAAATACTAACTTTACAAAGGGTATCCAATATACTGGACCAAAACTGTAAAAAACACTTATAGCCACATGGAACAGAGATAGCATGTGTCAGTCATCTGCCTCTTGTTTGACTCAGTTCAGCATAACTAATTAAATGCAGCTGCAACCAAAATTTCTATGAAGGATGTGTTTACTTCCAGTTTTGATTTTAAGAGTGGAAAAGATGCATAGAATGCTGGGAAAAAATGATAAAAATAATTTGGGAATACTGAAATAAGTTTATACAGAAAAGAGTGCGAAACGGGAAAAAAATGGTGGTATGTACTTTGCAATTACTTCCAAAATCTATCATTTTTAAAAACAGCATTGTTTTTGCTAATATTTTAGGAGATTTTTGAAAATTTAAGGAAAAATTTGTTGATAATAGTTCAAATCGAACTTGTGAGCTTAAATCAGAAGGTTGCTTCAGCAAATAGGAACATTAACAAGCAAATAGGCAATACCATTTAGTGCTTCTAAAAAATGGCAATCAGATGGCTTTATAAAATTATTTACATTGTAGTTTCATAAAATATGCATCAATTTAAAAAGCAAAATATTATTTTTGAAGCCTGAATTATATATTTTTATAAGATATATATATATAAATTACAATGGCAATTTTAATTTTAAAAAAATCGATTTTTTTGTTGTACTAAAAACAGATACACACATCCTTGGCCTCTCAATTCAGATTCTCCAAACATATACAGAGAACGTGGACACTGGAAGGGTTAAAAACATTTTAATCATTCATATATTTATTAGTGATTAAAATTAGTATTATCACTTATATTTTGGAAAAACTGTCCAGTGAAAACTAGCTGTTAATTAATATTGATTATCTGAAAGAGCTACGGATTAGTGGTTAAAACAATATTTGCAAACGATATATGCATTTTTTTAGAATTACTTCAATTTTTAGATTATATGATTCCCACTAAGATAAAAACCTTGATATTGGCCCCAAATGGGGTTCAATCCCAATGTCCTCTATTCAGAAATAGGAAAGTACAAAAAAAAACTGCCAATCCACCTCCTGGATTCAATTATGAGATATCCTGGTTGCATATCATAGTTGCTACTGACCTTACATTCATAACCTTAACTAAGCAATTGTGAGTTACCATTGATCTTGCATTCATAATCTTAACTAAGCAATTGTGAATTTCCACTGTATCCTCAATTGATAGAGTAACTGTTGCACAAACAGATCTCATGTTTGAATCCTGGAGGTGAATTGCAAGTTTATTTTACACTTGCTTACTTCTGAATAGCTCTGTTGCTTTCATTTTAGTGAGTGTCAATATTTCCATGTCTTCTAGGTTCCATTCTGACCAATAGCAATTTTTGTGCCTTACTGGAAATTGTTGATACTGTGTAACGCTCCAAACAAATGCAAAATACTTGAAGTTTTTATGCTTCGGATAGCTTAGATGGGCGCCAGGCAATAATTAACAAATTGCCAAAAGTAGAATAAGTTGATAATAAGTTGATTTAGGGTTCAAATACCAGTGAGCGTTAATGAGCAAGAATCAAAATGATTGTCAAGTAATTATAAATTCAAAAATACTTAATTCGCGTTGCTCAAGAGAAAAAAACTGTACAGACTCAAAAGGTTTTAAAATATAACAAAATAGATTTATTTCCAAAATAATACAACTCACCAAGACATCAATGAAGAGCACATAATTCCAACTCCTGTGCTACATGCACTGTGCATGGTGCTACGCACCTTGTGCTCGTGCACTCACTTGTGCTACTCCTTCTACTACTCTACTGCTTATGCTACTGCTTAAGTAACTCGTAGGTCACCGGTTTTTTGACATGAGGCCGGCGCATGCCGGGAAAGACATTAACATACTATGACGAACGACGCAAGCTATGACGCAAGAGGGGGCGTGTCCTTGGCACGCGCTTTAACGGTACAGTCGGAAGATCGGAGTTGCGGTGCATGCGCAACTCCTAGAAACTTGGAAACGAGTGCTGCGATGCCAAAAAGGAAATAAAAATCCCCAAAATGATAAATATAACGTAAATTAAACAAAACTGGTTAAGGTAAAGCAAAAGTGAACGATGGGGCATCACAACTCCCCCTTCCAAAGGGAGTCAAAATATTTGACCTAACAAATTTTGACGAGCAATTTTGAATAAAGGACACATCTTACGTCATTTACACATGGCTGAACATAAATAAGTAAAAGTATGCTAGCGCAAATTTTGATATGACGAACTATTCTCACTTTGACACAATTTTCCAGCACAACTAAAGGTACCTCCTCCCTTTTCCTCCTGACAAAAATATGTAATTAACAGCTAACCTAGTGTCAATATATACCAGTGGCTGTGACAGTTAACTGTATACTAGCATCATCGGTCTAACTAGTATTACATTCTGATACAAACTCGAAATTGGCATATCTTGAACTGTACAGAAAATAACAGGTTAATGAACTCCTAATCTTCCTTAAATTCTAATTGTTAAATATATGAAAAGAGGAAAAAATTAATTACAATTGTTGTTAGCGGGGTGATAACTTCCGCTTTTCCCCTAACCACAAAAATGTATGTGACAGCTAAATCTTCACCTAAATCACATAAAAAAACGGGTATTCGAACACCGTTATCTCTTCCTAATTACATTCAAATACGCAAAGCTAAGAAAATTCAAAATCTACAAACAAGCGGGAATGTAATCATCCGCTAATTCTTCTCCTATTCACAGAAATCGCAATCTAGCTGAAATAAAAAAATCATTAGTTACCTCCCCCTTCAGAGCTAACGTCCCCCTCCCAAAGGAGTTATGCTGGTAACAACTCGGTTATCAGACTATGCCATTTCGGGACAGCTCCAAAAAGGTACACACAAAAAAACAAAATTCTGCAGTCATCATCATGGTCATCATCTATATATACCAATAAATACTGCCAATGTCATCCCAAAAATTACGTATCATTGACACATAAATATCACTGATGACACTGAACAGATTTAAACACATATACATAAATCGTATCTAAGAATAAAGAAAAAAGAGTGTGAATAATTTATAATATACGATGATAACATTTCATCGAATAACTTTTACATGAATCTCCTTTTTTTTTACATAAATTCACTTTGGAATGCACGATATTTTACAATACAAATTCTTAAACATAAAAAATATTAAATCACTAATTCTCTTTCACTCTTCTCATTCATATCCAGAAACATTTTACAATTTCTAAACTTTCCAATATCGACTTACAAAATTTTCAGCTATCAGTCAGCTGAAACGAAAAAATCTACAAAAATACATTTTAACTTACGTAAATACAATAACTAGAACCTCGATGAACAAGAATGCAAAAAAAAAAATTCTATTCACACAAGTATAAACTCGAACTACAATAATTTCACTTTCCAAAAATAAATATCGAACTCCAAAGTTTCAACAAGAATTCAAACATCGCTAACTATATAATTCACAATAAGGCTTCTTCTTCGTCTTCATCTATTCCAGAAAAAAAGAGAACATTTTATAACTCAATCAAGTGCCAAGTGAAAGAAAAATATACTTAAATTTCATTGTTGGCACTCCGTGGTGATAAATCATCTAGTCCGTTTCCGATAACATCCTTCCATCGTCGTTGGGTGGCTTCACGTAAAGTTGTTACTGAAGATCTCGTTCAAGTCAAGTCGTCGCTGTAGATCTCTCTCGTGACGTCATCTTCCCGATGTTCGCTGCCGGTTGTCGCTCTGCAGGCTCTGGTCGTTTCGTCGGCTTTTCGTTGCTCCGTGCGGATTTTTGAAAAACCTTTTCTCGTACTTTCTAGGCTTATTGGTGTCCGCCTCCAAATGACGCTTTAATAGTTGAGGACCTCCAGACTTGTAAGGAATACTTGCGGTCGGCACAACTTCTTGTTTGGTTTTTTCTTCACTTAAATCAGACTCAAAATTATTTTCATCGTTATTACTTTCTTTTAAAACTTCTACTTTAAAAACCTTTTCAAAAACGGCTTTCTCATACGGTTGTTCTACTTCACAAACTTCGTTATTTAAACTTTCTTTATTTGCACTAATGGGACATTTTATAGGTGCTTCTGAAATAATCTGTTCTGGACCACAAGGTAAGTCAAAAAGTCCACGGGACCGCGGCTGCACTGTAAATCGACATTCATTATTATCGTCGAAAACTTGTTCCTTAGCAAACGGAAGATCGACTTCTGTATCGTTTTGATCTGTTAATTTAGTTACTTCCTGGCAGTCAGTAACAAAAGGAAATGCCATAGTGGCAAGGCATAACTCATGAGAGGGCTTTTCTTGAGGAACTTTGGCCTCTCGCTTCAAAGATCCCGATGAAAGTTTCCCGAATTTTCATTCCTTTGATAGCAGTATTTCTCAGTATGTCCTAGTCGGCCACAAAAATTACATCTGAAAGATTGAGTATGTTTAAACAAAGTTTTAGGTGTAGTGTTATGGTTCGAAGCTTGACGTGGCAAAAAGTCTCTACTTCGTTCATATTCTATAGTTCTAGGCGCGTTCGGCGCAAATTGTCGGGACCGTGTAACTTCTGGTCGTGCGGGAGTCATTCTACGCGACTCAACCTGATATCGCTGCTTTGGCGGGAATGGCATCCATTGTTGGTTAAGTGTATTTTCTGAAGATTGTCTTCTTTCAGTGTATTGCCGAGCCAATTTGACTAACTCTGAAACTGAATTCACATTTCGTACTTCTAGGAATTCTCTAATGGGCAAAAGTAATTGAGACAAAATGCAATTTACAATATCAATTTCAGCGGCATCAGCATCGTACAGCTGGTATAACTCTACTATACCCCATATAAATTTTTCTATGTCATCTCTTTCCCTTTGTCTTCGTGAAAACAACTCTGTAGCTAGTTCTGTAAAATCATTATAAGCCGGATATATGTCCATGATTTCGTTTTTAAATTCTTCCCAAAGTTCTATGCCATGACGACATCCTATGTTATTCCACCATTGCTTAGCACATCCAATTAGGCAAGATACTGCTAAAACAACTTTTTTGTTGCTTGGCACTTCATGTAAACGGAAGTGCTCCTCCATGGACTTGACAAATGTCCATGATGACGGACGTTTCGAACCGTCGAACCTTATCTCAGGTAAAGGCCAATTAACATAAGGACTATAGTTAATGGATGGGTTGGCAAATCGTCGTTGTGGCAGTTGAAAATACTCTGTTCTATCGCTTGCTTCTGACGGAACAGAAAATGGAACCTTACGTTCAAAGTTTCTTCGTTGGTCAACTGACGTAGCATTGTCAGCAAATTTAGGGGTTGTTGTCGTTCCCCTTTTCTCCCGATTATCATCAAGCAGATTCATTAGCACTTCTGCTTCCATCATTACATCTTGCAATCTACCCTTTACTCTTTCTATGTCGGGAGTCATTATGGCGGAATCGGCCATATTGTTAGCAGACATGTTTAGCAGTCTGCCGAAATTTTGAATTTTGGAAATTTTGAAAACCTTTTTTAATCTTGAGCAGCGCTCAAAGGTACTGCTATACAACAATACTAAAGCTATAACTAAGCTTACAAAAATATAAATTTGCTTATCAAAAAAGATTTTTCTTATTGTGCCTACGTAGGTGTGTGCCCGGACACTTCTAATCATTACATACAACAAATATCTTAAATATTCTAAGCCGCCGTTAAATCTACAACTAGTACATACAACTATTGAGCTCAAAAAATTACTATCTTTGACAATCATACAAAATTATCCACAAATATATATACTATCTTTAAATACTGGCGAGTCCCTGTTCGGGCGCCACTTCTTTTATTGTACTCTGTAATGCTCCAAACAAATGCAAAATACTTGAAGTTTTTATGCTCCGGATAGCTTAGACGGGCACCAGGCAATAATTAACAAATTGCCAAAAGTAGAATAAGTTGATAATAAGTTGATTTAGGGTTCAAATACCAGCGAGCGTTAATGAGTAAGAATCAAAATGATTGTCAAGTAATTATAAATTCAAAAATACTTAATTCGCGTTGCTCAAGAGAAAAAAACTGTACAGACTCAAAAGGTTTTAAAATATAACAAAATAGATTTATTTCCAAAATAATACAACTCACCAAGACATCAATGAAGAGCACATAATTCCAACTCCTGTGCTACATGCACTGTGCATGGTGCTACGCACCTTGTGCTCGTGCACTCACTTGTGCTACTCCTTCTACTACTCTACTGCTTATGCTACTGCTTAAGTGACTCGTAGGTCACCGGTTTTTTGACATGAGGCTGGCGCATGCCGGGAAAGACATTAACATACTATGACGAACGACGCAAGCTATGACGCAAGAGGGGGCGTGTCCTTGGCACGCGCTTTAACAGTACAGTCGGAAGATCGGAGTTGCGGCACATGCGCAACTCCTAGAAACTTGGAAACGAGTGCTGCGATGCCAGAAAGGAAATAAAAATCCCCAAAATGATAAATATAACGTAAATTAAACAAAACTGGTTAAGGTAAAGCAAAAGTGAACGATGGGGCATCACAACTGCAGAAATGTTTCATGTGTTTGTGACACATTTCTGGACCTAATAGCACTTTAGCGAAGCACAAATAAATATTAAGGAAATTATTTATATTTTGGAAAGAAAAGTGTCCAGTGAAAACTAGCTCTTATCAACATCCCAAAATGACCAAACTCTCATGGGAGACAGGACTGATGATCAGATTCTCCACTGCCCAATAGGCTCGGATACAAAAAGCACAAAATCTATGCTTGTGTCAAAGCTAACCTGACAAGAGTGCAAAAGACTGTTTTGCTTAGATTGAATTCGAATTTCCTTACTACAGAATAAATCACATGGCTCTTTAAGAATATAGTTTTTTTAAACAGCTCTTTGCTGAGTTTTGATTGTCCAATCCTGCTTTATACTATCCTTGAAAATACAAACCACTTATACACTTTTTTTTTTTCACATACAATACACCTTGTGAATATTTTCATCAAGTATTTTAACCACTACTAAGGCCACTTAATAGTGGTTAAAATACTTGATGAAATCAACCGAGGGCTGTGAATTTCCCTGTTCTATATATATATATACTGGTACTATTGACTGGACCAAAAAGTGATGCCGATCCTTATTGCTCACAAAAAAAAACATCAGCTAGGAGGCTCTTGTGGTGTGTTGTCATGTGCCTATGGCTAGGAAGGCTATGTGGAGATAAAAGTGGATTAAAGAGGAAAATTTGGTCTATATCATTACTATCTTTGTGGATTTAAGTCCCCAAATGCACTTAAAACGACAGTGGTTACTAGATGGGTGTAGCATAACATTGGCAATAGAGGAAGGATTGATCAGCGGTCAGTAGCTCAGCGGTCAGAGCACCTAATATGTCATCAGGAGGACGTGGGTTCAGATCCCACTCAGCCCAAGACAATTTTTCCTCTGCACTCATCTTTGCCCTGTGAATTAAGGGCAGCTTAATAGTGGTTAAAATACTTGATGATACTTTGTGAAATTTGCAATATTTTTTAATGCATTATTGGTAAGGGTAGCAATTAAAAATTACAATGCTATTAACCAAATGTTTAGAGTACACCATCAGATAAGTATTCTATTATTTTTTATTCATATATTCTTTGTATATTGTTGTACTTTCACTCACTTTTCACTACCTATGTTTAGTATATTTTAAAGATATAATCAAGAAAAAAAAATTATTTTGATGATCATACCTAAAAGAAAAGAACTTTAAGAGCACCTATGAACTGCAAATAAAAAAAAATTGTCCACTTATTGTATATGGGAAGTTATATGCTCTTTTCACCCATAAAATATATATTCTCTTACAATGTTTCATTTTATGAGTAAAAATCACTAAGCACTCTTATACTTTGTTTATTGCCATTTATCCCCAATTCTTTTTCAGAAATCATTAATTTAAATATTGTTCCTCTTTTGTGCAACTTTAACAATAAATACATCCAATCATTTAAGGACACGATTCTGAAATATATATATATTAATTTTTGCACTAATCCCACGTGTTCCTCTGTTGCTTGTCTTCCTACTTGGTCTATATCATTACTACATTATTTGCACTTGCAATTATGCAAATCAGATCTATTGACTTCCTTAAATTTATAACAATGCAATACTTTAATATACAATGGAATATTGATTATACATTTCATAAGGGACCACAAATGAAAAGCATTAAACTGTTAAAACTGTCAGTGAAATGTCATTAATAAAAGAGGAGCAAATGAAGTTTAGATTACCTTAAATATTAGATACATAACCATGTTTTAGGACTTTTAACTACACTCTTACAATAACATTTAGGAAATTTAACACATAATACCAATAACAGAATTGATTATTATATTTGTTTAAGGACAGAAGCTTTTGTTTATGAACCAGTATTAAGGCATGGATGTGTGTCGTTTTTCTGCTGAGGTCCTGCCATCCTCTCAGATCTTCTACTATGGCATATAAACTGACAGACTCCTGTCAGACCTCTGTGGCAAGCAGCTGCTTGAGGGGGTATTTAATTTTAAAAAAAATTGAAATCTTCAGTGGAAAGAAAAAAATATTGATTCTGAAAATTATAAAAAATAATGCATAGCAATCAAGAAAACACATTCTGTTTCTGAGAATCTTACTTCAAGGCTTATAAGAAGGTAGCTTGGACTTTTGTCCAAAGCTATCTCCAAGTTACATAATCTTGAAAATGAGCTCAGTACCCATATTGATCAGTGTGATTTAAGTTCCCATTGTCCAAACAGGTGTCATACAAGATGACAGACCGTGGAATAATTATGTGGTCTGGACTATCATCACAGGAGAGTTGTAAAGTGCAGAAATCTAGTCAAAAGTAGAAAGTGAAAATTCTTCCTATGGTTCAAATACATAATAACAATGAAGGCAGAAACTTGTTAAATATAACATAAAAATGAGAAAAACATAAATAATTTATATATAAAAAAATACCCCATGCAGCTGCTTGACACAAAGTTCTGACAGAAGCCTGCCAGTTTAACAAAAATAAAATAATGCTCTTATATGTTATGTTATTGAAAAGTTATGATTAATTTCTGGGCCTGGCATAACTTTACATATAACTGAAAAATGTCTAATGTTACAGTATGTTTGAAAAATACTCCACTTACAGTAAAACTTCAATAATAGCCTGGTTTAGGTGACCTTACTTTAGTGAAGATACTTTAAGGAACAGTCAGTAAACTATAAGCAATTAATTGTTTCAATTGTAACAATCTACTCTGCAGCAAATTTTTTAAAGAATCTTGCCCCTATTATATCAAGGCTTTATTGTATTTTGAAGTAATCCAAACTGATATTTAAACTTTTCTAACCTGATTTTGGTGAGGCAGAAATTTCAGATTTGCTTGAACAGCTACTCAAACTATATGAACCTTTACTGGGTGAAAACTGATATTCTTTCCTTGTTATACTTTGTTGTGACTGTCTTGTGGACTTCAGTCTAGAAAGATTATGTGCAGTTGCAGAACTTGTCATTTTTGCTTGTGGTGCTGTTGCTTGAATCCAGTTAAATTCTTTTTTGCACTAAAGAATAAATATTATTTGAATTTTAAGTATGAAAAATACTTATGTACCAAATATTCTTCTCTTATACAAAAAATTACTGCAATAAATTTCTACTATAAATATTAAACTTTCACACAAAAAAACCTAGTCTGTTTCAAATAAACATCAATTACAGCTATGTGACACAGATGTTTTATGTGAAGCTTTTGCTCACTAAACCATCTCAGTGTGCTTGACTGCAGGGCAAAGTGACCTGGGTATACTATGAATGACTGATATATACTATGAATGTTTTATTTCTGACACATGTTGTCTTTTTCACAGATCATTCTTCTTGTATCCCATTTTAATTGCAGAAATATTGAATTTTCCCATCTAGTTTTGAAAATATCAGAAATGTACAATTCCCATACCTTTAACCATGAAGTATAAGTCTAAATCTCATCTGTAACAGAATCTCATGAGTAACAGAAAAAACAAGCAGTTAAAAAATAAAAATTGTCCCAGTTATCATTAGATCACAACCACAAGTGAAACAAATAGATACAAAAACAATATTAATACTACAAAAAGATACTGTAATGAATTAATGACAAAAACATTATGAAAAACTTGAACAGAAGTTTTAAAATGAATAATTAAGATATATATATGTATGGAAAATATTTTTGGTTAGCCTGCTAAATGTGGGTTGGTGCAGAGATACTGCCAATCATCTTATTGCTTTTCACCAGTTTCAAAACAGATATTCTATGTAACCTCCCCAACTCAAAAACCAGTTGTAATGAACTATATATCAAATGAAAGTTTATGATATGGACATGTCATAGGCTACAAAAATATCCCCCATTTCTCTCTTCCTCCACAATGGATAACTTGTAAACAATTGCTCTGACATATCTCCCTAACTTGGAAGCAGCTCATAGCAAGTTACATGTCAAATGAAAGTTTATTGTGTTAAGTGTGGCAAGGATACAAAAAAAATTCCTACTTTTCTTTCCTCTAAAAAAGGAGGAATTATTTGCAAGAAGTTGATCCATTTTATCTTTCAATTAATGGAAGATGGCACATTGATGAAAAAAAAGTTATACAGATATATGAAATGAAGATTATGACATGGAAAATGTCACAGGCTATATTAAAATTCATTCCTTAACCCTTCCTAAAAAAAAAATTGTTTAGTTGTTCCACCATTTCCAAGTAGGTTGCAAATACTAACTAGTTGTATAATAAAGGAAAGCTTATGTCAAGGTGAGAGAGTGTCTATAAAAATACTTCTCTCCAAAAGAGCAGGGAAAAAAGCAGGGAAAATACAAGTGTTTCTCATGACAATATATCTTGTGAAATTGTCCCTAATAATCAATAAATAACAATGAAAAAAAATTACTTGCATATGCCTTGAAAATTATATAAAATAAAATTGCCAATGATCATATCAATTACTTAAATCATGTTAACTTAAGGAAGAAAGGGTACCAAAATAATTTTTACCCATAAAAATACTAGTTGCTTTTATCTTCCTATGAAATTTATCATATTTGAGTGATTCAATAACTGGAAATTTGGTTTTTTCCTTTTCAAACATGTAGGAAAATTATTTTTTTTTTTTCTATTAAGTTATTTCATTTTTATGTTTGTTTATTAAACAATACATATTTGCTATACAAACAATACTTTCAACAATAAGATTTTTTTTTGCCTTCGGTACCTTTTAATGCTTATTTCCTGTTTAAATTTGCTTTACTTGCTATTGTCTTTTACACTGTGACAACTTATCTCAGAATTTCTTATTCTGCTCTTAGTCAGTTATTCCCCTTCATTACTAGATAGCATATCACCTAATTCTGTTAACTTGTGAACCATGCAACTCTCACATGTCAAACTGACATGACAATGCAGCCATGTCAGTTTCAAATGTATCTTGTATCAATAAAATTGTTCCTACATTATTTTAACTATTAAAGTAATACCAACTGTTCTATTACCAAAAAGCAATCTCTTTGTATTAAGTTGCCCATGGTACAGCATCTATCTTTGAACATACAAACTTTAAATTCTTTGCCATATAGTTCTTCCCTATCTAATTTTCATATCCTGTTGCTGACTGCTTAAGATACTCTTTGTCTGCTAGGAGAAGGGTTGATAGAGTAAGTTGCCAAGTTCAAATCTCTATTGTCCTGCAAAGATTTCCCTGCTGTTGCTGAGAAAGGTGACACAAATGGGCTTGGATATGCCACAAACCATTAGATGACACACTAAGCAGCCCCATGTGTAGCAGAACTTGTACCCATCAAAACACATACTGGATTACTGTGACCACAGATTTCTATCTATCTCCTAACAATTATCAAGTAGATCCTCTTCTTCTATCTCAACTGTGCTCAGCATTGATTTATCTCTATTATGCCCCACCCTGCCCTTGCTGAGAAAGGGGGCACCCATGCACTTAGAAAGATTGCCATCCAAGAAGTGGATCCATGTGCAGGAGAGCCATACTCTGTGCACATTAATGTGCAGAGGGTGTACTACCCTTACCCAGCTGCGAGCTCTTGGGATTTTTGTTACCTAATTACATAGCCTATTGAATGCAAAAAAAAGTATTGCTTAGAAAAAAAGAAGAAAAAATGCAACTTTTGCCCTATCTATCTGCCAAAACTTTTATTTCCATACCTTATAATAGGGCTGTAAGTTTTTCGCAAGGCGAATTCCCTTCACTCCTGCAAATTACAGTGTTTTTGAAAGGTTTCCATGAATTCCAATATTTTTTTACAATTCTGCAAATTTTGATGGGTTTTTTTTCCTCCTAAAATTTTGTAAGTTATCAGAATTTGAATAGTTTGAAAGCTAAAAAAAAATTCTGATAAGTCACAGAAGGGAAGTCAGTTTGGGTAAATTTCTGACTTTTCATGTATTATGCTATTTTTTTCTGACCTATAATGTATGTTTTGAAAAACTGATGTGGATGTGTGATTCTTGCTTTAATGATCTTACTTTTCCTCAATACCTAGTTTCTACATGATTAAACTGTAAACTTCTCTCTTGTTCGCTTCCGAGGTGGAGGAGACAATCCTCTTCAAATCCCCTCTACATGATTTTCATTAATGGGATAATGTGGAATTCAGTGTTGAGATTCCACGTTTCTTCAGCTACTGCTGTTTACCGCAGCAATTATTCGATGCAGAAACAAATTTAAATTAGCGTATTCTGTTGCCACAGCTTCTGTTACCAAAAATACTTTGTACAATATTCAAAGCATGGGAATAAATGTTTTAAAGTTATTTTTCTAAATTTTCTAGCCTAGTTCTCTACTCTACCTGGTCTAATGGACATATCCTTGTATAAGTGTTTGTATGTTGTATGAGAAACCAGAACAAGCTCATAAAGTTCCTAGGTTATCCCTGTCCTTTGTGTACGAAGTAATTACTTCTTTAAAAAAAATATATGCAGTTCATGTCACGTGTAATGCTCACCTAAATCTTGTTGGTAAAATATGACAATAAGAATTCAAAACTGTTAATGCTTTCATTGCACAGTAGAAAATGAATTCACCACCTCTGTCCTGCATGTCAAGTTCATTTTAAGGTATTTGCTTCTTCAAGAAAAGGAGAAAAATCTAACAAAGCACCAGTTCCCTTTCAAACAAAATCGAACATTTGGTTTCAAGTTGTACTCTTTCGCTGCGATCATATAGAAGATTATAATGAGTTTTTGAGCAGAAAATGGGAAACAGCTGCAACAGTATATTAAAAGATATCTTTGAAATATGCAAAACTGATTTTTAGAGGTGATTTGAATCAAATCAAAAAGATATGCACAGAATATTTCCAAACCTAATGGTTTGTTGTTTGAAGTCTTAATTTTTTTTTTAATTTCACATTTTTTTTCCTGCAAAATTACAGATTAATGATCATTGGAGGAGGCATTTCATTATTCATTTAGCCATAAAGTCTATAATGAAATGAAGATTTGGCAGTAAAGTTACTCAGAAGAAGTCAAATATGTGATCTATCAGTCACAAAAAACACACTCCATTCATTTCCGGAAAAAAATTGAGCAGCATTTCAGTGATGCAAAAAACTGAACATTTTTATCAACCCATAACAGTTTTTTTAAAGCATGTCAAATTTTCGATCCTAATTAACTAAAGGGATTAAATGTTTCTGAAAATGATGTTGGTAACATAACTTTGAACAGCTGATCCATGATCGAAGACAGCAACAGCTTAAAAGACTCTTTAGTTGTTTCAAAAAATCAGAGTATAAAAGAGGGTCATTTATCTACATATAATATACTGTATCAGAATCAATTCAAATAAAGCTAAGCATTAAATATTTTTTTTTGTTCTTTTTAAGCAGTTGTATGTGTCCAACTGTTATTATCTTGCTTATGTAGAACCACTGATGTGCAATTTTTATGTTTTTTGAACCAAAATGATGCACAAATTTTGCAATCTTGATCCATGAATTTTAGTTTTTGGGCGCGATTGCTCCGAGAATTTCAGCTTTTGTCCCACAGAAAATTACAGCCCTACTTATAACCTAGGAATCCATCTGAATCAAGAGCTAATTCTTTCCTGCTTTTGTTTCCTTTGACATCTTTCATAGTATTTGCTGACAATAATAAAAAAAAAGTCTGTAAATGGTAGCTAGGTAGTCACTGGAAGGAGAGCTTTGCACCAATCCCCTGTGATGATGCACAGAACCGGCCAGGCCTAGCACCTAATGTCCGACCCCGCCTTCTCGTGGTGCAGACCATTAGTACCTTTCAAAAGAGATACTCTCTTGTGGAAGTGAACGGAAGGGGAGGGTTGCCAGATTAGTGTGGCCTACTGATCTGGACAACTATGGCTACTTTTCTTTTTTTTTTCTACCCTGCTGAGGAGTGGTCAACCACACAGGGACCTGGTGCTGACCATATAAACCCATTGGACTGGTTAGATATATGGCTCTGACTTGATTATGGATTCTGATTTTGCTGCACTGGTGAGCTTCTGTGGAGGGAAAATCTTCCGCTGTGTTTTCTGTTTCTTTGTGGGTTGACAGCCCCAAGTGAATAGATTTACAGGATATGTTTATCAGCTGGTAGATAATCCTGAGCAGAGGTCATCGCAGGCACCTGAACTCTTTGCTTCTATTGGCATCGTCAAATTCTACATTGGAGGAAGTCTTCAAGGCTTCAGCCTTTAGTGGTGGGGGAACGGGTCTTTGCCCCATGTCTGCGATTAGGGGGCTGTTTGATATTGTTGGCATTCCCTCTCTCAATAAACAAAGTTTCTTTAAACATCCCACTAATCATTTTCTCTCCATAGGTAGTTGGAATGTGAGGACTCTGCACAGAGCTTTTTCTCTTGATGTCCTCACACAAGAATTCCACCATTATAATTCGGATATTCTCGGCTTGCAAGAGACCAGATGGACAGATAAAGGTCAGATCCTTAAAAATAATTTTAAATTTCTCTTTTAAGGGAGGAACGATAATAAACATCACCAAGGTGTGGGTCTGCTTCTCAGCAGACATGCTAGTGATGCTCTTCTAGGCTATGAGTGCATTAATGAAAGGTTTCTTACATCAAAATTTAAGACAAGCATTAAAAGACTTGAATGTTATCTGCTGTTATGCCCCCACTGAGGATGCCGATGAGGATGAGAAGGATAGGTTTTATGGAGAACTTCAGAATATTCTGAATTCTGTCAAGAAAGGTGATATTACCCTTGTTCTAGGTGACTTCAATGCCAAAGTTGGTATTGACCTGTGGGGAGGAGTAAATAGGCCCTTTTGGTATTGGTAGCTGCAATGGCAATGGGCAACGTCTCCTACAGGTAAGTAAACTCAATGGTTTCAGAATAACTAACACTTATTGCAAACACTGCCACATACATAAATACACATGGGTTTCACCTGATGGGCTGCATAAGAATATGATTGATTATATATTAACAGCAAATGGGCTAGTTCTGTTAGGAATATCAGGTCATATAGGGGAGCTGAAATTGGATCTAACCATTACCTTGTTAAAAGTGTCTTGCAACTTAAACTTAAAAAGTGTTGTGCTAAAGTTAAAAAATTTACCTTTAATACTGAAGCTCTGAAAGACCCAGTTATAGCTAAAGCTTACCATGATAGGTTACTTAGTCATTATGACAGTCATGGTTTACTTACTACTGAAGCTGAGTAAAAATGGGGCCGTTTTAAACAGGCTTTTTTTGGAAACTAACAGTACTATTTTAGGAAAAAAGGAGCAGAGGAGGCAGAATTATTTGAGTGATAAGGCACTTGAGCTTATTTCAGAAAGAAAGAACTGCAGGAATGTCCTTAATCAATACCCTACTAGTCATAATAGAAAGCATTACATAGAACTTAATAAACGTGTAAAGGATTAGTTAGCTGCTGATAAGAATCTTTGGCTTGATGGCTTGGTTGACAAAGAGTCGAGAAGAGTTAGACAGCACAACAGCAGAGAGCTGTCCCAGACAGTTAATGTTTTTGTGTGGTAGAAAACAGACAGGTATACAGGGATTGAAGGATAACAAGGTAAGGTTATAGAAGGTGAGGATTCTGTCATGGCTAGGTGGGCTGAGCATTTCAGTGATATTCTAAACAATGCGGTGAGTTCTATTCCCATTGTTTGCAATGATGATAGATGCATTGGTGGCTTTAATGTTGGCCCTATAACACAATCTGAAGTTATTTTGGCTGTTTCTAAACTTAAACTACATAAATACCCAGGAGTAGATGAAATTACTATGGAAATGCTTAGAGCTGGGAATGTTTTGGTTACCACTTGGATGACTGAAATTCTGAATATCTTTTTTGATAAAGGTATGGTTCCTAAGGATTTTACCAGAGCCACTGTTATCCCTATTTTCAAAAAAGGTGATCGCAGTTCTTGTGATAACTATAGGGGTATCAGCCTACTCTCTGTTCCAGGTAAAGTTCTTTCCATGATTGTGCTTAATAGAATTAAGAATCTGGTTGACAGTCAATTGCGTGATGAGCAATGTGGATTCAGAAGTGGTAGGGGATGTGTGGATCAGATATTTTCACTTAGGCAGATTCTTGAGAAATGTTTAGAGTTTCAGAAACCTTTGGTTGCTAGCTTTGTTGATTTCAAAAAGGCTTTCGACTCTATTGATCGTCATAATTTGTGGTTGATTGTGAGATCATATGGTATACCAGACAAGTTAGTTAACATAATGAAAGCTCTCTATAATAACACTGAGTCATGTGTGAAAGTTGGTAAGTCTTGTAGCAATTGGATTAGCATTACTTCTGGTGTTCGACAAGGGTGCATTTTGTCTCCTTTTCTCTTTAGCTTGGTTATTGATTATGTTATGCAAAATTCACTTCAAGGGAAAGATTTTGGCCTCAAATGGACTGGAGATATGAAAATTTCTGATTTAGATTATGCTGATGATTTAGCCCTTTTGGCAAATGATGTTGATGAGATGAACTCTTTCATTTGAGCTGCTGATGAAACTGGTAGTAGAGTAGGTTTGGTTATAAACAGAGAGAAAACTAAAGTGATGAAAATTGGTCAGGCAGGCTGTGATTCAGTTAATCTGAATGGTTGCAGTCTTGAGCAGGTGTCACAGTTTAATTATCTTGGGAGCTATGTAGCAGATAATGGTGATGTGCGGCATGAGATTAACAGACGAATAGGGATTGCTGCCGGGACTTTTAAGAATCTATGGAGAGTGTGGAGAAATATGCATATACACCTAAAGACTAAAATTAGACTGTATAATAGTTTGGTTCTTTCTAGGGTTAGTTATGGTAGTGAAACTTGGACACTTTGTAAACAAGATAACAGGAAACTAGATGCTTTTGATTCCAGATGTTTATGCAGTATCTTGGGCATTAGGTGGTTCAACTTTGTAACTAATGATGAGGTTAGGCAAAGGAGTTTACAACCTCCTTCAAGCAGCATATTGTGCAGAGAGAGACTCTGTTGGTTTGGCCATGTTGCCCGTATGAATAATTATAGATTGGCGAATAGGGTTATGAAAAATGTGCCTAAAGGTCTCAGAAATAAGGGGAGACCTAGGATGCGGAGGGCAGACAATGTCAAACAGGATCTTGTTAGAATTGGTGTGCAGTGGCCAGATGCAATAGATGTAGCTCAGGATAGACTTGCTTGGAGAACTAAATTGAATGGTCTGGTTGGACCTCCGTAGCCCATGGCTGCTTGAGGAGGAGGAGGATGATAAAGTCACTTAATATTGTAACATTTCAGTATTCATTATATTGATGTCTATACATTAGGTACATCAACAAAAGTAACATGGTGTCTCCTGTTGCTTTTATATTAAAGAATGGTGGTATTTTAGACAAAGAATATCATAAAATATTTATATTTCAAAACCAAAGCTTATCACACATGATTAATTGGAATGATGACTAAAAATTCAAAATAAATACTTTAACAAATTTTGTTTTGCAAAAAAGAAATTATAAAACAACAGTTTTATGATTGTAATGTGTAGGAAAAAAACCAGTTATTATGGACTTAAATTCAACTTGAATATTAAAATTATATAATTTGTGATTGTTTACACCCACAACTTACTTGTTCAGGATCAGTATCTGATGTTAAGTAATTAAATACATTCCAGTTCTTTACATGGCAGCTATTAAAATCAGGCTGTGCTGCCAATGTTTGAAGAAGAAGACTGGAATAAGGTGAAGGCAACTTTCCTTCATAGACAGAGACCTTATCTTTTTCAGCCATGATTTCCTGGAAAAATTGCAACAAGGAAATACTTTTATATTTTCTGTCAAAAAAAATTATTAAGTAGCAATAATATTATTATTTTCTATACCAAAAGCTGAATTATGCATAATTGTAAATATATATACAAACACATATACAGGCAAACATTGTTTAGTGTAAACTCAATTAACACTGTTATGATATAATATATATATATATTTTAAAGTAATTTATTTAATTTTTTTTATGAGTTTACCATTGACAGAATAGTTGATAAGATACCCATTAATGTTATTTAAAACAAAAAAGTACCATACTACTTAAACACAACACAAATTGAATGTATGAGACAAATATTTATGAAAAAAATACAAGATGTAATTCAAAATTTGAGTGAGAATGATCATGATCTCAAAATATAGCATTGTGTAAAGCGTGGAGTATTAAATGCTTTATCAACTTACACTGCATTACTTAAAGAGAAACAGAAAAGCATAAAGTAATCAACTTTGGATAATTTTCTAAAAGACTTCCGGTCAGTAACTTGTCAACTTTTAAATTTTATTTTGAATACAAATATAAAAGTGAATTGATTAAATAATAAATTGCAAAATTTTTAAATAAAGAAATATGTGTAATTATATCAATTTAACAGTCTTTTATTTTCAGACTGTTTAAAAATTAACAAATCGTATATGTGTGGAAAATTTTTCCTTTAGAATACTATATAGTGTACATGAGGCTGTTTCATTTAATGCTTGGATTTCAGAAACACACCCTGAGTACTAAAGAAGGTATGCCTGTGTACTAGAAGTGAAATATATAACACAGTGCTACCCAATTCAAAGATACATAAATATATAACACTATTACACTGTGATGTCTTCCTTTTTGCAATTGTTGCTATCAGTGCAATTGAAAATTTTACTGTTCTGTTTTCACCAGAGTCATCAATAGTAAAAGAATAAAGGCAAATTCTTTTTTTTTCTCCCTATGAATTTCTGTAATTGCTCATTATTAAAGACTCTCTTGTTTGATGCATAACATGACCTACATCTGTTAATTACTTCAAAATTTAGACTTAAAGCTGTTGTTTCTATCTTGAAAAGGTTAAAAATTAACATTTACACAAGTGTATCTAATTTTCCATTTCCATTTGCAACACATAAAACAAAGAAGAATACTAGAGGCTACTCCTAGTTTTTACAGATCTTTTTATACAATGACATGACATACTTATAGTAGTATAAGATAAAAGTTACTGCTGATCACTGCCTCAGTTGGAGCTAACACATAAAGTTTGCCCTGCTGGAACAAAAGCTAGCTCTCAGCACTGTAAGGGTTAAGTATTAGGTTGATAGGTAACTTCAAAATGAACAGTACAGCTTTAGAAGTGGTAGAGACTAAAGAGGAAAATTTTTTTCATTTGGACAGGATCTTAAAAATTATTACTTTTAAAAATCCATGATTAATAGCTAATGATTGTTTTGGGTGGTAACACATTTGTAGCTACCACTATGGAATTCAAAAGGTGTTAAAATTTTAAGAGCACTTTCAAAATCAACTGTTTTCATCACTGCTCCTTTTAAGCTGTACATCCACTATGGTGCTCACATATCCTTCATTTTCCATGGATGAAAGTTGCTATTTCCATTTTGCAAATAGAAATTATTTCCATGCATTCTAAAAAAATTAGTTTTCATTAATATATATTATTCATAAATTGTCTAATCTTCATGACTCATGGAACATGCTTAATCTAAGTCATTCTTCTCTTTCATAGCTTTTAGCATTTATGTTCAAAAATGAGAAAAGAGAAAAAAAATTGCACTCCACACACTCATTAACATCATTCTACCTATTGTTCCATCCTTCTCTGGGTAGTCTGAAATTGATAAAGCCCCCCCAAATTAAACATGTTGAAAGAATGTCTACCAATAGTGTCCATATCCTCCAACACATGTCCAACTGCACAGGTGGCTCAAGTTACAGATACCCCACTACAATTTTGGTTATTTTCAAAAAACATGCAGTAACAATATTATGAGCAATTTTTTTGGCAACCCATTTCACTGATTTACCCCCTCTGTGACTTTACAATTTTTTATGGCTTTTTTTAAAAATATAATGTGGCTAGTTCATTCATTTCAAACAAATATTTTAAACCAAATCTTTGAATATTCATCATGAAATAACCATAAAAATTCATTAATCTGCTTGCTTGCACTGGCTGATAATAGTCATTAGTTTTATTATTCATTTCAAACAAAGGTGATGTGGAATATGCATTGTTTGTGTTAATAAATTTATATTAAAATTCAAAACTATTTAATAATAATCATAAATTCTTGTTTCATATGAATCTGCCAGACAAATTATACAAAAAAAGTCTCAAAAAAATATAGAGTCACAGGAGTAAATCACTAGAGTGTGGAATGAAAAAAAAAAAACAATCTGGTTACCATAATTTCGAAAAATCAATCAGCGGAGTATCTACGAACTTGAGCCTGCATTGCTGTTACCCAGGATCGATGTATTTGCAGAAGCAGCCTGGTTAGCCTCAATAGCGTATGGCTGCTTGAGGTACGTTTACATAACTTTTCATTGAAATCCATTTCTACCTGGATGTACTTTCCATTTTACATGCCTGTATTTCATACCGTGAAAAAAAAGTCTACATATATTAAGAAGTACAAAAAATTTCAGCAAAAAAAAGGATGAAATACAGGCCAGTTAATGCAATAAATAATGCTGACATACTCACATTTCAGGCCTTCAGCTGAGCAAAACTGCAAGATTTGTCAACTGTTACAAGGTTGTATATTTTCTACTAAGTTTCGAAAGCATGCAATCGTTTGTCCAGAGTGAAGGACTAATAAACAGATAAATCCAATGGTAAGATTCATAAGAATTCAAAAATACGTTCACCACGCCAAAAGTAATTGCCCTAAACTTACATTCGATAGCATTTACGTAGAAACCAAGGAGTCAAAACACTAGTGACACAATACACCATAGAGCAGTACACAAACACCAATCGTTGAATAGCATTGTTTTCTTCTTTTCTTTCTGAGGTATTTTACATTTAAGACCTTGGGGATACAGAGTCATGTTTCTTCTAAAGCATTCCGAGCATTTCTCTTCCAATAACTTCTTAACGGAGAAACCATCATCCAACTCAGTTTTTCCTGCTTTGCCAATATAATTTCTGTTTAGGCCATATCTGTCTAAAGCAGGGAGGGGGCTAATCTTTTACAGCTTGCGTGTATTATTAACTAAAACAATATTTAATTTGTTGCACACACATCTGAAAGGGGGCGGGGGTGGCTCAGTCGGTAGTGCGCCAAGCTCGTAGTCTGCAGTTTCTAGCTTCGAGTCACAGCTGGATCAGAATTGAGATTTATCTCTGCAAAATTCCTCACCCTGCCCACAGTCAGTAGGGGACACCGATGGACTTGGAGAGGCTGCAGTCCGTCAGATGGGACGTAAAGCCCCGTATGCGGGAGAGCCATACCTTGTGCACGTTAAAGAACACTGGATGGCCTTGACGGGAGGCTACCATCTGTCTCCCAACAGCTGTCCAGTGGGTCCCCTCCCTCAACCTTCGGGGTCCTTGTGACCTAACCATTTAGTCCATTTTGTAAAAAAAAGTGCGCTTGTGTAAAAAAAACAACCAACCTACACATCTGAAAACTAAAATTAGGTTTATAATAATTCAGTCCTTTCTAAAGTTCGCTGTGGCAGAAAAACATCGACCCTTTTTCAGCAAGATAACAGGAAACTTGGTGCATTTAGTTCTGGATGAGTATGTAATATCTTGAGAATTAGATGGTTGACTTTGTACGTAATGATGAGGTTAGGCAAACGAGTCAACAACCACTTTTGAACAGCATATTGTGCAGCAAGAGATTGCATAGTTTAGCCATGTCCGCATGCAGAACTACAATAGGTCAAAAGAGGCATAATTAGTGGTAGGGTAGTACTCTACTTTCATTCACCCTGAATAGAGGTATGAAAAGTCAGCTTTTAAATGCTTCAAAACAAAACGTAGACCGAGAATATGATGGTCTGACAATGTCCACAGGACCTCGTTAAAATTGGCTTAGAGTAGCCAAGTGCAGCAACTGTAACTCAGGATGCTCAGGACAGAATGTCTGAAAGCCTAAATTAAACAGTCTGGTTCAGCCTCCTTAACCTATAAATGTTTGAGATTATGTATATATGTATGCATACGAATTCAGTGCTGTATATAAGCAATTTGCTGAACGGGAGAGAGACTGTTGCTGTCGTCCCCATAGTCCAGTGTACTGCATTGCATGAGTTTTGCTGCCCTCTGAACTGAGAGCAACAAAGGTTCTTATGCTTGCGAAATTCTGTTATTGCTCATTATTAAAGGCTTTCTTGTTTGATGCATAATGTGATCTACATCTGTTAACTCTTTCAAAATATAGATTTATAGTTGAGTTCTTTTTTTCAAAAGGTTAAAAATTAACATTTACACAAGAGTAGCGCATTTTGAATTTCCATTTCATCTGAACTGTGAAGGCAGCAAATGGAGAGAAAAAAACAAAATTCCGAAAATGAGCCAAATGGAAAATAATTTCTGAAATTTTGTTTCTTAAAGACGATTTTGTCACCAACTTATCGGACAAAAAAAAATTAACCTTCCAAACAGCAACTAACTCTATAGAGCAGTAATGTAAAACCTGGAAAATAAAATTTGCAGGTGAAAAAACTGTCATCCCACCAACAACAAAAGCAACAAAAAATTCCCACCTCAAATATAACGATAAATAACATCAGAATTAAACATTTCAAAGAAGCAAAATTCCTTGTAATCACCTCTGACTCAAGACAGCTGGAATTGGCATGCAAATAACTTAGTAAGTAAAGGTGAAAAACATATTGGAAACGTGTAGTCTCCCACTTATCGCTCGCTGCGTCGCAAACACACTGTGACGTCACCTACCGGGCTACGCCAGCTACGCGCTCCGCGACGGCTGTAGCGTTCACTTTAAATGCACGATATGCAACAAAGAACTTAGCTCATTGATCTTCGCTGCAAATATCCTGGAACGCTTGATTTGTTGTCTCTGCGAGATCTACTGTGCTTTCTGACATTTTTTTCATCAGGAAGAGAAGTTTGCTCTTTCGTAAACGGTTAATATTACTAACCTTAGCTAATCATAGGTGTAGTAATTAATAAATATCGCACTAAATGAGTCGCGGGTTTTTTAATGATAGAAAAAGTTTAGGCGATTTTCATAATTTAATTCTAAATATTCACACTGTCACAAAATTTCTTTGTGTATGGCACCTGTCGATTTTAAAGAGATTTTGGGTATTGTTTTTTGTTGTACATCTAAAGAGGTTTTGGCTATTTAGAACAAAGGACACGAAATTGAGGAAATCAATTTCTGCAGCTGAAAGATTGGCTCTAACAATAAGGCAAGATGCATTTAAAATTGTTCTTTGCATGTTTTCCAAAATAGCTAACGATTTAACATTTTGGTCTGTCTATAGACGGTCAAGTTTTTTGTTTATAGAGGTAAATTAAAAATTCCTTTTGGGTGTGATAAGATTAATGAATTATTGCAATGATTTGCACTTTTCAAATCTTCCAACAGTTTTAATGGCACTCTCTAATAAACGATGGAGAATTTTGAAAACTAAAATTTTAAACGAATATGAATATAGGCTGGAAATTTTGGTGATGGGATATGAATGCCATGAGGCATTTTGGTATTGATAGTAATGACTTGATTATCTGCATTATGATAGCAATTGCATTGATAGCAATGAGTTGATTATCTGCATCTTCCGTTAGTGAGGGGGGGGGGGATTTTTTGCTTTAGAAGATAATTGGAAAAAAATGTTGGATAATTACTGATGAAATATTATGATTCACATTCAACAATTTCAAATCCTCAAGTAATTTTCCATGTTTATGCAATGCTAAATTTGCAAAATGCGAAATTTTAAAGGAATATTGCAAGCGACGTATTTACGTGAAAATCGAAATTTTGGCGGTAGAGTGTCAACAGATATTGCACTAACAGCAACAACTGACAACTTCTGTTGAAATAAACAATTCATCAGATTGGAAAAATAATTCAAAGGTAAAGATTAAAAAGAACATTATTCTATAGAAAAATTTCTACGCTCTGGAGGTGGGCGAGGAGCAAATATTAAGGCAGAAAAATGTAGACAGGGAGCCAAGAGACTAGATTCCCTTTGCAGTGTAACGTTTCGTCCTCCATTTTACAGGACTTTAAAATATTACTTCAAAAATGCATGAAATAAAAATAAGTTGAACAATTTTTTGCCTCTTTTACCTTTACTGGTATTCTGAAAAGGGGGGAGGCTATGGCCCTTTGCTCCTTCCTAGATTCCACCCTGAATAGAACAATCCTTCACATATTTTCATTTTGTTTTTGGAAAAGGGGGTAAGGGTTTATAATCTGTGACGCTCTCCATGTCACGAGCTTCCATTTGACGCATAACCCCTTTTTTAAGGGGAAAGAAAGCATAGGGAGTGATTTGTTTATAGCCTATGAAACTCCCTAAGACCTTAAATTATAATATCTATTGAATATTACGTGAATGGGAGAGAAATTTCGAATAGCTATTGGTTGTAAAATAAAATATTTATGAAAAAATATGACCAAAAATAATTTACAAATGCAGTCAAATCTATGTATTTAAAGCTCGCTTTTCAACGAATTAAGTATTTAGAGAGTTACAGAACTTGGAATGTTTAATAGCAACAATATGAATTTAATTGCTCTGATAAATTATTCAAAACAAGTTAAAACGAAGGTAATAACCGCTATTCTAAATTTATTATATTATTTTTTTTGCAGAACGAGTAATTTGCCAAATGTTTCTGCTTCCATAATTCTTTAAATATTGAACACATGTTGTTGAAAATCGATATTCAAATAGATTTGATTGAGATCTTTAAATTACCTTCAATCACATTTTTTTCATTAAAAGCGTATTTTAGAATTTAAAGCAATTCAGAATTTTTTCTTATTCATATGACATGAACTGGAGCAGTCAGAATTCATTGACCATTAATTGTAAATGTTACTAAGAGGTTTTTTCTTGCATTGCATTTTGAATAATGATTTAATCGATATGTTGTCCGCATTTTATTTACTAATAAATGGTAGCTGAGCATAAACTGGAAGGAGAGCTGTGTACAAATCCCCACTGATAATACACAGAACCAGCCAGGTCTAGCACCTAATGTCCGACCCCACCTTCTCGTGGTGCAGGCCGTTAATACCTTTCGAAACAGATATTCTTTTTTGGAAGGGAATGGAAGAGGAGGGCTGCCAGTTCAGTATCGCCTACTGATCTGGTCATCTATGCCAACTTTTTTTTTTCAACCCTGCTGAAGAGTGGTCAACTTCACAGGGTCCTGGTGCTGAAAATTTATACCCAATAGACTGAACTGGTTTATGGATTTGAGCTTGATTATAGATCTTGGACTTGCTGCATTGGTGGGCTTCTGTTGAGGGAGAATCTGCCGCTGTGTTTTCTGTTTGCTTGTAGATTGCCAGTACCAAGTGAACAGAGGCACAGGATACCTTATATCAGCTGTTGGATAATCCTGATCAGAGGCCATCGCAGGTACCTGAACCCTCACTTAGCTAGTTGGGTATCGTCAATCCTGAACTGGAGTACTATTTCTCAGGCAGGCCCTATGGCTCTTGAAAAGATGGTGCCTGAAGTTCCTACAAAAATCGGTGACTTCAGCCTTTAGCAGAGAAGGGACAGGTCTTTTCCCCATGCCTGTGATCAGGGGGCTGTTTGATATTGTTGGCCCTACCTTTCTCAATAAACCTAGTTTCTTTAAAAATCCTACTAATCATTCTCTCTCTTAGCAGGTATGTGGAACGTGAGGACATTAAATAGAGATTATTCTCTTGATGTCCTCACACAGGAATTCCATCGTCAAAACCTAGATATTCTAAGCTTGCAAAGGACCAGATGGACAGGTAAAGGTGGGGTACTTAAAAATAACTTTAAATTTCTCTTTTCAGGGAGGGAGGATGGCAAGCATTTCAAAGTGTAGGTTTGCTTCTCAGCAGACATGCCAGTGATGCTGTTCTAGGATATGACTGCAGTAATGAAAGATTTCTTATAGCAAAATTTAAAACAAAAATTAGACTTGAATGTCATCTGTTGTTATGCCCCCACTGATGACTCTGATGAGAATGAGAAGGATATGTCTCACAGCCATCTTTAGGATATTTTGAATTCTGTGAAGATATGAGATATTTCTCTTGTGCTAGATGACTTCAATGCTAAAGTTGTTACTGACTCTTACCTTTGGGCAGGAGTTTTAGGTCTTTTTGGCATCGGTAGTTCCAATGGCAATGGGGAATGTCTCCTACAAGTAAGTAAACTCAATGGTTTCAGAATAACTAACACTTATTACAAACACTGTGAGATAAATAAGTACAAATGGCTTTCACCTGATGGGCTGCATAAGAATATGATTGATTATATATTAATTAACAACAAATCGACCAGTTCTGTTAGGAATACCAGGGCATATAGGGGAGCTGAAATTGGATCTGACCATTACCTTGTTAAAAGTGTCTTACAACTTGAACTTAAAAAGTGTTGTGCTAAGGTTAATAATTTAGATTATGAAAGTTTTGGAAACATAATTAGAATCAAATAAAAAAGAAGGTACTGTGGTTCTATTTCTTAGTACAAATGATATGCCACAATACTCGAAAACATTAACACAAATTTAATGGTTTACGAATAACTAACACATACTACAAACTTCGGAACATTTATAAATATGCATGGGTTTCACCTGATGGGTTGCACAGGAATATGATAGATTGTATTTTAATTAACAGCAAATGGGCTAATTCAGTAAGGAATACCAGATCATACAGGGGAGCCGATATTGGGTCTGACCATTACCTTGTCAAAAGCGTTTTGCAGTTGAAGCTTAAGAAATGTTGTGCTAAGGTTAAAAAAATTAGCTATAATACTGAATGCTTGAAAGATCCAGATTTAGCCAAAACATAACATGATAGGCTACTTAGTCATTATGACAATCGTGGTTTAGTTACTGCTGAAGTTGAGAAAGAATGGGATCGGTTTAAACAGGCTCTTCTTGAAACCAACAGTACTCTTTTGGGTAAAAGGGAAAAGAGGAAACAAAATTATTTGAGTGATAAGACTATGGAATTTATTTCTGAAAGAAGGAAGTGCAGGATTCATATGAATCAACATTTTGCTAGTCCTAACAGAAGGCATTACAATGAGCTTAATAAACGTGTAATGGATCAGTTAACAGCTGATAAGAATCTTTGGCTTGATAGCTTGGTTGACAAAGCAGAGGAAGCAGTTAGACAGCACCACAGCAGGGGGTTGTACCAGTTTGTTAATGTTTTATATGGGAAGAAACAGACAATACACAGGGATTGAGGGATAAATATGGCAAGGTGATTGAAGGTGAGGATTCTCTGATGGCTAGGTGGGCTGAGCATTTCAGAGATGTTCTAAATAATGTGATTACTTCTACTCCAATTGTTTGCAATGAGGATAGATGAATTACTGGTTTTTACTGAAATGCTTAGAGCTGAGAACATTTGTATTATCACATTGCTGATTGAAATTTTGAATATTTTTTATGATAAAAGTGTTGTTCCTAAGGATTTTACTATAGCTATCATTGTCCCAATTTTTAAAAAATGTGGTCTCAGTTCTTGTGATAATTATAGGGGAATTAGTTTACTTTCTGTTCCAGGTAGTTTTTTGCATGATTATACCTAATAGAATAAAGAATTTGATTGATGGACAACTGCGTGATGAACATGTGGATTCAGAAGTGGTAAGGGATGTATAGATAAAATATTTTCACTTAGGCAGATTCTTGAGAAATGTTTAGAATTTCAGAAACCTGTGGTTGCTAACTTAATATTTTTCAAAAAGGCTTTTAACTCTATTGATAGACATAATTTGTGGTTGATTGTTAGATCATGTGGAATACCTGAAAAGTTAGTGTAATGAATGCTCTCTATGAGTCGTGTGTGAAAGTTGATATATCTTTCAGCAATTGGTTTAGCATTGCTAGTGGAGTTAGACAAGGGTGCATTTTGTCTCCTTTTCTGTTTTATTGAGTTATGGATTATGTTACACGAAATTCTTTGCAACGGAAAGGTTTTGTCCTTAAATGGTCTGGAGATTTCAAAATTTCCGATTTAGATTATGCAGATGATTTGGCCTTGTTGGCTAATGATGTTGATGAAATGAATTCTTTCATTAGTCTGTTCATGAGAATGGTAATAGAATAGGTTTGGTTATAAACAGAGAAAAAACTAAAGTGATGAAAATTTGTCAGGCAGTTGGTGCTTCAGTTGCTTTGAATGGTTCTAATATTGATCAAGTGTTTCAGTTTAATTATCTTGGGAGCTATGTAACAGATGCTAGTGATGTGCGGCATGAGATAAATAGAAGAATAGGGATTGCCGCTGGGACTTTAAAGAATCTATGGACATTATGGAAAAATAGCATATACACCTAAAGACTAAAATTAGGTTGTATAATAATTTGGTACTTTCTAAGGTTAGTTATGGTAGCGAAACTTAGACATTTTGTAAGCAGAATAACTAGAAACTTGATGCCTTTGATTCTAGATGCTTACGCAGTGTCTTGGGCATTAGGTTGACTTTGTAAGCAATGATGAGGTTAGAAGAAAGAGTCATCAACCACTTTTTAGCGGCATATTGTGCAGAGAGAGAGACTGCATTAGTTTGGCCATGTTGCTCGTATGCATAGCTGCATATTGGCAAAGAGGATTATGAACAGCGTACCTAAGGGTATCAGAAAAAGGGGAAGACTTAGGATGCGATGGACAGACAATGTCAAACAGACCTTGCTAGAATTGTCCTAGAGTGGCCAAATGGAGCAGTAGTAGAGTAGAACAGACGTCTGGAGAGGAAAATTACACAGTATGGTTGGACCTCCGTAGCCAATGACTGCATGAGGATTTTGTATGAATGTATGTAAGTTCATATCATAAATTTATCATAATAATTTGGTACTGGAAATTGGAAAACAAAACAACCCTTGCAATGAGCTATGTGGAGAGCAATGAGATAGAATGCATAGAGGGAGCAACAGCTCTATTACAGCACCCCCTGTCTGAAGCTAAACTAAGCTCATTAATGCCCACCCTTTACATGGCCGCCAGCATGTAAAGTATAGGCAGTCATGTAGCAAGCGCTTTTCTTAGTATTGTGTTACATGCCTTAACAAACAAAGGAGTTTCTATTTTCATTAAATAATAGTAGCAAACAAAATATTTACTTTCAAAAGAAGTCTGGAAATAACGCGATCTTTCGATTGTTATTTTCTCTTTTTTTTATTAAATATAATGTGGAGATTACCTCTTTCCATCCGTCACGTGACAAACGAGTTTCCGATATTGGCCAACCTCCGTCTACTGAATTCATAGTTTAAGGCATGGTTCTAAACCTTTTATGCTTCAGGTCCCTTGGAAATGTGTGTGTAACTGACGTACCCCATTTTGTAGATAGATAAAACTATAGTTATATATAAGAATATGAATAAAATAAAACATATATATCTATGCATACACATTAAATTTTGTATTCATAAAGTACATATATAGATAAACAAAAAGAATGACATTTTTGCACAGCAACTTTATTATTAGATCTAGCGACTTTTGAGCTTTCACGGCGTACCCCAAAAAATATTACCGCGTACCCCACGTTGAGAACCCCTGGTCTAAGGTATAAACCATTGGTAAAACCCAAATGTGTATGTGGAATCACTTGGGCTCTTGGGGAAGCAGCTAGCTAGCATGATGACACTATATCACTCTATACATAAATAAAAACGCGAAAATAGATTACTGATTGATTTTAACCATAAACCTAACAGAAACAATACAAATCTCAAGCATAAGGATATGCATTGAACCAAAGAACACACCTTTCACAATTTTCCCACTTCTGTTGAAAGTTACGAAACCAGACAGAATAATCACGGTCTTAACCATAGATGGTCTTAAGAAGACGAGAGCTGAAAGAAATTGATTAATTCGGCTTTACGTTAAATGGTGCTACAGTACAATTTGGATTAGAACGCCTCTGTTTATAACGTAAAATTTTCATTTTAAATGCAGTCACTTTAATAATTAAAATGTTAGTGTTATTATCCCATAGATGAGTATTATTAACTCGAGTGGGACATTGAATCTGCTAATGAATGTAAATGTATTTTTTTCAGTGGGTAATAAAATTTATCTATCTCTTAAAGAAAAATTATCTCCTGTTTATGTGGTATGGCCGCTCGATGGGTATGACTCTGGCCCTAGCAATACCAGCAATAATAATTATATTTGCTGTAACCGTAGAAGAATTGGCTTTGTTGCAGATGGGTTTTTTTCGGGGTATTTTAGTTTCGGTAGGTTAATATAAAATGTTACGTTGTTTTAAATAAATTGATATGCTAGAAAGTTCACTTCTTATATCTCATATCTTTATTAGTCTCGATTAAAATGATGGGATTTTACGATGGCTGAACTGTATTATTGGAACGTAATTGCTTGTAAATTTGTTGCACTTCATTAAGTACGCACTCGACAATACGTCGTTTCTACGTTCAATCTTATACATGCCTTTCAAGAAAAATAAAAAGACGGGGAAAGTATTCCCTGTAAGGGTGACAACAATGGATGCAGAGCTGGAGTTTGATCTAGATCTGAAAGCAACAGGACGAGATTTGTTTGATTTAGTATGCAGAACTATTGGCCTTAGAGAAATTTGGTACTTTGGACTGCAATATGTAGATTCCGAAGGTTTTGTTGCATGGTTGAAATTAGATAAGAAAGTACGTGATCAAGATATTCCAAAGAAAATGCCAGTACCGTTTTTGTTTTTAGCAAAATTTTATCCTGAGGACATGGCCGAAGAACTAGTGCAAGAAATAACACAGCATTTATTCTTTCTGCAAGTGAAACAGGCAGTTCTTAATATGGACATTTATTGCCCACCTGAAGCATCAGTTTTACTTGCTTCTTACGCTGTTCAGGCAAAATATGGGGATTACGACGAAGCTACTTATAAACCTGGTATGTTAGCTAATGAAGATTTGCTTCCCCAAAGAGTTATTGATCAATATCAAATGACCCCAGAAATGTGGGAAGAACGAATTAAAATTTGGTATGCTGATCATCGAGGTATGACAAGAGATGAAGCTGAAATGGAGTATTTGAAAATTGCTCAAGATCTGGATATGTATGGTGTAAATTATTTTCCTATAAGTAATAAGAAAGAGAGTGAACTCTGGTTAGGAGTGACAGCACTAGGTCTTAATATATATGAAAGGAATAATAAATTATCTCCTAAAATAACCTTTCCATGGAGTGAAATAAGAAATATTTCATTTGACAATAAAAAGTTTACCATTAAGCTTGTAGACAAAAGTTCACCTTCTTTTCAGTTTTATTCATCAAAAATTAGAATGAACAAACTTATTTTAGATCTTTGTATTGGGAACCATGATCTCTTTATGAGGCGACGAAAACCAGATTCTATGGAAATTCAGCAAATGAAGGCTCAAGCCAAAGAGGAGAAACTTAGAAGACAAATAGAGCGTAACAAACTTGCTAGAGAAAAGCAGCTAAGAGAGGAAATTGAAAGAGAAAAGGCAGAATTGGAACAACGAATGATGCAATACCAAGAGGAAGCCAGGGTAGCACTGGAGGCATTGCGGCGATCAGAAGAAACAGCTGAACTTTTAGCAGAAAAAGCTAGAATTGCTGAAGAAGAAGCAATGTTATTAACTCAAAAAGCTGCAGAAGCAGAAGCTGAAATACAACGAGTCAAGATTAGTGCCATAAAAACTGAAGAAGAAAAGATAATGATGGAAAGAAAAGCACATGAAGCAGAATTATTAGCTACGAGAATGGTGGAAGAATCTGAAAGAAGAGCAAAAGAAGCAGAAAGACTAAGAGAAGAACTTCTGAGAGCCCAGTTAGCTGAAAAAGATGCCAAAGATAAGCTTATGGGAATTTTGAAAAGCCCATATTCTAAGCAATATATCTCAGATATCAGTTCTGATGTAATGAGTGTATTGCCTCGACAGCTTAATGAACTCGGCCTTGATCATGAATTGGGTGTTAGCTGTAATACTGTAACTTATGACCTTATTACAGATCATGAGATGGAAAAGTTAACTATGGAAATAGAAAAAGAAAGAGTTGAGTATTTGGAAAAAAGCAAACATCTTCAAGAGCAGCTGCTAGGTCTTAAATCAGAAATTGAAGTACTAAAAGTTGAAGATAATTTGACATCTTTAGACCACATATATGAAGACAATGCAATACGAGGAGAGACAAAATATTCAACATTACGCAAGACAAAATCTGGATCAACAAAAACCAGAGTTGCCTTTTTTGAAGAACTGTAAGTGAAAAATTGTAAATATTATCATCAAGAAAACTAAATGAGCTTCTGTGCCTTCAAAAATATTAATTTTAGTCACTATTGAAAGGTTATTAAATTAAAATTATGCTTTTAATATGTAAATTACATTTGTATAAACCTTGTACAGCTGTTGAAATGCAAAAGTGTGAAAACACTAAAAGTATAAGTAGCTTTGTTAAAATGTTTGTTTCATAAAATTCAATTCTAAACCATATTAAACTTGTAGTAAAAATTATACAAAATGATCCTGCCTTTAAAGAACTTGGGAGTAGAAAAAAAAAACTAAGTACTCACTATTAGGTTAAACAGAACTTAAAATCTGTATCCTTTTAACATTTTTGTTGTTTGACTAGATACTTTTAAAAAATATTGAGAACTGTGCTATATCAATGGAAAGCTACTTTTAAAGCTCAATAACTTTGAAAATAAGCTTTCTATGAAAATATACCATTAAAATAGAAGTCAACCTAAAACTCTACAAAATTTTGATTTTAAATTTCCATTATTTAGTTTGAGAGTAAGCATGTGCATTGGCCTTTTAACCCCTTAACAGTTTCTTTTTTCTGCCATTTTGTGTCCAAAAATAAGCACATTTTTGATAAACAATTTTGTATTCAAATCGATCATATAAATTCAAATCAGCAGTCAAAACTGTTACAAGTATTGAATTGCATAATTTATGATCATTTTTAATTATAGCGAAAAATTGGCATTTTTACTTAAAGTTGGCTTTTCCGAACAATAACTTTTAAGAACACTTGACAGAAATGGATGTGAGAAAAGAGCATGCATTTTTTTTAATACTTACATTTTTATTTAATTTCAAAACTCAGCTTTTGTATGATAAATTTTAAAACATGGAGATAAGCAGAGTCCTATATCACAATCGATTTTTTTCACAAAAGTTCCGCATCTGAGTTAGATCATCGGAACTTTCCGTTTCCTCATCACTAGAGAAGTCTGATAACGAACTTTCACAACTTCCAGAATCATTTAGAGAAATTTCCGATTCATTATCTGATCCAATATCAGAATTATATTATGAGCTGCTCACTGCCACTCATTCCCCTTTTAGCACAAAATTCGAAAGAAATAGTATTCGCAACGTGTGATACACTACACAAGTGAAAACAAAAATCACTTCTTCTCCCGTGTAAACGAAAAGCAGTAAAACATGATGCTAAAACCAGTGTACGCATGTTTCGCATTCCAATCTTTACTGGACTACTAAAGCCATCTATTAGAAACATTGCAAATGAAAAAAAAGTTAAAAAGCCGGGCAAATCATTGGATTGGCGTAGAAAAATAAGATGCCCGAGCGGCGTACGGGCAAATCAGAAAAGTGACCTTTCGCAGCACCCGAGCGGTGTTCGGGCAAAACTGTTAAGGGGTTAACCTACCATATATATTTGTGCTCACAAATGAATTCTCTAACATCTGCACTATTCACTCATTGAACTGACCTTGACTGTACCCACTAACAAAAAGATTTTATGATTTGGGAAAATCATTTACATTGGTGAAAAAATTGTACAATATCCTTTCTGTAATATTTGCATGCACTAACAATAGTAGATGTTAAATTTTGCATTATATCCTGTGCTGCAAGCCTATTATTGCAGAACTCGAGCTTCAAACTAGAGTTCCATGGCCGAAAGGTGATGTCCCATAATCTTGTAGCTATTACCTCTGTGTTTCAGCATAAATTTATACAAAGTTTTGATTGATGAAGTCTGTGTATCTACTTGACCAACAATGATAAAGTCTTGCCCAACTGTGAAAAAACATAGTTTTAAGTGTGGTCTCCTACAATGTAAAATCTTGTTAGATAGCATGGAAACACTGCACAAACAAACCATTCCTTTCAGTTGTTCATGTGTTAACACAGCATAGAAAACAAAGAAAAACTTAAAATTTGGTGCTCTATATACAGTATTACTTACCAGAATGTGAGATGTGTTTTTCATTTTAAACGGGACTTGGGTTCAAGCCCTGGTTAAGGCATGGAAGTTTGTGTTGTTTTTCTGCTGAGGTCCTGCCATCCTCACAGACCTTCTACTAATGGCATATTAAACTAGCAGGCTCCTGTCAGACCTCTGTGGCAAGCAGCTACTTGAGGGGGTATTTTTATTTATTTATTGGAGGCAGTCTTACTTTTTCACATGAAGGGAAAAAGTACAGGGTATAAAATTTTCTTGGGGAATCTGGTACATAACATTTTGGTCACTGGCAGAAAATTTTTATTTTTAAAAATGACTTAAAATTTTGACAGTAAAAGAAATTAAAATTTATTTCTTAGTTATCTCATAGTCAGCAAACTCAGAATGGTTAACTGTGAGGTGGACAAAACCCTCTTCATTCAAACAGTCATATGATTGGCAGCTAATCTGAATAAGTTGTGGACCTAGGTAAAATTTTCTCCTTGATAACAGCAAGCAAAGAGTTAGAGTGGGCAGGAGCAACAACAAGAAAGCACTTTACCAGAGCCCCTTTCTACCCAACCAAACACCCAGCAACCTTCACAGTACCACCATGGTAATACTTGCTGGTTCCAAAGTTGGTCTCATCAATGTCAAGAATAATGCCAGGCCCACCAATCTGCTGTGACCTGGCAACTACAACATCCATTGCCACCTCTTGACAGAAATAGTAACAATCAGATATTGCAGGCCCAGATCCTTTCTGAGTTCCATTTGAACAAACCTTTGCAGTTAATCATAAGCCCACCTGTGCATCAATTTAACAATGTGCTTCAGTCACAGATGGGACTTTTTAAATCATGAGCCCTTCCTAATATCCCTGTAAGTACCATGCTGGACATTGCCAATCCACTTCCTACAGAATCATTGGTCATATTAATCAGGGTCAGTACCATGGCCTTACCATACCTGGAACATTCATATTCTGCTGCTATCAATCCTAGATCTTGCAAATATTTTATCCTTTCCCAATGGAAAAAATTTCAAATGGCCGAGTGGTTAGCGCACTTGGCTAGACAGGCTCTTGTCAGACCTCTGTGGCAAGCAGCTGAGAGGCTTCTCAGACAACAGGGTATAATCTCATAAGACCAATTGAAGCTTAACTGTCACTGCACCAGTACTATTACTAGCCACTGATGCCATTGAAACCTTTACTGAAACCATACTTCATATTTATAATGAAACCACCACGAACATTCATCTATGATGACAACTATGTTCAAATTAACCACATCATAAACAACAACAAACAATCCAAAATGATGGAGAACTCCCTCACCACATAATATAATTATTACAAAGCTCCACTAAAATTAGCTCTGAAAACCACACATAAAGGAGGAGAATGTTTTTATCTAGTTATTTGACGAATCTGTTCAAATGAAATATACAGTCATCCCTCTACTTATGTCGGGGTTCTGTTCCATCTGTAAGCTGATACATTAAATCAACAGAGTTATAGGGGTTAGGGACTTAACCATAATAAGTATACTGTATATATCACGGATATTGGATTGTTAACAGTTATGATAAAGAAAAAAAACAATAGTAATGATGAAAAAGAGACCGTAATAGTCACCAAGACTGTTGCTGAACTGTGTAGCTGTAGATTAGAAAAAGTGTTTGATATGACATATTATTTTAATTTTTAATCCTTATAAAACTACTATGTGTTACTGCCACTATAAAACAGGAGAATAATCACCCAAATCTTCCTCCACAATCACATCTTCATTACCTTCCATATGTGAAGGATGAGGCTGCTGCTCTTCTGGTGTAATCTTTGTTTTTTGATGAAAATGTTCAATGTACTTTGCTTATTCCTCAGCTTTTCATCATAAATTTGTTTATAGCAAGCAAACACATCATGTACTTTCCTTTCTACTAATAAGTAGCATTCAACATTGGGATCCGTGTCTTCAGCCATTTTGAGAACATCGCTAACTGCAGAGAACATTCCTGCAAGACCCTTCACTGTGAATTGTTTAACTACCTCTTCTTGTTTCTCCTTTCCCTCTTCCTTTTCTCATTCTTCCTCTTCTGCAACATGTTATTCCTCCAGTTCGATGGGGCAGGGGTGGCTCAGTAAGTAGCGCGCCAGGCTCGTAATCTGTAGTTCCCAGGTTCGAGTCCCAGCTGAGTCAGTGTTGAGATTTATCTCCGCAAAATTCCCCGCCCTGCCCACGGTCAGTAGGGGACACCAATGGGCTTGGAAAGGTCGCCGTCCGTCGGATGGGACGTTAAGCCGTGGCCCCGTGTGCGGGAGAGCCATATCCTGTGTACGTTAAAGAACACGCTAGATGGCCTTGACGGGAGGCTACCATCTGTCTTCCAACAGCTGTTCCAGTGGGTCCCCTCCCCCAACCTTCTCTGAGCCTTCGGGGTCCTTGTGACTTGGCCATTTAGCCCATGGTGTGCAAAAAAGTGCCGCTCAGAGGTAAAACAACCCAACCTCCAGTTCAACAAATTCTTCATTGATCAACTCTTCAGGGGCAATTTCTAAGAGTTGAACTATGTCATTATCATTCACTTCGAGATTCAGATTGTTTGCTAGGCCCACTATTTCTTCACTCAATTTACAAAGGTCTTCATTTTTCTTCAAAACTTCCAAAATCGTGCACAAACCTTTTTAATGTTTTTTTCCATATGCCACTCACGCATTGAGAGGTCACTTCGTCCCAAGCCAGCAATATTTTAAATAGCATGACAAATATTGAATGCTTTCCAGAATTTCATGAGAGTCTGATGATTTCCTTCAGTGGCAGAAATGGCTTTTGAAAAAATTCTTCATAGATAATAAGCCTTAAACACTGCAATAACTTCCTGATCCATCGGTTGGATCAATGAAGTAGTGTTTGGAGGGAGAAACATGATCTTGATCTTGGGGTGGATGACCTGGAGCATTATCTAGAATTAATAAAATTTTAAATTCTATATTTTCTTTCACACAATTACTTTCTATTTCACTCGCATAACAGTTGATTAAGGCATCCTCAAACAATTTGTGGTCATCCATGACTTTTTATTGCTCCAATAATGAACTGGAAGAGTATGCTTCCTGATGTTTTTGAAGGCTCCTGGATTCTCACTGTGCTGTATCTACATATCTACAAACATTCAGTCTAGATGTGAATAAGAACATCAAATAATAAATAATATAGAACTTCAAATAAAAGAAACTTATAATTAAAAGCAACTAAAACCAAATTATAAAAATTAAAACTAAATTTGTTGTTAGCATTTTGTGCCAAGGGGGGTTTAAACCCATCCAGGCAACAAAGTTCATTCCTAAATAAAGTTTGGGCAACGAAACGCAATTGCATATGACACTTTATAAAATTATCAAATTATTTTAAACCACAAAATATGCTATACCACACATTGAAACTGACTCAAAATCGAAAACTGAAACAAGACTCGGAGTCGATATTTCCAATATGTTTTCTCAAATTCCTTTTAAACATTGAATAACTTTTTTCATTCTTAAGGCTATAATCCAAAGAATTAAACAATTTAGGTGCCTTGTAAATAAAATGATGTAGATATTTTTATTGGCCTTTGGAACCTGAAAGAAAAGTCCTTTTTTCCTAGAATTAAATTTCATCTCTTTTGGTATAAACCAGTCTTGATTAGAAAACAAAAACAACAAATTCTGTAAATATAAAGTTGCCTAATATTTAAGACAGGATTACACAGGAGACCCAAATATTCAGAATTAAAAATCTTTTTTATTCTCTGATGAATATTAAACAATGGTAGCACACTAGTCTTGTAGTCCCCACCCCAACTACACAAACCATACTGTATTGTGGAATAGATCCATATATAGTATAGTATATGTAAAAATTTTGGCAGAACAACTTTTTTCATCATGTATAGTCTATACAAGAAATATCTTAATCTTTTCTGTAGTAAATTAATGTGACTTTTCTATTTTAAATTATGAATGACTTCAATTCCCAAGTATTTATAATTGTAGACTCTGCCAATTAAAGAACACTGACAATTATTCGAAAGAGAACAATTAGAGAATGCCATTTAACATGTAATACTGTCAGTTAGCTCAAAAAAGATATATTTGGATTTTTCAATGTTTATTTTCAATTTATTGTACATTAACCATTTATTTATAGTTGCCAAATCAGATTCAATATCAGACACCAAGGTTAATATATCTTCTGAAGAATAAATTAAAGCAGCATCAGCATAACTAATAAATTTCCCTTTTAGATTGTATGAACATAAATTATTTATATAAATAATAATCAAAATAGGTCCAAAAACGCCTCTTGAACAAATTAAGAACTCACTTTTCACTGCCAGGCTCGTAATCTGTAGTTCCCAGGTTCGAGTCCCAACTGGGTCAGCGTTGAGATTTATCTCCACAAAATTCCCCCACCTTGCCCACGGTCAGTAGGGGACACCGATGGGCTTGGAAAGGCCGCCGTCCGTCGGATGGGACGTTAAGCCGTGGCCCCGTGTGCGGGAGAGCCATACCCTGTTCACGTTAAAGAACATGCTGGGTGGCCTTGACGGGAGTCTACCATCTGTCTCCCAACAGCTGTTCCAGTGGGTCCCCTTCACCAACCTTCTCTGAGCCTTCGGGGTCCATGTGACCTGGCCATTTAGCCCTTAGTGTGCAAAAAAGTGCCGCTCAGAGATAAAACAACCCAACCCACTTTTCACTTTATCTATTTTAACTGCCTGCATCCTATTTTCCAAATAACTCTTAAACCAAAAGTTAATCTTACCTCTGATACCTAAATCATAGAGTGTTTTAAGTAGTATACTATGATCCACAGAATCGAATGCTTTATGAATGTCAATAAACAAAACTGCTGTTTTTTTATGTTAATCAATGTTGCTATATATTTCTCCAGTAAGTTGAAGTATTGCTTGTTCTGCATTTTTTTTTTTCTCGAAAACCATATTGTTTTTCTGATATTATTTCCTTTTTTTCCAAATAATTCAACAAACGTTTTTTCATAATTTTTTCAAGAACTTTAGAGAACACAGAAAGAACTGAGATCAGACAATAATTTAAAAAACAATTCACATCTCCTGATTTATAAACAGACAAATTTTTTATCAAATCGAAATTTTGGATTGAATTTTTTATAGCATCTATGAAATAACCAGTATCAAAAAAGACATTAATAATATGAGTAATGAGCTCTAAGTGGTACTTACTAAAAATCTGCAGCATACGAACGGTTAAATTATCATCACCTATAGCCTTGTTAGGATTCATATTTAAAATAGTGGAACTAACCTCATATTCACAAATGCTATAAAGTGTCATAGAATCAACCCTAGGCACCAAAACAAAATCCTGTCTGCCATTTCCCTTAAATTATGGTTATCTGCAGTACAACAGCCACTTATAAAACTGATTCATATCATTCACTAAACTGTTTATAACATCAGTTAGTGGTGTTATCTAAGTTTAACTTTATTTCTCAATATATTTATAAACTTCATTGTTCACTGGGATTGTTATAATATTTGTTAAATTCAGTCTGATAATATTGTTCCTTAGCTACAAGAATTTTTTTTTTTCACAAATTTAGTAAAAGATATATACTCCTCTTTGATTCGATTATTTCTTTGACATTTCTTATATTTATTGTACAGATATTTCTTTCTATCAATTAATTTTCTAAGATTCTTAGAGATCCTTTTTTCTTTCCTGCCAAGATTTTTTTTTTGTTCAAAAACATTATGCCCATAGAGAAAACTAACCTAATTAACATATTATATAATTCATTGACATTCTTATTACTGTACAAAGTTTCATCTATTTTGACTTTTTTTTTTATATAATTTTCAAATTTTCAATAATTAAATTCCTGTTTTTTGCTACTATCATTGTTACTTACATCTTTAATATTAGGTATCTTAATCTGTATTAAAATTGGATAATGGTCTGTTATTGAAAATATACATAGTAAAACATTGTTCATAAATGAGTTATACCTGTTTCTAATAAAAACATGATCAATACAGCTTGTACAATTATTTACATTTCTAGTAGGGATATTTATAAACTTCCGAAGTTCATAGTCGGACATAATATTTAAATATTCACTTGCATCATTATTATCTTTCAATAAGTCTATATTTAAATCTCTAATTAAGTAAACATTTTCAGTTTTAATTGCACTCAATATTTTACTTAGTTCTACATTAAGCAAAATGACAGAAATTATACTTTCATCATTATACAGATGGAGACTTCAGCAGTAGCCATTCTCAGGTCAATTTGCACAAAATTTAAAACATTAGTCCTGACAAACACCAATACACCACCGGATTTATTACAAATTCTACAGTTGTGAAACTTAATATATCCAGCTATATTAAATAAAGCTACTTCTCTTTTTCAGATCTCTGTTAATAATATTAAATCAAAGTTACAATCCAGAGAATTTATCAACACAAGCAATTCATCAAAATTCTGATGAACACTTCTTATGTTATAATGTGTCATTTTTAAATTATAACTACCAATCTTCAGATGCTGCTTCAGTTCAGCTAAGTCACCACACAACATCAGATCGTTATCAGGTAAATCATCTTCTATCAGAAAGTTTTATATTTTCCAAATCCTCTTCATGTCTGATTTTGAATATTTTATTGTTTGGGTGCTTAAAAATATTTTCTCCTCTTTGATCCAGGCAAATTTAAAGTTGTTTTCTAATTTAAATCTTTTAGCCTTGTAAAAAAATTGTTTTGAAAACCTAGAAACATGTTTATAAAAATTATATTAGTTCCAAATTTGCCATTTATTATATTTGCTTTTAAGGTTTTATTTTCCTTTGCCTTTCGAACCCATTTATTTCTAATGGAGCTGTCTTTGAATTTTACTATTATTGGTTTAGTTTTATTTTTATTTACAGTAGGCACTCTATGTGCTACAATGATTTCATTTCTCTCCTGTATACCAATAGCGTTTCCAGTCTTGTCCAATAAGTGTGGTATTTGTTCCTGAGGTTCCTCAAGGATGCCAATAATTTCTATATTGCAACTCTTGGATCGATTTTCCAATTCATTTAAATCATCTTTGACTTTTATTTCTTTCTGCAAAACTCTCTCTTTGAGCAGATTAGAATTTTCTTTTTTCAGAGCAGATATTTGGTGTTTCATCTCTTCCAAAGTCCTCACAAAATCTTGTGTACATTCACAATTGAAGTCTAATGATTTCTTAATTTCTTATACATCATAACTAATGCTAAGAATATCCCTCCTTAGGTCCGTTTTTAACTGTCTTTCACACCTTCAATAGTCTCAAGAATATCTATTTTAAACTTTTTAAGGGTATCTTGGAAATTTGGCAACTTGTTATGATCATAGTAAATTAAGATATCACACAGCTAAACTAGTAATAGAGATTTATTCACGAATATGCTGTGGTATATTTACCACAGCATATTCGTGAATAAATCTCTATTGTTATGATCAATGTGGCGGTCCACAGTCTCAGCCAAAGATCCTATCTGAGACTTAGACCAGCAGTTCTACTACTCTGTACATTTCAGACAACCCCAGTTTGCTTTACTTTTTTTTTCATTTTATGAAATTTTTCTGTTCAATTTCTGTCAGGCCAACAAAACTGGGTGAAAAAAACCTTTACAAGACTTGGAACACACCAAAACATCTGTCAGCTTGTTAATGTGAATGTTGCAGTTCTGTGGATTGCAAAATTTGTGCATTGTATGAACTGTTCAAGAGATAGAATTTTCCAATATAAGAAGCACTGTTCTACAATCTGTGATTCACATATTCACAATTGTTAGTGTTTTTCACAGTCACATTGCAAAAAGGTATTTTAACCGGATGTAGATAGGCTCCTCTACCTGTCTGGCTGGGTTGTTTTTTCTGACTGTGTGTGAGTGTGTGTGTGCAGAAGGGTATCTATCCCTATCTTGTCAGGATCTATCTAGATGGCCGATGTGCACAAACTCAGGTGTTTTCTCATATATGCATTTATTTACACACCTACACTCTATTGAACAGAAACAGCTGAACACACTTTATAATATATATACAAACAGTGACTGCCCACATGGTATAGACATTCGCCAAATACAGCACAGGCTACCAGCTCAGCAGTCCCACTGCTAAAGAACAAAAGGCTTAGTCGAGTCACAGACAATCCACCTGACATATAGAAGGTCACATTGTCCGCACTCAAGTCTCAGTTCGAATGCCCTGCCAGATGAGGTCACGTGATGTTTCTTCGGGGGACGTTAGGGTGTCTTGGCCAATAGGATATGGACACTGTCACTGTGCCACTCAACTCTCATCGCCTTTCTTTGCCAAGCTCCCAAACTGGATTTGCTGCTGGTGCTCTGTTGCTAGGCAGAAAGGCCCTGCTGCCAAAATGGCGATTCTGGCCCTCACTCTTTCCGCCCTAGCTGCTGAGTACCTACACTGGAAGTGTGCCATTATTCACAATGTTAATGAGCATGTTTCATCTTTCAGCTGCCTCCAACTGAAAGCCCTTGCCCTCTTCTGGACCTCTCATGATTTTTCCATATTACCACAATGAATTGTTCAAATGGCAGAATCCTTTTATGCTTATATTGTAGGAATATTCAAGGCTATTTAGAAAGGCAGATACATGCATATGCTAAAGAATTCATTTGTGGCAATCCAAAAATGCATTTGAGTAGGCTAAGAGTTTGATGACTCTTGGGTTAACCATACATATGTACCTTCTGATATATTGAAAAAAAAAAAAAATTAACACTGTGTATTCCTGTGCATTGATGCTTTAACTTTTCTGCTGCATGTCATACCTAATGCACAATTTTGTTTTCTCTTTCCCATATTAACCCTCTATTAATTGCAATATTTCTATTAGTTACACATCACCATTTTTGTCCTGTTATACATACATACATATACATCAGTTGTATAACATACACAGCAGTTGTAGGGAGCAGTCTGCTTCACTCTCTACCTCCTTATGCCAGCTCCCCACTCACGTCTATCCGATTTGGGATTTATAGTTAACAAATGGTAATGTGTTTAGAGATACATTGTGTCTAATCATATAAGCCTTTTGAAACTATGTGTAGTATTAAATTGTCAAATCATTTGTTCAAAAACCTCAGAAGTGTATTTCATCAAATTGTCGTAATAAGTGCGAGATATGCATAATTTTGTATATGTGAGATACTTTGTGACTATCCAGGTAATTCGACTGACTTTTTTTTTTTGCAGCACTTATCATCACATTTTACTTAACCTAAAGTTCTCTGTCATTGAGCAATAAAATTATTAAATTTATCCTTCAAACTATTTGCATATTAAAAGTTTTTAGGATGAAACTTTGAAGTTTTTCAGCTCTATCATCACCACATAGTGTCACTTTACTGAAGACAGAGTTCTGTCCTTGCTCTGAAAAGTTGAATTTGTGCCTAAAAACTTTTAATGTGCAAATAGTTTGAAGGATAAACTTAATAATTTTGTTGCTCAATGATAGAGAACTTTAAGTTATTTTAATTATTTCCTGAGCAAGAAAGTCTTTTTAATTGCACATTTTACCAGCCATTTTTTTTCTGCATTAATTTTCTTTGTTTCAGGAAGGCAAAAAAAAACTGAAATTTGCAATTCAAATTATTTAATTGTGATCACTTTTTAAAAAAAAATCTTGGATACATTGTAACTAATAGTGTATTATTGCATATTGCAACTAAGGTTAAGGAAGATTAGTCAGAATTCTAGAAACATGATAAATATATTTTCTGGTAGCTGAAACTTTTCAACAAGATTGCAGTGTCATCAAAAAAATGTGCTGAGATTAAGCATATTTTATCACAGAAAAACTAACCAATGATGGGGAATCTAAAGAAAAAAAAAATAGTTCACATTAACTGTCATTATACAACTCTTCTGAGTTGAGCTATGAATCAAATGTACAATTATATTATATTCTAAAACAAGGGTGCCAATCCTAACTTAGGGAAGACCTGCTAGAAATACACTATATTCTTAAAGAGCTGCAGGAAAAATTATCTTCTTGAAAACATTTCTAATAGGTAATGGATTAAAAAAAACTTTTAAAGAAATAGAAAATGTATTGATTTAAAAGCAAAATATGCATTTTTAACACGTTCACAGACAGTAAGCAAAACTGTGAGACTTAAAAAAAAATGCACCAAAATTTTTTTAATTAATAAGATAATATAATAAGGACAGCATATGATGTCTTGTCCCTAATTAAGGAGCGGCACAGGCCGCTTTGTCCGTAAACATGTTAATGAGTACTATGATAGGTAAAAACCATTTAATTATGCACCTAAAAATGTTTGGTCAAAACAATTGAAAGAAATGAGCCAAATTCAGTACATTGTTTTATGCACTATGGGTTGGACAGGTGTGTTCTACATATAAATAAAATAAAATAAATACCTCCTCAAGCAGCTGCTTGCCACAGAGGTCTGACAGGAGCCTGTCAGTTTATATGCCACAGTAGAAGGTCTGAGAGGATGGCAGGACCTCAGCAGAAAAACGACACAAACAGCCATGCCTTACCTGGGGCTCGAACCCAGGTCCCGTAGATCAGTAGCCAAGCGCGCTAACCACTCGGCCATGGGACGGCGTTCTACATATCACACTATTAATTATTCTTTAAATAAGTTGCTTTCTTTTTTTTTGGCACCCTCCCAAAAAACAAAGTTTCACTTCTGGTTCAAGTCACTTTGTTGTTTATGCATATTAATAAGCTTATCTTGTATTATTTATTTATTTATTGATTGATTGATAATCCAAAATAAAATATTCATCTCTGCTGTTAAATATTCCAATTTATTAAAACAATCAGTTATCCCAGTAGTTTTTTCATGTTAATTGCCATCTATCATTAGAATAAATGGTATTCAGGAATGGAAAAGTTGGAACATTAAAAAACTAAGGATTTCTGTTTCCGACATAATATGTATGAAACTGAAAATCAAAATTCAACAAGGTAACATGCATTTACTGGTTGGGATTGTTATCATCAGAATTCTTTGAAGCTGTGATTTTTTTATTTCTCACACACTTGAATATTATTTATTCTAATTTTTGGTTTACCGAATTATCACCAAAAAGCTCATGTTCATCAAAGTGAAATAATTTACATATGAAAATTTAATATGAAAATAATTTACAGATTATATTTTTTTAGCAGAAAATTAAAACTAGTCTATTCCAAATAAACTGTATTAGCTACATGATAAAAAAAATGTGTCATTTTCAGTTGTTTCCACTCCCACTTGATACTCTCAGCTAAAAAATGGTACTCTTTAACTTCATTTGGCCAAACCAAATATCTATGAGGACTAACTGCACCAAATAAAGATTTGTTTACATGGTATATGTCACATAACAGCAATTAAGTTGCTCTCTGTTATGGTACATATGTTTTGTCAAACCATCCATATTCAGGAGAGTTCACTGTTTGTTAATTGTAAAATATGAAACCTTAAGTATAAAATGCCAACAAACGTTTTCTAAACAGTTGATTGTCAGAGGTTAAAAATGAGGGATGGGGTCTATTTTTTTTTATTTTAGAATGTTTTATTTATTATAGAATATTAGTGTAAATGAAATAAAAGAATTTATGTTGTAATACTGGTCACTGTTTGTGTTAGTGACAGTTTTGTATTCATGTGATACAGTTACTTTGAAAATTGCTTGAGTATTATTTATCAGAGATTGAAGAATAAATTCAAGAATGATGATTTCTTCTAAATTATGCAAGGAAGTCTTAATTGTAAAACAGACATAAAGAAGGTTCTAGAAGAAAAAAATGGCTTGGGAAAAATTCGAATCAGTTATTTGTGTCTGAATTATGTCAACCTCCTTTGGTGCAATACAGTCATTGTTGCTCTTTGCACTGCAAAACTCCACCCAACAAATAAATTATGCATTGAAATTTATGTTGTATTAAAAAAATTCTTATAATTATATATTTCACTAAAATGAAAGAAAAAATCTGCTTATATAAATTGTTTAGTATATATCTTCTTGCTTCAGTTGCTATTTTTATGTATAATTTCTTCTGTATTGATTTGTAGTAGCCACTAGATATTTCAGGCTCGCATCACAGGCTTGGTTCAAAATAACATAAATAGTTTTGTTCTCAATCATAATTTCAATTTTGTTTATAACCATGAAGAAAGAGCAAGTTTTTTCCATTGTGATTTCAACCTTTTTGTAGAAATTAGAATTGATAAGCCCCATTTAACCTTTGATTATTTTTGCTGGTATTTGCTCTGATTAATGGGACACCGATGGGCTTGTTGTCCCATTAAGCTGTGGCCCCGTGTGGGGGAGAGCCGTACCCTGTACACATTAAAGAACATGCTGGATGGCCTGTACAGGAGGCTACCATCTGTCTCCCAACAGCTGTTCCAGTGGGTCCCCTCCCCCAACCTCTGAGCCTTTGGGGTCAGTGTGACCTGGCCATTTAGCCCATGGTGTGCAAAAAAGTGCCACTCAGAGATAAAATTGCTCTGATTAATGAATCACCTATAGTTTACAATGCTATCCATAATGTTTGTAATAGTGTATAATGTGAATAATTTAAAACCTGCTTTAGTAGCATTCTGTATGTACATTATACAATATGACAGATTTATTTTACCCAACCTACTTCAGTAATTATCAAAGCTTGAGTGGACTCGGGCTCAGTGTATTTTTGCCTAGAGCTTGTAAATAAGCCAAAACTCCTAATAGCCATCTTTAATACCATAAAAATTGATTACTTCACCAATTGCAGAGTTCGTTTATTGACTTATTTATATATAAAATGAGCAGATTTTGATATCTACCAGGAAAGTGATGTAAGGAGACTGGAAACCAAGGCATATTTGAACTGTGATATTGCTTATGATAGAATCAAAATGAAAAGATTAAAGTCAAAGAAAACGTTAGAATTCTGTACAATCAACATATATTTTTAGCTCTGCATTAAATAATTTACATGAACATGCATCCAGTTCAACCAATGTTTTAGTTTATAACCAGATGTTCCCAAGTTTGAATTCTTACTGTACTTTTTTTACATTAACTCCAGCCCATTGCTCATAGAGAAATTAACCCAATATTACACTTCATTATGTAGAACTCCTTTATTCATTAAAATAGATATTTTTCTTTAACAACAACAAAGTTTGTTTTAATTTTATGGAAAACAAAAAGCAAATGAATTTCATGAAGGCACTGCGATTTTTTTTATTCTTTTACCATCTGTTGTGATAATATATGTCATTATATAGTAATAGTCATTTTGTTGTTTAATATTCTAAATAGTTATATACGTGTACTTTACCTAAAATCAAGAATATTGATTTAAAAAATGTAATCTCAAAATTTACCTAAATACTTTTATCTACTTTCAAAACCAGTAAAAATAAATAAATACCCTCTCAAGCAGCTGCTTGCCACAGAGGTCTGACAGGAGCCTATCAGTTTATATGCCATAGTAGAAGGTCTGAGAGGATGGCAGGACCTCAGCAGAAAAACGACACAGACAGCCATGCCTTACCCGGGGCTCGAACCCAGGTCCCTTAGATCAAAATCAGTACATCAGTTGATAAAACAAAAAAGACTGGCAAACAGATATTTTTCAGAATCTAGACAGTGGTGGGAAAACTTTTCCAAGTAAATGCCACTTACAGCGAATTCTGAAGTTCAGCAGGCGAGAAATTTCGTCTGAAGCCCATGAAACAAAACCAGGTTTGAACTTGTTGCAATCAGCAACTCACAACCAGTGGCAATCAGCACAGTTTGCTCTTGTTCGTTCTTACTCGTGTTCAGCAAAACCTTTATTTACTATTTTGCCGTGCATTTTAAAAATTCTCAAAAATAAAACAACTTCAGTTTACAAGGTATACACATGAAAATCTTAGTGGACCAGATAAAATAACCCCATTAACCATAGTCCCCCCCCCCCCCCATCACTGATCTAGACCATTGTAACATAATTTAGTATAAAAGATTTAGTTGTAATTGAACCTTAAATATAATTCAGTTTTTCTTGGCCATAAAACTTTACACGAAAATCATGATTTATGAAACTTGTTTATTTCTGTAGTATAATAAAGTTGTTATTAAAATGTATTTTAATATATTCCACTACAAATCAAACTTAACACGTCTTAATAACAAAAAAATTAAATCCTGCAACAAAGTTCATTTTATTAGTGTACTTTATTTCAAATTATTATTATTATGTGAGTCTTATAAAATTACTGCAAGGAAAAAAAATACTAGAAAAGTTGTGATGCATTTATAATGTAAAGAAAGCAATGTGTTTAATTTACCCTATGAAATGAAGCTTAAAAGAATGCACTATGAAAAAAAACAACAAGATTTGCCTGTAAGAGCTATTGAGTGTTTGTAATAATGCATACACTTACAATAGTTGTTTACCCATTTTTGACTACTTGAAGTAAGAAAACGTATTGTAGAAATGTATAATTTACAGTTTGCAATATTCATGGGATCTGAATCAGTAAGGCTTGACAAAGTGCTAAACGACAGTGATTCGAAAGTCCAGACAGGTTTGCCAAAATCTTTCAATTTATAACGAAAATATTCCAATTCACATTGAGCGTTTTGCTTTCTAATCGTTGTAGTATCACTTATAGCTCTGATGTGCCATAAAACCCCATCTTCAGCTCCTAGCAACCACTGACTGCTTTACTTTGTTGCACACAAATCTACCAGGTATGTTTTCATTACATGTGTTTAAACTGTTGCCCAAACCTTTGAAACGTGGACTGTTGCTAGGTAGATGGTAGCCTCCTTGTCAAAGGTACCCATCTTGATTTTAATGCACAAAGTACAGCTGTTTTGCACATAGGATTATTACAGGGTTCCAGCTAATAAATCGAAGGCTGTGAAAGTGAAGTGTATCTTTTTCCCACCAAAGAAACTCTCAGACAAAGAAAATCTGAAATTGCATTGCCTACAGGCTGCCTTTGCCTCCACAAACATATTAAAACAATTTATACTGAGTAAGCAATGATTTTGGTCTTAAGCGATACACAATCCATATCTGGATTAACAGCTTGCTTACCGACCTCTTCCAGTTTCTGATTTGCACACAAAATTTCATTGCCTCTTTATTTAAACCTTCAGTTTTTAAGAAATTGACATTGTGAACGCCAACCTAAAATGGTTTTTTGTTCACTCTTTCTCTGATGTTTTGCTGTTAAAACACATAGCAATATGTATTAACAAAATTTGCTTCAAATCTGACAAAAGAAATATTTAGAGATTTTAAGAATATAGGTATCCTTCAATTAGTTTCTGAAAAATGATGTCCTAAACCAGTGGGGCATAGGGTGCTAATTGAATAGGGACATTTAGTTTGTCAAATATATAACTGAGTTACTACCACCATTTAGTTTTACATAGGAAAAATTATTCTGATTTCCATAAAGGTAACATTAGAAAATTAATACTTGGTAAAATGGGGCTTTTGGGTTCAAAAAAGTTAGCTAATATTTTTTTACCTAATTTTTTTTACTCCAAATATTTGTAAATGGGCACGGTAATGTACGCACTGAATAGCTCTTAGAAAGAAAATCTTTTAACTATACTTTTCTCGGTTTTATTAGGAATTTCTTGCCAATTTTTTTTTTATAAGAAATTTCGAAAACCTGTTTTGCACTATAAATTTTGAAAGTTAAGCAATTGCTTTGGTATATGTAAACTATTAACAAACTATTAACATGCAATATAAAATACAAAATTTTAAATTATCATTTGACATTTTCCATGACAGGAACTTGCGTTCATAGTTCATGAGCTTGGAGAAAGTGAAGTTACTTTTAACTATTCATTGTTGAATACTTCACTACAAGTTGGTGGAAAGGCGACATAAGTACTGTTTCTATGTTACGTTTTAAGTTATACTAGAAAACTTCCCCTTGAAATTCTACAGAGCCCATGAATTCATCTAATGAAAAAAAGTGATTTTAAATCTGAGCTCGGGTATATCGTAGGCAGAGACAATTTTTTAACATAAGGCTGAACAGCAGGGGAACCCACAAGAAATTTGAAACTAGACACAAATATTTAGGAAGTTACAGGAAGGTAAAATTTGTTAATCCAGTCTTTCGCATTCTACATCTTCCTCTGTATGCCTTTGCAGTAAGTTTTTGCCCTCGAGTGTTAAAACGGGGGTAATTCGTTTTTCTCCGAAGCATATGTTCCACCACAAGAGTGGTCTTGCCTTCAAACAATATATTGGTTCCCTCTTCACATTAAATCACACCAAAACTACTACTTTAGTCATTCTCTCTCTCCATCCAATTCTTTGCATTGTTCTCAGATATATCTTGAATTCTTTTCTGGTGCCTCTTTTTTAATGGTCTAAATTTCACAGACATATAGCTGTACTAAACACACAGCATTTAGTATTCTTAATCTCAGTATGAAATACAAGTTTTTTAACGTTTACTGTAATTTATGCTGGATAAGGTGGTTTGTGAGAAGAATATCTACTAGACCATTACATTTTAGCAGTATAAATTTAAAAGTTTCGTTTGGTTTTGAGTTGTGACAGTACGAAACTGCAATTCTGGAAGTTTTCTTGATATTCTAATTTAGTATTGGTACCCATATTTATGAACCACATTGTTTGTTATAATTATGCACATTTGAAGAACTCTTAAATTGAGAGAGTGCTGAAGTGTCGCTACTATTCGAGCAATTTTAAAAAATAAACATTTAGCGACAGGTTGCTTTTATTTCTGACAATGGCCATGTTTTATTCAGAATCTTACCACGGTAGGCAGTGAGTGCAAGTGGGACATTTTCTTTGATTAAAGCTAAAAATCTATTTCATATAAGAACGAAATTGTTTTGCAAATTATTCCATGATTATTTTTAAAGATATTGTTATTCTGACTGCCGTGGGGATAAAAAAATCGCTTGAAGAATTAAAAAAATTGTGCAAGAGACTTTAGTTTTGATATAGGATGAAAACAAAATTTTATGGTAGCCCTTACCAAAACGAAGACGTATTTATGGAAAAAAAACATGTAAACAGGATAAAGTAGTTAAGTAATAGTAATTCAAATGTGTTTAATTTTTTGCCTTGTCACAAATTCGTAAGAATCTCTAATGCTGTTGACTTAAGAATGACAAATTTTTTTAAATTCTTGCGTGAAGTTTTTTTTTGTCATATTTTGAAAATATTGCTTTTAGTAGTTGTATGATCAAATTCATATAGTAATTAATGTATGGCAGGTAAGTTCCTTTAACGGCAGACTTAATTTGTACAAAAGTGCCAACGTATCAAAAAATGATGACAAGTAATGAATCTATGCAAAATTCTGTCGGTTTTTAATTTAAATCAATTAAAAAAAAATTATGTAAAATAAAATTTAGTGAAATATTTATGACTTTTGTATTTTTCATTGTGATTCTCAAACAATAAGAATTAAAAAAAAAATGCAGTAAAGCAATAATTTGGACAGCCGAAAACTGAAAACTAAATACTGCGAACTACTGGAATATTTTTCAATATAATAAATACATTGTAGAGCACAGTTGGTGGAATCTAACAGCGTAATGAATAACGCATTATTTTACCAGTATTAGAGAACAGCGATAAAAACAATGGGTGTTTTTAGTAGCAGTGTAAGTGGTCATGCACTTTCAGCTACTCGAGGCAACCAACTTTCTATGGAGAAATTATTTCAGGAAAGTACGGTAGACATTATATATTAAGTCTAATAGTCAAACTAGGTTCTAGTTTTGAGAATTTCTCTACTAACATGTCCCTAGTGAGGAAAGGGACAGAAATATGGATTTTGAAAGACTGCTGTTCATCTGATGGGACTTAAACTGTTTCTCTGGGTGCAAGAGAGCCATACTCTGCTTTAAGGAACAAATTTGATATACTTGATGGGTTGGGTTAACTCTGAACGGGGCCATTTTTTTTGCAAATAATGGGCTATGGCCGGGTCCAAGGTCTCAGAGAGAAAGCAGAAGGAGGGAATCCACTGGAGAGTTATTTGGAGACGTCTCCCATCAAAGCCAAATAACGTGTTTTTTAATGAGCACAGGGTATAACGCCTACACACGGTTTAACATCCCATCTGATGGATGTCTGTACCTTTCCAAGCCCATTGGTGCATTTAAGAGTCCAGTGGATACCTCTCAGCTTTAAAGCTCTGGAATCCTTTAGATCTGACCAATTTGTATATTATGTTAAAAGTGCCCAATGTTTTCTGGTTGAGGTTTCATATATCGAGGCAGCATTTTTCAGCTGCACCGGTTCAAGGTGTATTGTTACAAGCCAGCTAAAGCGAAAAATTTCACTTTAGTGACTTTTTTTTAATGCATACAATCTCCCACGTACTGCACTCTGAAAAAAATTGAATGTTTTTTGATATTAGTCCTATACTTACGGGCTTCTCGTCCATTGGGGCACTTACCCACCAAAAATATCCCAAGAAATAAATTTTAACTCTCGAGCAATTTTAAAATTATTTGTCCTTGCAGACCTAATGGCGTATAAACTGAGGGCTTCTATCGGAACTGTGTGGCAAACAGCCGCTTGAGGGGATATATTTTATTTATAATTTTTAATTAACGTATATTTATATTCGTTCTATGATCATTATTTCCTTTGTTAGGTAGCCATTTATGTAATTTACACTATTGGTGCTGCATCGTTTACTTTTTGCAATGCGAATTTTTCCGTTACGGTCACAGCTGGGAAATCTCGTAGCGGTGACGCCCAAATGCGCAGAAATACAAAAGTGAAGAACTGTACGAGGTGGGTCACCATTTAGAATTAGGCCGTAACACTTGATTGGCTGATTCTACCAATAGGTGAAAATCTCAGCGAAAGTTTTCATTTGATTCTACCACGCTCAACAGGCCTAAATATTCCTGGCAAGATGTGTCTAAATCAACGAGGTGGTCTAAACTAGGTTGTTGCTAACTTTTTATTTTACTAACGAAAGATATTTATGCATGAACAATTTAAAAAGTAGTCAAGAATAAAATATTTGGTAGGGCACTTTGACTACTACAGGCAGCTCCCTGATGTAGCAAATAAAATCAAGATGTCTGATATTGAATAGAATAAGACCAAAAATATTTCATAATGCATATATTCCTTTTTTCAGCCATTAAAGCACATTTTAAAAAATTCGGAGGGGAAAAATGTGTTCTTGACCCTCCACTATAAAAATTTCCTATACACATTTTTTTCCTCTCCGTTCCAGTGGTATTTTAACAAAATTTCGAGAAAATTATCTCTAATACAGTGTTTTCCAACCTTTTTTGTGCCATGCCCCACTTAAGCCTTTCTAAAATTCTTATGTCCCCCCCCCCCCCCTATGTAAAATTTAACCACCATACGGTTAAACTCTGAACGAGTCCATTTTCGAATTGCCCCCCCTTGATAATCAAATTGTCCCACGTTGGAAAACATGGCTCTGATATATGGGTTAACTGTATTTTTTTTACTCTGTTTCGATTATAAAAATATATGCTTCCTCAAGCAGGTGATTGATACAGACCTCTGACAGAAGCCTGTCAGTTTATATGCCATAGTAGGTGTGTGAGGATGGCAAGACCTCAGGAGAAAAACAACATAAATATCCATGTTTTATCTGGGGCTCGAACCCAGGCCCCTCTGATCAGTAGCTAAGTGTATCGACCACGAGACGGCTGACATATCTTTCATACTATATTAAATACGTCGAGGAGAAGTTTGCTCTTCCAAAAAAAGATTTTAATTACCAGTCAAAGGGGCAGTAATAAATATATCACACTAAATGGGTTCGCAAGTTTTAATGATCGAAAATGAATAGGAGACTGACCTGAACGTTACAAAACATTTTTGGGCATGACACTTGCCCAGTTTAAAGAGATTTTGGCTATTGTTGAACCATTTATTACAAAGAAGGATATGAAATTGAGGAAATCGATTTCTGAAGCAGAAAGATTGGCGCTGACAATGATGCAGTTGGAATCGTTCTTAGCACGTTTTACTTTGTCATCTGTTAGTAAACATTAAACTTGTTTACTTTTAGAGGTATATTAAAATTACTTTTGGTTTTGATAAAATTGAACTAATACGATGATTCGCAATTTCAGATCTCCCAAAAGTGAAATTTTGATGGTAGATTGTGGATGTGTATGAAGTTTGTATTGACAACAATGAGTTGATTATCTACATAATCTTCAGTGTGCGGAGGACGGGGGAGGGGAGCTGAAATGTTTTCGTTTTAAAAGTTATTTAAAAGAATACAAACTTGGATGATTACTGATAAAACATGATTCATTTTTCGAATCCTCCGTTAGTTTTAATTTCCACGATTAGAGACACTGAACATGCAGAATGCGAAACTTTAAACGAATATTAAAATGACCTATTCATGTAGAAATTTCGGTGATAGGGTGTCAAGAGATATTACACTAATAGCAACAATTAGCAGCTTATTTTTAAATAATCAATCACAGATCGTTTGAAAAAAATAAAATGAATGGTAAAGATCAAACATGAATACTGTTCTTTTTTGATAAAAATTATTCTCTAACACTTTCACCTCTACATTATTGTAATGGATTTTAAATAGAATTACTGTAATTTTCATAAAATATGGGTAATTTATATGCTTTATTAAAATTTCATAAAATCCACACCAACTGTGTAATGTGTTGCATATTACTAAAAATTAATATCTTTATTAGGATGGGAATCGTAGGCTTATACTTGTAGTAGGACATTATTTGGAATATCTCATCTTTCCAATTGAATAAATATCAATTTATTTCAAGTTTCAGATATTCAGCATAGCTAATGAGGAAAACATAGTGCTTAAATTAAAGGAAGCAGTGATTAAATAATGCATGATGATACAGTAATATAAGTATACCAAAACATTACTCAGATACGATATTATGGAATGCATTGTATTCTATTTCAATCATTTGTCTGATAAGCAATTTCCTTATCATCAAGTAGCACAGCTAAAGTTTAAAACTTTGACTTTAAGCACAGCAGAATATTTAAAAGGTATTTTATAGAAAAGAAAAGTGTTTTTTTTCTCCAAATGTATGTTTCAAATTTTATCTGCATATTTGCATTTTTGATACATTTAGCTACTCCTAAAAAGAACATTCCCAACGTATTTTCAACACCTTATGTGTGATAACAAAAAAAAAAAAAAACTCGTTTAACATTAATTAGTTATATTTGGAGATTTTTCCATCTCATCAACGGAGTCAAAAATCATTTAATAACAAATGTTCATTACCTTTGCATGGCTCTTCCAGCTACGTCGTTCACCAATGGCCATTCGATTGGCTCTTGCTTGCATATGGCAAGAATAGAAATAGAACCTATTCCAGCAGCAGTGGCTCGCGAAACGGAAATGATGCTTGTTTATCAACTCCAAAAGTTGCACAGTTTTTGAAAACTTTTCCAGTGACTGTTAGTGACAAGCTCAAAGTTTTGAATTCACATTACAAATTCTCAATGTGTGCACAATTGGTGATTTTCCACACCTCGGTTACCACTGTGAGGTTGTTGAGGTGAATATATCCATGGAAACTCTCAGATCAGGAAATATATTGTTATAAATTAAAAATGGATGAGCAGTGAGCTTGAATATAAGTAAGTATATTTTACAACACGAATTACAAAACAATGCAAATTATTATAAAACCATGGATGAAATTACTTATAAACAAACTAAATACTATCGTACATCAAGTAATAATCTATTCTTACAGAACAGTTAAGACTTTCTGTCTGCTCAACTAACTTATCGCCACTTCACTTTGATTGCCATGTCACTTGAATACCTTCACTTCAGGCGTAAAAAATCCTTTTATCTGTGTTAACTCACTAGATTTTACATTAATAAAACTAATCAACCTCCCGTGCACTCACCACATAAAAATATTTCTTCTTTTAGACTATCGTGCACTGACTAAGGCTATTTATGCCTCCTTTCAGATCACAACTCTAACATTACAATTCTATTGTTCTTATATTTCAGATCGGTTCTATGTTCCAATTCGTTTGTTATGCGTATATATCTCACGCAGAAGCATGGACGAGCGTTCATGTCATGTTTTTCATAAACTCGGTGAAGCATGTTCATCTGTCGTAACAATATGTTGGTTTGTTCTGACATGAGGTGTTTGCCTTTGAAGGATAAATAGTATTGAAGAGTAATGAATGAACAACTCAGAGTTATAATAACAAAGGCTTAATATGCAGATATAATTAATATCTCTGTGAGAGCTGACGTCGGCTATTCGCTTTTGACATTGTTTTATGAATATCAGTGAAATTTGTGTTTAACAGGATGTGTCTGGTGTGGACATAACAGAGGAAAACCTGCAGACTTCTTGAAACTAGGCTTCACCCAATGGATTCACCAAGCACTGCCACAGTTACAGGACTGCTAACCAAGCCACTAACACAGTAAATTGAATCATGTTAGCTACGGGACATCTAGTGCTCCCCTCTTGCAAACGCCATTCCCTTAGTCCCAGGGACAGTCATTTTGCCTGCCACTTCTGCTCAAAGATGAAAATAGACTGACCAGTAAGAAAGGCAAGAAGTGTAAAACCAAACCGTAAGTGGACAGAGTTCTCGCTCCAACTGATGAGCAAAAAGGTTCGTTTTTGTCCGTAATTACAGTTCTTTTTAATACACTTTGTCATTTTTGGATCTATTCTATTGTTTCTAATATGTTATCTGTTACTGAACTATTTGAATCGAATTCCGATTCACTAATTAAATTGCCTGTTGTTGAATTTTCAAATTTTCGCTATTTTCTTCTTCAGTTACTGTTTCTTTCCTTTTTCCGATTAATTTAGACATTACGTTTTCCTCTAGGAAAGTCTCTTTATGAGTTGGAGGGATTTTGTTGTATGTAGTCCATTTGTTGTACTTCCCCACAAAGGGAAAATATTTTGCAAAGTTCTTCATTTTTGATACAGAATGGGAGCTTTGAGATTACATTTTTTTTTACCTGTTATCCAGTACCTGTTATCCAATCTGAATAACTTCAATATTTTTTACCTTTCACACTCCAATTTCAGCTTCGTAGAGAGTTGTCATCAGTAAGTAAAAAGATCGAAAGCGAGTGATTTATGATCTGTGCCATTTCGACTTTATCCAGTCCACAAAATCTAATAATTTCTTGCAAGAAACCTGTGAATTTACTTCAGGATGGATTATCTTGAAGCATTTCTGAAAAGAACTGTTTTCCGTCAGGGACGTAATCAAAGGGGTTTCGGAGGGGGGGGGGGGGGGGGGTAGGGATGGTGGTGGGGCAAGATCCCCTCCCAAAAATAATGTCATATTAAATAACAGTTGTCTTTGTATATTTTTTAATTAACCCTATAAAATTTCATTCCATGTAGAATATTGTTTAAACCTTTCCTGTTCAGCAGAATATTTTAGTAATTGGGAAATTCTACTCAAGACATTATTGCCAGCATCGCCCCCCCACCGAAACAGAATTCTCGTGTCCTCTTAGAAACAAAATCCTGGGTACATGCCTGTCTTACATATTGTAGAAATACCATAAAGACTGTGATAAAGAATTATTCTATTTCGTCCATGATATACTGCTCCAAAACAACATAGATTCATTTTAAATAATTTGTTGTCCTGACTGAGATTTGAACCAAGGTGCATACTGGCGTCTTAACTGCTGGACCATCAAGAGTTAACCAATTTTCCAACGAAGTGACATAAGCAAACATGCAATTTTGTTGATTAGCCAGTGGCGCCATCTGTTATAAGGAATCTGGCAGCCAAGCAAGCTGCCCCATTTGATGGAAATAACATTTGTGACTCGCGGTTACAGTCTGATATGAATAATTCAGTGATAAAGTATCACAGGAATACACTCAATGTAGATTCGTTCATCTCATTAATCTTTCGTTCGAAATATTTAAAATATATGTTGTTCTAAATAGTTTCTTTGATAACAGATACAAACCTCAAATCCAACAGAGTAGAAAAACTTGATCACACAAAGAACATTTATTATATCATGGCAGAATATTTGGCCAATGTTTAAACTATTGCAAAATTCCTTTCATAATTAATCAATTAGTAGGAATATTCTGCTGCTAAATAAATATAAAGACGTAAAAGTAAGTGTTATGATACAATCGTAAGGTGAAAATTAATTGATTTGTAATACTCCTATCTCTGTGGCAACCAGCTGCCTGAGGTGTAATTTTTTTCAGTTCGTCATCGTCATCATCATCATCATCATCATCAAGTAGCCATGGGCTACGAAGGTCCAACCTTGGTGTCCAACCAGACCGTGCAATTTAGTTCTCGAAGCATGTCTGCATGTCTGCCCTGAGCTGCCTCTGCTGCATCAGGCCATTGCACACCAATTCTAACAAGGTCCTGTTGACATTGTCTTCCCTCCGCATCCTAGGTCTCCTCCTCTTTCTGAAGCCTTTAGGCATACTGTTCAAAACCCTATTTGCAAATCTACAATTATCCATACTTATAACATGGCCAAACCAACGGAGTCTCTCTCTGCATAATATGCTGCTCAAAGGAGGTTGCCAACTCCTTTGCCTAGCCTCATCATTACTTGCAAAATAAGTTTCAGTTCAAACAATACTGAAATAGGGCTGAAGAAACATTCTCGGCATGGTTTGGAGTTTTCTTTGTTTAAAGACTGAAAAATTAAGATCACAACCACTGATATAGTATGTTTGCTTACTGCAAATGGGAATCCACGAAGTTTACGGAATAAAAAAAAGTGATAGGATGATACTCCATGCTTATCAAATAAAAATAGGAGCTATAATTCAAGAACGTTTGCTTTAGTGGTTATTAATATTCTTGTAGCTAATTGCAAGCATTAAATAAGTAATCATGAATTTTAAATATAATATGTATTTATCGTTATATTGAATTGGCTGACCTTTGGCCACTTCCGTGTCTTAGGCATTGAGGTAGTAATATTAGAGACAGGACTCCGATTCCCGTAGCATTGACCGCCATGATCACAGACGGCTGTGTCTGTCGACTGCTTAGTGAGGAAAGGTAGCCATGATGCTTTGAGAATTGGCTGCGAACAACGTTGAAGGCTATTTAAAAATGCTTAACAAATGATTTAAATGAGGCAGAACTTTGCTGTTTTTTGTTTTTTATTTCAATGAAGTTATTCCAGTGTAGTAATTAAAGCAAAATAGATTTAATTAATACACACTTACTGATTTATATCAGATGAAAAACGAAGAGGCTGGAAACTGCTTCTCTTTCAAATTGAGGTTTTGTATGAAAATTAAAATAAAAAATTCGATATATTCTTAATATGTGATTAAAGCTGAACTAAATTGACTGTAAACTTAGCAGACTTTAATTTGAGCCCGTTTAAAACAGGAACAATGGTAAACATATTTTAAAATCTAATACATTATGAAATCATTCAACTTAAGAGAAAGCCCTCAAAATTTATAGACCTTAATAGTACAAATCCGCGCCTTATTTATAAAAAACATGAAAAGTCACATTTATTTTCTTCTTTCATTAAAAAATATTAATTTTTATTAAAATTGAAAGAAATACGGTATTTCTTCGATTCTAAGACGCATTTTTTTCCCCATATAAACGTCTCTAAAAACGGGGGGCGTCTTAGAATCGAAGAAATACCGTAATCAGAGAGTGTAAACTTTTTTTTTAAATTCAGCTGAGGCAGGAAATTAAATCTCCTCCCAATAAATGGCAGAATTTAATTTCATGCTATAAAAAAACCCAAATATTATAAGCTTGCACAATATATAATATGTTACCTAAATAATAATACACTTTGGCAAAATAAAAAATGCAAAGTAGACCTCTCATAAATTTAATGCCATATGATTAATATTTCTTATTGTAATAAAATGTACGAAAACATTCTTTTAATTTCATGTTAATTCAGGCTTTAAATCACCTACTTTACATATGCAAATATTATTAGTTCCATATATTAAAAAATTCGTGAACTACATTCGACTTAGACAGAAAGGTATATTGAAAAGTTGACAACCCTTTATTTTTAAATCCTTTAGTTTAACAATTTCAATTTTTAATTTATCACAAAGAACACATCTCGTAATTTTCGTAAAGTACTAACCTATGAAATGTCAAATTACTTAACCCAACTTTCTCCTCACTATCGACTAGGCTTAACATCTGTACGTATTCATGACGTCTATTGCCAGTCCTATCTCAATGGTCTTATGTATAGTTGCTTGACCAACAATGATAGAGTACAGGCCTGCCCAATTGGAGTTTTCTCGAGGCACTCTTATGCAAACAATATCCGCCAGATGGCGCGCAAACAATTGACAAACAAACCATTATTGCCTGCATAGGTTTTCATTAGAGCGTTTTCTGCGTTCGGATTTAAAACTGCGATCTTTTCAAAACTAAAAATTTTTAATGCGCAATTTTTCAAATTTTCTCCATTCTTAAAGATGCTGATATGTTGTTTTACGATGTGTCGGTCCAGAACAGGTGCGTATGATATAAAAACAAAGGGACAGGAGTTGAAGATCATAGGTCACAAAAGCTACTTATCACGTGTTCAAAGATTGTGTGCGATTTCAAATGGATGGGACTCCCCCCTCCCCCATCTCTCACGTTAGACGACTGACTGCAAATTGTATTACCTTCAAAACCCCGTGCCCCGAAGCTATGGGGAGCGGGGTGAGGGATAAAGTTGGGTCGTGGATCACGTGATATATATCCTTGCGCCTTTGATTGAATTGTTCTCTTGGCAGAGAAATTCGATACCTTTTACGATCAATTTTTAAAACAACTATGAACTATATCAATTTGGAAAAAAAAATCAGAAAGACAGCTGAAAATGCATTGTAACTTTCAGATGAAAACCAGGAGGATGAAAGCAAAATAACACGAGAAATAAAATAAAGGATTGGGTTCATTTACCTCTGAGCGTCACTTTTTTTTGCACAACCATAGGCTAAATGGCCAGGTCACAAGGACCCCAAAGGCTCAGAGAAGGTTGAGGGAGGGAACCCACCGGAACAGCTGTTGGGAGACGGATGGTAGCCTCCCGTCAAGGTCATCCAGCGTGTTCTTTAACGTGCACAGGGTATGACTCTCCCGCACACAGGGCCACGGCTTAATGTCCCATCCGACGGACAACGGCCTTTCCAAGCCAATTGGTGTCCCCTGCTGACCGTGGGCAGGGCGGGGAATTTTGCGGAGATAATGAAATAGAGGAAAACGCGATGATGCTCAGTGCTTGGCATTCAAGGGCACAAAATTTTTCCACTCATATGCTGAGCTCGTGGCACTGATTATAAAAAAGACTAGTTTAATAGACTGAACAGGTTAATCGGTAAAAAGGAAGTCATGTTTTTTTCTTTTTTTTGTATCTTTCTGGTATCAAATTTCTTTTGCCGCTAATGCATAGAGTATTATATTCAGAGTAATAATTCAAAGCACTAACTCAGAGTAATATCTAATATATAGTCAATTGCGCATGATTGACTGATAGGGGATCACACTAATTCTAACTTCGGAAAGTGTAAATCGTGATATTTCATCAATGACTATGCAACACCAAATCAATTTTTACTTTATGTCTATAAAGAAACAATATTTCCTAAGAAAAAAAAAATACATTTTTCCACCCCCTTGGATCTAAATGATCAACTCATAAGTGCCAATGGTACAATGTGACCTTCACATTCCAGCATCAAAATTTCGAAGTTCTAGCATAAATACATCGTTTGCAATAATCATTTGAAATTTTGGAATTTTCAAATTTTTCGACAGTTAGAGGGCGCATTTTATAGCTTCTGGGGGGGGGGCGGCTAGGAAAGTGAAAATCATAATATTTCATCATTACCTATCCAATGAAAAAAAAAGTTTTATTTCTATAAAGAAATTTTGCTGAAATCAAAACAATTGCGATTTCCCACCCACCCTGGGTCTAAGAGGTGAATTAATTGTTTCCTATGAAAACTTCAGGACGTTAACTTTCCACCGGCATAATTTCGAATACCTAATCATACATCGTTTGCTAAAAATGAAAAAAAACCCTATTATTTTAGTTTATTATTACGGCATACAGAAGCGAAATCACCAAATTTATTAATTTTTTTAAATCAAAATCTATGCGATTTTTCCTCCTAAAAACACTTTCCGTTTAAAAATGTTAACAGCATGTAACTTACAAACATAAATGTAGCATATTTTTTATTCAGGATTCTTTACATTCACGAAATTTAAAGTTTTTCTTCGCTACTTTCACACGAAAACGACTAAAGAAACCGTTTTGTTTCTCAATTGTTTGCGCGCCATCTAGTGAGATTTTACGTTATAATGGAGGTTCGCGTAAAGGTGGCTCTTTTGAGCAATTGGTCAGGCCTGTAGTCCATCATTGTTGGCCAAGATAGTTGACATCACTCAATGGTTTAACATCAACGAGGGTGACAACCTCCGTTGTTGACATGGTTGACATTATGAAATTTAACCGTAACTGTGTACAACATAAAAAATTTTAAAACTATGTGAAATGTTATTGTGAAATGAAACATGAAAATGATGCTAAATTAAACAATAATGTAAGCAATATATTATATACATAATGATGAAATATACTAATTACAATATTCTTAAGTCTGTAATTATAGCTTTTTATGATTTATTGTGACTAACATTGCGAAATGATTAGATATTCGGTTTTAAACATATTAAGCCGGTATAGCTTACGGTAACGAGTATATTTTGTAACGTATAAAACAGTATTTTATATTTGTGTTTCATTAATACATATAATAAATTATATTCATAAATAAAAAATATTGCAAGTCAAAATTAACTTTGAAATTAAGATTTCAAATGAAGGAATTTTATTTATCCAAAAGGAAAATATCCCAAGTGAAAATATGTAGGTAAATTTATAGAAATCACTGTCAGAAGTAGAATATTTTTAATAGTATTTAGTAGCAAAGGTACTTTCACTCCACATATAAATTAAGTATTTTTTTCAGCTCATTTCCCTCACAAGTTTTCTGAATGAATTTTGTATAATAGGCAGATAAATACACTTTTGGAATAGACTTTATGATCTAGCCTATATGATAATTTGGTTACACTAATGAAGACTGTTCAGTGCAGTTCACAGTGCAACATGGAACTACTGAATAAATGTAAGTAGTGGGTGCAGGAATGAATGCAATGTATGACACAGTTGGAGGGTTTTTTACAGACTTGAATGGAAAATATTGTCTGCTGCAGGGATTTGCTGTGGCATATGAATACCACATATCAATATTTTTTTAGGTTTATAAAGAGGTTTGGATATGATCTGAAGTGAATATTTGTGGGGTCTTTACCCTTTCGGCCCTGCCGGTGGCATTTGCCACCTTAATATATAAAGAGTTCTAGCTACTGGCTGAGTATCTAGCTTCACCATAAAGCATTAGATATCACCTCTACGAAGTATGTAAATCACATTTCATGACATGGTTCAACAAGAAGTGAGTGTTTACATATCTGAGTGACCCGTATTGTTCCGCTATTCAAGATGAATGCTAATAAACTGAACACCATGTTTGGTAAGTACTGATCTAAAATTGAAATCCAAAAATTGTTTCAAAATTTTTCGCACGAAATAATTTGATAAGATCTTTGTATAAAAACATTATTTAAAATGAATAAAAAATATGCTTCCATTTTTATCACTAAGACTTGATGGTGGCATTTGCCACAATTTCCTAGTTTCTAAACCTATGGCGGAAACCCACTCAAACTTAGTAGGGGAGTCCTTGTATGTCTTACATTCAATTATTGATGATCAAAAAAAAAAATTATTTTTCATATTAAAAATTTAGGACTCGAAGGGTTAATTATCACATGGAGGAGGGACTTTGTAGTGCAGACTATCTATGTAGAAGACCCCTACCAACTGAAATTAGGCATTTACAGATTAAAGATTGGCAGTAGTACATATCATGGTCCTCGGCCCCCTTTTTTTTGACACAGCGTAACAAAATGGTCCTTTTTGATGATTCACACAACCCCCAAAACCCTACCCTAAACAGGGGTTTATACAAAAAAAAATGTTTTTTTCGTTACCATGGTAATGATAACTCGAGTTCACATCAAACGCAAAGTACCGTTGCCATGGTAATGGTAATTTGCATTGTAAACAAATGCAACATAACAAAAAGAAAAAAAAAACCCGTGATTCTACTAAAAAATATCCCTCACAACCACAAATTACTAAAAGAAACAACCACAAATTACAAAAAAAAACCCCATAAACAAAGAAACTAGGACAACACATTTGCTTTCCCATAAACTACAAATTCCTGAAATATCCCCCCCCCCCCTCTTTTCCCAATAGTTAAAACACTCCACAAATATATTTTCACAAACTAAACTAATAAATCAAGTCACACATACAAAAATTAATCTAAATCACCAAAATTAATGAAATTGAACACAAATTTCAAAACCAAGAACATCATGAAAAATGCATCACAGACCGGCATTACAAAAAAAAGCCCCCAAAACTAAATAATCTCATTGGAGACAACACATACCAAAAAGCACGAAAATCGGATAGAATATACCACTGATCTGAATTATAAAATAGACCCCAAAACTAAATAATGTCCTCACAGACAACACAAACCGAAAAACATGAAAATCGGAACCAGTGCACCACCGACCAAATTATAAAAAATATTCCAAGACTAAATGTCCTGCAGACAACACAAACTGAAAAACATGAAAATTGGAAACAGTGACTGCTGGCCGAGTTATAAAAAAGCCCCCGAAACTAAATAATGTCCTCGCAGACAACACAAACTGAAAAACATGAAAATCGCAAACAGTGTACCACTGAACGAATTATAAAAAAGCTCCCGAAACCAAATAATCTCATCAGAGACAACAACAACAACAAAAAAAAACTATACCCCCATCTTATAGCTCAAAGAACCCTCCCCTAAATTACTCATAAATCTTCCTGATTCATTCAAAAATCTGCTATTTTTTCACACCAACAATTCTTCAATACCCAAAATTTCTATATAAAAAAAGCCACCAAACACTTCAAGATATTAACAATAAACCTACTAGTAACTTTAAAAGACTCCTAAATATCAAACAAAATATATCACTATATACACTAATAGTTACCACACTATAAAAAACTACTAATAATCACTCAATTCATTAAAAATAACTTGAAATTCTCTGTTGTTGAGCAGTAAAATTTTAAAGTTTATCCTTCAAACTATTTGCATGTTAAAAGTATTTAGGGGAAAACTCAGAAACTTTTTGGAGCAAAGACAGTGCTCTGTCTTCAGTGAAGTGACACTATGTGATGACGTTAGCGCTGTTTGGACAAAGAGCTTCTTTCCACATGTTGTGAAGGGCGATTCCATTGTCTCGGTTGTAGGTGGGGACTGGCGAGGTCATTATTTCAGTAGCCTCGCAGACTATGATTCTGTAGAAAGTGGAGTATGTGCAAGCAGTGTGTGCATGCTCTGAGTCTATTGTTGCCACGTGTTGTACTGCTAGCTTGGTGGCAGCCATCATTAACTTGTTTTGACTGACATCAGTTTGATGCTCTGCAAACCTCTGTTGTAAAAAACGTATGGTATTTACGATGTAGTTAACAACAGAATTATCTGGCAAATGTAAGGGAAACCGGTATACTCCTGATTTTTGAAGTAGGCCAAATTTGTCTCTGTCCCTTTCGATTAATTTCTTCAGATTTGGAGTTGGGCTGAAAACAATTTTGATATTTTGGGCTCTGAGTAATTTGCGGATTGATTCACATAGGACAGGAACATAAGAAATAGGCCTGGCAAAGGTTGCACATTTGGGGTCGTTGATTGGGAGAGAGCGGAATCTCTTCTGTTTTCATTTCTATATTTATAGATTAGCTTGTCTATTGTTGTTGAGTTATAGCCATGGAACAATTCATCTCAAACTACTATAACGAAATAACATGTTCATTATTACCGCCATTTTCAGTCGCACACACAAAAACTTCCAACATACTCCTCCCCTACTACATTACAATTTTCTAAAACTCTACACACATTTTACCACAAACTATTCTCCTAAAACCCTAACACCCCCATTAAACTTTCTCATTTTTACTACTTATTCCCCAATTCTAAATTTTACCATTTTCTTCTACACTCACAACAAAACACATACTTCATCATACTAAACACAGACAAAAGAAAAGATTTAAAATAATTCTAAACTGGTTATAACCACTCTTCCCCCTTCAAATGCCCCTCATTCCAAAGAACTTATGAAAAACATTCCCTCATACAGTCACAAAAAGCTCCCATATCCAAAGAACAGATCACAACATTACAAAACAGTCGACTAACATTTTCAACAACCCTCCTAACATTAAATAATTTCAGTTCCAAAATATCTTAAATAACTTATAATTTACCATATTTTAACCAAACCTGTGACCTAGCCATTTAGCCCATGGTATGCAAAAAAGTGCCACTCAGAGGTAAAACAACCCAACCTTATAGTAGTTCATACAGTGATTACACAGGTTGCTTGCAGCTCATCATTTGCTATATATTTTATAACATGAAGCTGTTTATTATAATTATCTCAAAGACAACAGTAGTTGTGTTTTGTTTGTTCTCTGATAATTTTATTGTTATTCATTTTTTTATACCCATTTAGTACCCCAATGGCAAACAGCTCAGGACTACATTTCACTGATGAAGAAATACAGGAAGAACTAAGAAAGTTAGGTTACATAAATGTATCTGATGAACTTTTCAAGCTCTTAAAAGAAGGTATGTGCTATTATTTTTTATTTTAAATGCAAAAAGTAAAATTTGAGGTTAGCAAACTCATAAGATTTTCACTTCAAAGAAATGTCCACAGTTCTCTGTCTAACCCATTAAAACAATAGTATCTCTAATGCATTAATTGCATTAAGAGCATCATTAGAGCTTGGCATGGATTCTTCAACTGATTTGATAGATTTAAGTCTTCAGACTTCATATTCGTAGTTTAATAGTATTATTGATTTAGCAACAAAAAGTAAATATATGTCATCTGCCCTTCTTGAATCTTGTCTTGCTCATAGCGGTTTAGAAAAGGCGTTCTGATATCAGACCCATGGTTATCCTAGCAAAATCAGGGTATGGATGATGCCTATTTGTGGGAATCCTATAAGCAAATGAATTTAAACTTCAGTAGTAAAGTATCACAGGAGATGCCCTGTAGACATGGGACTCATGAAATAGCTGAAGAAATTTAGTTCTTGCTGTGAGTGGGATTCATACCCTCGTTTCCCAGGCATGTTATCAGGAAGCATGGGTTCGAATTCCACTCATGGCAAAATTAAATTTATTTTCTTGCATTTAGATATTTGTGTGTTTATGTGCTCAGTGAATGCACCTGTTTGTATAATTTTTAGATTTTAGACCTGTTTGTTAAACTTTTAGATTTTAGACCTGTTTGTTAAACTTTTAGACTTTAGACCTGTTTGTTAAACTTTTAGACTTTAGACCTATCTGTTAAACTTTTAGACTTTAGACCTGTTTGTTAAACTTTTAGACTTAAGTAAACCTGAAACACTGTTCTACTCAGTTTTTTTTCGAAATGTAATTCCATTCTGATACTGAAAGGGATAGTAGCACCATTAGCATGTGTTATCTATCAAATCATTTTTGAATTTACTAAAAAGGTTTTAGCATCATCAGTCAGAGTGATCACGATCTGCCACTGATTTTGCTTCATATGAAGAAGTTAAAATAAAGTCCAATGCACAGATAATTAGTAATGGTTAATGGAAGCACATCATGTCATAGTGCCATAATGTGTAATATAAGAGGTAATGAAGAACAAATAGCAATAACAATAAACTACAAAATTAAGATACAAAACAAGCAAGGAAAATCCCATAATGACATAGGCTATATCATATACACCGAAAGAATGATGAGAGTAGCTTATTTTGAATTATTAATTTGTATCAGTGAAGGAAAATAGTCAGCACAAAAATTCATTACTATATCACATTGATGTAGTAATAATCAACTGGTTCAAAATTTGCAGTATTATTTAAGTGAAAAAAAAATGCTGAAGAACAAGCACTTGCAGGGGCTGGGTACCCCACTTTACAAAGCCATTGGCCTACAGCATTAAGGATATAGCATTAAGAAATTTACTTTGCTGTTTAGTACACTGATGTATGTATAAAAAGCTACTTTCACAATATTTATCATCTTAGAATTGCTTAACTGAAGATACCATGCTCATTAATTGTCATCAAAAATACAATTCCTCTATAATTGCCATCCCATGTCCGAGTGGTTAGCGCACTTGGCTACTGATCTAAGGGATCTGGGTTCGAGCCCTGGGTAAAGCATGGATGTATGTGTTGTTTTTCTGCTGAGGTCCTGCCATCCTTTCAGATCTTTTACTTTGGCATGTAAACTGACAGGCTCCTGTCAGACCTCTGTGTCAGCAGCTGCTTGAAGGGGTATTTATTATTTTTTTTGTATAATTGGCTGTCAGCTGTAGTTGATGGAACTCATATAACTACACTTTTAGGTATGTTATTAGAGGTTAACTAGCATTACTTATCAATAGAGATTCTTTTTAAATAGAATTAATTATGCATATAAAAGTAAATTGAATTGCTTTTTAGCCATTGTAAAAGTGCTTGTAGGCAATTAAATATTTTAATTTTTGCACTGTGCTTTAATTTTAAACTTAATGTACTATTATTGTTCAGAATTAAATTCTGCTATGGTTAGTTTATATTATAACTTCATATCTATTTGATTTTTATTCTAAAGTTGGATTTTTTTTAAAATGTTGAAACAAGAGTCATTGAAATATCATGGTGGACAACTTTCAGATTTTAAAATAATTTTACAGATTTAAGTAAGCTAATTGAGGAAGAAGATAATGGAATAGATAGCCCTGTGCATTTGTCTGCAGCATCACAAGAAAATAACTATATGTGTGATGAGCAATTGTCACCAACACCTTGTGTTAGGCCTATTGTTATTAATAAAAGCAACACCATTTTAAAAAATGTAAGTATAAAATCACTTTATAGTTGTTGATTAAAGCATATCAGTATAAAACACATATTGAAACACATATTTCTTATGGCGAGAGATCTATTGCTTTCTCACTGACTGAACAGTGATCACATTTGACTTTAAATAGGTTTAAACCGTAAATAAAGCATATTTATATTGTCTTTCTATTGTAAATGACTGAGTTTTGACTTGAGACCAAAATTTCTATGAAGGATGTGTTTACTTCCTGTTTTGATTTTAAGAGTGGAAAAGATGCATGGAATAGACGTAAGTCTTTTTTTTTAGGACGTAAGTCTGGATGAACTTAATGTAAGTTTTCAATTTACAAAACTGATGTGTCCCTTCAAAATGTTTTGCTGAACAAAGAATTGTAAATTAAAAAAATTATGATATTCAGTAACATCAAATTACACTCTAATTATATTCATAGTTTTCTAAATTCTAAATCAAAAATTAAAAAAAACGTTTTTTGAAATGTACATTGTTTAAACCTTTTATTATTAACTTGCATAGTTGGTCTGTCTGCCCTTCAGCATTGTATGTGAGCAGTGTTCTAGGAAAATATTTTCCTTCATAGTTCTGTCTGTTAACCTCGTGTTTTCTTTGCTGGTGATATTCATGCATATAGGATGTTTCTTTTTGTTATTGAATTACATTTCTTTACTTACCCCCCCCCCCCCCATTTGGATCAGTACTGCACATTCACTTAGCTAAAAATTGAAATGAACAAATAGGTATTCTACACGTTTCAGCATTATTGAATACTCTAGATGATGCTGAAAACATAGAATGCCTATTTGTTAATTTTATTTTCAGCTTGGGTTTTTAAAAATGTTACTGTTTTCTCTTAGTTGTCTATAGACATTCAACTTTTTTGTTTTCAGAGATAAGAGAAAAATTATTTTTGGGTTAGGTTGATAATAAAATAAATAAATAAATACCCCCTCAAGCAGCTGCTTGCCACAGAGGTCTGACATGAGCCTGTCAGTTTATATGCCAGAGTAGAAGGTCTGAGAGGATGGCAGGACCTCAGCAGAAAAACAACATGAACATCAATGCCTTACCCAGGGCTCAAACCCAGGTCCCGTAGATCAGTAGCCAAGCGCGCTAACCACTTGCCCACGGGATGGCAAAATAAATACCCCCTCAAGCAGCTGCTTGCCACAGAGGTCTAGACAGGAGCCTGTCAGTTTATATGCCATAGTAGAAGATCTGAGAGGATGGCAGGACCTCAGCAGAAAAACGACACATACATCCATGCCTTACCCAGGGCTCGATACTATTGAAATATTAGGCTTTGCATTTTTTTAATCTTCCAATAGCTTTAATTTTTACTGTTAGAGGGTGCCAAAGTTAGGAAATGCAAAAAATTTCAAATGATCTGCTCCTATTAGACCTCTGTGGCAAGCAGCTGCTTAAGGGTGTATTTATTTTTATTATTATTTATTCATGGTAGAGATATAAACTTTTGATGGTGGAATCTGTTGGTCAAAGAGTTTACATTGACAGTAGCAACTTTCCCCCTTGCCCTGGGAAATAGATGGGGGAAAATGCACTTTTTTTTGTTGTAAGAGGTAAATGAAAAATTATTTTTGTGTTAGCTAGACTATCAAGGAATTATTACATACATACATAGATGCATGCATGTATATGGACAGACAGACCTCATGCAACCATGAGCTATATGGAGGTCCTACCAAACTGTACAATTTTGCTCTCCACACTGTTGTCCTGAACTACAGCTGCATCATTTGACCACTGTAGGCCAGTTCTAGCAGGTTTCTGTTTGACATTGTCTGCCTTGACCTAATGCCCAAAATACTGCACAAGCACTAGAATCAAAAGCATAAAGTTTCTTGTTATCCTGCTACCATAATTAACCTTAGAACCAAACTGTTATAAAGCCTAATTTTAATCTTTAGATGTATAAGCCTATTATTTGCTTTTTCCATATGACCCATTAGTTTGATTTGTAAATGCTAAAGTTGTAAATGATGGCTTTCATTCTCTTTCAAAATGAGGTTTTCATATTTTCCAGAATTTATATGTTGTTGTTCTAGTTATTTTTAAATTTGAAGTTAAGTGAATGTGCAGTGTCAATCCAAAGGTGAAACCTGTGCCCTCTTCTCACATCTGTATACAATACTGAAAGATAGTAGACTAATAATGAAACTTTCTTGCAGATAATAAAAAATTTGAACTACACACTTAACCCTTCCAGTTTTCCAGCCTGAAAAACAGGTTTCCATTCAGAGGCCAAGCTATTTTCTCCATATGCTCAGCCAAAAAAAATAACTAGAACTTTTTTGTCAAATAACTAATGAAAGGAATTATGGCATGTTGTATGCCAAATTAATCAGCATTTAATTCTGGATTTTCTGAAAATAAAGTATTTAATGAAAAAGACTGTTTTATTTTAATAAGACTTTTTTTAGAGTATGTAGTAAAAAAATGTATCTGGCAACACAAATGAAAATTTATTTAAAAAAAACCTAATAGACAGAAATGATTACAATTCACATGAATAGAATGACTATATATTTCTGAATAACATGGTTTTAAATAAATGTTTTGTTTTGTAATTTTTTTCTCTGTACCATACTTTGAGAAAATTCCAGACTTTTAGCCAATTGTGCTGAGTCACATAAACAAGTCAATTTTAGAATTTTGAAAAAAAAAACAATCAATCAATGGATCAATGGAAATAAGTCATGTTATATACCAAATTAAATTTTTATGAAAATAAATAATATAAACAAATTTGTAAGCATATTGATTTTAATAAGCCTTTTTTAATATGATATGGTGAAAAAAAATCGCACTATACAATTAAGGCTTCATTTTGGAAAACCTGATGAATGAAAACAAAATAGTTAAATTTTATATTTATCAAAAGGAAATTTCCTCCCGAATAATATAATATTCAACCTGAAATATGACTAATTTATTTTAATGATTCTTTTCAGTATCGTATATTTTAAACACCGCCAGTGTTATACAACGTGACTTGAACTTCTCACATTACGGGATTTTCTGAACTGGTTATGAAATAGAAAAAAAACTTACTTGGCTTCTTTTTTTTTGCTAAATAATATGAATTTTTTTTTCTTTGAGTGTTGAAGTATGGTGATCTTGGCTAAGTGCAGAAAGGTTTGTGCACCAAAGCAAAATGGGGTGGGGATGGCTCAGTCAGTAGCGCACCAGGCTCGTAATCTGTAGTTCCCAGGTTCGAGTCCCAGCTGGGTCAGCGTTGAGATTTATCTCTGCAAAATTCCCCTGCCCACGGTCATTAGGGGACACCGATGGGCTTGGAAAGGCCGCCATCCGTCGGATGGGATGTTAAGCCGTGGCCCCGTGTGCGGGAGAGCCATACCCTGTGCACGTTAAAGAACACGCTGGGTGGCCTTGACGGGAGGTTACCATCTGTCTCCCAACAGCTGTTCCAGTGGGTCCCCTCCCCCAACCTTCTCTGAGCCTTCGGGGTCCATGCGACCTGGCCATTTAGCCCATGGTGTGCAAAACAGTGCCGCTCAGAGGTAAAACAACCCAACCCAACAACCAAAGCAAAAAAAAAAACAATGTTATATCGTCTGTGTGGCACAGCCAAGATACCGAGGGGGGGGGGGTGCCTTTAAAATCATTCAATATAAACATAAAAACTCATAATTTAAAAAAAATATATAGTGTTGTAGAGGGGGGGGGGGTGAAACTTTTTATGTGAATTTAGCGAAGGGGATGCCTTCCCGAAATTGCCCTCCCACATGACTGCTGATTTCCGTAGCAAGGATATAATTACTTATAGTATCCAAGACATTCATTTTCAGAAGACGGTACAAGCTCCAAGTTTTTTTACTAAAAAAAGAAGAAATAATAAAAGAAAAATTGCATATAACCTAATGGGATGTTAAATAAAATATCTGCAACAACTTTTAAGCCAGTCTCCGATCTAGCGTAACTCAGAAATATCGATAAATCAGCTGATCTAAAGGTCGCTAACGGAAATAAATCTTCAGAAATTAATTTGCTTCCATATCCAAGACCTCATTTATTTTCAGAAAATGGTACCAAATCAAATTTTTACTGGAAAAGTAATAAATAATAAAATAAAAATTGACACCATAGGCCTAATGCGATGTTAAAATATCCAGAGCAACAAGTTGTAGGCTGGCCATACGATGTAGCATAACTATGAAAAAATCATTACTTATCGATTGGCCAAAATATCGTTAATTTTCGAAAATAAATCTACTGAAATGAAAACTAAGGTTTAAATATAAAAAAAGTAAATACTAACTTTACAAAAGGTGTCCAATATGCTGGACCAAAACTGTAAAAAACACTTATAGCACATGGAACAGAGATAGCATGTGTCAGTCATCTGCCTCTTGTTTGACTCAGTTAAGCATAACTAATTAAATGCAGCTGCAACCAAAATTTCTATGAAGGATGTGTTTACTTCCAGTTTTGATTTTAAGAGTGGAAAAGATGCATAGAATTCTGGGAAAAATGATAAAAATAAATTGGGAATACTAAAATAGGTTTATGACAGAAAAGAGTGTGAAATGGAAAAAAAAATGGTGATGCATATTTTATAATTACTTTCAAAATCTATCGTTTTTAAAAAATAGCAGTTTTTTTGTTAATTTTTAGGAGATTTTCGAAAATTTAAGGAAAAATTTGTTGATAATAGTTCAAATCAAACTTGTGAACTTAAATCAGAAGGTTGCTTCAGCAAATAGGAACACTAATAAGCAAATCGGCAATACCATTTAGTGCTTCTAAGAAATGGCAATCAGATGGCTTTGTAAAATTATTTACATTGTAGTTTCATAAAATATGCATCAAATTAAAAAACAAAATATTATTTTTAAAGCCTGAATTATATATTTTTATAAGATATATATATATAAATTACAACAGCAATTTTTATTTTTTTTTAATAAATTTTTTTGTTGTACTAAAAACAGATACATACATCCTTGGCCTCTCAATTCAGATTCTCTGAATGTATACAGACGATGTGGACACTGGAAAGGTTAAAAAAAAACTTGTTTAAAATTTGGAATTTTTGGCAGTTATGAATACAGTTATACAGTCTAATTTGATATTTACACTGTATAACTGTCTGACACAAGAAATATATATATAATGTTAAAAAGCTGTAATAATAAAATAATTAAGATAATAGAGTTATGATAATAGAATGAACCTGCCATTTATGTGAAGGATATTCAATGATATTTCATCTTTCATTAGATTCATTAGATATTCATTTAAAGATCATTTGTGAATGAATCTTTTTATTCCCATTTATTTTATGTTAGATCTCATTCTGTAAAGAAAAGTTTGTATTTTCAGTGGCTGATGCAAATCACATTTTATTCACTGGATTTCATGGATTTGATTTCATATCAGGAAATAAAAATGAATGTAGATGTTTCACTTTTATTAATAAATAAAACTTGATTTCTAAATAAGAAATAATGTAATCATTTATAGATTCTTCCAATTGTAAAATAAAAACACTGACAAGCAATAATACCAGATTTACTTTGGCAGTTACTCAAAATAGCATATCTATAATTTATGGAAAACACAACTTAAACCAGAGATTTTCCAATTATCTGTCATAGAAGCTCTCTGAGAGAATTTGAAAGAATTGCAGTTTAAAAAGACATGCATGAAATCACTATTAACATCAATATCAGATTTAGAGGACATATTGTTGAACCAAATAGGATATGTACCCATGACATCCTGTGAACATGTCACATGCTTTGACTGCCAAACTGCCAAATAAATTACATACCAGTAATTTAACATAACTTAGTATATATATATATGTTTAATTGTTATAGGATGTTGAACAAACCATTCCTAAGGTTATAAGTCTTGATGTACCAGATATCAGCATTAAGTGGACAAAAACTTCTGCTGTAGTAGATGTTGAGTCATCAAAGGAAAATGTGAATGATAGTTCCTCAAGTTCTTTAGATGGGAGAACCATTAAAAGGAAAGTATTAAGGTAGGTAAAAGGAAATTAGTATGCACAAATATATACTTTGTATTGTAAAATGATAGAAAACAAAATTTATATCCCCCTCCCCCAAAAAAAAATGTGTAACATGCAAATTATACTGCAGAGTATCATTTTTGCCCCTGGTGGCAGAAATTTGAAATAAATATTTTTGTTTGTCATTCTCTAGCAGATGTAGACTGTGTACACCACATTTCATTCCATTCCTGACCTTTAGGTGGAGCTCCAGACAGCTGTTATACTTTTACTATAACAACTCTGTATAAAATATTTAGTACATAGAATTTAGAGAATTAGAGTCTGAAATGTTTTTTAAGTAAACTGTTTATATAAAAATCAATTTTTAATATTTTCTTTGTATATAGTTCACATTCTTCATTGCCAGTCTCATCAGTAGTATTAATAAAAGTGGTATTTTCCTGAAATCATCACCTATAAGAAAAGTTGTCAGCATAATCTAAGCTTGATATTTAACATCTATAGAATATAGAAATTTTCCATAAAAAAAGTCTACAGTTTATATTATCTTGCCATGACTTGGATTAATAAGTGACATTGACATTTGTGTATATAGGATATTGTTTGTATCTTTTTCCATTACTGTCAGAAGAGAATAAAAGTCTGAATCAGTGACCTCCAATTTTATGTAAGCAGTTCATTTAGCAAGAAGTGGGCAAAAACAGTATAACATTAATTCATATTTATGGTCCAGCATCCAAGACAACCGTGTTGATAAAAATGTGACAAAATGTCAGGAGTAGAGAAAATTCTTTGTACTGTAAAGATTAACCTTTTTCTCTTTTTCCATGTGGATTTTTGGTTCATTTGTTTGATCTGGGTGTGATCAGAAACACTGAAGGAAACTTTGTTTATTTAAACTGATGTTAAAATATATAATTTGCTAATAAATGAACATCACTTTTTAGTGTTAAACAAGATATGCATTCAATAGCCATTGAATTATAACTATCCCCATCCTGTGATGAAGCATAAACTCTGTCTGTAGAATAAAAGCTGATGTATGCCAACATTGACAGCATTCAATTTGTGAGGAAGTTTGTGACTTGAGTGACAAATTAATATATAAATGCCAGTATTCATTAGAATTTAAAAGAGGTATAATTATTGTTGTGTAGTTGCCTATATATCAGAAACAGCATATAGTAGTTCTTCCAGAACTACTATAGCAAAGATGTATGAAACACTTGAAGAAAAATAACTACTAAGCAGAAGAGATGTGAAAAACACAAGATGTGTTAAAACAAGGTGTTTCCAAAAGGTCTAGTCAAACTTTGGGAACATGTTCTGCTGTGCATAGTGATGAAAAAAGTTCATATGTACATTGGGTCAGAAACGCTTACCTTCTGAGTTATAGCACATTTTGAGAGTGCAAGTAAGAAGCCTATCAAAAGATATGATGCTAGGTAAATTTACATCATTTGAATGTCTGACAGCATAGTAGATGTATGAAATGTTATGCAAAATCCCATTACTCCTTGGTGAGATAATGCTACATAAAGTGAGTCAGCAGTTGTTCTGAAGTTAAGTGTAAGTGAACCAGTAGTCTTGTTATTGTCAATCCACATGTTATGACATGTCTTCAATGCTGACATGGTATACATTAAAAAAATTTTGGATGACCAAATGGAAACTGCAGTGAACATCTACAAGGCAGCTTTTCCACACCAAAAATACCCACCCAGGGAGGGATACTTTTGCAGCCATCCATCAGCATCTTCGAGAGACAGGATCCTTTACACCTGTTATACAGATTGGGGCAGGCCAGACCTATCTGAACACCTGCTTTTGAGGAACAGGTGCTGGTCATGGTCACAGAGGATCCAGGACTAGCATGAGAAGAGTAGCAGCAGATGTAGGTGTTTCACATTCAGCTATACAGAGAATTTGTCATCAGGACCAACTCTACCCATATTGCATGCAGCAAGTACAGGCTCTTTCACCAGCTTGTTTTCATCCATGAATCACAATGGCTTTCAAATGGCTTCTGAAGCAGTGTATTGCACCTGGTTTTCTCTATTGTCTGCGTTTTACCAATGAATTGCAATTCGCAAGAGATGGCATTGTGAATGTTCATAACATTCACCACTGGGTATGGGAAAATCCTCATGAAATCACTCAGTCTCCTAATCAGCAGAGGTTTCATGTGAATATTTGGTCTGGCATCATTGATGACTGTCTGATTGGTCCATTTCTCCTGCAACCAGTGCTCTATGGCCAGCAATACATACATTTCATGGAGGCGAAATTACCTTCATTGCTGGAAGACATTTCGTTAGCAACATGCCATCACGTGGTTCATGCACATTGGAGCTCCACATATGCTCAAGAACATCTCAATCATACATATCCTGCCTGTTGGATTGGTACAGGTGGTATGCATGTTGTCCTGATTTGAATCCACTGGATTTCTCATGGGGACGTGTTAAGGCTGATGTTTATGTTACCCCAGTTCCTAATGCACAAGCTCTCCTCAAACAGATCATGGATAGTAGTCAAAGAACACTTTGGGACTTTTGAATGTGTTCAACAGTCACTGAGAAGATGCTGTAAGACATGTATTGCTGCTCTAGGTGGCTATTTTGAATACTTGTTCTGATGTAGACATATAATTTTTGCATTGATCACTTACAATGTGTTGTAATAACTGGAAGAAAAACTAATTGACTTCACAGGCTTTCTCACTTGCACTCTCAAAATATGCATACAAGGTGATTTAACTCAGAAGGGAATCATTTCTGGCAAAATGTGGTTTAACTCAGAAGGGAATCATTTCTGGCACCAGTGTTCACAGGAACTTTTTTTTTTTCATCATGTCAGTAGAACATTGATCTCAAAGTTTGACTAGACCTTTTGGAAACACCCTGTATATTAATCTCATTTAACTTTTTTAGCTTTGTGTTTATTGTGAATTTTAATTACTTAATAAGTTTCTCAATGTTTCTTCAGTTAAAAATTTTCGAAGTTATTCTCAACCTTGATATCAAATTTAGAGGAAAAATTGTTTTGAGCTGGGTCAGTTATGAATGCACAATCTCCTGACATGTCAGGTGCTCTGTTTTTGTTTATTACCTAGTGTTTTTATCATTGTTATTGCTTTATATTCTTTGTCTTTTGATGTCAAACTTTGCTTGTGAGATCAGGAAATTTTACCCTTTTAGTTTTCATTTTGTTTGGCGTAATATAACCATGGTTGTACTTATGCCATAAAACCCCAAACAGTGAACAACCAACCAGCAGAACAAATATTCATAGATACAAAACATTCAAAGAATCTATGGAATTAGACTTCACATCCACTTAGCCAATAATCACTTAATTATGAAATAGTAGAAAAGTTTGGGAAGAAAAAGGTAATAAATTTTAGCAGTGATCCCATTCCAGTTACAATGCAATTAGTGCAGGATGTGACACTTGAAATTGCTTGAAAATATCAATTGATATAACAATGGGGTGTTTTTTTTAAACCAATTTATGTTTTATTATAAGTTTTTGATCTTAGTCCTAATAATTAATCAGATTATGTTTCCGCTGAAAGAATAACAATATTTCTGTTACTGGAATATGGAACTAATTTACTGGACTAAGTCTGATTTACCTTTTGGCATTTTGTTATGGACAATTATTTATTGGTACATTATTATTTTTGGTATTTTATGGTACAAGTATTTATTTGTTATGCTTAACTCTCAAATGTAAAGGCTCGAATTTGCTGATCATTTTCATTTAATATGTAAATTGGTTTTTATGAAGTATGCTTCAAGTTTATAGAACTAGAATTTTGGAGAAAAATAGTAATAACCTTCTTTTAATTTAAATATTACTATATACATATAACAGAATTTTAAATTATATTTCAGGTCTATATAAATAGCTATTAATTTGATTGAATACTGTAATTTGTATTAGTAATGGGTAAAACTTGATATAAATAGGATCTTAATAATATCTGATATTCACGCTTGTTAGAAGCTCTCTTATTTTAAACTGTTAAATTTATTTTTGTAGACACAGAAATGGTCAAACAGTTATATCAGAAGAATCGTCTACTCTTTCAAGGGATTCAGGTTGGTTTTGTTATTTTTCATTTTATGTTCTATAGCAAGCCATTATTAGTGCAATGGTTGGCAAACTACTATTTTCCATACTTTTTTAAGCAGAAATTATTCAGCCAGCATAAGCTAATTTTCATACTACTTTACTTCTTGTCCATTTGCCTTATTCATAGCTGTTCTTCCCTACATATCTGCCAATTAGCATTTTGTTCAATCATTTTTTAAGACAACCTTTAGTTTTATGGTTATTAAAATGTAGGAAATAAGCTTGCCTGAATTTTGGATAAACATGGGATTAACGTTCTTTTGGATTAATGTACAATCAAATTTAAGTCAAATATGGAAATATTCCTGGTGCTACCAGTTAGGACAATATTAACATATACCATTCTTTCTAAAAAATGGAAATAAAATAGTACACTTGAGAAATAGAGCTGTTCAGTATTTTCCCTTTGTAATTGGCCTTGTGTGCATATTTAGTTACATTTCAGCAAAGTATTAGTGTTATATATTGGTCAGAAATATTGAATTTTAAATTAATATGGAATTACTAATAAGAAAATAGGCTTTTTTCCCATCGGTAATTCTTTGGTACCTCTGATGAGTCAGTAGTGTTATTTGCTGAACTATATCTAGCTAAAGATGCTACAGGAGGTGGGTTTGGTAGTTTTACCCCTGAATGACACTTTTATGCACACAAAGGATGGGGAAGGGAATCCACTGGATAGCTATTAGGAGACAGATGAAATCTCAAGTTAAGTTCCTCCAGCAGGTTCTTTAATATGCCCAAGGTAAGGTTCTCTTGCACACAGGGCCATGATTTAATGTTGCACAAGGTGGATGGTAGACTTCCAAGCCCATAGGTATCCCCTTTCTCACTGAGAGCAAGGTGGGGTTAGTAGAAATAAATCTCAATGCTGGCACAGCTAGGAGTTGAACCTGGGAACAGCATATTACAAGCCTGGTGCACTACCATCTGAGTCAACCCCTGCACCACAGGAGGTGGGGTTGTGTGGAGAAGTGCTGAATATGTAATAACATCATCAGAAACATTTGGTTTGCACAGTGCTTGCAGAAGAAAAAGTATTTTAAACTTCCTGAATAAAATAAAAGTAAAGTGAGTGAAAAGTGAAAGTTTGATGTGGAAAAGTGGAGCGGGGGTGGCTCAGTTGGTAGCATGCCAGGCTCGTAATCTGTAGTTCCCAGGTTCGAGTCCCAGCTGGGTCAGCATTGAGATTTATCTCCACGAAATTCCCCACCCTGCCCACGGTCAATAGGGGACACCAATGGGCTTGAAAAGGCTGTCGTCCGTTGGATGGGATATTAAGCCGTGTCCCCGTATGCTGTGGGAGAGCCATACCCTGTGTGCGTGTGTGTGTGGGAGAGTCATACCCTGTGCATGTTAAAGAACACACTGGATGGCCTTGATGGGAGGCTACCATCTGTCTCCCAACAGCTGTTCCAGTGGGTCCCCTCTCCCAACCTCTGAGCCTTTGGGGTCCATGTGACCTGGCCATTTAGCCCATGGTGTGCAAAAAAGTGCCACTCAGAGGTAAAACAACCCAATGTGGAAAAGTTGAGAGAAAACTAACTACACTAAAAAGCAAAAATATGGCTATTTTAAAATTAAATCCCAAAATTCAAGTTGAATGACTGTAAGAGAAGGTGGATTGAATTAAAAAAAAACTGTCAGAAAAATGTAAAGGAAGAAATAATTTTTTAAAGAATTAGTGTGACTGTACTGTATTCCATAAAATTTCATTATCTAAGCTTGTGTTCGCTAAATCATTGTGGATTAAACTTAGAAATTGAAGTCATTCTTAGCTTTTAGTCATTCTTAGTCTTGTTTTGTTCTGTGGTTGCTTTTATTAAACCTGTTGGTGCATTCATTCTAAACATGGGCAACAATTTTCTAGGAAGTTGATTTGTTTTTATACTTCTAAGGGAGTCATTCATTCAGAATTTGCTCCTGATGCCTGGTTTCTTGGAAACAAATTTTGAATGAACAGTTTCTTGGAAGTTATCAAAATAACTCTACTCTATTCTGAACACTTGCTTACTGTGTTTAGAGTGATTGCATCAGATTTTAATAAAATCATCACAAAACAAAATAAATAACAAAAATACCTACAACATATAGAAGTATCATCAGCAATGTTTCATCATCCTCATCCTCAAGCAGTCATGGGCTACAGAGGTCCAACCAGATTGTGCAGATTAATTCTCCAAATACATCTGTCCTGAGTTACATCTGCTGCATCTGGCCACTGTAGACCAATTCTAACAAGGTCCTGTTTGACATTGTCTGCCCACCACATTCTAAGTCTCTCCCTCTTTCTGAAGTCTTTAGGCACACTATTCATAACCCTCTTCACTAATCTATAGTTATGCATACGGGCAACGTGGCTAAACCAACTGAGTCTTTCTCTGCACAATATACTGCTCAGAGGAGCTTGCTGACTCCTTTGACTAACCTCATTATTACTTGCAAAGTTGAACCACCCCCAGATATTGTGTAATCATCTAAAATTAAAGGCTTCAAGTTTCCTGTTATCTTGTTACAAAGGGTCCAAGTTTCATTACCATAACTCTAGAAATAACTATTACGTAGTCTAATTTTAGGCTTTAATTGTAAATGCCTCTTTCTCCACACTCTTCGTAGATTCTTAAAAGTCCCAGCAGCAATCCCTGTTCTTCTGTTTATCTCATGCTGCACATCACCAGTATCTGTTTACATAGCTCCTGAGATAATTAAACTTAACCACAACCTGCCAACCAATTTTCATCACTTTAGTTTTCTCTCTGTTTATCATCAAACTCCTCTTTTATCAGTCTCATCAACAGCTCTAATAAACGAGTTCATCTCATCAACATCATTTGCCAAAAGGGCCAAATCATCAGCATAATAAAAAGAGACTAGTTAAGGCCAAAATCTTTCCCTTGCAATGAATTCTATGTAACGTAATCAATAACCAAACAAGAGAGAAAGACAAAATGCACACTTATCGAACACCAGAAACAATGCTAAATTAATTACTACAAGCCTTGCCAACTCTCACATATGACTCAGGGTTATCATGAAAGAGCTTTCATTATATTAACTAACTTGTCTGATATGCCATACGATCTTACAATCAACCACAAATTATGGTGATCAACAGAGTCAAAAGCCTTTTTTAAATCTACAAAACTAGTAACTAAGGTTTCTGAAAGTCGAAACATTTCTCAAGGATCTGCTTAAGGAAAAAATCTGATCAATACATCCCTTACCACTTCTGAGTCTACACTGCTCATCATGCTATTGTCCATCAACCAGATATAGGTGGAATGACTCATTCGGTAGTGTGCCAGGCTCATAATTTGCTGTTTCCAAGTTCAAGTCCCACATGGGCCAGCATTGTGATATACACAGTTATATCAGAATAATATGACCATCTACCTAATAATACGAATGGTAGGTGGTCATATTATTCTGATATGACTGTGTATCCTTTGGGGTTCTTGTACTTCACCATTTATAATACCTAATAATACGAATGGTAGGTGGTCATATTATTCTGATATGACTGTGTATCTCTGCAAAAATTCCCTGCCCTGCTCACAGTCAGTATGGAACACTGATGGGCTTCGAAAGGCTGCTGTCCATTGGATGTGACATAAAGTTGTGGCCCCATGTGTGGGATAGCTACACCTTGTGTACTTTAAAGAACACACTGGATAGCCTTGACAGGAGGCTACCATCTGGCTCCTAACAACTGTCTAGTGGGTTCCCTTCCCCCAATCTTCTCTGAGCCTTTGGGGTTCTTGTACTTCACCATTTAGCCCATTGTGTGCAAAAAAGCTCAGAGGTAAAACAACACAACCCATCAACCAAATTCTTAATTCTATTAAGCACAAGCCATTCCATGGCTGAGTGGTTAGCAACCCAGGCTTACTGACCTGGGTTCGAGCCCCGTGTAAGGCATGGATGTTGTGTTGTTTTTCTGTTGAGGTCTTGCCATCCTCACAGACATTCTACTATGGCATATTAAACTGGAAGGCTCCTGTCAGACATTATGGCAAGCAGCTGCATGATGGGGTATTTATTATTTATTTTTTTTATTAAGCACAATCATGCAAAGACTTTATATGGAACAAAAGGTAGGCTGATACCCCTATAGTTATCACAAAACTGCAATCACCGTTTTTTTAAAAATAGGGATAATAATAGCTCTGGTGAAATCTAGGAACAGTGATTTTATCATAAAAGATATTCAAAATTTCAGTCAGCCATGTGATAGAAATATTCCCAGTTCTAAGCATTTCAGTAATAGTTTCATCTACCCATGTGGGTTTATATCATTTAAGTTTAGAAATACGCAAAATAACTTCATACTATGATATAGGGTCAACATTAATGCCAGTATCATCATTATAAACAATGGGAGTCTAACCACATTGTTTGGAACATCACTGAAATGTTCAGCCTATCTAGCCATGACAGAATCCTCACCTTCAAATAACCTTACCATGTTTATCCTGCATTCCCTACATACCTGCCTGTTTCTTCCCACACATCTGCTGTTATATGTCTAGCTGCTTCATCTACCTTTTCAGTCAAGCTATCAAGCTAAGATTCTTATCAGCTGCATTATATATATATTGGGATAAAAAAAATGTTCACTAAATGTGGACACACTAAATCACAGTTGCATTATACTATGCCTATATTAGGAGTTTGATGCAATTTAGCAATGATCTTTGTTGCCCTTAATAGTGACATAACAGCTGTGCATTATAGAGATTTATTTGAGCTTGAGCCTACCCAGACCCAAACCATTATTTTTTGAGTAATTTTGTCGAGAATTCTCCCTCCTGTAATAAACTGACTCTAGCATTTAGCTTTAATTAGCTAGTTATAGGAATGGCTGCTACAGCTGCTTTCTATGTAGTTTAGCATATATCTTGAAATTTATATGCTTTATAATGTTTATAATTGGTTTAAATATAGTTGAAAATTTTTTATGAAAACTCGGAGAAAACTGATTCTTTGGTATGGAGCAATCATGAATAACTAAAGAAATCAGAAACCAGTCGAAATGACTGCCATTCTAGTGTTTAAAGATGTAATTGTTGACCCTAATTAAAATGTCAGATTCTTTAGTGGAAGCCTATTGATGAATAAAAAGTTTGCTCTTTCCAGGGTTAAAATATTACAATTTCTTAATAATGCATAATAGCAGTGTACAGAAAATATGTGACTAAGGGTTGCCTGAAGATGAGCAAAGACAGAACTGTGGACTCTACTAGAGGAAAACTAATCTATTCAAGTGCAATAATTTTTTAACCCAGGAATTAGCAAACTTTTTTTTATCATCAATAGGTTTTCACTAAAGAATCAGACATTTTAATTAGGGTCAACAATTACATCTTTAAACACCAGAATAGCAGTCATTTTGACTGGTTTCTGATATCTTTCAATTCAGAATAGATATAAAATGTCCATTTATTTTATGCAAGCAGAAGTTTATATAAATTTATAATGAAAGGAAATCAATTACACTGCTGTCATGACCTTATAATACTGCATGGCTAGAAGCCATGCAGTATTATAAGGTCATGACAGCACTGAAGTGCCATTGAATTAGAAAGAAATTGAATTAGAAAGGTCATGATATACACTGAAGTGCCATTGAATTAGGGATGGGAGATGTTTTCCAAATTTAGTACCGCAAGTCCCACATTTACGCGCATGCATGGCTGAAACTCTGGTCATATGTAGCTGTCAGCTTTGACCTCCCCAAGCATTCATTGTGAGAAGCGTAATGAGAAAGGTGCAGGATTTAGATGCATTTGACAGAGGGAAAATCGTTGGTGCCCGACTGATGGGACACTCGATCTCCGAAATTGTCAACGAACTTAGATTTTCCCATACAACGGTAACAAGTGTGTTCTGGGGATATGAAAATTCTGGCAAAAAAACAAGCACCCAGACAAAATGCAAAGGACGACCAACCTTGAATGATTGTGGGCTTCATCATCTTACCCGCATTGTACAGACCGATAGGGGCCAGACATTATCTGAAATCACCTCCTATCTGAATGCAGGTTCCAGCTGGGAAGTCAGTGCCTGAACTATGCAATGCTCACTTCATCATCTCAGCTTTGGGAGCCACTGACCAACGAGAGTCCCACGACACCGGGTTCAGCGCCTTGCCTGAGCTAAAAAAACATCAAATGATGGACCATCAAAAATTGTCAACTGATAGCCTGGGGTGATGAATCCTGATTTAAACTTCATCACACCAATGGGAGACAGATGGTGTGCCAACCCCATAGAGCCATGGATCCTGCATGTCAGGTCGGAACAGTACAAGCTGGTGGTGGCTCAGTGATGGCCTGGGGTGTCTTCAGTTGGATTCTGTGGGACCTTTGGTATGTGTACCAACGACTCTCAATGCATCCCGGTTCATGGCTGACCATTTAAACCCATTTATGGCCATCAGTCATCCCAATGGAGATGGTGTCTACCAGCAAGACAACTGTTCATCTCACCAGTCCAGGTTGGCTACTGTATGGTTGCAGGAGCATTCTGCTGACTTTGAAGTAATGAATTGGCCGCCTAGAAGCCCAGATTTAAATCCCATCAAAAATTTTTGGATACCATTGAGCAGAATGTTTGGGCCTGTGTTCCATCAGTGATGACTTTGAGAGAATTGTGGACAACTCTGGAGGATGCATTTGTCACCATTACCTGTGGAACATATATGCAAGCTTGTAGTTCCTTACCTCATCGTGTGGTGGCTGTTACCAGGGCCAGAGGGGGTCCAACATGTTACTAGGTTGCTATCCCTAATTCAATGGCACTTCAGTATAGTTATAGTAACATTTTAATACTAACAATATTTTTGATACTGCTCTTTTAGAATATTTTTTTCATATTGGTTTAGTTTTAAAGTAGGTAAGAATGAATGAATCTAATTATCTGTAGCATTTATTAAAAGCACACTCATTAATGATAAAAATGTGGTTAAAACTTTTCATTTGATTCTGAGATGATTTTTGATCGAAAAGGTGGTAATATTTTTTTTTTAATAAAGTGTATTCCATTACAGGTAACTTTTGTAAATCCAAATACAGTACATTAAAAGGTTCATTATCGTCAGAAGAAGAATTAAGCCACAGTGTTATAAGTGTGAGTTTGTGATTTGTTAAAAAAATTTTTATCTTTAAACTTTATACAGTTATTATGATGTATAGTTGTTGTGTTTATTTATGATTATACTAAGCAGTAGCAACTGGTGTATATTAAGTTAGATTGCTAGTCATTTTCTATTTCATACAACTTTTTATATTTACACTGGTACATTTAAAGTTAAAAATTACTTATAACAAAATTTATAAAAGTTACTTTAAGGTATATAGGTAAGTATTAAAATGATTTGCTCCATAATTAGAAATACATTTATGAGTCAGTAAGTCACAAATGAATGCAGTTCCATAAATCCTAAATGAAAGATTGTGAATTTTAGCAGTAGATGGCAGCACATTCTACATTGGAATAATTTTTTTTGCATGTGTGTTAGTTAATTGTTAGTCTTGTAGACTCAAAGATGGTGATTGACTACATGAGTATACAACTGAAGAAGAGTATGCTGTTTCATGTGAGCAAAAAGACATTCACACACACACAAAAAAAGTTCTCCCAGTGTATGGCAAGAACTGTTTGTCAAGTAAGGCTGTTTACAACTAGTTTTCACAGAGACAAAACAATTTTCACAGGGACATTTAAAAATTCAAAACAATACCAGTTCATGATATCCAGTTGAAATTGTGATCAATGTAGTTGTGGCCCAAGTAGAATCAATAATCCAAGCTGATAATGCAATCAGCTTGATAATCCAATCAGTGATGTAGCAGATGCTGTGGAATGTTCTCATGCTTTAGCCTGTAGTGTAATGATGACATCAAATTTCAGAAAGTATACTTGTATTCCTAGGGAACTAAAGCCATAACAGAAAGTGTGCAACAAGGGACTTGCTTTGAATTGCCTCTGCTGCTAGAGGCAGAGGGAGATGCCATGCTGAACAGGATTCTTACCCATGATAAAACAGGAGTCCATAACTCAACCTGAATCCAAGTTTGCATCATTGCAATGGAAGCATCCTGGTTCACAAAATGCAATGGAATGAAAAGTAATGATGACTGCATTCTGGGACTGTCATGGCATTCTTGTGTTTTTCAAAAGGCTGGAGAGACCATAAATGCTGCATCTTACTGTAATATGTGAAAAAAAATTAGATTATTCACAGAAATTTACAGAAAAGGGCTTGTGCTGTTGAGACATGAAATACTGCTGTTGCATGACAACTGAAGACTTCATACATGTGAAACCCAAGAACCATTAATAATTTGGGATGGGAACTTCTTGATGAACTTCTTCCATTAATGATTTGGGATGACCAAATGTAATTTGAGATTGATCGTTCTCCCTACAGCCCTGACCTCCTCTTAGCAGTTTCTATATGTTTGGCCCACTTAAACATCACTTTGGTGCCAAACAATTTTCTGTTGATGCAAAGGTTGAGAATGATTTACATCACTGATTACAATAACAAATAATGTCTTTTTATGTAACAGGCTTCTAGAGCTTGATAAAATGATAGGACCAGTGTATGAAAGTTTTTGGAGATTATGTTGCAAAATAAATGCTATGTTCAAATAATTTTCCTGCTTCTTTTTTAGCCCATTTTAAAAAAATTAACCAGTCTTTCGACTTTGTCATCTGTCTGTCCATCAGTAGACAGTCAAATTTTTTTAGAGGTAATTAAAAAATTTTTTCCATATGTGTGTGCTAGATAGGTATTGATGAAATATTACAGAGTACTAGAGAAATTGTTACTAGAGAAAACTTAATTTTAGCTAGGTGAAACAAATCAATAAAATGTTTTTTAAGTGTAATGATGTAAATATGCTTCAATTTCAGTATGTACACCATGTTAAATTTTTATTAATTTCATTAATATTGGTAACAAGGGTACTTCTAAATTTAAGATGGCTGGGACCAATTTACATAGGGTGTACAGGGTGACCAAAAAAGAAAAAAAAAAAAAACATGATTATAGTGTCATTTGCTACAATGTAGTGTAACCTGGATTAGTGTGGTTGTAGTGTCACATGACTATAACAGCATTTAAAATAATAAACTTTAGAGTAATTTTGTTGGTGAAAATTGACTATTTCTCTTAAAAGGAAAGTGTAGAAAAGATTTTAATCAAATAGTTTTAACAGACTGAAAAACTTATAAATATAGAAACAGTTGAAAGCTGATAGGAATATATGGTTAGTAAAGCAATGAAAATAATCAGAGACCACATTGGAAGATCTTAGAACAATATTGGAAAAAAGGAATATATAATTTTTATATATCAGCTATTTTATTAACCATCTCATATATCTGAAATAAATCAATATTTTTGTAGTCATTTATGTTTTTTTAATTTTGATTTGTATTTTGATTTTTTTTAATATCAAATAATCAATTATTTACTTATATTTGAACTGAAAAATTAAGTGCCATTAATGTTTGTATTTGTTTTAACAGATAGATAGATATATTTTCTTTTCTGGTAGGAAATTTTGTAAATTTAGATGATATGTTTTTGAATGAAAAAAGTATATAATAAATTACTAGGATGATTCACAAGTCTGTATATTTATCATCTACCCGAGAACTGATTATTATAAAATAAATAACAAACCTGACTCAGTGAAATATAAACTATCATTTTCGATAGTTAATAGTCATCTATCGGCAAATTGTTCAATTCCTCTTCAATACCATGTTTGGTCCTTATCGGTTCCAATATCTATTTTTGACTTACTGAAATGTTTGAAACCATCTTCCCTTGTAGAAAATGATCCATGGAGCGAAAGAAGTGATAGTCAGAAGGAGATGGTGAAAGGAGATTTGAACTGCGAGTTCTTTTGAAGTGCATTGTGCAGTTTTACATTGTCTTGAAGGGAGTGTCTGATGTCTCTTTACCAATCTTGGATGGCGTTGAAGCATCACAGACTCCATGTGCTCCAGTTTTGCTGAGTAGAGGTTGGCATCAATGGCACATCCATTGGGAACCAGTTCGAAGTGCACCAAAGTTCAAAATTCTACCAAACACACATTTCCTTTATTTCAAATTGTTCCTTCTTTGGGACAGGAAGTGTTGACTGGTCTGGGTCAAGCCACTTCTTTTGGATATTCAAATTGTTGAAAAAGATCCATTTTTCATCACACATAGCAATTCGCTTGGTGAAATGGTGGTCGTATGGATTAACAACGAGTTTCCTGCAGACTCTGATATGACAGTTTCCTTGTTCAGTAGTCAGTTCATGTGGAACACTGAGGTGACTACTGGCTACTTTACCTATAGTTGCTTGTGAACAACCAGGTTCTGATTAGAGCCTGTGAATGCTTGTTGATGCATCAGTTTGAACCGCATGGCACAGAATGTTGTGATCTACTGATATTGGCTATCCCAATCGCGGCTTACTCTCAAGGCTTGTGTAACCATCACTTTTGAACTTCTTGAATAAAGCTTGAGCAGCATGAATGGAGACTGCCCCCTCACCTTTTACTTCATATATTTCTCAAACTGCTTCAGTAGATTTTAATCCTTTTTTCTAGTAATGACATAAAATTGTGCAATTTAATACTAAACTCACTCATTGTACAACATTTCTAATGATAGAAACCAAGACTCCCATACTTGTAATAATTATGGACTGACACAGTGGACTTTATATTTTCCCTTAATACTATGTTCAGAGGTATGCAAATGCAACATGGTGATGTGTCATTGTACACATTTTGCATGGTGAAAATTGCCCAGAATTGTGAATCACCCCAGTAGCAACTTGTGAAATTGCTATGTTTTGAATATTAACTCATTTTTCAGTTGAGGTCATCACCAGAAAATATCAGTGAAATTAGATCACAATCACAAACATCATGTAAGTGTTTGTTTTTCATTATATGATTCTTTTTTCCCCATCTGTTTCATAACTTGGCACGCACACACACATGAAAATACATGCAAAGAAACGTATGAAAAACCAATTTCATGTATAATAAGAAATTAGGTAATGTAGCATATATATTATATGTAATACATATTAATATATGTGGAGGTCATAAAGAAATTTCTTCACTTTTGTTTCAAGAATAGTGTGACAACAGTTGGAGCTACAGGGTTTAAATTTTGTAAGTATGAGAGTTAAGGAAAATTAGCATCCTGGAATATAGCAGTTTAATTTTATCATAAAAGGATACATCTTTCATAAATTTTCATAGACCATAACATTAGAAAATGATGGACTCTGCTCAACACACTTCAAGTAGTATAAAACTACCTGGGAAATTTGAAGAAATTGTATATATCCAAGGAAACAATGCAGCCATCACTGTTTGCAAAGTTCTGTGCTCTTGAACCAGAAAAGGTTTGAGGAAACATTTCAGAGAAGCAAACTTTACCTATCTCTCACCACCTTTGTAAATATCCACCATTTTGTAATGGAAGAGGCTACCAGAAATGCTAGAGGAAGTACCACTACTTGAGTTGTCACTAAGTATTTGTGATTTGAACATCAAGAAAATATTAAATGAATAATGTCTCAGTAATATCTTATGGACTGAAAAGAACCATATCAACATTGTTTCTCAGGTCAGCACCACTATATCAGTCTTTTAGAAAGTTTCCTGAAACCAAGCTGAGTGTGATGTAACTGCTGAATTCATTTTTTTAAGACCCTTCTTTTGCAGTTTAAAAACTGGATAAAGAACTTTTTGCACAATAGGAGCTGCACACAGTGCTGGATTAATGCACAGGTCACCTAAGCCCTCTCCTTGGCCCAAGCAATACAGGGGCATCACAGATATCCCAAGTAGAAGAATTTCTTCAGAGGTGAATGATATGATCATCAAGAAAGTGGCTATCATAATACTGAATTGCATGTCACTGCCATTATGTTTGCTATTCAATGCACATAATACATCAATGATTCTGACTGCCCACATCAAATATGACTGCCCACATCAAATAATTCTTTTGACATTATTGACATTGTGCCACATCTTTGTTGCATATACTAACCATTCCTGTGTGATTTAGGAAACAGTTATGCATCCTTAGGGTAACTATCATTTGCTGCATTTTTGAGATCGTGGTTTCTTTATTTCCCTCATAAAATTGAAGCCTCCATGCTCCAACCATTTTCAAAGTATTATATTTCAAAATATATAAGTTCCTCTATCACATTCTTCCACATTTTTCCATAACTTTCTCAAAGTACACCTTCCTACCTTATAAATTATGCCAGTTAATAGATACACCACCCCATGTCACATAAATGGTTCACTCCAACATCTAATACGTCTTGTGACCATGGTATGCAGTATAAATCAGGCAGACCAATTCTTTAAGCATCAGTTAGAGTTGGATTGAGTTTCAGAAGGGGAAAAACGAGTGACCTGAGTAGCTTTGAATGCCATATGATGTTGATGAACAATTTTTGAATGTGGCATGCAGGAGAAGCCCAAGAGGATGGCCATTTGGGAGACTAAAACTGGCGCCAGGCATGCCAGTTTTAGCATCTCCCAAATGACCATCCTCTTGGGCTTTTCATGCACAACTGTTTCAAGGATTTACCAAGAATGGTGCAAAAAGCAAAAGAGTACCAGTGATTGACGATCATGTGGATGAAAACAGCTTGTGAAGATTGTTGGAAGCTTGTGGAGAAAACAGCTGGGTCAAAGAAGATTGGTGAGAATTGTGCAAGGTAACAGATGGGCCACAATGAGACAAATCACAGCAGAATTAAACATTGGTGTGCAGAAGGTCATCTTCAAATGCATCATATATTGGACCTTGTGGATACAACAGCCTCTGACTATGTTGAGTGCTGATGTTGTCAACAAAGAACACTAAAGTGCATCTCATGGTCAGACAAATCAAGGTTCTTTTTGCAACATGCTGATGGAAGGATCAGAATTTGGTGCAAACAACAGGCCACGGAGCCATCTTGTCTGGTGTTAAAGAGTAAAGGCCGGTAGTGGCAGTGTGATGGTATGGGGAATGTTTTCCTGGCATGCATTAGCTTCCTGATACCCATTGAAGGACATTTTAATGCCATAACATATTTGAACATTGTTGCTGACCAAGTCAATTCCTTCAAGACTACAGTTTATCCTCACCTTTATGGAAACATTCAACATGATAACTTATCTGCTCACAAGGCACATATCATCACTGAATGGTTCCAGAAACATGCCAACGACTTTACCTTGTCTCAGTGGGCTGCAGAGCCTCCGGATCTAAACCCTGTCGAGCATCTTTGAGATGAGGTAGTAAAGGATGTTTGCAGTAAGACTATGCTGCTATCCAATTTGCAACAACTGCACAACATAATCATTTCTGCATGGCATAACATTCCTGCGCAATGCATCTAGCATCTTGTAAGTTCCACACCCAATTAATTCATGCTATTCTGAAAGCCAAAGGAGGCATAACATGCTACTATGTAGGTGTATCTAATAAACTGGCATCTCAGTGTATATGCCCATCTACAGAAATTTACCGCATATGTGTCATATTTTAATGAGCCAAATACCAGCATGGCACACCAATTTTTAATAATTCATAAGATGTTTACATCTTTATTAATGAAGAAAACTAGCAGAAATCATGTCAAAATTCAATTAATAAAAACTGAAAATTTGAAATGGGGAACTAAAGAAAATGGATGGAGAAAGTGGTTTAAGGTTTTGAAATCAGATTCTATTATAGGCAAGAACTTGAAGTTTTAATGCAACAATCTGATTGAAAATCAACAGGTTCCTAGGATCCTACTCCCCCACCAAGTGAAATAGAAGTATAAAGGGTGGTTTTAAACTTGAAAGGTTCTATCATAGGTAGAGACTTAAATATTTAATGCAACTATTTGATTGAAAATCAACAGGTTCCTAGGATCCTACTCCCCCACCAAATGAAATAGAAGTATAAAGGGTGGTTTTAAACTTGAAAGGTTCTATTATAGGTATAGACTTAAATATTTAAAGCAACTTGAGGTGGAAAGAGGGAAATTATATGAGAAATTTGGAACTGAATAGTTGAAGTATTTAGGCAGTTATAGGGGCTCAAAAAGTTAAATGCAAAATTCCAATAATCAACTTTCAAGAAAAAAAGGGAAAAAGTGATTTAAGGTTATAATTTTATTATAAGGATTTACTTTAATTTTTAATGCAACGTGAGGTAGTAGAGTGGGAATCTACGTATTAAATATGGGATTGGTTGATCAAGTATTAAAACTTCAAGTTCTTTCCTATAATAGAATCTGATTTCAAAACCTTGAACCACTTTCTCCATCCATTTCCTTTAGTTCCCCATTTCGATTTTCAGTTTTTATCCATTGAATTTTGACATGATTATTAAAGAGATTAATCTTTTTCTACAGTTTGGATTCTGCCAGACATGCAAAAAACTGGCAATTGTTTGAACTCCTGCCATATACACTAAAACAATGGTATCTGAAGCTAGATGCACCAAAACAATGCTGACCACTTGACACCAGACTCTCACCAAATACAGACTCCACCAGAACTTATTTTTTTTCTGCATCACACAAACAGTGTATTTGTTTAGTTGAGAAATCCCTTTTGAAATGAGAAGAATGTGTGTGAAACTACAAAATTGCAAAATCCATTTTAACAGTTATAAAGAAAGATTTTAAATGTTATGAAATTACCAGGTTATTTTTTATATATAATTTTCTTTAGCATCCCAAGGTTATAGAGGTTCAGAGCAGGACTGTGCAATTTAGGTGTCCATCCATGTCTATCCTGAATAACAGCTTCTGCATTTGGCTGGGGCAGGGGTTGGTTCAATTGGCATCATTGTAATCTGTATTTCTTAGATTCAAATCCAACCTGGTCCAGCATTTAGATTTATCTCTACTAAACCTTCACTCTGCCTTCATTGAGAAAGGGGACGCTGATGGGCTTGTAAAATCTGCCATCCATTGGATGGGATGTTAAGCCATAGTTCCATGTGCAGGAGATCCATACCCTGTGCATGTTAAAGACCATGCTGGATGGCCTTGACAGGAGATTTCTATTTGTCTCCTAGCAGCTGTCCTGTGGGTCTCCTTCCACAACCTTCACTAATCCCTCTGTGACCTGCCCATTTAGCCCATTGTATGAAAAAAAAAGTGCCACAAAAAAGTGCCATTGTATGAAAAAAAAAAGTGCCACAAAAAACACCACAAAAAAAAAGTGCCATATAAGTTAAAACAACTTGCTTATGCCTTTGGCCACTTCAGACCAGTTCTATGAAGATAGGTGCTATTTGACATTTTATGCTTCCCTCATTCTGGGTCTGCTTTGTAAAGACATTGTTCATAGCTATATTCACCAGTCTGTAGTTCAAAATGCAAATAAATGGCTGAACCACTTGTAATTTTTCCCAACTTAAAATTCTGTTTAAATGCAAAATGTTTTAAATACAAACACACCATCTCTTGTCACAGTTCAAAGAATACTGATATTAATTCAATGAATGACTGATATTAGAATATTTGATTTACCTTAAATTTGCAAGTCCTATTGAGCTTGCACACAAAGAGATATAATTCTCCAAAGATTTAAATACGATTAAAATTTTAGACCCTTTGTCTGATCCAAAATTTATTCGAGCTCCGGATAGCTAAAGTCAGGCACCATGCAATAATTAACAAATTGCCAAATAAAGCTCAGTTAGGGTTCAAATACCAGCGGGTGTTATTTAGCGAGTAAGAATTCAAAAATTAAATGATTGTCAATATAAAAATATGTAATCAAATCTTATCAAATAATGGTGCTCAAGAGAAAAAATACCAAAGATTCAAAAAAATTTCTATAACAAACAAGTTTATTTCAAAAGTTATTTTTAAACACTCACCAATGTAAATGAAAACATCATCTACATCATCACTATTGTGTCTAACACCAACTTCTGTGACACTACTAACTGACAACTAACAAACACCAACTCCTGTGACTGCTTCCAACTGACTTACTACCACTAACTGACAACTAGCTTTCAACTACTAACTACTTCAACTAACTTTCAACTGACTCACTGTGACTACATGTCACAATTATAACAAGCGTACATGCTCGGTAACACGTGGCTGTTGCACCTGTAAAGACATTTGCATAAAATGACGAGTGCGCAAGCTATGACGCAAGAGGGGGCGTGTCCTTGTACACACGTGCTTTAGCGAGTGACAATCGAAAGTTCGGAGTTGCGCATGGGCAACTCCTATGCTCTTGGAAATGAGTGTTGTGATGCCAAAAATGAAATTAAAATCCCTAAAATGATAAATATAATGTTAATTAAGCAAAACTGGTTAAGGTAAAGTAAAAGTGAATGAGGAGGCATCACAACTCCCCCTTCCAAAGGAAGTCAAAAATTTGACCTAACAGATTTTGACGAGGAAATTTTGAATGAAAGGACACATTTCACATCATTTACACATGGTTGAACATAAAATAAGTAAAAGTATGCTTATTTAAATTTTGATAAGACGATCTGTTCTCACTTTGACACAATTTTCCAACACAACCAAAGGTACCTCCTCCCAAATCTCTTAACAAAAGTGCAGCAGCTATCCTAGTGTAAATATATACCAATGGCTGTGGCAGTTAACTGTATACTAGCGTTATCGGTCTACCTAGTATCACATTCTGATACAAACTCGAAATTGGCATAACTTCAACTGCACAGTAAACGGGTTAATTCACTCCTATCCTGCTTAACTTCTAGAAAGGTTAAAGGAAGAAATTCAATTGCATACATTGCAGGCGGGGTGATAACTTCCACTTATCTCCTAACCGCAATCAAAAATATGTGAAAGCTAAAGTCTTCCGTGGCTAATTCACATTAAAAATGGGTATTCAAACACCGTTATCTCCTCCTAATTATATCAAACATGCGAAGCTAAGAAAATTCAAATTTTACAAACAAGCAGGAATGTAATCATCCGCTAATTCTTCACCTATACACAGCAATCACTAGCTAGCTGAAATAAAATAGTTCATTAACTACCTTTCCTTTCAGAGCTAAATGTCTCCCTCCCAAAAGAGTTATGCTGGTAACAACTCGGTCACCAGACTTGGCCATTGGGGACAGCTCCGAATGGGTACCAAAAAAAAAAAAAAATTCTGCAGTCGTCATCATCGTCAGCTCATATATATGCAAATGAATGCTGCCAATGTCATCCCAAAAATTATGTATTTTTGACACATAAATATCACTGATGACACTGAACAGATTTAAACACATCTACATACATCGTATCTAAGAATAAAGAAAAAAATGTGTAAATAATTTATAATATATGACGATAACATTTCAGCCAATTTAAATCACTTTTTACATGAATCTTATTTTTGCATACATAAATTCACTTTGGAATGCACGTTATTTTACAATACAAAATATTTCTTAAAAATGAAAAAAATATTAAATCACTAATTCTCTTTCACTTTCCTCATTCATATCCATAAACATTTTACAATTTCTAAACTTCCTAATGTCGACTTACAATTTTCAGCTTTCAGTCAGCTGAAACGAAAAAAATCTACAAAAATACACTTTAAATCACATTAATACAGTATAACAACTAGAACTTCAATGAACAAGAATAAAAAAAAATTCTATTCACACAGTATAAACTTGAACTACAGTAAATTCACTTTCCGAAAATAAATATTGAAATTCCTAAGTTTCAGCAAGAAATTAAACATTTTTTAAGTATATAAATCACAATAAAGCGACGTCATTCTTCTTCATCTATTCCAGAGAAAAGAGAACATTTATAAATCATTAAGTGCCAAATGGAAGAATAATAATATACTTAAATTTTCATTGTTGGCACTCCGTTGCGATAAATCATCCAGTCGGGTTCCGATGACATCTTTCCTTCGTCGTTCACTACCCTCAAGTGAAAGCGTTGCTGATGATCTCGCTCGTGATGTCATCTCTGCTATGTTGACTGCTTTGCTGCCAGTTGTTGCTCTGCAGGCTCTGGTTGTTTCGTCGCCATCTCATCGCTACGTGCTGATTTTTGAAGAACCTGGCCTTGTACTTTCTAAGTTTATTGGTGTCCACCTCTAAATGATGCTTCAACAGCTGAGGGCTTCCAAACTTGCCAGACTCGTCAGGATTATTTTCAGTCTGAATAATTCCTTGGTTGCTTTTTACTTAATTAATGTTATTTTACTTTAAATCAGACTCAAAAATATTTTCATCAGTACTAATTTCCCTTAAAACTTCTACTTTAGAAACCTCTTCATCAATCAAAACAGATTTCATATTAGTTTGCTCTGCTTCACAAACTTGGTTCTCTAAATTTGCATTAATTGCACTAATGGGACATTTTGTAGGTGCTTCTTGAACATTCTGCTTTGGACTACGAGGTAATTCAGAAAGTCCACGGGACTGCAGCTGCACTTTCAATTGACAATTGTCATAATTATCATCTAAAGCTTGTTCCTTTGAAAACGGAAGATTGGCTTCTGTATCGTTACGATCTATTAATTTAGTTTCTTCGTGACAAGCTTTAATAAAAGGTAAAGCCATAGTGGCAAGACTCATGAGAGGGCTTTTCGTGAGGAACTTTGGCCTCTCGCTTCAAAGATTCTAATTCAAGTTCCCCGAATTGTCATTCCTTCAATAACAATATTGCTCTGAGTGTCCTAGTCAGCCACAAAAATCACATCTGAAAGTTTCTCTAGCATACCTTTTAGGTCTAGTGTCATTGTTTGAAGCTTGATGTGGAACAAATTCTCTGCTTCATTTGTTCTGCGTCGTTCTAGGCATGTTCGGCGCAAATTGTCGGGACGGTGTAACTTCCGGTTGTGCGGGAGTCATTTTACAAGACTCAACCTGATAGCGCTGCTTTGGCGGGGATTGCATCCATTGTTGGGTTAGTGCAGTTGCTGCAGATTCTCTTCTTGCAGTATATTGCCGAGCCAATTTGACTAAATCTGAAATTGAGTTTACGTTTCGTACTTCTAAGTATTCCCTAATGGGCAAAAGCAATTTATAATATCAATTTCGGTGGCATCAGCATTGTACAGCTGGTATAACTTTACTGTACCCCAGATAATTTTTTCTATAGCGTCTCCTTCCCTTTGTCTTCATGAAAACAATTCTGTAGCTAGTTCTGTAAAATCATTATAAGCCGGATATATGTCCATGATTTCGCTTTTAAAATCCTCCCAATATTCAATTCCATGACGACAACCTACGTTATTCCACCATTGCTTAGCACATCCAATTAGACAAGATACTGCTAAAACCACCTTTTTGTTGCCAGACACTTCATGTAAACAGAAATGCTTTTCCATGGACTTGACAAATGTCCACGATGACGAACGTTTCGAACCGTCGAACCTTATCTCAGGTAATGGTCAATTAACATATGGACTATAGTTAATAGATGGATTGGCAACTCGTCATTGTGGTGGTTGATAATACTCTGTTCTGTCACTTGCTTCTGACGGAACAGAAAATGGAACCTTACATTCAAAGTTTCTACGTTGGTGAACTGACGTAGCATTGTCAGCAAATTTAGGGGTTGTCGTTCCCCTTTTCTCCCGAGGACCATTAAGCAGATTCATTAACACTTCTGTCTCCTTATTACATCCTGCAACCTATCCTTTACTCTTTCTAAGACGGGAGTCATTATGGCAGAATCAGCCATATTACTAGCAAACATGTTTAGCAGTCTGCCAAAATTTTGAATTTTTGGAAATTTTGAAACTTTTTTAATCTTGAGCAGTGCTCAAAGGTACTGCTATACAACAATACAATACTAAAGCTACAACTAAGCTTGCAAAAATATAAATTTGCTTATTAAAAAATTTATCTATTGTGCCTGTGTGTGTGTGTCCGGACACTTCTAATCTTTACATACAATAAATATCTTAACTATCAGCAATAACTGTGCTGAAACTTCAGTACCTTTGACTAATACACAAAAAAGTTATGCTTCTTGCTCAACAAAAATTTTTGCTTTAAGCTGCCGTTTAATATATAAATAGTACATACAACTAATGAGCTTAAAAATTACTATCTTTGACAATCACGTTAAATAACATACACAATTTATACATAAATATACAGTCCCTATTCTTGGAACACTATCTTTTACTGGCAAATCCCTGTTTTTGGTGCGCCACTTCTTTTGCTACTGGCAGGTCCCTGTTCGGGTGCCACTTCTTTTCTCAACTCTGTAACGCTCCAAAGTTTTAAATAGTGTTAAAGTTTTGGACCCTTTGTCTGATCCAATATTTATTCAAGCTCCGGATAGCTAAAGTCAGGCACCAGGCAATAATTAACAAATTGGCAAATAAAGTTCAATTAGGGTTCGAATACCAGCGGGCGTTACTTTGATTACAAAATGATAAATATAATGTAAATTAAGCAAAACTGGTTAAGGTAAAGTAAAAGTGAATGAGAGGGCATCACACCCACAGTGCATCCTGGTGCCAACACTTCCCCAGGTAAACAATGCACACTTACCTGGCCATCCACGTGATGCAACAGGAAATGAGATTCATCGGACCAGATGACTTTCCAATCATTCAAGGTCAATTTTGATGTTTGCATGCCCATTAGGCACTTTTGACAGTGAACCAAAGGTTAGCATGGACACTTGAAGTAGCCTGTGATACACAGCCCCATTTTCAGTAGGGTTCAATGTACTGTGTGTTGTGACACATTACTCCCATCACCAGCATTCAAATTATGGACCAGTTGCACCACAGTATCCCTTCTGTTGGCTTGTACCATACGGGATAGCCTTCCCTCAACTTTAGCATCGATGAGGTGTGGGTGGCCCACACCATGCCAGCGGTTTGTGATTTTGGACCACTTTTTGAAGGTACTAACCACAGCTGACCATGGGCACCCACAAGCCTTGCTGCCTTGGAAATGCTCTGACCGAGTTGTCTGGCTATTACAATTTGGCCTTTGTTAGACTCACTTAAGTCTGCTGCCTTTCCCATCTGAAGAACAAGAATGAATAACATTGATTAACAGCTTAGTATCAGGCACTATTTATACCATTTCATGGCCTTCACATGCACCGTCGTTTACCTGCAGTTGCTTCGATTTGCATAAAGACACACTGGTCATAATGTTTTGGCTCTTTGGTGTATTTTACATTATAAAAATTCTTGACTTTATATGTATGTATTATATAAGTATTATTTATGTAGATATATGTGCTCACCCTTTGTAACACGAGTTCTTGGAAACTATTAGTGCCAGTATGATGATTATTGATTATTTTAGAATTTCTCATAAATCGTAATCTGAAAATGACACTGAATTGTCATTTTCAGGTATCCCAAAAAATTCATATGTTCAAGTCCAGGAGTGTTTTATTTTTATCCCAAATTGAGCCCCCAACAGTGTTTCTTGCAGGCAATATCCTCAATACTGCATGTTGGGGGCATTGCTGGAAAGGAAGCACTTACCAGATTTCCAATAACAAAGTGCAACCACTTTCTTGATAGTTGAAAAGTTGATGTCTTTTAACAGATTTGGTTATCTCATAATTACCCAAATATTTAACCATTCAGTCCCAAATTTAATGTATGGCTTTATTCTGTGCTGTGCCATGTTGTATTGAAAATTTCCAAGTCTCTGTCTGCAATAGAACCTGCCCCATTTTTATTGTTTTGCCATTTGCAATTTCAGTTCACACTTTTTGACTCCCTAACTTCCCATATACATGATGACTGGTTCGAAATTTCTCATACAGGTTCCCCCCCCCCCCCCTTGCCATCTTGTGTTACATTATAAGTTCAAGTCTCTACCTATGATAGAACCCAAGTTCAAGTTTAAAACCACTTTGATTTTGAAACCTGGAACCATTTTTTTTTTCAATCTCTTTTGTTTGTAATTTTGAAATTTCAATTTTATATTATTGAATTTCAATGGATTTTACACTAATTAATAAAGTCACATTGATTCCTTCAAAACTCCCACCACATACTCAACTGTAGCTTCACTTTTGTAACATATAATACACAATTGAGCAGAGTTGCTTTAGAGTGATTGAGTGATGATGATGACTGTATTGTATCTGATAGATGTCCTTCACTTTCCTGACTTTTACCAGTGCTATTTGATGCAACACTGATCTTAGTAATCCTTACAACCCAAATTTGCAGGAGTAAGAATTTGAAAGCATGATCGCATGAGGTTAATGCTGATTATTTGATATAAAATGCATTGGTTATACTATCAGCAGTTGTGAAGTTGTGCCATCTTGCATGAATGCTGTTTCTTCCAAAACACCACATTGCTGTAGTGAGAGGAATTCAACATTTGCCAATAAATATCTGAAGTGTTTCTTGGTTATTTTATTACCATTATAAATCCATTATGTATAGGTTTTTTGAATAAAGAATGAGCTCATGAATCCACTTGAAACCTTGACCCTCAGATTATGTACAGGATTCTGCACTCAGTTTCATTAGTTAAATTATCTAACAGTAGGGATAACACAAAAAGTAGTTATTACCAAACCTAAAGTGCATTGCCAATGTAACAGATTTAAGAAATAGTTTTCTGGACCCATCCACCATCCACTGAAGACACTGCTTTCAATATCATGCCTGATATGCACAGGCCATCAGACTGGTTCAAGAAGTTACATGCTAACAGACTTCTCATTAACACCTAAGAATTGTACCATCATAGAGCCAGTTAACTTTACCCACTGCTAGTAACCAAATGCTTACTTTCAATATTTGGAAGACTTCAAGTTATATCAACAGTTCACACCTTTTTTGCTGCACATGTTCTTCAACTTTAGTGAAGACCTTTATATTTTTATACATATTATTCTCACCTTTGCCTTGCAAATGTTAATCTCTGATATACTACAAGTTGTTGTGGACTTAAACTTATTTCTACCTTGTGTTTATGGATTTTTGTATTGTTGTGCAGGTATGTAAGCACCATGTTTGTTTAACAGAATTTTGGAATGTACTATTTCTCATCACTAATTAGCATTAGTAACAGTATCATGAAATAGAGTGGTTAATTTTAAATGTACAATATATACCTCCTCCTCCTCCTCCTCCTCCTCCTCCTCCTCCTCCTCCTCCTCCTCCTCCTCCTCCTCCTCCTCCTCCTCCTCCTCCTCCTCCTCCTCCTCCTCCTCCTCCTCCTCCTCCTCCTCCTCCTCCTCCTCCTCCTCCTCCTCCTCCTCCTCCTCCTCCTCCTCCTCCTCCTCCTCCTCCTCCTCCTCCTCCTCCTCCTCCTCCTCCTCCTCCTCCTCCTCCTCCTCCTCCTCCTCCTCCTCCTCCTCCTCCTCCTCCTCCTCCTCCTCCTCCTCCTCCTCCTCCTCCTCCTCCTCCTCCTCCTCCTCCTCCTCCTCCTCCTCCTCCTCCTCCTCCTCCTCCTCCTCCTCCTCCTCCTCCTCCTCCTCCTCCTCCTCCTCCTCCTCCTCCTCCTCCTCCTCCTCCTCCTCCTCCTCCTCCTCCTCCTCCTCCTCCTCCTCCTCCTCCTCCTCCTCCTCCTCCTCCTCCTCCTCCTCCTCCTCCTCCTCCTCCTCCTCCTCCTCCTCCTCCTCCTCCTCCTCCTCCTCCTCCTCCTCCTCCTCCTCCTCCTCCTCCTCCTCCTCCTCCTCCTCCTCCAATGGGCTACGGAGGTCCAACCAGACCATACAATTTAGTTCTCCAAGCAAGTCTATCCTGAGCTACATCTACTGCATCTGGCCACTGCACACCAATTCCAACAAGGTCCTGTCTGACATTGTCTGCCCACCGCATCCTAGGTCCCCCCTTCTTTCTGAGGCCTTTAGGCACACTGTTCATAACCCTATTCGCCAATCTATAATTATTCATACGGGCAACATGGCCAAACCAACGGAGTCTCTCTCTGCACAATATGCTGCTTAAAGGAGGTTGCAAACTCCTTTGCCTAATCTCATCATTAGTTACAAAGTTGAACCACCTAATGCCCAAGATACTGCGTAAGCATCTGGAATCAAAAGCATCTAGTTTCCTGTTATTTTCTTTCTGAGGCCTTTAGGCACACTGTTCATAACCCTATTCGCCAATCTATAATTATTCATACGGGCAACATGGCCAAACCAACGGAGTCTCTCTCTGCACAATATGCTGCTTAAAGGAGGTTGCAAACTCTTTTGCCTAATCTCATCATTAGTTACAAAGTTGAACCACCTAATGCCCAAGATACTGCGTAAGCATCTGGAATCAAAAGCATCTAGTTTCCTGTTATTTTGTTTACAAAGTGTCCAAGTTTCACTACCATAACTAACCCTAGAAAGAACCAAACTATTTTACAGTCTAATTTTAGTCTTTAGGTGTATACGCCTATTTCTCCACACTCTCCATAGGTTCTTAAAAGTCCCGGCAGCAATCCCTATTTGTCTGTTAATCTGATGCCGCACATCACCATTATCTGTTACATAGCTCCCAAGATAATTAAACTGTGACACCTGCTGAAGACTGCAACCATTCAGATTAACTGAATCACAGCCTGCCTGACCAATTTTCATCACTTTAGTTTTCTCTCTGTTTATAACCAAACCTTCTCTACTACCAGTCTCATCAACAGCTCGAATGAAAGAGTTCATCTCATCAACATCATTTGCCAAAAGGGCTAAATCATCAGCATAATCTAAATCAGAGATTTTCGTATCTCCAGCCCATTTAAGGCCAAAATCTTTCCCTTGAAGTGAATTTCGCATAACATAATCAATAACCAAGCTAAAGAGAATAGGAGACAAAATGCACCCTTGTCGAACACCAGAAGTAATGCTAAACCAATTACTACAAGCCTTACCAACTCTCACACACGACTCAGTGTTATTATAGAGAGCTTTCATTATGTTAACTAACTTGTCAGGTATACCATATGATCTCACAATCAACCACAAATTATGACGATCAACAGAGTCGAAAGCCTTTTTGAAATCAACAAAGCTAGCAACCAAAGGTTTCTGAAACTCTAAACATTTCTCAAGAATCTGCCTAAGTGAAAAGATCTGATCCACACATCCCCTACCACTTCTGAAACCACATTGCTCATCACACAATTGACTGTCAACCAGATTCTTAATTCTATTAAGCACAATCATGGAAAGAACTTTACCTGGAACAGAGAGTAGGCTGATACCCCTATAGTTATCACAAGAACTGCGATCACCTTTTTTGAAAATAGGGATAACAATAGCTCTGCTAAAATCCTTAGGAACCATGCCTTTATCATAGAACCATGCCTTTATCATAAATTTTTTAACCATGCCTTTATCATAAAAGATATTCAGAATTTCAGTCATCCAAGTGGTAACCGAAACATTCCCAGCTCTAAGCATTTCCGTAGTAATTTCATCTACCCCTGGGGATTTATGAAGTTTAAGTTTAGAAACAGCCAAAATAACTTCAGATTGTGTTATAGGGCCAACATTAAAGCCACCAATGCATCTATCATCATTGCAAACAATGGGAGTAGAACTAACTACATTGTTTAGAACATCACTGATATGCTCAGCCCACCTAGCCATGACAGAATCCTCCCCTTCTATAACCTTACCTTGTTTATCCTTCAATCCTTGTATGCCTGTCCGTTTTCTACCACACAAAACATTAACTATCTGGTACAGCTCTCTGCTGTTGTGCTGTCTAACTGCTTCCTCGGCTTTGTCAGCCAAACCATCAAGCCAAAGATTCTTATCAGCAGCTAACTGATCTTTTACACGTTTATTAAGTTCTCTGTAATGCTTTCTATTAGGACTAGTAGGGTATTGATTAAAGACATTCCTGCAGTTCTTTCTTTCCGAAATAAGCTCAAGTGCCTTATCACTCAGATAATTTTGTCTCTTCTGCTCCTTTTTTCCTAAAAGAGTACTGTTAGTGTCCAAAAAAGCCTGTTGAAAATGATCCCATTCTTCCTCAACTTCAGTAGTAAGTAAACCATGACTGTCATAATGACTAAGTAACCTATCATGGTAAGCTTTGGCTATAACTGGATCTTTCAGAGCTTCAGTATTAAAAGTAAATTTTTTAACCCTAGCACAATACTTTTTAAGTTTAAGTTGCAAGACACTTTTAACAAGGTAATGGTCCGATCCAATTTCAGCTCCCCTATATGCCCTGGTATTCCTAACAGAACTAGCCCATTTGCTGTTAATTAATACGTAATCAATCATATTCTTATGCAGCCCATCAGGTGAAACCCATGTGTACTTAGGTATGTCGCGGTGTTTGTAATAAGTGTTAGTTATTCTGAATCCATTGAGTTTACTTACCTGTAGGAGACGTTGCCCATTGCCATTGCAGCTACCAATACCAAAAGGGCCTATTACTCCTCCCCAAAGGTCAGAGTCGGTACCAACTTTGGCATTGAAGTCACCAAGAACAAGGGTAATATCTCCTTTCTTGACAGAATTCAAAATATCCTGAAGTTGTTCATAAAAGCTATCCTTCTCATCCTCATCGGCATCCTCAGTGGGGGCATAACAGCAGATAACATTCAAGTCTTTAACGCTTCTCTGAAATTCTGCTGTAAGAAACCTTTCATTAATGCACTCATATCCTAGAAGAGCATCGCTAGCGTGTCTGCTGAGAAGCAGACCCCCGCCTTGGTGATGCTTATTGTCTTCCCTCCCTAAAAAGAGAAATTTAAGATTATTTTTAAGAATCTGACCTTTATCTGTCCATCTGGTCTCTTGCAAGCTGAGAATATCTAAATTATAACGGTGGAATTCTTGTGTGAGGACATCAAGAGAAAAAGCTCTGTGCAGAGTCCTCACATTCCAACTACCTATGGAGAGAAAATGGTTAGTGGGATGTTTAAAGAAACTATGTTTATTGAGAGAGGGAATGCCGACAATATCAAACAGCCCCCTAATCGCAGACATGGGGCAAAGACCCGTTCCCCCACTACTAAAGGCTGAAGCCATCTACACTGGAAGACTTCCTCCAATGTAGAATTTGACGATGCCAATAGAAGCAAAGAGTTCAGGTGCCTGCGATGACTTCTGCTCAGGATTATCCACCAGCTGATAAACTTATCCTGTGAATCTATTCACTTGGGGCTGTCAACCCACAAACAAACAGAAAACACAGCGGAAGATTTTCCCTCCACAGAAGCCCACCAGTGCAGCAAAATCAGGATCCATAATCAAGCTCAGAGCCATATATCTGTCCAGTAGGTTTATATGGTCAGCACCAGGACCCTGTGTGGTTGACCACTCCTCAGCAGGGTAGAAAAAAAAGAAAAGTAGCCATAGTTGTCCAGATCAGTAGGCCACACTAATCTGGCAGCCCTCCCCTTCCATTCACTTCCATAAGAGAGTATCTCTTTTGAAAGTTACTAACGGTCTGCACCATGAGAAGGCGGGGTCGGACATTAGGTGCTAGGCCTGGCCGGTTCTATGCATCATCACAGGGGATTGGTGCATAGCTCTCCTTCCAGTGACTACCTAGCTACCATTTACAGACCTACAATATATAGAATTTTTATTAAGTTCTTTAACCCCTAAAACACAAGAAGTCGATTTTTTTTTCTTTTCCAAACCTCTACAAATAAGCCAGTAACAGGTTTGTCGTGTGTTTGTCATTTTACTTTTGAATTTTTTGTATTCAGAATTAAATGCTCTTTTGATATTCAACATGACCTGTCTCTGTTCTTTGCTTCATAAATAGAAGTGGAAGTTGAGTTACTTTAAAAAGTAACTTATTACTTTAAGAATTAATTATTAGGACTGTTTTTTTTAACTTTTAGTTTTTTAATTGGAAGAATTTTTTTTTTGTTTAATTACTCCTTATTTATGTAGAGTGATTGAAAAGTCCTTGTTCATCTGTAATAGCACAAATTTATTTTTCTGAAATATATAGAGTGATTCAAAAGTCCCTGTTCATCTGTAATAGCACGAATTTATTTTTTTGAAATATATAGAGTGATTCAAAAGTCCCTGTTCATATGTAATAGCACAAATTTATTTTTCTGAAATATATTTAACTCACATATTTGCTTTATATGATTACATGTTATACCAAGTGTTTTGAAATGGCTCCCAGATGTTTGTAAACAAGTAATCTACACATTTTAATTTATATATGAAAACATACACCAAACTCAACAGGAAGAATATTCCTAATGAAATTACTGATATCTTCCTTCAGATTAGTGAGAGTTTAAAGATTGTGTTTGTAGACTGATGATTTCATTGTTCTCCAAAGATATAACATGGGGACCAAGATCAGGTGATCTTGCAGCCAAATATCCTTTGAAATAATCTTTCTCTGAACACATTTTGAAGAAGTGTATTAGAGTACCAAGGCATGTGCATCATAGCACCATCCTACTGAAAGTAACCACAGTCTTTTCTTTATTTAAATACCCCAAAAAAGGGTACAGGATGATTTCACAATAATGTTCAGTGTTGGTAGTATCATGAAAAAAATGTGGGACCAATGATATGGCACACCATTCACCAACTTTCTTCTGTAGTTTTGTCTCCATGATCTCATGTCAATTTAACACTGAGCAAATATAGTTGTTTGGGAGTTTACCAGAAGAATGAAATCATGCTTCATCAGTGAAATATGTGATCCGAAATAACTTCTCCATTAGAAGCAATGATGTCTCTAAACGATCTGCAACATTTCACATGCTTGCAGTTGGTCCTTTCAGCAGAAGGGTGCAATTGAATAGATGTAAGTGAAGTTGCTGTTTTAGTGCTCTTTGTGTGGAGCTTTTTTCATTGTGATATTTCACCTCCACAATAAAATGTGTTCCACCAAAATCACTCGGACCTCAAAATGCAAAACAATTATTTGATATGTACAATTATTCACATCTGAACAGTTTGTCTTCCAGAACAACTGATGAAGGAGTGGTGTGTAAGAGAGGAAGGGAATGCTCAATGACACTTGCATCTATTGTAAGACTTTATGGGGACAAGTTACATATATAATGTCTGTATGTGCAGATGAACTATTCATTAGTAATATATTTGTATTCCTGTTATTAGTGTTTAGGGAGTGTGCATGGAAAAAATTTCCATGCACATGGCCACCATTTTAAAAATGGCTGATCACTGAGTAAAAAAAATTATTCATACATGAAAAATGGTGGACACACATGGGTGCATCTTAACTGTACAGCCATGCAGCTTAGAGAGGACATTGTGTTACATATTTTTTTATTTCAGGTGCACAGAACTCTGAATTATCCTGTAGTAGTACTTAACAAGTTCCCCCATTTTTTATGATGTATTTGCAATTTATTATGTTCGAAAGTCTGTATTTACTATTTTTAAAGGAAATATATTCAAACAAGATGTTATTTTTTAGGTATTATCTTTTTAATATTTCAATGATGATTGGTCATTGATGTGAATGTTTTTTGTATTATTTTCTTTGTTTTTAGAATATGCTTAAATAAAAAGTGATATTTATGATGATATATTTCTTAATTCATTTTTTAGATTTAAAACCTCATTCCAGAAGCAACATAATTCGAAAATGTGATCCAGTTACCAGGTATCATCAGTATCGACAATACTGGGAAGCTTTTAAACCTCCTGGTGAAAAAAGCCATAAGCTTTTGCGTTGGACTATTCGAGAAAAAATGCTCAAATATGATTTTGCATAATTTTAGGGGATTATAATTATTTTTTTTTCAAAGAATGTTCCAGTTGCATATATTTTGTTAAAAAGAATTCTGTTGCTCTATTTAAAACCTTTTGCTTTAAGTATTTTGTGCTTGCTTGCTTCATTTGGCATTGTTAAATATTCCTTTTTGATTATTTAACGTTTTTTTTTTCTCTAGTTGCTACTTCTCATTTTCAGTTTTTATTCTGTTATTTTCCCCATGTTTGTGGGATTAAAGAAACAATCTGTAACTGGTTCAAATAGTATTCAATAAATAGAATGTAGTATATGAAATTGTGAATCATAATTATGCCTCAGTTTACAAGTAGGAAACCATTTAGCAGTGTCTCATATACAGTTCGAGTTGTGGTCTTAAATTTATCAAGGCCTTATATAGGCCTTCTGGGTGTTAATCCATTTGATTACACTGAGTGGTGTTAGAGCACATGGCTTATAGTAGATACCAACACAATATCAAGAGACTCGAGCAATCTTTGGCATAAACCATGGCCAACTTGGTGCATGCTGCACTTGATGACTAGTGTACTCATTTGAAATCTTAGATAAAAGCATGGAAAATTAATTTGAGTGACTAATGAATAATGTGATGTAGACTATATGAGCAACAAAGTGCTGCATGTCAATAATGTTTTATCATTATCATATTATTATTTAAGTGCTATATGACCATATTTATGGCAAGACTTTAGACTAAGATTATAGTAAGATTAGGTAAATTGCTTTAAAGATATTTTTATTCTAAGTATTTTCAATTGATTATTGTATTTTGATGTATTCTTCAATTTTGTTTGGAATTTTTAATTTAAAGATCCTAGTATTTTGGGACCAATTCCTTGATAATTTCGTCTTTTTAAATGTTGTATTAAATTCTGAAATTTTTAGTACATATATTTTTAATTTATTTATTTAGTACCCTTTGGTTCATAAGAGTAAATAATACTACATGCTAATTGACTGTCTTTTGACTGTTTTAATAGGTTTCATGTATCTCTCTAAATGTATTAGTTTACAAAAAAAATTGGCTTATTTTGAAAAATCTTCAATTTTTAAAATTAAGATTAAAATAAAATGAAAAAGGAAATAGAGGAAACTGTTCAAAAGTTTAATCTACTAAAGTACTAAAAAAAACTGTGACAAAGTGCAATTGTTAAATTTGTTAAAATTGTTAAATCTCTTGAAGATAAAAGACAACTGCAAAGGAGTGTGAATATTTGTCTTTTTATATCATATGTGGTGGGGAGAGTAAGAGTGCTTCTTTGTCTGTGATAAGTTTTTTTCAGTTAATAGTGTACAAGGTAGAACTGAAAGTGGGAGCAGGCAAATACTCATTACAGAAATCTACTATTGATGCAATATAGAAGATTTTAACATGATAATGCATACAAGTGCACTTCAACTCACATGAAAAAGTTTTAATTCTATACATTCTCTTAAAGATTCACTAAAAATTTCTTAGCATGGAGGCCATTTATTCTGAAAACTCATGAAATTAATATTTTACACGTTCTGGTCTTTTTGGTATGAATCTTCTCTATACTAAGGGTTCAGTGTAATAAAATGTAACGACGCATACTATTTGTAAAATAAGTTTAATATACATTCAAATGTAAAAGTTACAAGCAAAAATTACAATTAATAACAGCATGTCTTTGTGAATTTTTATGGAAAATTTATATATAAGTTGTGATATGATTGCAGTTTTACATAAGAATAAAGATTGTAATATAAATAATTCTATGCTTAATAATCATATTTACATAAAAGTATGAAAGTAAGTCCAAGAAGATAAATGAAAACTCTTGTTAATAAGAGGTGTGATAACCTCTGACTATAATGCAGGACTCGCAACACATCTTCATACTACAAACAATGTCTCCAGTGAATTCTGAAGGCCCATTGCTGTTCAAAGACTAACCTACAGTCATAGAGAAAATTTCAGTCTGGTAATTTGTCTCAACAAATTGATCTGGGACAGCATTGTACTACTTCATGTCTTTGCCAGATGCAAGAAGGTTTGAGAATCTCATCTTGATACTTTTGGGCAGTCAGGGATCCTTATTAAACACATGGAGCTCAGTGTGGCCATTGATGATGTTCATTCCCAGTTCATCAGACTAAGACATGTTGGGAGATTTTGCAGGCCGCTACATATGTTCAATATCTTCACATTCAAGATATTGATCCATCAGATGAGCTTTATATACACTGACATTATTGTCCATTAAAATTAACACCAAGCCAACTGTACCTGAAAAATGGGCAAACATAAGGCTTGAGAATCTCATCTTGATACTTTTGGACAGTTGGGTATCCTTATCAAATGTATGGAGATCAATGTAGCATGAATGGTCATCAAAAATTGGTCTGTAAGCTGAATCTCATGACTTGTCTGTGAGTGAACAGTTACCCACTGTTCCTTGTTATGTATGCACACGTTGCCAAGACATATTAAGATTATTGTTGAAGAGAGTTAAAGGGAAACATATCACTGGTTGTCTTGCATAGATCCCCCCTTTTCCTGAAGCTTTCTTACACTTTGAAATTCTTCCTATGGATGAAACAAGTTGGGAAGCTGTCAGTGCACTATGATACCTAGCAGTTAAAACCTGCCATCTCAAGATGTGACTGGGGTGACCTGGTATTTGTCTCCTAGTGACATCACCTTTTACCCTAAAATTGTCTTCTAAGCCCAGAGACCACCATTCAGTTCACACTCGTCTACCTGGCTATATTGGCTTGAGACTGGCCAGCTTCCATTCTAGTGGCACACCACCTTAATGAGTTGTCTAAATGGCCTCTGAAACATTTTTGATGAAACCGAATCTCCAATTTGTGGAAAACAAATGAACGATACACAGACCTGTTAAAAAGTGCCTTTTGTCCTAATGGTTCATTTGTATATCTGGAGCCTCTGAAGTAGTTTTTACCATTGACTGCATATTCACCATATGATATTATGTAAGTAACTCGGTTTTTAATTCCAGATATTTTTATAAAATCGAGAAAAACTAATGTGTGACTTTTGCACTTGAGTACAGCTACATTGGAGTCCAAAAGTTAAAACAAAAAGCCCAAGGGATAATATGCAAATTCTGGAAGATCTCAAAAATGAAAAGGGCAGGGGTGGCTCAGTTGGTAGCATGCCAGGCTTGTAATCTGCAGTTTCAGGAGGATATATGCACACGTTGCCAAGACATATTAAGATTATTGTTGAAGAGAGTTAAAGGGAAACATACCACTGGTTGTCTTGCATAGATTCCCCCTTTATATCATAAAGCATGTATACATCCCCCACAATACTTCGAGGAAGTTTTCTTCCTCGAAGTATTGTGAAAACTGATTGCCACTTGCGCATTCTACAGTTGTATATCATCCATTTCCAACCATTAACCATCACCAAGCCACAGACTGGCCCATTCCTACACAATGGGGATTTTGCTAATGCATAGCCAACTCTGTGTGTATGGACTTTCAGTTAATGGTAGATTTTTTCTTTCCCCTCTGTCGTCTTCAAACGGTTCTTCATTATAGTGTTCTCAAAGTTTCATTCTATCTTCCAGATTTGTTATAAATTCTCAGTTGTTATTGATAAGATACTGTAAGTGATTGCCATCTGGTTTTAGTTCATTTTCAGAAAAACTATAATGTTTCCACTTAGTCGTCTGTAGATATTCAACTTTGTTTTAGAGATGAAAATTCTGTTTAGATTCGATAAGTATTGATGAAATATTAAAATTTGCAATTCGGACTCCTATCCCTCTAATGGTGGAAAAAGTTGGAAATTTCAAAAGAATATTGCAAGCAATGTAATTTGGGTTCTGAAAGTTCCAAAAATTTATATTGACAATTTTTTTAAACATAATTTTTCGATTACAATTTAGATATAAAAATTTCTTTTTTGTTGGATAGGTATTGATAAACTACTATGATTTACACTTTTTGAATCTCCCAAAAGTTTGTGCCCTCTGACAGTCGGAAAATGTGAAAATTGTAAATTAATATTGCAAACGATCTATTTGGATTAGAAATATGATATTGTGGTGGTGGAGTGGATGAATGTGAGGTTTATATTGGCAGGAACAATTTTGCCCCAGGTGTGTATGTGGGAAAATGCAACTTTCCGTTTCGAGACATTAATGAAAAACTCTTTGAGTTGAATAAATATTAATGAAATACAATGATTCTAGTTTTCAAATCCACCAGAAGGCTTTTGCATCGTTAGAGGTTGCTAAATGTAAAACTCGAAGTAATATTGTGTATGATATATTTATGCTGGAAATCAGAAATTTTGTGGTAGAATGAAGAACAGATACCCAGATAACTTACTAATAGGAATGTAATTATATTAACACGTGTTTTAATTACATTACAATTGTTTAAAATTCAGCTTGTAGCTTTTTATTTTTTAAATGTTGGTATTTAATTTTAAAATTGTCAATAATACTTTAATATAGTAATATTAAATAAATAATTTTATGTATACTGAATGATTTTCCCCTTAATCCTAGGGGATGAGAAAAATCATACCTTTTCATTTAAGGATAATTATAATTTTTTTTGTATAGGGCTAGTAATATATTAAGCTCACAAGACAAAAAAAATTAGTCACCTCTGTAATTTCTCACCTGTGCGACCATTGACACCGTGAAGCGACGGGTACCGCAAGAGTACCGGTCGCCCGATCTCAAAGACTGCATCGCACAAAACTGCGTCAAACAGTTATAAAAGTATATATGTATATATATTTTTTCAATAAAATAGCTATTTTTAATTATGACGAGAATTTGTAAAAGTCATATCAGAATTTCAGATTCTACTCAAATATAAATAGTCAACTTTATTTTTACATTTAAAAACTTTCAAGTCTAATATGCACATTGGGCATGGGAAGGCCGATTTTGGCTCCTGTGAACTCTGTGATCGATACTCGCGTTCACCAGTAGTAGAAGCCGGAGGAGCCACGCGCAGCGCGAGTTGTAGCATAATTGAAGACTACGGTATATTTCATATCTGGCCAAGCCATATTCATAGAATCCTTCTAAAATAACCTGAATTAAATAACTTTCTTAAATAAGTTCTTACCAATCTATTTAGCCAACATTTTATGCTGAAGAATTTTTTCATCAGTAGCTTTCAAAAGTCGTTTTTCTCTGCAATGAAATATTTAATTTTTCTAAGTGTATTTTATATATATCTATATCATTTTTTACATATTATTTAATTTGATCATAATCAGTTAATAATATTTAAACTACAGTATTTCTTCATGTAAAGTAATTAAATAAACTAACTTGATATCTGACTCATACATGGCACTGTTTATGAGCACAAAATATGGCCGACCTATGCTTCACCTGTTGTTACGACGAAACTCATTAGGGCCTCTCCCATCTTTTCTATACTCCTTGGATTTAACTGCGACAGGTGCTTTACTGGTAGCTGCCTTGACTAAGACATTGGGTGCATATTTTTTTATTAATCCTAATCTCTGAAACAAACAACGGCAAGGGAAGCGAACAGCAATGGCACCTGGGGCGTTCCATGATTAATATAATTTAAATTTTAATTAATAAAATAATGCAACATAAATTAATGAACAATCATCATCATTAGTTAATTGACAGCGAAATAAAACTCGAAAGACTGCTGGATTGGGTTTTCTTAATACCAACATTTTGTCACTAGTGAGTTAGTGGATATCAGTCTACCGTAGCTGCTGCGTGTGGCAAGGAAAGCGAAGTGTCACGTCGTGCATGTTTTTGTAATTCCTCAATTTAAATCTTATTTTAATTAAGAAAACATTAATTAACACCATAAAGAAATTAGTACACCAGAAATTAATTATTAAACCAACAAGTAAGATTATTAAATAATTCAGGACGAAGTAAAGGTCAAAGAACTAAGATGGAACTTTTGAGGTAATACAGAGCTATTTTTCCAAAACTTACTTGTATAGTTAACTGCACATGGCATTAAAAATAGATGAAAATTAAATTACCTTTCAAAAAGCTACTTCCAACAGAGGTCTATTTGCGATAAAAAAAATTAAAGCAATGAACAAATATGCTATCCAATGATCCTATCTATGGCTGAAGAGAAAAACCGGTGCCTACATAAAAACATATACGAAGTTTCCTACATATTATATTTTCATGCGACCATTGCATATCTCATCTTTATTAATATTACCTCTTTGGGTTTAACATAAATATTAATCTCTTGTTTGGGGGTTTAAAAATTGGGTAAATCTAAGACAAGATGCACTCCATTACACTGAAGTGCCATTGAAATAGAGATAGCAACCTAGTAATGTGTTGAATCCCCTCTGGCCCTGATAACAAGGACTCCACAAGTTTGCATAAATGTTCCACAGGTATGGTGCCCCATGCATCCTCCAGAGCTGTCCACAAATTTCTCCATGTCGCTGATGGGACACGAGGCGGAACATTCTGCTCGATAGTGTCCCAAAGATTTTTGATGGGATTTAAATCTTGGCTTTTAAATGGCAAATTCATTTTTTCAAAGTCAGCAGAATGCACTGCAACCATGCTGTAGCCAACATGGACCTGTGAGATGAACAGTTATCTTGCTGGTAGACACCATCTCCATTGGGATGGATGATGGCCATAAATGGGTGTAAATGATCAACCATGAGTTCTACGTACTGGGATGTATTGAGAGTCGTCGGTACACGTACCAAACGCCTCAGCCAAAGTCAGCAGAATGCACTGCAACCATGCTGTAGCCAACATGGACCTGTCAGATGAACAGTTATCTTGCTGGTAGACACCATCTCCATTGGGATGGATGATGGCCATAAATGGGTGTAAATGATCAACCATGAGTTCTACGTACTGGGATGTATTGAGAGTCGGTACACGTACCAAACGCCTCAGACGTCCAACTGAAGACATCCCAGGCCATCACTGAGCTACACCACCAGCTTGTACTGTTCTGACCTGACATGCAGGATTCATGGTGTTGACGCCATACCCTCAGTCTCCCATCAGCGTGATGAAGTTTAAATCGGGATTCATGACTCCAGGCTATCCATTGCCAATTTTTGATGATCCAGTTTCGATGTTCTTTAGCCCAGGCAAGGCGTTGAGCCTGATGTCATGCCATTAGAAGTGAGACTCTTGTAGGTTGGCTACTCCCTAAGTAGAGTCAGTGAAGTGAGCATTGCAGGGTCCATGCACTGACTTTCCGGCTGGAACCATGGCCATCTATACATATACCTACCAGGCCCGAACGTTTCACCAAAGTCTAGTTGCGAGGTCATGCAAATAGTGCTACTTCACAACAATATAGTCTGAAGAAGCGGATCAAGCGGGTATTGTACCTGGCGGCTGCCAGGTGCCCTGAGCCGGTGGTCACGTCCGAGATCGAAATGGACCATGAGTTCAGATTTGGAAAAAAAGAAAATTTGATTGGGGCCCTGCAATCGCCTGGGGCTGCAAGTTTTTCTCTAATTAAAGAAAGATAATCAATGATATTATTTATTAAAGTAACGCAAAAAAACAGCAATGTTATCTGTCAATCTATTTTGATTAGAAATAAGAAATCGAGAACAAAAATGATTACACTATTAAATTTTGCTACATTCTTTAAAAATATATAATAAAATTTAATTCCTTTCTCCTTTCCTTTTTGCTGTTCTTAGAATTTAATATATTTTGTGTTTTATGGCCCCGCCAAACACAAAACTTTGACTTTTGCCGACAAACACAAAAGCCGTTAATGACGGCTAGTGCTATAGTTAGTATTCTGATAGACTCCGTCATTGCAACTTTTGCTCGTGTGGCTTTAATCACTTTTTGTTTTTTGTGAAAAAATTTAAGTTCATTGTTCGTTTTTCCTATTCTATATTTGTGAAATTTTTAATTGGTAAGTATAAAGATTTGTAATGATATTTAAATATGATCTGCGAATGAGGTAGAATTTCAATTTAATTACAATTTACAAAAATTACCAAATGTAGGAAGTTATATTTTACGGGAAAATAATTTCTAACTCTCATATTTATTTATAATAATTCTCTATATTTTATCTAACTCTCATTTTTATTTTATTTTTTTTTCATATTTTTTTAATTCATTTTTTTATTTAATTTTCATTTTTTTTTCATTATTAATTTTATTATTTTCTCATTTTATAATTTTGCAATTTAGTTTACTTTATATTTGCTTACAGACGGGAAAAAAATATTATTCTTTATAGATTTATCCGTTCGCGAAAGATATTTAACATTCCATCAAATTTTTTATGTTGAAATTTTTTTAAAATAAACAAAAATACAATATGTGGTTAACTAGATGGCCACCTGCCCTGGACTTGTGATACGCTTCCTTTATCATCTTTGCACTTTACAGAGGTAAAAAGGAAAATTCTACCTAGTGATACTCGGGAATTGTCCCATTTATTTATTTATTTATTTATTTATTTATTTACAACTATTGATAAAAGAGCCTGCCTGTCATTTTGTCCCCTGTCACAAAAAGCTGGCCTAAGCTTTTTGTCCCCGATCTGACTGAATACAAAGATATACAGTCCTAAGGGAAGTGAATAGTTGAATCTCGATTGCTGATGACTTCCTTCACTTTTACCCAATGTGGGACAATTCCCGAGTAACAAACAGGTAGAATTTTATTTTTTACCACTGTAAAGTGCAAAGATGGTAAAGGAAGTGTTGGCATGCCGCAAATCGGTTCAACCTTCATCATCTCTCAGTCGTTAGTTCGTGATCATCTAGTTCAGCCCAAAAGTGACCTTACTATTATTTTTTTCTAATACATTTTTATTTTTTAATTATTAAAATAAAATAATATTTGACGAAGTATGAGCTTGATTATTTTTTTATTTATTTATTTTTACTCTTTTTTTATAACTATTGATTATTTTATATTTTTACCGATTTCATTCATTCCTGAATAAAAATAAAATTCACATATTAAAAATTTAAAGAACAAAAAAAAATCGTATTTTCTTTTACGGCGAGAAAATGAAACGATATCAATCATAGCAGAAAAGAGAAAATAATTAAAACGAATCCAAGAAATTATTGAACACCAGAAAAATGTTATGCACAGATTTCTTGTCATCACCTTTCATCGAAAAACTATCTACAGAAGCAAGGATAAATGTGAAACTGAAAAGTGTCTATAATAAAGAAGAAAATGTCAAAAATGAAAATGCTGAAATGATGAAGATGATGATTTTGAAAAATCTGAAGATAGTTATAAAAAATTTACCAAATTAGAGCCTTGCATAAATGATAATATAGCTCTTTAACCTACAATGCTATCTGATGCAATGATTGATCATATACCTGTAAACAAACCGAAGAATATTGGAAAGGTGGAAAATATAAGGATAGGAATCAAATACATAATAGAGGTCTTTATGGAATTAAAGAAGAGGAAAATTGGCTTGTATTTTCAGAAATGAGCAAGTATGTATATTGCTACCCTAGCAAAATGTTTCCCACATCGAAATCCAAATTAATTAGTGGTTTCCAAAACTGAAATACTATTACCTCAACTTTGTCCGACAATGAACTTTCAAAAGAACATACGAATGTCATCTATGTCTATGATACACTGCTATCTAGCAGTCAATATAAATATCAACGATTGGTGTAAATATATATATACCTAAATATTTAACAATATTAAGATTAGTGTAAAGATGCTTTTTAAATTAACAAGAAGAGGAAAGTTCGATAGAAATTGAAGGTATATTTAGCATATCGTGGCAAAGTGCCGTGTGATAATTGAATTTATACTCTCGAAACCATAATATTTTAAAGTGAAATTTGAAATACTCAAATAGAAAATGTGAGCCTTTGAATTAATATTATATATATTTATTAGTGAATAGTACAATGAAAAAGTTTACTAAAATTTTACTGTAGAGGAAAAAGGAAAATATAACGAGTTGGAGACTAAAGAAATGGCTGCTGTACGCTAAGGAGGAAAACGGCATTAAGAAATTTTGTAAGTTATTGTCTTTAATTTTTTTATTTGTTTTCATCATTATCTGTTTCTTAGTTACAATTTAGAAGCATTGTTTACAAACATGTGGTATAGTTTGCAAGTAAGAAACGATGTGTGACTGAATTATTCCTTGATTGTCATTGCCGCTACAAATTAGCACCATTGTTATTAAGCCTAACGGCTAGAGCGTTATGGCTTCAACCAATTGCAAAGGAAGCCGTTATGGAGGATTGTAGTCTAACTAGAGACTTAATTTTTTCTCACTTTATGATATGTTAAGGTGTTCAAAGGTACACTTGTGAAACAGTGTTTGCTGAAATATTAATACCCCCATAAAGTGAGATGTAATGAAAAAATAAACAGCTTGCAATGCATAAATGACACAAAAGTAGTCGTAGCCAAAATTTTGGACAGTGAGAAGGGGAGGGGGGCGGTGTTGAAAAATTTTGTTAATTTAAATTGATTAACTAATTTTTTAATAAAATTTTCCCAGGTGGTAGTTTATACCCCAACTCTATATTTGGCTAAGACTGTATGCACAAATTTTTTTTTGTTAATCCTTTCAGTGCAAAAAATTGTAGCGCATAAAAGATGGAATTGATTCTACAGTATCTTCTTTTGTTATAATAGTATTGCTGATTTATGTAAACCATATTTTTTTTATATCTATATAAAATAATTTGGAAGCAGTGCAGTTATAGGTACATTTTTTGATGCTGTACTCATATTTTACTAACTCTTAAGGGCTAGTTTCTCATGGCCCAGTGGTTAGTGTGCTTGGCTACTGATCAAAGGGACTGGGTTGGAGACCCAGGTAAAGCATGGTTATTTGTGTTGTCTTTCTGCTGATTTCTCACCTTCCTCACAGATCTGTAGGTATAATATGGCAGGTGAATTGTAAATTCAGACTATGTATATGGAGTTATTCAATTGCCATTTGTTTCATTTGTGAATTGAGCATGGTCATAAGAGTTGTTTCTCTGTATTGCACACATTCCAGAAAAACTATTAAGAATTCTGGCTTCACATAGGAACCCAACAAAGCTACCAAACTGAATGACTAAGACAATACAAAATTAAAATGCTAAACTGTACTTTAGTGCAGGGCTTTGCAGCACAATAGTGAAGAGCCATTAATAAACAACTATAGTCCTAAGTCACAGGAAAAGTGGTCTATTTAAAAATGAAAATACATTTCAGGTAATACATTGGAAACTAATATTTTAAGAAATCAAGAAAATATCAACAGTAGTGCACATTATGGTCCTCGGTTACCATTTTTTTGATGCAACGTAACAAAATGGTCCTTTTCATTGATTCCCACAACCCCCCAGACCCTAACCCAAACAGAAGTTCCTAGAAAAAAGATTTTTTTTTGTTACCATGGTAATGATAATTCAAGCTTACGCCAAAAGTACTTGTTACCAAAAGTTTGTTACCATGGTAAAGATAATTCAAGCTTACGCTTGAGTTTATGTCAAAAAACACAAGTTACCATTACCATGTTAACGGTAATTTGTAAAATTAAAATTATCCAAAAAAAGAACAAAAAACCATAAACCAAAACTACGACAACACACTGCCTTCCTGTATACTAAAATATTCATGATATATCCTCTCTCCTTTTCCCAATAGTTAAAACACTCCACAAATATATTTCCACAAACTAAACTAATAAATCCAGTCACACATACAATAATTAACCTAAATAAATCACCAAAGTTAATGAAATGAAACACCAATCTCAAAACTAAGAACATCGACAATGCATTGCCAACTAGCATTATAAAAAAAACCCCAAAACTAAATAATCTCATCGGAGATAACACGTACCAAAAGGCATAAAAATGGGAAACAGTACACCACCGATCCGAATTATAAAAAAAAAACAACTAAATAATATCAGAGACAACACAAACTGAAAAACATGGAGATCGGAAACAGTGCACTGCTGACCGAATTATAAAAAAAACCCCGAAACTAAATAATGTCCTCGCAGACAGCACAAACTGAAAAACAATAAAATAGGAAACGGTGCATCACTGACTGAGTTATGCAAAAGCTCCGAAAATAAATAATGTCCTTGCAGACAACATAAAAACATGAAAATTGGAAACAGTGCACTGCTGACTGAATCATAAAAAAAACCCTGAAACAAAATAATCTCATCAGAGACAACAACAAACATCTTATAGCTTAAATAACCCTTCCCTAAATTATTGATTAACCTTCCTAACTCCATTCTAACTCTTAAACTTCTTAAACTTAAACTTCCTAATTCCATCAAAAACTGCCATTTTTTCCCACACCGACAATTCTACAAATCCCATAATTTCTATATCAAAAATCCGCCAAATGCTTCCACATATTAACAATAAATCATATAAGTAACTTTAAAAGACTCCTAAAAATATATAACAAAATTAAAAAATCACTATAATATACTAATAATTACCATACTACACGTAACTACTAAAAATCACTCAATTCATCCCGAACTACTATAACAAAATACATGTGTTCATTGCTACTGCCATGTCAGTCCCACACAGAAAAGAGTCCCAGCTGAGTCAGTGTTGAGATTTATCTCCACCAAATTCCCCCACCCTGCCCATGGTCAGTAGGGGACACCGATGGGCTTGAAAAGGCCGCCGTCCATCAGATGGCAGGAGAGGCATACCCTGTTCATATTAAGAACACGCTGGATGGCCTTGACAGGTTACCATCTGTCTCCCAACAGCTATTCCAGTGAGTCCCCTCTCCCAATCTTCTCTGAGCCTTCGGGGTCCATGTGACCTGGCCATTTAGCCCATGGTGTGCAAAAAAGTGCTGCACAGAGGTAAAACAACCCAACCCACACGAAAAAACTTCCAACATTCTTTCCCCTAAGTATACTCCACCCCCCTACTACATTAGAATCCTCTGAAAACTCACTTTATATGTTCTCACCAAAAACTATTCTCCTGAAACCCTAAAACCCCATAAAAACTCTCATTTTTGAAACTTAATTACCCCACATTGTAAACTTTTGCTATTTTCTTCCACTCACAACAAAACACATACTACTACATCATACTAAACACAAAAAAAGATTTAAAATAATTCTATCTGGTTCTAACCACTCCTCCCTTCCCCTTCAAATGCCCTTCACTCCAAACAACTTACAAAAACATTCCCCCCTGCACACAGCCATAAAAAGCTACCAAACTGCCACTTCCAAACGACATGACCGTAACATTACAAAAGAGTTCACTAACACTCACCAACAACCCTCCTAATATTAAATAATTTCAATTTGAAAATATCTTAAATTATTATTTATCATCTTGCGAAATTTTGAAAAAGCAACAGGAACATATTATTTTTCTTCTGGCTATCAATAAAAATCCTTCTTTAAATATATTATACATATGCTCTTACCTCTAGCTGCATAGCCATGTTATCAAGCAAAAATGGTGTTATCAAGCAAAAATGGTGAAAAAAATCAAACGTAACTTCACATTCCTGTCAAATCACACACATTACAAGTGACTTCACGTTACCCACCCAAAAGAAACAAATCAAAGAACCATGGCCACCAACAACCAATGGTTATGTTTCTGTGTCATACTTTACACTGTGCTGTCATATACTTCTTGAGTAATGCCATCTGTTGGCTGAGGAGCATGAACAATAAACCAAGCAAAAATCTTTAAAAAAATAAGAAATTTTATCAAGTAATATAAAGTACCAAAAACATGAATTTTTAAAGAATGATCTATTTTTGGATCTCAAATTCTTATTGGCTTTTGAAATTTTTATTGAAAAAGCCATATTATATACCAAAAAATGCCAAAATTAAAAATAAGAGTGGCCTGAATTGCAAAAAATAATCATAAATTTCCTAGCCTAACTTTAGTCTGATGATCTGAACCTTATTTGAGTGGACATTTCTTTTTGCTATATGTTTTAATTCTGAGAAGTAGCATTTGTAGAATTTATTGTGTATTACACTCCCCTCACTTTACCCCACACTTCAGCTTCTACACCAGGCGTGTCCAAACTTTTAACTTTCCTGGGCCACATTGAGTGAATATTTGACTTCCCTGGGCCACACTAAGTGAAGATGAAGTGTTTTGGGCCGCACATAAAATATAAAATATAGTTAATGAATATGAATAATAAAACTTCATTTATTTTCTTATGTTTTCTATTATAAAATAAAAAAGGGCAATATAAAACTAGTGGGATATCAAAAACTCGCTGAAAATTCAGCGAGAGGAAAGCCAACGGGTCGGATCGATTTGGCGAACTTTCGCGAATGTTCGATGGCCCCTTTTTCTGTGAAGGGGCTCCCTTGGCCAAAAGGATTAGGAAATCAAAATACAATGCAATATACTGCATACAAATATTGTAATTCTTCAAAAAATTCGCCGTCGAGTGGATACACACATAATTCGAAACGTAAATTCTCATGGCATACTAAGATGTTTTTATTTAAATTTTTATTTCAAAATAAATGTCAACGAATCGATTATATATGAAAAATATGCAAACATTTTTTTTTTTAATAAAAATGTGTAAATTTAAATATTTTCATAATTTGCGTTTGGGCCGCATTTTAAAGGCTTTTGGGCCGCACTTTAGACAAGCATGTTCTACACCATTCCATTAATGACAAAAATATTGCATCATTATTGATTGTTTTTTTTTTTTGCAGAAGTATAATGAACTTGCTTGATTAAGTTAGGAGGAATTAGTTACAATATAAAACCAGAGCCTTGACCTAGAGATTATAAAATATCTGACTCAATTATGCTGATGATTTGACCCATTTTGCATATGATCACGAATTAATTGTTGCATTAAAAATTAGGTAGTGCTTCAGTTCTGTTGAATAGCTGTGCCCTTGAGCAAATTTCTCTGTTTAACTTGGGAGTTTTATGACAAATGCTGGTAATGTGCCCTTGATATGGGAGCCTGTTTGTTGATAAGGGAAACATCTTGTGAAGGTTTCACTTGGTCAGCTACTTTCACAGGTTCCTAAATGCTTGCTTGTATGTTTTCATATGCTGTGACCTGTATTCCTAGACCTTAACTGACAGTGGCTTGGGAGCTATCTACTGTTCCAGCAGGCAAACATTGTGGGTCACGAGACTCGTAATCTGCAGTTCCCAGATTTTAGTCTCAACTATGCCAGCATTAAGATAGATCTCTGCTAACTCTCACTCTGCTCTTTGTGAGAAATGGGAAGCCAATGAACTTGGAAAAGACTGTACCAGATGGGAGGGGGGGGGGAAGTAATCATGCATCAGATGGGACATTAAGTAGTGGTCCATTGTGCCGGAGAGCCGTGTCCTCTGCATGTTAAAGAACACATTGGATAGCCTTGATGGTAGGTTTTCATCCCACAGCTGCCTAGTGGATACCTCCAATGGCTACTTCTGAGTAGCACCTTCTCTGTGCCCCTCGGTGCAAGCTCCTGTACGCAGTGAGGGAACCACCCTGTGAAGGTTCCTCTGGCTTGGTTACCTTCACAGGGTCCAGAAGGCTCTCCCACGTGTTTGCTGTGTGCAGAGACCTGGGAGAGGAGGATCCTGGTAGTTGCTCGGGGGTCCCTTTGGCCACCTTGCAATTGGGGAGCCTGTTGTTGCAGGCTGGGCAGTGGATTCCGGGGCCTCTGCTTCCGGTAAACGGGAGCTCCTTGTCTTCCTACTCCCCTGAGTTTCTGGCCCAGAAGAGCAGGGTAGAACACTCTCCGCTGTCCTTCCACTCGAATAGCCTGAAGCCTTGCAACAGGCCATTCACAGCTTCACCTTGCTCTGCAATCCTCTTGTGCATCTGCTGTATGGCTGCCGGACAATGTCTATTATGCTATGCTCCAACATTTCCCACCATCAAGTAAGGATTGGCTGCTCCATCTTTTCAGTCGCATATTTCTTGAGGAGCAGTTTCTGGACTTCTGGCGCCAGGCCATATTCTTGGCCTTCCCGAAGCCAGGAAAGGATTCCAAGATTCCTTCAGATTATCGTCCCATTGAGTTGACGAGCTGCGTGTACAAGGTGTTGGAAAGAATGGTAAATGCCAGACTCATCTGGTTTCTTCAGAACACCACAACTTTCTTTCCAATATCCAGTGTGGCTTTCGCATGCAACAGTCAACTCTTGACCATCTGATACATCTCGAATCGGCTGTCAGAAATTCATTTTTATATAGAGAGCACCTTGTGTCAATTTTCTTTGACCTCAAAAAAGCATACAACATGGCTTGAAGATATGGTATTCTTCGTGACCTCCATAGCTTCGTCTTGAGAGGTCATATGCCGATTTTCATCTCCAACTTATTATCGGCATGTTCTTTTTGTGTCTGTGTTGGCAACACTCTGTGGTGACCGTACCTCCAATAATAGCGAGTGCCACAAGGCTGTGATATGAGTGTTACTCTTTTTGCTGTCAAGATTAATTCTATTACTAGACAACTTCCTCCATCTGTAGGCAATGCCATCTATCTATGTTGATGATTTTAGCATTTTTTGCTCTTCGTTCAGCATGAGGGTCATTGAAAGACAACTGCAAATTGCCCTGAACAATCTTTCAGTTTGAGTGACGGCAAACGGGTTTTGGTTTTCCCCGCAGAAGACCACTTGCATTCACTTTTGCCACAAGCATAATTTTCATCTGGATCCCAAGCTACAGCTCAGGAGTAACATCATTCCAGTTGTAGCGGAGACCAAGTTTCTCGGTCTCATCTTCAATTCTTTATACCACACATATGTCATCTCAGGTCCAAGTGCATGCAGGCATTGAACATCATCAAGGTCCTCTCCTGGGGAGCTGACTGATGTTCTCTGCTCTGCCTGTACCGTGCACTTGTCTGGTGGAAACTGGACTATGGATCCCTGGTGTATGACTCCGCCTGGGATTCAGTGGTGAAGGTGCTGGCCCCCTCCATCATCAGGCCCTCTGTGTTTGCATTGGAGCCTTCTGCACCTCACCAGTCCAGAGTCTTTATGTTAAGACCGACGAACTGTCTATCTCTTTGCCATCAGCAGTTGTCCCTACAATATGCATCTAAATTATGATCCCTGCCTGGCCATCCCACTTGGGACTGCATTTTCAGTCCAAAGTGGGAAACGCTTTATACTAATTGGCCGACTGCCATTCGTCCTTTTGGTTTGCGAGTCTGAGGTTACCTCAGAGACATCAACACCAGTCTCGATAACGTCGCACAGTCAACAGCAGAGTCACTCCCACCATGGCCCGCTGTTTCCCCTTCCTGTGATTTTTCCCTGTGCAGGACGGGGAAGGCCTTTACTCCTGACTGTGTGTACCGGCAACTCTTTGCTAGCCATCGTGCTGAGTACCTGGACTTCTTTCCTGTCTTCACAGATGGCTTGAAGTCCAGCACATCAGTGTGATTGGCCATGTTCTGCTGTGATGTAATCATTGCAGACCAGATCCTACTGCAGTGTTCCATCTTCACTGCAGAGTTGGATGCTATCAGTCTTGCCTTGGACCACATGGCAGTCAATCATCATCGTTGGTGTGTGCTTTACACTAACTCGCTTTAGGTTTTGATCTCGGTGATGCATCAGTCTCATTCAGTTCTTTCTAAGATACGCCAGCAGCTCCATCATCTGACAGCCACAACAACTATCCATTTCTGTTGGGTACCTGGTCATGTGGTATCAAGGGCAATTACTTGGCAGATGCTGCTGCCAAGTCAGAAATGCCCCTGTCTGGCTCTCCATTGCCGGTTCCATATCTGGATTTCTGGCAGCATTTTACCATCGAGTTCTGGGCATAGTGGCAGAGATCTTGGTCAGAACAGCTTATGAAAAAGCTCTTTGAGATCAAACCTATCGTCAGACCATGTCTTGTTACTGCAGGAATCACAAGGAGGAAGTTGTACTTGCTTGGCTCTGCTTAGGTCATTCTTTTATTACTCATTTGTTTCTTCTATGGGCGGATGATGAACCTAAGTGTGTTTTGTGACACCGTGTTAACTATTAAGCATATTTTAATCTCATGTCCAGCTTTTAACTTTGAACATAGAATGTATTTTACTTTCATGATTTTATGTCTAAGCCCCTTACACTCAGACATCTCTTATCTGATCATTATTGTTTTACCTCTGTATTTAAATTTTTGCGATGTACTGGATATTTTACTCCCTTGTTTATTATTCTATATGTTTAACCCAGGTCGCTTACACCTGGGTTATTTTTATTTATATTTATAGCATATTTATGCCTTTGTTTATTGTTGTCCAATATGTTCAATTTTATTGTTTTACATTTGTAGTTTATTTTTAAATTTGGTTAACGGTACCACGACTTTTTTATGGACAGTTGTTTGGCACATTATAGCCATAGATGCTAATAACCCTAAACAATCAACCAACACCTCTCTGTGACCTGCCCATTTAGCTCATTATGTGTAAAACAGTGCTACTCAGAGGTGAAACAACCTATATTCCTGGGAAGGAGGACCCTGGTAGTTGTATAGGGGTCCTCTTGTCTCTTTCCAGTCATTATAAGTGTAGGTTCCCCATTGACATATCTCGCCTATTAGTCATGGGGTATGGACAGTACTTGAGGGAATGCCCTCCTCCCCCAGGACCACTTGTATACCTGACAGGACAAGGAAGACTCCAGTAATTCCAGTGTTCCAATAATTGTGCTGCATATATATATAGATTTTGTTGAATTGGTGATTTCCACACTTGGCAATGGGCAACTTTGATGGGATGAGCTATATATAGTCTTCCGTGTGCACTTTGGTGGGATTGGGTGGCAAAGTACTTGGTCAGAAGATTAACAAATTATTCCAGATAATTCAGTAGTAAAGTATCACAAGAGATGTCCTGTAGATATGGAACTCATGAAATATTCAGCTGCAAAAATGGTTAGCATACATGGCATATTACTGGAAGACGGGTTGAATCCCACTAACAGTAAAACCAGTTTTTTTCAACTGATTGTTTCATGTATTCCAATAAGCCTGTTGTAAAACTGGCAGTTATCTTAGGTACTGCAAGCAGGAAGTTGTATTTGCTTGGCTGCACCTGGGTTGTGGATTTATAACAGATTCTTCTTCAGGAGACAACCCACGTATGTTCATTTTGTGATGCTATTTTAACTATTAAACACATTTTAATCAATTGTATTGCTTTTAATTTTGAATGATGTTTTATTTAGCTCTCACCATTTACCTACCATCTGAGCCACTTACATGGATGTCTTTTATTGAATTATACATTTTCAGAACTTTGGTTTTTTAAATTTCTTGGCTATTTTACCATTTTAACAGAATTTAATATTTTACCTTCCTGTTAAGTATTTTATATTTGCTAATTTTTGTCCCTATCACAAGTCTACAGCCATTGCTTTTCATTTATATTTTACAGTTCATTTTTTTTTTTAAATCTAGGTTCTCCAACACTATACCAACATTACATAGACAATATTTTAATATTCTGGAGCCATGGCCAAGAGGAATTATATAATCTTTTAGATATCTTTAATAACATCTTACCCACCATAAAGTTCACATGCATTAATGAAACCAGTCAGCAATTACCATATTTAGACATAATGATGATAACACATAATAATCTAAAATGCAATACAGTGGTGTACAGAAAGCCCACCTTTATACCCAATCTAATATCAGCTAAATCTAACCATCCCACTTCATATAAAGCAGCAACTTTCAACCATAAAGTTAAAAATATTTACTCTCTCTAAGGTTTATGTTAAAAATATTTTGTTATTGGAACTTTTAGAGAGCACATTGTTATGCATCATCTAAAGCTTTACTAAGAAACAAAATTAATTATATTTATGAAATAGGTCAAGAAGCCAGCTATGAGAAAACCTTCATAATGAAAATTCGTAAGAAAGTCAAATGCAAACTTAAACACAGCACTCAACACAAGCATCAGTTAAACCCAATTATACCATATCTTTCCCATGCATAACAGGCTCCTCACATTCACTAAATGACATCTTAAAGAAATACAATATGAAAGCTCCTAGCTCTATAACAAATATAATAAAGAAAGTTGTACTTAACGACAGAGACAAAATTAAACCCACAGGAGGAATATATAACATAAAAATTGACAACCCACACCAATTACTATAAAACAAAAATAAATATGTAGGGAAAACTTATACAAATTGACAATCCCATCACTGAACATGAAACAGACATTAAGAAAAAAATAGGCCACACAGCCCTAATGCAAACAATAATTCAAAACAACCTAACAATTAAATTCAATTACAAAATAATAGTATCTCCACCCACATAATTTCAACTAAACTACATGGAAAATTTAATTATAAACCTTAAAAAGGAACTATGCAACACCGATCTGACCGCCTTTCCACCCACCTGGAACCTGCTATTACACAACTTCTGGTTTAGGTTATAGGAGCACCGTTAGAGGGACTGCATTATATCAACTCCATCTGCAAAGGAGGATAGCATCTGAAGATGTAGGCAAAGCAGACTGACGAAATGAATTATGCTAAAGAATTTATGTCAAATGTGTAAAGCAGCAGAAGATGACCTTCTACCACTATCAGTTAAAGCTGGAAGAACATCTCCACTGTGACCAAGGCCATAGCATTTCATCCTGCAGCATGCCTAGAAAAACAAGATGACTGCTAAACAAATGGACATTCCATGCATCAATGGACAATGCCAACAACCACCCGGCAATGCTATCGGACTGGTGCACCAATGACTAGAGCACCGCAGCAACTGAGCATAAGCCTCAGCAGCAACTACAGTGAGTGTAGCATCCAAAGATTATCCTTCTGTAGCAGTAAATATACCTAAACTTTTAACTGCACAACACCTAAATGAACTATAACCATCAAATTGTTCAGTATCTCTAGCTGCAACTCAGAAGACATATATCTCCCAACAGTGATAATTGGGAAATAAATCGGTTATTTCTTTACACGATTGTTACGTTTATTGTACCTTTACTGTTTGCTTTTAACTTTGGTTATGGGATCTGTGTCATCTCGCTACATTGTTGTTTTTTTTGCTACATTATAGCTTTAGTTGCTGATAAGCCATAAAACACCAAAGAATCAAAATGGCAATAGGCAATATAAGATTAACAGGAGAACAGGCATTCCTGCTGTAACTTTTAAGAGTCTGCAGAGATTGTGGAAAAATAGAGATATACAAGGCTAAGTTAGAAAGTGTGGTTCCCAATTTGTTCTCTGCCAAACTAACAACATTTGAGTATGTGCAATCACCTGTCCATATAAATTAGATTGGGAAATTTATTTTTTTGACTAACCCTTCATATATCTAAAGACTGAAATTTAACTATATATAGTTTGATACCATGTAAAATACCCTGTGTTAGTGGAACTTGGATAGTTTGTAAGCAAAGTAACAGGAAACTTGATGTCTTTGATTCTAGATGATGCTTATGCAGTATCTTGGGACTTGATGCTTGTACATCTTTCTCAGGCTGCCTCATCAGGATAGCATGATTCTTGGGACTTGATGCCTTAGATTCTTATGCATTATGTGGTGAGCTGAGTCATCAGCTAACTTTGAGCAGCATCTTCTGTAAAGAGAGAGTGTGCTGGTTTGGCCATGTTGCCCACTTATAGAATAATAGGTCATGGAATAGAATTATGAACATGTGCAATAAGGGCCTTAGAAAAAGCGCGAATGTTGTGGGTAAGCAATGTCAAAGAGGGTTTTGTTAGAATTTGCCTGCAGTCACCAAAGGGAATACCATTACCTCAGGATGAATGTGTATTAGCTAAAATGCACAATCTGGTTAGACTCCCATAGTTCATGGCTGCTTAAGGAAGGAAAGAGTGAGTGAATGGAAAAGGAAAAACTGAAAACTTCATATTTAGTCTTAGCATTTTTCTTGATCTTAGCCGTCCCGTGGCCGAGTGGTTAGCGCGCTTGGCTACTGATCTATGGGACCTGGATTCAAGCCCCGGGTAAGGCATGGATGTTCATGTTGTTTTTCTGCTGAGGTCCTGCCATCCTCACAGACCTTTTACTATGGCATATAAACTGACAGGCTCCTGTCAGACCTTTGTGGCAAGCAGCTGCTTGAGGGGGTATTTATTATTTTATTATTTATAATTCATATTTAGGCAGTCTTTACTTCACCATACTATTTGAAGTAGATAAACAAAATGTTTTGACAATTTTTCTGAAACTTGATTATTGCAGAGTTCTCATATTTCGAAGATATTTTTAACTCCGTGGCGGCGATGAATTTTTTTCAGAAACTATTAATTAATGTTTCTTAACAGGGAATACTGTGCATTCACTTTGGATTGATTTTAATTATAAATCAATGAATCTTATTTATTATTCTCAAGTATTTTCAACTTAAAAAGTTATTGACTTTTATAGATCTTGGTAGGTCTAGCCCCTTCATCGCCTATGAATCTTTACTGCACTCCATCTGCCTCATCAAGATAGCAAATAACCATACTGAAGAGATGGATGATTCAGTTATCAAGCTTATAGATATTTTAATATATAAAGCCAACTAAAAGACTTTGTTAAATAGTGGAAACCTGTTGCACTGCATTTGACCACAGACAGACATACCAAGTGTTGCAAAACTATCATGTTATCAAGCCAGCCATGCATTGTTTTGCCTTTTAAGAATGAAGTGAACCACATATCCTTGCTATTCATTCCACATTTGATAACATTGTGCTACTAGAGGTTTGCTTATGTTATGTATCTGAAGTACAAAGAAGAAAGGCTGAAACCATTAACAAAAGTGAAAAATAATTATCTATTATCATCTGTAGTTTCATTTAATGTAGAAAGTGGCCCATTTCCAGAAACCTGTTTATTTGAGAAAGCCTAAATCTTGTGATTTGGTAGATAGGAATAAGTAATGCTTGTGATGTATCAAAAGAACTCATTGGTACTATATTATTAGGTTCTCCTGAGGAGCTATAGAAATCAAAAGTTTTAATTTTTCCTAATTTTTCATTTGTACATTCAAAAAACATAAAATTGACTTGGACTTGAAACTATTAACAAGCATTTTTTTTTTGGCTTCAAAATACTATACTGCAACTGTATGTTAAATTATTGGTCATTTATTTTTAATAGTTATTGCAAAATACATCAAAGATAAGGAATTAAAATGTGATGAACCACCTTTTGTAAGACATTGTATTTAATAGGAAGTATTAAAAATTTAGTGATAAATAGTAAAATTTAATTTTAAAATTTTTTAATTTTAAATTCAAGAATTGGGTGGACTCATCAGTAGAAATTTTACAGTAGATAATGAAAAACTATCATGTTTCTTTTCTTCCAAAATAGCAGAAAAAACATTTTTTTCCAGGCATGATTTCTCCTCTCCCTCCAAAAAAAGCAATTTCACAAAACCCAACTCTTTTTTACCATAGTCAGCAAAACAAAAAAAAAAGTGGATTTTAGAACCTTATTCAGAGGTTACTTGGGTTGGGTTGTTTTACCTCTGAGTGGCACTTTTTTGCACACCATGGGCTAAATGGCCAGGTCACAAGGATCCCGAAGGCTCAGAGAAGGTTGGGGGAGGGGACCCACTGGAACAGCTGTTAGGAGACAGATGGTAGCCTCCCGTCAAGGCCATCCAGCGTGTTCTTTAACGTGCACAGGGTATGGCTCTCTCGCACACGGGGCCACGGCTTAACGTCCCATCCGACGGACGGCGGCCTTTCCAAGCCCATCGATGTCCCCTACTGACCGTGGGCAGGGCAGGGAATTTTGCGGAATCAGAGGTTATTGACAACACAGATATGTTATTACTAAATTAAATACAATTTATTCTACACAATCAAATGAGAAGTTATAAAGAGAGCTAACTGAAAATGCTCACATGGTACCATTGTTTAGGGAAGGGTGAAAGTCAAGTGACAATGAAATTTTCAATTAGTAATTATAACATACAAAAACAACCTTAAGGTGAATGCTAATTTTAATATTTATCTTGTATCTGTGTGTAAATAATAACATTCTTACTATAAAACATTTGGAAAAAGTGCAAGAATTTAGTATTGTTTCATCTGTTCATGTGCATTTCTCTTGTTTTCTATTTATGGAAACAAGGAAAAGTGCGTCCAAATTTTTTTTCACACAAACATGTAAGAATGAACCTCAAGATCTGAAAGTAGTTTTGATACTATCATTTTAAATGATATTCATACTATTTTGGGAAATATTTTTAGGAGAACCTTTTGATGAAGCAGTATAAAATACTGTAATTGGTATGAACCAATTTATATAAAAACGAATAAATTTATTTCAAGCCGCCTACTTGGCACAGAGGTCTGACAGAAGCATATGAGTTTAATATTCCATGGAGACCTGCAAATAAAGCAAAGACCTCAGCAGAAAGACAAAAATCAGAATTAAACATTTATATCAAATATATCTTTTTAAATTTTTGTGTATTTGTGACTAGTTGTTTTTTTATCTCTGACCAGCACTTTTTTCACACAATGGGCTAAATGGCTCAGTCATAAGGACCCAAGGTCTGAGAAAGAGTTTGGGAAGGGGATCCACTTGAAAGATGTTAAAAGACAGATGGAAGCTTCCTGTCAAGGCCATCCATTATGTTCTTTAATGTGCACATGGTATGGCTCTTCTACAGATGGGGCTCTGGTTTAACATCCCATCTGATGAACAGCAGCCTTTCCAGACTCATTGTTGTCTGCTTTCTTACCTAGGACAGAATAGAATTAGTGGATAAAATTCTCAAAACACAGTTGGGACTGACTTGAGAACTGTAAATTATAAGTCTGGCATGTTACCAACTGAGCCAATCTCCTCCCCTTTGTGATTAGAAATGTTTTCAGTGCTTCCATATGAAATGTTTTTATTTATTAGAGATGTTTTATTTTTAAATGAGATAAAGAACATTTTATATTAGAGTGGTATAATAGTAGTGTAAAAATATTGTACTGTAAACATTGTGATATTACATACTTCAGTGCATTCTTACTGTATCATAATTAAGGCAATTTTGTATTTTCTCAATTAAGTAACTGAAGCTGTTCTTATAGGTGACAAGGAGAAAAAAGGAGTTCTACCTCTCCATTGCCTCCTTTCAGGGCATATTCTGAAGAACATGATCTGGCATTGAGGTTAGGTCATTTAGGGTAAAAGAATTTTTTCTTCAGGCATATATGCTTGGAATTTCCTACATCTGTTTAAGGTGGAAAGATTTTTCACATCCTCTAATACTTCAGTTTTTTGCTAGTTATCACAGCAATAATTTTTTATTATAATATAAACTTATCATTTATAGACTGCTTCTTTCAAGGACTGAAATTAAAACACCAGTAATCATATGTGTTTATAATCTGTTTTAAATGCTGATAGCTGTAAACAGATTGATTTTTATTTTCTAATTGACTGTTTCTGGTTATCAAAAGAAAATCATTATGCCACTGGGCCCATACTGCAGTGCTCTTGGAATAGATGAGGACGTACTTAATGGACAAAAGACATTAACTGTTCAGTTGAGTGAATTGTCTAATGGTGTAATGTGGGAAATTAGAAAATATAAAATAGCAAAGAAATGTTCAGTAAAAGATATAGTGGATTGGCTAATAAATATATTTCAAATAAAGTGTGAAAATAATACAGATGTTCAAAGTGAACTTAATGATAAGTTTGACAATTTGTCAATACTTCGAGGAACTTTGAGTAAATCACCAAGGCAATATAAAGGTGAGGTGGAAAGGTTAATGAAATGGCCTTTTGAATTACCATCTGTTATGGGAACCTACCCAATCCCCAAGTTTGAACCTACAGTACGGGCAAACCTTGGGCCAAAGCTCTTAAAAGTTCTAAAAGAGAAAGCAGGAGATGATGAAGATTCTATTGATATGTCTGGTCCATCTGATGATGATGATGATGAAGCAAAAAGAAGAAAAGCAAGAGAAGAAATTATTCATCTTAAAAAAGACTTAGGATCTGCAAGAAAAATAATTACTGCATTAAATGACCGATTAAATGATTTGAGTAATAGATGTCAGTTGTTAAATGACATGAGCAAATCAAGTGTTTCTGAAAGACGTAGAATAGAAAGTGATGTAAGTAAACTGAAAGTAGAATGGAACAATGTAATTAGCATTTGGCATGATTGCATTGAACGCTTAAATTATGTAAACAATAATAAAGGAAATTATTTAGATGTTGGCTACATGGTAAGACGAAATAAAACAAAACAAGGCATCTTTGATGAATTGAATTGGGAATTTGAAAGAACAGTTGAAGATTTCAAACATACTGTTACCAGCCTCATTGATAAAGAAAGAAGGAAAAAGAAAAGTGCATCCAGGGAAGCTCGCCAAAAGAATAAAACTGATAAAAAAAGAATCAGAGAAGAAAGTACAGAAAGAGATGATAATAAAAAGATATGTTTGTCAGAGGAAGCAAATCAAGAGACTCAGCCAGAGTTTAATGTGGATGAATTTTTGAAGTCAGAAAAAGTGGAAGAGTTTAAAGGTGGAAGATATATTAATGCCCTTAAAGCAATATATCAAAATCTTTCATCTATGGTTATTCCATGCCACAATGTTCATGAAATAATATATTCTGTCTTAAGTGAACTAGAAGATTTGAAAGCAGACAAAATTCCATCACAGGCATTTGCAGGTAATATTTTAATGGAAGCTCGAATGTTGGCCACTCTCCAGGCTTACTCAGAACATATAAAGATGAGCAAGATTAGTATTTGCAATGATTCCGTTACTAAATTTACACTTAAGAACAGTAGTTATGATGTACTGTTGCAAGATGAAACTCAGATCACACTGGGAGTTCGGGACATTGCTGATGGTAGCCCAGACACATCGTTAAATGTGTTGAAAGATATATTTGGAGATTTGATGAATATCAAAGCTGATGGAAATTCAACATTGGAAACACTTGTAAATGTAGTGAAAACTTCAGTTATTGAACAACATCTCTTGGATAAAACATTTGTAGAAATTTTATTTCTTTATAAACAGCAGTTACTACCCAAGTTAAAACCATGTTTAGACTCTTTAGGTGACAGTCTTAGAATGAAAATATTAACTCTGAACAATTTTTGCACAGGATTATATTTCTTATTAGGTCTTGCAGAGCTTGCAGATGTTACAGTATTAGCATGGGAACTAATGTCTCACAGTGCAAACACAGTTGAAGTAAGTAAGGTAACTGATACAAATCAGATTCTAAGTAAGACAATACAGCATATATATTCTTTCTGCCAGTGCGTTCACTCACAAATAGAGGGCAATGAGGATTGTTCAGTAGAATTCAGTAAATTTCTTCAGCAAGAAAAAAGTTTGGATAGAATTCCTTTAGCACCATCTAGAGGAAATTTGTTTAATATTATTTTTCACAATAGTGCCGGATTGTGGTTTTTTCATGAAATAGGAGTACTATCTGAATTCTTTGAAAAAGTAAAGGATGAGAACAAGGCAACCCAATTAATTTTTAATACTATCAATGAAAAACAACATGTTTCTGTTGCAAGAACATTAGGTTTACTAGGAAAATTAGTAGCAGTCCCAATGTGGACTGTTCTTGAAGACTATGACATTGTTCAAGAGATAAGCATGCAGTATGCCACACTTTTGGAAAAAGTTGAAAATTGGGGTAAAGATGCAAGCAAATTTATGAAAGGCCAAGAACGTCTGTTTGATGATGTTCCAGTTTCACATGATGCTGTTTATGTCAGTCTGATTAAAGATAATGAGGCTCATGATGCTTTAACAAAAGAACTTTTAGAGTTAATTTTTACAGCCTATGTGCCATACATTAGAAACTTCTTATATGGCAATACCAAAAATTTTGAAAATAATAATGTGAATAGTGATGTAACAGTTGATGTATCTAACTCGCCAGTAAACACTGCTATTCATAAAGACTTTAGCATATTTGATAGAATAACTAAGAACATGCACTTGGCGTCAACTTTTGCATTAGATGCATTAATGCAGTATAGCAAGACTAAAAATGGAGAGTGGCAAGATAAGCTGTGTAGTAAAAATAATCTCAGAGTTTTTGAATTGATAAGATATAATTCAAGCAAACAGTTGAAATGGCTTTATAAACGTAAGATTATGGTTAATGAGCTTAAGAATAGTGCAAAGGAACAAAAGAATAAAGACATTAGCAGATGTCAAAAGATAGAGAAAAAATACAAACTAATAGATGATCTTATAAAATGGGGAGGTTTGTGGAAAAGTGAAAAAGAGATTGATGACCAACTGAATAATATGAAAGAAAACGATCGCATGAGTGCACTGAAATCCCAAATTAAATTCAGAAGACATGTTTTGGATGAAGTCCATGATGATGGACTTCTAGATTTAGCTTCTGAAGGTGAATGTTTTAATGCTTCGAAACTGTATGAAAACTTGAAAGCAGTTCTACATAAAGAGTTTCTCCAGACTGAGACAGATGTCTTTGAGCTATCATCTGCTTCTGATAATGAAAGTGTGAGGGCTGCAATTTGTGAGTCTTGCAAGAAAGCTGAAGAAAAAGACAATGTTCCAGAATCAAGTAAAAGTTTTATATCAAAAGAAAACTTTCACTGGCTGTTAGGGAAGTTGATTGATCATGTTTGCTCTACAGATGATGGAAATAAAAATGCTTTAATAGGAATATGCATTGCACGAAAGAAAGCAAATGGGGTATATTCATACTTTGTAAGATATAAAGATAAAGAAGGTGTTTGCAAATATTCAGAAAGTAAAATTGCTGAAGATTATCAAAATCGAGCACTTCGTGTCATCGACCCATCAGCAAAGGAGCTTGTTGGATCCAAATTGAGCAGAGCATTCTTTAAAGATGACGGAGAGCTGGAATGGTATGATTGTCGCGTGATTGATATTATCACTGGTGGTGAAAACCCAGAATTTGCAGTGGAATATGACTTTTATGGAAGTGATTTAGAACTTGATGATAGTCAAAATCACATCCCTGAATTAGAAACTCTGACTTTTTCATCACATCTTCTTGAAGATTATAGGAATGATAGGTTGCGATTGGTGTAAGAGGCAGCTTTTTTCCCTTAAAAGTTAAGTGCCTAATATACATAAATGGTAATGCTTCTAAAAAACGTTTTACCATTTTGGTTAAACAACAGTTGTACAGAATTGTGTTTTTAACACAGAGGAATTAAAATGTTTACCTATATCAGAAAAGTATGCTTCTTAGAATGAAGTCTTCATTAGATGTGATGCCATGATTTTAATTCAAAATCAACCTTTTTTATGAATTTTTACTTGTGCACACTAAGTATTTAAGCCCATAAATATGTAAAGGAAAAAATTGTCTTTTATGTAAAAAAAATTGGGGTGCACTGCAACTTGATTATATTGTAGATATATAAGCATGGCAGATTTAACTGCTTCAGAAATCTTGCTTGTGTATAGCAATATCTGCTTTTACACAGGTTTCAGAGAACATTTGAGAGAAGTTGTTGCTAATACGTCATCATTAAAATTACTGTAGTTAAGCTGTCATTACTCTCTCCTATCAAAGAAAATATGATAACATTGTGCAACACCTCATTGTATATAATGTGGCTAAGGAATCTGAATAAATAAAACAACCATTAAAGAGTAAAATGTGAAAAATGTATTGAGTAAAAGTTTAGTTCTAAAATACAGCTGTTAATTCTACCGAGTGAAATATTTTTAAGCAAGTTTTCAGCACATTTCACGTATATGTAACAAAAAAAGTTCTATACTTAGCATATCGATTGAATAGCTTAAGTTTGGTAGCTAACTAATAGTTTACACATTACAACACTGAAACTGATATGATTATGTGCTTTAAATCGAAACAGAATGTTGCACAGGGATCATATAAATTGTCCAATGAAGCTCAAAGTGAACTTATACCATCTTAAGCGTGGTAAAACCTTTGGTATTGTAGTTGAAAGTCTGTTATAATAGGTGCAGTATAATGTTGTAGTCTGTAATGGTTTTATAGAGTAAGACTTTATAGAATAATACTACTAAGAAATGAATTTGAATGGATGTGAGAATTGGAGACAATGAAGTAATAAGTTGCAGTGTATAATGTGCATTTTTAATTTCCATTTTTTAAATACTTCCAGTCTTTTTTTTCTAAAAAAAACACTTGTATAAACAAGCATGGTATCATTTTTAAAACAAAACATTTTAGTTTTTATAAAGTTTGGCAAATATGGTTATGCCTGTTGCTTTTATGAAATGGTTGCGTTTGAATTTTTGATAAGAATTCACTAAACAGCTGACTTTTTTTTGCTGAGTGTCTACAAAGTTTTACAATTCAGATATTTATGTAAATTGTTTTAGGTCATTTAAATATGGGAAAAAATTCACCCAATAAAGTGAACAGCATTAGAAGTGTTTCATTTTCAATTATCACTTTTACAGAAACAATGCAACTTTTTCTTTTGAAAACAAAAAAAAAGAAAAACAAAATTTATTTGAGAAGTACATTATATATATTCACATATTGATAAATTCCCATGAATTATGGCAACCAGTTTTAAAAAGTTTTTTTTTTGTCCCCTCCCCATTAATAGTCGCATTTTGTTTTCACAACATATATGAAATTTGTGATAAGTAACGTTAAAATTCTGTCCAATTTGGTCTGGAATTTAAACCACCTGAATTAAGTCGATTCTAGTGGAGGTTTTAGTCTAATATATATTGTGACTTTCGTCTATTACTATACCATCTATAATATTCAATATTTTAATTTTTCATGTGAACTGTTGTGACAATATATGTGGCATTTAAATTGTGCTGTATTAGTGTTGTATAATGCTGTTTTTATTTTTAGTACATTAAAGTATCAGAAAGTAATACTTCCATCCTCGTCTCCCCTGCCACCTTGAAAAATTCTTTCATAAAGTTTCAGCCACATTTTCTGTTTGAAAAAATGAAATGCAAAATTATTTGAGGAAATAGGTTACATCTCCAAGTTAAAAGTATTGGGTGGTTTAAAAGACTATCGGCTTGGTACTACAGCAAACAAAACTGAATTTAAAATTATTCAGCAAACAAGAATACAGGAAGCACAAATTAAGTTCATGTAAATAAACTCGTGATGCAGTCTTTATATGGCTTTGGATATTGTTTATAAAATGCCAGAGTAAGCAAAAAAAAAAATTCACATGTGTATGGAGTTGCTCCATTCTAATTTTCTGATCTCTTAACTTCAATAACAAATTTCAAGAAAATGGTAACACAAACAAAAAAGTAGCCTCATAACTCACTAACTATCATAATTAAAGGAAATGGAAGATGTTTATGAAGGTTTCACTTGGTAAATTAGATGCAATGAAAAGAAGTAATAATATCTATGGATCTCTGATTCACTGGACTATTGGTGCCCATATTACAAAATTGATGTAGTATTGAAATAATGAATTCTTTCAGTATTTTTGTTTGTTTGCAGTTTAAGTGACTCGTGCCTCTTGATAGAATTATGAAACTAAAGAAACTTTGCCATGAAATGTCACTTTTGATGGCCTAATATTAATTGGACAGTCACTTGATGAAGATTGTTCTCTGATCAGAGACTACACAGTTGTGTTTACTTCATGCATTTAGAAATTTACTAAGAATTATAATAAATGAAACAACTATGATGAGCCCTTGTTGAAAATTATAAAGCAGAGGTGCATATGGTGAAGTCTCTGTATCAACTGGTCACAGTTATTGTGTTTGTCTTTGTTTTACATTTTGTAGGTAACTTTGCTTGTGTTTATAGCAAGTGACATGTAATGGTCTTTCAAATGAAAATTAAAGGAGTCAGAAATGAAATGCATCTCATTTATTGATCTGTTCAAATTCACATGCTTGTTGAGACATTTTCCCCAATATGAAATTTGCATGTTACCTTCATTCCTGGAGTGGATTTAGCTGATATATGCAGAAGTCTGGGATAATGTATTGCATCTCTTCATCCGACATCAATTTCATTCTTTTCATAGCGTTTTTTAGAGGTCCAGAAGGTGAAAATTTAATAGAGGTGATGCCAGGATTATAGGGAGGATATTTCAGGCGTTCCCTACTAGTCCAATGTTGTTACTTAGTTGGGCAATATGAGTTCTATGCAAAAGCTTCACTTTATTGCCCTGTGTTAAAATGTTCGTATCTCACAGTATCATTGCACGTTGATGGTGTCACCATGATCCAGAAACTCAATCAACAGTTGGACTTTGATAGTCAAATTAAAATGACAGCATACTGCACATTGTTCATATTTGGATGCTTCCATGTAGTGTTTGTCTGCCATGTACTTTCCATTGATTGATTGTGTTATTAATGAGTCCTATGTATACCTTTTTCTGCTTGTGAGGGCACAAAGCTCACTTAGTCCATTACTCAGATTAATCATTTGAATGACCTTTATAGATAATGGAGGTATCGTGAAAACATACGATTCATATGCAAGTTGTTGCGATTAATCTCAACAAAGTGTCCAGGATGACCAGATAGACTTTATTTTCTAAAAAACAAAACAAAATCCACTTATTCTTGTAAGGCTATTATTGAAAAGAAGTCAATACTTTTTAACTGGGAGTATGCACATTTTGGCTTTTAACCTTTTTAGATGGCCATAAATTAGTATTTGGCATCTGCTTGCCCATTTAATTGATCTTGAATAACTTGCTATGTATCTATTTTTAATTTTTTTTTTTTAAAGGAAGATATATCTCTGCACAAAGTATAGTGATAACATAGAAGCTCTATTGGGCTTGACCTGTTTTCTTATAAGTTATACAAAGATATAAACAGGGTCATTCCTGCGATTTTAGTAGTCAGGTATGCTAACCACTAGATTAAGTAAGGGCTGAATATGCATAAAAAGATTTACCATTTGGACTGCATTTCATTACGGTGGGTGAAAAAAATCGTGCTGAGTCCTTTAAACCATATGAGTAATCTTGCACCTACTGATGTTAGTTGATACCATATTTTGACTTTTTCTGTTTTCCTGCTTCCCTTTTACCAGATGAACACACAAAGTATGTTTTGATAATATCACTTTTTCATCCCATATTTTTAAGTATTGTGAGTAAAAATAAATAAATAAATACCTCCTCAAGCAGCTGCTTGCCACAGAGGTCTGACAGGAGCCTTTCAGTTTAATACGCCATAGTAGAAGGATCTGTGATGATGGTAGGTCCTCAGCAGATTTTTTGCCAACTACACACGGCATTCCCAGGTGGTCACCCTTCCAAGTACTGACCGTGCCTAAAGCTGCTTAACTTCAGTGATTGGACGGGAACCGGTGTTTTCAGCTTGTTACTATGTAAAAAATTAAAAATCTCAAAAGTGATTAATTAGAGCTAAAATTTTTAAAACATGTTAGCATTCAATTGGAGGTGGCAAATAAACTGAATGCATCTATTAGCAAGGTAAAAGGTATGCCATACTCCTGGATTAATGCATTGGAGTCTCCTCTGAACTATTTAAGGTTCCTTTTATGATAGTGAAATGTGGATCCTTTGTAAACAAGATAACAGGAAACTTGATACTTTTGATTCTAGATGCTTACACAGTGTCTTGGGAATTAGGTGGTTTGACTCTGTGAATAATGATGAGGTTAGGGAAAGGAGTCGGCAACCTCCTTTGAGCAGCACATTGTGCAGAGAGAGACTCCATTGGTTTCGTCATGTTGCCTGTATGCATAACTATGGATTAGTGAATAGGGTTATGAATAGTGTGCCTAAAGGCTGCAGAAAGAGAGGGAGACCTAGGATGCAGTGGACAGACAGTATCAAACAGGACCTGGTTAGAAAAGGGCTACACCTGGCCTATAATTTGCACTGTAGGTTGCTGCACCTGGTTTACAGTGGCCAGGTGCAGCAGATGTAGCTCAGGACAGATGTGTTTGGAGAACTAAATTGTACAATCTGGTTGAACCACATAGTCCTTGGCTGCTTGAGGATGTGAAGTCTAGATAATATGATTAGAAATTCAATCTGAAATATAGTAATTTAATCATTTGAAACATTTTAAATGTAACTATGATTTGCACTAAGCATAAGGCATCTGCAGAGAAATTTTCACTGAAGTGGAAAATCTAATTTTACATAATTCCACAGAGGCACACATAAATGGACATATCCCCCTGTTTGAATTTCCATGATTCCAGATACAGTGGCATCACTATTGTTGGTGTCACCCAGTGTGGTAACTCATGGTGTCATCTCTATGGACCTCCTCCCATACCAGACCATACAGAATCCTTAGTAATGTTTTTTGTACTAATGTTACTCGTAAATCATATATCCCATATATCACTGAATGTAATGGCAATAGTTGTGACATAAACAACTAGCAAAATTAAAATTACACCTTTAAATTACAATATCATACGCACAGCCTAAATGTATTTACATTTACATAGTTTCATGTGGTTAAAGTGAAAATTCGGTAAGAAAACAATAGAATTCGAAGTAAAAACTTTTATGAACTACATCAAAATTATGTTCATTTTAACATTAAACTTTACAGTTACATGAGATGCATTAATGGATTAGGTTTGCATAATCAATAACGGCTCAAGTAATGTAGAATTTGTAGACAAAAGCATATGGAAATATACTCATAAATGAAATAATACCCAAAAAATAAACAAACAAATACAGAAGCATTTTAGCACATAGTGAACAATTCGACTGATTCAGAACTTTCCTAGCCTTCAAAGCTGCAAACTTGTGAATACTTCATTGAAATCAATGCCTTTTGCCAACTCACTTTCAATTGATAATATTGCAAGAACGGAAAGCCTTGACTGTCCCATGGTAGATTGCAAATAGTTCTTTATAAGTTTCAGCTTTGAAAAGCTCCTCACACATGAAGCCACAGACACACAGATCATCAGAAATAATTTTAGGCTTAGTGAAAGGGTTGGGAGAGATTCTATGAAGTTTCATTCAGCTATGAATGTCAAAACGTCTAAAATTGCCCACTCTTTGGCTTCTTCCAGATCAATCTCTGCTGCTTTCATGTACCTTCTCTGCCTTGGTATTTCTATTAAAAGTGCACTCTTGGATACCTCATCATAGAAAGTGGTCAGTTTTGGAATGGACACTTTTACTCTTCAGTGGCAGATATGAGACTTTTCACTTGAACAGCCTCAAGCATGGCTGCTACTTCCTTTGATGTCTCTTGATACGATGTAGAGTTCAGAATGAAAGCGATCAATGCACTCAAACATCATCCTCTTATTTTCTTCTTGCATAGTGAGTCCAGCATTGCTTGCTCCCCTGCCATCCTCTTCTTGAACCTGGCTCTTCTCTCTACTGCAATTTCATATTTATCTGATTTTAAAAATGCCTGTTCAATTGCATGCTACACTAGGTGACTGCACTCCTCATGCAGAAAAATTCTTAATGCTCTTGCTTTGTCACCACCTTGTTGAGGGTTAAGCCCTTAGTCTGCAGGTACTGCTGTGTAAGATTAACTTCCTGAAGTACATCACACCAGAAGTACAGGTAGCACAGAAAAGTGAAATCACAGAAGCAGGCAAAAGACCTTACCTGTAGTACTGCACCTCTTGTGTCCAAATTTTCATGTGGATCATAAAGAGCTTCAATCGTCCCCACAAACTTATCAAACTTTTCTTTAACTGCAGCATAATGAGCACTCCAGTGTGTTGTTGATAACCTTTTCACTGACATTCCAGTATGGTAAATTAACACATCCCATCGATTGGTGGAAGCAATTTTCAGCAAAAGAAATGACTGACTGCACAAGTTAAGCAAATGGTCCACACACACCCATTAAAAATAACTTTCTTGTTCTTTCTCACGAGAATGGCTTGTACACCTCCAAGGATTCCAGCCATAGTGACAGCTTTATCGCAACCTTGAGTGCGGAACACCATTATGTCCAGTCCATCACTTTCCAGATTTTTAAGAATGTCAGAACTGAGGTCAGCAGCTTTTTTCCCCTTTAAAGGGAAAAATCCTAGAAATACTTCTTTCACTTCAACTTTCCTATTGTTGGTTTTTACATGTCTGATCACTTTGGACATCTGGTTATGAAAAAATAAAATAAATACCCCCCCCCCCCCCAAGCAGCTGCTTGAGGTCTGACAGGAGCCTGTCAGTTTATATGCCAAAATAGAAGATCTGAGAGGATGGCAGGACCTCAGCAGAAAAACGACACATACATCCATGTCTTACCCGGGGCTCGAACCTAGGTCCCTTAGATCAGTAGCCAAGCTAGTGTGTGATATATCAGATGTGCTGTCGAACATGATCCCAAAGTACTTTGCAGACTTTGTCCATGACAAGCATCTCCTTCAGTCAGGGCACTTATAAACTCATTTTGAGTTTTTGGTGCAAGATAAGAGACATACTTTAAGTTTACATGTGCTCTGCTTTAATTTCATTAGGTGCTCTTTCAGCACTGGATCATATTTTGGGAGCATCTCAACCATCTCAAGGAAGTTCCCTTTATTCAACGAAGTTCATCTTCCTTGTGACCACGGAATGCCAGATTCTGCTTGCAAGAAACAATGTGATATCAAGCAATCTGTGCAAGATGCCCCTCAACTTTTTCTTCTCCATTTCCATCAAAGCAATAGTTTCAGCATCAATGATTTTGTGCAGCTTAAGTCTTGCTGACAATGTTTTCCACTTTTTATGGCAACATAGGTGCTCTTCAGATGTCTCATGGTTATGTACTTTTGGGCTCAGTTTTCACCACATATGAAACACAGTCACAAATTTGGATGTCATATCTGTAGCACTAGCGGCAAACAGTTGGCAGCAAAAACAGTATAATTCTTGCTGACGAATGAGTAAACCATTCATGACCACAGAATTTGCTCGGCATCTGGCATCATCTTGTAAAACCACTCTTTTGAAAGCTGGCACACGTCTCCTTTTGCTTTTGCATCTTGCCTTGCTGCAACACTGAAAGGCCCATCTTTGTTTTGGAAAGAAGCACTTCCCCTTTTGATGATTTCAACCCGAAAATGATTTGAAACTATCTCCCAGAAAGAAACACATATAATTTGCAAATCTTTCTCCTTAATGTCACTCATCTCATTTACAATATGGCTAGAGTCACTTTCGATGTGCGGCATGAGATTAACAGATGAATAGGGATTGCTGTCGGGACTTTTAAGAATCTATGGAGAGTGTGGAGAAATAGGCGTATACACCTAAAGACTAAAATTAGACTGTATAATAGTTTGGTTCTTTCTAGGGTTAGTTATGGTAGTGAAACTTGGACACTTTGTAAACAAGATAACAGGAAACTAGATGCTTTTGATTACAGATGCTTACGCAGTATCTTGGGCATTAGGTGGTTCAACTTTGTAACTAATGATGAGGTTAGGCAAAGGAGTTTGCAACTTCCTTTAAGCAGCATATTGTGCAGAGAGAGACTCCGTTGGTTTGGCCATGTTGCCCGTATGAATAATTATAGATTGGCGAATAGGGTTATGAACAGTGTGCCTAGAGGTCTCAGAAAGAGGGGGAGACCTACGATGCGGTGGGCAGACAATGTCAAACAGGACCTTGTTAGAATTGGTGTGCAGTGGCCAGATGCAGTAGATGTAGCTCAGGATAGACTTGCTTGGAGAACTAAATTGCACGGTCTGGTTGGACCTCCGTAGCCCATGGCTGCTTGAGGATGATGATGATGATGATGAGAGTCATTTTCAGCACTTTCTTCTTCAAATTCTGCCATTTCCACTCCTTGCTCTTCTGCAGAATGCAGAAAGATGTCAGATAGAATGTTGTAAGCTGAACTATGACTACATTAATCCATATATTTTAGTTTCAGTTTTATGCTGTGTAATGTATCAAAATACTCAAAAGGAAGTATCTTCTGAAGTTAAAGAAAGTTCTGTTGTTAAATTAAAGCCACTTGAAAGCAAAATTATTTCATACGGCCTTAAGCCTGTGAGGATTGTGGAATTGTGTATTTAATATCTCATGCTTAGAATTATTGTTCTATGAAGAATGTTTTATATTCTAAATATTTTTTATTTTTGTGAATATTTTTAGTAATTTTAAGTATATGAATTGCATTTCATCATTTGCATGCTTATTGCTTTCAACAATTTTGTACCCCAATCCCCCAAATGCACACATACTGCTTGTTTTGTATGTCTATTTCATGTATAAAATTTTTAAAATGCAAGGGTTAGGTTCTGTGAGTGGCACATGTTTATACACAATGGGCTGAATGACCAGGTTACCTCAAGAACTCAGAATTAGGTAGGGAAGGTGATCTACTGGGTAGCTGTTATGATATAAATGAAAACCTCCTATCAGTGTCTTTCAACACATTCATTAACACATTGACTGCCACATAATGCACCTGTTCATCAAACATCTTGGGTTTTTCTAGTGCTGCTTGATGTAGATTATCCAATTTTAGCAGTTATGCTGGTTTGAACTGGTTGATATTAGTGTTCTTTCTTGTTTTGAGAGTGACAGTTGGATTGATGTTAAAGTTATTTGTTTGGATATCATAGGCAGTGGCAAACCCAGAAACTTCCAATGGAGGGTTTTTGGCATGTTTAATGGGTTATTATTTTCTGACATCTTAAGTCTAATGTTTTTTTTTCCTTTTGACGCCTGATTTTTGGGGTTTCTCTAGAAAATATACATTATTCAAGCCCTCAAGGAGTGGAGGTTATGACTTGGAACCTTCTCCCCCCCCCTTCCAGCTCTTGGTTCTGGGGTCTGTTACTGCTCATGAGCAATAAAAACTAATACATCTCTAGGTCCTCAATGGCCAAAACTACCATGACATACTGCAGGGGAATATACATGGAAGATGCAATTGCTGATCTATTAGGAAGAGTATCTGCATAATCTGATAGTGACTTGAACAGTTCTAGTGATAGTGTTTAGTACCAGTGAATCTTCCACAAAACTCCCTGCCCTCGAAAAAAGGGTCTTGGACCAGTGATCTTGGAAAGACTGCCATCCATTGGATAGGATGTTAAGCTGAGTCTTGTCCCCATGTATGGGAAAGCCATACCCTGTGCACATTAAAGAACATACTGGATGGCCTTCATGGGAAGCTCCTAACTTTCCACTGGTCCTTCTCTGAGCCCTCAGGGCCCTTGTGGCCTGGCCATTTAGCCCATTGTGTGCAAAAAAGTGTTCTACACCTGTTCAATCATCAAACCCTTCTTGGTCAGAACTCTTATGAAGAAAAAATCTTATTGGTATGCCTGGGCAGAAAACTAAAGTTGGTGGTAATGAACCAGTAGATTTTTTTTTAAAATGTGTTTACATATGAAGAGTTTTTTAAACTCACAAGGAAAACTATTATTATATCTGATGAAGAACATATTTCTTTCTGGAGATCAGGAGCAGTCAAACATAAATGATTGGAAAAATGTTACAATAGTTAAATGGAAGTCTTCTTGAATCTTCTATTCCACATGAGCCAGTCCAAATGCCTTATCTCCAAGATTACTGAAAAATTAACCCATTCTTCAAAACGCTAGTTTCTCTTCAAACATGAGTAGGAATCACTTTGAGAAAGCACTGCAAAATGCACTATGATAGAGGATTAAAAATAAAAAAACTTTTTGTATTGTCCCTAGGCCTTGGAAATCCTGAACTTTGGAACAATTTTTTAGACAGTTTTATAAATAAATGCATTTGTTTGTTCATGTTTAGTTTGCTTGAAATTAGTTTATCAGCAACGAAAATTAAATGTCTACTTTATGTAAGTGTGTCACATGCTAATCACGTTTAAATTGAAATGCATTGACTCCTGTGATCAGTTATTGAATTAGCTAAGGTAGCAGTGAATGCATTTATGTGCACAGGTATGGTTTTCTTGCATACATGGCCACAGTTTAACATCCCACCCAAAAGATGATCAAAGTTCATTGGTGTCTATTTTCTCACCAAGGGCAGAGTGAAAATTGATGATGGAAATTCCAATATATGCATCGTAAAATGCAAGAGATATAATAAGACCTATGTTGAATTCCACCCTCACCCCCCTAAACAGTGTGACTGAGGTTGGCTCAGTTTGTAGTTCCCCATGTTGTAATCTGCAGTACCAAATGTGCCGGCCTTAAGATTTATCTTCTCCAATTGTTGTTCCACTCTCAATGAGGAAGGGGATACAGAGAAAATGGACAGCAGCTTGGAAAGACTGTCATTCCCTGGGACATCAAACCATGGCCTTGTGTGTAGAACTATAACTTGTGCACATTGAAGAACACACTGCATGGCCTTGATGAGAGCCTCCCATCTGTCCCACCCCCTTCCTCAACCTTTTGAGTCCTTGGGTTCTTTGTGACCTGTCCATTTAGCTCACTATGTGCACAAAAGTGGCACTCAGAGGTAGAGTAACCTAAAGCAACAGCACCTAAACAGTTCTGGGTTGACCTCATGAAAGTAAAATGGAACGAAACTAACTAGAATGATGTACTAGTACCTTTAATAAAGAACAAAGATTTTGGAAAAATGATATAAAGGAAATAATTTGTTTGAAACTGGAAATGGGAGATTTTATTATCATTTAATATTTTCGCTACCATACCGGCCCAAGCTGCAGTTTGGAGGTAGTGAAGAAGGAATAGCATTGGTTGGGCGAGTCCATCTAAAATCTCTTCCATTTTGGGCTGGTATGGTAATGAAAGAGGGAATGAAGTGTTTTTGTAATTTGCTTCTCATACATTTGTAATCTGAAGTTAATAATTTTTGGATAATTAAGATCACAATGAAGGTGTTGCTTTTGGGAGTCTGCAAATACTGGGAGATCAAGTTTAAAATTTTACAAGTTTTTGTAAATAATATTAAAAAATATATATCTGTTTAACTTTAATGTGCTTCTAATGATTATACTATTTTGAAGGCAAACATTGTTTTTATAACCATTTAAGAAATTTTAATGTGAAGTAAAATTTAAGTTATAGGCTTATGAGAATTGAAATTCTCGTTTTGTCTAACTGAAAATTAAACTCTAGTTTATGAAATTGAAAAATGAGCTTATTGACTGGAGTTGTAATTATACATTTAGTTACTGTAATGAAAAATCGTGGGAAGAAAATTTTGCATTGCTGCTGTTTTTTTTTATTAACTTAATGTAAATATAGCATCAGCCTATTGCAAAAGAGACTTTAAGTCAGATGAAAATTAGTTAACTTCTTACTTAGTCTTAAAAAGTCAGAAAACCCATGTTTGGCTTAAATTAATTTTTAAAAGTTTGAATTTGCTCGATCCTTTTAAAGCAAAACTTTGTTGAGTGTTAAATGCCGTTTGTTCCTTTGAATCTGACGACATGAAAGTTTTGAGCTTCCACATTCTTATTTGTTTGTATAGACTAACTATTAAACAATAATTGATAATCTCAGCATTACCTATTGACTTTTAAACATCTATAAATCAATAAATTTTTCCCATAAAAACATTTGCTAATTAGCTTTTGTCACTTGCATTCATAAATTCCTAGTTTTCAGCACTGTCTATATGAAGTCCCAGAACATGCATCCCCAATTCACATGCTTTTTTTTTCCCAATTGCAAATAATTTCATCAAGAGAGAGAAAATAATAAATATGATAGATATCAAAAAGATAGATATCTTTGGTAAATTTAATTTTTATTTGATGCATATTCATACATGCTGCTAAAAGTTTTATTTTTTGACAATAAAATATGATCTTGGGAATAGTTTTTATATATTTATTATTGCTCAATTCATTCACTCAAATTATTACTCAAAAGTATAGAAAGAAACTTCATTGGTAAAAACAATGAATTTCAATTTTATTATGCGTGTGCATTTTAACACTATCATTTTATAACTTCTGTGCTGGCATCTGAAGTATGTGTGAAATTACAAGAGTCATTTTTAAAATGCTTTAAAAGCAAAATTTAATTCAACAAGTTGGTAATATGCAGTATGATATGTTTCTTATAAATTTGAAAATTCCCTTTAATAAAGAAGATAAAGCTGTCTTTGAGATCAGTTTTGTTTAATTCATGAAATGCTGCTTTGCACACCTGTTAGGAAATGAGCATTAAAAATTACACATGAAAGCACTTGTATACAACCTAAAATATAAGGTGGGAATTGACTCAGACAGTAGTATGTCAAGCTTGTATCAATAATTCCCAGGTTTGAGTTCCACTTGGACCAACATTGAAATTTATTTCCCCTAAATCCCTTACCCTTAGTCAGAAAGGGAACACCAATGGGTTTGGAAAGCTGCCATCTCTGGAATAAAACATAAAGCCATACCATAAGAACATGCTGTGGAAGGCCTTGAAGGGATGCATCTGTCTCCTAATGGCTGTCCAGTGGGTCTTCATCCCCAACTTTCTCCTAGCCCATGATCTCCTTGTGACCTGGCCATTTAGGTCATTGTGTGCAAAAAAGTGTCACTCAGAGATAAAGCAACCCAAAATATGTTATATATAAAATAATGAAATATTATATATAACATATTTTGTTATATATAATATTTCATTATTTTATATATAACAATTATAATATATATTATACATTTATATATATGTTATATTTTATGTCATTTTTAGTGCTTCACATTCTGTGAATGTTCAAGTGGTAATTCCATGAATGAAAGAACTTGTTTCAAGGATAGCTTCCTTTTTTTCATAGTTTCTTATTTTTATTCAAGAATAATTATTAATAAAAAATGCTATTTTGACACTGTATTTTTGTGTTTAAAAAGAGCTGTTATACAGAATTTGTTCAGCTTTGCTGTAATTTGTAGAATTATCTTTAACTTTGCATTTTATTTCATATAAGGTGTATAGTACACAAATTTTAGATTTAGCTTTTTGAAATACTTTAATCATTGGTCATTGAAAAATGCACTTTAGTAGAAGTTCGGAATATAAATTGGCATGCTTTTTTCTCCATCTATTTTCACTGGTTAGAGGTAAGAGATGGTAAATGTAACAGTAATGATTTTTTTCCTCTCCATCAGATTTTTGCTGTGCTGTTCATCCTATTTTAGAATTGATAACAGTATTGCACTTTTTTGTCTTTATTTACAGCTTTAATTTTAGAAGATATACTGTTGAAGGGAAAGGATGAACTGCGGTAATCATTTAAGCTGCTGGTAATTCACTAATTTTAATAATTAGCAAGCAGTTAAATAATTTGATTATGAAATATAAGCATCTGTTGAAAGAAAAGAAATGTGGCTCTAAGCATTAACACTTGTGTAACAACTTCAAATATATTCATTTATTTTTCTAGAATTAATATGATACCATGCCAAGTCTTGCTCTAAACGAATATTACGAATCTACTCGGTACTACGTCGTACGATACTACATCGGCTCTACGAATCTACCGGGGCGGGTAATCTGAAAGTCATGAAACCCATTTCAGATAAGGATAGCATTATAGATCCATTACAGAGGATGTAGAAAAGTCTTAGTGCGCATTTCCTTTACAACCTCAAAGGGAAAAGGTAAGCATGTCAAGCTCATAATCTGTAGTTCCCAGATTTGAGTCATACCTATTCCAGTGTTGAGTCTAACCCTCAAACTGCCCTCAGGAAGGGGACACTGATGTCCTTGATGGGACGTTAAACTGTGGTCCCCTGTGTATAGGAGTTTCATATCTTGTGCATGTTTGTAAGCATGCTGGATGACCTTGGCAGGAGTCAGTTTCCTAACAGTGTCCAAGTATGGATCCCTTTATCCCAGCCTTCCCTGAGCCCTTGGCTCCCTTGTGATCTGGTCATTTAGCCCATAGTGTACAAAAAAAGTGCCACTCACAGGTAATACAATCCAAGAGAAAAGGTAATAAAAAGTCTGGAGACATTGGTAGCCACAAATTTGAAGAAAAAAATATATAATGTTTAATAACCTTAAGCCTTCCAGTTGTGAAAACTCCATCGTTCTTTGCTCACATGCAACTGAGACAGGCTAGACTTTCCAAGGTTTGAGTGCAACGTTATATGCTTTTGCATCTTTCAGTAGCACAATCAGATCTCGATTTATCATTTAGTACTTTAGTTTTAACAATAGTGGTCAATTTCATAGGTTGCACAACTTCTCATTCACCCTGTGTATATTCTACTATTAGGCTTTAATTTCAGGTCAAATCATTTACCTTAATAGACTTGTGATTTGTAGTTTTGAATGGTCTTCATATGTTAAGGGCTATGATGCTTTATAAATGCCAGCTTATTTTGTATCTTAATAATAAGGGAAAAAAATGTTCAAGTACATGAATATTGGACCATTAAGTGAACTTAATATTGTTTTTCCTCTATGGGTCATTGCAATGGAAAACACAATTATATCTACTGAATTGAATGTATGTAGAAATTGCCCCAAGTTATACTTGGCATAAGCTTCTCTGCAGCTGCTAAATAAAGAGAATTTCGGATACCAATGTAGTGTTCATAGTTTCCAGCCAGTGATCTTGTCTTTGAATAACATTGTGTTTGAATGTGCAGTGTGAACTTTGTACATACGTTTTCATTAAATGTGCTTATAATCTGTTTTGAAAAGGTTTGATACCATTCATGAAGGGTTTAATAAAGTACTGTATGTCTTTTCTTATTTTTATGCCACTCATAGTTTTGTATGTCAACATAATTGATTTTACAGCTCGCATTTCATCAAAGCGTGTTATTATGTATATTAAAATATTTGCTAAAATAATTGAGTTAGAGGGAATTGTTTCCTAAAAAGTTTGAAGCAAGATCAGTCATAAAATTAGAACTTAATGAAAAAGATGTGCTAGTTTGAAATCGCCATTGTCTGATATAAGACAAGAACGAACCTTTTTCTGAATTGTGCCACGTATTATGTTCTGCACGTGCCACAGGTTGGCTATCACAAAATTAAAGTATAGTGATACTCTGTTTTACTGTGTAAAACTTTAGCTGAACACAGTTGGCAGCCACCGTACTGAATGGAGATTATTGGTATCATGTGCTTGTAGAAACCGTAATTCATTTTTATACCTAACATAAAATGTGTAAAATCTTATGCTCAGTTCGTGAAGAAAAGCCCACAGACTAGATTCAATATGTGCGAGCTCAAATTCTGCAATTGGTAGTTGATATTCAACAAGTGATGAGAAAACACACATGCTCTGTTAGGTAAATAATATGCATGCATACTTGGAAAGATTCTACAGAGTGAAATAGAGATTTATACAATATAAAACATGTTGCAGTTCATTGTTTTTGCTTGTATTTTATAACTAATTTTAAACTGGAAGAACTGTTTTTTTTTTCTAAAGGAACTGTAACCTAACAAAGGATAGTATAATGTAAATAATTTTAGCTTGTCCCATAAAATAAGAATATTCAAAACTGGCTGCATCTTACAGAATAATTGAAAACCGACAAGAGTTTAAAGAAGCGACAGCTTCTTTAAAATGTTAATGCATATTAATGAAGTGCTGCTTGTGTTGTATTAGGGCTTTTCTAAAAAGCAGAGCTACAAAATGTTAAATATCACTTGATGAAGCCCACTTGCCAGCGATGTCAAATTAGAGCTTGTCAGTACGTTCCTGAAGTGAATTATAAAGGACAGCAAGCAACTATGTTTCATAGGGGTTTTGAAGGGTTTGATCTTTTGCTAGATTCTAATATAAATACCTCAAGCAGCTGCTTGCCACAGAAGTTATAGTTTAATATGACAGAGAAGATCTGTGAGGAAGGCGAGACCTCAACAGAAAGACAACACAAACATCCATTACCCGGGCTCGACTCGGTTCCTTTGATCAGTAGGCCAAGCGCGCAAACCACTCAGCCACAGGACGGCTGCTAACCTTAAATTTTCTTAAGTGTACAGTGAGCATTGATCTAATGTGAAAGGTGTCAAAAACAGTAGTTTCTATTAACACATTCTCTTCGTATGTAGGGACTACAGTGTTGATCTGTAGCAATGATTCTCAATCTTTCTGAAGTTATGAACTCCTTTTATTATAACTAAATTTTTTATGTTAATTTGTACATTTCAGAATCTTAAAATTTGTAAATAAATAGGAAGTTCCACATTTGAAATGTAGCAATGGAAATCATAATGACAGTCAAGCAGAGGCGGTCATAAATTTCATTCCTGGAGGCGGCCATTTAGGGAAATACGGCAGTACCAAGCTGAAAACACAGATTCTCATCCGATCACCGAAGTTAAGCAGCTTTGGGCGCGGTTAGTACCTGGGAAGATGACCACCTGGGATCACCGCGTGCAGTTGGCAAAAAATCTGCTGAGGACTCGCCATCCTCACAGATCCGTTCTACTATGGCGTATTAAACTCTTGTCAAACCTCTGTGACAAGCAGCTGCTTGAGGAGGTATTTTTTTATTTAAAGGCTTCTGTAGTGAAAAGTATCATTTCTGGAGTACAAAATCCTTTATATGTCACCATATGGGATAGTGAAGGCATCAAGGGTTTGCCTTCTTGGAAAAGATATTGACTAGCCAGTGGTGGGTCTCTTGGAGATGGCCATGACCGCCACTGCAGTCAAGAAGACTTCAACAATTAGGCATGTGTGAAAGAAAAATTCACCAATGTAGTTTCTCTAACATTTGAGCTAAGGATGTGGTGATTTACGTGTTTACAATGTGATATTTGAATCCAGGAAGATGATAGGCATTTTCTTTTACACTTATTTAATTATTGGAAATGTCTCGGATGATAATATAAGTTCCATTGCCTCATATCATATGGTTGTTGCCCAAGGCTGATAAGATTATAAAGCATCGAGTGATCTACACATCAGAATAATCCATTGTACTAAATTTATACACACCACAAATATTATCCATTGATTTAAATTTAAAATACTCGGTTCATCGTTAGTTTAAATGGCATGGTGAATTGCCCTCTGACAATTGGAACTCCATTTATAATCTTACCAAATGTAAATATACCTTAGCTTCACTGATTGAACAATTTTCCACGATCGAATCCAGGAGGCGGATTGGTGTTTTTTTTATTCACCCTAGTGTAATTGTTGAAAAGTTAAATAGTGATTGTAAAAATTTGCAGTCTCATGCATTTCTGCACTTGAATTACTTTCTGTATTTGTTTTTAGTTATATCATTTCATTTACCTATTCTCTGCCCCGATTTTTGTTTAGGTTGGGTAAGTGAAAGAATTGAATACCGCATAGCAAATAATTCTTGGTCACAGACATAGCAGTTGTTTTTTTACAATATCTGGCTATCTTATATTCCTGCCTGCTCTATTTGTTGACTTCCTCCAGTAGCTATCCGACTTGCAGATATCTTCACTAGATTGCCCCACCCTTGAGAATGCTCGTAAAGGTAATAGTGGCAAAAATTATTAAACTAGTACATATTTCACGCATTTTTCAAGCAATTTTTTTTTTCTCTAAAAGAGGAGAAGAAAATGTTATGCTGCAATGGTATAGCCTCTTGGCGCCAACTTTTAACGGCTCGAATTCTTCACGTCTTCCTCCTTATTTTTTTTTCCTTCTAGATCTGGGCCTCCCTTAAATAAAAGACTGATTTGAATGAAACTACAGGCAAGAGTTTAAAAGGGGGGGGGGGGGGGCATTCCAGACTTCTTTTTTTTTGTGTGTAACTGGCCGTTTGAATAATCGGTTTTCATTTGAAGCTCCTGCTTTTTTCTTGGCTTCTACCTAAACTTGAAATTAGTCGGGATAAATGTCTCGATGATTGTCGTAGTGTTCCACATTGGAACAACTTTCAGCCCATTTTACAGTTTTTTTTCAAAAGTAGTGAAGGTTTAGTAATAAATTTGTTGAATTAACACTTTTAATCTGTTCCAACTGGATGAAATTATCCAGAATTTAAGAGCAACGTTAAAGTACAAAGACATTGACATAAGAAAAGACAGACAGAAACCTTCCCTCACTTTTTCTCGTATGCTGCAAAATACATTTGTGCACTGTATTTTGCTTTAAAAGTATATATCTCGAGATTTAACACGTGATTTGTGTGTGTTGTTTATTCATAGATGTTTACCTACATATAAAAATGATTTCAATTTGTGCATCATTAGATAGAAATGTAGAATGTACTAAATTTTTAATTTGCGTTTAGTAAAAAAGTTAAAGAATAAAAAAAAAATCTGCAAAGCTTTTTTGTCAAAATACTAATTGTGAATTAGACTAGTCTCAAGTCATGTAATAACTGTACTACTTATGATGTTATCGTGAAATGTGTAGTAACTTGTTAACTAGCTGTTAAATGTGTACCAGTCCAGAATAATTAACCCGTGGTTTTTGTGAACGTGTTTAAAATGCATTTCTTCACAATATGCGATAAATTTTAAACTAGACACATTTATTTTTCAACAACTCAAGTCCATGTGTTGAAACTGACTATATATGAGAACTGAAATCGACTACTTGATGGACTTCATCATATCAAAATGGGAAGCGTATGTGAAGCATTCGTACGGTAACTGAGATTGAGTAATTCTTTTATGGTGTTTATGGTACATAATTAAGGTTTGCTACAGCAAGAATCTATTGTGTTAAGCTTTTAAAAATTAACTACTCTTATAAGTATTGGTTAAGCAGATAGTGAATGTGTGCGTTTGTGCTGTTTTGACTGTTCATGTAGATTTTAAGCAAAATTTTGTGGTATTTTGTATGTAAAGGAATGGTGTAAAAAATTAATTCTTATAGAGAAGGTGTTGGTATAAGTGTAAGCAGTAGAACAAATCGTAGCTTTTGCTTTGGTGTTTCCAAATGATTGCATCATATAAAGTGAATGTGTGGCAAATATTATTTAATAATTTGCATTTTTTTCTTGGATTTCTTGATAATAGTGTTTTATAGAAATCATACTGGATGTATTATTTCAGCTATCTTCCTTGAATTTTTAGTGCTAGTTTTTAATGCATGGAATTATAATTTTTCGCAATACTTGTACTTCTGTTAAAGCTCAGTTAAAGCTACGGGGCCAATATGAAAGTTCAAAGTTAGAAAACTGTCTGTATACTTATGTTTTTCTGTTGTGACATTAACTGCTTGTACCCCAATTTTGCTTCAAAAGGAGTTGGTTAATATGGAGCCAGTACTTTTCAGTGAACAAATAAAGGGGTTGTTAAAATCCTAAATCTGCAGTTTCTTATTTCTAACAACATAAAACATACCTTGTTTCACTAATAAACCATTATTTCATCATACATAGGAAAACGTTGAAGCAGTATCGGAATTTCTTTTGTCCTCATTCCACGTAAACCTCTTGAAGTGTTGATCTGAAAGCTGCATAAAACTTTCTTTTCCGGTTTGCTAATTTATTCACTTCTAAGATACTTAAATTTTAAATTAGGACCGAATGTTGGCACTAATGATTTGATTAGTTCCAAACTGGGGGGTTTAACTCTTCTACGAGCAGTCTTACCATAAGGTAATAATGACAAAATAATGCAACGGCTTAAAATTCTAGTAAAAATATAAATTTATAACTAATGATAGATAGTATATGCAGGGGTAATATTTATTATTATATAAATTTTATATATTAATTTATCCTAGGTAATATTTAATTATCGCTGACTCGTTTCAAAATTGATCTACCGTATTTCTTCGATTCTAAGACGCACTTTTTCCCCCATATAAACGTCTTTAAAAACGGGGTGCGTCTTAGAATCGTATTTTTTTTTCCGAATTTTCACGCGCTTTGCACACGACATCACACGTTTTGTTTTTACGTGGAAACCCCGCCTCCAAGTTTGACCGTTATAGCATTCTCCAATTACATTGAAGAATAAAGTGGCGTGGGTATTTTCCCGCTGTTTCCAAATGTGAAGTCGCCGTTATTTCATTATAGGGGAACTCACTCAGCGACAACTAGAAAGTAGAAACCTGGCTGTTGACTGACCGACTACCTTCACGAAAAATTAAGAAATTGACGGAAATGGGTATCAACAGCTTGGAAGCTAATCAGAGAAAAAATAGTGCAGCACTCTCTTAAAAATTGTTGCATCACCAATGCTCTCGATGGCTCAGAAAACGATATGAGATAATAGAGATAAAGATGGTTCAGAAGAGATCAGACTGATATTGATTCAGAAGGAAGTGATGAATAACACATTAACAACAATAGTACCTATTTATCAGTAGGTATTTCTATTAAAAATATTTGTTAGATATATTTTAGCGTTTTATTTTTTTCTTAGAATCAAAGCTTTTTCTTGAAATTAAGGTGCGTTTTAGAATCGAAGAAATACGGTATATGTAATGGGTAACTAGGCCAAATTGATCATTCGTCTCGGTTGATCAAATTGACATATGACCACCTGTGCCGTCCCATGGCCGAGTGGTTAGCGCGCTTGGCTACTGATCTAAGGGATCTGGGTTCGAGCCCCGGGTAAGGCATGGATGTATGTCTCGTTTTTCTGCTGAGGGCCTGCCATCCTCTCAGACCTACTTTGGTATATAAACTGACAGCCTCCTGTCAGACCTCTGTGGCAAGCAGCTGCTTGAGGGGGTATTTTTTTTTTATTTTAACCTTTTGACGTCGTCGGCTCGGTTTCTGTAGTAGAAGACTGCTGTAGTGTCCATTTCCCGCCAAATTCTTGCAAAGGGGCTTGGAAGAGACCAGGCACCACTCTTTCCAATGACCCTCTGCACCCATTAGTTAATCCTCTTTAAGTATTGGGGCGGGGGTGGCTCAGTCGGTAGCGCGCCAGGCTCGTAATCTGTAGTTCCCAGGTTCGAGTCCCAGCTGGGTCAGCGTTGAGATTTATCTCCGCAAAATTCCTCGCCCTGCCCACGGTTAGTAGGGGACACCGATGGGCTTGGAAAGGCCGCCGTCCGTCGGATGGGACGTTAAGCCGTGGCCCCGTGTGCGGGAGAGCCATACCCTGTGCACGTTAAAGAGCACGCTGGATGGCCTTGACGGGAGGCTACCATCTGTCTCCCAACAGCTGTTCCAGTGGGTCCCCTCCCTCAACCTTCTCTGAGCCTTCGGGGTCCATGTGACCTGGCCATTTAGCCCATGGTGTGCAAAAAAGTGCCGCTCAGAGGTAAAACAACCCAACCTCTTTAAGTGCTCCCATGTTGGTTGCTTCTAGGCATACCGTGTCGTGAGTGTCAAAATATATACAGGTACTGGACAAAAAATGGAAACATTTCCATATTATCTCAATAAAGTTCAGATCTCAATATCTTCAAAATGATTTTTTATTGGAAAACAGGTCTAGAGGTAGATTTAACTGAGATTTTAATTTAAATCTCGATTTTGAACAATATTAGTTCAGTATTCCAAGCGTTATGAAAGTTCGAATATTTAACATGCTACGAAAAAAATAGACAGCAAAATTTAACTGAAACATTAAAACAGGAGATCGGAGGTTTTGATTTTGAATACTGAACAAATATTAATTAAAGCCGAGATTTAGATAAAGTTGAGATCCTTAATTTATCTTGATTTATTTTTCATTAAAAAGCTTATCGAAGAGTTATTGAGCTCAGAATGTAATTTTCCATTGAGAAAACGAAACTGTTTCCATTTTTCGGTCCTGTACTTGTATTTAAACACGTAGGCAGGATTTAGTTTCTAGGGGTCTGCGAATATAGGTAAAATATTCCATCGGGCGGGGGTGGCTCAGTCGGTAGCGCGCCAGGCTCGTAATCTGCAGTTCCCAAGTTCGAGTCCCAGTGGGTCAGCGTTGAGATTTATCCGCAAAATTCCCCGCCCTGCCTAAGGTCAGTAGGGGACACCGATGGGCTTGGAAAGGCCGCCTTCCGTCTGATGGGACGTTAAGCCGTGGTCCGTGTGCGGGAAAACCATACCCTGTGCACGTTAAAGTACACGCTAGATGGCCTTGATGGGAGGCTACCATCTGTCTCCCAACAGCTGTTGGACAACATCTGTCCCCCTTCTCTGAGCTTTGGGGTCCATGTGACCTGGCCATTTAGCCCATGATGTGCAAAAAAAGTGCCGCCCAGAGGTAAAACTATCGGACGATAGGAAATTTTTTGAATGATATTCTATAATAAAAAAATACCCCTCAAGCAGCTGCTTGCCACAGAGGTCTGACAGGAGCCTGTCGGTTTATATGCCACAGTAGGAAAAAAATTTGTAGTTTCCTTTTTAACCTGTTTTTAGTGTCGGACTTATATTGTTTGGTTAAAACAAAATTTGCAAAACAATTGTTTTTGATTTCAATGCATGTGGACAAGTTCAAGATTTCGTATAAAATGACAGATTTTTCGGGGGGGAAGGGTATCCCCCTGCCCTTCTTGGGTACATTCCTGTCTAACATTATTTTGGTTATGCTGTCAGTGTTAATACTAGCTTTTTAGAGCATGTCGCTGATATTTAAAATTCTTAATTAAAAACGGACTAAAATGATGCATTGCAAAAAGAGTAATAAATGTTCAGATTTTTAGAAAGGATTTCTCTATTAAAGCAAATATGCCACATAAGATCTGAGGTATGTGGGACCAAGGCAGAAAGATGAGAAACTTCGATGTCTTATCAAGGGCTCAACCCGCGTTTCCTCTGATCAGTAGCTGACAATGCTAACTATTCACTGATAGGGCTTTCCACCGTTAGTAAATAAGTGGCTGAAGGATATAAAAATAAAAAAAATACCCCCTTAAGCAGCTGCTTCTCAGAGATCTGACAGGAGTCTTTCAGTTTACACGTCATAGTAGGTCTCAGGATGGCTGGACCTCGGAAGTAGCTAATTGATCAAGAAAAACGACACAGCCATGTCTTACTCAGGCTCGAAAGCAGATCCATTAGATCAGTAGAGAAGCACGCTAACCAGGCCACAGGACGGCATAATAATAATGAAATATTAATAAAGAGGGTGTTCCGTTGACCAATAAATGCTATTCCTAAGCAAATATGAGTGTAAAAATAAATTGGCATAGTAGGGTTTTATTGGATCTAATAAGGATCCTTACTAATAAACTTAGTTATCTGTACTGTCAGGTGTATTGTCTTTTTTCATGATGCCCAGATAGATTTTCTTGTAATCATCAGAACAATTGCCTTATAAATAAAGATTACATGTGTTCTAATACAAATGATTTGCATTTCATATTTCTCTTACAGGAAACAAAATATTTTTATCTCTTAGTTTCGTTTGAAAAATAATGATAAGAAATTATCTAATATTTATTCCGAAATGGTAAATATCTGCGACATAAATATATCAAAATTCGAAGTAATTAATATTTCCCTGCAGCAGTAGCAGAGCTACGATAGCTCAGGCACTGAAATTGCAGAAGTAACACTTTCTTAAAATGAAAATTTCCAAGACTATTTCAAATTAAGTATTTTGATTCACATGTAATAATCTAAAATATATTTTAGATATTGTGTCTGTATCAGCCATTTTGATTTTCCTAAATCATTTACAGCTTCCTCTTACCATAATTTAAAGCAATATTAATGTTTGCCACCTGATTATTTATCATGTCTGGGAAAAAAAATCCTTTCAAAAAATGGAGAAATACGTGAACGATTACAGATCGTGAAGAGGAACAGCTCAAATGAATGCAAGTTTTGGATGGGGAGTATCCTGGATTAATTGGATTGTTTTACTTCTGAGCGGCACTTTTTTGCACACCATGGGCTAAATGGCCAGGTCACATGGGCCCCAAAGCTCAGAGAAGGTTGGGGGAGGAGACCTCTCTGTAACAACTGTTGGAAGACAGATGGTAGCCTCCTGTCAAGGCCATCCAGCGTGTTTAACATGCACATGATTCTCCCACACACGTGGTCACAGCTTAACGTCCATCAGACGGATGGCGGCCTTTCCAAGCCCATGTGTCCCCCTACTGACCGTGGGCAGGGTGGGGAATTTTGCAGAGGAGTATCCTGAACTTTTTAGAAAAAAGGGGAAGACAAATTTTATTGGGATCGGCTATAACGAGCTGCACGCAAAAACGAAAACTTGTTGCATAAGGAATATCATTTACTACATATTTTAAACTGTTTAATTGAATTAAGGATCCGACCAAGCTTGTTAAAAATTCAATAGGTAATAATTTGTACCTATATTAACGAAAAACGTCATATAATTGTAAAACACGATTTAAAATTCATTTAGTCCAAAAATAGGGAGAAAAAATAACTTGTCAATAAATTACTTACCACCAGGGCCGGATCTAGATTTGGAACAAAAGGGGGATGCCCCCCCTCAATTTGAGATTTTACTAACTGGAAAGGAGGGGGGGGGATATGTATATATTATACGTATTTTTGAAATATATCCTAAAAAAACTATTTTAACGGACGGGAAAGGCCCCCTCCCTTCATTTTTTTTCTAGATCCGGGTTTCTTTGAGCAATAGGGCCAATCTATATTTAACAAAATCAATTTTAGGCAAAATTTTTATTATACGAAAACAAATATCCGAAGTTAGCACTTTATTGTAAACAGTCACTTCCGTGCACATCTACAAAGCATTAGAGAGATGGAAAATTAATGTTGCTGGGACAGGGAAATGGGAATTTCTTTTTTATATAGCCACAGAATATTGAAGAAAAATCTCCAGTGTTGGAATAAATAAGAATGGAATAGTATTATTATGACAAACACAATTGTATATTAAATGATGTTCCGTTAAGTAATTTAGAAGCATATATTTAGCAATTTTTTGGGGTCCTAAATCATCTTGAATTTGTTTTTCCGTTAAATCTTTACACTTTGTCATGATAAAGCACAAAATAGTAACTCTAACGAAAGAGAGAAAATATACATAATATAACCATTCGGAAAAATTTAACAGAACTAAGAAACAAGTAACCAAACTCAAAGATTGAATCTAAAAGCTCAGTTGTGGCTCATCTCCATGCATTCATTGTAACAGGAAACAAACTCTTTAGTCAGGGCCTATTGTTTACATCGTGGCAGCACTGCAGGCGGTATGGGGTAAGTCGCTCACTCTACGCCGCCAGCAACATACCTTGATTTCCATCCCCCCAAATAGAGCTCCAAAAGTGTCCCAGTCGCTGAACAGGCGGAAGTGTGTCGGGGCATATGCTGTCCCAGCCACTGTGAAAAGGTTAATATGATGTTGGTCCTCCGAATGAGGCCAAAGCAGCTCTTACCAGGCGAGGCAAGGACACTATAAGATTTCTAAACGTGACGTGGTATCTGATACCAATACATTTCCAGCAGATCCTTTAACTCTTGCAAGACAGGAGATTGAGCCATCGCAGATAGGATATGCTGTACCAACACAAACCATAGATGCTCGATTGGATTCATGTCTGAGGAGTTGGAGGCCATGTCAATACCTGGAAGTCTTCCTCATGTTCTGCAAACCATTCTCGAACAATCAGGGCAGTGTGGCATGACGTATCCCGCTGAAAGAAGGCACTACTAGAGGGATATACTGTTGCCATGAAAGGATGTACCTGGTGTGCAATGATGGTTAGGTAGGTAGTAGACGCCACATTGTTTACAGCATATGAATGACTGGACCCAGGGTTTCCCAGCAGAACAAAGCATTACACCTCCTCCACTGGCTTGTTTTTGGTGCCTATACTTCCCCAGGTAAATGACGTACACTTACTTGGCCGTCCACAATGTGCAATAGGAAACGAGATTCATCAGACCAGACGAACTTCCAATCATTCAAGGTTCAGTTTTGACGCTCATGTGTCCATTGTAGGCACTTTCAATGGGGAACCAAAGGTTAGCATGGGCACTCGGAGTGGCCTCTGGCTAGGCAACCCCATTTTCAGCAAGGTTCGATGTACTATGTGTTGTGACACATTGCTCTAGTCGCCAGCATTCAAATTACGGACGAGTTGCGCCACAGTATCCCTGTCGGCTCCTACCATACGGGATAGCCTTCGCTCACCTCTAGAATCGATGAGCTGTGGTCGGCCCACACCTTGCTGGCAGTTCGTGGTTTTTCCCTCCTCTGACCACTTTTTGAAAGTACTAACCACTGCTGACCGTGAACACCCTACAAACCTTGTCATCTTGGAAATGTTCTGACCCAGTAATCTGGCCATTACAATTTGGCCTTTGTCAAACTCACTTGTCTGTTGCCTTTCCCATCTGAAGAACAAGAATAATACTAACAGAGCTCAGTATCAGCTATACCGTTTCATGCCCTTCACACGTGCCGTCGTTTACCTGCAGTTGCTTTGATTTGCATAAAGAAACGCTGGTCATTTTGGCTCTTCAGTGTAAATTATAAAATATATAATACAGTGAATGATTTACACCCATTGACATTGGACGAATTGTCTAATTACACGAACAGCTCTTTTAGACCATCGGTTATAATCATCTATTTGCCAATCATGCGATTATATGAATCAATATTGGATGAATTGGACCAATCAGCATTGGACGACTTGCCCCCTTTGGACCAATTGCCATCGGACGAATTATCAAGGACCTTGGGATACGCTTGTGTTAATGGCCACCTGTAAGATGTTTTGTGATGCTCTGTTTTGTGTTCTGGATAAATGGTCGTATTAATCTCTATCTCATTTAATAGTGAAATGTTCTACAACAAACCTTTAAAATTAAACTGAAATATTAGAAACAAACACGCAGTTGTGAAGCAGTAATAATAATAATCAAGAAACAAAAGCATCCCATCTTATTTTAATTTTTTTTTAAAGCTGTTGATTTTGATTTGTTAACATAAACACAACTGAAATATAAATTTGGCAAAAAAAAAACAATGGTTACTATTCTTAACCAGTATAAAATTGACATCTAGAACTGGGAAGGATTTCATTGCACCTCAACTCGAAACTATTTCCGTTTTCATTGAATAAAATAGGAAAGTTAATCTTTTTGAATGGTCTCAAATTTAATGTTAGCACCTGGACTTGGAGCAAAGCTGGAAAAGGGGAACGAAACATTTATTTCTCAAAGATACAACCAAAAATGCAGCAATTTGTGAAAATTTTTGTTTTATTTTCCTGTGAATCCTTTTCCAATAATCTGCATCTCGGGTTCGAATCCCACCTATTACAGCATTGAGCTTTATCCCTCTACACCCCATCCTCCCCTCGAGCTGATAGGGGACACTAATGGGTTAGGAAAGCTGTTGAATGGGATCTTAAGCCATGGGCTCGTGTGCAGGAGTCATATCCTCTGCACATTAAAGAACATGCTAGATGGCCTTGATGAGAGGCTAACGTCTGTCTCCGTATAACTATCCAGTAGGTTCCCTTTCCTAAACCTAAGAGCCCTTATGACCTGGTTTAGTCCATGTTCAAAATATTGCTGCTCAAGGTGAAATTACCCAACCTCTTCAAATATTCTTTTTGACTGGGATTATGACAACATGGTATCTGCTGATTATAAGCTGTGATTGGGTACTAACAACATTTTTCCATTAAAACGTTTAGTTTCAAATTACAAAGTAGCCAATAAATGAACAGATAAAGAACTAGAGATATGTCCACTCCAGACAATTTTTTTCAACTAATTATTTCAAATATAACCCATTCTTGGAACTTTTAAAGAATGTTGGTTATGGGGATCTATATTTTAATTATCTTGCTTACAATTGGTCCAGATTTCACTACCATAGTAAACTTAAAAATGACTAAAGTATTATAGTCTAATTTTGGTGTTCAGATGTATAGAATTATTTTTCCATGATCAAAGATTCTTAAAGGTCCTAGCAATAATGCCTATTCTGTTCATTACGTGTACATTATCAGTTTCTAATCAGGCAACCGCCTAGGCACCATGCACAGTCATTTATTAGATACGTATTTTATAATATATAAAGTAGACAAAAAAATGTATAATAGAGAATTGTAATTATAATAGATAACCAAATTTTGTATAATTAAAAAATTTATGGAGAGGAGGGTGCGAAAATTTTGTCTTCCCAGTTAATTTAAGTGTCATGAATGCTCATGTATGCTTCTGCGTGAGAATTATTTAACCAACGAATTAGTTATACAGAACCGATCTGAAAAATAGAATTGTTATGTTGGAGTTGTGGATATCCGAAAGGAGGCATAAGAAGTTTCAGTATGTACATGATGGGTGTATAAAGGAAAGAAGTATTTTTATATGGTGTGTGCGCTGAAGGTTGATTAGTTTATTGGTGTGGATCGTGTTGGTAAGCTGGTAAATGAAAAGAATTCTTGTGCACGGTGACCAACACCTGAAAAGAATTCTGAGAAACCAGTACACTTAGCCGCAGTTTTGGAGTACTAGAGGTTCAAAACCTAAGAAGGAAGTCATTTGGTGTATAGTTATTTAGGAATTGGTAAGGTTATTCTCGAGATATTGCAAATATTTACATATATGATTCTCGTTAAAAATTTGTTTACACATAAGATAAACATTGGTATCTTTAGTTTATGTACATGTTTTTATCCATACTTTTGTATTAAATCACATTATTTCAGATTTATTGTTACTAGTTGTTATTTTTGAGCTCACACTAAGCTTTCATCTATTTGAATTCAAATCAATTTTATGGTGAACTCGTCCATAATTTGAATGCTGGTGACGGGAGTAATGTCACAACACACAATACATCGGACCTGCTGAAAATGGGGCTGCATAGCTGGAGGCTGCTCCAAGTGCCCATGCTAACCTTTGGTTCACCATCGAAAGTGTCTACATTGGGCACATGGGCATCAAAACTGGACCTTGAATGATTGGAAGGTTATCTGGTCCAATGAATCCGAATGGCCGAAGACCTCAAAAACTATTATTTTACTTCAAATAATTTTTTTTGCGTATTGTATATTTATAACATTTTACCATAATAAAAAGCTTTTATTCTATCATGGTGTTACCTTGACTAACATAAACTCATAAAAAATGCCTCGCAAGTGCCCACTTGCCTAGGGCCTCTCACCTGCCACTGAGTGGATCCAGGGGTAGATGCCCCTGGACCATGTTGGGAACGAAAAGTGCCACTGTCATGTTATTTTTTGGGAGGATAGGGGGCATGACCTTCATTCAGTCTCTTTTCACCAATCCCATATTCATACACCATCTACATCATACACCATCTACATCCATCATCCACCATCATCCACCATCTACATCTACATCCCATTCTGCTTTATAATGAAATATTACTTTCTTGAATATGCATATTATTTTCTTCCATATTGGTTCTCAAAACTCCATTATATTTCTGAGACCTTGTATTTTGAATCAGTATTTAACAAACTTACAAATATTTCTATATTTCTTTTCATTGTGATTATTCACAGATTTCATACATATTATTGTATTCCTCATATTTTAACATGAGAATGATTCTTTATTTTCGTTTGCTTATAAAATTCAGTGAATTTAATTAAAATTAGCAAAGATAATGAAAACTGTAATATTGTAATTAGACTGCTAAGTTAACAAAAGAGTTCCAGTGTTAACTGATTACATAAAAATTAAGCAATGAATGAATTCCTCTATGAAAATCAATTAAATGTATTTGTCAGCAAAAATTCAATTTGTGGAGCAATGAAGCTTATGTCTATTATATTTAACATAAATAATGAATGGTAAACATAAACTAGGAAATTGATTTATAAATTTAAATAATTAAAATTATTTAGCATTAAAATATTTTACTGTGAATTGATATAAAGTAAATATTGTAATGAAGAGGAAAATGTTACCTTAAAATAAAGATGGCTATGTAAAAAAAATGTGGCTATTATTAGGAATGGGCCTTTCAACTTTTGTAGAGATGTTGCTGGATATTCATCAAGAATGAACTCTCTACTTTTATTGCGCTTTTGGGATGGGGATGGAAGGCCACAGCTAAATCTTTCTTAAGGATATTTTCACCATTATCAGTTGTACAAACTTGCACATTTAACACTCGTAAAATCTTCAAGGGTTAAGTCAATGTCCAAAAATACACCAGAACAATTTTTGCACACATAAACAACATGGTGTCAAACAGAACTGATCCTAGTGTGACTATATTGAAAGAGCATATAAGAGGGTTGGGTTGTTTTACCTCTGAGCGGCACTTTTTTGCACACCATGGGCTAAATGGCCAGGTCACATGAACCCCGAAGGCTCAGAGAAGGTTAGGGTAGGGGACCCACTGGAACAGCTGTTGGGAGACAGATGGTAGCCTCCCGTCAAGGCCATCCAGCGTGTTCTTTAACGTGCATAGGGTATGGCTCTCCCGCACACGGGACCACGGCTTAACGTCCCATCCGACGGACGGCGGCCTTTCCAAGCCCATCGGTGTCCCCTACTGACCGTGAGCAGGGAGGGGAATTTTGCGGAGATAAATCTCAACGCTGACCCAGCTGGGACTCGAACCTGGGAACTACAGATTACGAGCCTGGCGCGCTACCGACTGAGCCACCCCCGCCCCGAGCGTATAAGAACTGATGTACGAAAAATGACTGCTGAGTGCAATGAGTGCACTGGACCGAGTGTTTCAAGTGAACAGTATTAGTTAGTGGTGTGTGGAGTTATATTTAATATACTGATGATTCAGCACTGATTGAACTGAGCTATATCAGGGGATTACTATATTATTATTATTTAATAATTCAAACTAATTAATAAGGAAAGTGAAGAGATAACAAATATGATTGCCCAGTTTTGACCTAGAATACTGTTTACATTTATTAAAATAAATTTTCTTGACATGTCCATTCATAACAATAACTAAAAGAGTGCATAAGACGAAAAATAATTGGCTTTTTGAATTTAATGAGTCTGAAGCAAAAAGTTGGTTAAGTTTTGAATTTTTTGTTTACATCGCAAATATCAGAGCGATGTAAATGGAACAGTAATCTCTCTTCAATTTTGTTAAGAGCAGACATAGTAAGCACTAATGTATCATATTTCAGCATACTGTAGACATTTAGACCTGAAAAAGTAAAACAAATGTTATGATTCAGATAGGTATAGCACTGTTAAAAATTAAAAGAAAATTAGATTAAATTAAAATTAATTAATTAATTTATTAAAAGAAAAAACAATTACTTGTTAATTACATATACATTATTTTAAAACTCAAACTACTGAATATAAATAAAAAATAATATTTATATTATAAATCATCATAATAAATTATAGAGTATCTGTGTGGGGAAATGGACATTAATAGAGAACGCATGTGTTTTAAAGTGTGCTGTCATCAGCGTGTGCTCTCACTGTTGCTGATGGCTTCATTACTATGTAAACTATTGAGGAAGTTTTATCTCTCAACTGATTTTGGCCACCTGCTATTCCCCAGATACTTGACTGAATGGTCCCAAATTTCGTACACAAGTTCTTCCTGTATCAGATTAAAAAATTAGTTCCCTACATGTATTGGAATTAGATTTACAACTTTGAATGCTTTTGTGAATGTGGTAAATCTTACATTGCAGTGGCATCCTTGATTATCAATTCTGAATAAAGATATTGTTAATGGAAAAATCCACTAGAGGAGAAATTTGTTTCTGCCATACTTTTGACAGGCTGAAGGGTGGGGAAGAGGACCCACTGGAACAGCTGTTGGGAGACAGATGGTAGCCTCCCATCAAGGCCATCCACTATGTCCTTTAATACAGGGTATGTCCCTCCTGCACATGGGGCCACTGCTTAACGTCCCATCCAACGGCAGCCTTTCCAAGCCCATTAGTAGCTGAAAGACGAAGAAAAAAATGGTGTCCCCTACTGAACGTGGGCAGGGCGGAGAGTTTTGCAGGGGCGTATCTAAATGTTGACAATGCGGCATGTGGGAATTCGAACCTGGGAACTGCAGATTACGAGCCTGGCGGGCTACTGACTGAGCCCCCCCCCACCCCTCTTGCAAAATGGGCCAGCTGTGCTATACTATAGTCTTGTTAGTGATATTCCACATTTTACTAATTTCTATAACAAACATCTATACAGGTTGGGTTGTTTTACCTCTGAGTAGCACTTTTTTGCATATAATGGGCTAAATGGCATGTCACAAGGAACTAAGAGCTTGAAGAAGGTTAAGGGGAAGGAACTTACTGAGCAGATATTAGAAGGCAAATGATAACCTCTGGTCAAGGGCACCCAGTGTGTTCTTTAACATGCACAGGGTATGGCTCTCCTGCACATGAGGCCATGGCTTCATTTGCTATCGAAGTCCCTGAAGGGCGGGAGTTTTGCAGAAATAAAATCTCAATCCTCACCCAGCTGGGAGTCGAACCTGGGAATTGCAGATTACGAGTCTGGCAGGCTACTGACTGAGCCACCCCAGCCCCTACCTATAAGGGACATGCCCACTGATATAGCAGTCAGGTACATTAATCACTAGACCAGTTAAAGCTTAAATAAAATTATACAGATGCTTAATTTTGATTTAAAAGTAGGTAAACAAGTTTGAGATTTCATATAAGACCATGTGATTTTGGGATGGGAGTCCAGACCCCATTGTCCCCCTATGGATATGTCCTTGTATCTGTGTATAATTGAGCTGCATTTCCTTAGCTATGTTGGGGTTCCATGAAAGATTTGAGTTTAAAAAAGGGTTCTGCAGCTGAAAAGTTTGAAAAGCATTGGGTTACAGGCCAAACATGATTTTCTCACCATTACAGTGATATACATGTAACCTCTTTTTCATGTTCTGGAAATATTCAAGTTCAGCTAATTGAGTGTATATGTGCAGATACTGAAGAATTCATTTGGGGCAATATGAAATGCACATGAGTGTAGCTGAAAGATGAAGAAAAATCTTTCTGGGATTATACTTAATAATTCTATATAGACGGCAATAAATTATAGTGAGGTAAACAGAATAACATAAAGTTGGCCATTCCAAAATATAGTTAGTTACTGGTAATTAGGTAAGTGTGAAAAAATCCACGCATCTGCTTCCCAGATTCAAACTTGGCATTTCCCTACCACCAGGTTTCATTAACAGTGCCTGAAATGGTACTGATCGTGATCACTTTAGGATGCAGAAAATTTAATGATAATTCCTTCTGTCCACGTTGGTTGTTCATCAGTTTCAGTATTTCAAGTTATGTCTGTTAACATGATCATTAACCCTGGTTACATGCTAGTTGCTCTACTGTTTGATCTAAGGCAGGGGCAATTCACACTTGCTTAAGAAAGGCTAGGATAGTTGTGCTATGAAACTTTACCAGATTAAGAGAATCACCCGGTAAAGCTTCATAGCACAACCAACCTAACCTTTCTTTAAAAGTGCAAATTGCTCTGCCTTAGCTCAAATGGTAGAGCAACAGGCATGTAACTAGGAGATTCTGAGTTCAAGTTGGAAGGTGGTTGGGTGGATTTTTTTTCACACTTCCTTAATCACTATAAATGATCATCTTTATACTAAGATTCATTCCGTCTTATAATTAGCTACCATTCATCTTGTTGGTGTGATATTATCAGCATTTTGATCTGTATCTAATATTTTTGTAAAAAGTTTAAGTCTGATATCAATATAAATGGTTAAATCACATAATACATCATTAATAGAAGAAATAATGCAGTTTGCAGTCAGTTGATAAAATGCATTCAGCTAGTGAGAATATATGCTGGATCATATTTCTCTTAGTATAATATGTGATATAAGTGGTCACCACTATGTACTTAAATTACTTATTTATGTTATTAAGAGATTTTAACTTTTAATATACTATAAGCTGTAGTATGCTTATGCTGTTGTAATTTTTGAAGTATCACTGACTTCTTGAAGGCGAACTGCTTTGTTGTAATATTAGGATATGTAATGTAATAAAAAGACTGAGAATAAACTACGAGGTGCTGTTTGATTTGATGCATAAAAATAGACCATATTAAAATCAACTGATCAACTGGTTGTTATTAAACGCATTTAAAAACAGTTAGTGCAAATGAAACAGCCATTGTTTTCTAAAGCAGTCAAAAAGATATTTATTCAGTACATTAGCATTGAAGATGCATTAGCAAATGAAATGGTGCTTTATTTATTCAATTTTTTTTGCCTTTATGTAAGGTGGTAATAACTTTAAATTTGTGGCCTAAATTCATAAATTTTAATGCAGTCATTCTCTTTGTGTAGTTCTATAACCTTCTGCATAAAAAAAAGTGTGTTGAAGTTTTAAACTATTAAAAATCTGTATTTTAATCAACTGTTTAATTTATATGGCAAAAAAAAAATATTAACAATAAAAGCTTCACCACAGGATATATATAGTTGCCATAGTGAGAGTAAGTTTTTATCTTGTGAACATTTTGGAATATTTTTTAGCAAGAATTTGTGTATTTAAGTGCATTTCTGAAGTTATATATACACAACTTATTAAACATTGTTGGAAAATTCATGACTGAAATATTGACCCTAAGTGGTCAGATAAAGGAAAATTAAAAGAAATGTCCAATTAAAAAAAAAATCAATGTATATGTTTATTTCTTATAACCATACATATTACTTAACTAATTTATATGCAGATACTTATTTAATAATATTACAATTGCTGAAAAGTCACAATAAAAATAAGTTTTGATACTCAGTTATAACAAGACCAGAGGTTTGAATTTGGGTAATTATTTCAGAGCACTTTTTTATGTTAACTTTTCAGAATGGTACTCTGCTCGGGAAAAAAGAAGACATGCCTAAGTTAAGCTGGAGCTTTGAGACAATTTTTTTATACCTGTAGAATGTCAACTGTGTGTGTAGCTTGAGTATATGTATTACGAAGCAAATTTTCATAATACATTTTTCTTATTGATTTGTGGCACAACTGGAGGGGGTTCCAAGTTAGTTCTGATTAATGTTAAAAAGCTACAAGAATTTGACTATTTATAATTGCATTAAAAATTACTCGTAACAAAAATATCTAAATCATTTTGAACTGAAATGTTACTTATAATGAAGGAAAAAATAAATCAATTAGTGTTTTCCATATTTATGCCTTTTAAAAGTTGTGACAATCTGTAAAAATTTAGCTTCACAGATTTGTTTACAAATCTTCATTGTGTCAAGAATTAGAGTCAATATATTATTTTTGACTGTAAATATCACTGTAAAGAACAGATTAATATGCAGCTGTAGCAAAAGACTCTGAACAAAAAGCAGAAGAGTCCAGGGGAACCAAATTATCATTAACTGTACCATTAAGTATTATCAGTTACCATAAATACTATCAAGTAAAATGATGAAATCTTTAAGTCATTTTGACCTAATAACAGATATCATTTTATATTATTGTTTTTAATACTTACCAAACACAGGCATCAAATTAATGTGATTGATCTTATCTGTAGCAACTGTTATATTCTGTGGCATTATTTCAGCCCTGAAAAATAATTAAGAAAAATGTTTATTATAACTAAACCAACTAAAACAGAATACATAAAGATTCTAAGTTGTTGAACCCTGAACCTGTTGTTTATGACGATTAGGGAATCCAGTAAAATTTTTTAGACGCTTTATTTACAATAATAATTTTGAATATGAAAGTTTTGGGAACATAATTAGAATCAAATAAAAAAGGAGGTACTGTGGTTCCATTTCTTGGTACAAATGATAAGCCACAATACTCGAAAATATTAACACATATGTATGACCCTGCTTGAAGATGTTACATTATTTCTGTGATCTTTTATTAAAAATGACTATATTCTTTAATACACTACATTCCATACAACTCTATTTATCAAATTGAAGTTTTAAAATTAATTTTTATATATCATAACTTTCTACTAATGTGTTTACAATTTTTCACTATGTCTTATTTTAGAAAATTATATGTATTTTTAGTATTAAATATACAATTTACTTTAAAAAGGAATAAAATGAAAAAATAAAATGAATTTATAATGTTTTCATTCATCTTATTTTAAGTGTCTAAAGTATTTAAGGCATAGTTTTTTAATTCTAGAAATAATATTACATCAATTCCCATATGAGAATAACAGAGATGCCACCAATAAAAAATTAAATAGGACTCCTGTAATAGTAATCACTTTGTCTTCTGACTAGTAATATTTACAAATGCCAATGCAAATTCACTGTTTAGAAGAAAAAATATTTGTCATACCCCTCAAGAGTTGTTTGCCACAGACATCTGACTCAGTATAATATACCACAAATAAGATCTGTGAAGGTGAGCAAGGAGGGAAACATCCATGCTTTATCCTGGGCTCTGACTTGGATCTCATTGAGCCACTAAAACCCTCAAGCTCTGTGTTTCACTCTTAATAAAATATTAAAATTTAAAACAGCTTTGGATTTAAAAATCTTTTTGAATTTTTTTAATTCCTTTGTTAATTTAAAATTCATTAAAATATGAGTGTAAAATATTTAAATTGTAGATTGAATGGTTGGCTGATTTGATTTTTTCTCATGAAAAGTAAAATTTTTCTTTGTTTTACAAATCTAACTAACGTTATAAGTTATTAAAACTGCAAATCTAAATAGCGAAATAAATATTATTTAACAATGTGCCATGAGGCAAATCTCGAATGATTGATTTCAATTGAAGGTATGTACCTACTTTCAATAACATGCAGCTTGTGTGGCTAAGATTAGTTTCCAACTATGGTTTATGGACAGAACTTTTTGGGAACCCCCAATGTAAAATAATTGAAAATTTGGTTGATAAATATAGTTGAGCTATTGATTGATGCTGAAGTTATAAGCAAAATCATTCTGATAATTTGGTGAAATCTTGTAACACCAAATACTAGTCTAATCTTACATAAATAACACTTGTAAACATTAAAAAAATTAAAATCATTCCAATATTTAACATTATTTTGTGAAAGAATAAATGTATAAAAATATGCTAATAGATGCTGGTGTGATAGATCATATTTAAGAGTGCTGTAGGGAATAAAAGTTTTATAAATTATTGCTTTAGCACTCACTCTCCCAACTTTCTTGGGTGTAATTTTAAACATACATGTTCATCTCTCTTTGAAGGAATAAAAATCTTTAAAAAGAAGCTAATTTGGAGAGATCAATCCATAGTAAATACACAGATTACCTGTAGATACAGAAATCAACAAATACCCACATGGAAGAAATAATTTTTACTGACAGTGTGGGACTTGAACCCATGACTTCAGAGTGTTCTAACCACTGAACCAACCATTGGCTCTGTAATTTATTTCTGCAATGTGACCTTTATATTTTTCACTGGTGGTAGACCTGGGCCATCTACAATAAACATATTCCAAATGTTGCTATTGAATAAGATGTAAATGAGGAAGTCACTAATGCTTAAGCATTATTAATGAAAAAAAAAATCGATCAAATCATCAATTTTCCATTAATAATACTTAGGCATGAGTAACTTCCTCAATTACATCTTATTCATTAGCAACAATTGGAAAACTAAGTTGCCTTTCCTGATTATAGATGGTACCAGGTCTGTCATGTTCAGCAAAAGATACATTGTGAAAATAAATTACAGAGCCAATAGTTGGCTTAATGGTTAGAGCACTCTGGCATGTATCTAGAGAGTCGTGGGTTGCAGTCCAGCACCATCAGCAAAAATATTTTTTCTGCATAAGTATTTGTTAATCTGGAAAGTTCTGTTTAGTTTCATTATATTTAAACAAAACTTCTGTTTCATGGTAATTATCAAATAACGATACCTACAAATTAGTTTTTGAATTAAAAACATTTTAAACAAAGATATCAATGTTAGATATATTCACTATTATAAGGGTGGCCAAACTATTGTGCATTTTTGGCAGACTGAGAGGATTTCATGTAGCAAGAAAAATTAAATTTTAACTATAATTCTATTATTTTACTTATATTTATTTTTTTGAATATAGAGCAATTAAATTGTTAATGGGTATATGCCTATTAAATGATCAAACTGCCATATATAAGCTGATTTTAGAATATACAACGATGGTAAACAAGTGACAAGCAGTGATTTTGATCTTTGTGAATCTTCCTGTAGAAAAGTAACACTTTCACTATGATGGAAGTTTAACAATTTATAAAATTAATTCTTATTTATTTTTAGATAGAAATATAGATGACAAAGAAAAAAAATCCATATTCAATGGAATGTCTCAGGAATGGCTAATGCTACAGGTACATATAAACAATTGTTAGGGGTCAATTCTTGGCCTTTATTGAGCATCATAAATCATCATAAATAACACCATAAAAAAAAAGTTTAAAAAACAAATAATACAGTTGCAGAGCATCTTTTTTTTAGCAAAAATAATATTTGTCTGCTGGGGAATGAAATTAATACAGGTTACACATACAAAGGTATGATTTCCAGAGATGATTGGTACAACTTTGTATTGAACACAATGGAAGATGATCAAGCTTTCGTAACTAAAAACATAACCATATTTGATGAATCCACATTCACACATTATGTGTAGTAAGAGACATAAAAAGTATTACCAAACACACATACTTCACCGAGTGCAATTGCTGACCAATCTATATTGAGTATTTGTGTAGACTGTAGGCTGTTTCTTACCAGGAAACTTTAAATAGTGAATGATACTTGCACCTATTGAGCATCTTGGTAGAACACTGGATAAAGACTGACTCTGTAATAGTAACACAACAGAACCCTACAATACAGGATCCATAACGTTTATCAGCAGTTGAGCATGAACTTTCAGTAACAGTGGATCAGATACAATGGTCCAGTGACATGTTTGCTTATATTACCTTCCTTGTCTGTGCTAGATTTATTTTATTTTGGGCCTACTTCAAATGTACAGCATGCTCTCCTAAGGCTTTGCAGAACCTTGAGCAATATTACTACCAACACCAGGCAAAAAACATCCTAGTATATATCCAAACATTCACCGTAATTGGCAAGGAGCATTTCAAACATGCATTTTGTTAGCATAAAACAATTCTCTGACATTGCACACTACTTGCATTCCATTACACCTGATGTACTGTTTTGGAGAAAATTGAAGATGCTCTATAAACATTGATGTCAAGGGTATCAATTGTGCCAGTCTATTGGCTCCAACTGGTTTTCTGTGTCATCATTGTTATACCTGTAGCAATAGTCATTTTTAAGCTATTATCCTGGATGTGGCCTTTTCATTTTTCTTTTTTATATAGAGAATCATTAAATATGGTAGTAAAATGCACTTACTCATCTACAAAGAGAACTGATGGACCCCAATTTCTTTCTTCAACAAGATCATTTACAAACTAGGAATTAAGTTCAAGTTTATTATAATTAGAAATTTTGCAAAATTTAATCAACATATAAACAAAAGTAAAAGCTTGACTGAGTTTTATAATACATATTACATTAACAATAAATTTAAAATAAAAAATTATGATAATTAATCAGTTAATTAATGGCAACAATGATTAATATAAATAAATGTACAGGTAATGGACAGAAAAATGGAAACACCAAGGCTTGCAGAAAGCATTCAGTTATGTTAAACAGCAGCATCTACTTGCTACTGAAGGAGGCATGAAACATGCAAATGACATCTCAGCATGCTCAGAGTCACATCTATAAAGGCAAACCCAGTGTAATTGCATGTGATTATACCATGTTGTCAAGAGAAGACTATAATGATTTTGAAAGGGGCATGATTGTTGGAGTGCATTTGGTAGGAGCTTCAGTCACTTTGACAGTTAAACTCACTAATGTTTCATCAGAAACAGTTACCAATGTTATGTCTGCATCTGAATCTAAAACAATGGACAAAAGAACATACTCCAGAATCGGGATGCTCGAGTGTTAGGATGATGTGAAAAGCAAAACCAGTGAGCTACAGCTGATCAGTTGTGCACATATTTCAATGTAAGACATAAGAGGCCAGTTTCATCAAAGACAGTATATTAAGAACTCCATAGAACCTGATATCATGGTCAAGTTGCACTTCACAAGCCACACCACACTTATTCAGGCACGTTATCTTGCCCAGTGGTGCAAAGAGCACCATTATTATTTAGATATTCTTGGCTTGCAGGAGACCAGATAAAGGTCAGATTCTTAAAAACAATCCTAAATTTCTCTTTTCAGGGAGGGAAGATGAGAAACATCACCAAGGCTTGGGTCTGTTTCTCAGCAAATACGCTAGTGATGCTCTTCTAGGATATGAGTGCATTAATGAAAGGTTTCTTACAGCAAAATTTCAGACAAGTGTTAAAGACTTGAATGTTATCTGCTGTTATGCCCCCACTGAGGATGCCGATGAGAAGGATAGGTTTTATGAACAACTTCAGGATATTTTGAATTCTGTCAAGAAAGGAGATATTACCCTTGTTCTTGGTGACTTCAATGCCAAAGTTGGTACTGACTCTGACCTTTGGGGAGGAGTGATAGGCCCTTTTGGTATTGGTAGCTGCAATGGCAATGGGCAACGTCTCCTACAGGTAAGTAAACTAATTTGTGGTTGATTGTGAGATCATATGGTATACCAGACAAGTTAGTTAACATAATGAAAGCTCTCTATAATAATATTGTATAGTATGTGAGAGTTTGTAAGGCTTGTAGCAATTGGTTTAGCATTACTTCTGGTGTTCGACAAGGGTGCATTTTGTCTCCTTTTCTCTTTAGCTTGGTTATTGATTATGTTATGCGAAATTCACTTCAAGGGAAAGATTTTGGCCTTAAATGGGCTGGAGATACGAAAATCTCTGATTTAGATTATGCTGATGATTTAGCCCTCTTGCCAAATAATGTTGATGAGATGAATTCTTTCATTAGGGATGTTGATGAGACTGGCAGTAGAGTAGGTTTGGTTATAAACAGCGAGAAAACTAAAGTGATGAAAATTGGTCAGGCAGGCTGTGATTCAGTTAATCTGAATGGTTGCAGTCTTGAGCAGGTGTCACAGTTTAATTTTCTTGGGAGCAATGTAACGATAATGGTGATGTGCGGCATGAGATTAACAGATGAATAGGGATTGCTGCCGGGACTTTTAAGAATTTATGGAGAGTGTGGAGAAACAGGCGTATACACCTAAAGACTAAAATTAGACTGTATAATAATTTGGTTCTTTCTAGGGTTAGTTATGGTAGTGAAACTTGGAAACTTTGTAAACAAGATAACAGGAAACTAGATGCTTATGCAGTATCTTGGGCATTAGGTGGTTCAACTTTGTAACTGGGTTGGGTTGTTTTACCTCTGAGCGGCACTTTTTTGCACACCATGGGCTAAATGGCCAGGTCACATGGACCCCGAAGGCTCAGAGAAGGTTGGGGGAGGGGACCCACTGGAACAGCTGTTGGGAGACAGAGGGTAGCCTCCCGTCAAGGCCATCCAGCGTGTTCTTTAACGTGCACAGGGTATGTCTCTCCCGCACACGGGGCCACGGCTTAACGTCCCATCCGACGGACGGCGGCCTTTCCAAGCCCATCGGTGTCCCCTACTGACCGTGGGCAGGGCGGGGAATTTTGCGGAGTCAACTTTGTAACTAATGATGAGGTTAGTCAAAGGAGTTTGCAACCTCCTTGAAGCAGCATATTGTGCAGAGAGAGACTCTGCTGGTTTGGCCATGGTTATAAACAGTGTGCCTAAAGGCCTCAGAAAGAGGGGGAAACCTAGGATGTGGTGGGCAGACAATGTCAAACAGGACCTTATTAGAATTGGTGTGCAGTGGCCAGATGCAGCAGATGTAGCTCAGGACAGACTTGCCCGGAGAACTAAATTGCATGGTCTGGTTGGACCTCCATAGCTCATGGCTGCTTAAGGATGATGATGATTGTGTGTAGATTATCAATTGGTTGTGTTTCCCCATATTTTAGGCTATTTATAGCCCTATTATAGTTGCAATGCTTTCTAACTTTTAGCATAAAAATATTGATTTTACTACTATTGGAAATTGTGTCATCTTGGAATATGCACATCGGCTTTTCAGCAGACTTTTGATTTTGAAGATGTTGTTTATTTGCTTTAATGCTTCAAAAAATTATTTTTTATTGCTTCTCAAATGGATGCTTCGAATTCTTGTGTGAGGACATGAAGAGAAAAAGCTCTATGCAGAGTCCTCACATTCCAACTACCTATGGAGATAAAATGGTTAGTGGGATGTTTAAAGAAACTATGTTTATTGAGAGAGGGAATGCTGACAATATCAAACAGCCCCCTAATCGCAGACATGGGGCAAAGACCCATTCCGCCACCACTAAAGGCTGAAGCCATGTACACTGGAAGACTTCCTCCAATGTAGAATTTGATATGCATTAGAAGCAAAGAGTTCAGGTGCCTGCAATGACCTCTGCTCAGGATTATCCACCAGCTGATAAACATATCCTGTGATCTATTTGCTTGGTGCTGTCAACCCACAAACAAACAGAAAACACAGCAGAAGATTTTCCCTATACAGAAGACCACCAGTGCAGCAAATTCAGGATCCATAACACATGATACGGCAGAATAAAGGCATAAACTAAATCATTGTTACTTGATGCTATTTACGGTGACCGAACATGCACATACTCTCACTGTAGATTCAAATACATTTATTTTTAAACTTTATTATAATTTTCTCAAGCAGAATCAACAGGTAAAATATATATATATATATCATAGATTTAAATGTTATTTTTGATATTTGATTAGCAACAGTTGAAAAAAAAAAATCAGATTTCTATTTGGAAATTTTTTTTACAACCTTGTACTATGAAAGTGAAACTTACATCTCTGATGACTAGAATTTAAAAGATTAAAATGTTTATTGGGTTTTGACACAGAAAGGGTTAAGGGTTCTGTAATGGTGTGGGGTGCTTTCTTGTGGCTTGTTTGGATACACTCATTCCATTAGAAGACAAGATTAATGCCAATCATTATTTGACAGTCCTGAGTGATGATTGTCACCTAATGAAGAGAGAAATAGTTGTCTCTTAGGATAACAATGTTCCCCTCCATAGAGTACTTATGGTCACCCAGTGGTTTGAGGAGCATGAGACTGAACTTTTTCACACACTATGGCCACTGCAGTTACCAGATATCAACCTGCTGGAAAATTTATGGGATATCTTAGGAGCATTTTCCAGCTCCACTGAACAAGCAGAAAGTAATTACATTTCTTGTGGATGAATGGTGTCATATCCCTCCTGCCAACTTTCAGACACTGGTAGATTCTATCCTGTGACATATACAAGTTGTTCTGGGCTCGTGTGGTGGTCCAACACCATATTAGTGATTTTACATTGCCACTTCTGTTTTTTGTCCATTACCTGTATATAATTAATATATTGCATCTTCAGCATATAACTGGCTAACCTAAATATCTTCTAAGGCACAAAATGAAAATATAGTAATGTGCAAAAATACAAAACCTATATAAAAATAGATTCGAACACAGCAGAAGTTAAATTCTAATTTAATCCTATCCAGGCACATCATCTTGTCCAGTGGTGCAAAGAGCACAAGCAATGGAACATCCATTTGAGAAGCAATGTTTACTTTATACATGATGATGCTATCTTAGCATTAAATGCTCTTGAGCAGTAGTTACTATATATAGAGGCTGATTGATTTCCATTGCTTCTTCCATATTGTCATCATCTCTCTTAATATACTTTTAATTTATAAAAGTTCCAAAGGAAAAAAAAAAGGATATATTACCATAATATTGTTGTCTTCCTGAATACTCTAAGGCTGGCTCAGGTAGGAGTAGCAATGTCTATTTTCGAGTAAACAAAAAGGACTGATATACAGCATCAAGATACAACAGTGTTATTGCCCCAAGTTAGCAGCAGTGAAAGCAGAGACAACAAGGCGACTGACAAGCAACAGCACGTCAGTGCCAAAGGCTGCAGGACCGTCTGATCAGAATAGCAAGCCCATCTGAGCCAGTCTTAGGATATTCTGGAAGATGAAAGGAAGTTTTTATCTTTAAAACAAAAAAGGTTGAATGTCTGCACACAAACAGATAACAAAATGAAAGCAATAGTTCATATTTTGAAAAAAAAAAGAAAGTAGGCTTTATTTTAAAAGAAATATATAATATGTATTGGTAAATTTGCTTGCCTTTTGGTGCCATCGTATTTCTATTCTGTTCATTCAGCTTTAAATGCTCCTGATTTGACATTTTACTGCTTATTATGTTCTTCAATGAATGTTTTTTTTTTTTGTTGTTCAAAGTAGCCATAAGGAAATTTAATCACTAGTTACAGTCTATCATGAAACTCAGGACCATAAAGCTGAAAGAGTTGCATGGTAGCACTATGTTTCTGCAAAGATATTATTTTACATGAGATGCAGAATATCTTTTCTGTTAAACCACTGAAGCATACTGGTAGCCTTTGTTAATAAACAAACTCTGCCTAAGTGTATGCAATAATGCTTTCTGTAAATGAAACATGCATTTAGATAGCTTCTAGCCATCACTGCTCCAAGTCTGTTACAGCTAAACAATATCAAATATATTTTTTTCCTCTCCTTGGAGTTTGGAAAAGGTAATGATAAAACCAAACAGTTAAATACTATAAAATTTTCCTCCAGCAGTCATATTAGACTGTACTGTTCTCATATTTTGGCAAAAAATTGCATTTTTTTCTGCATACATATTATTACAATGACTCGTTTCTCCTGTTCTGACTTTTCATTCCTTAAAAAATATTCCACCATTTATAAAATACATTTCAATCTACTGTACATACACCTATAATATTTATTATTAAAAACAATTTCTAAAACAAACCATTAACATTATGAAGCACACAATTCATCATATGATTGTTTTAAACAGAAGACAGCACTTTAATTATCAGTTATTATTCAAAGTGCAGTTTTAATATTTTTTGTAAATCTCTAAGGTAAATAAAAATAAACAAAACAGTTTTCAAAAGCAGTGAATAATTTTTTTTACCTTAGAATCATCTGTAGGTATTTCCAGAGTTTCAACAATTTTTAAATCATCCTACATTAAAAACAAAAATGCACTCATATAATATTAATTTAAACTATATGCATCTTTCTTAAACTCATGTTTACATAAAATTAATATCATGAACTTAGCTTTAAACTTACACACAAACTTAAGTAAATGCAGTTTTTGAATACAAGGGCTAAGTGTCCAAGTCACAAGGATATTGAGGGTTCAGAGAATGTTGGGGGAAGGGACTCACTTGGCAGCTGTTAGGAGACAGATGGTAACTTCTCATTAAGGCCATCCAGCATGTTCTTTAATGTGCACAACAAATAGGTCTCCATACACAAGGGGCTAAGGTTTCACATCCCATCTGACAGACAGCAGCCTTTCCTAGCCCATCGGTGTCCCCTACTGACTGAGGACAGGTGGGAGTTTTGCAGAGATAAATCTCAGTGCTGGTTCGGGTGGGACTCAAACCCGGGAACTGCAGTTATGAGCCTGGAGCACTACTGACTGAGCTACCGCTGCCCCAGGAAGTGATGCAATCACTTCTCATATATTGGCAAGTTTCCATTGCTAATAATGAACCTATTTTGTGACATTTTCACTTCAACTAAAAACAGAGATATGAACTAATAATAAAACATTAAAAAACTCCTATTGTTAAGATCACTGAAAAATATAATTTTAATATGAAAACACAGTTGCTTTGAAGTGACAAAAGTATATTTTGAAATCATTAACAATGATAACATTTATATCACCTATTTCTTGAGAATTTTACATTAATATCTTGTATGATTGTTTGCTACATTCTTTCATATAAAGTATGCATGTTATACAAAAAAAAGTATAATTTAATGATATGTCTATATTACAGAGGGCATTCAAAAAGTTCTTGACATGTGTTTGTAGATTTGCTATCATTCCTTTGAAGTTAATGATCTAAAACTTGTTTGAAAGCTTGTCTAAACTTGTCATGTGTTAAAAACAAGGTGGTATCATCATTTCTCTCTTTGCTGGCAGTGTATAAAGCCTAGTCTCAGAAATCTGTGTGTTGTTGCTATGGAGCATACTAGGGAAGGGAAGATTTTAAATTTTCACAATGATGCAGCTTGGGGATGATGTGAAAAAAATTCATGTCAGTTTATCACAAGTATTTGGGGATCATGCCTGTTAATAAAGCACTTTAAAGGATGGATGCACAAATTCAGAGAAGGATCAATTCATGCATGAAGGATTTCTTTAAAGACCCCCCTCATGCAGGAAGGCCGAAGGAGGCCATGAATGAGAGAACAACCACTGCTGTTCATGAACTTATTAAGAAAAACCCACACATCACCATTCAGGTTGGGTACTTTTACCTCTGAGCGGCACTTTTTTGCACACCATGGACTAAATGACCAGGTCACATGGACCCTTAAGGCTCAGAGAAGGTTGGGGGAGGGGACCTACTGGAACAGCTGTTGGGAGACAGATGGTAGCCTCCCATCAAGCCATCTAGCGTGTACTTTAACGTGCACAGAGTATGGCTTTCCTGCACACAGACCACGGCTTAACGTCCCATCAGACGGAAGGCGGCCTTTACAAGCCCATCGGTGTCCCCTACTGACCATAGGCAGGGCGGGGAATTTTGCGGAGATAAATCTCAACACTGACCCAGCTGGGACTCGAACCTGGGAACTGCAGATTACGAGCATGACATGCCCCCTCCCCCTCACCATTCAGGTAATAAGTCAGTGTATTGACTGGCAGTGTGGAAACAATATTTATCAATATTTAAATATCCAAAAGATCTGTGCCAAATGGGTACTCCAGAAACTGACAGAACAGCAAAAAAGGGTTAGAGTTGATTCATGGAAGAAAGATGCTGGCAATGTTTGACTTATCAAAGGAAATGTTGGCAATATTTGAACCTAGTGGTCCCAAATAATTAACAAATATTGTCACAGGTGATAAAATGTGGTTTTATTACTATACAACTTTTAGAAAAATAAACAACTTTGTTGGGTTGCAGAAGATGAACCACGGCCAGCTCCTCTAACAAGATTTTTGCTAAAGGAAGTGGATGTTCACAATTTTTTTCAATTCCCAAAGAGTGGTAGCCATGGACCCTTAGCTGAAAAAAAAATGACTATAAAAGGCCAATATTACAAGCATTGTTTTGCCCATAATGGTTAAGGAGATGAAGGAGCATCATCCATTAACAGGAGTGTCAGGGGTTCTCTTTCTTCATGACAATACCAGTGCACACAAAATATGGCAATTTACACTTTATCTAGAGCAGGAAAAATTCGAACAGCTACCCCATCCTGTATATTCATCTGATCTTGCACCATGCTAATTTGTTCGTTTCCAAATATTAAATTTGAACTTGCTGGGAAGCCTTTTTCAAGGGTGAAAGATTTTGCAAATGCATTCATTCAGAATTGTGGAGTATTCTGCAACAGGAATATCACCAAACGTTTCAGAATTACTATCAATGTCTTCAACTTTGTATAGATTGCCTGGAGGGGAGTAAAAGTTTGGTTGAAGTAAGTGCAATGGTTTTTGTTCTGCAGATGCATGTCAAAAACTTTTATAGTACATATGCCATACCCTTCTACTGTTTAGCAATTTTTATTTTTCTTTATACTTATTATGTTCATTACTTAGAATTCTGAATAGTAAGGCAAGGTTAAAAAACAAGAATAATACACGATTCTGAATATTCATAAAAGTGGTGAAGCATGACTTTTTGAAAAGGGGAAGCAATTTCCAAAAGTATTGCTCAAATTAAATCAGAACATCTTCCCAGTTCTGGTACTTGCTTCCAAATCATTGAATTGGAATGCCCCTCTGGAATTTTTGTTTCAAAATCAATAAATCATAAATTTTATTTCAAAATCTTTGAACCAGAATCAAAGTACCAGACTGCAGTTCTTGGTTCAAAGATTTGGAAACAAAATTTATGATTTATTGATTCTGAAGCAAAAGTTTCAGAATGGCATTCCAATGTTTGTTTGATACTTCCAAACCACTAAGTGCAAGTAGTTCTACATTGTTTAAAGCAAATATTTCTTCAATATTAGTATTATATATATATAGCATAGTAGCAAGAAGGGGGATTAAAGGTTTAGCCCCCCCTCCTTCCATCTTTGGCAGAATTTATTTTTAAGAGACCATTTGTTCATCAAGTTTTCCTTAACAAAAATATTCAAATTTTTCAAAACTCCACACTTCCAAGAATGTTAAATAATCTTGGATATGCCACTGATTACATGTATAAGAATTATACATCATTCCTAAATTATACTACACCTATCCCATGATTCACATGGTTTTGGTTTTACGAGGCCAAAAAAACAACAACCAGTTTTGATTTACATGGTGACAGATTTGACTTTATGTGGTTAAGAAAATGCAACCAGTTCTGTTGTACATGAGTATAGACTCGGTTTTATTTGGTATAGATTGAGATATTTTTTTAATGTATGTAGATATAATACATATTATGAAGTAGCAATGATATAGCATTAAGGGATATTATTAGACTATCATCCCAAAATAATAAACAACTAAATGGTTTTAATTGATACCATTTATTTTCAAGAATAGAAAATAGTAACATTTATATTAATAAAATTGTTATCTGTAACAAGCTATATTTATATTCTTTCACCAAAATTAAATTCTTGCCATTGTAATACAATCTGTCTCATGACATATGAATGAAATCAAGCCTGTTTTGATTTTTCTAGACTGAATTTTTCAGACTATTAAAAACCATGTTTTACCTCATTTTCAATAATAAGTTGAACTTTGTAGACTATTATATAGTCTAAATACAGCTGATTTGTGGCCAAGCTGTTTCATAAAATATTGTATAAATACTAATTTTATAAAATAAAGCACTAAACATTGTTAAAAATGCTTAATTTCTAATTTATATTCAGTTAATAAATATCCTTTTTCAAATTTTGCCTTCAAAGTTAATAGTTTATGCCTATATTAATGATGAGTATTTTTCGTGGCAAATAAGAAATGTATGAGAAATGGTTAGTGGGATGTTTAAAGAAACTATGTTTATTGAGAGAGGGAATGCCGACAATATCAAACAGCCCCCTAATCGCAGACATGGGGCAAAGACCCGTTCCCTCACCACTAAAGGCTGAAGCCATCTACACTGGAAGACTTCCTCCAATGTAGAATTTGACGATGCCAATAGAAGCAAAGAGTTCAGGTGCCTGCGATGACCTCTGCTCAGGATTATCCACCAGCTGATAAACATATCCTGCGAATCTATTCACTTGGGGCTGTCAACCCACAAACAAACAGAAAACACAGCGGAAGATTTTCCCTCCACAGAAGCCCACCAGTGCAGCAAAATCAGGATCCATAATCAAGCTCAGAGCCATATATCTGTCCAGTCCAGTGGGTTTATATGGTCAGCACCAGGACCCTGTGTGGTTGACCACTCCTCAGCAGGGTAGAAAAAAAAGAAAAGTAGCCAGAGTTGTCCAGATCAGTAGGCCACACTAATCTGTTCACTTCCACAAGAGAGTATCTCTTTTGAAAGGTACCAACGGTCTGCACCATGAGAAGGCGGGGTCGGACATTAGGTGCTAGGCCTGGCCGGTTCTATGCATCATCACAGGGGATTGGTGCATAGCTCTCCTTCCAGTGACTACCTAATTAATGTTGATTATTCTTGCTGAACTGAAATTTGAGATAAATATGTATAAATAAAACTTTCAATGTGCAATTTATTCATAACAAGGATTTTTTTTTGAATCTATCCCCCCTTTTTCCCATAAGTTGTTGGTTTCGATTTACATAGTGATTTCTCGGAACCTATCTACCATGTACATCAAGGGATGGGTGTATTTCCTTTTTGATTTTAATTTAATCGTCACTGTGCACTTGAATAAAGGCATTATTATTATTAAAAAAAAGAACAATTATTCCATCCAATATCAAATTCTGTGAAAGATGCATAATTTTTTCACCAGTCAACATTGGCACATGAAAAGAAATAGTTTTGTTCTATCATTGCTTAGCAAAAATCCAAAGGCTATTTTGATGCTTTGAGATTGGTGGATCACAGAAATAGATCTACAAAATCAAAAGAACCTTTCTAGTGAGACAGCTTACATCTATTTGTTTGTGCAATGGGTGTATCACTTTGGGTGTGGTCACTGAAATTAAATAGAATTGACAGAAAGTCATTAATTTCAATCTCATTTTAGCCTAAATTTAATATATTTAACTATTGTGGAAAAGCATCTTATGTTACTAAGGTTCAATAAAATTATATTATAAGTAAACAGTACAAAATACACTGAAGTACCATTGAATTAGGGATAGCAACCTAGTAATGTGTTGGACCCCCCTCTAGCCCTGATAATGTCTGCCACACGATGAGGCAAGGACTCCACCAACTTCCATAAATGTTCCACAAGTATGGCGACCCATGTATTATCCAGAGCTGTCCACAATTCTCTCAAGGTCGTCATTGATGGGACATGGGCCCAAACACTCTGCTCGATGCTATCCTATCTCAAATATCTTCAGTGGGTTTTAAATCTGGGCTTCTAGGTGGCCAATTCATTATTTCAAAATCAGTAGAATGCTCCTGCAACCATGCAGTAGCCAACCTGGACCTGTGAGATGAACAGTTGTCTTCTGGTAGATGTCATATCCATTGGGATGCATGATGGGCATAAATGTGTGTAAATGGTCAGCCATGAGTTCTATGTACTGGGATGCACTGAGAGTTGTCAGTACTTGTACCAAAGGTCCCACAGATGTTCAACTGAAGACACCCCAGGCCATCACTGAGCCACCACCAGCTTGTACTGTTCCGACCTGACATATAGGATTCATGACTTCATGGGGTTGGTGCCATACCCTTAGTCTCCCATCAGTGTGATGAAGTTTAAATCAGGATTCATCGCTCCAGGCTATCCATTGCCTGGCGTGATGATGATCAAGTTTCGATGTTCTTTAGCGCAGGCAAGGCGCTGAGCCCAGTGTTGTGGGATTCTTGTAGGTCGGCGGCTCCTGAAGCTGAGATGATGAAGTGAGTGTTGCACAGTCCATGCACTGACTTCCCAGCTGGAACCTGCATTCAGATAGGTGATTTCAGATAATATCTGGTCCCTATCGATCTGTATGATGTGGGTCAGATGGTGAAGCCCACGCTCATTCAAGGCTGGTTGTCCTTTGCAGTTTGTCCAGGGCTTGTTTTTTTGCTGGAATTTTCATATTCCCAGAACACTCTTGAAACTGTTGTATGAGAAAATCAAAGTTCATTGACAATTTCAGAGATTGTATGTCCCATCTGTTGGGCACTTACAATCTGCCCTCTGTCAAATGTATCTAAATCCTGCGCCTTTCCCATTACGCTTCTCACAACGAATGCTTGGGGAAACCAAAGCTGACAGCTATATATGACCAGAGTTTCAGCCATGCATGCGTGCAAATGCAGGACTGAATTTGGATAACGTCAATGGCTGGGTTGGGTTGTTTTACCTCTGAGTGGCACTTTTTTGCACACCATGGGCTAAATGGCCAGGTCACATGGACCCCGAAAGCTCAGAGAAGGTTGGGGGAGGGGACCCACTGGAACAGCTGTTGGGAGACAGATGGTAGCCTCCTGTCAAGGCCATCCAGCGTGTTCTTTAAAGTGCACAGGGTATGGCTCTCCCGCACACGGGGCCATGGCTTAACGTCCCATCCGACGGATGGCGGCCTTTCCAAGCCCATCGATGTCCCCTACTGACCGTGGGCAGGACGGGGAATTTTGCGGAGATAAATCTCAACGCTGACCCAGCTGGGACTCGAACCTGGGAACTACATATTACGAGCCTGGCGCGCTACCGACTGAACCACCCCCGCCCTAACGTCAATGGCACTTCAGTGTATGTTTTGAATGCATAAACCAAAAATAATAATAAAATTACACATATATAATGTGTTTTATCCATTTGTTGTTCATAGTTATAAAAAAATAAATAAATACCCCCTCAAGCAGCTGCTTGCTACAGAAGTCTGACAGGAGCCTGTCAGTTTATATGCCACAGTAGGAGATCTGAGAGGATGGCAGGACCTCAGCAGAAAAACGACACACACACACACCAAGATGTATTTTTTTATATGAGAAAATGTTAGGTGTCTAGTTTGGATATTACCCAGCTCTTATGTTCAGCTTGAAAACTGTTCTATGGAAGGAAGAGTTAGCCCACACCAGGGTAGTTGATGGTCCTTCGAAATAAGATGCCATGCTGAATTACATTGGTCCTGCATTTTAACTATCTGGTATATGAATTTTATGGCTTGAAAGCTTAGTTTTTCGAAAATAAATGTGCTTCTCTTGTTTTTGCACTTTTCAAAAATTTTAACATGCTTTGGGGAGTCATTTTAGTGGCCTTGATGTAAGCTAATGTTTCAAAATTAAGATAATATGCATTCTCCATTTACTATGCTCTAGAGATGAGAATAAACAATAAAAAGGTCTTAACATTTTGTTTGCACACTACACCAAAATTGATATGTAGTTTTTGCCATTCCAATGGTTAATGAGAGCACTATTCTTTACTCATTCTTTTAACAGAGCTATAGATAAAATTACAGAAAATGCATTACTTCTTCTCAAGAATTGACAGAATATTGTCAAGCATACCAGACAAAATTCTGTCAATCTGAAATCACTAAATAAAAATATTTTCAGAAGTATTTAAAATATTGCCTTTATAATAATAGTAAGTATTAGAAGCTTTTATATGATAAAATGGAAAAAAAAAAAAGGATTAAATGTGCTATATCTTTCCATTAATTTGGTTCAAAGAAATTTAATTCTATACATAATTTTTTTTATATTACCTGAGCAAATTTGCATGATAGAGCAGAGATTAAACCAGACACTCTCTTTGGAAATGGTAGCATGTAAAAATAAGTTTTAGGCCCTCTAGGTCCATGAGCTTTTCCTCCTATAATTTATAAATTATTATTTTAATGGATTATTAGTAAAATTAAATAAGTTATTAATAATAATTAAACATGTATAGTAATAATTTAAAGCAGTACCAAATCAGTTTGGGCTATTAATCCACTAATTCTTTTAGTTTCTCATTGTTTTCCCATTATTTTTCATTCTTATTTTTATATGAAAATACTTTTGTGGTGATAGCTGACAATGACTGATGTTGATACCAATGGTGAAAGTCACCTAGAGATGAGTAAATTAAATAGCTTAAAAATCACAATTATCTATATAAGCATAAGGAGAATAAATATTATCACACGGGTCACATATCAATTAACAAGGATTCCTTTGAATGATTTAAAATTCTTATATACAAATTTGATTTCATATTGATCAATAATAAGCAAGTGTGGAATATTCATCCATAGATTCAAAGGATTTCCAAGACAAATGCCAGTTGCTCTACCAGTTGATTTGAGATGGCAGCAATTCACACTTATTGTGCAAAGTTATATGTTGTATGCTCCATATTGGGGTATTTTATCTACTTATTTAAATTCACTGTTGGGTTATTATTTGATATTAGCACCTATGCCTGATATATTATGGATGAATATTTTACATTCTTTAGTCCTGACTGACCATCATTATCATTTTTAGTCTCTTCTATTATATTATGATTCACATGTGTGCCAAAAATCAAGTTGGCATAGATGTTAAAAGCAATAACTCTAGTTGAGAATTATAACTATGCTCCCTAGTTGATTATAACAGTGCAATAGATATTACTCTGACACAGAGTCTAAATCATATAATCTCAACTAAGCAAGTATGAATTGTTGTTGTTTTAACTCAGCTAGTTCAGAAACTGACAAATTAGATCAGGTGTTTGAATCTGAGAGATGGCTGAATGCTCACCTAGTCCTGATTGATGATCAGCATCAATTTAAAAGTATCTCTTTTATTGATCAATTTAAGAGATTGGATTGCTTCAGCTCTGAGAGGCACTTTATTTGCACACAATGAACTAAATGGCCAAGGTACAAAAACCCCAAGCATTTAGAACTGGGTAGGGGTAGTGGATCCACTGGACAGCTTTTAGGAGACATGGAAGTTTCTCATCATGGACATCCAAGTATATTTTTTAACATGCACAAGGCATGGTTCTCCTACATACACAGTCGTATCAGAATAATATGACCACCCACAGAATCACAGTGCACCCACCCAGGCATGTCACAGAGTGCACATGACAAGGTTGACCACACAGAGATATAAGCAGCCGGCCAGGCAGATGAGCCATACTGCGTAATATGAGCACAATGGGCAGAGGTATTGATTTGACGAATGTTCAAAAAGGAATGATCATCGGCTACTGCGCCAAGAGTGGAAGCATCTCAGAAACAGCAGACTTCATGGGCTATTCACGAGGTGCTGTACTAAAGGTGTACCAAGAATGGACCACTGGCACACTACCTGCAGACGTCATAACTGTGGAGTCCCAAAGGCCATCGACCCCAGAGGAGAATGTTGCCTCTGTCAACTAGTAAAGGGCAATCAATGCGCAACAGTGTAACAATTGACCACTCAAATGAATGCTGGGGCACCCAGATATGTGCCCCCGATAACAGTAGAGAGAATCCTGTTACGCATGGGTTTTCGGAATCGATGCTGCATAAAGGCACCCATGTTAACCAAGGTTCATCGACAACGATACCTACAGTTTGCACAGAATTACTGTCATTGGACAGTGGAAGAGTGGAAAAAGGTTGCCTTCTCCAACGAATCGAGGTTTCTACTCCATAGAAGTGATGAATGTCACATGATATGAGGAGGAAAATGAAAAAACAACCATCAAAATTCACGGGATTGTTAAAATCAAGATCCAAATTCACGGAATGGTGAAAAATTTTGAAATTGGTGGAAATTTTTCAAAAACACTATAATTTGTGGAAATTGTCGTGGAAATTCGAGCCGCAAAAGCTTACATCCCTAGTTATATGTACTGTGATGTGTTCCTGAATGCATTACTCCATTAATGGACACATTTGTTATCAGTTTTTGATTTGAACAATTTAAAAATTAAAAAAATTCTGATAAGTCACAGAAGGGAATAGTCAGTTTGGGTAGATTTCCTACTTTTCATATATTTCTTATGCTATTTTTTCTGAAATGCATGAAAATGTATGTGTCGAAAAACTGATAACTTTAATGACCTTACTTTTTCCTCAATACCTAGTTTCCAAATGCTAAACTGTAAACTTCTCTCTATATTCACTCCTCAGACGGGGGAGAAAATCCCCTTCAAACCCCTCCGCATGATTTTCATTAATGGAGTAATGCGTTCAGGAAATAACGGAAGGATTTTAAAACTCATTACACTATTAAGCACTTCAAAGTTGAGTAAGTGACCTCTTATTCAAAAAATAACAGTACAATCGTAAATTTTTTGTGGTTACACTGTTTATTCCAGTAGTTACCAAGCTTAGATAGAGCAATATATTAAAGAAATTGTTTCAATTTTTTTAAAAAGATTGTTACAGAAATGTGGAATGTAAACTACATTGTTTTAATAATGTAAATTTTTTTCCACTGCTTGAAACTCTTTAATGCTTTTTGGACCAAAACTAGTATTGTTGGTAAAAGTATAATTTTTTTATGATTATGCTTGCAAACACTAATAAAGGATGTATTATAGAGAACAGTTTAGCAGCTCTGCAAGCAATGATATGCATATTCTTATTTCAGATAAGCACATGATTTCGAATTGCTGTAAAACAAAATGATTTGATTGCATTTAGAAATACGAGGCAGAAAGATAATACAATAATTAGCATTAACAAAAATAAAGATGCATACCTCCTAACCATATAGGTGAGCGAATGCTACCGTGTCTTGCTCTGCCTGTTCCTTTTTGAGGCCAAGGTTTTCTGCCTCCACCATGCATTTCAGCCCTTGTCCTTGCTGAAACAAAGTCCTGAAAAAAATCTATTTAATGCCATAGTTGCAGGGGTGCTTTGAGAAAAGTATAATAGCATGATTTTAAAACAAAAACAATAGCTGAAACACTAGTAACATGAATGCTGTTGATATTTTTGGACATTAACCCAATAAATATTTTCTCTTCACAGTAAACTGGATCACACTAAATCAAGATAATTTCCTTGCTGCCTTCATACAAAAAATTTCATAGATATAAGATTAAATGAAGATTCTAAGAGTGAGAAGTACAAGCTTCATGAACAATCTCAGGACACTTTAAATAGTCTCGAGGAGATATTGCTTTTGTGCTTGGTGATCTCAATGCCAAAGATGTCATTAACTGTGAACATTGGATCTGGTATGATAGGCCTTTTTGACATTGGAAGGTGCAATCATGAATGTCTCCTTGGTTTTAAAAGTTTTACAATAAAAGCTTAAGAAGTATTGTAAAAAAAATTAAGAACTATGTTTAATACAGGAGTTTTGAAGGACCCTCAAAATAGATAAAACTTCTCAGGATAGGCTACTTTATTATGACAAATGAGAATTGCTTACTAAAGTTGAGAAAAAAAAATGGTACCTTTTTTTTACTTCAAAACAATGATATATTAGGCTTAAAGGAGGAAAGGATACTTGAGTAATGTCTGTTGCAAAATGGTCACAATTATGGCTGGATAAGAGACAGAATAACAGGTTCATTGAAATGACTAGAAAGTCCAGAGATGCATAGATGAAGCAGTCAATTGATCTACTGATTGATCTACTGAATTGACTACTTAATCAATGGATGGGTTAAAATAATAATTCTCTATAATAACACTGAATTTTGTGTAGGAGACGATAAAATCTACAATAATTGACTCCACATTACAAGTGGATTTATACAAGGCTACATTTTGTCATCTTTCTGTTTAGTAAGAAAATCAGATTATCTTGAGAAATGATCTGAAGGAAGAGACTGGAACCTAAAATAGTCAAAATACTAAATAATATTGAACTTAAATTATGCCAATGAACTACATATTGGCAAATTATTATTATTTTTAATGCCGGGGTTTTGCATTTGGTGACTGTCATTATCATCCTTTCTGGTGATTGTCGCTTCTTCTTTCAACTGTCTGAGCTATCAACGGCTATCAAGTGAACACTTTCATTAGTGCTATTGACAAGACTGTCGAAAAAAGATTAATTCATAGAAAAAATCATGCATAAAATCTGTTCAGGTGGGTGAAGCATCAGTTGTTTTTTGTTCCTTTCCATAGTCTTTCAGTTTGGGAGTTGTGTGACATGCAGGGAGGAGCGATTTGAAGCAAACAGCTAAATTGAAATTGTTGCTGCAACTTTCGAGAATCAGTGGAGTGTGTAACAAAATAAGCTAATACACCTAAAAACTACAGACTTTGTAACAGTTCTGCCCTTTGAAAAATTTATATTATGAAACTTGGATTCTTTGTGTGTAGGAGATTTCATGCTTTTGACACCAGATGCTTGGAATGTTTCTATTCATTAGGTGGCTTGATTTTGTTAATGCCAGTCAATTGCCCAATGGAGTGTGACTTGTGATGGGCCCAAGCTTGGGAGATGTGCAATAAAAGATCCTTCATTTGCAGTTATAAGGCAGCCACCAGCAAATGATTCTACAATGACGAGATTTAACATCCACAACAGAGGATAATTGATCAGCAGCTGGTAACTCAGTGGTCAGAGCACCATCAGGAGGTCATGGGTTTAGAACCCACCTGGCTCAAGACAATTTTTCTCTATGCATACGTTGATCTATAGCATAATAATGTTCAAAAAGTTGTTACTATGAAGTGCTGTGATTTAAAATGCTACTATTGTAGCAAATAATGCACTATAGACATGATCTTATTAAAGTTGGCCTTCAATGGTTGAGTGCAGAAATTGTTGCTTTGAATAGACGTGTTTAGAGAACAAAAATACACAGTTTGATTGGTTGTGTATTCTTTTATAGCCATTAGTCTTTTTTTAATTCATGCAAAAGTTAGGAGATAGAGATATGTGCATATAAATATATTATGAAAACTCTTTTATTGTTGCATTTAAAAGGATCAAAACACTCATACCTAAAATGCAACATTAAACTTATAAAAAGAATATTAAATAATAAAAAAAAACTAGCAATACTACATACAAAAAAGAACTACGTACAGGGTGAAAAAAACTTCACTGCAATGGTTAATTGCTTCTATAGAAAATATTAGCAATATAAAAATTATGCAAATTAATGCAATGCTTATTTATCAAAATATTGTTATGACTTGACTGATGAGGTTACAACAAAATTATTAAGTAAATGCATTAAAGATAATGTGAAATCACATTAAATAATAATGTGAAAAAAATGAAATCAAAGTTATAATATTTAAGTTTTTTTGACTAATGAATATTTGCAGGTAAATAAATTTCATAATAAAAAGGACTATTGTGTTACACTGTTTTGCTATATAACACACAATATTTTACAATTACATAAACACCTAATTTTATTTAAAGCACAATTAGTGCTGATATATATCCATAAAATGACATAAATCCAGGTTTCTATTTAGAGACACATTTTTAGTGTAGGCACTCTAGTTTGAAACAAAAAGGAAATGTAGAATAATAATAAAAAAAATGGCACATGAGGGTACAAGCAGTGATGGACATGCACAGATACGCTTGTCTAAGGTAGTTATCATCATCAAGCAGCCATGGGCTATGGAGGTCCAACCAGACCATGCAATTTAGTTCTCCAAGCAAGTCTGTCCTGAGCTACATCTACTGCATCGGCCACTGCACACCAATTCTAATAAGGTCCTGTTTGACATTGTCTACTAGGTCTCCCCCTCTTTCTGAGGCCTTTAGGTACAGTGTTCATAACCCTATTCACCAATCTATAATTATTCATATGGGCAACATGGCCAAACCAAAGGAGTCTCTCTCTGCACAATATGCTGCTTAAAGGAAGGTTGCAAACTCCTTTGCCTAACCTCATCATTAGTTACAAAGTTGAACCACCTAATGCCCAAGATACTGCGTAAGCATCTGGAATCAAAAGCATCAGTTTCCTGCTATCTTGTTTACAAAGTGTCCAAGTTTCACTACCATAACTAACCCTAGAAAGAACCAAACTATTATACAGTCTAATTTTAGTCTTTAGGTGTATACGCCTATTTCTCCACACTCTCCATAGATTCTTAAAAGTCCGGGCAGCAATCCCTATTCATCTGTTAATCTCATGCCGCACATCACCATTATCTGTTACATAGCTCCCAAGAAAACTAAACCGTGACACCTGCTCAAGACTGCAACTATTCAGATTAACTAAATCACAGCCTGCCTGACCAATTTTCATCACTATAGTTTTCTCTCTGTTTATAACCAAACCTACTCTACTACCAGTCTCATTAACATCCCTAATGAAAGAATTAATCTCATCAACATCATTTGGCAAGAGGGCTAAATCATCAGCATAATCTAAATCAGAAATTTTCGTATCTCCAGTCCATTTAAGACCAAAATCTTTCCCTTGAAGTGAATTTCGCATAACATAATCAATAACCAAGCTAAAGAGAAAAGGAGACAAAATGCACCCTTGTCGAACACCAGAAGTAATGCTAAACCAATTGCTACAAGACTTACCAACTCTCACACACGACTCAGTGTTATTATAGAGCTTTCATTATGTTAACTAACTTGTCTGGTATATCATACGATCTCACAATCAACCACAAATTATGACAATCAACAGAGTCGAAAGCGTTTTTGAGATCAACAAAGCTAGCAACCAAAGGTTTCCGAAACTCTAAACATTTCTCAAGAATCTGCCTAAGTGAAAATATCTGATCCACACATCCCCTACCACTTCTGAATTCACATTGCTCATCACGCAATTGACTGTCAACCAGATTCTTAATTCTATTAAGCACAATCATGGAAAGAACTTTACCTGGAACAGAGAGTAGGCTGATACCTCTATAGTTATCACAAGAACTGAGATCACCGTTTTTGAAAATAAGGATAACAATAGCTGTGGTAAAATCCTTAGGAACCATGCCTTTATCATAAAAGATATTCAAAATTTCAGTCATCCAAGTGGTAACCGAAACATTCCCAGCTCTAAGCATTTCAGTAGTAATTTCATCTACCTCTGGGGATTTATGAAGTTTAAGTTTAGAAATAGTCAAAATAACTTCAGATTATGTTATAGGGCCAACATTAAAGCCACCAATGCATCTATCATCGTTGCAAACAATGGGAGTAGAACTAACCACATCGTTTAGAACATCTATGAAATGCTCAGCCCACCTAGCCATGACAGAATCCTCACTTTCTATAACCTTACCTTGTATATCCTTCAATCCCTGTACACCTGTTCATTTTCTACCACACAAAACATTAACCATCTGATACGGCTCTCTGCTGTTGTGCTGTCTAACTGCTTCCTCGGCTTTGTCAGCCAAGCGATCAAGCCAAAGATTTTTATCAGCAGCTAACTGATCCTTTACACGTTTATTAAGTTCTCTGTACTGCTTTCTATTAGGACTAGTAGGGTATTGATTAAGGACATTCCTGCAGTTTTCTTTCTTTCTGAAATAAGCTCAAGTGCCTTATCACTGAGATAATTCTGCCTCCTATGCTCCTTTTTTTCTAAAAGAGTACTGTTAGTGTCCAAAAAAGCCTGTTTAAAATGATCCCATTCTTCCTCAACTTCAGTAGTAAGTATACCATGACTGTCATAATGACTAAGTAACCTATCATGGTAAGCTTTGGCTATAACTGGGTCTTTCATCAGTATTAAAAGTAAATTTTTCAACCATAGCACAACACTTTTTAAGTTTAAGTTGCAAGACACTTTTAACAAGGTAATGGTCAGATACAATTTCAGCTCTCCTATATGACAATAAAGAATGAAATAAACTCGATGTATTCCATATCAACTAATAAATCAGCACTTTAGTGTCGATTTAAAATTGTAGAGGAAAAATTGTCTTGAGCCGGGTGGGATACGAACCCACAACCTCCTGATAACATGTCAGGTGCTCTGGACCACTGAGCTACCGGCCGCCGATCAAGATCTCTTCTAATTAGTGCTATGAACATTCCTTTTATGTTATATATAGGCGCTATTCAGCCAATTTTTAACCCAAGTGGCTTTCTATTTGCCATATAGATGGAAGCATATGATTACAAGTATGCAGATAATAAAGAATGAAATAAACTTGACATATTTCATATCAACTAATAAATCAGCACTTTAGTGTCGATTTAAATTTTAGAGGAAAAATTGTCTTGAGCCGGGTGGGATATGAACCTACAACCTCCTGATAACGTCAGGTGCTCTGGACCACTGAGCTACCGGCTGCTGATCAATATCTCCTCTAATTAACGCTATGAACATTCCTTTTTCCTGAGCACCTGACAAGTTATCAGGAGGTCATGGGATCATATCCCACCCAGCTCAAGACAATTTTTCCTCTAAAATTTAAATCAATGCTAAAGTGCTGATTTATTAGTTGATATCCCCTATATGACCTTGTATTCCTAACAGAACTAGCCCATTTGCTGTTAATTAATATATAATCAATCATATTCTTATTCAGCCCATTGGGTGAAACCCATGTGTACTTATGTCACGGTGTTTGTAATAAATAAAAAATAAAAATAATAAATATCCCCTCAAGCAGCTGCTTGCCACAGAGGTCTGACAGGAGCCTGTCATTTTATATACCATAGTAGAAGGTCTGTGAGGATGGCAGGACCTCAGCAGATAAACAACACAAACATCCATGCCTTATCCGAGGCTCGAACCCAGGTCCCTTAGATCAGTAGCCAAGCGCGCTAACCACTCGGCCATGGAAAGTGTGAGTTATTCTGAATCCATTGAGTTTACTTACCTGTAGGAGACGTTGCCCATTGCCATTGCAGCTACCAATACCAAAAGGGCCTATTACTCCTCCCCAAAGGTCAGAGTCAGTACCAACTTTGGCACTGAAGTCACCTAGAACAGTGTTAAACTTAATAGTTAACAGTCAGAGTTATCTTTATATACTGATATTTATTTTAAGAGCTGCAAATATGTACTTACAACTTGTCTGTAAAGAAGCTGCCACCTTATATTAGCATGCAGAATATCAACTCTAGGAAACAAAAACAGATATATGTTAATTTATCCATTATATCTTTTTAAACATTATCTATGAGAATAAATTAATACTTTTTTGAATATATAAATATTTTATAATCAAATAACATAAAACAAACTAGGAAAAATGTCATTTCTGGAATTAAAATTGCAGGATTACTGAATTCAATTATGTAACCTTACTTGACATTTACTACTCAGCTACTATTAAAAAAAATATTTTCCCAAGCAGCTGCTTGCCACAGAGGTCTGACAGGAGCCTGATACGTATTTCCCCGAAAACAAGCCCTCGCATTATTTTTCAGGATGCTCGTAATATAAACCCTACCCCAAAAATAAGCCCCAGTTAAGATTGTCAGCCAGACAGACACATTTAGTACATCCGTTGCAACATACGACATACGTATTGAATTATAAAATAATAATATTAATATATAATTAAATATAAATAAATAATATTATTGTCATTAATACTTAAAATAAATGATAATATAAATTATAATTAAGTATTTGTAAATACCCAAGCGGGCACCTTTGGACGAGAGGTAAACACCTATGTAAACAGATGAACTTGAGACTTATTGCTGAATGACCAGGCTACATGGATAAGAAGTGCTCATTTAAGGAGAGTTCTATTGCTGGACTGAAATAAACTTGACATATTCCATATCAACTAATAAATCAGCACTTTAGCGTCGATTTAAATTTTAGAGGAAAAATTGTCTTGAGCCGGGTGGGATATGAACCCATGACCTAATTAGTATGAATTAATTCATACTAATTAGGGATTGGGAGATTGGAGCCAATGGTTCTACAGGAAATAGAGTTGCAAGAAATTCAGGCTGGAATTCGGTGTTTGGAGTGTTATGATGATGTTCCAGAAGATGATGACATGACAGTTATTTGAATAAATGTAGATTTTTGTACATGAATAAATGTAGATTGTTGTACATGAAAAAATAAGACATCCTCTGGAAATAAGCCCTAATGTGTCTTTTGGAGCAAAAATTAATATAAGACCTGGTCATATTTTCGGGGAAATACGGTAGTTTAATATGGTGGGACCTCAGCAGAAAGACAATACAAACATTCGTGTCTTACTCAGGGCTTGAACCCAGGCCCATTTGAGCAGTAGCCAAGCTCGCTAACCACTCGGCCACTGGTAAAGCATATTTAATGGGCCTTTCACATATGCTGAATATGAACTTTGTAACAACATTAAATGCACAAGATATCACATCACTACTGCCTAGTGATGCACTTTATGTAATCTACTTACTAAGAAATGCATGGCCAAATTATGATTTTGAAAGCTAGCTAATAATTTATTATATTACCCTTCCAGTATCCCAATCATTTATAGACACTGATAAATTGTAAAACTGCAGACCAGAAATGAACAAATTCGTTTTTATGATAAACACAAAACTTCCAATTTTTTTAAAATTTAAACATCTGTTTGAATTTTATTATGTATATTCAGAAACAAAGTGTTTTGAAGTTAACAAATAATATTTACCTTTTTAATTCATTATAAAATTTAAGAAAAAATTTCAATAACTTAAAATTCTCTGTTGTTGAGCAATAAAATCTTAAAGTCTATCCTTCAAACTATTTACATGTTAAAAGTTTTTAGGAGAAAACTCAGAAGTTTTTCAGAGCAAAGACAGCACTCCATCTTCAGTGAGGTGATGCTATGTAGTGATGTTAGGTCTGTTTAGACAAAGAGCTTCTTTCCACATGTCATGAAGGGTGAGTCCAGTGTCTCAGTTGCAGGTGGGGATGGAAGAGGTCATTATTTCAATAGCCTCGCTGACTGTGGTTCCATAGAAAATGGACACACATGCAAGCAGTGTGGCATGCTCCCAATCTATTGTTGCTGTGCGTTGTACTGCTAGCTCGGTGGCGGCAATAGATTAGGAGCATGCCACACTGCTTGCACGTGCGTCCACTTTATACAGAACCATAGTCCATGAAGCTACTGAAATAATGACCTGATCCGTCCCCACCTGCAACCGAGAGACTGGAATCACCCTTCATGACATGTGGAAAGAAGCTCTTTGTCTAAACAGACCTAACGTCACTACATAGCATCACTTCACTGAAGACAGGTTGCTCTGAAAAACTTCTGAGATTTCTCCTAAAAACATTTAACATGCAAATAGTTTGAAGGATAAACTTTAAGATTTTATTGCTCAATGACAGAGATTTTTAAGTTATTGTAATTAATTTCTGAGCAAGAAGGTCCTTTTAATTGTGTAAGAAATAATTTTGTAGAAAAAATTAGTTTTGCTGGCGAGTTGGAATCGAACACACATCTCCCAGTTACATCCCAAGTACCCTAACCACTAAGCTATCACCAGCTCTGTCATTTATCCATTTAGACTTTTAAATCTGGCATGTAATGAGAGGCTGGGTTCAAATCCCACTCATCAGCAAAACTAATCTTTTCTACAAAATTATTTCTTAAATTATATGTTAATAAGTAATCTGTGAGTTTATTTTTGATTGATTATTACAAAATATTACCACTACTGATACTTTTTTGTTTTTGATGAATAAGTAAAAAAATAACTGGGCTAAATTCATTCCAGTTTCTCAGGTTGACACTGGGAAGATTCAAGCCAGGTAGTGTTAATTATTATTAATATTTTGCCATTATATTAATGTGCTGAAAATGGTAAAAGGCTGACCTTCATATTCAGATTAATCAATATAAACAATTGTTACAATTGCACCAACTGTTTGTTGATGCTCTTATCATCAACAGTAACTTCAAAAAAGAAATGTGACTTTAAATAGGCATTATAAATAAATCTTAAAAGGCCAATAATATTGGTTTGCAGTCATACAAAATATATATTCAAGACTTGTCAAAAAGGTTACTGCAATAAGCAATACATAACTAATATATTGATAATACTAAAATATGCTAATGAAGTTGCCAATTTTAAACACAGAATACCATATTGTAACTTGATAAAGCCTTAAAAATACTTGGTGCTTTCATCTCAGAATACAAACTTTCTAACCCCAACTAAAAATTCCAGCATTCATCTGAGGTACACACATATATATATCAGCTGGTAAATGATCCTTATTAGAAATTATCATAGGTATTTGAATCCTTGAAACTGTTTTAGCACTGCCAAACATAAACTGGAGTAATGTGTCTCAGGTACCAGCTTCTGGGTACTTGAAAGAGGCTTTTAGGTTCTGATGTTAAAGAATCCTTGGATGTCTGAATTCCTGCCAGCATGGCTTAAGCTGCTAGTAGATGGGGAATGGATCTTTGCCAAAGCCTGTGATTAGGGGGACTGTTTATATTGTTGACCTTAATTCTCTCAATCATTTTGCCCTGCAGCTACCTAGAATGTGAGGACTCTACATAGAAATTATTCTCTTGACAACCTCACACAGAAATTCCAGCATTATAAACTAGACATTCTGGGCCTGCAAAAGGCTAGATGGATAAGTAATGGCCAGACATTTAAAACTAATCTTAATTTTTTCTTTTCATAAATACAGCAAATACTTAGGACGTGTAGCACTGTTACTTAGCAGGATTGCCAGTGATGCTCTTTTAGAACACAGAGGAATTAATGAAAGTTTTTTTAGAACTAAATTTGGAACAACATTAAGATATTTTAAATTCTGCTGAAAAATGAGAAATTACTCTTGTGTTAATACTTGTGTTGGTGGGGACTTGTGTGCCAAAGTTGGCACTAACTTTGATCTTTGGGCAGGAGTAATAGACCTTTTTGGAACTGGTAGTTACAATAGCAATGTTCCCTATAAGTAAACTTAATGACATGAGAATAACCAACACCAAGATATTTCTAAATACACAATATTCCTATGCAACCTGATATGTTGCATAGGAATGATTTATTATATGTTAACAGCAAATAGATTACATCTGTCAAGAATATTAGATCATTTAGGGAGCCAAAATTGTCTCACAACTGTTGGGAACTAAAATTTCCATGCTCTAAGAGTTTTTTTCTTTTTCCACAGAAATTGCCATTTTGAACTTTATTTTAATCAATCCTGAAAGTTTATAACTTGATGATTTATTTATCAAATAAAGTTGTAAAAAATGATGAAAGAAAGCATTACACTGCTGTGGCAGCCATTGATGTGATATTTTTTTTCACATCTGAGCATATTGATTGTTTTCTTCCTGTTTTGATGTTCCCAAACTAAAGTCTAAGCTTTTTCTACATTCAAGCAGGGAGTTGATAACTGAAATAAATTGTAGAAAAAGTTAGAGATTGCTGTGAATTGCAATAGATTTTGCAAATGAATTCAGAGCTTTATTTTAAACATCTGCTGACTTATGTTCATTTCTTTTGTTAATGTAAAAAGTATGGATGTACAACATTTAAGTTTCAGACAACCATGTTATTTAGAGCTTTAAAACATGGGAGGAATAAAATTTCTACCATATCTCAATAATATAAATTCAACTAGATGCTAAAGGGATAATTTTATTGATGTAAAGTGCAGAGTGGATGTTATGATCAGAGGTCACACCTAAATACTTCATGTAAGTGAAAATAAAAATATAAATGAGATTAATTTTGCTACCAATGTCTTGGAGAGGAAGTGGGAATGACACTGATTTTTTTTTTTTTTTAAATATTGAATGAATTCAATTATATTATATACCACCAAGCTCATCTTTAACATTATTTTTAATTTTGTTTTAGAGCAGAAAAGCAATTTGGAATGCTAAAACACTTCTGGATTCAAACTTTTGCAGATTAAGGGTTAAAAATAGCCAGGATACACTGTCAGTTTAAATGCAGATTTTAACAAATAATAAAAATGCATTTGCATTACAAATTTTAGATTAAGAACTTATATATTATATATACATGTTACATTTAACATTATTACCATATAGTTATCTGTAACTCATTTGAAAATAGATTAAAGGAATAACTGCAGAAATAAAAAATGAAAGGAAGTCCACTAAGCTTTGTATTCTTTCTCACTTGTTTATTGTATATCCATCTATGCTAACTAAGAAGTACAACTTAAACACTTGTTTCCTTACCTGGGAAAACCAGCAAATACTGAAGGATGCAGATCTATTAAACCTAGCTTTTCACCTTTCACAGTATCTAAACTTTCCATCCAAGCCTGGCGAGGATCCACATATTTTGGTGGAAAAGCTAACTCACGAGAAGTTATAATTGGCAGGGGTGCTCGAGTTTGAACTACCGAAATATCAGTTTCTGAAAGAAGCCAATTAATTATGTACAGTTTCCAAATTTTTGCAATTGATTATCAATTGATCAATTGTTTGTTAGTCTTTAAATCACATAATCAGTCACTTCTCAATTCTAGCATGATAAAATATATTAGAAGCTTTAAGATTTAAAAGTGAGTTTTTGTATATATTTCCAAATGAAAGTTTACATTCACATTTTACTAAACAATAAATATAATGTACCTTTTCAGATATATTTTAGTTCAAACATACTATATAATTATAAATATATGCAATAAAATTATAAAAATGCACATGTTTAAAATAAACTGATGTTTGACCCTGAAATCCCCAAATTTCTAATAATGAACTCTACTTGGTGGCTGAGTTAATTTTTGGAATTTTTAGCATACATCATCATCATCATCAAGCAGCCATGGGCTACGGAGGTCCAACCAGACCGCGCAGTTTAATTCTCCAAGCATATCTGTCCTGAGCTACATCTGCTGCATCCGGCCACTGCACACCAATTCTAACAAGGTCCTGTTTGACATTGTCTGCCCACCACATCCTAGGTCTCCCCCTCCTTCTGAGGCCTCTAGGCACACTGTTCATAACCCTATTCACCAATCTATAATTATCCATACGGGCAACATGGCCAAACCAGCGGAGTCTCTCTCTGCACAATATGCTGCTTAAAGGAGGTTGCAGACTCCTTTGCCTAACCTCATCATTAGTTACAAAGTTAATCCACCTAATACCCAAGATACTGCGTAAAGATCTAGAATCAAAAGCATCTAGTTTCCTGTTATCTTGTTTACACAGCGTCCAAGTTTCACTACCATAACTAACATTAGAAAGAACCAAACTATTATACAGTCTAATTTTATTCTTTAGGTGTATACGCCTATTTCTCCACAATCTCCATAGATTCTTAAAAGTCCCAGCAGCAATACCTATTCGTCTGTTAATCTCATGCCGCACATCACCAGTATCAGTTACATAGCTCCCAAGGTAATTAAACTGTGACACCTGCTCAAGATTGCAACCATTCAGATGAACTGAATCACAACCTGCCTGACCAATTTTCATCACTTTAGTTTTCTCTCTGTTTATAACCAAACCTACTCTACTACCAGTCTCATCAACAGCTCGAATGAAAGAGTTCATCTCATCAACATCATTTGCCAAAAGGGCTAAATCATCAGCATAATCTAAATCAGAAATTTCCGTATCTCCAGCCCATTTAAGGCCGAAATCTTTCCCTCGAATTGAATTTCGCATAACATAATCAATAACCAAACAAAAGAGAAAAGGAGACAAAATGCACCCTTGTCGAACACCAGACGTAATGCTAAACCAATTGCTACAAGACTTACCAACTCTCACACATGACTCGGTGTTATTATAGAGAGCTTTCATTATGTTAACTAACTTGTCTGGTATACCATATGATCTCCCAATCAACCACAAATTATGACGATCAACAGAGTCGAAAGCCTTTTTGAAATCAACAAAGCTAGCAACCAAAGGTTTCTGAAACTCTAAACATTTCTCAAGAATCTGCCTAAGTGAAAATATCTGATCTACACATCCCCTACCACTTCTAAATCCACATTGCTCATCACGCAATTGCCTGTCAACCAGATTCTTAATTCTATTAAGCACAATCATGGAAAGAACTTTACCTAAAACAGAGAGTAGGCTGATACCCCTATAGTTATCACAAGAACTGCGATCACCTTTTTTGAAAATAGGGATAATAATAGCTCTGGTAAAATCCTTAGGAACGATGCCTTTATCATAAAAGATATTCAGAATTTCAGTCATCCAAGTGGTAACTGAAACATTCCCAGCTCTGAGCATTTCTGTAGTAATTTCATCTACCACTGGGGATTTATGAAGTTTAAGTTTAAAAACAGCCAAAATAACTTCAGATTGTGTTATAGGGCCAACATTAAAGCTGCCAATGCATCTATCATCATTACAAACAATGGGAGTAGAACTAACCACATTGTTTAGAACATCACTGAAATGCTCAGCCCACCTAGCCATGACAGAATCCTCACCTTCTATAACCTTACCTTGTTTATCCTTCAATCCCTGTATACCTGTTTGTTTTCTACCACATAAAACATTAACTATCTGGTACAGCTCTCTGCTGTTGTGCTGCCTAACTGCTTCCTCAGCTTTGTCAGCCAAACCATCAAGCCAAAGATTCTTATCAGTAGCCAACTGATCCTTTACACGTTTATTAAGCTCTCTGTAAAGCTTTCTGTTAGGACTAGTAGGGTACTGATTAAGGACATACCTGCAGCTCCTTCTTTCTGTAATAAGCTCAAGTACCTTATCACTTAGATAATTCTGCCTCCTCTGCTCCTTTTTTCCTAAAAGAGTACTGTTAATTTCCAAAAAAGCCTGTTTAAAATGACCCCATTCTTCCTCAACTTCAGTATTAAGCAAACCATGACTGTCATAATGACTAAGTAACCTATCATGGTAAGCTTTAGCTATAACTGGGTCTTTCAGAGCTTCAGTATTAAAGGTAAATTTTTTAACCCTAGCACAACACTTTTTAAGTTTAAGTTGCAAGACACTTTTAACAAGGTAATGGTCGGATCCAATTTCAGCTCCCCTATATGCCCTGGTATTTCTAACAGAACTAGCCCATTTGCTGTTAATTAATATATAATCAATCATATTCCTATGCAGCCCATCAGGTGAAACCCAAGTGTATTTATGTATGTCGCGGTGTTTGTAATATGTGTTAGTTATTCTGAAACCAATGAGTTTACTTACCTGTAGGAGACGTTGCCCATTGCCATTGCAGCTACCAATACCAAAAGGGCCTATCACCCTTCCCCAAAGATCAGAGTCAGTACCAACTTTGGCATTGAAGTCACCTAGAATATGGGTAATATCACCTTTCTTGACAGAATTCAAAATATCCTGAAGTTGTCCATAAAACCTATCCTTCTCATCCTCATCAGCATCCTCAGTAGGGGCATAACAGCAGATAACATTCAAGTCTTTAATGCTTGTCTGAAATTTTGCTGTAAGAAACCTTTCATTAATGCACTCATATCCTAGAAGAGCATCACTAGCATGTCTGCTGAGCAGCAGACCCACACCTTGGTGATGCTTTCCATCCTCCCTCCCTGTAAAGAGAAATTTAAAGTTATTTTTAAGTATCTCACCTTTACCTGTCCATCTGGTCTCTTGCAAGCCTAGAATATCTAGGTTATAGCGCTGGAATTCCTGCATGAGGACATCAAGAGAATAATCTCTATGTAATGTCCTCACGTTCCTGCAGAGAGAAAATAATTAGTAGGATTTTTAAAGAAATTAGGTTTATTGAGATTGGTAGGGCCAACAATATCAAACAGCCCCCTGATCACAGGCATGGGGCAAAGACCTGTTCCTCCTCTGCTAAAGGCTGAAGTCACCGATGCTGGTAGGAACTTCAGGCACCACCTTTTCAAGTGGACTTTTTCAAGAGCCACATGGCCTGCCTGAGACACATTACTCCAGTTTAGGCTTGACGATGCCCAACTAGCTAAGTAAGGTTCAGATACCTGCGATGGCCTCCGATTAGGATTATCCACCAACTGATATAAGGTATCCCATGCCTCTGTTCACTTAGAGCTGGCAACCCAGAAGCAAACAGAAAACACAGCGGCAGACTCTCCCTCAACAGAGGCCCACCAGTGCAGCAAGTCCAGGATCAATAATCAAGCTCAAATCCATAAACAAGTCCAGTCTAGTAGGTATAAATGGTCAGCACCAGGACCCTGTGAAGTTGACCACTCCTCAGCAGGGTTGAAAAAAAAGAAACAAGTGGCCATAGATGACCAGATCAGTAGGCCATACTGAACTGGCAGCCCTCCCCTTCCGTTCCCTTCTAAAAGAGAATATCTCTTTTGAAAGGTACTAACGGCCTGAACCACGAGAAGGCGGGGTCGGACATTAGGTGCTAGACCCGGCCGGTTCTGTGCATCATATATATATAAAGAACTTTATACCAAAGATTAACAAATAAAAATAGATTATGGCATATATACTAAGAAGCAGCTTTTAATTACAAACATCAAACAGGCAAAATTCTTTTCTTTGCAATAAAGATATAGTATACAGAAATCTTTTCATTTTACCTTTAGAAATTTTCATTTATTTTTCAATCAGTTCAATTGTAATAAAAATACTTCATAATATTTTTTATCATTATTTAAATCATCCACATTTATTTTTTATCTGTTAGCTTTCAATTATCTCAGGTTGATAAATGCACTGGACTTAGCCATAATCTAGAAACAGTAAAATAGCTTTAAAAATGAAAAGATAGTAACATGTAAAGCAAAAAAAAAAGGTACATATCTAACCAGATTTGAATTTCATTTAATCAAAAATAAATCTGTTCAGTTAAATAAATAATAAAAAAACCCCACAAAATTATTAGAAATAAAGGAATGAAAACAGTTGAAAAAATGCGTCAGTGATAATTGTGGAACACTGCACAAAACAACCAAGCTATATATCATCTACTATATATTTTGGTGAGTCTGTTTGTTCATGAACTGTCTGTTCCAAGATGCATCCTTCAGTGAATTCTTCAATGAGTTGTAACTCTCCAACACATTGCCTGGAATGTCTTTCTGTGTCACCACAACACAAGGAAGACTTCACACCATATCAACTTTTTCTTCTTACATAATCTATCTGTTATCATTCTTTGTCTTATCATCCATATTATACTGCATGTAAACACACAACTAATTAATTAACTTAACTAAAACAATAATAATAATGAGACAAATACAACAACTTGAATTTAACAAAAGATAAATTACGATGTGTAGAGAGCATCTACATTGAATGTCGTGAGATTGGCAAAAATGTATGCAGAGTAATATACAATTAACACGATGCATTGACAAAGCATTATAACATAAATAAAATAGAAAAACTGCAATCTATAATAGCTAAAAATATTATTCCGTTTCAATTGTAAAAAAATTATAAAACTTCAACAGATAGATTAAAATTTTTAAACTTTTTATCATACAGTAATTTATATAAATATAACTTAATAATTAAAATTTTTTTGACAAAACATGTAAACTAAAAATTCTACACAATAAAGATACAAGACTTCAAAAAACCAAGGTATTACAAAATGCCCACTTTTCGAAATAATTACAGAAAACATACCTCCTAATACCACTTATATTTATTGCTATCCCAAAAGAAATACTAAATATAGATTCTTTTAGTAAACTAAAAATCGAATTGAAAAAATATTTTGGAATTTCAAATTAGCTGAACATTATGTGTTGTGTTTTGTAAATTTATTTGAATACCATTTTTGTGGCTAAATGACCTATGTTTAATTTATTCATTTTCCTGTAGATAAGCTATTTAGCTTTGTGGGTCAAATGGCAAATGTACTGTATTATTTACTTTTATGAATAAAAATTTATATTCTTAAAAAATTAGAGGGAGTTTCTCCAGTTCTGCATATAGGTCAATGGATTGGATAGACTTCACAGCATTTAAATCATAGCAGCATTGCTAGATGCTAAAAAATCCAAAGCATGTAAAGATAAAAAAACTATGTGTATATATTGTTTAAGAATTTCCTTTTGTAAATTTTATTATAGTGATAATTTTTTTTATACTGGAATAAATTTTGATCACATTAAACTGATATTTTTCTTAGAATGGTATTCATAAAATGAAACCATTTTACATAGAGATACATAATAAATTGCTTGGGAATGGAAAAAAATTTCATTATACTGAATATTTTATTACTCTTGCATTTGTTACAATGACATTTCACTTAAGTAGTTCAGGATCTGTCTTTTTCTATTTACATAAAATGTGGATTGCTAATGATGAATTATCTTTGAGTTTGGTAAAATTCACATTGTTTTGAGGATGGTGGTAAAGGATAGCAACCCATGTTGCACCCTGTAATACTTTTAAATAAAGGACATCTTAGAAATGTAATATTTGATGTTTGCCATGTGTAATTTTATTAACTGCACACAGGAATGTTACACACAAATCTTTGTTACTTACGATTCCTAGAAATAAGAAATATTTGCCTTACTTTTTAGAGGGGTGGGGGTGGCTCAGTCATTAGGGACCAGGCACATAATCTGTAGCTCTCAGATGGGTCAGCATTGAGATTTTTCTCTAAAACTCTCTGCTCTGCTCTTGTCAGTATGGGACATCGGTGGGCTTGGAAAGGCCCCTGTACATCAGATGGGATGCAAAGCCATGGCCCTGTGTGTGGGAGAGTCATACACTGTGCACATTAAAGAACAAAATGATGGCCTTGAAAAGAGGCTACCAGACTCCCTTCCCCCAACCTTCTCTGAGCCCTCAAGGTCCTTGTGACATGGCCATTTAGCCCATTGTGTGCAAAAAAAGTGTTGCTCAGAGGTAAAACAACCCAACTCTACTTTTTGGTGTGTGTTGTTTATTCTGAAAATTTAACTTTAAAGCCATGTCACAAAGCTCTGGTGGGCAACAAGTAGCAGACATTTATATGGTTCTGAAAATGGGAAGATAAAAATGAATATTTCATTTATATGCATCTTTAGTGAGTTATTAAAATTTTGCATACAAATCATATTACATAGTATTAATGATAATATGTTTTTGTGATTGAAATAAAAAGGTTCTGTAAATGTCACATGATTGTGTAATTTTGATAAAACTTTCAGACAAAGGGCATTCAGAATATTAAATCTCTGAAATAATATCCATCTTTGTATAACCTTCGAATTAGAATGCTTATGAGGTGGCAAACCTAGGTCCAGAAGAGATTGCTTAAGAAATGTAGTGTATTATAATATCATTTCAGGATTTATAGAATTAGGGACCTACTGAATCAACCAGATATTTTATCTAGGGTAATTAAAATTATTTCTTAGGAATGGCAAAAAAATATGAAATGCTAAAATATGAATAAGTAGGAGTGGCTCCCAGATTATTTTTGAGGAGAAAGGCTTGAGAATTAAAAATGTTCACTTTATTTGCATGGATGATATAATGTATTATAAAATGTTCTATGCAGTGAATAATATGTTGTTTTAGAACATATTATGGAAAAATATAAATTTTTGAAACCCAAAGTAGTTCACAAAGAAACAGTTAAAATTTCAGAAATGTTATATTACCTTTTGATGCAACTGGATCTTGTAAACCCACAAAACTTGAACATGAAATATAAGGGTTCTAGGGGAAAAACACAAAAGGAAATAAATAAGTACTATCAATCCATAGGAAATACACAGATTACCTGTAGATATAAAATTCAAAAAATACTTATGTGGAAAAAATTACTGCCGACGGTGTGGGATTTGAACCCACGACTCTCTAAATACATGCTAGTGTGCTCTAACCACTAAACCAACAATCAGTGAAAGATATAAAGCACATTGTGGAAACAAATTATCGTCTGATGGTTGGTTTAGTGGTTAGCACTCTGGCATGCATCTAGAGAGTCATGGGTTCAAATCCTGCACTGTTGGCAATAATTTTTTCCACATAAGTATTTATGATATAAGCAACATATATATATTATTTGCATTTTGCTTGCTTTCAGTGTAAATACAGTGCCTAGACAAAAAATTGGGAACTGGCAAATTCTTAGAAACTGCATTTCAGTCTCCCAAATCTGTGTACTAAATGAGATAATTTGCCTAGCACACATCATTCAGGGTATAAAAGTCACACTGCAGATTCTTCCTGTCATTGTATCAATAAACAGCATGAGTAGTGCAGGAGATATAAATATTGCTCACATATCTGGAGGCTGCCTAAAGGAGAATGAAAAAAGAAACCTTAGAAATTATGGAGAAAGACTAAGGGTTGGGTTGTTTTACCTCTGAGTGGCAGAAAGACTAAGGTATCCCTTGCCTGGAAAGAACAAAAACTGCAACAGCAAGAAAACTTCTAGACCAAAGATTAATTTGAATGACAGGAACCACCAAGAATTTCAACAAAGGTTCTAAAATGCCCTTTCAGTGCATTGAGAACTGCATAATCACAATATTTGCAGATGTGTGTGGCTGTTCAGAAACCTCTCATCTCTTTCAATAATAGGTAATGCTATTCTACAATGTGTCAGGAATACACATTTTCGACTGCTCACTAATGGTAGAAGTGTATGGCCCAATAAATCAAAATCATGCAAATCCACAATGATCATAAGGACAGAATTTGGATCCAATATGTATTACTTTTAGAGTTGAATTTGATGACAGATCAGTCAAAAAACAGATTAATCAAAATCATGCAAATCCACAATGATCATAAGGACAGAATTTGGATCCAATATGTATTACTTTTAGAGTTCAATTTGATGACAGATCAGCCAAGACCTGGCATGACTTTGGTTGGAAAAGATAGAAGTGCCTCTAGACCTTACAAACATACCCATGACTACAGTCCTGATAATGTACAGCCTATAATAGCAACAATCTATTCCACAAGTGACGAAGTCTTTCAGGATGGCAATGCAACTATCTATAGAGTAAAATATACATTGCCACCTTGGTAGTGCAGTGGTATCAGGTTGATATTACAGCTGCCAGAGTCTGGGTTCAAGTCCTGGGATGGCATGATTGTCCAGGACCAGCTTGAATGAGCTTTTACATTATCTCCGTCATTTTCTTTAAAAGAAAAAGATTCAAACACAAAATTTCACCAAAAAAAAAAACATTAAAATGGTTCTCCATACCTCAATCCTATAGAAATCATCATCATCATCATCAAGCAGCCATGGGCTACGGAGGTCCAACCAAGCCGTGCAATTTAGTTCTCCAAGCAAGTCTATCCTGAGCTACATCTACTACATCTGGCCACTGCACACCAATTCTAACAAGGTCCTGTTTGACATTGTCAGCCCACTGCATCCTAGGTCTCCCCTTCTTTCTGAGGCCTTTAGGCACACTATTCATAACCCTATTCGCCAATCTATAATTATTCATATGGGCAACATGGCCAAACCAATGGAGTCTCTCTCTGCACAATATGCTGCTTAAAGGAGGTTGCAAACTCCTTTGCCTAACCTCATCATTAGTTACAAAGTTGAACCACCTAATGCCCAAGATACTGCGTAAGCATCTGGAATCAAAAGCATCTAGTTTCCTGTTATCTTGTTTACAGTGTGTCCAAGTTTCACTACCATAACTAACCCTAGAAAGAACCAAACTATTATACAGTCTAATTTTAGTCTTTAGGTGTATAAGCCTATTTCTCCACACTCTCCATAGGTTCTTAAAAGTCCCGGCAGCAATCCCTATTCGTCTGTTAATCTCATGCCGCACATCACCATTATCTGTTACATAGCTCCCAAGATAATTAAACTGTGACACCTGCTCAAGACTGCAACCATTCAGATTAACTGAATCACAGCCTGCCTGACCAATTTTCATCACTTTAGTTTTCTCTCTGTTTATAATAACCAAACCTACTCTACTACCAGTCTCATCAACAGCTCGAATGAAAGAGTTCATCTCATCAACATCATTTGCCAAAAGGGCTAAATCATCAGCATAATCTAAATCAGAAATTTTCGTATCTCCAGCCCATTTAAGGCCAAAATCTTTCCCTTGAAGTGAATTTCGCATAACATAATCAATAACCAAGCTAAAGAGAAAAGGAGACAAAATGCACCCTTGTCGAACACCAGAAGTAATGCTAAACCAATTGCTACAAGACTTACCAACTCTCACACATGACTCAGTGTTATTATAGAGAGCTTTCATAATGTTAACTAACTTGTCTGGTATACCATATGATCTCACAATCAACCACAAATTATGACGATCAACAGAGTCGAAAGCCTTTTTGAAATCAACAAAGCTAGCAACCAAAGGTTTCTGAAACTCTAAACATTTCTCAAGAATCTGCCTAAGTGAAAATATCTGATCTACACATCCCCTACCACTTCTGAATCCACATTGCTCATCATGCAATTGACTGTCAACCAAATTCTTAATTCTATTAAGCACAATCATGGAAAGAACTTTACCTAAAACAGAGAGTAGGCTGATACCCCTATAGTTATCACAAGAACTGCGATCACCTTTTTTGAAAATAGGGATAACAATAGCTCTGGTAAAATCCTTAGGAACCATGTCTTTATCATAAAAGATATTCAGAATTTCAGTCATCCAAGTGGTAACCGAAACATTCCCAGCTCTAAGCATTTCCGTAGTAATTTCATCTACCCCTGGGGATTAATGAAGTTTAAGTTTAGAAACAGCCAAAATAACTTCAGATTGTGTTATAGGGCCAACATTAAAGCCACCGATGCATCTATCATCATTGCAAACAATGGGAGTAGAACTAACTACGTTGTTTAGAACATCACTGAAATGCTCAGCCCACCTAGCCATGACAGAATCCTCCCCTTCTATAACCTTACCTTGTTTATCCTTCAATCCTTGTATGCCTGTCCGTTTTCTACCACACAAAACATTAACTATCTGGTACAGCTCTCTGCTGTTGTGCTGTCTAACTGCTTCCTTGGCTTTGTCAGCCAAACCGTCAAGCCAAAGATTCTTATCAGCAGCTAACTGATCCTTTACAAGTTTATTAAGGTCTCTGTAATGCTTTCTATTAGGACTAGTAGGGTATTGATTAAGGGCATTCCTGCAGTTCTTTCTTTCCGAAATAAGCTCAAGTGCCTTATCATTCAGATAATTTTGCCTCTTCTGCTCCTTTTTTCCTAAAAGAGTACTGTTAGTGTCCAAAAAAGCCTGTTTAAAATGACCCCATTCTTCCTCAACTTCAGTAGTAAGCAAACCATGACTGTCATAATGACTAAGTAACCTATCATGGTAAGCTTTGGCTATAACTGGATCTTTCAGAGCTTCAGTATTAAAAGTAAATTTTTTAACCCTAGCACAACACTTTTTAAGTTTAAGTTGCAACACACTTTTAACAAGGTAATGGTACGATCCAATTTCAGCTCCCCTATATGCCCTGGTATTCCTAACAGAACTAGCCCATTTGCTGTTAATTAATATGTAATCAATCATATTCTTATGCAGCCCATCAGGTGAAACCCATGTGTACTTATGTATATCGCGGTGTTTGTAATAAGTGTTAGTTATTCTGAATCCATTGAGTTTACTTACCTGTAGGAGACATTGCCCATTGCCATTGCAGCTACCAATACCAAAAGGGCCTATTACTGCTCCCCAAAGGTCAGAATCAGTACCAACTTTGGCATTGAAGTCACCAAGAACAAGGGCAATATCTCCTTTCTTGACAGAATTCAAAATATCCTGAAGTTGTTCATAAAAGCTATCCTTCTCATCCTCAGTGGGGGCATAACAGCAGATAACATTCAAGTCTTTAACGCTTGTCTGAAATTTTGCTGTAAGAAACCTTTCATTAATGCACTCATATCCTAGAAGAGCATCCGCTAGCATGTCTGCTGAGAAGCAGACCCACGCCTTGGTGATGCTTATTGTCATCCCTCCCTGAAAAGAGAAATTTAAGATTATTTTTAAGAATCTGATTTTTATCTGGTCTCTTGCAAGCCGAGAATATCTAAATTATAACGGTGGAATTCTTGTGTGAGGACATTAAGAGAAAAAGCTCTGTGCAGAGTCCTCACATTCCAACTACCTATGGAGAGAAATTGGTTAGTGGGATGTTTAAAGAAACTATGTTTATTGAGAGAGGGAATGCCGACAATATCAAACAGCCCCCTAATCGCAGACATGGGGCAAAGACCCATTCCCCCACTACTAAAGGTTGAAGCCATCTACACTGGAAGACTTCCTCCAATGTAAAATTTGATGATGCCAATAGAAGCAAAGAGTTCAGGTGCCTGCAATGACTTCTGCTCAGGATTATCCACCAGCTGATAAACATATCCTGTGAATCTATTCACTTGGGGCTGTCAACCCACAAACAAACAGAAAACGCAGCGGAAGATTTTCCCTCCACAGAAGCCCACCAGTGCAGCAAAATCAGGATCCATAATCAAGTTCAGAGCCATATATCTGTCCAGTCCAGTAGGTTTATATGGTCAGCACCAGGACCCTGTGTGGTTGACCACTCCTCAGCAGGGTAGAAAAAAAAGAAAAGTAGCCATAGTTATCCAGATCAGTAGGCCACACAATCTGGCAGCCCTCCCCTTCCGTTCACTTCCACAAGAGAGTATCTCTTTTGAAAGTTACTAACGGTCTGCACCACGAGAAGGCGGGGTCGGACATTAGGTGCTAGAAAATCTGCCAAATGGTTACATGGTTACATGGTTACATGGTAGCTGTTTATATGGTTTAATCTAAATACTTCATCCCCACACATTGGATATCATTCCTTTCAGTTAGTATTTTATTTCCTTTTTTATAATTAAACCTTAGTTTTCATTTTTGTAGATTTACTTTATTTCCGAAAATTACAGATCTTTTGGTCAGTTGATTTATTTATAGATCATTATCAATCTTTTGGAATTATGCTACATCAGATGGCTGGCTTACAAGTTATTATGGATATCAAGGCTTACAAATTATTATAGATATCATATGCCTTAGGTTATTTGTCAATTTCTTTTCTTTATTATTATTACTATTTCACAAACATGCAAAACTTTTCTTTCTTCAAAACACTTTCCTACATCATAAATAAAAATAAAATAAATACCCCCTCAAGCAGCTGCTTGCCACAGAGGTCTGACAGGAGCCTGTCAGTTTACATGCCATAGTAGAAGGTCAGTGAGGATGGCAGAACATCAGCAGAAAAACAGCACAAACATCCATGCCTTACCTGGGGCTTGAACCCAGGTCCCTTAGATCACTAGCCAAACATGCTAACCACTCAGCCACGGGACGGCACTGAGAGAAAGGTGGCGCAAGGGATGTCATGGACAGAACATGTGCTGGGAGACCTCAGCCGCCTACAGGTGATGAGGCTCAGAGTCCCACATAGCTCACTTTCCCACCAGTGCGTATGCGCAAGATGAATGCGGAGGGCAGGTCCTGAACAACAGCGGGACCTCTTGGAACCTAGCACTGCTGGGAAGATTGGCGGCACCCCCTCAACCACACCAACTCGGGAGGTGGGGGCCAGGTAATCAAACATCGTGCTTTCATGGACTATGTTTGACAGAGCGACCAAATTTTTAATCGCCTGCTCACTGCTGCTGGCAGCGAGATTTTCTCCTGTATTCAGTTTAGGACTGAGGAGGGTCAGCAGAACCTCCCGAAGAAGGACACTGCCATTAATGATCTTTCCGCAGGTTCGCCTATGGAAACCTTGTTACAACTTTTACTTCCTCCAAATGATTAAGTTTGGTCATCTTTCTGGCATGACCAGGAGGCTGCTCCAAGCGCCAGTCTAAAGACCTCACTAAATCATTCAATTGGTAGTAGCAATGGGTGGTGTGTACAAAGGGCAGGGACCTAATCAACATGAGCTTATGACTCGCACTTACTGGGAATTCCTCATTCAAAGGGAACAATTACAAGCCCCTATCACAAAGGAGGTTTAACGGGTTACCTATTCCTGCATTTATATTGTTACTTAAATTGGCACAATCTTTTGGAAAAAAAATGTGAAATTAATTAGAACTATAGCCTTTGTAGAGAATGAAAACTAATGAGGCCCTGTAACTATGATTAAAAAAACAAACAAGTGTATATAACCAGTGGTTTTGATACTTCAGTATGAGATGGGAAAATACTTTTTTTCCTCATGGATACTATTGTTGCATAATCAATAAGAAAATTTTCCAGTGAATTTTTAATAGAAATTGAAACTTACATTTTTCACCTGTCTTAAAGATGGGAGTAAGGGTCGTAAAGATGAAAACAGAAAAACTGCCATATTTGTGAAAAAAAAGTTTTTTTTCTGAAAAAGAAAAAAAGCAAACAATTACAAAAATATACACAATTAAGAAATATATTTTTTCTTAATTAAGCAATTCAGCATAAGAACATATGTAGTAAAAATATTAAATACATAGCATAGCATAAATATTAAATACATAGCAAAAACACATGTAAAATACTTAGGTAACCAGAGGTTACATAGACCTAAAATAGAATGTGTAAACTGTTCGCAAAACATCTTTATCCTGACAAACAATTGCTTTAACTGTTACACATCAATATATGGAGGGCTAATTCAGATATGTTTGAATTTACCCCAGCTGTTTTATGCTTCATTGGCTACACGTTTTCAAACCTTTAGGAACAATCAGTAATGAATTCAGAGAGACGGCAAATGAGCATGTGTACTCCCCATTAAATTACTTATCAACGTTCATTCCATTCATTCACAATCATTTAGTATGACTGTGACATTTCAAATGCCATCTATCGGCTGAGGACCGTAATCACTACACGGGCCTGTACATCTCAGTCAGTACCGTGTAAATCGAAACTGGTTGCATTTTTTGACCATGCAAAGCCAAAATTGTGTGAACTGAGTACCGTGTAAATCGAGGGATAGGTGTATTTCATGATGTTACAAAGATTATAGAAGAAAACATCACTTCCTGAACATACAAAAGGATGGCACAAACTAATCAGAACACAACTTACTGACTTTTGTGATGTATTATGCTTATCTTAAGAACATCATTTTCATATGAACATTTAATAACTTCTATGTTAGTTTGGTTTAGTTTGTTTTATCTCTGAGTGGCAGCACACAATCTACTAAATGGCCAGGTCACAAGGACTCTGAAGGCTCAGAGGTTGGGAGAAGAAACCCAGTGGGACAGCTATTGGGAGACATGGTAGCCTCCCATCAAGGTCATCCAGTGTGTTTTTAATGTGGATAGTGTATGGCTCTCTCGCACATGGGGCCACAGCTTAATGTCCCATCTGATGGATGGCAGCCTTTCCAAGCCCATTGGGCCCCCTACTGACCGTGGGCAGGGAGTTTTGTGCAGATAAATCTCAATATTGATCCAGCTGGGACTCGAACCTGGGAACTGCAGATTATGAGCCTGGCACGCTACCAACTGAGCCACCCCACTTCTGTGCTAGTATCAGTGAAAAAGTATATATTTGAAAATTGGACACTGAGTTAAACTATTTATATATATATAACTGCTATTTGCTACACATTTTGGAATGCAATATCAGTAAAAGTTGCACTACTCATTTACAGATACTGTGACATATAGGATCACAATTAGGTAGTTGCAGAAGTGGCACAACAACATTTTCTGGCATATTTCAATGGTTACTTTTAGCAAGTTATGAATTTTTCCTTCTCACAGACTCTTCTTTCAAGAAAAATGTGGCAAAGAGGGAAAAAAACAAAAAATTTCACAAGAGGGCTAAAGAGGTTGAAAGTGCTTGAATGTTTCAAAACTATTTTAATGCAATAGAAAAGCATGTCAATCATGATAGGGCAAGGATAAAATACACATATCTGTTGAAAGCCAGAGATTGCCAGATGGATTGCAATTTTGTTTGCTTTGGATTATTTCAGTTGGAATGGGTTTTTTTTCTTAGTGGTGGTCACATTCATTAACAGTAACACTTCAATTGAAATCAGGTTCTATTATACTTAAGGACTTGGGAGTTTTAACACAATAAATTTCCTGTTAAAATTCAATGGGTTCCTCCAACCTCCTCACACAATGACAAATGAAGTAGGTTGGAAAAAAAGTGGTTGTTTCTTAAGTGGGTAGGATTATGGAAAGGGTTGGTTTGTTGCTATTTTACCTATAAGTGGCACTTTTGTGCACTCATAGTAAGGAGAGCTGGATAATTGGTTGGAAAGAATTACATTATAATTGTGACAAATTACGCTGTGTAAAAAAAAGCAGCCGAGACCTGAGGAGTGCATTTCTGCTATCCACAGATTTCCTGAGAAATGCATCATTGATAGAAACAAGCTTACCTTTAAATGTAGTGCAGTCTAACCTATTTTTTTACAAGTTAAAACTTATTGTAAAAAATTATAACTGTTTACCAGATTTTTGTATTGTTTGATATTAGCCGGACCTTAGACACAGGTGAATCTATGTTGTCACTGTGTACCAATATTCATTGAAAAACAAGATAATTCTTTAACTACTATTGACAAAATTCATTAACGAAACAGTTTACTAGATTCCTTGTAAATTCTTTATAAAAAACATTATTATGAACACATATTTCAATACCACATGCGAGTATATGTCCCAGTTACGGTTAATAGATGAAAAGCATTTTAAATCCTGAACGGTTAGTTACGATGGATGTTAGATAAGATATTTGCCGTCCCGTGGTCGAGTGGTTAGCACGCTTGGTACTGATCTACGGGACCTGGGTTCAAGCCCCGGGTAAGGCATGGATCTATGTGTCGTTTTTCTGCTGAGGTCCTGCCATCCTCTCAGACCTTCTACTACGGCATATAAACTGGCAGGCTCCTGTCAGACCTCTGTGGCAAGCAGCTGCTTGAGGGGGTATTTATTTTATTTATAGATAAGATATAGCAGTAAATAGTAGAGAAGTTAAGGTCAACTTCACAGGGTCCTGGTGCTGACCATTTTATACCCACTAGACTGGACTGGTTATGGATTTGAGCTTGATTATGAATCCTGGACCTAGCTGCACTGGTGGGTCTCTGAGATATCCAGAGGAACTTCGGAGTGTTATTAAGGCCATATAAGTCCAATAATGCATCTATCTTCATTACAAATAATGGGTGTAGAAATAATCAGATTATTTAGAACTTCTCTGGCCTCTGTTGAGGGAGATTTTGCCGTTGTGTTTTCTGTTTGCTTCTGGGTTGCCAGCCCTAAGTGAATAGAGGCACAGGATATTTCATATCAACTGGTGGATAATCCTGATCAGTGGCCATCGCAGTTATCCGAACCTAAGCTTGTTGGGCATCATCGATCCTAAAGTGCAGTAATATGCCTCAGGCAGGCCATATGGCTCTCGAAAAGGTCCACTTGAAAAGTTGGTGCCTGAAGTTCCTACCAGCATCCGTGACTTCAGCCTTTAGAGGAGAAGGGACAGGTTTTTGCTCCATGTTTGCGATCAGGGACTGTTTGATATTTTTGGCCCTACCTCTCTCAATAAACCTAGTTTCTTTAAAAATCCTCTAATCATTCTCTCTGCAGGTACGTGGAACGCGAGGACATAATACAGATATTATTCTCTTGATTTTTTTTAATTTATTCAATGTTACAGATATTTGAGAGGTCCATATACAGGCTTTCTCATCATATATTTTTTTAAAATAATTAACTATAATACTTTTTTAGTTAAATTTTCATTTTACTCTTTTTGTTTTTGTTTATTTATTTATTTATTTTTTAGATTCTGTTCCATAAATATGTAGAGAATAGAAATTCAAATAAAATTTTATAATGTTCTCACACTGGAATTCTAGTGTTATAACATAGATATTCTAGGCTTGCAAGAGACCAGATGGACAGGTAAAGGCAAGATATTAAAAAAAACTTTAAATTTCTCTTTTCAGGGAGGGAGGATGGGTAGCATCTGCAAGGTATAAGTTTGCTTCTCAGTAGACATGCCAGTGATGATCTTCTACGACAGGGATGGGGAACCCTTGGCACGCGTGCCAAACGTGGCAAGCCAACGACTTTTTTCCGACACGCAACCCAGGGCTCACCTTAAAAAATAATTAGATAAATAAATATCCAGTATCTTCACTGAGTTGTATATTTTAACTTAATAGAATACAATTTTATTAAGTAGAGCGATCCCAAATAAGAATGCAATAAAGAAACAAACACTATCAACTGTTTTAGTCATAATAAGTAACAAGATAATGAAGCAAACATCCTGTTTCCAAGTATTCTATCTCCGCGATATACTGACGTAGAAGCTTTGTCCCGTTCAGTTGTTGCATCATTCGCCAGGCATCCGGACGTGGCATGACTCCTTTACCATCATTTTATATATTTTTTTCGTGTTTCGTAAAGAATTTACCAGTTTTCTAAAGTGAGTATATATGTGAATTTCGATTTAATTAAATCGTAAGTCATTAAAATATGGATTGGAAGTATTTGTTGTCAATTAATATGCTTAATTTATTAGATATAAAGGCAAATTTTCTTTACATTGGCATAAACATAAGTTATTGTTAAAGCTATGTCAAATGTATTATCAATATTCAGGATTATGAAGTATTATCTGCACGTGATTAGATGGAATGCGTATATTTTCCCAAAATTTTGGCTGGCACGTGAGAAAATTTTGCATCAAAGATTTGGCGATTTTGGCAAGCACACTTAAAAAGGTTGCCCACCCCTGTTCTAGGATATGACTGCATTAATGAAAGATATTTTACATCAAAATTTGAAAAAAAAATCAAAGACTTGAATGTCATCTATAGTTATGCTCCCATAGAGGACTCTGATGAGAACGAGAAGGATACATTTTACAGCCAGCTTCAGGATATTTTGAATTCTGTGAAGAAAGGAGATATTTCTCTTGTGCTAGGTGACTTCAGTGCTAAAGTTGGTACTGATTCTAACCTTTGGGCATGAGTTTTAGATCCCTTTGGTATTGGTAGTTCCAATGGCAATGGAGAACGTCTTCTACAGTAAGTAAACTTAATGGTTTGTGAATAACTAACACATACTACAAATACCGGGACATTTATAAATATACATGGGTTTCACTGATAGTTTGCACAGAAATATGACAGATTATATTTTAATTAACAGCAAATGGTGTCAGTTAGGAATACCAGATCATACAGGGGAGCCGAAATTATGTCTGACCATTACCTGGTCAAAAGTGTCTTCCAACTGAAGCTTCAGAAATGTTGTCCTAAGGTTGAGATTGAGGGATAAACATGGCAAGATGGTTGAAGGTGAGTATTCTGCGATGGCTAAGTGAGCTGAGCATTTCAGAGAAGTTCCAAATAATGTGATTATTTCTACACCCATTATTTGTAATGAGGATAGATGCATTACTGGCCTTATATGGCCTTACATCACACTCCGAAGTTGCTCTAGATATCTCTAAATTAAAACTGCATAAATTTCCAGGAGTGGATGAAATCACCACTGAAATGCTTAGAGCAGGGAACATCTCTATTGTCACATGGCTGACTGAAATTTTACATATCTTTTATGATAAAAGGGTAGTTCTTAAGGATTTTAGTAGTGATATTATTGTCCCGATTTTTAAAAAAGGTGATCGCAGTTCTTGTGATAATTATAGGGGCATTAGTTTACTTTCCGTTCTAGGTAAAGTTCTTTGCATGATTACCCACACAACCACAATATCCAGAGAACAGCCAGAAGATATCTAAAACATAATATAGATATTCATCGGTAGTCTTAGATATCTTATAGATATTTTCAGGATATTGTGGTTGTGTGGGTGTACCTAATAAAGTTAAGAATTTGGTTGATGGATAACTGCATGATAAACAGTGTGGATTCAGAAGTGGTAGGAGATATATTGATCAAATATTTTTATTTAGGAAGATTCTTGAGAAATGTTTAGAGTTTCAGAAACCTGAGGTTACTAGCTTTATAGATTTCAAAAAGGCTTTTGACTCTGCTGATCGACATAATTTGTGGTTGATTGTTAGGTCATATGGAATACCTTGTAAGTTATTTAGTGTAACGAAAGCCTCTATAATAACATTGAGTCCTGTGTGAGAGTTGGTACGTTTTGCAGCAATTTGTTTAGCATTGCTAGTGGAGTTAGACAAGGGTGCATTTTGTCTCGTTTTCTCTTTTGTTTGGTTATTTATTATGTTATGCAAAATTCTTTGGAAGGAAAAGTTTGGGCCTTAAATGGTCTAGAAATTTCAAAATTTCTGATTTAGATTATGCAGACGATTTGGTCCTGTTGGCTAAGGTCCTTTTAGCATTGCCATCTTTCCAGCACGCTGTTGTTGACGAGATGAATTCGTTCATTAGGATGTTGATGAGACTGGTAATAGAGTAGGTTTGATGATAAACAGAGAAAAAACTAAAGTGATTAAATTTGGTCTGGCAGATAGTGCTTCAGTTGTTTTAAATGGCTGCACTCTTGATCAAGTGTCTCAGTTTAATTATCTCGGGAGCTGTGCAACAGATACTGGTGAAGTGCGGCATGAGATAAATAGAAGAATAGGGATTGCCACTGGGACTTTTAAGAATCTATGGCGAGTGTGGAAAATTAGGCATGTACAAGACTAAAATTAGGCTGTGTAATAGTTTGGTTCTTTCTAAGGTTAGTTATGGTAGTGAAACATGGACCTTTGCAAACAGGATAACAGAAATTTGAGCCTTTGATTATAGATACTTACGCAGTACCTTGGGCATTAGGTGGTTCGACTTTGTAAGTAATGATAAGGTTAGAAGGAGTCATTAACTTCTTTTGAGCAGCATAGTGTGCAGAGAGAGACTGAGTTAGTTTGGCCATGTTGCCCGTATGCATAGCTGCAGATTGGCAAACAGGATTATGAAAAGTGTGCCTAAGGGTTTCAGGAAAAGGGGGAGATCTAGGATGCGATGAGCAATATCAAACAGGACCTTGCTAGAATTGGCCTAGAGTGGCCAAATGCAGCAGTTGTAGCTCAAAACAGACATGTCTGGAGAGGAAAATTGCCCAGTCTGGTTGGATCTCCTTAGTCCATGGCTGCATAATGATTTTGTATATATGTATGCAATATAAATTCAGTGGAACTGAGTGGAACAAACAAAAAAGAGAATTATTCGCAGATCCGAAGGAATTGCAAAGAAATAATAATAATACTAGAAACCAGGTCGTTACCTAGAAAAAAATGCAGGATAGACTTAGTGATCAGAGTGAAAAGAGTTTTATTTACTGGATCCCGTTACAAAGTTGGGTAATTTATTTAGAAATTTAAAATCTGAAACTTCACTTACTACCAAGTAAGCTCTATTTCGGTGATTCCTAAAGTGAATGCAATGAAATGGTAAAGGGTAAAGCGGTACGACTGCATAGTTAAAATGCGCTCTGCCTTACTCACAGGTTCTAGATAGAGAAAGGAGAGGAAATTCAGAAATCAAAGAAAGCATTCAACCAATGAAAAGAGGCCACACTCATAAGAGTTCTTGAAAGAACAACTCCCAGATGTAATTTCTCCAATAAGCAAATAGTTCCACACAGGGCCGGATTTAGGGACGATGGGGCTAGGGTTGACAGTGGGATTGTTGGGTTGTTTTACCACTGAGATGCAGTTTTTTTGCACAAAAAGGGCTAAATGGCCAGGTCACAAGGACTCTGAGGGCTCATAGAAGGTTGGGAGAAGGAGACCCTTAGGAGACGAATGAAAGCTTCCTATCAAGACTATTCAGTGTGTTCTTTAATGTGCATAGGGTATGGCTCTTCCACATGCAGGGCCATGGCTTAATGTTCCATCCGATGGAGGGCGGTCTTTCCAAGTCTATCAGTGTCCCTTACTGACCAAGAGCAAGGTGGGGAGTTTTCCGGAGATAAATCTGAACACTGGCCCAAGTTGGATTCGAATCTGTGAACTGCAGATTACAGATTACGAGCCTAGCATGCTACTAGTTGAGCTACCCCTGCCCCACAATGGTGGTGGTGGTGGTGGTGGTGGTGGGGGGGGGGGCATACACTCCATTCAGAATGCTGGTAATGGCAAAAGAACAAAAAATTATTTAACTTATATATATTTCATGCATTTTTTAAAAACGTTTTCAAAGATATGTAAAACGGAGATAAAAATTATGGTACACTTGGAATCCAGTCCCTGCCACTTTTTCTCCCTTCACATTTTTTTGACTCGATTGTGTTTCTTATTTATTACCTCCTCTCTCGATTATTTTTTCTAGATCCGATCCTGGTTTAACACCTTATGTGAGAAATAAATACTTTTTCTAATGTACTCGAACATTATTAATATGTATGCTTTATGGAAGTGAGCAATTAAATATGCTGTATCACATAAAAATTACAAAGTACACAAAGAAGCATTTCTTTTACATTGGCATATTAGAGACTTATATAATTGCCCAGTGTTGCTCAGGTCATTGCTGCCTCAGGGGGCTCTCTTGTAACCAGTAGCTTCCTCTGTACGCAATTATCGAAAGGATTTTTTCCGTTTCAACAGATATTGGTCCTGTGTAATTCCCGAGATACTTGATTGAATGGTTCCAAATTTCACTTTTTGACCCAGGGTGGGGGTGACTCATTTGGTTGCATGTTAGGCTTGTAATCTGCAGTTCCCAGGTTCGAGTCCTGCCTGGTCCAGCATTGAGATTTATGTCCACTAAATTTCCCACCCTGCCGTCGTTCAGTGGGGACATCATACACTTTTGGTGTGAGGTTTAGGGATACACAACGGAATCCACTAGCATTTGCCCTTTGGACTTTGTACCAACCACTCTTTGTTAGTCCGTAACACAAGCATTAAACAAATCTAAATTAAAAATATTATCACTCTATAAGTCGTTAGAAAACAAAATTTTAATGAAAAGAAATTGGAATATCCCTTTAATCGTATTAATTTTGAAAGAAGTTTCTATGTCAACAGTTTTCCCAGGAAAAGGGGAGAAGAAAATATTTTTTGAAATGTTTTTCTTAAGATAAATTAACGAACTAATTTTTACAAAATGAATATTATCAGTGATGGTTAAATTGCCCTTGGGGCCCTAAGTCTGGGGTACCAATGGTGTACCACGGTTACCAATCCATTAGAGGCCATTAGAGATTTCCACCATTAGAGGGCGCTATTAAAACTATTGGGAGATTTAGAAAATGCGAATTCTGGTATTTTAGAAAAATCTATCCAAACACAAAAACATTTAACTTATCTGTAAAAGCTAAAAAAGTTCGATGCCTAAAGACTGATGAGAGACAGACCAATATACAGGCAGATGGAGAGAAGATACAGTGATAATATTTAGCTCCATTTACTTGAAAATTAGCTAAAAACAGTTCAAAACTAACACTGGCAGAGAAGGAGAAAAAGCAAAAGTACACATTTGCGATACCAATATAAGTCAACCAACTAATATTATAATTAATGTCACAAAGAAATAATATTTCATTATCCACATATCTTTCAAAAATACAGTACACCATTATGGAGGAGACCAGAATATACCAAATATATAAGTAGGATAGAGATGAAACAGAATCATCAGAGGAAATACACAGTACTCAGTTTGCTGAAAATGAATAAAACTCAAAAGTTAAATACACATACTGGAAAAATATATGGTTAACGCCGTCAAAAATGCCATCAGAAATCTACAGTCATGCCGATTTATCACAAACATCTGGGAATGATGTCTGTTCATATGGCACTGTTACGGGATGGATGTGCAAATTCAGAGGAGAATAGAGCACTCCCTCGTGCAGGAAGACCGAAGGAGGCCGTGAAAGAGAGAAGCATTGCTGCTATTCGGGAACTCATTAAGGACGTTTAAGGAAAACCCACAGATCACCGTTGAAGTAATTCAACGGTCATATGTGGGTTTTCCTTAATGTTCTGTCGAAAGTTTAGATGTCAGTGTATCGATTGACAGTGTAGAAACAATTATTCTTTAACATTTAAAGTCTGAAAGATCTGTTCCAAATGGATACCCCACAAACTGACAGAATGGCAAAATGGACTAGAGTCGACTCGTGCAAGGAGATGATGGTAATGTTTGAACCTCATGGCCCTAAAAGATTAATAGATATTGTCACACGTGCTGAGACGTGGTTTTATTACTATACAACTACCAGAAAGATTGGCAACTATGTTTGGGTTGCGAAAAATGAACCATGTTCTGAAAACCTCTGACAAGACTTTTGCTCAAGGAAGAGGATGTTGGCAATTTTTTTCAATTCCCAAGGAGTGGTAGCCGCGGACATTTTATCTAAAAAACTGACTATAAATGATCAAGACTACACCAACGTTGCTTTGCCCAAAATGGTTAAGGAGAGGAAGGAGCACTGTTCAACAACAGGCATGTTAAGGATTCTTCTTTTTCATCATAATGCCAGTACTCACAAAAACCCTGCAAGTTACAACCTATTTGGAACAGGAAAAAAATATCAAACAGCTACTACATGCTGCATAATTACTCGATCTTGCACCATGAGATTTTTGGCTCTTTCCAAAAATGAGAAAAGGAACCTGCTGGGAAGCATTTTTAAAGGATGCAAGAATGCGCCCATTCAGAGTTATGGATCATTCCCAAACAGGAGTACCTTCAACCATTCCAGAATTGGCGTAGACTTCTGAAACTTTACATAGATGTTGGAGGGGAGTACTTTGAAGGACAGTAAAAGTTTTGCTGAGGAAAATGGAATGGTTTTTGTTCTGCAGATGCATGTCAAGAACTTTTTGAACATCCCTCACAACACTCCCTGTAACAGTACTTTCAGAAAAAGTTATAAAAAGATACACAAGAAACTTTGATGAGGCGAAATTATACAAGTAGGAAGAGAAACTCCCAGTCAGTTAAAATGTGTAGAACTACCACGATATACTGCTGGACCACCAAAATCAACAATAATCTATCTAAAAGTATCATAATATATACCGAAATATTGCACCTCTCCCGGAAAAAAATATCTTGCAGTACTGTTTATTATAAAGTTTATTTCCCCCCTTTCACCTTTCCCCCAACCCTCCTCCACTAAACCGCTCCGCCTTCGGTGAAAGAGGACATATGAAAGGTTTGAAAAGGTTGCCTTCTGTCGGAAATGGGCGTTAAGCCACGGTCAGTGTATAGCAGGAAGAAATCTGCTAAGAATTCTTAAGTATATATATGTGTCTAGTTTATAATCTACTAAGAATTCTGGATTTGGAGAGAAACAGTTTCACTAGCTGCTTGATAGAATTTGACTAGTTGAGGAAAAATTTGATTCTTATCACAGATAAGGGATCTGTGACTCTTATATACTGAGAAGAATATCGAGAAAAATGCTGCTGTTTAGGCAAACTTAAGATAGAAAAATGAAAGGAGGGAAACAAACAAGCACACATGGACACGAAAGTACAGAAAGAAATTCATACTCTCTGAAGTAGTGGAGAAAGGTTATGGATTATTTAATAATACTGCTACAGCCCAGCCATTTAATATAATTCATAATGAGAAAACTGCCGTTGGTGGAGCTCATAGATTAGTGCAGGTCAACAAAACCGTGACCGCAGCCTACTGTGCAAACGACCACAGGTTTCATGCTTTGCGCACGACCGCCATTTTGTGTTGGGGAAACTCATTCTGGTAAGTAATTTCTATTTATTGAACTAGTTTAAATAAATAATTATTAAATTTTATTTAAATGAAATACAATTTATGGTAGATAAATTTGTATAATACCGAAAAAACAAGTGTATTATTTTAATTTTTAAGTGTTTCAAGTTGCTTTTATTTGAATTTTAACCAAATGATGGGATTTGTCAAAGTAATTGATGAGAAATATTTCTTCAAAGAAACGCAAAATCTTCTTCTTCTTCTTCTTCTTCTTCTTCAAGCAGCCATGGGCTACGGAGGTCCAACCATACCGTGCAATTTAGTTCTCCAAGCAAGTCTATCCTGAGCTACATTTACTGCATCTGGCCACTGCACACCAATTCTAACAAGGTTTTGTTTGACATTGTCTGCCCACCGCATCCTAGGTCTCCCCTTCTTTCTGAGGCCTTTAGGCACACTGTTCATAACCCTATTCGCCAATCTATAATTATTCATACGGGCAACATGACCAAACCAACGGAGTCTCTCTCTGCACAATATGCTGCTTAAAGGAGGTTGCAAACTCCTTTGCCTAATCTCATCATTAGTTACAAAATTGAACCACCTAATGCCCAAGATACTGCGTAAGCATCTGGAATCAAAAGCATCTAGTTTCCTGTTATCTTGTTTACAAAGTGTCCAAGTTTCACTACCATAACTAACCCTAGAAAGAATCAAACTATTATACAGTCTAATTTTAGTCTTTAGGTGTATACGCCTATTTCTCCACACTCTCCATAGGTTCTTAAAAGTCCCGGCAGCAATCCCTATTCGTCTGTTAATCTCATTCCGCACATCACCATTATCTGTTACATAGCTCCCAAGATAATTAAACTGTTACACCTGCTCAAGACTGCAACCATTCAGATTAACTGAATCACAGCCTGCATGACCAATTTTCATCACTTTAGTTTTCTCTCTGTTTATAAGCAAACCTACTCTACTACCAGTCTCATCAACAGCTCGAATGAAAGAGTTCATCTCATCAACATCATTTGCCAAAAGGGCTAAATCATCAGCATAATCTAAATCAGAGATTTTCGTATCTCCAGCCCATTTAAGGCCAAAATCTTTCCCTTGAAGTGAATTTCGCATAACGTAATCAATAACCAAGCTAAAGAGAAAAGGAGACAAAATGCACCCTTGTCGAACACCAGAAGTAATGCTAAACCAATTGCTACAAGCCTTACCAACTCTCACACACGACTCAGTGTTATTATAGAGAGCTTTCATAATGTTAACTAACTTGTCTGGTATACCATATGATCTCACAATCAACCACAAATTATGACGATCAACAGAGTCGAAAGCCTTTTTGAAATCAACAAAGCTAGCAACCAAAGGTTTCTGAAACTCTAAACATTTCTCAAGAATCTGCCTAAGTGAAAATATCTGATCCACACATCCCCTACCACTTCTGAATCCACATTGCTCATCACGCAATTGACTGTCAACCAGATTCTTAATTCTATTAAGCATAATCATGGAAAGAACTTTACCTGGAACAGAGAGTAGGCTAATACCCCTATAGTTATCACAAGAACTGCGATCACCTTTTTTGAAAATAGGGATAACAATAGCTCTGGTAAAATCCTTAGGAACCATGCCTTTATCATAAAAGATATTTAGAATTTCAGTCATCCAAGTGGTAACCGAAACATTCCCAGCTCTAAGCATTTCTGTAGTAATTTCATCTACCCCTGGGGATTTATGAAGTTTAAGTTTAGAAACAGCCAAAATAACTTCAGATTGTGTTATAGGTCCAACATTAAAGCCACCAATGCATCTATCATCATTGCAAACAATGGGAGTAGAACTAACTACATTGTTTAGAACATCAATGAAATGCTCAGCCCACCTAGCCATGACAGAATCCTCCCCTTCTATAACCTTACCTTGTTTATCCTTCAATCCTTGTATGCCTGTCCGTTTTCTACCACACAAAACATTAACTATCTGGTACAGCTCTCTGCTGTTGTGCTGTCTAACTGCTTCCTCGGCTTTGTCAGCCAAACCATCAAGCCAAAGATTCTTATCAGCAGCTAACTTATCCTTTACAAGTTTATTAAGGTCTCTGTAATGCTTTCTATTAGGACTAGTAGGGTATTGATTAAGGACATTACTGCAGTTCTTTCTTTCCGAAATAAGCTCAAGTGCCTTATCACTCAGATAATTTTGCCTCTTCTGCTCCTTTTTTCCTAAAAGAGTACTGTTAGTGTCCAAAAAAGCCTGTTTAAAATGATCCCATTCTTCCTCAACTTCAGTAGTAAGCAAACCATGACTGTCATAATGACTAAGTAACCTATCATGATAAGCTTTGGCTATAACTGGATCTTTCAGAGCTTCAGTATTAAAAGTAAATTTTTTAACCCTAGCACAACACTTTTTAAGTTTAAGTTGCAAGACACTTTTAACAAGGTAATGGTCAGATCCAATTTCAGCTCCCCTATATGCCCTGGTATTCCTAACAGAACCAGCCCATTTGCTGTTAATTAATATGTAATCAATCATATTCTTATGCAGCCCATCAGATGAAACCCATGTGTACTTATGTATGTCGCGGTGTTTGTAATAAGTGTTAGTTATTCTGAATCCATTGAGTTTACTTACCTGTAGGAGACGTTGCCCATTGCCATTGCAGTTACCAATACCAAAAGGGCCTATTACTCCTCCCCAAAGGGCAGAGTCAGTACCAACTTTGGCATTGAAGTCACCAAGAACAAGGGTAATATTTCCTTTCTTGACAGAATTCAAAATATCCTGAAGTTGTTCATAAAACCTATCCTTCTCATCGGTATCCTCAGTGGGGGCATAACAGCAGATAACATTCGAGTGTTTAACGCTTGTCTGAAATTTTGCTGTAAGAAACCTTTCATTAATGCACTCATATCCTAGAAGAGCATCACTAGCGTGTCTGCTGAGAAGCAGACCCACGCCTTGGTGATGCTTATTTTCGTCCCTCCCTGAAAAGAGAAATTTAAGATTATTTTTAAGAATCTGACCTTTATCTGTCCATCTGGTCTCTTGCAAGCCGAGAATATCTAAATTATAATGGTGGAATTCTTGTGTGAGGACATCAAGAGAAAAAGCTCTGTGCAGAGTCCTCACATTCCAACTACCTATGGAGAGAAAATGGTTAGTGGGATGTTTAAAGAAACTATGTTTATTGAGAGAGGGAATGCCGACAATATCAAACAGCCCCCTAATCGCAGACATGGGGCAAAGACCCGTTCCCCCACCACTAAAGGCTGAAGCCATCTACACTGGAAGACTTCCTCCAATGTAGAATTTGACGATGCCAATAGAAACAAAGAGTTCAGGTGCCTGCGATGACTTCTGCTCAGGATTATCCACCAGCTGATAAACATATCCTGTGAATCTATTCACTTGGGGCTGTCAACCCACAAACAAACAGAAAACACAGCGGAAGATTTTCCCTCCACAGAAGCCCACCAGTGCAGCAAAATCAGGATCCATAATCAAGCTCAGAGCCAAATATCTGTCCAGTCCAGTAGGTTTATATGGTCAGCACCAGGACCCTGTGTGGTTGACCACTCCTCAGCAGGGTAGAAAAAAAAGAAAAGTAGCCATAGTTGTGCAGATCAGTAGGCCACAGTAATCTGACAGTCCTCCCCTTCCGTTCACTTCCACAAGAGAGTATCTCTTTTGAAAGTTACTAACGGTCCGCACCACGAGAAGGTGGGGTCGGACATTAGGTGCTAGGCCTGGCCGGTTCTATGCATCATCACAGGGGATTGGTGCATAGCTCTCCTTCCAGTGACTACCTAGCTACCATTTGCAGTTATTTGTTTATAGTGCTAATTGTAAAAGAAGCAAAAAATATGCTTAGTTTCACAATGCATATACTTTCGAAATGCTCCCAAAACGAAAGGGCAGGTTAAAGCGACAGGTAAGTTATGTAGAGATTGCAATTGCCCTGTTTGAATTTATTGTTTCTTCTATACCCAACTCTATGTAAGTATACGTTTATGTACCTAAGTGCGTTTGTACGTAACACATGTGACACGTGACCTCACGTTACCTACCCAAAAGAAACAAATCATAGAGCCGTAGGCCAATCTCAATGGTCATACTCTTCTTGAGCACTGCCATCTGATGACTGAGGGCCGAGTAAACTATGCTAACCCTTACATACATAAATATGTAGGTAACTGTCTTCGTACATACGTATATATGTAGGTACATGTGCTTGCAAGTGCATATATATTTCCGTACGTGTGCTCGTACCTATATGTGTAAGAATGTACGTACATACGTAATGAATCTAGTATGTTGAATTTTATTGTCTTAATTTGTTTGTCTATTTGTAATTTCTTGTTACTGCCAAACCTCATAAGTTCTAGATAAACTTATTTATCCTTTTCTTTTTGGGGCGGCTCAGTTGGTAGCGTGCCAAATCGTAATCTGCAGTCTCGAGGTTCGAGTCCCACCTGGGCCAGCGTTGAGATTTATTTCCGCTAAACTCCCCACCCTGACCAGGGTCAGTAAGGACACTGATAGGCTTGGAAAGACCGTCGTCCGTCGGATGGAACGTTAACTCGTGGCTCCATGTGCGGGAGAGTCATACCTTGTGCATGTCTAAGAACACGCTGTGAGTGGTCTTGATGGGAAGCTACCATCTGTCTCTCAACAGCTGTCCAATGTGGGTACCTGTGTTCGTACCCTCCCCTAACTTCTGAGTCTTTGGGGTCCTTGTGACCTGGCCATTTAGCCCATTATGTGCCGCTCATAGGTAAAACAACCTAACCCTTTTCTTTTTGAAAGAATGTTTTAAAGCATTCGATTTTTGATAATAAAACAAATTAATAAAAGTAAAAAGTTAAGTGTTTATTCTTCAACCACCATTTTTGCTTTTTCACAATGCCTCCATTCTGATTAGAGGGACCTGGATTCGAGCCCTGGGTAAAAGACATGGATATTTGTGTTGTCTTTCTGCTGAGGCCTCGTCTTCCTCACAGATCTTTTGCGTATTCTACTGACAGTCTCCTGTTAGACCTGTGTGGCAAGCAGCTGCCTGAGTTTTTTTTCCCATTCTAAGGCACACACGAAATAAAATTCCAACAGTAAGAGTAGCTCCTTTTTGAGTTCACATATTGACAAACTGAACACATATTGAAACTTTTGGTTCAGCAAACAAGGAAAACGGAAATACCAACGCTAAATGAATCTATCAGAGAGAAAAGTGTCGGAACAATTCGTGTTGCTAAATACGAAATCTTTTTATTGATGTAAAAAACCAAGACTAAATAATATCCTTAAAGACAGCATTTTCTTAGCAAAGCATTTCATTAAACATAGAACGCCATTTCTTAAAAAAAAACACGTAGAAATGTAATAAAGTCGACGCCCTAAATTTAAGGTCAGAAAGAAAAAAAAATATTTTTCATACAATAGTTACCATGAGACGCAATTACGGATGAAATACTGACACGATATGATATTGGAATTCAACCTTGGCCTCTTTGGCAGTACGGGAGAACAAAACAAAAATGGCGGTTGAGTACCGAATACTGCATTCTGGACAAGTGAAGTCACGTGCAGTAATATATATATGATCATCATCATCATCATCATCATCCTCAAGCAGCCATGGGCTATGGAAGTCGAACCAGACCGTGCAATTTAGTTCTCCAAGCAAGTCTATCCTGAGCTATATCTACTGCATCTGCCACTGCACACCAATTCTGACAAGGTCCTGTTTGACATTGTCTGCCCACCGCATCCTAGGTCTCCCCTTCTTTCTGAGGCCTTTAGGCACACTGTTCATAACCCTATTCGCCAATCTATAATTATTCATACGGGCAACATGGCCAAACCAACGGAGTCTCTCTCTGCACAATACGCTGCTTAAAGGAGGTTGCAAACTCCTTTGCCTAACCTCATCATTAGTTACAAAGTTGAACCACCTAATGCCCAAGATACTGCGTAAGCATCTGGAATCAAAAGCATCTGGTTTCCTGTTATCTTGTTTAAAAAGTATCAAAGTTTCACTACCATAACTAACCCTAGAAAGAACCAAACTATTATACAGTCTAATTTTAGTCTTTAGGTGTATACGCCTATTTCTCCACACTCTCCATAGATTCTTAAAAGTCCCGGCAGCAATCCCTATTCATCTGTTAATCTCATGCCGCACATCACCATTATCTGTTACATAGCTCCCAAGATAATTAAACTGTGACACCTGCTCAAGACTGCAACCATTCAAATTAACTGAATCACAGCCTGCCTGACCAATTTTCATCACTTTAGTTTTCTCTCTGTTTATAACCAAACCTACTCTACTACCAGTCTCATCAACAGCTCGAATGAAAGAGTTCATCTCATCAACATCATTTGCCAAAAGGGCTAAATCATCAGCATAATCTAAATCAGAAATTTTCGCATCTCCAGCTCATTTAAGGCCAAAATCTTTCCCTTGAAGTGAATTTCGCATAACATAATCAATAACCAAACTAAAGAGAAAAGGAGACAAAATGCACCCTTGTCGAACACCAGAAGTAATGCTAAACCAATTGCTACAAGCCTTACCAACTCTCACACACGACTCAGTGTTATTATAGAGAGCTTTCATTATGTTAACTAACTTGTCTGGTATATCATATGATCTCACAATCAACCACAAATTATGACGATCAACAGAGTCGAAAGCCTTTTTGAGATCAACAAAGCTAGCAACCAAAGGTTTCTGAAACTCTAAACATTTCTCAAGAATCTGCCTAAGTGAAAATATCTGATCCACACATCCCCTACCACTTCTGAATCCACATTGCTCATCACGCAATCGACTGTCAACCAGATTCTTAATTCTATTAAGCACAATCATATAAAGAAATTTACCTGGAACAGAGAGTAGGCTGATACCCCTATAGTTATCACAAGAACTGCGATCACCTTTTTTGAAAATAGGGATAACAATAGCTCTGGTAAAATCCTTAGGAACCATGCCTTTATCATAAAAGATATTCAGAATTTCAGTCATCCAAGTGGTAACCGAAACATTCCCAGCTCTAAGCATTTCCGTAGTAATTTCATCTACCCCTGGGGTTTAGTTTAAGTTTAGAAACAACCAAAATAACTTCAGATTGTGATATAGGGCCAACATTAAAGCCACCAATGCATCTATCATCATTGCAAACAATGGGAATAGAACTAACCACATTGTTTAGAATATCACTGAAATGCTCATCCCACCTAGCCATGACAGAATACTCACCTTCTATAACCTTACCTTGTTTATCCTTCAATCCCTGTATACTTGTCCGTTTTCTACCACACAAAACATTAACTATCTGGTACAGCACTCTGCTGTTGTGCTGTCTAACTGCTTCCTCGGCTTTGTCAGCCAAACCATCAAGCCAAAGATTCTTATCAGCAGCTAACTGATCTTTTACACGTTTATTAAGTTCTCTGTAGTGCTTTCTATTAGGACTAGTAGGGTATTGATTAAGGACATTCCTGCAGTTCTTTCTTTCCGAAATAAGCTCAAGTGCCTTATCACTGAGATAATTCTGTCTCCTCTGCTCCTTTTTTCCTAAAAGAGTACTGTTAATGTCCAAAAAAGCCTGTTTAAAATGATCCCATTCTTCCTCAACTTCAGTAGTAAGCAAACCATGACTGTCATAATGACTAAGTAACCTATCATGGTAAGCTTTGGCTATAACTTGGTGTTTCAGAGCTTCAGTATTAAAAATAAATTTTTTAACCCTAGCACAACACTTTTTAAGTTTAAGTTGCAAGACACTTTTAACAAGGTAATGGTCAGATCCAATTTCAGCTCCCCTATATGACCTGGTATTCCTAACAGGTAGTTCCCTGTTTTGGTTTAGAAATCTGCCCTTCAAAACGGGATTGGAAAACTGCGTCCAAACACCAAAAAAAGGTAATTCTGCGTGATATGAATATGGAGATCATGTTTTAAAAAACCTAAAGTATTATTGGCATGAGAGAAAAAAAATCCAGATATTGTTTGTGAGTTGTGCTTTTAAGATGTAGTAGTGGTAAAACAAAGATGTTGGAATAAAGATAAGTGTAATGTGAGAGATAAATGGTGAGGAAGACACCGAGAGAACCGCTGGAGTAATTCAAGCGAGTAATAGCTGTGATTGTGCATAATGTCGAAACCCATAAAAAAAAATTCGACTTCTTTCGGTAATATGTCTTTAACGCGAGGGGCGGGGGTGGCTCATTCGGTAGCGCGCCAGACTCGTAATCTGTAGTTCCCAGGTTCGAGTCCCAGCTGGGTCAGCGTTGAGATTTATCTCCGCAAAATTCCGCGCCCTGCCCACGGTCAGTAGGGGACAACGATGGGCTTGGAAAGACCGCCGTCCGGCGGATGGGACGTTAAGCCGTGGCCCCGTGTGTGGAAAAGCCATACCCTGTGCACGTTAAAGAACACGCTGGATGGCCTTGACGGGAGGCTACCATCTGTCTCCCAACAGCTGTTCCAGTGGGTCCCCTCCCCCAACCTTCTCTGAGCCTTCGGGGTCCATGTGACCTGGCCATTTAGCCCATGGTGTGCAAAAAAGTGCCGCTAGAGGTAAAACAACCCAACCCTTTAACGCGAGTGTTGTAAACTTTATGGTTGCCAGCCATTTGCTTCATGTCAGTGGCGAAAGCACCAACTCTTTCTTTGGGAGAAGCCTTAAAGAGACGGGGAGTTATTGCGAGCAGAAGATTAAGTGCTTTTACGACTCGAAAATGGAGCTCTGCAGGACGGCGAAAGAAGCTGTAAAGATTCGCCGAGTTGAATGGGGAAACAAACTGATTTTCGAAAGAAAGACACAGATTTATGAAAGGTAGAGGCTGGCTCTTGGAATTTGACAAAGTATATGTAGACTCCAATTATTACCGTTATTTTACGGCATATAAAACGTATTTTTTTCCAAAAAAAGGTTAAAAAAACACCTTGCCTCTAATGTTAGAAGTTGGAGGTCTCTCGTAAGCTAATGAATCCCCGTGAATAACGTCGACAGGAATGACAGTTGTTGTTGCATGGAAAGTTTTATTCTCTGCTGAAGTAGGGTGTTGTCATATGTTGTGAAATATGATAATTCTACTGTTAAGGAAAATGGATAATTTAGGTATATACTAGTTAGCTGTTCCAAACTTTGAACGTTTGAAGAGTAGTTAACTATAGGAAGAATTTGTTTTTCCAGACAATAAATTTTCTTTACAAAGAAGCTGAATGAATAGTTTTTTTTCCCAGTATCATGATCTAGAATTTATTTCGCACCTATATTTTAACTGGTAAGATCGGCTGATTATTTAGCCCTTTCCTCATTGGCTAATGAAAACTGATCTGCTGAGGTCTCGCCATCCTCACAGACTTCCACTATGGCGTATAAATTGACAGGCTCCTGTCAGATTTAAGTTCAAGCAGCTCCTTAAAGGGGGGAGTAATATAAATAAAAACACAATAAAAACTGAAACTATGTTTAATTAACTAATATGTTCATGACTTCTTCAAATGGTAGGACTTCGACTCCTTAGGATCCTGGTCGAGTCTTGAATAATCTATTATGAATTATCAGTATCCCGAGACTCTCAGAGATATATAGGGGTTCGGGGTGGATGGGAGTTGTACGTAGACCAAGTGGTAGAGCGTCAAACTCGCGGTTTGAAGTTTCCTGGCTCGATTCAAACAATAAGGAACCAATTCATTTCGTTAACAGAAGAATGGGGATAATGAAGTGATGTTTTTCAGTTTCAATCCGTACATAGATAACAACGAGATTTGGTTCCTGTATTTCATAACCTATGGGTAAGCCACAGAGGGAATGGTTCGAGAAGTTCAGGGTTATGAATGTCCCTAAACTTTCTGGCGTTTGAAAATAAAACCATCAAAAGAGGAAGCCTTACAGCCAACTGGAGGGTGTGTGTGTAGTTGATTCTATACAATGTTAGCCATCTCCATTGTTGGTTGATTATACTATTTCTGTCTGCCCTGGGTCTTTTACACCTGGGTTGGTTTTATTTTTCTTCATCTCCTATTGTTTTACTTGTTATTTCTACATTTGTCCTTTGTTGTTTTACGCCTCTATACAATTAGCCCATTTTTACTTTTGTTTGAGGATGTTCATGACTTTTATCTCATTTACCTTCTACTGTTTCGCGCAGCATGGTCTCAGTTGCCCTTGCACCATAAAACCCCAAACACAACCAAACAATCTCTAATATTGGTCGTGATCGTTTTAGCGACTGAGGTGGCTCAGTCGATAGCGCGCCAGACGCGTAATCTGCACTTCCCAGGTTCAAGTCCCGCCTGGGCCAACGTTAAGTTTTTTCTCCGCAAAACTCCCTGCCTTAGATCAGTAGGGGATACCGATGGGCTTGGATAGGCCGCCATCCGTCAGATGGGAGATAAAGCCGTAGCTCCATATACGCGAGAGCGATATTCTTTGCACGCTGGATGACCTTGAGAGGAGGCTACCATTTCTCTCCTAACAGTTGGACATTGGGTCCCCTCCCCCCAACTTTCTCTGAGTCCTTGTGACCTGGCCATTTAGCAAAAGCCAGCTAAGTCACCTGGCCACTTAGCTGGCTCTTAAGGCAAAAGAGTTCGTGATAAGAGAGTTGGGTTGTTTTACCTCTTACTTTTTTGCGCATAGTGGATTAAATGGCTAAATCACCAGGAACATTAAGGGAACAGAAGTATTATCTCTTGACGAACCTACCTTTTTTTACTGCTAATGACTTTTTGTTCTCAGAGACAGCCAACTATACAAAAAATTGTTGATTTTAAAATTTTAATACGATTATTTTAATTATATAGTGTTCGGAAGCAGCCAGTGCTAACATCAATTGCAAGAATATAATGTGCTTGAAAGTGGCATTCATCTTGAAGAATTCAGTTCTTCCATAATGGTCTTCTATTCCACACTAGTTACCAATTTTGCGTCTGTGCCTTTTGTGATAGACGTTTTGAAAGTATAGTTACTTACCATGAAGACTTGGGTTTTGGGAGAACATTTAAGTTGTATCATCTAGGAAAGTACCCGGGGGGCATAGGGTATGCCCCCCCCCAAAAAAAAAATCCGGTCGTCTTATAGGATAGGTCCTGAATAATTCCGGAGTCTACCTGGTTTAAAATCCAAAACTTGTGTCTTTGTATAATTTTATTTTAGTCCCATAATAATAATATCCAACACTAAAATAGATTTAAAAAACAAGCAAAATTTTTTATTCCGCATAGAATATCATATTAATCTTACCTCTCCGGTGGAATATTTTAGTAATAGGAAATTACTTGATAAAATGCGTATTTTCAAAAAAGTATCAATGTAATTCCTAATATATTAGCAACATTTGGAGGAACTGAAAATAGGATGGGCTAATTAATATAGATTGAATGAAAAAAAAGGATAACAATGATTGGCATTGATTTGTGAGGAAACATACCTACATTTATTAAAAAAAAATTGAATTGTTTGGAAAAGGTAAAAAAAACTAGAAACGGAGTTACGAAAGAAGATATAATACTCTGCCATTTTTTTCGAGCGCGAACCTGACCGCTGGTGGGAGTAAAATAAAGGCTGCATCATCAGAATTGCGTCTGCACGAGCATGAGATGATTAAAGGAAGAGCCTGCCAGCTCTTTCTTAAAATGCACCTCGCGGAACGTAATTTAAAAGACACCTGAAGTATCATGATCTATAGTCTCATAGAATACAAATGGCAGCCCATCAGTTGAAAAAGCAGATCTTATTCCTTGCATCCAGTTTCAAGTGCTTGAAAGATGAGAGGGAGAGCTTTAAATTCTTGTACGGCTGAGACGGGATATTTCATTATGCAAATGATGCACAACGGATTGAGAGGATGCTTCTTCCTTCATCATTTAGCGTCACCTCTTCATGCAAATGAATAAAGGCCGCTAGCTTTGTTTGCAATGACACGGATTAGTCTCATTCGCTCTATCTCTTGTCTGCCCAGTAAAGAAACACAGAAGATGTTCTCTAACCAATGAACGGAAATATATCACGGGGAACATAACATTATTCGTCAGATAACTTTTGTTGCGATTTAACAACTTACAGAGGTGAATGTTTGCGAAATAAATCTCATTTGCAGCAGCCATTTTCTGTAACGGGTATTTATTAAATATCCCTTAAAGCAGACATTTTCTAGGAAGGTCGCCAGGATTTAACAGTCAGAACACGATCTCTCAACAGGTGTGATGTAACTTCAGATTTTCCTGGTTTTAACTGTATTTGTAAGAGTTCTCAAATAACTACTCGTGTTTAAAAACATTGAGAAGCTTCTTTAAGTTTTTTCTTATTTTTTAATTATGGATAATCTTTGACTTTTCAAACGCGTTGAGGAGCTTCCTTAAACTTTAATAATAGGTAAGCACCATGGATGTTCGTGTCGTTTTTTCTGCTGAGGTCCTGCCATCCTCACAGACCTTCTACTCTGGCATATAAACTGACAGGCTCCTGTCAGACCTCTGTGGCAAGCAGCTGCTTGAGGGGGTATTTATTTTATTTTATTATTTTATCTGATTTTTAAACCAAATTATAAAGCTTCCTTAAATTTTCTTAATAGCCAAGGACCATCTTCGATTTTTCGACACACCGAGAAGCTTCCGCAATTTGTTTTCGTAACTAGAGACCATCTTTGACTTTTCAACCTCAGGCGATATTCAACTTCTTGTCACAAGCTTGTTAGTTTTGCTTTCATTTACACTTTCTGTGTCTGGTTCCTTTTATATCTTTGATGGAATTTTTCATATCCAATACAATTTTTAACAGAAAACTTTAATTCATTATCATTTCTCATGCTGTGATGTATAAAATGCAAATACACAAACACATCAAGGGAAACCTGCCTCCATTTTCCATCGAATTAGTTAATCACACTTCGAAATATCGCTTCTGGCAAGAAAGGCTTTAATTTGGAGCACCAAGAGTAGAATTGTTATTTCGAGCTAAGAGGATTATGTCTGGGTTCAATATTTTACAGCGGATGCAATTTAAATGATCTGGAATGAAAATTTTGCGAGTTCTCGTCTCCCGGTGGTGCTCGGAAGCCAGGCTCGTGGCCATTCTCGAGATTCAAATGAATGGCTCGCTCGTTGTGGCCTTTAAGCTTCATGAAGCAGAAGCGATTAACGGCTCAGGAAACTGAACAATCTTGCTCGCTTCTGCAAGCCACTCGCCGCTAATCAAAGATTGCCATCCTTTACAGCAGCCTCATGCAACCAGATGGAGCGAAGGATGCTGCCGTCATAATCAGCAGACAAAATTATTAACCTGCATCCCAGGTGTCGATCTAAAACACGCTAGTGTAAATAATTAGCAATCAGTAGGAAGTTAACTAATGGCAAGAAATATGAAGTTGTTGAAAATTTAACAAGCAAGGAATTTCTTACAAATTTACGAAACAGTGTGAATATTCTTAAAATTTCATGTTATCCGAGGAAGAAAAAAACCCTATTAATACCTAATAATAAGCAAGCTCAACGAGTTCGTAATAATAGCCGTTATTTCCAACTGGGTGCAGCATTGCATGCTGACTTAACAATTAGGCCATGTTCACCCCAGATTCTGTAGGTTAGAAGCTAGCTCGTCAAGCTCGCAATCTGCCATTCCCAGATGGGCCAGCAATGAGAATTATCTGAGCTTAACTCCCCGCTTGTCCTCGGTCAGTAAGGGGGCACTGAAAGGCTTGGAAAGTCTGTCGGATGGGGTGACATTAAGTCGCGGACCGTTTGCGGGAGAGCCATATCGTGTACGTTAAAATATCGTGTACGTTAAAGAACGCGCTGGATGGCCTTAACGGATTGCTACCAGCTGTCTAAACAGCTGCCTAGTGGGTCCCCCAATCCTCTCTTAACTTTCGGGGTCCTTGTGACCTAGCCATTTTTCCCATTGTTTGCCAAAAAGTGCCGCTCAGAGGTAAAACAACCCAACCCCAGATTCTGCTATTATTACGTATCAATTGATTATTCAATAGATTGATGTCATTTCAACAGGTTTGAAACAGTTTATGCTTTGACTTTTAAATCGATACTTTTCATAGCTTCCAAAACACTTGAATGCTTTGTCCCAAATTTTCACATTTCCCTTTTGACACTGCATATTGTGTTAAAAATAATCAAGCTATTACCAATAATAGAAGGTAATTTCGAACCTGATGCCTCTTAGCTCACGTTACTTGTGCTAAGGCTTGGGCTATGACATTAGATGTTCTTGAAATGCTACTGCATTCAAGAGTACATTCAAAGTTGTACTCTTGAATGTATATTAATTGCTCTTGAAATCGGTATATTAATTGCATCTAAAAATCAGTATATTAATTGAATAAAAAAATATTGCTCTTGAAATGTTACTACATTCAAAGTTTGGTTCTTTTTTTTAAACTAAAACTTAATTTTGGTGATGTTCAAGAAATTATATAACGGGGTTCAATGAACCCGTTTAGCTTCTTCACACCAAAGCAAGAGAGAATTACCTAAACTAGGGGTTCTCAACGTGAGGTAGGCGGTAAAATTTTTTTGGGGTACGCCGTGAGAGCTCCAAAGTCGCTAGATCTAGTAACAAAGTCAGTGTTTTATTCCCATTGTTATACTATAACTATAGTTTTTTCTATCTATACAAGAGGTACGTCAGTTACATACCCATTTCCAGGGGGTACGTGAACATAAAAGGTGGAGAACCACTGGTCTAATGATTTGAGAAGGCTAACGGAGATTGCAATACAAGGTAGTGTGCTAAGGAAACGGAAACATTTTGCTGGGTTGAGACCACATTACAAATCGCAAGTGAAATGTCTAGCAAAGAGAATTATCGACAGACAGCAGATATTTTTGTGATTTGTAACGCGATAACAAAAACGTATTTCTTAAGCCTGGTCACGAAGATTGATGGGCTTATTTTCAAACCACTCTAAAAGTGTTCCGTTTCCTGGTGGAAACATCCGACATTCCGTTAAACTGATCACAAATATCTTATAAACGAAGTTCTCCTTCGTGTGGTAGCAAAGGTGGGAGAAATGACGAAATCACCGTCGAATTGCTGATTTGATGGGAACAAACTTCAGTCCTCTCTCTATTGGTTGACGAAATTGACGAGATTTACGATGGTAATTCACTTACGGTGGCACAGTGAGGGCATTTCACCCTCTGGTGTTCACCACCCCCTTGGTTATAAAGGAAACATTCCCATCCCTTTTGTGATCTGCTTCTTTCTTTTTATCTATCTCTGGTTCCTTCGTTCACGCGAAAGCAAACAACGTCGAAATAAATCGTTCTCGAGCAAACTGAGTTGAAGGATGCGTTGTTGTTGAGGAACGGGATGCCACTCCATCTGAAATTATCGTTAGTCTATCAGGAAATTGTCTCCATTACACTAAAGAAGAGATGCGGAAACGGTAGTCAGGTGCCGATGGACAGATGTTCTCTTTGGATTGGCCACGGGAAATGGACCATTCTTGCAGCTTAAGATGCCTCTTGACGAGCTTGAAAGAGGTTATGTAAGCAAATTAAAAGCATTAAACAGAAGAAAGAATGTTAGATGCTTTTTTAAATTTGAGATTGCAGAACAAGAGCAAAAAACTAGGAAATTTCCCTTTTCATTGAATATTTTTTCAAATTTTAGACGAAAACAAGAGCATTTGCATTTAATTAAAGAATGTAACAAATTTTTACAGATTAAAAAGTCATTCTGACTTCAGGTATTTTGTGTAGAATGTCACGAGATTATTAAAAAAAACAATTTATCCTCAAAAGAAACTTTTTGATCCAGATATATTTAATTTAATTCAATTTGTAAATAATGTTTCAATTGCCATAAGGCCTCTCATAAAAACAGATTTTTCATCAAATTAGTTGTCGACTTTCAAATCCTTCAACAGATATTTAGAAACGTTAGAAACCTGAAAAACAAAACACAGACGAATAAAAACAAATATTTTTCTAAACACATTGAAAACTGAGCGCAAAATATCGCTTTTTTTATCTCTCTACTTTCTGAGATTCAACTGGAGGAAAAAGAAGAACACAGGAATACAAAAAAAAAAAGACGGGGAAAAATAACAATATAGGAATACAGGAAAAGACGAGAAGACGAAGAATTTAGGAATACAGGACAGAAGGGAAAAAAGAAGAATACAGGAAAAGGGAAGAAAAAAAGAGAATACAAAAAAAGACGAAAAAAAGAGAAGCGAGGAAACTATTGCATCTGTTTCATATAGAGCAAACATTATGCAGTGTGAAATAATCTCGCTTTGCTCAAATATTCGTATCAGGCTTCGGAAATTGCCTCCAACATTCATTTAAGAATCTTTCCAAGCACGGAGGCAGATTTTGTCTATTTTAGGAATGAGTGGATGTGAGGAGCATGCAATGTCACCACCCAGTGGGAGTGAATGACGTTTGCTCTCTCTTTCATCGTCAGCGTTAGAGAGGATAAAGAATTTGCTCGTGGAACTAAAAATAGCCTCCTAACACTCATTTCCTTCTTTTACTTTGGATGCGGTGAAGTGGAAAACGGGGAGGGAAGGAGAGAACGGGATCGTTGGAGTGTCATCGATCAGCTGATTTCGTCTAAGGAGTTCATTATGAAAAAGGGAAGGAAGGAGGAATGAAAATGGTCAAATGACAATTTGGAGGATGGGAGTGATCACTGGCCTTTCAGGACCTTTTTTGAATTCAATATGTAATTGCGACACATTTCCCTTAAAGTTTTTTTTTCGTTATGTTTTAGGTTAGAAATGCTATTTGTTAATTTTTTCTGTAACCCGTTCAGATGTCAAGGCACTTCGTAGCTTTGTGATTGAGGTTTTAGATAAATGTTTTCATCCGGTGTTACATTTGGTAATTCTCAGGTGTACCATGGATATTTTTTTTGATTCAATAAGGCTTTAAATTACACGAATGTCATAATAAATGACAAAAACTATTTATAAAAACTTATGTGATAAAAGTTTGAAATATCTACAGTTGATTACTTTATGCTGCAACTAAATATGCCAAACTCTTGTTCAACCAAATTGTCATTATTTATTAAGGACTAACTGTACCCAGCGCCTCCCTGTACAGTTTCTTTTCGTCATTCCTCCCTCCATCATTCTTCCTCTATGTAATCGCTACCCAATAGCCCCAACTTTTCCCCACGGCGCGGTCATTAACCACGAATTATGGCATTTGTTCGCAGCTGTCTGAACTGATACTGGAACACCTCCGTAAAAGCGTAAACATTGCTGTCACGACAAATCCTGAAAAATCCTGCCTTTTACTTTGTTCTACTCTCTTATTGTCTGTTAAGTGAAGTACATCGAGCAATGTATCTTCTACTTAATGAGTGGTTGGAGATGTTGCCTCAGCAATATTTCAGGTAGTTTTTCCTCTGTTGTTGTTGTGTAGGCTTTGCTTCATTCGAAACATTGTTTTGTAGAAATATTGTATCAGGCATACAGCGAAGAGGGTGATTAGTGTTCCACCCGAAGTTCAAAAGTTCAAGGACGGTAAAGATATTTAAAAGCTTTTGGAAAGGAGTTTGCTTGTATTTGTTTGAATAATTCTATTATAGAATCTCAGAAAAAAAATATAATATAAAAACAATAGGATATATATTCTATTTATATATTTCTATAATTCTAATATTTCTAACATGTAATTATATAATTTTTGAAGTAAAAAAAAAAAGCATTTATGCTGAATTTTTTTCGTTCTACCTTCATTAATTTTGGGCCTATTTTAAAAATTTAAATTTGATATATCCCCAATCCTCCAACACGGAAATATTTTCTGGCAGCACTTGAGTGTTCGAATCATCATCATTTTAATGCAGCACATAATCAGAATATCAAGTGAGCTGAAAAATGGTTCGATGTCTTTTATAGAGTAAGTAATTCAGTAAGTAGAAAAAAAATATCGTAATTGAAAAATTCACTTGGATATATTCTTGAAGCCGCATCGTAGTGACAAAATTGTCTTTAATTTCTTCATCGATGGTTTGCGGATTTCATTTTTTTTTCATTTCCACTTACCCAGTGCTCTCGTTGATGCTTTTCCTGCTAGACACCTCTCTTCCCTCGTTGAAAGCTAGAATACCACTGGAGAGCTCATCCGGGAGGATTTTAAGCTCTGGCTCCGTATATAGGTGAGTCACATTCTGTGCATGCTAAAGAACATGCTGGCTGACATTGAACGGAGGCTCCCAGTGGATCTCCTTCCCCAACCTTCTCTGAGCCTTTGGGATCTTTATGTCCTGGTCGTTTAACGGGTTGTGCGCAAAAGAGTGCCAGTCAGAGGTAAAACAAATCAACCTTTGTTCAGTTATTGTTTAGCTGAGCAGTATGTTTTAGATTCCTCCCCATTTCGTACTTCACACCCCACTTTTAAGAAAGAGAAAGAAAAATATCTAAAAGAGACTTCTAATAGTCTCTGCCATGTGATGGCCATTCAGCCAATTCGTCTTTTATCCAAGATTTAGAAAAATCTGCGGTGATCAGTTGGGAAAACAGATCATTTTAGCCTGCAACCTACATGGGAAAGTCGATCACGTCATTGCTTTGTTGCCTTTCGAGAACAATAACAATGACTTTATTTCGTCGTGGATGGTTTTTTTAATGCGTGGTTCACATAAAATGGTTTATCATCTGAAAATCTAATAAAAGTGAAAATGAACATTAAAAAATCTTTCAGAAATGATTAACGTTTTGCCAATGTTGTTATATTGTTTTAGCTCTGAGCTGCAATATTTCTGCATAGAATGAACTAAATGGCCAGATCACGAGGACTCCAAGGGTTTAGAGCTGATTAAGGAAAGTGTACTCACTGGGCAGCTGTTAGGAACCAGATGGAATCTTTCGCTCAAGGCCATCCAGCGTGTTCTCCAATATGCAGAGGGTATGGGTTCTCCTTCACTCGACGTTAAAGTCATTTTTATGTCTGCTAGTGATTTCAGGAGATAAGATCTCCTTTTTAACTCTTACGACTAGAAATGTTTGCAACACAATCACTATTCTTTTTTAAAATTTCCCTGTTACTTTATTGCTTTTATATAATTTTTTTTTCAATAGAGGAGAAAAATGAATCATAATCAAAATAATTTAGTTAAAACTATGTAAGCATTTTAGTGAAAAATTTGTTTAAGCCAGTCTGAAAACAGCAAGCAATATTTTATGAAGAAAGTTGTAAAAAAAAAAAGAATTCATTTCAAAATGTCGAATTATGCGTTACGAAATATGCGTCATACGTTTATTATGTACGTTTTCAAAAAGTTAAAATCCAAGTATATGATGGTGCACATTAAATGAAACAAAAGGGCCCCCAAGACATTCCTTGGGGGGAGAGAACTCGAGATTTTCCGATACGCCACTTGCTCATGTCATACGTCCCGCAATTTCCAATTTATCTAAATAAGTAAATAATTAAATATAAATTCATAATTTGAACTTGCGCAACAATGTGATAATTTAAATTGAGAATTATAATTAAAGATATCAGAGAGACTTTCCGCTACCGATAACAAGATTGTTACAATTGTAGGTCCTCAAATGAGTGGAAAATCATTTCTATTTCGCAACGATGTTATTTGGAGTATCATGGCCCTTTTCATGATATTTTTTGGCGTCGTGCTAACCATGGCTTACATGAATTGTAGTGCTGCCATTTCTGTGCAATTTATGTGGTTGCACTTATATTCAGAATGTGCACTTCCTTCCAACATGTAGTGAGACACTTAAACATCACGTGAATGAAGAGTTATATTCAATGTTCCATGGTTTAAAAAAACACTCTACATAAAACTTCCACTGGAAATAAATTGAAATTCATAAGAATTTAACTCAAAAATTATCTGAAACGCAAATAATAAGAGCCAGCATTCTTTCTGTTCGATGCACGAATGCTGTGAGAATCGAGATTTAAAGAGATCTGAGTGTGAGCTGTTGAGTGACATTCTTTCATAAAAGGCTTGTTTTCAAATTTGTATGATTTTGAATGTAACTTTTCATTTACCTAACAGCCCCAATATATGTTGGAGTTTGGTGTGATGAGCCAATGTCATTATCAATAGGGGCGGGGGTGGCTCAGTCGGTATCGCGCCAGACTCGTAATCTGTAGTTCCCAGGTTCGAGTCCCAGCTGAGTCAGCGTTGAGATTTATCTCCGCAAAATTCCCCGCCCTGCCCACGGTCAGTAGGGGACACCGATGGGCTTGGAAAGGCCGTCGCCGGCGGATGGGACGTTAAGCCGTGGCCCCGTGTGCGGGAGAGCCATACCCTGTGCACGTTAAAGAACACGCTGGATGGCCTTGACGGGAGGCTACCATCTGTCTCCCAACAGCTGTTCCAGTGGTTCCCCTCCCCCAACCTTCTCTGAGCCTTCGGGGTCCATGTGACCTGGCCATTTAGCCCATGGTGTGCAAAAAAGTGCCGCTCAGAGGCAAAACAACCCAACCCATTATCAATAGGCTTTAGTGACGAAATATTGCTTTTATTAATACACCGAAACAAAAAATATTTTCTAACGAAAATGATCATTTCCACTATAGCTAAAAATTGCTGTTGTTGAGAAATAATTATTTGTTTATAGAAAGCGCTATTGTTATTTTTCTTTAATAATTAAGAAAAAAAAATCTTCATTGAGGAAAGGCAAAGTTCCTTTTCATTCTGCGAAATCAAAAAGTGACTTTAATATCTGTGACCGCATTTGTTTGTTGTGTTCTGTGTTGGGCGTCGCTTTCGACGTCAAGTGTAGACCTCTCGAGCATCATCTGCTCGCGACACAAAGGCAATGGGCAGAAGTAAAGGAACTTTTCGAGTCGTTTCACGTGAAAGAGTGGAGAAGAAATTCCCGTTTCCTTATTCTCTGTTTCTCTCATAGTTCTATCACGGGTCACATGACTCGCCTCTGCCATTCCAATCAATTCCTTAGCCGCGTGCATTGCTAAAAGAAGCAAACTGCTGCTGTCGATTGGCGTGGGCCACGAGGGGTTGTTGGAAATGGGAGGGAAGAAATAAGGGAGGGGGGATGTAATGATTTTTCAGGTATAGACCCAAGAGATTTCAGATTGGGAGGGTGCATCTTTATTGTTCGGGGGTGGGGTGGTCTGAGAGCCATTGTGTCTAAGGTTGAAAGATATTAAGGAAATGGGAAAGAGTCATTATGTTTACTACACTAAGCATTTATTTCCATCGGGTTTTACGTTGGGAGAAGATATTTAGGGAGATGCAATACATAATGCGCAGAATAGTGTAGGTTCATCCCATCATCCGGTCAAAACGAAAAAAAAAGTGCCTTTCATGTTATTCTCTTTTTTACTTTAGATAAAACAAAATCAGTCTCAGTCGCAATTCGTAAAGATTTAACGTTTTGTTCTCTTATTGTTTTTTATTTTCGCGCAAGGATATTTTTTCAGAGTGATTCGAATTAAGGTTTTGATGTCAGTATTTACGCGATAAGCATAATATTTGAGATAAATACATTTCCTAATCGCAATTCGGCTTAAAAAATGAGGTTCTGTCATTGTGAAGTGTACAGTTCTCAAAGTTACATTCTATATTGAATGGAGGGGAGAGCAGTTTGAATTTTATATCGCTTATCTTTCGCCATCTTCATTTGACAAAGATTTCGTTATGTTTTGTGGACTATTAAGAAATAACGATTTGGGTAATGTTTTGCAACTGATCCCTTTTAAGGAAAATTCTCAAATGGTACATTCCGTAATATTACCAACAGACGAACGCATTTTCCTCCCCCATCGAAGCTAATCAAGTCGTCCCAGTGCAGCGTCATTGCACCTTCCACACGAGCCAGCAGCATCGCTGTTACCCACGAGGATCGATTCCAACGCATCCGCAAGAATATATTTGCTTCGCTCCAAAATAACTCGTTCTCTGGAGCATCGCTTCACGAGCTCAACAAATCAGCTGAGACAGCATCTTCTTTCTTTTTTTTTCTATCCTCGTTCAGCGATGTTAAAAATCTTTTCTTCATTCTTGCGAGATTTTTTTCCCTCTTCTCTTTTATTTCGCGTCCAATTAAGAGATAAATTAATACTTTGGCGGGATCATTAAGCTTTCAAAGGCGGAATTTTGAAGCCCGGAACCGATGCGAGGATCTTATCCACTGGGTGATATTTTTACGAGGCTTTTGACGTTGATCTCTGCTAAAATATGAAATGTCGGGGGAAAAAAAGAAGTGAAAAGAGATACTGCATGATTTAAAACGCTTTTAAAGTCTTAACAAATGTTCTAATTATAGAGTACTATAGATGCTTTTATGCATGTTGATAATGTGCGAGGTCGATTGTATTTGAGCTATTAAATACATATAATTTTTTTTAATTATCTTTAATGCTTGAGTAAAATAAATCTTTAACGGAAATAGTTATTGGTACATTTTTCGCTAGAAAATTTTAGTAGTGGACACAGTTTATATGATTAGTAAATAGCACTGGTACAGTTGGTTGAAAATAAAACCGTGTTTGAAATTGTCCAATCTTTCTCAACTTCAGTTGTAAGCAAACCACGATTGGCATGATGTCATGGTAAGTTTTGTCCCTGCCCATTTTGGGGCGGGGGTGGCTAAGTCGGTAGCGCGTCAGGCTTGTAATCTGTAGTTCCTAGGTTCGAGTCCCAGCTGGGTCAGCGTTGAGACTTATCTCCGCAAAACTCCCCGACCTGCCCACGGTCAGTAGGAGACACCGATGGGTTTTTTGGGAAGGTCGACGTCCGTCGGATGGGACGTTAAGCTGTGGCCCCGTGTGCGGCAGAGCCATACCCTTTGCACGTTAAAGAACACGCTGGATGGCCTTGACGGGAGGCTACCATCTCTCTCCCAACAGATGCTTCCAATGGGTCTCCTCCCCAACCTTCTCTGAGTCTTCGGGGTCCATGTGACCTGGCCATTTAGCCCATGGTGTCCAGAGAAACAGAGATTAAGGAAACAGGAATATCTTTTCCCAACACCAAAAAAGTGCTGCTCAGAGGTAAAACAACCCAACGAAACCATGTCCACTTCCTACATATGTAGAACTGACAGAATCAGAATGGGTATTTTAGAACTCCAGTGTTAAAGGCAATTCTCTTTACCTAAGCACATTTCTTAAGCTTCAGTTGTAAGAGACTTTTAGCAAGGTAATGGTAGTCTTAGTTTCAGTTAATCTACAGGACCTGGTGTCTGTGACAGAGCACTTCCCATTTGCTGTTAATAAATAAACAATCGCATTCCTATGCAACCCATCAGACGAATCCACGTGTACTTATAAATGCCCCAGTGTTTGTAGAGTAAAAGTTATTCTAAAATAATTTAGTTTCCTGTAGGAGATTTTTCCCAATTCTATTGCAACTACCAATAGGATCTCTCATAACCGCACAAAAGCCAAAGCTAGTACCAACTTTAACACTGAATCACACAGCACTAGGGTAATATCTCCTTTACTGACAGAATTAAAAATATTCCAAAGTTTTCCATAAAAACCTATGTTCGTGTTCCTTTATTTGTCATTTCACCACCCTTCATCGGTGTCAATATCATCAATAAGTGACATTAATCTTTAAAATCGATATTTCGATAGAGTTGTTTGCGATGTTTAATTTATTTTAATGTATTTTGCCACAAAGAGTTTATAAGTTATGGAGCATCAAATTTAGCTTCACACTGGCATAACACGAGCGCTAATTTATTTGTATTTCGCTGTGGTTTAAACTTAAGACAAAGAGTCGCTTGTGAACAAATACTCCCAAAAAAGTAAAACGACTGTCTTAAGTTTATTGTGTAGTCTAATCAAACTGTGGATATATATAACGGTGGATCATAACAAAATAAATATCCATTCTAAAGCAATTGTTAATCAACATTAATTTTTTTGTGTAGACAGTATATTAAGTAACGTGTTTCTAATAAATTTTGAAAAAATTCTCTCAAAGTAAAGATTAAGGAAAGAAAAGAAAAATTAATTTTGTTCGAACTGTATTTTCGACGAAATTTTAAAATCAGCATATTGTTAGATAATTAGACACCACGGCATTCTGAATTTTCTGATAGCAGGTGTTAAGAACTCAGAAAAAAAAAAGGAACGAAGAGCTTCACTGTGCAGCAATAATTGCAAGGGATGGGACACATTGAGTAACTGAGCTTCAAAGATGCTGAAGCAATGTTTCCCGATAATGATGCATTTATAATATTTGAATCGTTTCGAGCGACAGACAGAAAATATCCTACTAAAGCTATAAATAATATGCTACAGATGATACGCTTCGATCTGTTACGGTGAAAATGTTCTCCTTTGTGCATATTCTTTCGCTGTTTCAGAAAACGCCCACTTCGCAAAAACGACAGATGACGAAATGTTTAGCTCATAACATTGGCTTAAACGTAATTCTGCGATGATGTAAAAAAACGTTTTCCAAGAACTCGCATCAGTTTTGTTTTGTAAAATTCTCAATGGTGTCTTTCTGTTATCAGATCCATCATTATTGTGACAAATATACAATAGCCATAGTGACAAATAAGCAATAATCGATATTTTAATGCAGTGGGCAGCAAATATTTTGTGATGAACGCATGTTAAAGAGTTTTATTTGTCTGTAGAAAGGTTTTATTCTCCGCCAAGCAATGACGAATGAAGGTCCGTATTTTCACAGTTTTGCGTTGGCTCTACGTTATTAGAATATAGTAAATTCGTGGTGATAAGTATTATTATTCTAAAACTAGTATATCACAATTTGTAGAAAGATATCAGGTCACCACCTGATAAAACTAGCTATAGGTGAGAAGCTATAGGTGTGACCTAGCTATAGGTGTGAAGAACTAGCTGGAGAATTTGAATATCCAATAGGTAAAATGACATGCTGCTATTAGTTTTCTCAGCTAATGTTGATTATTGCGGCGAACAATCGGTGTCAACAGCCATAATATTTTGGTTCTGAAATGTTCTGAAAAGTAGTTTCTTCAAATATAGTTCTGTTTCTAAATCATTGTAGGATTGTAAAAGGAAAGTGGAGTTTGAGAATTTTCCGAAACGAATTTTTTTTGAGAATATTTTCTGTGTCTGGTGTAAATAGTGAACTCTTGAACGAACTCTTCTGACAAACAATTCTTAGTCATAAAAAAACTACAATTAGATATTGTGTTAAAACTGCTGCTAGTACAATCGAGATTAGAATTTTAATTGGAATGGAGGAAAAGATTGTACACTGCTGAACATATTTGTTGCTCGAAGGGGAAACTTCAATTACAGTTAAGTGCACGGTTTTTCGCAATCATTGTCTTCAGCTTTCCAGAACGAAGAAATATTTCGTAGAAGGAATACAAACGAAGCAAGAAATTCAAATACTGCCACGTATTTTTTAAGTTTTTTTGGTGGAACTGTTTAAGAAATAACTAATATCTCCATGCTATAAGCATTTAGTAAACTTTCTGACACCATTTCGGGAATACCAGATACAAAACGATCCGAATGATTTATTTGAAAAACGAAACGAAGGTAAATGAACAAGATTAAAGTTGATGTCTAAGATCCTTAAGCGGAAATTTTGTTGAAATTCTGTTGGTGTCATTTGCTGACTATAAAAACTGACTTCAGTTACACAACATTCGAACCGACAAACATGTATTTTCGAATTATTTCCGATTCAATGTAAAATTTGCTGTTTTCGTATATATATAGTGCCATATGTGAGTATGATCAATATCATATGACGGAATTAATACTATTTGGGCCAGTTTTAAAGATGTGTTAATCGTCTCGATTCGTTTTTATTACTCTGAAAACTGTTTAAATATTGAAACGTAGCAATAAATATGATGCGTCTAACCGAAATCGGACCAAGGAATTCCAATATGGAGAGCACAATAACGGGGCATGCTTTACGAAACGAGAATCTTCTTCGTAACATGGAGAATTCTGAGTATTTTGGCAACAGCAGCAAGTTAAGTTATATTAATCCTGATTTTAAGCTAATGTCTAAAATGATGCAATTTATTGGAATTAATATTCCACAATATGAGGGTAAAAAGAAGACGTGTTTTAAGATTTTACACGTGTTTTTTATTGTTGTTATGCATTTATTTGTAATCTATATATTGGTCTTGGCTGTCTTTACATCAACTCTGTCGTCATTAAAAGCTTCAAAAATACAGGTATATTCAAAAATGCAGGTAGCAATAATATTTGCTGAAGTACTAACCGTGGCCCTATGGCACAGCATGTACTGCAAGAAAGATAAATTATCAGCGGTATTCAAACATATTAGCAGCATTGCAAATGATACCTCACTCGTTATTAGGAGACAAACCTTTACTTCGTTCATTAAATACAGTGTTTGTTTATTTTTCCTGATGGGGATTTTGTTCTCATGTCTGATAACATACACATCGACAGAAACCGAAATCGACGTTTTATGCTATTATTTTTTCTTTGGTCAGAATGCAGACATTCCTTTAAAGAACTTTTTAATTTTAAGTTATTTTTTATTCTTCTACGCAATGTTTTTACTCGCCAATATCACAGCAGTGATGTATGTCGCTCTCTGTCTGCATCTGCGAGGATTGCTTCAAAATTGCTCTAATGCTTTTGCTAAAAACGTCTTGAGCACCGAACATAACAAGATAATTAAGCTTCTGAACGCATACAAAAAGGTATTATCCTGCATAAACCTAATGGAAGATTCATTGTCTTTTCGAATATTTTTAGTGATAGCGCTGAATTTTGTTCATCTTTTTGGATTTTTAGGCAATGTACTTGGTTTCACCATGGATGATTTTACCCTGAGTACCGCGATGATAAACTTGTCGACATTTGCTCATGCAAGTGTGTCGTTCTTTATGGTTACCTTCACTGCAGCGGAGATAAACGAGAAGGGCAAACTAGTGAGAAAAACGCTTTCAGACCTTCGGATTCATGGTGCAATGTCCTCTTATTCAACAAATGCAACTTCTGTGTTGCTAAACACAATTAACACTAAAGAAGCATCTGCTCTTACGGCATGGAAAATGTTTTCCTTTACGAGGAGCTTTATTCTTTCTGCATGCGGAAGTCTCTTAACGTACAGTCTATTGATTCTTCAACTGAAATGAATTGAAAATGTCTGAATTTCCAGGTCTCATTTTTAAAAGAAATCTTGGCTGACAATAGAAAATTTGGTAACCAATAAATCGCAAAAACTTAAAAGCTGTTTTACTCAAAAAGAGAAATATGTTTGTCAGTATATTAGGTTTTACCATGGATGCTTTTACAGGCAATATATTAGGTTTTTCAATGCAGTCTCAGTTAATTGTGATACGCTTTCTCTAATGATGAAGTAATGACTGAATCTGTGAAAGACGTTTTGTGGTTTAGTGGTGGAGCTATCCGTGCACACTCTTTTTGATCTCTTCATCTGACAAAAAGTGAAGTCCTCTTAGTAATCACTCGGCGCTAAGTCTGGTGAAGTGAATATGGAGGGTGAGATAACATCTCAAAATTTCGTCTCCTCCTCTGCTCTACTGTAGAACGTACGGTGTGAGAGCGGATATTGTCATTCTGCTGACACACACTGGAGAATAACAAGCAGCGAGATTTCTGCTGAATTGCTGCTTTATACGCTTCAGTATCACACCGCAGTACTTTGTGAAAGGCCGCCATCGGATGGGACGTTAAGCCATGGCCCCATGTGCGGGAGAGCCATACCCTGTGCACATTAAAGGACACGCTGGATGGTCTTGAAGGGAGGCTACCATCTGTCTCCCAACAGCTGTTCCAGTGGGTCCCCTCGCCCAACCTTCTCTGAGCCTTCGCGGTCCATGTGACCTGGCCATTTAGCCCACGGTGTGCAAAAAAGTGTCGCTCAGAGGTAAAACAACTCAACCCACAGTACTTTGCACTTGTCACAGTTTCTCGTCTCTTCAGGCAGTGTTCCAGAATCACTCATTTATGATCTCAGAATACAGTGAGTAACAGTTTTTCTTCTGACACTTGGGTGTCAACACGAAGAGCTTGCCTGGGCTGTGGAGCGTCATCAAAAAGATAGGATGTCATTCTTGAATTTATCCACCCTACTGGCCGTTGACTCATTTATCATCAACCATATGAAGTCAACATTCTTCGATAAATTTCAGGCGGTTCTTAAAGTATTCCGAAATAGAATTGCAGATCTAGTCTGTATCTTGGTGCATGATAAGTAAGAGTTCTACCATTTTTAACTGTTTAGAAATTAAGCAGATAGAGCTACATGTGCATTCAGTGTTGCCAACAGACTTTAATCAATAATGTTACGGAAGATTATCATTATACGTTTTTCGTCTTTGCATTTTGTGATGGTTTTGATTTGAATGACTTTGTACATCATGAAAAATTGTAAAAAATATTAAGTGTATACGAAATTTACTGCTACTCAAGTTATTTTAATTGAATTGTGTTGGTAAATATTCCAGAGAATTGTATGAGAAATTGTAATATGGTTGATTATTATTAAAATCATCTCAGAAAAAAAGACAAATAATTGAGGTGTGACTTGAATGGAAATGATAATAGAGAAGAATATAATATAAATGACTGAGAATCACCCGAAGCTCGTACAAACTATATCCGCCCCTGAAGCATGTCACGAGCTTTCCGTCTTTAATCTCTGCCTTTTCCACTTTTTACTCTCCTCATTAGAGACTTTGTTGAAGTCGCATTTCATCATTAACTGTAGCATGTTTTCTGCATTTTCATTGTGTATTTATTAAGATTAATGTTATCTTTAACATTCACAAATCGTTGCATAAGATGCGTTTAATGAAACTGTGGAGTTTATTATTGTTTTAGAGATTGTTATATCTTTATTAAATATAGAAATGCTCTGTGTCGCGGAGCATATGGTGAATATCTGTTACACTGGGACTATTCCATAATTTGATTATTAGAAGTTTTAGGAAGAAGAAAGTAGTTTTGCCTTGTAAGCATTTCACGTTTTATGACCAATAAATAAATGTTATACGGTGATGTACGTTTAGACTTGAAAGTTTGTTATAATAATTTTATTTTGTAATATTTTCTTAATGATATATTTCAAACATAAAGAAAACAACTCATATTAATCAAATTAAAACTAATTGAACATTCTTATCACAAATCAATTATATCTTAATAATTTTATAGAACAAAACTAATATGAAGTGTTCGTTCATGTTAGCTGTTTTTTTAAACTTCGACAAATACTTGAAAATGACTTTTGGGTTATCATAAGAGCAGAAAAAAAAGTATGAAACAATTTCACTTTTGAAATGGAGAAAACCCCTACAGGTAGCCAATTATGGGCATGAAACTTGAACAAGAATTTCAACAAATCTTTTAAAGCAGTATATGTATATAAAGATGTTACTTTAAGTAAAAATAAGTGTTGGGTTGTAATACTTCTAGTCGCAGTGTTTTTTGCACACAATGAGCTAAATGGTCAGGTCACAAGGAACCCAAGTCCTCTACCTAGAAAGGGATAGGGGAACAACTGTAGGTAAAACACAGATGGAAGCTTCTCGCCAAGGCCATCCAAAGTGTTATTTAGCCTGCTTAGGGTATGACGCTCTTGTACATGAGGGCACAGGTTAATGCCCCACGTGATGGAGAGAGAAATCAAGATCATTTGTGCCCCCCTTTCTTACCCAGAGAAGGAGTTAGCAGCGAAATTCTCAACGTAGGCATAATGGAAATTAATATGGAAACACCAGGGGGCGGGAAGGGCTGAGTCGGTAGCGCGCCAGACTCGTAATCTGCAGTTCCCCGGTTCGAATCCCAGCTGATCTAGCTGGGACTCGAACCTGAACTTAAAGCTTATCTCCGCAAAACTCCCCGCCCTGCCCACGATCAATAGGGAACACCGATGGGATTGGAAAGGCCGCCGTCCGTCGGATGAGACGTTAAGCCGTGGCCCGTGTGCGGGAGAGCCATACCCTGTGCATAATAAAGAACACGCTGGATGGCCTTGACGGGAGACTACCGTCTGTCTTCCAACAGCTGTTCCAGTGGGTCCCCTCCCCCAATCTTCTCTGAGCCTTCGGGGTCCTTGTGACCTGGCCATTTAGCCCATGGTGTGAAAAAAAGTGCCGCTCAGAGGTAAAACAACCCAACTGGAAACACCAGTTTATGAGCCTTTAACTATACCGAGCTGATCTCGAGACTTTCCTTTTTATGGAAAATTATTTCCGATCGAAAAAATAAAACAACGGACTTTAAGAGTCAACGTTGCCAATTAATATGTTTAGTTTCTGGATGTTTTAATTCTTGATAGACACTCTTTGTTAGTCTTGATAACAAAAGAGTGCCACGTGAAATGCTAAGTGCGTCAAAGCTTAATTGTTTTTGTAAAAGGCTGTCTCATACATAGACGGCACTACACTGATGATTCCTTTAGTTCATTGTGCTACGGGAATATACAACTCAGGTGTTAAACGATTGATTACTCTGCCTTTTGTGGATCAAAATCTGAGACATCTTAAACCTCTGAAGTATTTGAGCTTTCAAATTTATTCTCACAGAACGTTCAGGTTGCAGAAAACTGGCTTAAACTTGACTGATCAACTCGTAAATCTCTCTCCTGTCTCTCTCAGGAAAGATCAAGTGTTGGATCAGTATTGACTGATATACGGGTTCCTGTAGGAAGACAGACTTTCCTTAGCATTAACAAAGAACATTAGTAATGTCGCTCTTATTTCTACAGTTTAGTCTTACTCATTCTATTCATTGTTATTCCCTATCACCAAATTTCTTTGCTTCTTTATGAAAGTTAAAAACTTATTTCAGTTTTTAACGAGAAGTTATTGTTATAGCAATAAACTACTTTCAGTATTCATTTTAGATGGTTTGTTAAATATCAAATACCATCGCAAAATAATGTGTTGCTATATTACTGTACCCAGTGATTTAGCATAGAATAAATTTGTAGAGGGACTTCATAATCTATGAAGGAAACGATGATAATTCAAATCTTGGTGAGTAGACATTGTTTCTTAACTTTTCCGATTTAGAAGAGTTCTTTCGCTTTTTGTGTCCAAGGATCCTCAAAAGTTTGCTTATCGTAAACCACCTAATTTTTGTGGTGGTCCAGTTGCACAATTGGTATTAATAATGCTGATCACTATAGAAATTTTCACTTAGCCCTGTTTGCCAATATGTTAAAGCGCTCAATAATCACAGAAATCAAAGGTTTAAGCAAAATTTATAGAAAATACATACATTTTTCTGCAAAAGAATTTTGGCGTATTATCGGACCTTAACATCCTAGATCATATATTATGAAACTAAAACCATAAGTGTGGAATTTTAATAATTTCACCCAGCTTTTGAGTTTTTATATCTCACGAATTTGTCTAAGTCAGTGGTTTCAAAACCTAACTGATTTTGATTCACAAAAGTTGTGACCCTTCAGTTCTCTTTAATTATAAGACGAAATTTCACACACAAAAAAAATCTCCCGACTACAATTCTCCTTTCGGTTGCGTGTCCAAGGCAACCACGTGACATCATCTGCTCCGATGGTGCCTCCAGTCGAACCACTTCCACTGTGACTTGCTCTTTACCATCTTGCGATTTTTCTCTTAGCAGAATGGGGAAGAATTTGGAGTGCGACTGCGTGTGCCAGCAACTTCTTGCCAGCCATCACAGAGTGCAATCGGAATTCGCTCCTATTGTTCCGAGCCCCTATTGGCGGTCGAAGTCTAGGGTTTTGGTGGGATCTGCCATGGTCTGAGCTGATGTTATCGTAGGAGACAGGATTCATCGGAATATACCGTGGCCACTGTAGAATTGCGCATTTTAAGCTTTGACTTGGATCACTTAGAGCTCATCATCCACGTCGTGTCATGGAAATTATTAAGTGATGTGCTTAGTTCGCTATAAGCTTTGTTTTCGGCGATGCCCCCATCTCACTTTGTTCTTTCCAAAATCTGCTAGTAGCTCCATCTTCTGGCTGCCTCATTTCTATCAAGTAATATTGGATCTGTTGTCGTCAGTGGCAACGACTTGATAAATGCTGCTTGATATGTCATCCTTTCATAGACTCCAGCAGCATTTTTATTTTTAATGAAACGCCGGATACAAAGTGTCAAAGATCTTCTTCAGGATATTTTCGCAACAAATATTTTGAGATGAAATGTGTTGTCAAACGTGGCAGTTATGTTTTCTCGGGAATTACAGCAATGAAATTTTGCTTTCTCGGCTACACGTAAGTCATGCATTTTTCAAACATTCTTTTTATCTTCGGCTGATGACCAACCTATTGTGAGAGTTTTACGACACCATTTTTAGCATTAAATACATCTTTTTAAAAGGGAAGAAGGTACTCTTCTAGAAAAATGAAAGAGGTAACTTAGAAGCTTTATATATCTTAGTCTGGTTTCTCAAACAACATACGAACACAAAGACACGTTGACTGGCATAACAGCCAGGTATGCTAACCACTAGACCAAGTAGGCTTAATCGATTTGTATGGTCGATTATATAACGGATTGTTATTGTGTATAATCTATTGTATAGCCTTTGTATAATCGATTGCATTGATTTTAATACCGAACAGTGTGTATTGTTTGCTATCCGAGCCCTTTAAACTCGGACATATCAAATGAATCCTTTTCAGATCTTATTTTTGCATTATTAACCTTCCTTGGATATTTTTATCGTATTTAATCATTTGCTGCGTTGCTCTTTTCGTAGTTTATAATCGTTATTTTTGCTTTTCAAACGGGTCCTTTACACTCGTTTTCTTTGCTAGTTGGAGCCTTAATTTTTTTTGGTATTTTGCCTTGAAAATTATTTCTGAGTTTATATCTTCTCATCGTTTCTTATTTAGTTTCGTGCATAATAGCCATTAAATGATACGTCATAAACTCGAACCCAAGGAAGCAAATGATAGATTTCGAGACAGCTCGATCGTGACAGACTAGTTCGAGATATCTAAAACTGCATTTGACTTATATTATAGAAGAAGCGGAATTCCTCATGTCTGTTGTATATTGATATCGGAATCAATTCTCTATGTCATGTATTTGCAGATATATACACTGAGTGGCTACTTTATTAGATACACCTCCCATTTCTATGATATAGACTACTCCTTCAGTGACTGCATCTCATGTTCATACCATCTTATTTAAAGCCGGTACCTAGGGAATCTGGATGCTTGTACATTTTTGCACCAGAAGGTATACGAAGAAATATTTCAGCTGCTTTGAGAATGATTATAATAGTTGGCTCCTTACGCATAATATGTGCATTTCAGAAACAGCAACTCTGCTGGAGTTTTTAGATTATGACAGGGTCTCAGATGTATCGAGAATGTCCAGACACCTAAAAGACATCCAATCAACGGCAGTCCTGAGGTTGGAAAGCATACACTATTTGGGCAGAGTCACAGACGGGCTGCAGTCAGTCAAATAACAACTGAGTACAACAGTATTTGGTGAAAGAGTTGTATCAGAATGTACAACTCGCAGGATTTTATCATGGATCAGGTATAGCAGCCAATGATTGAATACGGCATGTAATTCTCATAACTGGTCATATCTTATCTCGTATAAGGTATGGCAGTCGATGAACGAATATGGCATGGCGTTCTCATAACTCGTCGTATCTTGTCAACGATGGAGTATGGCAGCCAATGACCTAAATGGGTTTCACTTTTGTTAGTGAAGAAACATGAAAGCGCAGTTTCATTGTGCTATGAAATGCAAACACTGGATAATTTGAAAAACGTCCCTACTCAGATGGAACTCGGTTCCTGCTGTTTAATGTTGACGAGAGTACCAGGATATGGCGAAAACCTCATGAGTCCTTGGATCCATCCTGCCAGAAATCAACATTGTAGGCTTGTTTGGGGAGTGTTTCTCTACTACACATGGAGTCCCTTGGTACCATTGGAGCAATGTTTGATTGTCACAGGATATCTGAATAGCGTACCTATCAGGTTGCACCTCTTTATGGCAGCAATGTATCTATCTGCGAATGGGTTATTTCAGGAGTATAATGCTCCATGTCACAAGGCTAGAATCGTCCAGAAACATGGCAGTGACTTCAACTTGCTGCGGTGGTCTCCATATCATAAAATCTCAAATAAATCATAAAATCCAATCGAACATTTCTAGGATGTGATGGAACGAGCTATTTGGAGTAGAGTTCCACCATTAGGCAATTTGCAACACCTATAACGGAAACTGTAGAGGCGACATGGTCCAGAATCCCTGTGGTACGCTTTTGACACCTCACTGAGGCCATATTCTGACGAATTTAATCTGTTCTGAGGGCAAAAGGAGTTACTCGCTATTAGGTAGGTGTACCTATTCTAAGTCAGTGTATGCACGCAGTTAAAACTAGAGCCTTTTTGTTTTTTGAGAAGCTTCTGCAGTTTTTGGCATCTTTGTCACGTAACATCGATTTTCATTATCTGAAAGACAATTTTTAGATTATTTTGTGTAATTTCTAGTTTTGTTAGTATTCAAATAATTGTGTCCGATGGGATTTATGTATATAAGAGAATTCATCACTATAATGAAAATAAGTATGATAGAAATCGGAAACGTACAAGTCACTTATTTGATTGTTCTGGGTTGGGTTGTTTTACCTCTGAGCGGCACTTTTTTTGCACACCATGGGCTAACTGGCCAGGTCACATGGACCCCGAAGGCTCAGAGAAGGTTGGGGGAGGGGACCCATTGGAACAGCTTTTGAGAGACAGATGGTAGCCTCCCGTCAAGGCAATCCAGCGTGTTCTTTAACGTGCACAGGGTATGGATCTCCCGCACACGGGGCCACGGCTTATCGTCCCATCCGACGGACGGCGGCCTTTCCAAGCCCACCGGTGTCCCCTACTGCCCGTGGGCAGGGCGGGAAATTTTGCGGAGATAAATCTCAACGCTGACCCAGCTGGGACTCGAACCTGGGAACTACAGATTACGAGCGTGGCGCGCTACACCACTGAGCCACCCCCGCCCCTGGTTCTGCTTCTGAAAATGGAAACTATTTATAAAGGACTTAGTGTAATATGGTTGGTACATGAGGTAAACAGAATAATGGAAATTTCTGTCTTCTCTAGTGAATAAAAAGATACTGCAAAACGATAATGGCGGTTTAGTGCTCGATATTTTCATGATAAATGTAAACGAGCAACAGATAATTCAGTATTAAATTCGATAGCAAACGACAGTACTAACCTGGGGAAATTTTAGATACTCGTTTTAAGAGATGAATCCGTCTCAGCTGTTCATAAGGAAAAAAATAAGGAAAATATTTAGAAATAGTAAGGTAGGAGAAACAATTTCAGATATATTTGATGATAAAGCTGACTGAATTGTACAAAGAGTGTTGAACGATATTCGAAAAAGTTACACTGATATTTTTTAGGTACTTTGCATCACAGCATGATTTGGAAGTTTTAAGCCCTTGAGTGCTAATTAATACATTGCCTCTGCAGTTACATATCATATTCAATTACTTTACGTATGATTTGGATTGGGGATGACTGAATAAGAGCAAAAGAGCAAATGTGGATAACAACGAAGAGGCACCGTGTGATTTGTTTCGTGAATATCCCTCTTAAGCGAAACTTGAATAGACTGTGTGAAAATGAAAATTGAAGATTCATCGCATTGAAAAAAAAAATGCCTCAGGACTAAACATAGGGGCGGGGGTGGCTCACTCAGTAGCGCGCCAGGCTCGTAATCTGTAGTTCCCAGGTCGAGTCCCAGCTGAGTCAGCGTTGAGATTTATCTCCGTATAGTTCCACGCCATGCAAAGTTCCACGCTATTATTTTGATGTATTTTTCCACGAAGAGTTTATAAGTTATGGAGCATCAAATTTAGCTTCACACTGGCATAACACGAGCGCTAATTTATTTGCATTTCGCTGTGGTTTAAACTTAAGACAAAGAGTCGCTTGTGAACAAATACTCCCAAAAAAGTAAAACGACTGTCTTAAGTTTATTGTGTAGTCTAATCAAACTGTGGATATATATAACGGTGGATCATAACAAAATAAATATCCATTCTAAAGCAATTGTTAATCAACATTAATTTTTTTGTGTAGACAGTATATTAAGTAACGCGTTTCTAATAAATTTTGAAAAAATTCACTCAAAGTAAAGATTAAGGAAAGAAAAGAAAAATTAATTTTGTTCGAACAGTATTTTCGACGAAATTTTAAAATCAGCATATCGTTACCTAATTAGACACCACAGCATTCTGAATTTTCTGACAGCAGGTGTTAAAAACTCAGAAAAAAAGGAGCTAAGAGCTTCACTGTGCAGCAATAATTGCAAGGGATGGGACACATTGAGTAACTGAGCTTCAAAGATGCTGAAGCAATGTTTCCCGATAATGATGCATTTATAATTTTTGAATCGTTTCGAGCGACAGACAGAAAATATCCTACTAAAGCTATAAATAATATGCTACAGATGATATGCTTCGATCTGTTACGGTGAAAATGTTCTCTTTGTGCATATTCTTTCGCTGTTTCAGAAAACGCCCACTTCGCAAAAACGACAGATGACGAAATGTTTAGCTCATAACTTTGGCTTAAACGTAATTCTGCGATGATATAAAAAACGTTTTCCAAGAACTCGCATCAGTTTTGTTTTGTAAAATTCTCAATGGTGGCTTTCTGTTATCAGATCCATCATTATTGTGACAAATAAACAATAGCCATAGTGACAAATAAACAATAATCGATATTTTAATGCAGTGGGCAGCAAATATTTTGTGATGAATGCATGTTAAAGAGTTTTATTTGTCTCTAGAAAGGTTTTATTCTCCGCCAAGCAATGACGAATGAAGGTCTGTATTTTCACAGTTTTGCGTTGGCTCTACGTTATTAGAATATAGTAAATCCGTGGTGATAAGTATTATTATTCTAAAACTAGTATATCACAATTTGTAGAAAGATATCAGGTCACCACCTGATAAAACTAGCTATAGGTGAGAAGCTATAGGTGTGACCTAGCTATAGGTGTGAAGAACTAGCTGGAGAATTTGAATATCCAATAGGTAAAATGACATGCTGCTATTAGTTTTCTCAGCTAATGTTGATTTTTGCGGTGAACAATCGGTGTCAACAGCCATAATATTTTGATGAGTGGAACATGTTCTGAAAAGTAGTTTCTTCAAATATAGTTCTGTTTCTAAATCATTGTAGGATTGTAAAAGGAAAGTGGAGTTTGAGAATTTTCCGAAGCGAATTTTTTTTGAGAATATTTTCTGTCTGTTGTAAATAGTGAACTCTTGAACGAACACTTCTGACAAACAATTCTTAGTCATAAAAAAACTACAATTAGATATTGTGTTAAAATTGCTGCTAGCACAATCGGGATTAGAATTTTAATTGGAATGGAGGAAAAGATTGTACACTGCTGAACATATTTGTTGCTCGAAGGGGAAACTTCAATTACAGTTAAGTGCACGGTTTTTCGCAATCATTGTCTTCAGCTTTCCAGAACGAAGAAATATTTCATAGAAGGAATACAAACGAAGCAAGAAATTCAAATACTGCCACGTATTTTTTAAGTTTTTTTGGTGGAACTGTTTAAGAAATAACTAATATCTCCTTGCCATAAGTATTTAGTAAACTTTCTGACACCATTTCGGGAATACCAGATACGAAACGTTCCGAATGATTTATTTGAAAAACGAAACGAAGGTAAATGAACAAGATTAAAGTTGATGTCTAAGATCCTTAAGCGGAAATTTTGTTGAAATTCTGTTGGTGTCATTTGCTGACTATAAAAACTGACTTCAGTTACACAACATTCGAACCGACAAACATGTATTTTCGAATTATTTCCGATTCAATGTAAAATTTGCTGTTTTCGTATATATATAGTGCCATATGTGAGTATGATCAATATCATATGACGGAATTAATACTATTTGGGCCAGTTTTAAAGATGTGTTAATCGTCTCGATTCGTTTTTATTACTCTGAAAACTGTTTAAATATTGAAACGTAGCAATAAATATGATGCGTCTAAACGAAATCGGACCAAGGAATTCCAATATGGAGAGCACAATAACGGGGCATGCTTTACGAAACGAGAATCTTCTTCGTAACATGGAGAATTCTGAGTATTGTGGCAACAGCAGCAAGTTAAGTTATATTAATCCTGATTTTAAGCTAATGTCTAAAATGATGCAATTTATTGGAATTAATATTCCACAATATGAGGGTAAAAAGAAGATGTGTTTTAAGATTTTACATGTGTTCTTTATTGTTGTTATGCATTTATTTGTAATCTATACATTGGTCTTGGCTGTCTTTACATCAGCTCTGTCGTCATTAAAAGCTTCAAAAATACAGGTATATTCAAAAATACAGGTAGCAATAATATTTGTTGAAGTACTAGCCGTGGCCCTATGGCACAGCATGTACTGCAACAGAGATAAATTAGCAGCGGTATTCAAACATATTAGAAGCATTGCAAATGATACCTCACTCGTTATTAGGAGACAAACCTTTACTTCGTTCATTAAATATAGTGTTTGTTTATTTTTTCTGATGTGGATTTTGTTCTCATGTCTGATAACATACACATTGACAGAAACCGAAATCGACGTTTTATGCTATTATTTTTTCTTTGGTCAGAATGCAGACATTCCTTTAAAGAACTTCTTAATTTTAAGTTATTTTTCATTCTTCTACGCAATGTTTTTACTCGCCAATATCACAGCAGTGATGTATGTCGCTCTCTGTCTGCATCTGCGAGGATTGCTTCAAAATTGCTCTAATGCTTTGGCTAAAAACGTCTCGAGCACCGAACATAACAAGATAATTAAGCTTCTGAACGCATACAAAAAGATATTATCCTGCATAAACCTAATGGAAGATTCATTGTCTTTTCCAATATTTTTAGTGATAGCACTGAATTTTGTTCAGCTTTTTGGATTTTTAGGCAATGTACTTGGTTTCACCATGGATGATTTTACCCTTAGTACCGCGATGGTAAACTTGTCGACATTTGCTTATGGAAGTGTGTCGTTCTTTATGGTTACCTTCACTGCAGCGGAAGTAAACGAGAAGGACAAACTAGTGAGAAAAACGCTTTCAGACCTTCGGATTCATGGTGCAATGTCCTCTTATTCAACAAATGCAACTTCTGTGTTGCTACACACAATTAACACTAAAGAAGCATCTGCTCTTACGGCATGGAAAATGTTTTCCTTTACGAGGAGCTTTATTCTTTCTGCATGCGGAAGTCTCTTAACGTACAGTCTATTGATTCTTCAACTGAAATGAATTGAAAATGTCTGAATTTCCAGGTCTCATTTTTAAAAGAAATCTTGGCTGACAATAGAAAATTTGGTAACCAATAAATCGCAAAAACTTAAAAGCTGTTTTATTCAAAAAGAGAAATATGTTTGTCAGTATATTAGGTTTTACCATGGATGCTTTTACAGGCAAATATTAGGTTTTTCAATGCAGTCTCAGTTAATTGTGATACGCTTTCTCTAATGATGAAGTAATGACTGAATCTGTGAAAGAAGTTTTGTGGTATAGTGGTGGAGCTATCCGTGCACAGTCTTTTTGATCTCTTCATCTGACAAAAAGTGACGTCCTCTTAGTAATCACTCGGCGCTAAGTCTGGTGAAGTGAATATGGAGGGTGAGATAACATCTCAAAATTTCGTCTCCTCCTCTGCTCTACTGTAGAACGTACGGTGTGAGAGCGGATATTGTCATTCTGCTGACACACACTGGAGAATAACAAGCAGCGAGATTTCTGCTGAATTGCTGCTTTATACGCTTCAGTATCACACCGCAGTACTTTGTGAAAGGCCGCCATCCATCGGATGGGACGTTAAGCCATGGCCCCATGTGCGGGAGAGCCATACCCTGTGCACATTAAAGGACACGCTGGATGGCCTTGAAGGGAGGCTACCATCTGTCTCCCAACAGCTGTTGCAGTGGGTCCCCTCGCCCAACCTTCTGTGAGCCTTCGCGGTCCATGTGACCTGGCCATTTAGCCCACGGTGTGCAAAAAAGTGTCGCTCAGAGGTAAAACAACTCAACCCACAGTACTTTGCACTTGTCACGGTTTCTCGTCTCTTCAGGCAGTGTTCCAGAATCACTCATTTATGATCTCAGAATACAGTGAGTAACACTTTTTCTTCTGACACTTGGGTGTCAACACGAAGATCTTGCCTGGGCTGTGGAGCGTCATCAAAAAGACAGGATGTCATTCTTGAATTTATCCAGCCTACTAGCCGTTGACTCATTTATCATCAACCATATGAAGTCAACATTCTTCGATAAATTTCAGGCGGTTCTTAAAGTATTCCGAAATAGAATTGCAGATCTAGTCTGTATCTTGGTGCATGATAAGTAAGAGTTCTACCATTTTTAACTGTTTACAAATTAAGCAGATAGAGCTACATGTGCATTCAGTGTTGCCAACAGACTTTAATCAATAATGTTACGGAAGATTATCATTATACGTTTTTCGTCTTTGCATTTTGTGATGGTTTTGATTTGAATGACTTTGTACATCATGAAAAATTGTAAAAAATATTAAGTGTATACGAAATTTACCGCTACTCAAGTTATTTTAATTGAATTGTGTTGGTAAATATCTCAGAGAATTGTATGAGAAATTGTATTATGGTTGATTATTATTAAAATCATCTCAGAAAAAAAGACAAATAATTGAGGTGTGACTTGAATGGAAATGATAATAGAGAAGAATATAATATAAATGACTGAGAATCACCCGAAGCTCGTACAAACTATATCCGCCCCTGAAGCATGTCACGAGCTTTCCGTCTTTAATCTCTGCCTTTTTCCACTTTTTACTCTCCTCATTAGAGACTTTGTTGAAGTCGCATTTCACCATTAACTGTAGCATATTTTGTGCATTTTCATTGTGTATTTATTAAGATTAATGTTATCTTTAAGATTAATGTTATCTTTAACATTCACAAATCGTTGCATAACATGCGTTTAATGAAAATCTGATGAGTTTATTATTGTTTTAGAGATTGTTATATCTTTATTAAATAGAGAAATGCTCTGTGTCGCGGAGCATTCGGTGTATGAATATCTGTTACACTGGGACTATTCCATAATTTGATTATTAGAAGTTTTAGGAAGAAGAAAGTAGTTTTGCCTTGTAAGCATTTCACGTTTTATGACCAATAAATAAATGTTATACGGTGACGTACGTTTAGACTTGAAAGTTTGTTATAATAATTTTATTTTGTAATATTTTCTTAATGATATATTTCAAACATAAAGAAAACAACTCATATTAATCAAATTAAACTAATTGAACATTCTTATCACAAATCAATTATATCTTAATAATTTTATAGAACAAAACTAATATGAAGTGTTCGTTCATGTTAGCTGTTTTTTTAAACTTCGACAAATACTTGAAAATGACTTTTGGGTTATCATAAGAGCAGAAAAAAAAGTATGAAACAATTTCACTTTTGAAATGGAGAAAACCCCTACAGGTAGCCAATTATGGGCATGAAACTTGAACAAGAATTTCAACAAATCTTTTAAAGCAGTATATGTATATAAAGATGTTACTTTAAGTAAAAATAAGTGTTGGGTTGTAATACTTCTAGTCGCAGTGTTTTTTGCACACAATGAGCTAAATGGTCAGGTCACAAGGAACCCAAGTCCTCGACCTAGAAAGGGATAGGGGAACAACTGTTAGTAAAACACAGATGGAAGCTTCTCGCCAAGGCCATCCAAAGTGTTATTTAGCCTGCTTAGGGTATGACGGTCTTGTACATGAGGGCACAGGTTAATGCCCCACGTGATGGAGGGAGAAATCAAGATCATTTGTGCCCCCCTTTCTTACCCAAAGAAGGAGTTAGCAGCGAAATTCTCAACGTAGGCATAATGGAAATTAATATGGAAACACCAGGGGGCGGGGAGGGCTCAGTCGGTAGCGCGCCAGACTCGTAATCTGCAGTTCCCCGGTTCGAATCCCAGCTGAACCAGCTGGGACTCGAACCTGAACTTAAAGCTTATCTCCGTAAAACTCCCCGCCCTGCCCACGGTCAATAGGGGACACCGATGGGATTGGAAAGGCCGCCGTCCGTCGGATGAGACGTTAAGCCGTGGCCCCGTGTGCGGGAGAGCCATACCCTGTGCATATTAAAGAACACGCTGGATGGCCTTGACGGGAGGCTACCATCTGTCTTCCAACAGCTGTTCCAGTGGGTCCCCTCCCCCAATCTTCTCTGAGCCTTCGGGGTCCTTGTGACCTGGCCATTTAGCCCATGGTGTGAAAAAAAGTGCCGCTCAGAGGTAAAACAACCCAACTGGAAACACCAGTTTATGAGCCTTTAACTATACTGAGCTGATCTCGTGACTTTCCTTTTTATGGAAAATTATTTCCGATCGAAACAATAAAACAACGGACTTTAAGAGTCAACGTTGCCAATTAACATGTTTAGTTTCTGGATGTTTTAATTCTTGATAGACACTCTTTGTTAGTCTTGATAACAAAAGAGTGCCACGTGAGATGCTAAGTGCGTCAAAGCTTAATTGTTTTTGTAAAAGGCTGTCTCATACATAGACGGCACTACACTGATGATTCCTTTAGTTCATTGTGCTACGGGAATATACAACTCAGGTGTTAAACGATTGATTAGTTTTGTGGATCAAAATCTGAGACATCTTAAACCTCTGAAGTATTTGAGCTTTCAAATTTATTCTCACAGAATGTTCAGGCTGCAGAAAACTGGCTTAAACTTGACTGATCAACTCGTGAATCTCTCTCCTGTCTCTCTAAGGAAAGATGAAGTGTTGGATCAGTATTGACTGATATACGGGTTCCTGTAGGAAGACAGACTTTCCTTAGCATTAACAAAGAACATTAGTAATGTCGCTCTTATATCTATAGTTTAGTCTTACTCATATTATTCATTGTTATTCCCTATCACCAAATTTCTTTGCTTCTTTATGAAAGTTAAAAACTTATTTCAGTTTTTAACGAGAAGTTATTGTTATAGCAATAAACTACTTTCAGTATTCATTTTAGATGGTTTGTTAAATATAAAATAACATCGCAACATAATGTGTTGCTATATTACTGTACCCAGTGATTTAGCATAGAATAAATTTGTAGAGGGACTTCATAATCTATGAAGGAAACGATGATAATTCAAATCTTGGTGAGTAGACATTGTTTCTTAACTTTTCCGATTTAGAAGAGTTCTTTCGCTTTTTGCGTCCAAGGATCCTCAAAAGTTTGCTTATCGTAAACCCCTAATTAAAGTCTTTGTGGTGGTCCAGTTGCACAATTGGTATTAATAATGCTGATCACTATAGAAATTTTCACTTAGCCCTGTTTGCCAATATGTTAAAGCGCTCAATAATCACAGAAATCAAAGGTTTAAGCAAAATTTATAGAAAATACGTACATTTTTCTGCAAAAAATTTTGGCGTAATATCGGACCTTAACATCCTAGATCATATATTATGAAACTAAAACCATAGGTATGGAATTTTAATAATTTCACCCAGGTTTTGAGTTTTTATATCTCACGAATTTGTCTAAGTCAGTGGTTTCAAAACCTAACTGATTTTGATTCACAAAAGGTGTGACCCTTCAGTTCTCTTTAATTATAAGACGAAATTTCACACACAAAAAAAAATCTTCCGACTACAATTCTCCTTTCGGTTGCGTGTCCAAGGCAACCACGTGACATCATCTGCTCCGATGGTGCCTCCAGTCGAACCACTTCCACTGTGACTTGCTCTTTACCTTCTTGCGATTTTTCTCTTAGCAGAATGGGGAAGAATTTCGAGTGCGACTGCGTGTGCCAGCAACTTCTTGCCAGCCATCACAAAGTGCAATCAGAATTCGTTCCTATTGTTCCGAGCCCCTATTGGCGGTCGAAGTCTAGGGTTTTGGTGGGATCTGCCATGGTCTGAGGTGATGTTATCGTAGGAGACAGGATTCATCGGAATATACCGTGGCCACTGTAGAATTGAGCATTTTAAGCTTTGACTTAGATCATTTACAGCTCATCATCCACGTCGTGTCATGGAAATTATTAAGTGATGTGCTTAGTTCGCCATAAGCTTTGTTTTCGGCGATGCCCCCATCTCACTTTGTTCTTTCCAAAATCTGCTAGTAGCTCCATCTTCTGGCTGCCTCATTTCTATCAAGTAATGTTGGATCTGTTGTCGTCAGTGGCAACGACTTGATAAATGCTGCTTGATAGGTCATCCTTTCATAGACTCCAGCAGCATTTTTATTTTTAATGAAACGCCGGATACAAAGTGTCAAAGATCTTCTTCAGGATATTTTTGCAACAAATATTTTGAGATGAAATGTGTTGTCAAACGTGGCAGTTATGTTTTCTCGGGAATTACAGCAATGAAATTTTGCTTTCTCGGCTACACGTAAGTCATGCATTTTTCAAACATTCTTTTTATCTTCGGCTGATGACCAACCTATTGTGAGAGTTTTACGACACCATTTTTAGCATTAAATACATCTTTTTAAAAGGGAAGAAGGTACTCTTCTACAAAAATGAAAGAGGTAACTTAGAAGCTTTATATATCTTAGTCTGGTTTCTCAAACAACATACGAACACAAAGACACGTTGACTGGCATAACAGCCAGGTATGCTAACCACTAGACCAAGTAGGCTTAATCGATTTGTATGGTCGATTATATAACGGATTGTTATTGTGTATAATCTATTGTATAGCCTTTGTATAATCGATTGCATTGATTTTAATACCGAACAGTGTGTATTGTTTGCTATCCGAGCTCTTTAAACTCGGACATATCAAATGAATCCTTTTCAGATCTTATTTTTGCATTATTAACCTTCCTTGGATATTTTTATCGTATTTAATCATTTGCGGCGTTGCTCTTTTCGTAGTTTAAAATCGTTATTTTTGCTTTTCAAACGGGTCCTTTACACTCGTTTTCTTTGCTAGTTGGAGCCTTAATTGTTTTGGTATTTTGCTTTGAAAATTATTTCTGAGTTGATATCTTCTCATCGTTTCTTTTTTAGTTTCGTGCATAATAGCCATTAAATGATACGTCATAAACTCGAACCCAAGGAAGCAAATGATAGATTTCGAGACAGCTCGATCGTGAAAGACTTGTTCGAGATATCTAAAACTGCATTTGACTTATATTATAGAAGAAGCGGAATTCCTCATGTCTGTTGTTTATTGATATCGGAATCAATTCTCTATGTCATGTATTTGCAGATATATACACTGAGTGGCTACTTTATTAGATACACCTCCCATTTCTATGAAATAGACTACTTCTTCAGTGACAGCATCTCATGTTCATACCATCTTATTTAAAGCCGGTACCTAGGGAATCTGGATGCTTGTACATTTTTGCACCAGAAGGTATACGAAGAAATATTTCAGCTGCTTTGAGAATGATTATAATAGTTGGCTCCTTACGCATAATATGAGCATTTCAGAAACAGCAACTCTGCTGGAGTTTTTAGATTATGACAGGGTCTCAGATGTATCGAGAATGGCCAGACACCTAAAAGACATCCAATCAACGGTAGACCTGAGGTTGGAAAGCATACACTATTTGGGCAGAGTCACAGACGGGCTGCAGTCAGTCAAATAACAACTGAGTACAACAGTATTTGGTGAAAGAGTTATATCAGAATGTACAACTCGCAGGATTTTATCATGGATCAGGTATAGCAGCCAATGATTGAATACGGCATCTAATTCTCATAACTGGTCATATCTTATCTCTTATAAGGTATGGCAGTCGATGAATGGCATGGCGTTCTCATAACTCGTCGTATCTTGTCAACGATGGAGTATGGCAGCCAATGACCTAAATGGGTTTCACTTTTGTTAGTGAAGAAACATGAAAGCGCAGTTTCATTGTGCTATGAAATGCAAACACTGGATAATTGGAAAAACGTCCTTACTCAGATGAAACTCGGTTCCTGCTGTTTAATGTTGACGAGAGTACCAGGATATGGCGAAAACCTCATGAGTCCTTGGATCCATCCTGCCAGAAATCAACATGGTAGGCTTGTTTGGGGAGTGTTTCTCTACTACACATGGAGTCCCTTGGTACCATTGGAGCAATGTTTGATTGCAACAGGATATCTGAATAGCGTACCTATCAGGTTGCACCTCTTTATGGCAGCAATGTATCTATCTGCGAATGGGTTATTTCAGGAGTATAATGCTCCATGTCACAAGGCTAGAATCGTCCAGAAACATGGCAGTGACTTCAACTTGCTGCGGTGGTCTCCATATCATAAAATCTCAAATAAATCATAAAATCCAATCGAACATTTCTAGGATGTGATGGAACGAGCTATTTGGAGTAGAGTTCCACCATTAGGCAATTTGCAACACCTATAACGGAAACTGTAGAGGCGACATGGTCCAGAATCCCTGTGGTACGCTTTTGACACCTCACTGAGGTCATATTCTGACGAATTTAATCTGTTCTGAGGGCAAAAGGAGTTACTCGCTATTAGGTAGGTGTACCTATTCTAAGTCAGTGTATGCACGCAGTTAAAACTAGAGCCTTTTTGTTTTTTGAGAAGCTTCTGCAGTTTTTGGCATCTTTGTCACGTAACATCGATTTTCATTATCTGAAAGACAATTTTTAGATTATTTTGTGTAATTTCTAGTTTTGTTAGTATTCAAATAATTGTGTCCGATGGGATTTATGTATATAAGAGAATTCATCACTATAATGAAAATAAGTATGATAGAAATCGGAAATGTACAAGTCACTTATTTGATTGATTCCGCTTCTGGGTTGGGTTGTTTTACCTCTGAGCGGCACTTTTTTTGCACACCATGGGCTAACTGGCCAGGTCACATGGACCCCGAAGGCTCAGAGAAGGTTGGGGGAGGGGACACATTGGAACAGCTTTTGAGAGACAGATGGTAGCCTCCCGTCAAGGCAATCCAGCGTGTTCTTTAACGTGCACAGGGTATGGCTCTCCCGCACACGGGGCCACGGCTTATCGTCCCATCCGACGGACGGCGGCCTTTCCAAGCCCACCGGTGTCCCCTACTGACCGTGGGCAGGGCGGGAAATTTTGCGGAGATAAATCTCAACGCTGACCCAGCTGGGACTCGAACCTGGGAACTACAGATTACGAGCGTGGCGCGCTACCGACTGAGCCACCCCCGCCCCTGGTTCTGCTTCTGAAAATGGAAACTATTTATAAAGGACTTAGTGTAATATGGTTGGTACATGAGGTAAACAGAATAATGGAAATTTCTGTCTTCTCTAGTGAATAAAAAGATACTGCAAAACGATAATGGTGGTTTAGTGCTCGATATTTTCTTGATAAATGTAAACGAGCAACAGATAATTCAGTATTAAATTCGATAGCAAACGACAGTACTAACCTGGGGGAAATTTTAGGTACTCGTTTTAAGAGATGAATCCGTCTCAGCTGTTCATAAGGAAAAAAATAAGGAAAATATTTAGAAATAGTAAGGTAGGAGAAACAATTTCAGATATATTTGATGATCAAGCTGACTGAATTGTACAAAGAGTGTTGAACGATATTCGAAAAAGTTACACTGATATTTTTTAGGTACTTTGCATCACAGCACGTTTTGGAAGTTTTAAGCCCTTGAGTGCTAATTAATACATTGCTTCTGCAGTTACCTAAAGTAATTGAATGTGATATGTATGATTTGGATTGGGGATGACTGAATAAGAGCAAAAGAGCAAATGTGGATAACAACGAAGAGGCACCGTGTGATTTGTTTCGTGAATATCCCTCTTAAGCGAAACTTGAATAGACTGTGTGAAAATGATAAATTGAAGATTCATCGTATTGAAAAAAAAAATGCCTCAGGACTAAACGTAGGGGCGGGGGTGGCTCACTCAGTAGCGCGCCAGGCTCGTAATCTGTAGTTCCCAGGTCGAGTCCCAGCTGAGTCAGCGTTGAGATTTATCTCCGTATAGTTCCACGCCATGCAAAGTTCCACGCTATTATTTTGATGTATTTTTCCATGAAGAGTTTATAAGTTATGGAGCATCAAATTTAGCTTCACACTGGCATAACACGAGCGCTAATTTATTTGTATTTCGCTGTGGTTTAAACTTAAGACAAAGAGTCGCTTGTGAACAAATACTCCCAAAAAAGTAAAACGACTGTCTTAAGTTTATTGTGTAGTCTAATCAAACTGTGGATATATATAACGGTGGATCATAACAAAATAAATATCCATTCTAAAGCAATTGTTAATCAACATAAATTTTTTTGTGTAGACAGTATATTAAGTAACGCGTTTCTAATAAATTTTGAAAAAATTCACTCAAAGTAAAGATTAAGGAAAGAAAAGAAAAATTAATTTTGTTCGAACTGTATTTTCGACGAAATTTTAAAATCAGCATATTGTTAGATAATTAGACACCACGGCATTCTGAATTTTCTGACAGCAGGTGTTAAGAACTCAGAAAAAAAAGGAACGAAGAGCTTCACTGTGCAGCAATAATTGCAAGGGATGGGACACATTGAGTAACTGAGCTTCAAAGATGCTGAAGCAATGTTTCCCGATAATGATGCATTTATAATTTTTGAATCGTTTCGAGCGACAGACAGAAAATATCCTACTAAAGCTATAAATAATATGCTACAGATGATACGCTTCGATCTGTTACGGTGAAAATGTTCTCCTTTGTGCATATTCTTCCGCTGTTTCAGAAAACGCCCACTTCGCAAAAACGACAGATGACGAAATGTTTAGCTCATAACTTTGGCTTAAACGTAATTCTGCGATGATATAAAAAAACGTTTTCCAAGAACTCGCATCAGTTTTGTTTTGTAAAATTCTCAATGGTGTCTTTCTGTTATCAGATCCATCATTATTGTGACAAATAAACAATAGCCATAGTGACAAATAAGCAATAATCGATATTTTAATGCAGTGGGCAGCAAATATTTTGTGATGAATACATGTTAAAGAGTTTTATTTGTCTCTAGAAAGGTTTTATTCTCCGCCAAGCAATGACGAATGAAGGTCTGTATTTTCACAGTTTTGCGTTGGCTCTACGTTATTAGAATATAGTAAATCCGTGGTGATAAGTATTATTATTGTAAAACTAGTATATCACAATTTGTAGAAAGATATCATACCTGATAAAACTAGCTATAGGTGAGAAGCTATAGGTTATAGGTGTGACCTAGCTATAGGTGTGAAGAACTAGCTGGAGAATTTGAATATCCAACATATAAACTGACAGGCTCCTGTCAGACCTCTGTGGCAAGCAGCTGCTTGAGGGGGTATTTATTTTTATTTATATAAAATGACATGCTGCTATTAGTTTTCTCAGCTAATGTTGATTTTTGCGGTGAACAATCGGTGTCAACAGCCATAATATTTTGGTTCTGAAATGTTCTGAAAAGTAGTTTCTACAAATATAGTTCTGTTTCTAAATCATTGTAGGATTGTAAAAGCAAAGTGGAGTTTGAGAATTTTCCGAAGCGAATTTTTTTTGAGAATATTTTCTGTGTCTGGTGTAAATAGTGAACGAACACTTCTGACAAACAATTCTTAGTCCTAAAAAAACTACAATTAGATATTGTGTTAAAACTGCTGCTAGCACAATCGGGATTAGAATTTTAATTGGAATGGAGGAAAAGATTGTACACTGCTGAACATATTTGTTGCTCGAAGGGAAAACTTCAATTACAGTTAAGTGCACGGTTTTTCGCAATCATTGTCTTCAGCTTTCCAGAACGAAGAAATATTTCATAGAAGGAATACAAACGAAGCAAGAAATTCAAATTCTGCCACGTATTTTTTAAGTTTTTTTGGTGGAACTGTTTAAGAAATAACTAATATCTCCTTGGTATAAGTATTTAGTAAACTTTCTGACACCATTTCGGGAATACCAGATACAAAACGTTCCGAATGATTTATTTGAAAAACGAAACGAAGGTAAATGAACAAGATTAAAGTTGATGTCTAAGATCCTTAAGCGGAAATTTTGTTGAAATTCTGTTGGTGTCATTTGCTGACTATAAAAACTGACTTCAGTTACACAACATTCGAACCGACAAACATGTATTTTCGAATTATTTCCGATTCAATGTAAAATTTGCTGTTTTCGTATATATATAGTGCCATATGTGAGTATGATCAATATCATATGACGGAATTAATACTATTTGGGCCAGTTTTAAAGATGTGTTAATCGTCTCGATTCGTTTTTATTACTCTGAAAACTGTTTAAATATTGAAACGTAGCAATAAATATGATGCGTCTAAACGAAATCGGACCAAGGAATTCCAATATGGAGAGCACAATAACGGGGCATGCTTTACGAAACGAGAATCTTCTTCGTAACATGGAGAATTCTGAGTATTGTGGCAACAGCAGCAAGTTAAGTTATATTAATCCTGATTTTAAGCTAATGTCTAAAATGATGCAATTTATTGGAATTAATATTCCACAATATGAGGGTAAAAAGAAGACGTGTTTTAAGATTTTACACGTGTTTTTTATTGTTGTTATGCATTTATTTGTAATCTATATATTGGTCTTGGCTGTCTTTACATCAGCTCTGTCGTCATTAAAAGCTTCAAAAATACAGGTATATTCAAAAATGCAGGTAGCAATAATATTTGCTGAAGTACTAACCGTGGCCCTATGGCACAGCATGTACTGCAATAAAGATAAATTATTAGCGGTATTCAAACATATTAGCAGCATTGCAAATGATACCTCACTCGTTATTAGGAGACAAACCTTTACTTCGTTCATTAAATACAGTGTTTGTTTATTTTTCCTGATGGGGATTTTGTTCTCATGTCTGATAACATACACATCGACAGAAACCGAAATCGACGTTTTATGCTATTATTTTTTCTTTGGTCAGAATGCAGACATTCCTTTAAAGAACTTCTTAATTTTAAGTTATTTTTTATTCTTCTACGCAATGTTTTTACTCTCCAATATCACAGCAGTGATGTATGTCGCTCTCTGTCTGCATCTGCGAGGATTGCTCCAAAATTTCTCTAATGCTTTTGCTAAAAACGTCTTGAGCACCGAACATAACAAGATAATTAAGCTTCTGAACGCATATAAAAAGGTATTATCCTGCATAAACCTAATGGAAGATTCATTGTCTTTTCCAATATTTTTAGTGATAGCGCTGAATTTTGTTCATCTTTTTGGATTTTTAGGCAATGTACTTGGTTTCACCATGGATGATTTTACCCTGAGTACCGCGATGATAAACTTGTCGACATTTGCTCATGCAAGTGTGTCGTTCTTTATGGTTACCTTCACTGCAGCGGAGGTAAACGAGAAGGGCAAACTAGTGAGAAAAACGCTTTCAGACCTTCGGATTCATGGTGCAATGTCCTCTTATTCAACAAATGCAACTTCTGTGTTGCTAAACACAATTAACACTAAAGAAGCATCTGCTCTTACGGCATGGAAAATGTTTTCCTTTACGAGGAGCTTTATTCTTTCTGCATGCGGAAGTCTCTTAACGTACAGTCTATTGATTCTTCAACTGAAATGAATTGAAAATGTCTGAATTTCCAGGTCTCATTTTTAAAAGAAATCTTGGCTGACAATAGAAAATTTGGTAACCAATAAATCGCAAAAACTTAAAAGCTGTTTTACTCAAAAAGAGAAATATGTTTGTCAGTATATTAGGTTTTACCATGGATGCTTTTACAGGCAATATATTAGGTTTTTCAATGCAGTCTCAGTTAATTGTGATACGCTTTCTCTAATGATGAAGTAATGACTGAATCTGTGAAAGACGTTTTGTGGTTTAGTGGTGGAGCTATCCGTGCACACTCTTTTTGATCTCTTCATCTGACAAAAAGTGAAGTCCTCTTAGTAATCACTCGGCGCTAAGTCTGGTGAAGTGAATATGGAGGGTGAGATAACATCTCAAAATTTCGTCTCCTCCTCTGCTCTACTGTAGAACGTACGGTGTGAGAGCGGATATTGTCATTCTGCTGACACACACTGGAGAATAACAAGCAGCGAGATTTCTGCTGAATTGCTGCTTTATACGCTTCAGTATCACACCGCAGTACTTTGTGAAAGGCCGCCATCGGATGGGACGTTAAGCCATGGCCCCATGTGCGGGAGAGCCATACCCTGTGCACATTAAAGGACACGCTGGATGGCCTTGAAGGGAGGCTACCATCTGTCTCCCAACAGCTGATCCAGTGGGTCCCCTCGCCCAACCTTCTCTGAGCCTTCGCGGTCCATGTGACCTGGCCATTTAGCCCACGGTGTGCAAAAAAGTGTCGCTCAGAGGTAAAACAACTCAACCCACAGTACTTTGCACTTGTCACGGTTTCTCGTCTCTTCAGGCAGTGTTTCAGAATCACTCATTTATGATCTCAGAATACAGTGAGTAACACTTTTTCTTCTGACACTTGGGTGTCAACACGAAGAGCTTGCCTGGGCTGTGGAGCGTCATCAAAAAGATAGGATGTCATTCTTGAATTTATCCACCCTACAGGCCGTTGACTCATTTATCATCAACCATATGAAGTAAACATTCTTCGATAAACTTCAGGCGGTTCTTAAAGTATTCCGAAATAGAATTGCAGATCTAGTCTGTATCTTGGTGCATGATAAGTAAGAGTTCTACCATTTTTAACTGTTTACAAATTAAGCATATAGAGCTACATGTGCAATCAGTGTTGCCAACAGACTTTAATCAATAATGTTACGGAAGATTATCATTATACGTTTTTCGTCTTTGCATTTTGTGATGGTTTTGATTTGAATGACTTTGTACATCATGAAAAATTGTAAAAAATATTAAGTGTATACGAAATTTACTGCTACTCAAGTTATTTTAATTGAATTGTGTTGGTAAATATTCCAGAGAATTGTATGAGAAATTGTATTATGGTTGATTATTATTAAAATCATCTCAGAAAAAAAGACAAATAATTGAGGTGTGACTTGAATGGAAATGATAATAGAGAAGAATATAATATAAATGACTGAGAATCACCCGAAGCTCGTACAAACTATATCCGCCCCTGAAGCATGTCACGAGCTTTCCGTCTTTAATCTCTGCCTTTTTCCACTTTTTACTCTCCTCATTAGAGACTTTGTTGAAGTCGCATTTCACCATTAACTGTAGCATATTTTCTGCATTTTCATTGTGTATTTATTAAGATTAATGTTATCTTTAACATTCACAAATCGTTGCATAAGATGCGTTTAATGAAAATGTGATGAGTTTATTATTGTTTTAGAGATTGTTATATCTTTATTAAATAGAGAAATGCTCTGTGTCGCGGAGCATTCGGTGTATGAATATCTGTTACACTGGGACTATTCCATAATTTGATTATTAGAAGTTTTAGGAAATTTATTAAACTTTGAAAGTAGTTTTGCCTTGTAAGCATTTCACGTTTTATGACCAATAAATAAATGTTATACGGTGATGTACGTTTAGACTTGAAAGTTTGTTATAATAATTTTATTTTGTAATATTTTCTTAATCATATATTTCAAACATAAAGAAAACAACTCATATTAATCAAATTAAAACTAATTGAACATTCTTATCACAAATCAATTATATCTTAATAATTTTATAGAACAAAACTAATATGAAGTGCTCGTTCATGTTAGCTGTTTTTTTAAACTTCGACAAATACTTGAAAATGACTTTTGGGTTATCATAAGAGCAGAAAAAAAAGTATGAAACAATTTCACTTTTGAAATGGAGAAAACCCCTACAGGTAGCCAATTATGGGCATGAAACTTGAACAAGAATTTCAACAAATCTTTTAAAGCAGTATATGTATATAAAGATGTTACTTTAAGTAAAAATAAGTGTTGGGTTATAATACTTCTAGTCGCAGTGTTTTTTGCATACAATGAGCTAAATGGTCAGGTCACAAGGAACCCAAGTCCTCGACCTAGAAAGGGAGAGGGGAACAACTGTTAGTAAAACACAGATGGAAGTTTCTCGCCAAGGCAATCCAAAGTGTTATTTAGCCCGCTTAGGGTATGACGCTCTTGTACATGAGGGCACAGGTTAATGCCCCACGTGATGGAGGGAGAAATCAAGATCATTTGTGCCCCCCTTTCTTACCCAAAGAAGGAGTTAGCAGCGAAATTCTCAACGTAGGCATAATGGAAATTAATATGGAAACACCAGGGGGCGGGGAGGGCTCAGTCGGTAGCGCGCCAGACTCGTAATCTGCAGTTCCCCGGTTCGAATCCCAGCTGACCCAGCTGGGACTCGAACCTGAACTTAAAGCTTATCTCCGCAAAACTCCCCGCCCTGCCCACGGTCAATAGGGGACACCGATGGGATTGGAAAGGCCGCCGTCCGTCGGATGGGACGTTTAGCTGTGGCCCCGTGTGCGGGAGAGCCATAGCCTGTGCATATTAAAGAACACGCTGGATGGCCTTGACGGGAGGCTACCATCTGTCTTCCAACAGCTGTTCCAGTGGGTCCCCTCCCCCAATCTTCTCTGAGCCTTCGGGGTCCTTGTGACCTGGCCATTTAGCCCATGGTGTGAAAAAAAGTGCCGCTCAGAGGTAAAACAACCCAACTGGAAACACCAGTTTATGAGCCTTTAACTATACCGAGCTGATCTCGTGACTTTCCTTTTTATGGAAAATTATTTCCGATCGAAAAAATAAAACAACGGACTTTAAGAGTCAACGTTGCCAATTAACATGTTTAGTTTCTGGATATTTTAATTCTTGATAGACACTCTTTGTTAGTCTTGATAACAAAAGAGTGCCACGTGAAATGCTAAGTGCGTCAAAGCTTAATTGTTTTTGTAAAAGGCTGTCTCATACATAGACGGCACTACACTGATGATTCCTTTAGTTCATTGTGCTACGGGAATATACAACTCAGGTGTTAAACGATTGATTACTCTGCCTTTTGTGGATCAAAATCTGAGACATCTTAAACCTCTGAAGCATTTGAGCTTTCAAATTTATTCTCATAGAACGTTCAGGCTGCAGAAAACTTGCTTAAACTTGACTGATCAACTCGTGAATCTCTCTCCTGTCTCTCTAAGGAAAGATGAAGTGTTGGATCAGTATTGACTGATATACGGGTTCCTGTAGGAAGACAGACTTTCCTTAGCATTAACAAAGAACATTAGTAATGTTGCTCTTATTTCTACAGTTTAGTCTCACTCATTCTATTCATTGTTATTCCGTATCACCAAATTTCTTTGCTTCTTTATGAAAGTTAAAAACTTATTTCAGTTTTTAACGAGAAGTTATTGTTATAGCAATAACCTACTTTCAGTAATCATTTTAAAAGGGTGGGGGGGTGGCTCAGTCGGTAGCGCGCCACGCTCGTAATCTGTAGTTCCCAGGTTCGAGTCCCAGCTGGGTCAGCGTTGAGATTTATCTCCGCAAAAATTCCCCGCCCTGCCCATGATCAGTAGGGGACACCGATGGGCTTGGAAAGGCCGCCGTCCGTCGGATGGGACGTTAAGCCGTGGCTCCGTGTGCGGGAGAGCCATACCCTGTGCACGTTAAAGAACACGCTGGATGGCCTTGACGGGAGGCTACCATCTGTCTTCCAACAGCTGTTCCAGTGGGTCCCCTCCCCCAACCTCAACCTTCTCTGAGCCTTCGGGGTCCATGTGACCTGCCATTTAGCCCATGGTGTGCAAAAAAGTGCCGCTCAGAGGTAAAACAACCCAACCCATTTTAGACGGTTTGTTAAATATAAAATAGCATCGCAACATAATATGTTGCTATATTACTGTACCCAGTGATTTAGCATAGAATAAATTTGTAGAGGGACTTCAAAATCTATGAAGGAAACGATGACAATTCAGATCTTGGTGAGTAGACATTGTTTCTTAACTTTTCCGATTTAGAAGAGTTCTTTCGCTTTTTGAGTCCAAGGATCCTCAAAAGCTTGCTTATCGTAAACCACCTAATTAAGGTCATTGTGGTGGTCCAGTTGCACAATTGGTATTAATAATGCTGATCACTATAGAAATTTTCACTTAGCCCTGTTTGCCAATATGTTAAAGCGCTCAATAATCACAGAAATCAAAGGTTTAAGCAAAATTTGTAGAAAATACATACATTTTTCTGCAAAAGAATTTTGGCGTAATATCGGACCTTAACATCCTAGATCATATATTATGAAACTAAAACCATAGGTGTGGAATTTTAATAATTTCACCCAGGTTTTGAGTTTTTATATCTCACGAATTTGTCTAAGTCACTGGTTTCAAAACCTAACTGATTTTGATTCACAAAAGGTGTGACCCTTCAGTTCTCTTTAATTATAAGACGAAATTTCACACACAAAAAAAATCTCCCGACTACAATTCTCCTTTCGGTTGTGTGTCCAAGGCAACCACGTGACATCATCTGCCCCGATGGTGTCTCCAGTCGAACCACTTCCACTGTGACTTGCTCTTTACCTTCTTGCGATTTTTCTCTTAGCAGAATGGGGAAGAATTTCGAGTGCGACTGCGTGTGCCAGCAACTTCTTGCCAGCCATCACAAAGTGCAATCGGAATTCGTTCCTATTGTTCCGAGCCCCTATTGGCGGTCGAAGTCTAGGGTTTTGGTGGGATCTGCCATGGTTTGTGACACTGAGTGGCTACTTTATTAGATACACCTCCCATTTCTATGAAATAGACTACTCCTTCCGTCACAGCATCTCATGTTCATACCATCTTATTTAAAGCCGGTACCTAAGGAATCTAGATGCTTGTACATTTTTGCACCAGAAGGTATACGAAGAAATATTTCAGCTGCTTTGAGAATGATTATAATAGTTGGCTCCTTACGATTAATATGAGCATTTCAGAAACAGCAACTCTGCTGGAGTTTTTAGATTTTGACAGGGTCTCAGATGTATCGAGAATGGCCAGACACCTAAAAGACATCCAATCAACGGCAGTCCTGAGGTTGGAAAGCAAACACTATTTGGGCAGAGTCACAGACGGGCTGCAGTCAGTCAAATAACAACTGAGTACAACAGTATTTGGTGAAAGAGTTATATCAGAATGTACAACTCGCAAGATTTTATCATGGATCAGGTATAGCAGCCAATGATTGAATACGGCATGTAATTCTCATAACTGGTCATATCTTATCTCGTATAAGGTATGGCAGTCGATGAATGAATATGGCATGGCGTTCTCATAACTCGTCGTATCTTGTCAACGATGGAGTATGGCAGCCAATGACCTAAATGGGTTTCACTTTTGTTAGTGAAGAAACATGAAAGCGCAGTTTCATTGTGCTATGAAATGCAAACACTGGATAATTGGAAAAACGTCCCTACTCAGATGAAACTCGGTTCCTGCTGTTTAATGTTGACGAGAGTACCAGGATATGGCGAAAACCTCATGAGTCCTTGGATCCATCCTGCCAGAAATCAACATTGTAGGCTTGTTTGGGGAGTGTTTCTCTACTACACATGGAGTCCCTTGGTACCATTGGAGCAATGTTTGATTGTCACAGGATATCTGAATAGCGTACCTATCAGGTTGCACCTCTTTATGGCAGCAATGTATCTATCTGCGAATGGGTTATTTCAGGAGTATAATGCTCCATGTCACAAGGCTAGAATCGTCCAGAAACATGGCAGTGACTTCAACTTGCTGCGGTGGTCTCCATATCATAAAATCTCAAATAAATCATAAAATCCAATCGAACATTTCTAGGATGTGATGGAACGAGCTATTTGGAGTAGAGTTCCACCATTAGCCAATTTGCAACACCTATAACGGAAACTGTAGAGGCGACATGGTCCAGAATCCCTGTGGTACGCTTTTGACACCTCACTGAGGCCATATTCTGACGAATTTAATCTGTTCTGAGGGCAAAAGGAGTTACTCGCTATTAGGTAGGTGTACCTATTCTAAGTCAGTGTATGCACGCAGTTAAAACTAGAGCCTTTTTGTTTTTTGAGAAGCTTCTGCAGTTTTTGGCATCTTTGTCACGTAACGTCGATTTTCATTATCTGAAAGACAATTTTTAGATTATTTTGTGTAATTTCTAGTTTTGTTAGTATTCAAATAATTGTGTCCGATGGGATTTATGTATATAAGAGAATTCATCACTATAATGAAAATAAGTATGATAGAAATCGGAAACGTACAAGTCACTTACTTGATTGATTCTGCTTCTGGGTTGGGTTGTTTTACCTCTGAGCGGCACTTTTTTTGCACACCATGGGCTAACTGGCCAGGTCACATGGACCCCGAAGGCTCAGAGAAGGTTGGGGGAGGGGACCCATTGGAACAGCTTTTGAGAGACAGATGGTAGCCTCCCGTCAAGGCAATCCAGCGTGTTCTTTAACGTGCACAGGGTATGGCTCTCCCGCACACGGGGCCACGGCTTATCGTCCCATCCGACGGACGGCGGCCTTTCCAAGCCCACCGGTGTCCCCTACTGACCGTGGGCAGGGCGGGAAATTTTGCGGAGATAAATCTCAACGCTGACCCAGCTGGGACTCGAACCTGGGAACTACAGATTACGAGCGTGGCGCGCTACCGACTGAGCCACCCCCGCCCCTGGTTTTGCTTCTGAAAATGGAAACTATTTATAAAGGACTTAGTGTAATATGGTTGGTACATGAGGTAAACAGAATAATGGAAATTTCTGTCTTCTCTAGTGAATAAAAAGATACTGCAAAACGATAATGGCGGTTTAGTGCTCGATATTTTCATGATAAATGTAAACGAGCAACAGATAATTCAGTATTAAATTCGATAGCAAACGACAGTACTAACCTGGGGAAATTTTAGATACTCGTTTTAAGAGATGAATCCGTCTCAGCTGTTCATAAGGAAAAAAATAAGGAAAATATTTAGAAATAGTAAGGTAGGAGAAACAATTTCAGATATATTTGATGATCAAGCTGACTGAATTGTACAAAGAGTGTTGAACGATATTCGAAAAAGTTACACTGATATTTTTTAGGTACTTTGCATCACAGCATGATTTGGAAGTTTTAAGCCCTTGAGTGCTAATTAATACATTGCCTCTGCAGTTACCTAAAGTAGTTGAATGTGATATGTATGATTTGGATTGGGGATGACTGAATAAGAGCGAAAGAGCAAATGTGGATAACAACGAAGAGGCACCGTGTGATTTGTTTCGTGAATATCCCTCTTAAGCGAAACTTGAATAGACTGTGTGAAAATGAAAATTGAATATTCATCGTATTGCAAAAAAAAATGCCTCAGGACTAAACGTAGGGGCGGGGGTGGCTCACTCAGTAGCGCGCCAGGCTCGTAATCTGTAGTTCCCAGGTCGAGTCCCAGCTGAGTCAGCGTTGAGATTTATCTCCGTATAGTTCCACGCCATGCAAAGTTCCACGCTATTATTTTGATGTATTTTTCCATGAAGAGTTTATAAGTTATGGAGCATCAAATTTAGCTTCACACTGGCATAACACGAGCGCTAATTTATTTGTATTTCGCTGTGGTTTAAACTTAAGACAAAGAGTCGCTTGTGAACAAATACTCCCAAAAAAGTAAAACGACTGTCTTAAGTTTATTGTGTAGTCTAATCAAACTGTGGATATATATAACGGTGGATCATAACAAAATAAATATCCATTCTAAAGCAATTGTTAATCAACATAAATTTTTTTGTGTAGACAGTATATTAAGTAACGCGTTTCTAATAAATTTTGAAAAAATTCACTCAAAGTAAAGATTAAGGAAAGAAAAGAAAAATTAATTTTGTTCGAACTGTATTTTCGACGAAATTTTAAAATCAGCATATTGTTAGATAATTAGACACCACGGCATTCTGAATTTTCTGACAGCAGGTGTTAAGAACTCAGAAAAAAAAGGAACGAAGAGCTTCACTGTGCAGCAATAATTGCAAGGGATGGGACACATTGAGTAACTGAGCTTCAAAGATGCTGAAGCAATGTTTCCCGATAATGATGCATTTATAATTTTTGAATCGTTTCGAGCGACAGACAGAAAATATCCTACTAAAGCTATAAATAATATGCTACAGATGATACGCTTCGATCTGTTACGGTGAAAATGTTCTCCTTTGTGCATATTCTTCCGCTGTTTCAGAAAACGCCCACTTCGCAAAAACGACAGATGACGAAATGTTTAGCTCATAACTTTGGCTTAAACGTAATTCTGCGATGATATAAAAAAACGTTTTCCAAGAACTCGCATCAGTTTTGTTTTGTAAAATTCTCAATGGTGTCTTTCTGTTATCAGATCCATCATTATTGTGACAAATAAACAATAGCCATAGTGACAAATAAGCAATAATCGATATTTTAATGCAGTGGGCAGCAAATATTTTGTGATGAATACATGTTAAAGAGTTTTATTTGTCTCTAGAAAGGTTTTATTCTCCGCCAAGCAATGACGAATGAAGGTCTGTATTTTCACAGTTTTGCGTTGGCTCTACGTTATTAGAATATAGTAAATCCGTGGTGATAAGTATTATTATTGTAAAACTAGTATATCACAATTTGTAGAAAGATATCATACCTGATAAAACTAGCTATAGGTGAGAAGCTATAGGTTATAGGTGTGACCTAGCTATAGGTGTGAAGAACTAGCTGGAGAATTTGAATATCCAACATATAAACTGACAGGCTCCTGTCAGACCTCTGTGGCAAGCAGCTGCTTGAGGGGGTATTTATTTTTATTTATATAAAATGACATGCTGCTATTAGTTTTCTCAGCTAATGTTGATTTTTGCGGTGAACAATCGGTGTCAACAGCCATAATATTTTGGTTCTGAAATGTTCTGAAAAGTAGTTTCTACAAATATAGTTCTGTTTCTAAATCATTGTAGGATTGTAAAAGCAAAGTGGAGTTTGAGAATTTTCCGAAGCGAATTTTTTTTGAGAATATTTTCTGTGTCTGGTGTAAATAGTGAACGAACACTTCTGACAAACAATTCTTAGTCCTAAAAAAACTACAATTAGATATTGTGTTAAAACTGCTGCTAGCACAATCGGGATTAGAATTTTAATTGGAATGGAGGAAAAGATTGTACACTGCTGAACATATTTGTTGCTCGAAGGGAAAACTTCAATTACAGTTAAGTGCACGGTTTTTCGCAATCATTGTCTTCAGCTTTCCAGAACGAAGAAATATTTCATAGAAGGAATACAAACGAAGCAAGAAATTCAAATTCTGCCACGTATTTTTTAAGTTTTTTTGGTGGAACTGTTTAAGAAATAACTAATATCTCCTTGGTATAAGTATTTAGTAAACTTTCTGACACCATTTCGGGAATACCAGATACAAAACGTTCCGAATGATTTATTTGAAAAACGAAACGAAGGTAAATGAACAAGATTAAAGTTGATGTCTAAGATCCTTAAGCGGAAATTGTGTTGAAATTCTGTTGGTGTCATTTGCTGACTATAAAAACTGACTTCAGTTACACAACATTCGAACCGACAAACATGTATTTTCGAATTATTTCCGATTCAATGTAAAATTTGCTGTTTTCGTATATATATAGTGCCATATGTGAGTATGATCAATATCATATGACGGAATTAATACTATTTGGGCCAGTTTTAAAGATGTGTTAATCGTCTCGATTCGTTTTTATTACTCTGAAAACTGTTTAAATATTGAAACGTAGCAATAAACATGATGCGTCTAACCGAAATCGGACCAAGGAATTCCAATATGGAGAGCACAATAACGGGGCATGCTTTACGAAACGAGAATCTTCTTCGTAACATGGAGAATTCTGAGTATTGTGGCAACAGCAGCAAGTTAAGTTATATTAATCCTGATTTTAAGCTAATGTCTAAAATGATGCAATTTATTGGAATTAATATTCCACAATATGAGGGTAAAAAGAAGACGTGTTTTAAGATTTTACACGTGTTTTTTATTGTTGTTATGCATTTATTTGTAATCTATATATTGGTCTTGGCTGTCTTTACATCAGCTCTGTCGTCATTAAAAGCTTCAAAAATACAGGTGGATGCTTTTACAGGCAATATATTAGGTTTTTCAATGCAGTCTCAGTTAATTGTGATACGCTTTCTCTAATGATGAAGTAATGACTGAATCTGTGAAAGACGTTTTGTGGTTTAGTGGTGGAGCTATCCGTGCACACTCTTTTTGATCTCTTCATCTGACAAAAAGTGAAGTCCTCTTAGTAATCACTCGGCGCTAAGTCTGGTGAAGTGAATATGGAGGGTGAGATAACATCTCAAAATTTCGTCTCCTCCTCTGCTCTACTGTAGAACGTACGGTGTGAGAGCGGATATTGTCATTCTGCTGACACACACTGGAGAATAACAAGCAGCGAGATTTCTGCTGAATTGCTGCTTTATACGCTTCAGTATCACACCGCAGTACTTTGTGAAAGGCCGCCATCGGATGGGACGTTAAGCCATGGCCCCATGTGCGGGAGCGCCATACCCTGTGCACATTAAAGGACACGCTGGATGGCCTTGAAGGGAGGATACCATCTGTCTCCCAATAGCTGTTCCAGTGGGTCCCCTCGCCCAACCTTCTCTGAGCCTTCGCGGTCCATGTGACCTGGCCATTTAGCCCATGGTGTGCAAAAAAGTGTCGCTCAGAGGTAAAACAACTCAACCCACAGTACTTTGCACTTGTCACGGTTTCTCGTCTCTTCAGGCAGTGTTCCAGAATCACTCATTTATGATCTCAGAATACAGTGAGTAACACTTTTTCTTCTGACACTTGGGTGTCAACACGAAGAGCTTGCCTGGGCTGTGGAGCGTCATCAAAAAGATAGGATGTCATTCTTGAATTTATCCACCCTACTGGCCGTTGACTCATTTATCATCAACCATATGAAGTCAACATTCTTCGATAAATTTCAGGCGGTTCTTAAAGTATTCCGAAATAGAATTGCAGATCTAGTCTGTATCTTGGTGCATGATAAGTAAGAGTTCTACCATTTTTAACTGTTTAGAAATTAAGCAGATAGAGCTACATGTGCATTCAGTGTTGCCAACAGACTTTAATCAATAATGTTACGAAAGATTATCATTATACGTTTTTCGTCTTTGCATTTTGTGATGGTTTTGATTTGAATGACTTTGTACATCATGAAAAATTGTAAAAAATATTAAGTGTATACGAAATTTACTGCTACTCAAGTTATTTTAATTGAATTGTGTTGGTAAATATATCAGAGAATTGTATGAGAAATTGTATTATGGTTGATTATTATTAAAATCATCTCAGAAAAAAAGACAAATAATTGAGGTGTGACTTGAATGGAAATGATAATAGAGAAGAATATAATATAAATGACTGAGAATCACCCGAAGCTCGTACAAACTATATCCGCCCCTGAAGCATGTCACGAGCTTTCCGTCTTTAATCTCTGCCTTTTTCCACTTTTTACTCTCCTCATTAGAGACTTTGTTGAAGTCGCATTTCACCATTAACTGTAGCAAATTTTCTGCATTTTCATTGTGTATTTATTAAGATTAATGTTATCTTTAACATTCACAAATCGTTGCATAAGATGCGTTTAATGAAAATGTGATGAGTTTATTATTGTTTTAGAGATTGTTATATCTTTATTAAATAGAGAAATGCTCTGTGTCGCGGAGCATTTGGTGTATGAATATCTGTTACACTGGGACTATTCCATAATTTGATTATTAGAAGTTTTAGGAAGAAGAAAGTAGTTTTGCCTTGTAAGCATTTCACGTTTTATGACCAATAAATAAATGTTATACGGTGACGTATGTTTAGACTTGAAAGTTTGTTATAATAATTTTATTTTGTAATATTTTCTTAATGATATATTTCAAACATAAAGAAAACAACTCATATTAATCAAATTAAAACTAATTGAACATTCTTATCACAAATCAATTATATCTAAATAATTTTATAGAACAAAACTAATATGAAGTGTTCGTTCATGTTAGCTGTTTTTTTAAACTTCGACAAATACTTGAAAATGACTTTTGGGTTACCATAAGAGCAGAAAAAAAAGTATGAAATTATTTCACTTTTGAAATGGAGAAAACCCCTACAGGTAGCCAATTATGGGCATGAAACTTGAACAAGAATTTCAACAAATCTTTTAAAGCAGTATATGTATATAAAGATTTTACTTTAAGTAAAAATAAGTGTTGGGTTGTAATACTTCTAGTCGCAGTGTTTTTTGCACACAATGAGCAAAATGGTCAGGTCACAAGGAACCCAAGTCCTCGACCTAGAAAGGGATAGGGGAACAACTGTCAGTAAAACACAGATGGAAGCTTCTCGCCAAGGCCATCCAAAGTGTTATTTAGCCTGCTTAGGGTATGACGCTCTTGTACATGAGGGCACAGGTTAATGCCCCACGTGATGGAGAGAGAAATCAAGATCATTTGTGCCCCCCTTTCTTACCCAAAAGAAGGAGTTAGCAGCGAAATTCTCAACGTAGGCATAATGGAAATTAATATGGAAACACCAGGGGGCGGGAAGGGCTGAGTCGGTAGCGCGCCAGACTCTAATCTGCAGTTCCCCGGTTCGAATCCCAGCTGATCCAGCTGGGACTCGAACCTGAACTTAAAGCTTATCTCCGCAAAACTCCCCGCCCTGCCCACGGTCAATAGGGGACACCGATGGGATTGGAAAGGCCGCCGTCCGTCGGATGAGACGTTAAGCCGTGGCCCGTGTGCGGGAGAGCCATACCCTGTGCATAATAAAGAATACGCTGGATGGCCTTGACGGGAGGCTACCATCTGTCTTCCAACAGCTGTTCTAATGGGTCCCCTCCCCCAATCTTCTCTGAGCCTTCGGGGTCCTTGTGACCTGGCTATTTAGCCCATGGTGTGAAAAAAAGTGCCGCTCAGAGGTAAAACAACCCAACTGGAAACACCAGTTTATGAGCCTTTAACTATACCGAGCTGATCTCGTGACTTTCCTTTTTATGGAAAATTATTTCCGATCGAAAAAATAAAACAACGGACTTTAAGAGTCAACGTTGCCAATTAACATGTTTAGTTTCTGGATATTTTAATTCTTGATAGACACTCTTTGTTAGTCTTGATAACAAAAGAGTGCCACGTGAAATGCTAAGTGCGTCAAAGCTTAATTGTTTTTGCAAAAGGCTGTCTCATACATAGACGGCACTACACTGATGATTCCTTTAGTTCATTGTGCTACGGGAATATACAACTCAGGTGTTAAACGATTGATTACTCTGCCTTTTGTGGATCAAAATCTGAGACATCTTAAACCTCTGAAGTATTTGAGCTTTCAAATTTATTCTCACAGAACGTTCAGGTTGCAGAAAACTGGCTTAAACTTGACTGATCAACTCGTAAATCTCTCTCCTGTCTAAGGAAAGATCAAGTGTTGGATCAGTATTGACTGATATACGGGTTCCTGTAGGAAGACAGACTTTCCTTAGCATTAACAAAGAACATTAGTAATGTCGCTCTTATTTCTACAGTTTAGTCTTACTCATTCTATTCATTGTTATTCCCTATCACCAAATTTCTTTGCTTCTTTATGAAAGTTAAAACCTTGGTTCAGTTTTTAACGAGAAGTTATTGTTATAGCAATAAACTACTTTCAGTATTCATTTTAGATGGTTTGTTAAATATAAAATAGCATCGCAACATAATGTGTTGCTATATTATTGTACCCAGTGATTTAGCATAGAATAAATTTGTAGAGGGACTTCATAATCTATGAAGGAAATGATGATAATTCAAATCTGGTGAGTAGACATTGTTTCTTAACTTTTCCGATTTAGAAGAGTTCTTTCGCTTTTTGCGTCCGAGGATCCTCAAAAGTTTGCTTATCGTAAACCACCTAATTAAAGTCTTTGTGGTGGTCCAGTTGCACAATTGGTATTAATAATGCTGATCACTATAGAAATTTTCACTTAGCCCTGTTTGCCAATATGTTAAAGCGCTCAATAATCACAGAAATCAAAGGTTTAAGCAAAATTTATAGAAAATACATACATGTTTCTGCAAAAGAATTTTGGCGTAATATCGGACCTTAACATCCTAGATCATATATTATGAAACTAAAACCATAGGTGTGGAATTTTAATAATTTCACCCAGCTTTCGAGTTTTTATATCTCGCGAATTTGTCTAAGTCAGTGGTTTCAAAACTTAACTGATTTTGATTCACAAAAGTTGTGACCCTTCAGTTCTCTTTAACTATAAGACGAAATTTCACACACAAAAAAAATCTCCCGACTACAATTCTCCTTTCGGTTGCGTGTGCAAGGCAACCACGTGACATCATCTGCCTCGATGGTGTCTCCAGTCGAACCACTTCCACTGTGACTTGCTCTTTACCTTCTTGCGATTTTTCTCTTAGCAGAATGGGGAACAATTTGGAGTGCGACTGCGTGTGCCAGCAACTTCTTGCCAGCCATCACAGAGTGCAATCGGAATTCGTTCCTATTGTTCCGAGCCCCTATTGGCGGTCGAAGTCTAGGGTTTTGGTGGGATCTGCCATGGTCCGAGGTGATGTTATCCTAGGAGACAGGATTCATCGGAATATACCGTGGCCACTGTAGAATTGCGCATTTTAAGCTTTGACTTGGATCATTTACAGCTCATCATCCACGTCGTGTCATGGAAATTATTAAATGATGTGCTTAGTTCGCTATAAGCTTTGTTTTCGGCGATGCCCCCATCTCACTTTGTTCTTTCCAAAATCTGCTGGTAGCTCCATCCTCTGGCTGCCTTATTTCCATCAAGAAATGTTGGATCTGTTGTCGTCAGTGGCAACGACTTGATAGATGCTGCTTGATAGGTCATCCTTTCATAGACTCCAGCAGCATTTTTATTTTTAATGAAGCGCCGGATAAAGTGTCAAAGATCTTCAGGATAGATTCGCAACAAAATTTTTGAGATGAAATGTGTTGTCAAACGTGGCAGTTATGTTTTCTCGGGAATTACAGCAATAAAATTTTGCTTTCTCGGCTACACGTAAGTCATGCATTTTTCAAACATTCTTTTTATCTTCGGCTGATGACCAACCTATTGTGAGAGTTTTACGACACCATTTTAGCCATTAAATACATCTTTTTAAAAAGGAAGAAGGTACTCTTCTAGAAAAATGAAAGTTAACTTAGAAGCTTTACATGTCTTAGTCTGGTTTCTCAAACAACATACGAACACAAAGACACGTTGACTGGCATAACAGCCAGGTATGCTAACCACTACACCAAGTAGGCTTAATCGATTTGTATGCTCGATTATATAATGGATTGTTTCCTATTGTGTATAATCTATTGTATACCCTTTGTATAATCGATTGCATTGATTTTAATACCGAACAGCGTGTATTGTTTGCTATCCGAGCCCTTTAAACTCGGACATATCAAATGAATCCTTTTCAGATCTTAGTTTTGCATTATTAACCTTCCTTGGATATTTTTATCGTTTTTAATCATTTGCTGCGTTGCTGTTTTCGTAGTTTATAATCGTTGTTTTTGCTTTTCAAACGGGTCCTTTACACTCGATTTCTTTGCTAGTTGGAGCCTTAATTTTTTTGGTATTTTGCTTTGAAAATTATTTCTGAGTTGATATCTTCTCATCGTTTCTTTTTTAGTTTCGTGCATAATAGCCATTAAATGATACGTCATAAACTCGAACAAAAGGAAGCAATGATAGATTTTGAGACAGCTCGATCGTGAAAGTCTTGTTCGGGATATCTAAAACTGTATTTGACTTATATTGTAGAAGAAGCGGAATTCCTCAAGTCTGTTGTTTATTGATATCGGAATCAATTCTCTGTGTCATATATTTGCAGATATATACACTGAGTGGCTACTTTATTAGATACACCTCCCATTTCTATGAAATAGACTACTCCTTCAGTGACAGCATCTCATGTTCATACCATCTTATTTAAAGCCGGTACCTAGGGAATCTGGATGCTTGTACATTTTTGCACCAGAAGATATACGAAGAAATATTTCAGCTGCTTTGAGAATGATTATAATAGTTGGCTCCTTACGCATAATATGAGCATTTCAGAAACAGCAACTCTGCTGGAGTTTTCAGATTATGACAGGGTCTCAGATGTATCGAGAATGGCCAGACACCTAAAAGACATCCAATCAACGGCAGTCCTGAGGTTGGAAAGCATACACTATTTGGGCAGAATCACAGATGGGCTGCAGTCAGTCAAATAACAACTGAGTACAACAGTATTTGGTGAAAGAGTTATATCAGAATGTACAACTCGCAAGATTTTATCATGGATCAGGTATAGCAGCCAATGATTGAATACGGCATGTAATTCTCATAACTGGTCATATCTTATCTCGTATAAGGTATGGCAGTCGATGAATGAATATGGCATGGAGTTCTCATAACTCGTCGTATCTTGTCAACGATGGAGTATGGCAGCCGATGACCTAAGTGGATTTCACCTTTGTCAGTGAAGAAACATGAAAGCGCAGTTTCATTGTGCTATGAAATGCAAACACTGGATAATTGCAAAAACGTCCCTATTCGTTTTTTTTTTTGCTCTAATATTTAAGTGCACCACGATCAAATTTAAACAAATCGAAAGGTTAATTGCTTTTTTACTGACTAATTATGCTATGCTTAAACTTCGGCTTATTATTAAAGCATTGATGTGTCGTCGAGTGAAGAAATGGAGCTAGGCTTCACCTAACATTTACGACATTAATTTCAGAAATGGTAATAAAAATGTAATGATCATAGAAAGAGTAATTGAACTGTTATAGAAAAGGTGACCTTAACTAGCATGTCTCTTCAAACCTACCTCAAAATTAAGAATCGCCTTCACTCTCTTGCTGGGAAATCTGTTCTTCAAAATCCGGCTGTTATCATAATTATTCTTCAAGATGAGACATTCTAACAGTGCTACCACTCAAAGGAGTGCACTGATATAATTTTTGTTTCCTGATTACTGTTTGGAAACTTTCATAAATTATATAAATATTGCTCGATAAACGAATTGATCATAGGTTAGTAATTATCGAAAACATTTAATCACGTATGCTTTCCTCAGTGCCATCCTTGTTTAGAAATTAGACCACAAATTATTTGCACTCTGAAGTGTAAATACACTATGATATCAGTCGGATTCCGCAGTTGACATCAATAATTATTTAGTAACTTTCCTCTATATAAAGATAAGAATGACGCCTAATGATGTTTTAAGCAGCATCATAAATGATGACGCCATTCATTTAAGGTAACTAGTCGTTAATTTGTAGAAGATAAAGACTAGGTAATTACGGTTAAAATTCAGGTTTGAATACAGTTTACTTTGAAAAGAACATCTTATTTACCTATTAAGAGGAGAACCGTAATCTGTAGTTCCCAGGTTCGAATCCCAACTGAGCCAGTGCTGAGATTTACCTCCTCAAAACTCAAGTCTTGCCCTCGGGCAGTAGGGAACCAGATGGGCTTGGAAAGGCCACAGTCCGTCTGATATGATCTAAAGCTGCCCACTTGTGCGGGAAAGCCATACCCCGTGCACATTAAAGAACACGCTAGATAGCCTTGACGGGAGGATACCGTTTCCCAACAGCGTCCAGTGGGTCCCCTCTCCCAAACCTATGAGCCTTCGGAGTCCGTATGACCTGGCCATTTAGTCCATTGCGTGCAAAAAAGTTGGAATTCTAAATCTATTACTGAAACTTAAAAATGGTGGGTTAACTCTTTTGTGTCCAGAGCACTCAAATTTATATGATTACTTTCATTTGTTTCCGAATGTTTCACAAAGCATCAATTCTGTATTTTCAATTCTTTTCATTTTAGGAATCCCCTCATTCCAAACCTATCTGATATAATTGCACTTAATAAATGTCACTGAGGAGAAGAGTACAGTACTTCTTTACAATAGTACAGTAGCAGCATGTTAATTACTTTTATGTGGCCAAGTGGTTAGCGTGCTTGATTACTATTCAAAGGAATCTGAATTCGAGTTCTATGTAAGGTATGGTCCTTCTGTTGAGGTCTCGCCTTCCTATGAAGTATTAAACTGACAGGCTCCTATCAGATATCTATGAAAAGCAAATGCTTGAAAAGTATATTTTTTAAATTTAGGAATGACTACTGAGAGAGATTTGTGAAAAAAATTCTCGAAAAAGATCTATTATAATTCTTTTCGTAGTTCTCGTTAATGATACTTTCAAACATAAATTCATCATTTCCGCAGCATTTTGTTATCACAGCATTATTTTCAGCAAAAGAGTTCACGATTTCAGGAGAGAAAAAGCATAATTAAGAGAATCAAACATTGATCTTCGTTTTTAATGTTCACACAAATGTACAACTTCCCATTAAAAAGTGACCACAAATTTCTGATGGTACTGTAAGAGGATTTTTCGTCCTGAACGTCAGATCACTTCATCATTCATTACGTGTGCATGCAAAGAAATTTCAAGCACCTAGAAACTGAGAGTTGAATAGATTTTAACAAATTTAATGATTCTGCTGTTGATTGTGCCTAAAGCGATGCGTAGGAAGGTATTTAAAAACAAGGATCGTAATGTTTGACTCCATCAATCTTCTGTTCTTTAACGCCTTTAAACTTTGTGTACATTACAATGTACATTGCTTTTTAAAATTTTTTTAAAGACAGTAAGAGGTGTCTGTGGTCTTGCAATGTCGGCAAAGCATAGACCACCAGACTTCAGTCTGCAGCAATGGACTGGAATTCAGTGTAATCTATGAATATAATAGAAACTACATATAGTAACATTGAAGGTAAGTGTGCTTGATACGCAACAAGAACTGTTTTGCTACATTTCACAGGAAACCACAAGAGCTATTTTGCAACATTTCACAGGAAACACACGAACTGTTTTTCTACAATTCACAGGAAACGATAAGAACTGTTTTGCTACATTTCACAGGTAACCACAAGAACCAATTTGCTACATTTCACAGGAAACCACAAGAACCAATTTGCTACATTTCACAGGAAACCACAAGAACAGTTTTTCTACAATTCAAAGGAAACGATAAGAACTGTTTTGCTACATTTCACATGAAGCTACAAGAACTATTTTGCTACATTTCACAGGAAACCACAAGAACTATTTTGCTACATTTCACAGGAAACACACGAACTGTTTTTCTACAATTCACAGGAAACGATAAGAACTGTTTTGCTACATTTCACAGGAAACCACAAGAACCAATTTGCTACATTTCACATGAAGCTACAAGAACTATTTTGCTACATTTCACAGGAAACCACAAGAACTGTTTTTCTACAATTCAAAGGAAACGATAAGAACTATTTTGCTACATTTCACATGAAGCTACAAGAACTATTTTGCTACATTTCACAGGAAACCACAAGAACTATTTTGCTACATTTCACAGGAAACCACAAGAACTATTTTGCTACATTTCACAGGAAACCACATGAACTGTTTTTCTACAATTCACAAGAAACGATAAGAACTGTTTTGCTACATTTCACAGGAAACCACAAGAACCAATTTGCTATATTTCACATGAAGCTACAAGAACTATTTTGCTACATTTCACAGGAAACCACAAGAACTATTTTGCTACATTTCACAGGAAACCACAGGAACTCTTTTTCTACAATTCACAGGAAACGATAAGAACTGTTTTGCTACATTTCACGATGCCATTCACTTGGTGTGTTTTTATCAGGACAAAGTGCATAAGAATTTTTCTGTTTAGGTCTTTTTGAGATTTCAGAATTTCTCAAGTTTTTAGAAGGTTTCTATTTTATAATGTATATGTTGAATTTCAGTGAAGCAATGTTAAAAAATAATTTTTTGGTTTATTGTTCCTTTGGTCATAAATAAAGCACATTTAAATGGGAACATTTTTTCTTCTATAAGCAAAAATTAGGGAATGATTAGCGATAGTTAAAAAATTTCAGTGACTTATTACATATGCTTTTTAATTAATGAAAAAATGTGGAATCTGCTTTATTAAATTCTTAACTTAGAGATTAATTAATCGTCTGTTTGTTCATTAGAACGTGAGAATTATCGTTATGCTTGATTTTTTTATTCACGTAAATTGCAGCCGCAGACGTTAAATGAGGTTCTTTTGCCGAAAAGAATTTCAAGCACTTTATTTTATAGATTGTGATTTTATAAATGGTGCAACGATTCAGATAATTTTTGGTATGTGAAGCAAAATGAGTTCTGATGGATACTTCGGTTTTCGGGATTATAGATGGTTTGAGTAGTTATACCGTATATTCCACGTTCGCTATGGCATCAAAATTACTGAAATCGAAAAATACTCGGTTACGGTTTGCAGTTTAATATCTGAGTGGTGATTTTTCGTACAAAATGGGCTTAATAGCCAGGTCACAAAGGTCCTAAGTGCTCAGAGCTGAATAGGAAAATGGCATTCCCTGGTCAGCTGTTGGGAGAAAATAAAAGTCTCCAGTTAAGGCTATAGAGTAATTATTTCCATGGCTCTCCTGGATTCGGATGAGGTGTAAGTCCTAGGAAATATTGTGATTATTACAGCAGTTAGCTGTTGTCTTCAGAAATATCAACGATCAGATATAAATACCTTGTGCGAGGGTGCGGGTGGCTCAGTCTGTAGTGCACCAGACGTAATTTGCAGTTACCAGATTCGAGTCCCAGCTGGGCCAGCTTTGAGTTTTTTCTCCGCAAAATCTACCCACCATTCCATGGTCAGTAGAGGACACCGATGGACTTGGAAATACCACCGTTCGTGGTATGGAACGATAAGCCGTGGCGCCATGTGCGGGAGAATAATACCCTGTACACGTTAAAGAACAAGCTGGATACACTTGACGGGAGGCTACCATCTGTCTCCTAACAGCTGTCCAATGGGTCCTCTCCCACAACCTTCTCTGAGACCTTAAGGTCCTTGTGACTTGGTCATTTAGCCCATTCTGTGTAAAAAATTGCCTCTCAGAGGTGAAACAGCCTAACAATTTGTGCTACTTGTTGCACCATATTATGTGTGTGATTCACAGCCATCTATGGTGATAGGACATTCAGACACCAATTCTACAAATGGACAACAATTATACAAATGGAAACTGTCCTGCCTGAGACACATTGAGTCGGCAATGCCATAGAAGTAAGGGCTCAGGTACCTGCAGTGGCGTTTGATTTAAATTAATCCACCAACTGATATAAGGTTATCTGTGCATTTTTCCCTCAACAGAAGCTTACAATTGAATGAAGCCTAGGATCTGTAATCGTACTCAAAACCATTAGAGAATCCATTGGATATTAATGGTCAGCACCAGACTCAGTGATGTTGATCATTCCTCGGCAGGGTAGAAAAATATAAACTAAAAAATCCCACAGAATTCAGATCAATAGACTACACTGATCTGGCAGCTCTCTGTTTCCGTTCCCTTCCAGAGGAGAATATCTCCTTTGAAAAGTATTAAGAGCCTGTTCCCCAAAAGGTAATTTTAAGTGCTATATCTGGCGGGTTCAGTGCATTATGAGAGGGAATTGTGCTCAGAACCGGCCCCTCCTCGTTGTGTATGACTAGCCAAAAGATAAAGTAGATTTTTACAAAAACCAAGGCACTTTTCGGAATCGTCGTTAAAAATCCTACTTGGATAACTTATTTTTATTACTTAAAACAGAAAATAGTTTGTTTCATCCACGTACTGAGTTTAAGAATTAAGTTGAAGAATCAACAGACTATAAGTGAGCACGGCTCCACACGTAGCAAGAATGAAACTTCTGTTGAAATTAAATATTCCCCATCCAGAGAATGTGACGGGACCATTCTGATTAATGGCTAAGATCCAAAAAAACCGTGTCACACCTTGTTCAGAGAATGGCATCACCGTTTGCGTAAGGCGGCAAAAAATATCTCTAATATCTTTGTCTTCCTCGTTGATTTCTGCCGCCGATAGACAAAGAGCAAAGAAAGATATTGTGCTGTTGATGCATAAAAATGATAAATAGATCGCGAGTATATTGGAGTAACATCTAGTGTCTTTAGAAAAAACAAAAGCCAACACTACAAACATTGACAAAACATTCATTGCAGTAACTATGAACAGTGGGAAAGACCATAGTTTGTCCATCTTATTAGTAATGCTTAAGATTTTACTGTAAATAGTTTGCAAACTGTTGTGGGAGTTTAGGACCATAAATGACAAAGAATTACTCTTCAAAACAAATCTGTATTTCTGAAGAATCTTTTTTAAGTGAAGGACAAGAAAAATGTAGACCAACGTGATAATGTTTGGTAGCAGAAAGAGCGACACGGAAGAGATTAATTTATGAAGGATAATAATTTTTATGTAGTAATGCGAGTTTTGATTAACTTGTATAAAAAAATCTCTTTCCATTATAAAACGGGACCCTTGTTCACCTAAGAAAAAAGCGCCTGAAGCGGACCATACGATAGTAAAGGTTAGGACTATTAATATGCAGAATTTAATCCATTTATGAAAAGATATATGTTCCTCGTTAAAATAGACATTAGTATAAACAATTGACAATTTCTTAAACATGCGACCTAAGTCATGTCGCCTGTAATATATACTGTACCATAGAATTAAGGAGAAAAAATATGCTAGACCGTTAGATATAACAACAGGTGTAAACAACATTTGCTCTGCATGGTTGACATGACTTAAAACATTAGATATGACAAAATGAATTAAATTTAGATGCAGTAATATCACAAACATTATTTGCCTGATTTTAACAAACAGCGAGGTTTTCCTTTGGCATGTAGGTGAAGAGACATTAATGCCGATTATCGACAATAATTTGATTAATACATTGAAATCACTATCGATATCCTTGGGTGCTTTGTTGGTGATGTTTTCTAGGGAACGTTTACGCCCCTGCCGTTGAGATTCAATATCCAAACGTCTGTTGCGAGTATGTTCGATTTCTGATTGGGTTTGACGTACCATAACACTTCTATTTATCTTCATCATGTAGTTTTTTTTCTTCAAACAGATGCATATAAATCTTATATATAGTTGGAGCTAGTCAGCTCATCTGGTAGTTATAGACAATTATTTCTACAAGGCTGAATTAATTGGCAACAGCTTTTCTTCTTGAAAAGTTTCAGAAGCACTAATAATTACGTTTCAAAAGCATTTATAATTTAGAGTATTGCAAAGCATTTATAATTTAGAGTTAGTGAGAATGTATATTATTCTGTTAACCAAATTTTAGTGCAACTTCACAAAATATTTAGTGATCACTTCCAATCTTGCTAATCCTTTTAATCCCAAAGTATTTGAGAATGATATTTAAAGTAATCATTAAGCCAGTCGTTACAGCAAATTTTGTAAGTCAATATAATGCAGCAAATTCAACTTTTTTGGACTAACATGTCGATATATTTTTCTGCTCAGTTACTTTAATAAGTGAAATATTTCATTTAATTTTCGTAAATGACGACTCTAGAAATTCTGCTGTGTGAAAAAGGATTTTCGCAGTGTCCATTTGATGTGCAAGTTATCTTACCATACTTAAATCTTGCATACAAACTCTCAGATGGATACTGGGTGTAGTAAAGCATAAAACAAACACAAAACTGATTTGATTTAAACAACAATTCACCGACATGGTAGAGAAACTATTTCTTTGAAGGCTTTCTTATTTCTGTTTCTCAACTTCAGATGCAAATGAATTCATGAAGGACGATTATGCACTATTTTTTCTGATCATGCGCAGAAAGTTAATAACGATCCAAAATTGAAAGGTAAGAGGCAATTGCATGGCGCATTTTGTTTCTTTAATAGCATTCAGGGAATAATGAACACTTTCCACCATTTTCAGCTGTTCCTTTTGTTCTTTACAATATACCACAAGAAGGTCGAGGCAATTGATAATAAAGGAGTTTAGCAGCACTTTCTATTCTGGAGGTTTTGCCTGAGATTCATCTTTTGTAATACGAGATGTTCGTATAGTCGAATGGCAATGTTCAGAGAAATATACGACAAAAGGTCAAGAGTAACCAATAGTTAGGCTAAAAGGTTTACGATATTTCGTAAACCTTTTGCATGCACAGATATCTTTATAAAGGAAGTGAGGGAAAAGTTGGCAATTTTTATAAAGAACATTAAATTTGCCCAGAAAACATCCAACGGTGTTATGAAAGAACGGGAAAGAGAATTACTCTTGCGTTGGAAGTGCGTTCTTTAATTTCCACTTATTTTTGGGGCAAGGCGCTCAGTCGGTGGCAAACCAGGCTCGTAATCTGCAATTCCTATGTTCGAATTTCAACTGTGCTGGCTTTGAGATTTATCTCGGCTAACATCTAATCTGCCTTTTGGTGAGAAAAAAAGATACACCAAAGGCCTGGGAAAGCCAACCGTCCATCGGATGGAGCGTTATGACGTGGCCTCCTGTGCAGAAAACCTTGTGCATGCCAAAGAATACGCTGGATAGCTTTGACGTAAAGCTTTCATCTATCTCGTACAGCTGTCAAGTGGGTCCCCTTAACCAACCAATCTTCTCCGAGTCCTAGGGGCGGGGGTGGCTCAGCCAGTAACGCACCAAGCTCGTATTATGCAATTCCCAGGTTCGAGTCCCACCTGGGCCAGGGTTGAGAGTTATATTCGCAAAACTACCCGCCCTGACCTCGGTCAGTAAGGAAACCGATGGGCTGGATAGCTTTGACGTAAAGCTTTCATCTATCTCGTACAGTCGCTCAAAAAAGTATCCAAACACTATGGTTGATTGCAAAATTCAGAAAAAATATCTGGCATTGTTTTTTTTAGAAATTAGTTATCTGGCAACCTTCGTGTCACGTCACACGAAGGTTGCCAGATCACTAATTTCTAAAAAAATTAATGCCAGATATTTTTTCTGAATTTTGCAATCAACCATAGTGTTCGGATACTTTTTTGAGCGACTGTACAGCTGTCAAGTGGGTCCCCTTAACCAACCAACCTTCTCCGAGTCCTAGGGGCGGGGGTGGCTCAGCCAGTAACGCACCAGGCTCGTATTATGCAATTAGCTTTGACGTAAAGCTTTCATCTATCTCGTACAGCTGTCAAGTGGGTCCCCTTAACCAACCAACCTTCTTCGAGTCCTAGGGGCGGGGGTGGCTCAGCCAGAAACGCACCAGGCTCGTATTATGCAATTCCCAGGTTCGAGTCCCACCTGGGCCAGGGTTGAGAGTTATATTCGCAAAACTACCCGCCCTGACCTCGGTCAGTAAGGAAACCGATGGGCTTGGAAAGGCAGCCATCTGTAGGATGGGATGTTAAGCTGTAGGCCCATCTGTAAGAGAGCCATACCCTATGCACGTTAAAGAACATACTGGATGGCCTTGACGAGAGGCTACCATTTGTATCCTAACAGCTGTTCAACCGGTCACCTTCCCCCAATATTCTCTGATCCCTTGGGGTGCTTGTGATCTGACCTTTTAGTCCATTGCGGGCAAAAACAAAGCGCAGCTCAGATATAAAATATTTCAAACCACATACTTCCATTCTAATACTCAGTGATGTACAAAGAGTAAAGCATCTGTAAGGCACATTTATTAAATCTTTCAGAATAGATCTTGAATCTTGCATGCATTTCTTAAGTTGTAATATTAAAGGTTTATTAAGGAGATTTTCATCTGTAATAAAGTAAGCAAACAAGAGAAGTGTTTTAAGACATTTTTCAGAGCATTGTCATCTACGGTTCTAAAAAGTCCCCTGAACGAAGTATTAAAATAAATGGCAAAAACAACGGAGATGGAGGGCGGGGTGGCTCAGTCGCTGGCGCGCCAGGCTTGTAATCTGTAGTTCCCAGGTTCGAGTCCAAGATGGGTCAGCGTTGAGATATTTCTCCCCAAAACTCCCTGCCTACTGTCAGTAGGGGACACCGATGGGCTTGGAAAGGCAGCAGTCCGTCGGATGGGACGCTAAACCGTGCCCCCCGTGTGCGAGAGAGCCATACCCTGTGCACGTTAAAGAACACAGTGAATGGCCTTGACGGGAGACGACCATCTGTCTCCCAACAACTGTTCCAGTGGGTCCTCTCCCCCAACCTTCTCTGAGCCTTCGGGGTCCTTGTAACCTGGCCATTTAGCCCATTGTGTGTAAAAAGTGCCGCTCAGAAATAAAACAACCAACCAACGGAGATGGATTTGTATGGAGATGGAAAATATGCAGGGAAGATTTCGATGGGATGGATTGACAAATGAAATTAGTAGAGAAGAAATGCTATTAAAGGAACTGGGAAGACTTTGGTGTGATACAGAATTACACACAGGATGGGAGGAGGAAAGGTGACCAAGAAGAATGAAGATAGACCCCCATTGCTTCACGATCGTATAAGTGAGGAAGCAGGGGTGGACTAAGCTGCTGCTTAGGGTCCGGTTAGTGAGGGGGGGGGGGGAAATCATTTTGTGAATTGCTTTCATAATTGTCTGCTTAAGGCCCGGATAATGAGCAAATCATTCTGTGAATTGTTTTCATAATTGGTTGCTTAGGGCCCGGTTAGTGAGGGGGCCCCCAAATCATTCTGTGAATTGCTTTCATAATTGTCTGCTTAGGACCCGGTTAGTGAGCAAATCATTCTGTGAATTGTTTGCATAATAGGTTGCTTAGAGCCCAGTTAGTGAGGGGGGCCCCCAAATATTTCTGTGAATTGCTTCCATTATTGTCTGCTTAGGGCCCGATCAGTGAGCAAATAATTCTGTGAATTGCTTTCATAGTTGTCTGCTTAGGGCCCGGTTAGCGAGCAAATCATTCTGTGAATTGTTTTCATAATTGGTTGCTTAGGGCCCGGTTAGTGAGGGGCGCCCCAAATCATTCTGTGAATTGCTTTCATAATTGTCTGCTTAGGGCCCGGTTAGTGAGGGGCGCCCCAAATCATTCTGTGAATTGCTTTCATAATTGTCTGCTTAGGGCCCGGTTAGTAGGCAAATCATTCTGTGAATTGTTTTCATAATTGGTTGCTTAGAGCCCAGTTAGTGAGGAGGGCCCCAAATCATTCCGTGAATTGCTTTCATAATTGTCTGCTTAGGGCCCGGTTAGTGAACAAATCATTCTGTGAATTGTTTTCATAATTGGTTGCTTAGAGCCCGGTTAGTGAGGGGGACCCCCAAATCATTCTGTGAATTGCTTTCATAATTGTCTGCTTAGGGCCCGGTTAGTGAGCAAATCATTCTGTGAATTGTTTTCATAATAGGTTGCTTAGGGCCCGGTTAGTGAGGGGGGCCCCAAATATTTCTGTGAATTGCTTTCATAATTGTCTGCTTAGGGCCCGTTTAGTGAGCAAATCATTCTGTGAATTGCTTTCATAATTGTCTGCTTAGGGCCCGGTTAGTGAGCAAATCATTCTGTGAATTGTTTTCATAATAGGTTGCTTAGGGCCCGGTTAGTGAGGGGGGCCCCAAATATTTCTGTGAATTGCTTTCATAATTGTCTGCTTAGGGCCCGTTTAGTGAGCAAATCATTCTGTGAATTGCTTTCATAATTGTCTGCTTAGGGCCCGGTTAGCGAGCAAATCATTCTGTGAATTGTTTTCATAATTGGTTGCTTAGAGCCCGGTTAGTGAGGGGGACCCCAAATCATTCTGTGAATTGCTTTCATAATTGTCTGCTTAGGGCCCGGTTAGTGAGCAAATCATTCTGTGAATTGTTTTCATAATAGGTTGCTTAGGGCCCGGTTAGTGAGGGGGCCCCCAAATATTTCTGTGAATTGCTTTCATAATTGTCTGCTTAGGGCCCGTTTAGTGAGCAAATCATTCTGTGAATTGCTTTCATAATTGTCTGCTTAGGGCCCGGTTAGTGAGCAAATCATTCTGTGAATTGTTTTCATAATAGGTTGCTTAGGGCCCGGTTAGTGAGGGGGGCCCCAAATATTTCTGTGAATTGCTTTCATAATTGTCTGCTTAGGGCCCGTTTAGTGAGCAAATCATTCTGTGAATTGCTTTCATAATTGTCTGCTTAGGGCCCGGTTAGCGAGCAAATCATTCTGTGAATTGTTTTCATAATTGGTTGCTTAGAGCCCGGTTAGTGAGGAGGGCCCCAAATCATTCTGTGAATTGCTTTCATAATTGTCTGCTTAGGGCCCAGTTAGTGAGCAAATCATTCTGTGAATTGTTTGCATAATAGGTTGCTTAGGGCCCAGTTAGTGAGGGGGACCCCAAATCATTCTGTGAATTGCTTTCATAATTGTCTGCTTAGGGTTCGGTTAGTAAGCAAATCATTCTGTGAATTGTTTTCATATTTGGTTGCTTAGAGCCCGGTTAGTGAGGAGGCCCCAAATCATTCTGTGAATTGCTTTCATAATTGTCTGCTTAGGGCCCGGTTAGTGAGCAAATCATTCTGTGAATTGTTTTCATAATTGGTTGCTTAGGGCCCGGTTAGTGAGGGGGGCCCCAAATATTTCTGTGAATTGCTTTCATAATTGTCTGCTTAGGGCCCGGTTAGTGAGGGGGGCCCCAAATATTTCTGTGAATTGCTTTCATAATTGTCTGCTTAGGGCCCGGTCAGTGAGCAAATAATTTTGTGAATTGCTTTCATAATTGTCTGCTTAGGGCCCGGTTAGCGAGCAAATCATTCTGTGAATTGTTTTCATAATTGGTTGCTTAGGGCCCGGTTAGTGAGGGGGGCATCAAATCGTTCTGTGAATGGCTTTCATAATTGTAGTGATATTTCAACTATACACCATATGCCTTCAAATGATCCGCTTAGGAATCCTAGGCTTCTAAATTCGATACTGTGAGGAGGGGAAAACGGGTGGATTTTACCTCCAGGGAAAAAATAGTACGCTATTCAGCGAGAATAATATATGATAAATAATACTGGAAATGCATTTTGCTCTCTTCTAGTTGAATGCAGTCATCTCCTGCTCTCCCACTAAATGCGTTTTTTAGATCCGTATTACACAATTGGAATACAGAAAGAATCGTCCGATGGAATCTAGAAAGGGAATCGTAGGATAGAATTCAGAGATGAGGTTAAGAAACTAGAAATCGGTACGGAGCTTACCTAGAAAAAGTACTGAAAACAAAAAGGTTTGAGTGGAAGAATCCGTCCTTTTGAAAATCAAATTACATTTCGGCATTGGAATTGAAATCAACTTTGCATATAGTGAGAGTGATACTGAATCAGAGGCGTAACTAGGCTTTTGGCGCCCTTGGCAAATTTGTAATTATCTGCCCTTGTTCAGTTATTGATCAAAAAATGCACACTCTATTTATATTATATATATTTATTGTCATTATTTTAATACAGTTGCATGAATAAATATTAATTGCACATAAATAATCGCCAAAGAAATTTCAATTAATTATTTTTAAAGTATTTTAATTTTTCCTACTTTTTCGTTTGCAAAATCTAATCAATATTAATTTTTTTCAGTCAGTTCTCGCTCGATTGATAGCAAAACAAAGTGATGATGTACCCTCCTGTCCTAGGGCGGGGGTGGCTCAGTCGGTAGCGAGCCAGGCTCGTAATCTGCAGTTCCCAGGTTCGAGTCCCAGCTGGGTCAGCGTTGAGATTTATCTCCGTAAAATTCCCCGTCCTGCCCACGGTCAGTAGGGGACACCGATGGGCTTGAAAAGGCCGCCGTCCGTCGGATGGGACGTTAAGCCGTGACCCCGTGTACGGGAGAGCCATACCCTGTGCACGTTAAAGAACACGCTGGATGGCCTTGACGGGAGGCTACCATCTGTCTCCCAACAGCTGTTCCAGTGGGTCCCCTACCCCAACCTTCTCTGAGTCCTTCGGGGTCCATGTGACCTGATCATTTAGCCCATAGTGTGCAAAAAAGTGCCGCTCAGAGGTAAAACAACCCAACCCTCCTGTCCTCATGTTGATCTTAAATAATCCCAGGGTTTATAAACATAATAATTCAATATAATGTACATATTATGAACTCCCATCCAAAGAAAAATATACCTATGTAACAGAATTTTGTTTTGTAACTGCATGATTTGTAAAAGTAATATGAACAGTTGGAAATTGCGCCCTAAAGATGTTTTATGGCATGCGCGGTGCAGGGGGGGGGGGGCTATTTTTCCGCCGATAAAAGGAAAAAATTGTTTTTGTAGGAAATAACGAAAATCTATAATATGCTGTCCTGACGATATGACGGTATAAACAATACGTATTAAATTCAACTAATTTCGGGCGGCTAATCGTTCGATTTTATTTTGCACATAATCGTCAGATATCGTGGAACGATTCGTGCCGCCTCAGCACCGCCCTGTGATTCCGGCGCCCTTGGCAACAGCCCCGATGCCAACACGTTCCTACGCCTTTGTACTGAATTAATAATTTTAGCAATCGCTAGTTTTAAAAGTAAGGATTAAGAAAAACATGCGCCATAAATGTTAAAAAGGAAGCATGCTAAGTTTTTCTTTTGAACAATACCTAAATGGCTAGGTCACAAGAATTCAAACGATTGCAAGGAAGTGACAAGATCAAACCGTTAGAGAACGTGATATAAAGGTTGGGTTGTTTTATCTCTGAGCGATACTTCTTTTGCAAACAATGGGCTTAATGGCTATATTACAAGGGCCCCGAGGGCTCAGAGAAGGTTGGGGGAAGGGGACCCACTGGGCAGCTGTTAGGAGACAGATGCAAGTCTCCCGTCAAAACCATCCAGCTTGTTCTTTAACATGCACAGAGATGACTCTTCCGCACATGTGTCCATAGTCTAACGTCGCATCCGACGGTTTTCTAAGCTCATTGGTGTCCTCTATTGGCTGAAAGCATGGAAGTTTTGCGCAGTCGTCGTAGAAAGACTCTTGTCTTTCTATACGTATTGTTTATTGCCATTATGAATAGAAGCAGAGGAATTTTCGATCCAAATCATGTAAAATTTTTTTTAACGAGCAGAGAAAATGGCTCTTTTGCATACTAAATTACGCTTTTGCATCGAAGTCGTACTGGATAAAGTATATATAGTGGATGAATACCAAGTATTATACACGATGCAGAAGCAATCTTTTTACAGCCGAATCAACTTAATTTCTCAAAATGGTGAGCAATGATTTGAATGTATAAAATTCAAGGGGAAGCATTAGGCATAATCTATCCGCTAAAGCAGGGGTTCTCAACGTGCGGTACGCGGTAAAATATTTTCGGTACGCCAGTTACATACACATTTCCAGGGGGTACGTGAAGGATAAAAGGTTGAGAACCACACCGCTAAAGCATTTTTCGCCGTAAACTACAAGATTATATGCATAAATAAGTATATTCAATTGTCCGAGCAATGTTATCTCATATGCCGTGATTAGTGCTGCCATCTGATGTCTGATAGTAGTATCAATAAATATTTTTGAAAAAACGAAACATTCAATATTTAGTACGTAATCAGAATTACATTAAACTATGTGTCTCGTACGAAAGAAGATAAAACTATATTAGACAATAATTTGCGAACTGATTTATTCCATCTGCACGAATCTAAAAGTATAGTGAACTATAAAATACAGTCAGTTATTTCGAAACAATTACTATTTTAAATGAATAAATTGATATGAATAACAATTGTCACCAAAAGGAATTAATAATGATCCATTATTTTTCAAGGGTAAAAAAAATCTTCAATAGATGCTTTGTAAGATAATTGCAATTACCTTTTAATTTATCTTGTGTTTCTATCAAGATTTATCTTGGTTTTATGAATACCATGAAAATAATACCTAAGTATTTATCTATACATATAAAGTTGTATCAGAGTTAATGTTTATTTTTTAGTCATTATTAATTTCAAAGGATAATAAAAAAATTCATTTGTTATAACTTTAATTGTTTTTAACGATTTGATTCCGTTCTAATATAAATGAAATTCAGATTCTGGAAATTGATAAAGGAAAATCTGTTTAAAATAAAAAAAAAAAAGGTTACCCTTTAATGTTAATTTACCTCTACAAATGATCTATTCTCAGATAATCTCGTATTATAAGCAAGATCCCTAATTCTATTTATTCCTTCACGTTTTCTTACGTTTTTAAAGCTTAAAATACGTATAATTTCCTTATTTCCAAAACCTTAGCTCCTTAAAACGATTTACAGTGCTGTCATGTTTCTTTTTTAAAATACATCGAATCACATACTTTTGCATAATTTCCAAGGGTTTAATATATTTATTATAAGTCCCATCCCAAGATAAGACTTTATCCAAGAATTATTTATTAATTTTAATAGAGGCAAATCCCCAAAATTTTGTTTGTAATACAATCTTAGTATTATAGCTTTAATCTTGCCGCAGAGAGATTCTTTATGTTCGTTCCACGTCACCTTTCTATCCGAAGGAACTCCCAGATAACTAAAGTTTCTGTGCCTTCGATGGGTATACAGTTGCATAACACCTCATTACAGGCAGCATGTTCATGATAAATTAATTCGTAAAATATAATTTTCGCTTTGTCATATATACATGTACTTAGTTTTCCTGACATTACGTAATGATCATTTTTGCGTAAACGAATATTTTCTTTCAATTCTCATTAATCATTACTATCAACTGTTCTTTATGACCAGAATATGTAATAGAGTATCATCAGAAAAATAAATAGTTATACCCTTTAAACTTAAATTTTATAAATCATTAATTATAAATTAATAATATAGGATCTAAGACCGCTCCTTGGGGTATCCCCATATGCTTTTGAGAAAACTGAAAGTAAGGAAATAGGACGATAATTATCTAAGCTTGTCTTTGTACTCAGTTTATAAATTGATATAACTAGAGCTGTCTTTAAAACATTTGAAAAAATTCCTTCATAAAAAAATTATTAATTAAGAGACAGATATTTTTTATTTCCAAAAATATAGCTTTAATAATTTTTACTGTTATTCCATCAATACCTCCAGATTTACCATATTGTAATCCTTTTACATCTTCCAACTGAGTCTCAGTAACATAATCTTCAAAGTAGCTGAGTGAATGTACAAACATGATCCATATTGGAGAAGACCATGTGTTGATGGCGTTCCTGTTCTTCGCGTGACATAGTAAAAGCCAGCACAGTGTATCGCCATGTTTTTTTTTAAGAAAAACTACGTATATTGGATAGTAACTCGAAAAATCTGAATAATGCATGTAGTTGGAAGCTATGTGAAATTCTTCATGTAGACAGTGTCCATAACTTTATTCCCAAGGCAGCAGTTTGCGACAGGGGAGATCTCTGCAGGACTTTGATAGCCTTTAATCGTAGTTTATGACTCTCACGAAGCAGTCTTCCATGTAGAAGCGAAAGAATACGTAGAATGGATCATGTTTCACATCGGTGCTATCGGCGAAATCGGAAATCAATACTTTTTCTACAACTTTTTTAATTACAAACGGACATTTTTGTTATATGGCTTGAAATATTTGTTATTTCATGAATTTGGCACATTACGAAGGTTGTGAAATAGTATCAGAATGAAATTTCAGCATGTTTAAAGAGATGAAATATTTCACCTTGTAGAAAATCAACATCATTATTAATAGAAATGCATCTCTTTAATTTCTAATCGTGTGTGAGTAAGTTTTTGTCTTTCGTATGTTATATCTTATTTTGAATATTTCCTGAACAAAATAGTGATAAAAACATTTGCAGAATTCCTAAAAGCAACTTGTATTGTCAAGAGAATTATGGCCTTAAACTTGATCGCATATCAGTAATGATGTTTCATCGGCCCTACTGATTCGCCATTCGGAAAACATGAAAATTCCCATCCTCTACACCTCGGGTTCCAAACTGGGGAGGGGCAGAGATGCCAAGGAGGGCGCGAGGATGTTACTTTTTTTAGTTTTTAATTATGAAATGAAACTGTTAAAAGGGGGAGCTGTTAACTCATGCTAATTGAAGGTGGGGAGGAGACGTGCGAGTTTATCAAAAATCAAAGTGCCGACGTAATACCAAAAGTATGGGAACCCCTGTCCTAACCCCCTATCAAGTTTGTATCCAGAAAAAAAAAAAGTTCCCCCAACTTCATTTTTTTCTAGGGGATCGATCCAGCCTCTATATTTGTCCCTGCCTAGAACATTAGTTATTTACTCTTAGATTACAAGAATTTCTGATGTCAACCGGTTACATTCATTAGCTATTGGTAAAATTCTTTTTTCTTGAAGAAATGAAAGCTTTTAAATATTCACCATTTGCACATTCTTTGTCGTGGGTACTTATACACCGCTAGAACTACATCTTCATGGGTAAGATATACACACATATAGCCGTGCTACAGTTAATGAACAGAGGAAGCTCACCTGCTAGTGTAGTTCACGCTAAGCGAGTTATAAAAAAAATGTAATGTATTTTTTTTTAAGTGTCCACTTCTAACAGATCAAATATACTTATATCAGACTTATGGAGAGAGCAGGTTTGCTTTATTTACATGACATATAAAACGAATTATAAAAAAAAATCAGAATTTAGTTTAAGACAGACATAAACTCAAAATTTTCTAAATACTTGAAACGTATCAGAAAAAACACGTGTTAAATAGCGAAAAGGTTTTTACCTAAGAGTTGCTATCTGATGAAGGTAGTAAAGTTAAGAAAAATCTTTACATAAAAATACTTGAGATAGTTTGAAATAGTTCAGAATCTTTCAAGCTGAGCTTCAGAGAGTCCAGGAGGGATAATTCGAGACAATGAGATGCAGCAGTAACCATCCTCAAGCTCTCGAGATAACAACTGCCTTTGAACTTCTTGTTCGCAGTTCAATTATTGAAACTGTCAAACTCTGGTCGCCTCCATCGCTTCCCCTTCCCCCCCTCATACGAGGAAACTGAGAGGAAACACTGGCGCGTCACTTGATCCCCGACAGAATGGCGCTTTATCACTTGATTAGTTTTGCGCGCCAAATTCTGTTCATCCATGAATCAAAAAGCTGGTTTAAAGGAAATGGCGTTATCTTTATTCTGCTCGACGAAGCTGGCGGGCATTGGGGAAAATGTACTTCTCCTTTGAAGACGAAAGAAATGCATTTCAGTCTTATTTTTAGCATTCAGTCGATTTTAGTTTTTCATCTTCTCTTAAAAAACGTGGCTTTCATGAAGCTAAATAATAATAAATATTCTCCCCCTTATTTATATAAATTCTGGAATATTTATTTTTTAATAAATATCAGTTGCGGATGATTTTGATTTGGGCTGATTTCCTCTTGGAAGAATTCTCCACTGCACAATGAGCTTGAACAGGCAGATTACAAGAAGTTCAAAGGAGGAAGGTAGATTCGGGTGTGGTTGTTTTACCTCTGAGCGTTACCTTTTTTTTGCACTCAATGGGCGAAATGGCCAGGTCACAAGAACCCCAAGGGGTCAGAGAAGGGTGTGAGAGGAGGGGACCCACTGGAGAACTGTTAGGAGAAAAATGGTAGTTACCCCGTGAAGGCCATTCACCGTGTTCTTTAAAGTGTACAAGTGTGGCTCTACCGCACACGAAGCCACGGCTTAACATCCCATCCGGCGGACTCTCCAAGTCAATAGGTGTTCTCTGACCGAGGGCAGGGCGAAGAGTTTTGCGGAGGTAGATTTTGGATAGGTATCTACAATTTTACAGTTGCCTTGAGAATATTTTTAAATCCTAGAAATATATGTATATTGTGAGGTCCAGGGAGACCAGGCCTTGACGGGAGGCTACCATCTGTCTCCCAACAGCTGTTACAGTGGGTCCCCTCCCCCAACCTTTTCTGAGCCTTCGGGGTCCATGTGACCTGGGCATTTAGCCCATGGTGTGCAAAAAAGCGCCGCTCAGAGGTAAAACAACTCAAAAACCTAATCCAGGGAGACCAAATAAATTTTTATTCTTGAGAATCATACCAGATGAAGATAGTAATAAAAAGATGTGTACGAGTCCTTACGGTGGCGTATCCAAGAGAAGCGAATATGGGGGTATATCCTCCCCCCTTTGGCTTTCTAAGGCAGTTCCAAAAAATTAGACACTCAAGCAACCCTTCATTGGAATCAACCTCCCCCCCCTCCATTGAAAAGTGGACACGCCATTGTGGGTTGGGTTGTTTTACCTCTGAGCGGCACTTTTTTGCACATCATGGGCTAAATGGCCAGGCCACAAGGACCCCGAAGGCTCAGAGAAGGTTGGGGAAGGGGACCCACTGGAACAGCTGTTGGGAGACAGATGGTAGCCTCCCGTCAAGGCCATCCAGCGTGTTCTTTAACGTGCACAGGGTATGGCTCTCCTGCACACGGGACCACGGCTTAACGTCCCATCCGACGGACGGCGGTCTTTCCAAGCCCATCAGTGTCCCCTACTGACCGTGGGCAGGGCGGGGAATTTTGCGGAGATAAATCTCAACGCTGACCCAACTGGGACTCGAACCTGGGAACTACAGATTACGAGCCTGGCGCGCTACCGATTGAGCCACCCCCGCCCCAGACACGCCATTGTGGTATTAAGTGATCTTTCCTCTTCTGATGTGGGCAAAGTGATATGGCTCAGTCGTTAGCGCAACAGCTCGTAATCTGATTATCAAGTGGTTTCCCAGGTTCGACTCCCAAGTGGGCCTGCGTTGAGAATTTTTCCCTCTAACTCCTATTTTGTTCTCGGCGTAAAGAAGACACCGTTGACCTTGGATAAACATGCTACTCATTAAAGAACATGCTGGATGGCCTAGACGGGTGGCTACTACTTGTGTTCTAACCGTTGTCTAATGGGGGGTCCCTTCTCCCAATCTTCTCTGAGCCCATGGGCTCCTTGTGACCTGGCCATTTAGCCCACTGTGTGCAGAAAGTGCCGCTCAAAGGTAAAATAACAACACAATTTATCTTCCTGCGAAATATTTTTGAGCATATGACAATCAGTTTTCCTCAATAGCGATTATTATTTTCTTTTTTAAAAAGTTTAAAGTTGCAGACAATGGTTGAACATAAACTTCATTTTTGAAGAAGTCTTACACGTAAGTGTTATTCCTCCCACTTGTTTGTTAAAACCTTAAAACCTATTTCTGAATCCTTCTTTCTAATGGTGTAAGTTTCGCTTTTAGGTATTCCTTTTCGTTTTATTTTTTGAAGATAAATTTTTTGAAATTGCTCATATTTATATCACCTTGAGTAGTTGGATGTAACGTAAAATATAGGCTTTTGACATTTTATCCTTTTTATCAAAGACTAGTTCAACGACGGCAATTTTTTAAAAAATGGCATGCCAATTTTTACCATGCAAGTTATCTGAAACAGTTTCACGCGATGTATTGAGAGCTGAAAAAAAAAAGCCCACTACTAATGCATTTGATACTTCCGTGTAATGTATTTAATATGATCAGAACGCCACGTGGCATGCTTGAAAGAGGTGAGCCATTTTTGAATTAGTTGGTACATTAAGAATGCTTATGATAAAGGAAATGTAGTTATCTGTTAACATTCCTATGCTTCAGCTAAGTTGTACGTAAGCTAAAAAAAAGACCTTGCCTCGAGTCTAGTATTTGTTGCCTCATTTTCTAATTCATTAAATCCTTCACTTTTAAAATATCTGACGCGTCTTTGTCGTAAAATAGAAAAGTATTCTCAATGATTTAAAGCTTTGGTGATGGATAATCAATGCTAATTATTCGTCAAAGTGAGCTCTAACAAAGAGTTTACTATTGACCTTCTTGATCATTACTCGAGCTAGAGGTGATCTGACTGCAATCAGGCACAAAAAAAAGGGAACGTATGGGAGAAGTTCCTCTCCGCTTCTCATGGTAATTCCTTTTCTTTTTAAAGTTAACGCGCACCGACACGGAAGATTAGCAGAATCTGACTAGTAAACAAAATCGTACTTGTGTGACATCGAGTTAAATGGCCTGCTTCAAATAGTTGTTTCCTCCTGAATTCTGAGCTTGGAAATTTCAGTGTCAGTTTTCTGCTGTTCAAGCCAACTGATAAATTTAAAGATGCTAATCAGTACGGGTAATGGGATTTTTGAATTAGGAGTACGGCAAAATGCATCGATTCTATGACATCTCCCCCCACCTCCAAATGCGTTTTATTAAAAATAACAGATTAGCTGGACAAAGCGGAAGGTAACGTGTCTGTTTTTTTTTCTTTAGTTTTTCAATAGCTGGTTTTTTTTTTTTCATTTTCGGAACTAGTAGAATGCTTTCCGCCCGTTTCGCACCCCATTTTCACCACTGATACTGGGCGGGTCAGTCGGTAGCGCTCCAGGCTCGTAATCTGTAGTTCCCAGGTTCGAGTCCCAGCTGGGTCAGCGTTGAGATTTATCTCCGCAAAATTCCCCGCCCTGCTCACGGTCAGTAGGGGATACCGACGGACTTGGAAAGACCGCCGTCCGTCGGATGGGACGTTAAGCCGTGGCCCCGTGTGCGGGAGAGAGCCATACCCTGTGCGCGTTAAATAACACATTCTATGGCCTTGACGGGAGGCTACCATCTGTCTCCCAACAGCTGTTCCAGTGAGTCTCTCCCCCAACCTTCTCTGAGCCTTCGGGGTCCATGTGACTTGGCCATTTAGCCCATGGTGTGCAAAAAAGTGCCGCTCAGAGGTAAAACAACCCAACCCAACCCAACCACTGATACTAATGACCAAGTCTGCATTTTAATTGTGAACAGAGTTAACACTGAAGTACTAATTGTCATTTTGAATAGATAAAACTATTTATACATTTCTTTATAAAGTTACAAAACATTCAAAAACAAAATAATTTTATTGTTTAAAGTATCGGATAACGACTCCGAGATACTTACAGGTGTATTAAAAAGACAACGTTTCAGGAAATTCGCATTAGTTCAGGTACAGTAAATATTTCTAATACGATCCAAAAATCTTTGTGAACTCTTAGGTATCTAAACAATGCTTTCTTTATTCAAGGGATAAAAAACGTATTAGCCTGTTTTTAGCACCAGTGTTTTACAACGATATAACAAGTGATATTAACGTAACCTAAGAAGTAATTAAAGTATATTCCCTTCCTTTTTCCAATTGAAGGATGAGAAGCCCATAAGCGAAAAGAATTTCGTAAGCAGAGAGAATGAAACTTCTGTTAAAGGTGAACAGATTCCATTCAGACAAAAAGAGATGGTGTCTTTGGGATCAGTTGTTTTGGACAAAACTGATACAATATCTGTACGATCAGTAAAGATCCCAATCTGTTCCGAAATTTTGTTTACGGTGTTCTTCCCCATTTTGTCTTTTTCGTTGACTTCCGAAGCAGAAAAGCAAATCGCGATAAATGAAAAAGAAGCGTTAATGAACATTACAGATACGAAGAATGAGCCATGATTAGGAGCTGAAGACGAAAAATAGTTAATAACCTAAAACCTAAAACATCTGCATAAAATTAGAGATCGCTATTAAGAAAGAGGTAAGCGAAAAGGCTTCTTTCATCGAATGGACAGATATTAGAACTTTACATATTTCTCAGCTTCGAGTTTCACAGTGAGAGCCAATTCATCAGGGATGATACTTTGCAAAATATCGTTATAATTCTGGAGCCATTTTCGCAAATGAATGCAAAAGTAAACGTAAGTAGTTAATAAGAGGTTGGGAATGATAACTACACATACGAGAAGTAGAATTATATATTAAGTGAATTTTGGAGCGTTTTTAAGAGTTCAGCTTCTTTTAAGGTGCAGACCAAGGAAATTACTTTGAGTGAATTTATCATCTTGTTCATTGCTTCCAGCTTAATGCGGAGTAATGCTCCATAATACGACGGATGGAAATGGGAAGAACTGGATAATAGAATGCAGAATTGGAAATAACCAGGGAGTTTCTCGGAGATATAGATGTTACTTTCGACAAAGTGTAGTCTATTTAATAAATGCAGTAAATGATGTCGATATAAGTACACATTATATCATTGGGTAATGGAAATAAAGTGAAATTTGGCTTTACGAATTGTCCCTTAGTCACAGAAAAAAGTGTTACTATAAAATAAACGAAGGAAAAGTAAAGAAAAAGTTACGAAGAGCAAAGATATGTTTTAGGTTTATTTTCTACCTTTTAAAGCTCTATAGAAATATGTTTTTTAAATTTTCTGATATTTTTTTCAAGTAATATATAAGCCAACGAAAGATTTAGATTCAGAATATCGTACTTAAACTTCTTTTTCGATTAGGGTGTCTCTTGTTGTCCTCATTAATACGGGGGCGGGGATGGCTCAGTCGGTAGTGCTCCAGGCTCGCAATCTGCAGTTCCCAGTTTCCAGTTCCAGTTGGGTCACCGTTGAGATTTATCTCCGTAAAACTCCCCGTCTTTCCCATGCTCAGTAAAGGACACCGCCGTCCGTCGAGTAGGACATTAAGCAGTGTCCGCGTGCGGGAGAGCCATACCCTGTGCACGTTAAAGAACACGCTGGATGGCCTTGACGAGAGACTGCCATCTGTCTCTCAACAGCTGACTCAGTGGGTTCCCTCCCCCATTCTTCTCTGAGCCTTCCGGGTCTTTGTGATCTGGCCATTTAGCCCATTGTATGCAAAAAAGGGCCGCTCAGAGGTAAATAAACCCAAACCTTCATTAGTATATTTGAAACGAACAGTTTGAAACCATCTGATTGCAGTTATGATGTCTTCATTATTTCTTCTCTTCCCCATTTTGCTGTTCGGGGTTTTCTGACAATGAGTGTGAAACGTTACTGAATAGGTCTTCTTTATACTATTTATTGTGGTTGATAATAATTAAAATGTTTTTGTGGATTTAGATCTGGAATCTAAGTAGAGTTATGGCCGTAAGAAAGTCTATTAAATAAGTGTTTGTAATATTTTCAGGGATTAGATTGGTATTTAAAGGAAAGTGAATTATCCATAATTTAATACTAATAAGTTAAAAGCTGATCTTAACCTGAGGGAATTATAGCTACTGTTTCAGCCAATCTGTAAGAACTGAGTGATGCATACTTTTCTACGCTTTGTTAGTTTCAAGGTTGTACCAATCTACCTTTAATATGAAGGAAGGTGATGAATTTGTCTATAGAGATCGTTTAAAGAGTTGGTTCATCTTAGACAGCACTCCAGAATCTTCGCATTTTAAGGTTTATTTCAATCAGAAATACATTTTTTCACAGTGAAAAATACTCGTAAATCAGACCTTGTCTTTCTCAGTCCCTTGAAAATTTTAACTGACAAGATTTCAATATTTCTCATTTCTTTGTGAATTCTGAATTCCAAATGTTTTGGTGGGTGGAAGGCTTTATTGACATTTCCCAGGGATTCTTATCAAAATTCTAGGTTCTTCTACTCAATTCCTTATGTGTTACTTTAGAATGTTCAAGATGTTCATTCCAACAACGAGTACAAATGTCATCAAAAAATCTGTATCTCTGCACATGATTGATGACATCAACCGACAAAAGATAATAACTTCTTTAATTTTTAATTTAATATTCTCTGAGAAGTTTCGTGCAGTTTAAATAACTCAAAATGTGTTTTCGAAGTCCTTAAGTTCTTCACTGGCCTGTTACCTGATGTAAACACCATTGCTGGCCAGTACGTTTTATGGTAATAAACAATTATTGATTTTAACGAACCCACTGAGGTGGAAATTCTGATTTTCACTTCTTAACGGCTTTCTTACACGTCGTACTGCGAACAAAACTGCCTATTGACTAAGTCTAAGTGAGTTTAATAAATATGGTATATGCTAGTAAAACGATTCGTAAAACAAATGTTAATTTTAAAGGATGACTTCTGCAGAACTGCATCATCATTCTCAAGTAGCCATGGGCTACGGAGGTCCCAACCAGACTGCGCAATTTAGTTCTCCAAGCATATATGGTCCTCAGCTATATCTGTTGCATCTGGCCACTGCACAATTCTAACAAGGTCTTGTTTGACATTGTCCACCCACTGCATCCTAGGTCTCCTCCTCTTTCTGAGGCCTATAGACACACTGTTCATAACCCAGTTCTCTAATCTATAGTTATCCTATGGTTGGTCGGGCAACATGGCCAAACCAACGGAATCTTTCTGTGCACAATATACTGTTCAGAGGAGGTTATCGACTCCTTTGCCTAACCTCATCATTACTTACAAAGTTGAACCACATAATATCCAAGATATTGCGTAAGCATCTAGAATCAAAAGCATCGAACACAGTATGTTAAATAGCATAGAAAATATTCTCCTTAACTGAACCCTAGCGTAAAATATTTTGGTCCGATGCGCAGGTTTTATTTATAAACTATAACCAGGCCTAAAATAAAAAAAAATAAATACATCCTCAAGCAGCTGCTTGCCACAGAGGTGTGACAGGAGCCTACCAGTTTATATGCCAGAGTAGAAGGTCTGAGAGAATGGCAGGACCTCAGCAGAAAAACGACACAAACAGCCATGCCTTATCAGGGGCTCGAACCCAGGTCCCGTAATCAGTAGCCAAGCGTGCTAACCACTCGGCCACGAGAAATACAATTTGAATCTACTGCCAAAAAAAAATGACTCGCTCAAGTATGTAAAACCGAGGGTTTGGAGGCTCCACTCTCAAAATTCACTCGCCACTTGTCTCCGATATCTCCTCCGTTGCGAGTGGATTTTTGGAACCCTCGCTATAACTTGTGTTGCAATTCTCAATTGGGAGAACAATTCTATTTCATTCTACATTCTCTCTTTAGCAGTCTCATGGCTAAAAGTTCATTCAGACGTAAGGAATATGTCACGTGCTTCCTTAAACGGAAGACAGACGTCACAAAAATATGTTGAACTCCAAATTTTTTTAAACTTTTGATTTTAGACGCTATTATGATCTGAGCACAAGGCACCTGGTTCAAATGTGCTATCTCCGCAAAATTCCCGGCCCTGCCCACGGTCAATAGGGGACACCGATGGGCTTGGAAAGGCCGCCGTCCGTCGGATGGGACGTTAAGACGTGGCCCCGTGTGCGGGAGAGCCATACCTTGTGCACGTTAAAGAACACGCTGGATGGCCTTGACGAGAGGCTAACATCTGTCTCCCAACAGCTGTTCCAGTGGGTCCCCTCCCCCAACCTTCTCTGAGCCTTCGGGGTCCATGTGACCTGGCCATTTAGCCCATGGTGTACAAAAAAGTGCCGTTCAGAGGTAAAACAACCCAACCCAACTGAAATGTGCCACATCGTGACTTTAATATAGCTCGTATACACTCATCAACACTGACAGTTTTTGGTTTAATTTTCTAAGAGAACAGAAATGCAATTTAAATCTTTAAAATAATTTAGCTCCAATGAATTTAAAGGTTTTTAAAATTCTGTTAATAAACTGCGATTGATGTTAGTAGATGGCAAGGCCTGATATAAGTGGGCAAGAGATGTCATTCTCCTCTCAGAATTCTACTTAAAATCTTCTGCATATTTCACGCGTTTTTCAAAACCTCTAAAACAGAAGGTTTTTTGATCTTTTAAAAAGATTCCTTAAGTTTTCAAAAACAGTGGACGAATATTGTCGAAAACAGATTTAGGCAAATTTGATTCCATTCTTTAACTACATTTTTCCACAAAAATCTTATTAAAGAAGTTACAGAGCTCTGAATCTGACTTCTCATTGACATAAAATAGAATTATTTCCATTTTTATATGCCGTACCTTTTTATGAATAGTATGCAGCAATGATACTCAGACTTCATTTTGTTCGCAAGGTGCCACTTCTTTTGTAAACCGTTAAAGTGTAACTGATCCTCAAAGACAACGTTCCAAAAAGCGTTTACAAAAAGCTAAATTGTCGAATTCGTGGTAGAATGAATTTCAACTGTTTCAGCAGACGAAAAGCACTAATTTAATTTTATTTATCATTTCGTCGCATCTATGTTCTTTCACAAATTTCATAAAGCGAATTTCTTCCTATTTTATACCAACCAAATAACCAGAATCGACTGAGTCATTCATAACTCCCAGTACCCCAGTCATTCATAATTCATAATATTTATTAAATTACAGCACGTGTGTTTTTTTTGTTCGAATCGATCATCAAGGCTTTGCCTAATAGCTGCGCTGTCAAAAAAATTACTTTTCAACTGTGTCACATGAGATGTAGCATCAGAGTAGAGGGATTGTGTACTTCTGCTTAATTGATCTTTGTGAGTTATGTACACTCGAAACTATGCTGAACCATGGTCAAATTTGTTTAGTATTGTTTCTTCACTACGCCAAATCAGTGTCAGTTGACTAAAGACAGGATGTTGGTTAGCTCACGACGTTCATAAATATTAGGAGAAGGATGACTTTTAATCGACGAGATTCACTTTAACAGAGAAAAACCTCCTTTGATACGATGTTTCAATTTGAGCGTTACGTATACATTTTGAAACGTAGAATTGATGAAAGTATTTGTGCACTTAATTTTTTGAAGGATGTTAAATTAACTTTATAGAGATATTTAAATATTTATCTACATCATTACCACAACAGATAACTTGCGAGCCGCATGCACTTCGCAAGGATATTTTAGGCAGCTGATGTAAATTTCAAATTTACCAAATGTAACGAAATTTTAAGACCAGCAGCTTGATCAACTACTTCCCAATATAGCCCTGCATTATTCCATCTTTGGTATGTATATAAAAATAAATATTGTAGGTTGTTTTCTATTCCAAGAGAAACTTTAAAATTCATAAAACAGCTTCCGATTAAAATACACTACTTTTTTTTAAATTTGTGATTTTTATAATTATCAGATTTAAAATTAATAAAAATGATAGTAACGAATCAAACTGTAGATTGAACAATGGGATGTTTTTTTCTGACTTCATATTATTTTTCTAAATCTAAATCGTGTCACAAATTAATGAAAATTACAAATTTAAACAAAATGAAGTAATCAAATGAACATTTTATATAACATATGAGATAAATCTCGAATAATTGGTTTTAAATTGAAGTATATATCTGTTTTCAATGCGGCCATGATGATTTTTCAAATGGATCTCGCGGGTCAGTATAATTAAGGATAACTGCTTAAGACCGGTTTTCAATGATAATTAGTTCTTATGATCAATATTTGTCCATTACGTAAAAGCCTTTGAAATTGTGCTCATACAATTTATCTTAATTACATATTATTGATGTTAAGAATCGCGATTTCTAATAAAATGCTTCTTAGAGATTAAGCAATTCAAGTCTTGCTATAACTAAATTGCAATTAGAAGCAAATTATGTAATTATTTCCTCTTTATTATCCATATTCATTTGTTTTTTGTCTTCGGATTTTACTCTGAATAAAAGGATTAATCCTCCGACATCTGTGTTCCTAATTCCACAATATAATAAAAATAAATACCCCCTCAAGCAGCTGCTTGCCACAGAGGTCTGACAGGAGCCTGTCAGTTTATATATGCCATAGTAGAAGGTCTGAGAGGATGGCAGGACCTTATCAGAAAAAACAACACAAACATCCAAGTCTTGCCCGGGGCTCGAACCCAGGTCCCCTAGATCAGCAGCCAAGCGCGCTAACCACTGTTTAAAACTCTCTTCAAATACCAATAAGAAGAAAATTTTCGTACATTAAAATGAAAAAGATTATAAAATTTGAGTAAAAAAATCCCAAAACATAAAACAAAACCAACTAAGTAAAAACTCACTCCAATATTCAGCTATCATTTATTCTACATCGTTTTTTTCTTATCTGGCAGAGAACATTAAAGTGGGAGAAGAATTAACAAAAAAAAAAACGTCAGCAAAACCAAAGAAAAATAAAACTCCAACAAAAAACCAGACTGACGATTGATAAAGGATGGATTGTCTCGTGCGAAGCGTGAACAAAACACACCCAGGAAAGTGTCAGCGTCGGAAATTCCTCCTCTGTGACATCTTCATCAACAAGAAGAGAAGTAGTCCGGTGAATGCTGCGAACTTCTTCCGCAGTTAAGTGGTCTAGTTAGCTGATGGTTGAATGACGCTCAGAGATGTTTAAGTGCACAATTAGGTCAACCAAGGATTTCCTTTTATTTCTCGTTGCAATACTTTTCGTGTGTTTTATCTCCGATTTAAAAATGTTCTTCATCTACAAGTAAAACAAATACACATTGAGCAAATGTTGAGCTCACAAATGATGAACAGATAATGTTTTTTTTTTCAAATAAGAAATATTTTTGCGATGTTAATAGCACTGTCGACAGTGAATCAGACCAACACCTCCTATAACAGAAAGCCAATGTACCGAATTTTTGACGTCACTTAAGTAGTTCTATTATATAGACAATTGTTATATTTTTGATTCTAATATTACTGGTGGACTCTTGTGCTAATCTTTATACGAATGTTCATCTATATTTTATTTAGAAAGAAAATTATTCGTATTTATTATCAAACAAATAATGCTAATTAATACAAATAAATTTACTCCTAAATAAAACATATTTATAGAAAAACATTAATATAAAGATTAGCACATAATCCACCAGTAATAATATTAGAATAAAAAATATAAGAAATGTCTATATGGTAGGACTACTTAAGCTGACGTCATAAATTTGGCCCTTTGGCTTTCTGTTATAGGAGGTGTTGGTCAGACTCCGTGGTGTGTAGATTTGGGTTCCAACTTTTATCAAAAAAGTCTTCGCACTTTCCCTTTTGCATGCTGATCACTTGTACAAAGGATTTCTCCTTAATATTCACTTCGAGGGGTGCTAGATTTCTGAAGTTTATATCTCTCTAGATCTCTTCGAAGTTGTCGAGAGGTAAAGGATTATTGGAGAAAATCTCAGCACTGAAAAGATCAGGGGTCTATTCTGCGAAACTCGACCTCAAAATATATTCCAAGTCTGAGTTCTTTGAGCGGTACTTTTTTGGTACACAATGGACTAAATGGCCAGGTCACAAGGACCCCTAGGGCTCAGAGAACGTTGGGGAAGGGAACCTACTGTACAGCTGTTAGGAGACAAATGGAAGCCTACCATCGAGGCTATCCAGCGTGTCAAATGTGAAGAACCTGAGAAGTGTATGGCTCTCATCCACACGGGGTCACAGCTTTACGTCATATACGACGGACGGTGGCATTTCCAAGTTCATTGGTCCAGAGTCTGAAATTCTACTGACTCTCCAGACACGTTTTTAAATATCACCGTCTTACAGATTCAGACATTTTGCCATTAAATCACAGTCTACCAAAACGAAATGTAAAGTTTAACTAATGTCTGAAATATGCTCAGATAATGAAAATCAATAACGGAAATGATTTAGCGCTCTTCATAAATGGAAACCTCTCTTTGAGTAACTATATGCGTGGTGGTGAAAAGAAAAAGAAAAATAGATTTATATCCTGCGGGAATTGAATTTTACAGCGGTAAACATACTCTTAAATTTAACTAAGCATGTGGCCTTCATTCGGCCTTTAAATGACTGCGAGGGAACGGTTATTGGAGCGCGCCAAAAGTAATTCTCGTGGCCCGTATATACATCAACAAGTTTAATAACATTCTTTGAGCGCTTTATGTTTCTTCTTCCGCTTCCGGTGTGAGCAGCTCCCGAGTCATTAAAGAAACTCCAGAGCTTTAACGGGTTTCAGGAGACGATGCTGCGATATCGAGGAAAAAGTCTCCTCAGGGAAGAAGTAGGGCGGACTGAAAGATGCAGCTGATCATCTGAAAAAAGATATTGGAAAGTTATACGAACTTTAAATCAACTTCTAACCTGGAGTGTTGCAGAAGGTACGGACAATTTATTTTCTAGATCATCGTGAATGGTGGTCTTTAATACGTAACAAAGAATTTGAGAGAAAGGAAAAGATGGAATATTAGATGAAAGTTTATCGAAAAATCGGTAGATCGTTGCGAAAAAAAGTGGAAAATTGTCGATGATTGTCCTGTCATTACAAATGCATATTGAAACATGAGATCAGCTTATACATGATGCTATTACGCTTTCGTAAAGCAACCCTTAGAGGCACTTTTTTTTACGTGGAGAACTCATCGGCATGGAAAGAAGTACATGGCAAGCAAATAAATGTTGTGTGACACCATGCAGATCTTTAATTAGTCGTTTTCGTCAATACAATCCAAGTATTTAATTTATCAGCCAGAGCAATGAATTGATTTATGTTTATTGGAAGTATATTTGGCGAAATTTCTCGTTCTTAAAACTCGTCTACAATTTCATTTCAGGTTTTTGGATCACAACTGAAGTGCATAGTTTAAGAATCTCTGATATATTTGAACGGAAACTTCAATGGCAGGAAAAATATTCTTTGCAGATGAGTTCGAGTCCCAGCTGGGTCAGCGTTGAGATTTATCTCCGCAAAACTCCCCGCCCTGCCCACGGTTAGTAGGGGACACCGATGGGCTTGGAAAGGCCGCCGTCCTGTGGATGGGACGTTAAGCCGTGGCTCCGTATGCGGGAGAGCCATACTGTGTGCACGTTAAAGAACACACTGGATAGCCTTGACGGGAGCTACCATCTATCTCTTTACAGCTGTTACAGTGGGGCCCCTCCTCCAACATTCTCTGAGCCTTCGGGGTCCTTGTGACCTGGCCATTTAGCCCATTGTCTGCAAAAAAGTCCGCTCAGAGGTAAAACAACCCAACCCATTGCAGATGAAGTTCATATACCGCTGATAACCTAACTGGAAACACAGCCTGAGTTTACAACGAAAAATCCTGATAAACACCCGAGTTTCCTGACCTCTTGGAAAGAGCAATATGATATTTTATGGTGTCCATAATTATATACTTACAAAAATGAACCACAAAATTCAAATACGAATTTCGTTTGTAAAGTCCTATGCGAAATGGCTTCCGGTTCATATTGGGAATCTTCTCCTTCAGTTACCCTTTTTGGCTTATCGAGAGAAGAGCTTTATCAGCCTCTTACATTGCAGCGTTTAACATTCTTAAGAATGATTATTTGAATGAATTTAATACGAGTGAATAATGTGAATGATTTAAGAACAGGATAATTATCTCTCCGATATCTTTAGAAATTAATTCTTAAGGTATTAAGTGCTCCAGTTTCATAATTCGTAAAAGTTAAACGAATTCATAATGTATCAATTAAATTTAAATTTTTAAAATGTCTTTCAGTTTATGTTTTGTTGTGTAGAATTTTAAAACGTACAAACATGACATTGAAAGGTCTATAACTTGGAAATGGGATCGTGGTTTTGGAGATAAAGCGAATGGCTGAATTAATAAAGCTTTAATTTTAGGGAGACTAAATGAAGGAGAGATTTGAATTTAAGAGCAAAACTTTTGGTGTTACTAGTAAGAGATTTGTGACCTTGATGCTTTGTGTATCAAACTATGCAATTTGCACTAAAAGACGTACTAAAAGACGCCGTATCAGAGTTTTTTTATTCAGCTCTCCCATGGCCAAGAGATTAGCGTGCTTCGCTACTGATCTAAGGGACTTGGGCTCGAACCCTGAGTAAGGCATGGATGTATGTGTCGTTTTTCTGCTGAGGTCCTGCCATCCTCACAGACCTTCTACTATGGCATATAAACTGACAGACTCCTGTCAGATCTCTGTGGCAAGCAGCTGCTTGTGTGTGTGTGTGTTGGGGGGGGGGGGGTGTAACACTGCAGAATGACGTATCTTTTGTTTTTCCTGTACAGCAAAGTTGTCTGAAAAAAAATTGGACGACAGGAAGGATATTTTAAGTAGATTACATAAACGATTATATAACCGCGACAAGTTTTAATTTTTTCGGTTAGCTTCATAGGGGCAGAGACATTAAACAGAAAAAGAAACACAAAGGGTCATCAGGAAATGACACTCTAGGATGAAATAAGAGATGAGTTCAAATGCGGTCTTTGTCGGTCTCGTTCAATCATAGTTTGAAATATATAATTCTCTCGGAATTAGTAATATACAGAAAATTAATAATTTCGTTTGATGCAGTTAATATTCACCTTTTAATCATTTTTCAACCTTTGAATCATTTTTCAGTAATTAGAAACGAACACATTCAGCCTTTTATTAATTTTGTAGGTAAGCATTTTATTAATGAATCGCCCTTAGCGTTTATAATAATGTTACTTTAGAATTTTCAGAAATTTGAGTTCACGGCTTAATCTCTCGCCAGTCTTTAGAAGTAAAACACGTAGCTCCATCCTCAACAGAAGCGTTGGGGGGGGGGGGGAGGAATATCGACTTAAGCGAGACAGGTAATTGAAATTAAGATGACGAGGGTGATACACTTGAGGGGAACTTCTTACTCTTCGCTTCATTCCAAAGTATAACTGTTTTGTTCCGTCGATAGTTCTTGGGAAGCTAACTAAATCTTTTATTATGACAAACGAAAGTAATAATTTTATTGTACCAAATAAATTGTACAGTCGCTTAAAAAATATCCGAACATTATGATTGATTGCAGAATTCAGAAAAAATATCTGGCAACGATTTTTTTAGAAATTAGTGATCTGGCAACCTTCGTGTCACATGACACGAAGGTTGTCAGATCACTAATTTCTAAAAAAATCGTACGATATTTCTATAAAAATCGTACGATACGGCAGAATAATTTCTGCCGTATCGAATTTCTTCACTGAAATGTTTAGATTCAAGTTGTAAAAGAGCCAATAAGCGAACAGCAGATGTGATCCATTCTTGGGACTTTTAAGGAATTCCCGTTGTGAGGATCTATATTTTAGTTGAACGAAATGCATCAGGTAATGATGAAAAGAGGAAAACAGAAAGAGTGAGACTTCGTTGGGGGTCTATGACAGCGAAAAAGTTGCTAACACTGATCTGCATAATTTATGATAAACGCGTTAGTTATGAAACGACTGTATGGGTAGTAGAACTAACAGAAGCCTTATTCAGTCTGATTTATGAAAATAATTTCATTTTTAAGACTTTAAAAATCTGTTGTGTTACTAACTAGTCTCAGTTCTCAGCAGAACTGAAGACAACCATACACGTAGAAAACAAAAACAGAAGAGTATTGCAAAATATTCCAATTTTTTTTACTATTGACAGTTTATTATATGTCGTTAGGTTATTTACTATCACTACCACGTCGGCTCTTGAAGATGGATATAATTCATTTTTGAATTTCGGTTATATTTTGAAGAAAAGAATCTAGGTGCTAAGAATTGAAATTCTTCATTAAAACTTTTGATTGTCACAAAAGCACAAAAAAGTTCTTAAGCAATCAGAAATCTTAACCATTGGATTGTTCAAAAAATCTAGTATTAAGTGTCATGATTGATTTCTAAAAAGTATTCGCATCATTTGTATGGAACTATCAAAGATGAATTTCAACAACTTCATTCGAATACTTCAGCAACTACTCCGATCTAAGATGAAATGGACAATGAATTCCTTCCCGAACATAAAGTTGAGCTTTAAAAGCTAATTTTCTATCGACGAAAAGAACTGAAACCTTGATTTTTAATCAGTCAATTAAATGACAGAGAAAATGGCACCATAACGTTTTCATTATTTGTTTTTATATCAAGACTTTGAAAGCGTTTTAAATCATGCAGTATCTCTTTTCACTTCTTTTTTTCCCCCGACATTTCATATTTTAGCAGAGATCAACGTCAAAAGCCTCGTAAAAATATCACCCAGTGGATAAGATCCTCGCATCGGTTCCGGCCTTCAAAATTCCGCCTTTGAAAGCTTAATTATCCCGCCAAAGTATTAATTTATCTCTTAATTGGACGCGAAATAAAAGAGAAGAGGGAAAAAAATCTCGCAAGAATGAAGAAAAGATTTTTAACATCGCTGAACGAGGATGGGAAAAAAAAAGAAAGAAGAAGATGCTGTCTCAGCTGATTTGTTGAGCTCGTGAAGCGATGCTCCAGAGAACGAGTTATTTTGGAGCGAAGCAAATATATTCTTGCGGATGCGTTGGAATCGATCCTCGTGGCTAACAGCGATGCTGCTGGCTCGTGTGGAAGGTGCAATGACGCTGCACTGGGACGACTTGATTAGCTTCGATGGGGGAGGAAAATGCGTTTGTCTGTTGGTAATATTACGGAATGTACCATTTGAGAATTTTCCTTAAAAGGGATCAGTTGCAAAACATTACCCAAATCGTTATTTCTTAATAGTCCACAAAACATAACGAAATCTTTGTCAAATGAAGATGGCGAAAGATAAGCGATATAAAATTCAAACTGCTCTCCCCTCCATTCAATGTAGAGTGTAACTTTGAGAACTGTACACGTCACAATGACAGAACCTCATTTTTTTAAGCCGAATTGCGATTAGGAAATGTATTTATCTCAAATATTATGCTTATCTCGTAAATACTGACATCAAAACCTTAATTCGAATCACTCTGAAAAAATATCCTTGCGCGAAAATAAAAAACAATAAGAGAACAAAACGTTAAATCTTTACGAATTGCAACTGAGACTGATTTTGTTTTATCTAAAGTAAAAAAGAGAATAACATGGAAGGCACTTTTTTTTTTCTTTTGACCGGATGATAAGATGAACTTACACTATTCTGCGCATTATGTATTGCATCTCCCTAAATATCTTCTCCCAACGTAAAACCCGATGGAAATAAATGCTTAGTGTAGTAAACAGAATGACTCTTTCCCATTTCCTTGATATCTTTCAACCTTAGACACAATGGCTCTCAGACCACCCCCGAACAATAAAGATGCACCCTCCCAATCTGAAATCTCTTGGGTCTATACCTGAAAAATCATTACATCCCCCCCTCCCTTATTTCTTCCCTCCCATTTCCAACAACCCCTCGTGGCCCACGCCAATCGACAGCAGCAGTTTGCTTCTTTTAGCAGTGCACGCGGCTAAGGAATTGATTGGAATGGCAGAGGCGAGTCATGTGACCCGTGATAGAACTATGAGAGAAACAGAGAATAAGGAAACGGGAATTTCTTCTCCACTCCTTCACGTGAAACGACTCGAAAGGTTCCTTTACTTCTGCCCATTGCCTTTGTGTCGCGAGCAGATGATGCTCGAGAGGTCTACAGCAGAATCACTCCACGCAGAGCCCATCGAAGACATGAAGTCGGCTTTCGATTTCATTGACTGAAAAGAAGTTTTCTCTTTCGGAAAATTCCCTAACTGGTTAATAACGATATTATTGGTAGCTTTGTGATAAGAAAATCTTGTGGCTGTGTAACGAAAGAGAAACTACTTTTTAGCAATATTATAAATCCCCCTTTTTGTTGTGTATTATTATTTAATAATAGATAGGAAAACTAATATGTTTATTGTGAGTGATTTAAAAATGTAAGTTTTGTTTAATAATTACAACAAATTTTTGCACTTAAAATTAGAGTGCTAAAAATGCATCAGCGGTATTAGTAATAACGATGTGAAATAGTTTTTTCTATCATAGATTGTTGAAATAAAATTTATCTTTATTGAAAATTATTTACTTTTGTTGGATCAAATCTTATTTGCTCTATGGTTTATTATCGTGGGGTGGAGTCTATTTGACAACAATCAAACCGTTACACTATATGCAGAATCACATAATGAGATGCATGATGAAACTAAGTAAATTTGAAAGCGTTGCAAATGTATACAATGAATTAGGTATTTTGCAAATAAGGAAATTATATGTATTTCAGGCACTGAAATACATAAGGATGAATTTTAATGTTCAAACTTTACGGACATTTGAAAAGAATACTCGACTGTCAAAAAACCTTTTCTTACTTGATTTAAAAGCGAACAAAACTATTGTTGAAAAACATTATGTTTATTTGGCGCCAAAGTTTTTTAACTGCTTACCAGAGTACATCAAAGGAATAAGAAATGATAACTTTTTCTATAAGGAATTAAGAAAATGGATTTTGAATGTGGTAAATATTGAGACTATGTTTTAGAAATAAAAGAGATTTAAATGTAATATAATTTCATTTGATGCTGAGTTGCCCTTAAGGTGCTCAACTGAACCACTTACTAACGCACAGTTCAATATAGGTTTTTATTTTTTTTCTGTTTTCTACACAGTAAAGTTTTTTTTATTTTATTTATTCTTAATGATAATTTTCAAACTTATAAATTGGTTAAATATTCACTTAGATTTTTTGATCAAGCTAGCAAAATGTGAGGAAATGTGAAACTGAAGTATGTTGCCTTTTCATTTTATTACAACATAACTGTTAAAGTTCTTCCACAAGCGAGTTTTTACTCTCGTGGAAGACTCAACATTTTTTTTCAGATTTTTACTGAAAAATGTAGGTAAAATTATAAAACACTAATGAAATATAATATTAAAATTTTCCATATATATGGTATGAATAAATATGATTTTTATTGGACAAACTATGTATAAAGAAGAATATATATTAGAAAATGTGATACTTTAAAATTGTGTATCTGAGATAAGCCACATTATATATATTTCATTATAACTTCAGTTCTAAGGTAAAAAACATGCAAATGTAAAGTACTGCATATTCCGAGAATAAATTTATCTATCTATCTATGTTACACTATACAGGGTGTCTCAAAAATATAGGTACAAACTTTTAGGGGAGGTAGATAACATCTGAAGGAATGAGAATTGCATAGGAACCCATAACCGGAAACGTCACCGTAAGTCAATAGGCGGCGCTGTTCATCAGTGCGTTAGAGGGGAAATTTCGGATTTCCTCATTCGAGCGGTAGTCGGCTGACGAAGAGCATGCAAAGGTATTCGAACAGGGAGCTGGCAGACATGCACTTAGTGTATGGAATAGCTGAGGGCAACGGACGAGCCGCTCAACGAATGTATCAAGAACGCTTCTCACACAGACATGTACCAGGCCACCGTTTGTTTGCGCGTGTGCATCAAAATTTATGGGTCATTAAGCGGTAGCAGAAGTGAGGGCAGGCCACGATCGACGCGTACTCCCGCCATGGAAGAAAGTGTGTTGGATGCCGTGGAGACTAATCCTAGTACCAGCACACGTGCCGTTGCCTCTGTCTTAGGAGTGTCTCGTTGCAGTGTACCCCATTCATCTCCAAAGGGTTCAGTTACTTCTCTCCGCTGATCATCCTGAACGTATGCGTTTTGCGCAGTGGTATCTCCAAGAAAGTGCCCAAGATGTGAATTTCCCAGCTTAAGTTTGGTTTACTGATGAGGCCAGTTTCACTCGGGATGGCGTATTCAATCAGCACAATGCGCATTTGTGGGCTCACGAGAACCCCCACGGTGTGCGCATTCATGAGGCACAACATCGTTTCGCAGTAAATGTGTGAGCAGGTTTGGTCGGCGACTGTTTAGTCGGGCCTTACCTTTTACCATCCCGCATGACCTCCGCGAAGTATCTGATCTTTCTGGAACAGGTTCTACCAGGCTTACTTGCCCATATACCAGCAAATGTGAGACGCAACATGTGGTTTCAACATGATGGGGCGCCTCCCCATTATGGAAGGTGTGTTCGTGCGAATTTGAACATGTCTTTTGGGCAATGATGGATTGGGCGTGCTGGATCAGTTGCCTGGCCCTCACGCTCACCTGATTTAACGAGCGTTGATTTCTTTCTGTGGGAGGCCCCCCAAAGCTACCGTGTATGAATCGCGTGTGGAGTCTGACATGGATCTCGTGGCAAGGCTCGTCTGCGCTGCTGCTACTATCAAACAAACTCCAGGTGTGTTCGACCGTGTCCGGCAATCAATGCTCCGTCGGTGTCACGCATGCATCGCGTCTCATGGTGGAAACTTCGAGCATCTGCTGTAACATTATGAAATGTATCATCTAGTATATAGTAATGTATACATATCCATTTGTAATAATTATGTCCAATAAATGTTTTCCCATTAATCACTGTCTTGTGTCCTTTCAGATCTTGTACCTCTGCTACCTTTGCATGCTCTTCGTCAGCCGACTACCGCTCGAATGAGGAAATCCGAAATTTCCCCTCTAGCACACTGATGAACAGCGCCGCCTATTGACTTACGGTGACGTTTCCGGTTATGGGTTCCTATGCAATTCTCATTCCTTTAGATGTTATCTACCTCCCCTAAAAGTTTGTACCTATATTTTTGAGACACCCTGTATATGACGTAGGGAATATTTTACGCAATTGTTTTCGTATCGAAGGAACTTTTTGCTTGGCATTTCACAATGAAGCAGTACAGTCGCTCAAAAAAGTATCCGAACACTATTGTTGATTACAGAATTCAGGAAAAATATCTGGCAACTTTTTTTTAGAAATCAGTGAACTGGCAACCTTCGTGTCACGTGACACGAAGGTTGCCAGTTCACTGATTTCTAAAAAAAGATCACTGATTTCTAAAAAACACGATCACTAATTTCTAAAAAATATCGTTGCCAGATATTTTTTCTGAATTCTGTAATCAACTATAGCAAGGGGTGGGCAAATAACGGGCCACATTCGGCCCGCCAAGAGTTTTTTGTGACCCGCCAAGACAGTCAGAAAAATCCGCCTTGAACCGAGATTTCCTTCCCGTGCGCGCCCGAAGATTCGTCTCGTATTTTCCACTAGGACGGCCAATACGCATGCGCGGTGTAGATACGAAAACAATTGGCCACCCTTGAACTATAGTGTTCGGATACTTTTTTGAGCGACTGTAACATATAAGATATGAACAATTCGAGGAGGTTGGTTGGCTGATTGTTTTACCTCTGAGGGCCGCATTTTGCACACAGTGGACTAAATAGAGAAGAAAGGAATCTATTGGATGCCATCCAGCCTGCTTTTACAGGTATGGCTATCCTACATACCGTTTAATGGAACTTCCGAAAGATGGCAACCTTTCCAGCTACATCTGTGTCCCCTTTCTCATCGAGGACAGGGTGGCGGTTAACAGAAAAATTCACGAAGGATTTGAGTTGTTTTACCTCTAAACTGCAATTTTTTGCACACAATGGGCTAAATGGCTAGGTCCCGAAGGCTCAGAGAAGGTTGGGGGAGGGGACTCACTGGAACAGCTGTTAAGAGACAGATGGTAGCCTCCCGTCAAGGCCATCCAGCGTGTTCTTTAACGTGCCCAGGTTATGACTCTCCCGCATACGGCGCCACGGCTTAGCGTTCCTTTCGATGGAAAGTCACCGAAGGTCATCGATGCCCTGTGTTTTACAGAGAACAGGAATTAGTGGCGAAATTTTCAATGCAGGCACAATGGGGAATCGAACTTGAGAAACTCGGATTGCGAACCTTGCGCGCTTCCTACTGAACTAACCCCCTCCCCTTCCCGTCCATTCAGGAAGGAATTGGATCTTAGAAAGATCAATTGCATGCCAATCCGAATATTCATTCAGAATGATATTGGAATATTTCTCGAAAAGTACTAATTCTGGATTATTTCAATGAAATGCATTGTTTCCCCTTATTCTGTACTCTCTTCTCGAGGCAAAAGCATTTTGGGATCACTATAATGAAATGATTCCATCAAGAAGAGATTTCGAATTCTTCAAGCTCATGCTCGGTTTCTTTGCGTGTGAGTAGTCCACAAGCAACACGTTTAGAGAGAGAAAAAGTGCCACAGGAAGTGGCGATTTATTGTGTTAGTGTCCATCAAAACATTCCTGCTGTCGAGAGTGCTGCGGCCAAATCCATTACGCCCTCTTTCTCCTTCACTGTCTCTCCTTATCTCTCTCTCTCACAGTATCTGTGATGTTTTTTCTTGTGTTACTTCGTCGAATTCCAGCTCCCGGAACTTTGACCTCTTGACTTCTAATTCTTTGAAAGTTTCCTTCATGAATCTTACAATGAAAAATAACTCTTTCACCACTTGAAAAACACAAAAATAACTTTTTCAACTCTCAACATTAAGCTAACGATAACGAAATGTGAAAAGCTTCAGGATTAGATGATACAATCGCCACAATGTTACTATCTATAATGCTTCTGATCACGTTGGTGCGGGGGTGGCTCAGTCGCTAGCGCGCCAGGCTCGTAATCTGTAGTTCCCAGGTTCGAGTCCCAGCTGGGGCAGCGTTGAGATTTATCTCAGCAAAAATTCCACGCCCTGTCCACGGTCAGTAGAGGACACCAATGGGCTTGGAAAGGCCGCCGTCCGTCGGATGGGACGTTAAGCCGTGTGCGGGAGAGTCATACCCTGTGCACTCTAAAAAACACTCTGGATGGCTTTGACGGGAGGCTACCATCTGTCTCCCAACAGCTGTTCCAGTGGGTCCCCTCCCCCAACCGTCTCTGAGACTTCGGGGTCCATGTGACCTGGCCATTTAGCCCATGGTGTGCAAAAGAGTGCCGCTCAGAGGTAAAACAACCAAACTCTGATCACGTTACCTTAACGCACTATTTCCTTTATTGTCGATTGTATACTTTTACCATTTATTCGACGAATCACGAAGTCACTCGTTAATTGTTACTGCTATCTTGTTGTTTCAATTGTTAGCGTTGTTTTTTGTCATTTAATTGTTGAAGCATGTCTTGTTGGTTAATTGTTGCAGTTTGTGTTGGCTGCTTCATTCTTGAATCGTTATTGCGAGCTTAGCTTATTTTAAAATGAGTTTCTTTGTTTTAACTTTTTAAGATTTCGTTGACATTAAATAGTGGTTTGTAAGTGTAATCCTTTATGTTGTTGGGGTGGGGGTGGCTCAGTCGGTAGCGAGTCAGGTTCATAATCTGCAGTTCCCAGGTTCGAGTGCCAGCTGGGTCAGCGTTGAGACATCTCCGCAAAACCCCGTGACTTCCTACGGTCAGTAGGGGACACTGATGGGCTTGGAAAGGCCGCCGTCTATCGGATGGGACGTTAAGCCGTGGCCCCGTGGCGGGAGAGCCATACCCTGTGCACGTTAAAGAACACGCTGAATGGCCTTGACGGGAGGCTACCCATCTGTCTCCCAACAGCTGTTTCAGTGAGTCCCCTCCCCCAACCTACTCTGAGCTTTCGGGGTCCTTGAGACCTGGCCATTTAGCCAATAGTGTGTGGCCATTGGTGTGCAAAAAAGTGCCGCTTATAGGTAAAACAACAACCTTTATGCTGTTTGGGTTGCTTTTCAGCATGATATATGAATAGATTATGTTGAATAAAAATTTAGCACTTTTACTAAAATAGTAAAAAGGTACCATTAAGCTTTTTTTAATTACTTTTTAAAAGGGAGAATTCATGCGTTGTGCATTCTTTTGCATTTCATTTCCTGTAGTGCATGCTTATTTCTTGGTTTGTTGTTTGGGATTTTATACCGCAAGTGCAACTAAGGCCATTCTACGCTAAATAAGATAGAAAGTAAAAGAGTATCGAAACCCACAAACAAAATTAAAAAGCAGAACGAAAAAACTGTAGACGATAGAATGAAACTGTAGAAAAACAACAACAATGGTGTGAAGAATCCGTGTAAAAATAAGAACCAACGAAAGTATAAACAAGATAAATAATAACGGGTGTAAAGAATCCGTCAAAAATCAACAGGATAAAGTATAATCTTATTTCTTAAGAGTATTTCTTATATTAATTACACCTTTAATTTGTTACTTGACTATCCTCAAAGTTTTGTAAAATATTTCTTCTGATAATTATTGCCATATGCTTATTCTCCGTCCGTCCATTAGTCTACAGCATCGCTGCATCAGTATTCATTTTAACAATTTTTTATGTCGCCGAAAATTGCTATTAAAAACTTATAAGACCATTTCAATATGCATTTTATCATTATTGATGTACAGTCGCTCAAAAAAATATCCGAACACTATGGCTGATTAGAGAATTCAGAAAAAATATCTGCCAACGATTTTTTTTTAGAAATTAGTGATCTGGCAACCTTCGTGTCACGTGACACGAAGATTATCCGAACATTATGGTTGATTACAGAATTCAGGAAAAATATCGTGTCATGTGACACTAAGGTTGCCAGATCACTGATTTCTAAAAAAAAATCGTTGCCAGATATTTTTTCTGAATTCTGTAATCAGCCATAGTGTTCGGATATTTTTTTGAGCGACTGTAACAGATTCGAAAGCCTCGAAAAGCAAAATGCATTATTTTTCAAATCATAAAATATCGAAATCGTCAGAAATGCGTTGTATGTAAGCCAATAAATCACAGCAGAGGAATGCTGCACGGATTCTTTTCTCTAATAGGAAATGTCTTTTGGATCGTTTCGACTATTTAATTAATAGACAGAAATTTCCTTTGTCTCTTTTTATCCTGGGTTTTCTTTTTTCTCAACGTTTAACTTTCCCCGTAAGTAGGTGAATTTTCCTGTCTTCTCCATCACTGTGTGTGTATATACACGATTTGAAGAAACCATCCACGACAAAGTGAACCGAGCTCCTAAAACTACAGTTGTTGTCATTGTTGTTTCTCTCCGGAGATTGCACAGCAACGACGTGATCAGCTTCCCCATGTCCGTTGTAAGGCTAAGAGAGATCTCTTTTCTCAATTCATCACCAGATTTTTCTAAATCTAGGTGAAAGGACGTGACGTGCATTCAGTGAATTCGTGGCAAAGACTTTCGGAACAAGAAGTCTCTTTTCGATATTTTTTTTCACTTTCTGAACATTAATTTGGAGGGGGGGGGCATGAGGAAGTCGAAATGGAAAGAAATCGAAAGCATGTCTTAGCTTTCAAAATTGCTTGACGGAATTACTGAACAGTAACTGGGGTGGCTCAGTCGGTAGCGCGCCAGGCTCGTATTCTGTAGTACCCAGGTTCGAGTACCCGCTAGGTCAGCACTGAGATTTATCTCCACAAAATTCCCCGCCCTGCTCACGGTCAGTAGGTCAGTAGGGGACACCGACGGGCTTGGAAAGACCGCCGTCCGTCGGATGGGACTTTAAGCCGTGGCTCCGTGTGCGGGAGAGAGCCATACCCTGTGCGCGTTAAATAACACATTATATGGCCTTGACGGGAGGCTACCATCTGTCTCCCAACAGCTGTTCCAGTGAGTCTCCTCCCCCAACCTTCTCTGAGCCTTCGGGGTCCATGTGACCTGGCCATTTAGCCCAAGGTGTGCAAAAAAGTGCCGCTCAGAGGTAAAACAACCCAACCGAACAGTAATTGGTTGAATCAGTAATTCCAAAGGCTATGTTTTTTTTCCTCTTAGTAATCCTATTCTTCTCTCGTTGGGTGAAAATCTCATTAGTGGTCAAAACCAACTTCTCAGTTTCTCCTAAAGACCATTCACAATTTTTATACTTCAATGCACATTGGATATCGACAAGCCAAAGCCAAGTCAAGGGATTTTCATTGAGAGCAGCGATTTGCCCTTTAACCCCTTAGGGCAGTGGGAAAATGAATTTTTTTGTTTCAAAAGATGAAAAATTCGTTTGGGTTTTGAAAGGACTAATGCGACTATTCTTGTTTTCCGAAATCGCCTGTTCGAACTCGCCGACAGAAAGTGCTGAAAGGTCACCGACAGAAAGTAACAAACTTCGCACTTTTTGAAAACGCGAACGTATTCGAAAGATTTGTTATTCTTAACAGTTTACGAACGGCAAATACGGGTTACACGCATCATACTTGGCAAGCGAAAACGTTTTATCTATACGGGAAAATTGAACCCTCCCGGAAACATTGATCGAAAAATTCATTTATGTTGAATAATATTAGATGTACAGTCGCTCAAAAAAGTATGCGAACACTATGGTTGATTTCAGAATTCAGAAAAAATACCTGGCAACGATTTTTTTTTAGAAATTAGTGATCTGGTCACACTTCTGATGTGATCACACTTCTGATGATGATCTGGTTACACCTTCGTGTCACGTGACACGAAGGTTGCCAGATCACTAATTTCTAAAAAAAAATCGTTGCCAGATATTTTTTCTGAATTCTGTAATCAACCATAGTGTTCGGATATTTTTTTGAGCGACTGTACGGTACTCCTGAAATCATTTTACAGATTACAATCATCCTATTTTCACTCAAACCGATTTGCCATCCCTGTTGTAGTTCTATGCGCCTTGAGATTTGTCATTCTCGATTATTTTCAGGAAAGGAAACCTTGCAGACTGAGACGAGGTCCTGAGTATTACTGCATTTTGTAATTGGAATAATTTCGCATTTTTCCGAATGATTGAAATATAATAAATAATAATAAATACCCCCTCAAGCAGCTGCTTGCCACAGAGGTCTGCCAGGAGCCTGTCAGTTTATATGCCATAGTAGAGAGTCTGAGAGGATGGCAGAACCTCAGCAGAAAACCGACACATACATCCATGCCTTACCCGGGGCTCGAATCCAGGTCCCTTAGATCAGTAGCCAAGCGAGCTAACCACTAGGCATAAAGAATGAAAACCGATCATCTCTGACAGTGCGATTCGAAATGCAAATGCTTCGATGAATGGTTCCGACGCTGTAAACAAAGCGATTTCCAACAAAGAAATGCTTGCATTGCAAGCATTTCTATCTCAAGCAACAAGCTCAAGGATAGTTACGGAGACAATAAATCGTGAAACGGAAGATCTATCGCTCCAAGTACTCCTTTGGATTGCGAACATCTACTGAAACAAAGCAAAAGGCGGGATTTTTCAGGATTTCTCGTGACAGCGGTGTTTACGCTTTTGTGGAGTTGTTTCGGTAGCAGCGAAGGCAGCGCGAGGAGAACCCATAATTCGTGGTTAATGGCCGCCTCGTGGGGAGAAGTTGGGACTCTTCCGTTAGTTGGTACGAAGAAAGAGATATTGTTTAGAAATCGTACAGTTAAGAAATAGGAGGAGTTAGAAGAAAAGCGTGTCGTCTACGGCAAATATAGGATACTCGTTTTCAAAGGGAATTAGTTTGGCCATTTTACTACCTTTGGCGCCCTGTAACTGTGGAAATTCAAGTAATGGATCATTGTGAAAATGCAAATTGTAATATTTCATTTTCTGTTTAATACGCAAGAATTTTTTTATTTTTCTTTTAAAACAAAAAAGTTGCGTTTTATCATTCATCTGGGCGTATAAAGGTGCAAATTACTGCTATCGAAGGGGCGGGGGTGGCTCAATCGGTTGTGCGCCAGGCTCGTAAGCTGTGGTTCCCAGGTTCGAGTCCCAGCTGGATCAGCGTTGATATTTATCTCCGCAAAATTCCCCGCCCTGCCCACGGTCAGTAGGGGACACCGATGGGCTTGGAAAGGCCTCCGTCCGTCGGATGGGACGTTAAGCAGAGGTCCCGTGTGCGAGAGAGCCATACCCTGTGCACGTTAAAGAACACGCTGGATGGCCTTGACGGGAGGCTATTATCTGTCTCCCAACAGCTGTTAAAGTCGGTCCCCTCCCCCTACCTTATCTGAGTCTTCGGGGTCAATGTGACCTGGCCATTTAGCCCATGATGTGCAAAAAAGACAGACTCAGAGATAAAACAACCCAACACAACAACTACTATCAAGGATCATGACCTCTCCCTCCGCTCCTACCAAATTTTGGAATTTTTTTTTATCGTGGATGTGTGTGTGTTGCTGCGAGGTAAAGCCATAATTCACGAGAAATTACGACGCCGTGGAGAGAATTTCAGACTATTCGATAATTGATATGTAGAAACTGGAAGCAATTGGTATTTCAGTGGCTTACAAGCTCAGAATGTGTGTATGACCCTGCAGGTCATTTCTAGCAAGGTCTTGTTTGGCATTGTCCACCCATTTCGTAAGTACCTCTTTTTCTGAGGCCTTAAGGTACACTGTCGATAATTTGCATCACTAGGATATAACTAAAGAAATCCAAATCTATCGTAATATTGGTGATTTATTTTGAAATTATTGTCTGAATTTCATATGCGAGACCCTGAAAGTCGACTTTTTCCATTATTATTGGAACCCTCACGCGAGAATTTGAAACAAGAGGTCGTCCTTGAGGCTTTTGCTCGCTCTCCATTTTTGTCCATTATACATTTTTTGGGTTTTACACGAAAAGCAAATCATAACAGCAAAACCAAATGCAAAGTAGCCCTATATTCTGATGAAATGTTGCGCATGAAATGTGAAAAAACCCAAGAAAAGAGATTATAATATCATCTGAAACAGAGTAAAACAATACCACCTCGGGAGAAAAGTTTTGATTTCAACGTATAACTTAACATCAGACATCATCATCATCATCCTCAAGCAGCCATGGGCTACGGAGGTCCAACCAGACCGCGCAGTTTAATTCTCCAAGCATATCTGTCCTGAGCTACATCTGCTGCATCCGGCCACTGTACACCAATTCTAACAAGGTCCTGTTTGACATTGTCTGCCCACCGCATCCTAGGTCTCCCCCTCCTTCTGAGGCCTCCAGGCACACTGTTCATAACCCTATTCGCCAATCTATAATTATCCATACGGGCAACATGGCCAAACCAGCGGAGTCTCTCTCTGCACAATATGCTGCTTAAAAGAGGTTGCAGACTCCTTTGCCTAACCTCATCATTAGTTACAAAGTTAAACCACCTAATACCCAAGATACTGCGTAAGCATCTAGAATCAAAAGCATCAAGTTTCCTGTTATCTTGCTTACACAGCGTCCAAGTTTCACTACCATAACTAACCCTAGAAAGAATCAAACTATTGTACAGTCTAATTTTAGTCTTTAGGTGTATACGCCTATTTCTCCACAATCTCCATAGATTCTTAAAAGTACCGGCAGCAATACCTATTCGTCTGTTAATCTCATGCCGCACATCACCAGTATCAGTTACGCAGCTCCCAAGGTAATTAAACTGTGACACCTGCTCAAGACTGCAACCATTCAGATTAACTGAATCACAACCTGCCTGACCAATTTTCATCACTTTAGTTTTTTCTGTGTTTATAACCAAACCTACTGTACTACCAGTCTCATCAACAGTTCGAATGAAAGAGTTCATCTCATCAACATCATTTGCCAAAAGGGCTAAATCATCAGCATAATCTAAATCAGAAATTTTCGTATCTCCAGCCCATTTAAGGCCAAAATCTTTCCCTTGAAGTGAATTTCGCATAACATAATCAACAACCAAACTAAAGAGAAAAGGAGACAAAATGCACCCTTGTCGAACACCAGAAGTAATGCTAAACCAATTGCTACAAGACTTACCAACCCTCATACATGACTCAGTGTTATTATAGAGAGCTTTCATTATGTTAACTAACTTGTCTGGTATACCATATGATCTCACAATCAACCACAAATTATGACGATAAACAGAGTCAAAAGCCTTTTTGAAATCAACAAAGCTAGCAACCAAAGGTTTCTGAAACTCTAAACATTTCTCAAGAATCTGCCTAAGTGAAAATATCTGATCTACACATCCCCTACCACTTCTGAATCCACATTGCTCATCACGCAATTGCCTGTCAACCAGATTCTTAATTCTATTAAGCACAATCATGGAAAGAACTTTACCTGGAACGGAGAGTAGGCTGATACCCCTATAGTTATCACAAGAACTGCGATCACCTTTTTTGAAAATAGGGATAATAATAGCTCTGGTAAAATCTTTAGGAACCATGCCTTTATCATAAAAGTTATTCAAAATTTCAGTCGTCCAAATGGTAACTGAAACATTCCCAACTCTAAGCATTTCCGTAGTAATTTCATCCACCCCTGGGGATTTATGAAGTTTAAGTTTAGAAATAGCCAAACTAACTTCAGATTGCGTTATAGGGCCAACATTAAAGCCAACAATGCATCTATCATCATTGCAAACAATGGGAGTAGAACTAACCACATCGTTTAGAACATCCCGAAATGCTCAGCCCACCTAGCCATGACAGAATCCTCACCTTCTATAACCTTGCCTTGTTTATCCTTCAATCCCTGTATACCTGTTCGTTTTCTACCACACAAAACATTAACTATCTGGTACAGCTCTCTGCTGTTGTGCTGTCTAACTGCTTCCTCAGCTTTGTCAGCAAGGCCATCAAGCCAAAGATTCTTATCAGTAGCTAACTGACCCTTTACACGTTTATTAAGTTCTTTGTAATGCTTTCTATTAGGAGTAGTAGGGTACTGATTAAGGACATTCCTGCAGTTCCTTCTTTCTGAAATAAGCTCAAGTGCTTTATCACTTAAATAATTCTGCCTCCTCTGCTCCTTTTTCCCTAGAGTACTGTTAGTTTCCAAAAAAGCCTGTTTAAAATGGCCCCATTCTTCCTCAACTTCAGTATTAAGCAAACCATGACTGTCATAATGACTAAGTAACCTATCATGGTAAGCTTTAGCTATAACTGGGTCTTTCAGAGCTTCAGTATTAAAGGTAAATTTTTTAACCCTAGCACAACACTTTTTAAGTTTAAGTTGCAAGACACTTTTAACAAGGTAATGGTCAGATCCAATTTCAGCTCCCCTATATGCCCTGGTATTTCTAACAGAACTAGCCCATTTGCTGTTAATTAATATATAATCAATCATATTCTTTATGCAGCCCATCAGGTGAAAATCATGTGTGTTTATGTATGTCGCGGTGTTTGTAATATGTGTTAGTTATTCTGAAACCATTTAGTTTACTTACCTGTAGGAGACGTTGCCCATTGCCATTGCAGTTACCAATACCAAAAGGGCCTATTACTCCTCCCCAAAGGTAAGAGTCGGTACCAACTTTGGCATTGAAGTCACCAAGAACAAGGGTAATATCTCCTTTCTTGACAGAATTCAAAATATCCTGAAGTTGTCTGTAAAACCTATCCTTCTCATCCTCATCAGAATCCTCAGTGGGGACATAACAGCAGATAACATTCAAGTCTTTAATGCTTGTCTGAAAGTTTGCTGTAAGAAACCTTTCATTAATGCACTCATATCCTAGAAGAGCATCACTAGCATGTCTGCTGAGCAGCAGACCCACGCCTTGGTGATGCTTTCCATCCTCCCTCCCTGTAAAGAGAAATTTAAAGTTATTTTTAAGTATCTCACCTTTACCTGTCCATCTGGTCTCTTGCAAGCCAAGAATATCTAGGTTATAGTGCTGGAATTCCTGCATGAGGACATCAAGAGAATAATCTCTATGTAATGTCCTCACGTTCCACGTTCCTGCAGAGAGAAAATGATTAGTAGGATTTTTTTAAAGAAATTAGGTTTATTGAGATTGGTAGGGCCAACAATATCAAACAGCCCCCTGATCGCAGGCATGGGGCAAAGACCTGTTCCTCCTCCGCTAAAGGCTGAAGTCACCGATGCTGGTAGGAACTTCAGGCACCACCTTTTCAAGTGGACTTTTTCAAGAACCATATGGCCTGCCTGAGACACATTATTCCAGTTTAGGCTTGACGATGCCCAACTAGCTAAGTGAGGTTCAGGTACCTGCGATGGCCTCTGATTAGGATTATCCACCAGCTGATATAAAGTATCCCATGCCTCTGTTCACTTAGAGCTGGCAACCCAGAAGCAAACAGAAAACATAGCGGCAGACTCTCACTCAACAGAGGCCCACCAGTGCAGCAAGTCCAGGATCCATAATCAAGCTCAAATCCATAAACAAGTCCAGTCTAGTAGGTATAAATGGTCAGCACCAGGACCCTGTGGAGTTGACCACTCCTCAGCAGGGTTGAAAAAAAAAAGTGGCCATAGATGACCAGATCAGTAGGCCATACTGAACTGGTAGCCCTCCCCTTCCGTTCCCTTCTAAAAGAGAATATCTCTTTTGAAATGTACTAACGGCCTGCACCACGAGAAGGCGGGGTCGGACATTAGGTGCTAGACCTGGCCGGTTCTGTGCATCATCACTGGGGATTGGTACACAGCTCTCCTTCCAGTTTACGCCTAGCTACCATTTACAAGCCAACATCAGACACAGGTGTAATATTAATAACATTTATGCAAACAACATTTCGTCAATCTTGGGAACAAGTGACACTTTAGAACAACTGGCATAGTGGTTAAGCATCATCATCATCATCATCATCATCCTCAAGCAGCCATGGGCTACGGAGGTCCAACCAGACCGTGCAATTTAGTTCTCCAAGCAAGTCTATCCTGAGCTACATCTACTGCATCTGGCCACTGCACACCAATTCTAACAAGGTCCTGTTTGACATTGTCTGCCCACCGCATCCTAGGTCTCCCCTTCTTTCTGAGGCCTTTAGGCACACTGTTCATAACCCTATTCGCCAATCTATAATTATTCATACGGGCAACATGGCCAAACCAACGGAGTCTCTCTCTGCACAATATGCTGCTTAAAGGAGGTTGCAAACTCCTTTTCCTAATCTCATCATTAGTTACAAAGTTGAACCACCTAATGCCCAAGATACTGCGTAAGCATCTGGAATCAAAAGCATCTAGTTTCCTGTTATCTTGTTTACAAAGTGTCCAAGTTTCACTACCATAACTAACCCTAGAAAGAACCAAACTATTATACAGTCTAATTTTAGTCTTTAGGTGTATACGCCTATTTCTCCACACTCTCCATAGATTCTTAAAAGTCCCAGCAGCAATCCCTATTCGTCTGTTAATCTCATGCCGCACATCACCATTATCTGTTACATAGCTCCCAAGATAATTAAACTGTGACACCTGCTCAAGACTGCAACCATTCAGATTAACTGAATCACAGCCTGCCTGACCAATTTTCATCACTTTAGTTTTCTCTCTGTTTATAACCAAACCTACTCTACTACCAGTCTCATCAACAGCTCGACTGAAAGAGTTCATCTCATCAACATCATTTGCCAAAAGGGCTAAATCATCAGCATAATCTAAATCAGAAATTTTCGTATCTCCAGCCCATTTAAGGCCAAAATCTTTCCCTTGAAGTGAATTTCGCATAACATAATCAATAACCAAGCTAAAGAGAAAAGGAGACAAAATGCACCCTTGTCGAACACCAGAAGTAATGCTAAACCAATTGCTACAAGCCTTACCAACTCTCACACACGACTCAGTGTTATTATAGAGAGCTTTCATAATGTTAACTAACTTGTCTGGTATACCATATGATCTCACAATCAACCACAAATTATGACGACCAACAGAGTCGAAAGCCTTTTTGAAATCAACAAAGCTAGCAACCAAAGGTTTCTGAAACTCTAAACATTTCTCAAGAATCTGCCTAAGTGAAAATATCTGATCTACACATCCCCTACCACTTCTGAATCCACATTGCTCATCACGCAATTGCCTGTCAACCAGATTCTTAATTCTATTAAGCACAATCATGGAAAGAACTTTACCTGGAACAGAGAGAAGGCTGATACCCCTATAGTTATCACAAGAACTGCGATCACCTTTTTTGAAAATAGGGATAACAATAGCTCTGGTAAAATCCTTAGGAACCATGCCTTTATCATAAAAGATATTCAGAATTTCAGTCATCCAAGTGGTAACCGAAACATTCCCAGCTCTAAGCATTTCCGTAGTAATTTCATCTACCCCTGGGGATTTATGAAGTTTAAGTTTAGAAACAGCCAAACTAACTTCAGATTGTGTTATAGGGCCAACATTAAAGCCACCAATGCATCTATCATCATTGCAAACAATGGGAGTAGAACTAACTACATTGTTTAGAACATCACTGAAATGCTCAGCCCACCTAGCCATGACAGAATCCTCCCCTTCTATAACCTTACCTTGTTTATCCTTCAATCCTTGTATGCCTGTCCGTTTTCTACCACACAAAACATTAACTATCTGGTACAGCTCTCTGCTGTTGTGCTGTCTAACTGCTTCCTCGGCTTTGTCAGCCAAACCATCAAGCCAAAAATTTTTATCAGCAACTAACTGATCCTTTACAAGTTTATTAAGGTCTCTGTAATGCTTTCTATTAGGACTAGTAGGGTATTGATTAAGGGCATTCCTGCAGTTCTTTCTTTCCGAAATAAGCTCAAGTGCCTTATCACTCAGATAATTTTGCCTCTTCTGCTCCTTTTTTCCTAAAAGAGTACTGTTAGTGTCCAAAAAAGCCTGTTTAAAATGATCCCATTCTTCCTCAACTTCAGTAGTAAGCAAACCATGACTGTCATAATGACTAAGTAACCTATCATGGTAAGCTTTGGCTATAACTGGATCTTTCAGAGCTTCAGTATTAAAAGTAAATTTTTTAACCCTAGCACAACACTTTTTAAGTTTAAGTTGCAACACACTTTTAACAAGGTAATGGTCAGATCCAATTTCAGCTCCTCTATATGCCCTGGTATTCCTAACAGAACTAGTCCATTTGCTGTTAATTAATATGTAATCAATCATATTCTTATGCAGCCCATCAGGTGAAACCCATGTGTACTTATGTATGTCGCGGTGTTTGTAATAAGTGTTAGTTATTCTGAATCCATTGAGTTTACTTACCTGTAGGAGACGTTGCCCATTGCTATTGCAGCTACCAATACCAAAAGGGCCTATTACTCCTCCCCAAAGGTCAGAGTCAGTACCAACTTTGGCATTGAAGTCACCAAGAACAAGGGTAATATCTCCTTTCTTGACAGAATTCAAAATATCCTGAAGTTGTTCATAAAACCTATCCTTCTCATCCTCATCGGCATCCTCAGTGGGGGCATAACAGCAGATAACATTCAAGTCTTTAACGCTTGTCTGAAATTTTGCTGTAAGAAACCTTTCATTAATGCACTCATATCCTAGAAGAGCATCACTAGCGTGTCTGCTGAGAAGTAGACCCACGCCTTGGTGATGCTTTTTGTCGTCCCTCCCTGAAAAGAGAAATTTAAGATTATTTTTAAGAATCTGACCTTTATCTGTCCATCTGGTCTCTTGCAAGCCGAGAATATCTAAATTATAACGGTGGAATTCTTGTGTGAGGACATCAAGAGAAAAAGCTCTGTGCAGAGTCCTCACATTCCAACTACCTATGGAGAGAAAATGGTTAGTGGGATGTTTAAAGAAACTATGTTTATTGAGAGAGGGAATGCCGACAATATCAAACAGCCCCCTAATCGCAGACATGGGGCAAAGACCCGTTCCCCCACTACTAAAGGCTGAAGCCATCTACACTGGAAGACTTCCTCCAATGTAGAATTTGACGATGCCAATAGAAGCAAAGAGTTCAGGTGCCTGCGATGACTTCTGCTCAGGATTATCCACCAGCTGATAAACATATCCTGTGGATCTATTCACTTGGGGCTGTCAACCCACAAACAAAAAGAAAACACAGCGGAAGATTTTCCCTCCACAGAAGCCCACCAGTGCAGCAAAATCAGGATCCATAATCAAGCTCAGAGCCATATATCTGTCCAGTCCAGTAGGTTTATATGGTCAGCACCAGGACCCTGTGTGGTTGACCACTCCTCAGCAGGGTAGAAAAAAAAGAAAAGTAGCCATAGTTGTCCAGATCAGTAGGCCACACTAATCTGGCAGCCCTCCCCTTCCGTTCACTTCCACAAGAGAGTATCTCTTTTGAAAGTTACTAACGGTCCGCACCACGAGAAGGCGGGGTTGGACATTAGGTGCTAGGCCTGGCCGGTTCTATGCATCATCACAGGGGATTGGTGCATAGCTCTCCTTCCAGTGACTATATTCCAGCAGGGCAAACTTTGTGTGTTGTGTTAGCTCTAACTAAGGCAGTGGTCAGCAGTGACGTCGGTCGTAGTAGGGCATGTCCTTGTATGAGAAGGCCTGTAAAAGCTAGGAGTAGCTTCTAGGATTCTTCTCTGTCCTATATGTCGCAAATAAAAAAAAGTTATGAATCATCATGGAAATAGAGAATAAAAAAATTGAATTCATTAAACAGCTTTAAAATGTTTTTAAAAGAGTCCAATCATTTACTTTTTACATTATACATTTAAAACATTAGAGTATTGATTTAAGGAGAAATATAAAATATAAAATCCTGAGTAGGATTTTTCTTCAAAGTTCAATAATTTCATTTCTGCAGTTCCCAGGTTCGAGTCCCAACTGGGTCAGCGTTGAGATTTACCTCTGCAAAACTTCCCGCTATGAACACGGTTAGTAAGGAACATCGATGGGATTGGAAAGGCCGCCGTCTTTCGGATGGGACGTTAAGTCGTGCCCCCTGTAAGGGAGAGCCATACCCTGTATACTTTAAAGAAAACGCTGCATGGCCTTGACGAGTTACCCCAATCTTCTCTGAGCCTTAGGGGGTCCTTGACCATTTAGTCCATGGTGTGAAAAAAAGTGCAACTCAGAGGTAAAACAACCCAACCCAACCTAATAATGTCATTGCTGATTTCAACTATGATACAGAGTAAGCATCACTAGAAACTTTAAAAATATAGCATTGATTTCTCTGGCTGAAAGATAACAATGAAAAAAGCAATTAAAAAAAATTCTTCATCTAATCCGAAGAATTAAAAACGTAATCGTTAACAGACTTCCCTAACTGCGGAGATGCAATAACTCTAGACATCACATGCACTTCTGACGTTATCAATTCGTATTCTTGAAAACATGCAAAGATCACTGTACAGCGTTTTATCTGTGATACTCTTGCATTACAGAACACTTTAATGCAGGGAACTCGATTTCTAATCCAGAGAATTGGTGTAACTTTTAACAGAAAAAAGATGCTTAAATATATAAAAGGTACTGAATTTACACTATTTGTGCGTATTGATTTTGGACATAAAAAGTTTTGAAAAATTTTAAACTTTAAATCGCCTTTTTGCATGCCCATATCTATATAAACATATATATGCATTGTCGTAAGAACAGTCTTGTTAAAAGTGTCTTGCAACTTAAGAAGTGTTGTACAGTCGCTCAAAAAAGTATCCGAACACTATGGTTAATTACAGAATTCAGAAAAAATACCTGGCAACGTTTTTTTTTAGAAATTAGTGATCTGGCAACCTTCGTGACACGTGACACGAAGGTTGCCAGATCACTAATTTCTAAAAAAACGTTGCCAGGTATTTTTTCTGAATTCTGTAATTAACCATAGTGTTCGGATACTTTTTTGAGCCACTGTACTAAGGTTAAAAGATTTAATCTTTAATTCTATAGATCTGAAAAACCCAGTTATAGCTAAAGCTTACCATGATAGGTTACTTAGTCATTATGACAGTCATGGTTTGCTTGAGGAAGAATGGGATCGTTTTAAACAGGGTTTTCTTGAAATTAACAGTACTCTTTTAGGAAAAAAAAGGAGCAAAGGAGACAGAATTATTTGAGTGATGAGGCACTTGAGCTTATTTATGAAAGAAAGGACTGCAGGAATGTCCTTGATCATATTCTACTAGTCCTAAGAGAAAGCATTACAGAGAGCTTAATAATCGTGTATAGTTAGCTGCAGATGAGAATCTTTGACTTAATGGATTGGCTGACAAAGCTGAGGAAGCAGTGTTAGACAGCACAACAGCAGACAACTGAACTAGTAGTAAATATTTGGTGTGGGAAGAAATGGAGAGGTGTACAGGGATTGAAGGATAAACAAGGTAAGGTTATTGAAAGTAAGGATTCTGCCATGGCTAGGTGGGCTGAGCATTTCAGTGATGTTCTAAACAATGCGATTAGTTCTACTCCCATAGTTTGTAGTGAGGATAGATGAATTACTGGTTTTAATATTGGCCCTATATCAGTCTGAAGTTATTTTGGCTATTTCTAAACTTAAACTACATAAATCCCCAGGGGTAGATGAAATTACTAAGGAAATGCTTAAAGCTGGGAATGTTTCGGTTACCACTTGGATGACTGAAATTTTAAATATCTTTTATGATAAAGGCATGGTCCCCATGGATTTTCTCAGAGTTTTTATTATCCCTATTTTCAAAAAAGATGATCGCAGTTCTTGTGATAACTATAGGAGTATCAGCATACTTTCTGTTCCAGGTAATGTACCTTGCATTATTGTGGTTAATAGAATTAAGAATTTGGTTGACGGACAATTGCGTGACGAGCAGTGTGGATTCAGAAATGGTAGGGGATGTGCAGATCAGTTTTTTTCACTTAGATTCTTGAGAAATGTTTAGATTTCCAGATACCTTTGGTTACTAGTTTTGTTGATTTCAAAAAGTGTTTTGACTCTGTTGATTGTCCTAATTTGTGGTTGATCGAGAGATCGTATGGCATACCAGACAAGTTAGTTAACATAATGAGAGCTCTCTATAATAACACTGAGTCGTGTGTGAGAGTTGGTAAGACTTTTAGCAATTGATTTAGCTTTGCTTCTGGTGTTCGACAAGGGTGCATTTTGTCTCCTTTTCTATACTTTATATTCTATACTTTATTTGGTTATTGATTATGTTATGCGAAATTCACTTCAAGGGAAAGATTTTGGCCTTAAATGATCTGGAGATACTAAAATTTCTGATTTAGATTATGCTGATGATTTAGCCCTTTTGGCAAATGATGTTGATGAGATGAACTCTTTCATTCGAGCTGTTGATCAAACTGGTAGTAGAGTAGGTTTGGTTATAAACAGAGAGAAAACTAAAGTGATGAAAATTGGTCAGGCAGGCTGTGATTCAGTTAATCTGAATGGTTGCAGTCTTGAACAGGTGTCACAGTTTAATTATCTTGGGAGCTATGTTACAGATAATGTGATGTGCGGCATGAGATTAACAGACGAATAGGGATTGCTGCCGGGAATTTTAAGAATCTATGGAGAGTGTGGAGAAATAGGCATATACACCTAAAGACTAAAATTAGACTGTATAATAGTTAGCTAACTCTGGGGGATTTATGTTAATTTCATTATGTTCTTTCTAGGGTTAGTTATGGTAGTGAAACTTGGACGCTTTGTAAACAGGATAGCAGTAAATTGTTGCTTTTGATTCTGCTTACGCAGTATCTTGGGTATTAGGTGGTTCAATTTTTCGAGTAATGATGAGATTAGGCGAAAGAGTCTGCAATCTCCTCTGAGCAGTATATTGTGCAGAGAGAGACTCCGCTGGTTTGGCTATGTTGCCCGTATGGATAATTATAGATTGGCGAATAGGGTTATGAACAGTGTGCCTAAAGGTCTCAGAAAGAGAGGGAGACCTAGGATGCGGTGGGCAGACAATATCAAACAGGACCTTGTTAGAATTGGTGTGCAGTGGCCAGATGCAGCAGATGTAGCTCAGGACAGAGTTGCTTGGAGAACTAAATTACCCAATTTGGTTTGACCTCCGTAGCCCATGGCTGCTTGACGATTATGAAGAAATATTAGATAATTTCCATGTTATGTAAATGATACTCTAATTTTGAAGCAGCTTAACTTCAAAAATATGCATTTAATGAACAAATGTGATTGAAATCAAAGATCATAATCAGTTTAAATTTCGATTTTCCTAATATTCGTTCGGTATTTAAAGTTAATTGTAGCTGGAGTATTTCAAGGCAAGAAACGTCATAAGACTTCCTCAGCAATCAATTAAAACTTATGAAATAAGCATTGTTTCAAATCATTTGACAAAATCGCATTTCAGAAGTTTGCGTAATGATTATTTCAATATTTTACAATAATGAATGATTTTTTATAACTCGAAGATTTATTGTTAAATATTCCGGCTTCCGTAACTCTAAATATTGAACAACTATCGCTGAAAAAAAATCAAGATTTAAGTAGATCTGATTATGATCTTTATTTTCAGTCCCATTGTTTTCATTAGATGCATATTTTAGAAGTTTTAGAGCTTTGAAGTTAGATTCGCATTCACAGGACATAGAAATTCCGTAATATTTTGGTAGGGCAGTGTAGATTGGTATTGTATACATTAATCACAACTGTAATGAAGAGCTAAAGCACAAAGAGGCAGTACTGAAACGCAACGGGAGATCGAGAGAACTTCTCTAAAGCGAATTCAAGATTTCCTTCCCAGCTGCCGTTTCCTCCTGCCAAGTGAACGATCCAACTACAACCTTCTTCTTATCGACCGGGCCCTTGACGCATTGCCTATCGTTCGCCGTACAAGTTGGCGCCTTAATTTCATTAACGACCGAATATAATGAGTTTTCCCGAGCTGCCGATCGAGCCACGTGCTAGACATTCCATCACCTATGTTCGCAAGATGCTGATACCGGCGCACGTGGTTTGGTGATCGCGCTGCGATAGTCGATGTAATGACGTTCGATGGATTCTCCGCCTCCTCGAGACTGACGAATGATACTCATAAAGAACACTGGCCCAGTAATCTACGCTCTCGCGCAAACCATCGAGAAGACTGGTGGCCATGGTAATTCCAATAATCATACAAAGTATAAGCTGAAACTTAGCCGATGAAGTTTAAAAAAAAATACTACTTTAGCTTCTTATTTTTCCATATTTTAATTGATTTTGGTTTGCTGACATTTTCTGCTATCGAAGTTATCAGTTAGAGAGATTAGTTAGAGAGATTTTCTCTACTGAAAAAAACTGAAAAAATATCTGGAAACGATTTTTTTTAGAAATTAGTGATCTGGAAACCTTTGTGTCACGCGACACGAAGGTTGCCAGATCACTAATTTCTAAAAAAACGTTGCCAGATATTTTTTCAATTCTGTAATCAACCATAGTGTTCGGATACTTTTTTGAGCGACTGTACATAGAAATATGTTATGAAAACGTAACTGCTTAGAAATGAGATATAAAGGGAACAAAAATAGATAGAAATGAGATATAAAGGGAACAAAAATAGATAGAAATGAGATAATAAAAATGCATAGAAATAGGATATAAAAAGCTTAAATAAGTAAAAAAATGACATAATACGAATAAATATTTATAATAAAAATAAATAAATACTCCCTCAAGCAGCTACTTGCAACAGAGGTTTTGTCAGGAGCATATCATCAGTTTATGTGCCAATGTAGAAGGTCTGATATGGATGACGGGACCTCAGCAGAAAAACAACACAAAACGTCCATGATTTACCCGGGGCTCGAACCCAGGTCCCTTAGATCAGTAGCCAAGCGCGCAAACCACTCGGCCACGGGACAGCTAATAAATATTTAGAAATAAGAATAAAAATAACAAGTACATGGATATAAGGTATAATGATATGAAATATAATGATACGAAAGAAGGCATTACACTAATATTGACTGGCTTATAGGCAGAGGGCGAAGTATAGGAAAAATTAAAATGGAAGCTAAAAGTATATTGTTAGCTAAGACTAATGAATTTTGGTCTAAACATGAATAATCTACCAATTTGGAAGCCACTTCATTTACTCTTTCGCCGATGTTCACAGTCTTAGCTATCTCCAAAGGTACTGCGCAATTTCGATGATTACAATGGAGTAACTTGGATGATACCCATTGGTCAGAGCGAGGACACGAAGCCGCTCCTAGTTTGTCCGGATAGAAATCAGGTTCTCTGACTCCTGCCTAAGTTACAGCTAATACATAAAAATTATGGAACAACAGCTAGCTTCTAAATAACAGCTGGAACAAAGCTGGCTACCTAATAAGAAATGCAACAATAGCGAACTCTCTAATAACATTTGTAACAATCGCATGTAACATCGGTATGACTCTCCCACACACGGAGCACGACTTAATGTCTCATTCGACAGACGACGGCCTTTCCAAGCCCATCAGTGGAGTTTTGCGGAGATAAATCTGAACGCCGGTCCAGGTGGAATTCGAACTTGGGAACTGCAGATTACGAGCCAACCCCGCCTTTCAATTTTACTGTCTGTTCTGTTACATGACGTATTTTCACAGTACTTGCCCATTCTCGTAATACAATATTCACGCTGTTGCCCGTGAACATATTGCTTCAATATTAAGGGGACTTGAAAAAATGTAACAATAATATAATTATTATATGTAATCGTTATTGGGTCAGGGTTAAATCACTCGCTGTCTTAGAAAAATTTGTTGGCGGTGCTGACGGTGACCTTTGTGCTCCAATTGGTGACCCTGGGGTCAGCATATAAGCTTCCATCTTGAATCTCTCAGCTGATGATGGAAGCAGATACGAGCATTCCAGTCTGAACAGAGAAGCTGAACCGAGATAGAAATACTTCTGTGACATCTTTGACGATCAGTGACATTAGCCATGTGGCTATGTCACTTCAAACTGTCCAGGTTCGTCCTGTTGGGATATCCTGCATCATAAAAGTTAATGACAAATTATGTGTTCGCCGCATCGTTAAGATTTTGACACACTCAATCTCAGCTGCACTTCCAAAAAAATAAATTATTAATAAATGTAAATAAAACGAAATATATGTATTTTAATACTGTTAGGGGAAAGTATAGAGATCTTGGAGATTTATTCTATCATATGAGTGATTGTAAGTTTTTCGAACAAGGTAAAATTGGGTCTCTTAACTGTGCTTGCCCAAGGATTAAAAGTACTTAAACAATAAAATATTTAGGAGTTAATTTTGAGTGTTATCTAACCTGGCATGATCATGCTCAAAAAGCAGTGTTAAAAATCAAACAAATAATTCCCAAGATGCAAGATGTATCTTTTCAGAGATATGATGAATATAAAAAATTTAAAGAACATATATTATGCATTAATTTATTCCAAAATACAGTATGCAATTCTAATTTGGGGAGGATACGACATTTAAAAGAAAGTACGACTCGTCTGAACAAAGTTTCAAAAAACTTGAAATACTCAAGTTAAAACAAATACTCCAAATAGCTTTAGCAAAGAATGTATTTCATAATAAGGACAAATTTGATGTAGTGGTTAATAAATATTTTTTACAAGAGCGGTAGTGGCTCAGGACTTTTGCATTCCAAAACCAAGCAAAGAGTTATTCAAAAAATATATTATGGATATATAGTGGCTTAAAACTATTCAACTCACTTCCAGATAACATGAAAATTATAAATAATAAAAGACATTTCTCTAAAGAACTAAAAAAATAGTTGTGGAACGGTGGAGATTTCAACTGATGTTTTGTTTACTGTATTAACTGATTGCATTGAAATGAGATATGAGTAGCAGGATATAAATTTATATATTACAGAGGTTGAAATTGCTATTTTTCGTTTGCATATTTATACATATTGATGTACTCAGGACTGCAGGATATATATGTTTTATAAATATCCACTTGCGTGTTAAATACTAACTCTTGTGGAACTTGACTATATATTAGCTATGTATTAAGATATTTTTTTAAATCTTTACTAGAACGTGTAAACAATTTGCATATTTTATTACGATTGATTTACATATTTAAGAAGTTTGAAATCGGCGTCATTCACTTGATATGATCGTTGTTCAGTTGCATCAACATCTTTTAATTTGTTTTGGAAATGTCAGTGCCGCTCACAATGTTTCAGAGGCAGCACATTGATGCACTTATGATCTCTGAAGAGTTAAATGAATGCGCATTAATTTCTTTTGCGTCTGAATAGCGAATTCAATGAAGAAGTTTCTTCGATTTGTTATTCTGGTCGATTTGTTGTTTCATGCAGGAGAACTGCGATCTTTAAGACCTCCACCTCGAAGTGAAGAAGGCGCAAAGCTGAAAGAGCAAATGTCACGGAAAATGCCACGCGTTTTCGAAGCACTAATCTGCAAACTCGATAGTTCGTTTCCTTTCACCATGGACTGAGCAATTCCCCCCCCCCCCCCATCACCAAAGGGATGCTCTCTGCATTTCATCCTCCGCTTCTCAGACAATTCAGTTCTTTATTTTGATATTTCTAAAACGTGAATTTTTCTTCGTCTGAAAATTTTCTTGTCATTTTTTGATTGTCCAATAAACAGATTTCTGCTTTCGTCTTTTAAAATGTATTTAAAAAAAAAAAGAAATCTTTATTTTATCATTTTTAAAAATTAAGATTCCGTCAATTGTAATTTCCATACTATGAGCACCATTTGTTCTAAATCAAGGTTCAAAAGGGGGGTTTCACTGACCCTTGGAAGAATTTTCAGAAATTTTGGAGGCATTCTTGAGTTTATGAAAAGAGACAGATTAAATAAAATGTCCAATAGTTTTTAGAATAACATATTTTATGCATGTTTTGCTTCGACATAAAATCCGTAGAAATTCAGAGATATATCAAAATACTCGTAAGATAAATGTTATTTCATCTAGTTATATAGAGGGGAAAATATTTTGAATTCCATGAAGGATAAGGGTGATATTGGGCTCAAAAATGTTGAACTAATACTCTAAACGACAACATTGATTTTTTGCTATAACTAGCAAGATTATAAACACGCATTTATCTAAGTCTTTATTATGTATTTCTGTGTTTTGGGACGGTGGTGGGTTGGCATTGTCGGTAGCGCGCCAGTTTCGTATTCTGCGGTTCCTAGGTTCGAGTCCCACCTGGGCCATCACTGAGATTTTCTCCTCGAGACTCTCCGCCCTGTCCTCGGTCATAGGGGACGCCGATGGTCTTGAAAAGGCCGTAGCCTGAGTGCAGGAGAGTCGTACCCTGTGAACGTTAAAAAACAGGCTGGATTGGCTTGACGGGAGGCTATCATTCGTCTCCTAACAGCTCTCCAGTGGGTTCCGTTTTTCCTACCATCTCTGAGCCATCGGGGTCCTTGGGGGCGGGGGTGGCTCAGTCGGTAGCGCGCCAGGCTCATAATCTGCAGTTCCCAGGTTCGAGTCCCAGCTGGGGCAGCGTTGAGATTTATCTCCGCAAAAATTCCACGCCCTGTCCACGGTCAGTAGTGGACACCAATGGGCTTGGAAAGGCCGCCATCCGTCGGATGGGACGTTAAGCCGTGTGCGGGAGAGTCATACCCTGTGCACTCTAAAAAGCACGCTGGATGGCTTTGACGGGAGGTTACCATCTGTCTCCTAACAGCTGTTCCAGTGGGTCCCCTCCCCCAACCTTCTCTGAGCCTTCGAGGACCATGTGACCTGGCCATTTAGTCCATGCTGTGCAAAAAAGTGCAGCTCAGAGGTAAAACAACCCAACCCAAATCGGGGTCCTTGTGAACTGGCCATTTAGCCCATTATGCTCAAGAAAGGCCGCTCAGAGGTAAAGCACCGTATACATATCTAACTTCTTCTCTCTTTACCTTTACGTTATGAGAATGTCATTATGCTGTGAAAAATGGCTTTGTTTTGCTTTTATCCGAACCCGAGTTTCTTTTGAATGATCAAATGCTCGTTTATACAGAATGAAATTTCTACAAATGAAAGCAGTCGGAACACAACCTCCGAAAAAAAAAAAGCTTCATCATACAACAAATCGCGAATAACGTTATTATTCATCTATTCAAAAACTGCTACTTCAAAACAAGTTTGCACGAGACAGAAAATGGCATAAAAGTTTCCTCGCCGATTTCTCCAGAGAGACTTAATATTGCAGCGTTAACGTGTGACCATACTTATTCAACTGCAACGCGTTTATTTGCCGTAGGATGTTGACAAATGTCTGCGCATCTCGTTAATAAAAGACTTTGAGAACGTTGCGCTTCAAAAGACCGCATGCACATCTATGTTCAGAGGCAGCACGTGCTACGGGTTTCAGCTCTGTTTTCCTCTGGAGATTGTATTCTATTCAGATGGTTAACTCCTGTCGCCGGTGTTGTCGCCACTAAATGATATCTTCGTGTTTGCTCAATTAAATATCTGAAATGTCAAGTTTCTTTTTTTTCTACGCCATTTTGAGCCTGTTCGCGCAACCTATTCTTGCACGCGAGCGGTGTTGATAACGAAAACGTTATTTATAAACTCTCTGGAGATGAGAGCGCGATATCGTTTGTCAGCACGATGCTACAGACGAATGTGTGGTACCTGCAAATGTGGTAATTACGTCGACACTCTCAATGTTTTAATTTATTTCTCCATTGTTCTACGAGGAGCGAGTGCAGTGGTTTAATGCAAAGAGAAGATACTGCTGTCCCCATGGTGAACATATCTTGTTATTCACTTCGCCAGGAGTTTCTAAGAGTTGTTTTAAGATAAATAGAGCGATTATCTTGGTAGTTTTGATAATGCTAAAGAATGCATACTTTAACTGAGAACTGTGCAATATTTGAAAGATAGGAGAATATATTTTCTACGAGAACATAAATGCATTTTATGCATACGAATGAAATATAGTAATCCAGTGAGGAGTACAAGATGCCGTGTTATGGGGTTATAAGCCCTCCAATTCTGGGTGCTAATATTATATAGTCTGTAATAAATAAATAATAAAATAAATACCCCCTCAAGCAGCTGCTTGCCACAGAGGTCTGAAAGGAGCCTTGCCAGTTTGTATGCCATAGTAGAAGGTCTGTGAGGATGGCAGGACTTCAGCAGAAAAACGACACATACATCCATGCCTTACCCGGGGCTTGAACCCAGGTCGCTTAGATCAGTAGCGAAGCGCACTAAATACAGCATCGAAAATATGAGACTTCATGTGAATACCTTCTCTCTCCACAAATCAGAGATTTCTAAGTACGCCACTGTACTAATCAATAGCTTAAAAAATTTTCTTAATCTCATATGTGAAAGCGGTAACAGGGATGTACACTGCCTTGCCCATATATTAAAGAATTTCCATATTTTAATTATATTAATTAGTTTCTCAATACCTCCTAGATGTTTTGAATTTTCGAGTTTCCGGGTTTTTTTTTCGGTACAGAGAGAAAGGGAAGAAAACCCAGCATAATTACGTTTAGGGATATTTTTTATTTTTGACTATGATTCATATTTCTAATCTGTTTTTGCCTCTCTGCCCACGGTTAGTAGGGGACACCGATGGACTTGAAAAGGCCGCCGTCCATCGTATGGGACGTTAAGCCGTGGCCCCGTGTGCGGGAGATCCATACCCTGTGCACGTTAAAGAACACGCTGGATGGCCTTGACGGGAGGCTACCATCTGTCTCCCAACAGCTGTTCCAGTGGGTCCCCTCCCCCAACCTTCTCTGAGCCTTCGGGGTCCTTGTGACCTGCCATTTAGCTCATGGTGTGCAAACAAGTGTCGCTCAGAGGTAAAACAACCCAACCGAAATCTAATCTGTTTTTTTTTTGTAGATTCTCCACGTTACAAAATTTTATTTACGAAGACGCCATGTGAATATCCCACCTAATGTACAGCGAAAAGGTGGGTTCGAAATTGGGCTATTTCTTCTTGGAGGTACTTTTTCCTCCCAATGGGCCAAGTCTCAAAAAGCCAGAGCTGGGTAAAAGGATACACTGGACAGCTGTTAGGAGTCATATGGAAGTCTTCCGTATACATTAAGGTACATTGCATTAACGTCAGACGACGACCACTTCAAGCCACTATACCTCCATTTATCAAGGAAAATCTCAACGCAGGTGCAATGCAGATTCGAACTAGGAAACATCAACTTATGAGCCTAGTGTATTACCGACTCAGTCAAACCCCGTTCAACTTTTAACAGAAAATATTATACTGCAAAATCTCTTTAATCTTAAAAGCATTATAAAAGTAAACCAAGAGAAAAAAAAAACAAGATTAAAAGAAGATAACGTTTTTAAATTGCCGAATAACAAAAATAATTATGGAAAATGTCTAAGTGACTATAAAATACATTCTGTCTATAATTCATTACCTAGAGATATACTAAGCATCCGCAAATTTTCTACATTGAAAAGAAAATTAAAACTGTTCCTTATGGAAGACAATGCACAGTAGTGCCGTTTTAAATCGCTTTCTTATGTGCTTTACTCTCAAATTAGTTTTAAATATTATAGTTTCTGAATTGCTAAATATTTCATTTCTGCACATAGATATGTGTGACAAAAGCTTAATATCGTATACAAGTTAATTTTACTTTTTTTTTAAACTTATTTAAATAAATATTGTAACTGTTGTATTATATTTCTTGCAGACAAGCTATGTAGCTTCGTGGGACAAACTGTAAATCCTTCTGTGACATTTTGATGAGAAAATAAAGGTTCATTTATTATTAAAAAAGTATGCTGTGAGTAAAGGTTTAATTCAAAACACGGTCCTGGAAGGCCAGTGATCACTCCCCATCCTCCAAATTGTCATTTGACCATTTTCATTCCTCCTTCCTTCCCTTTTTCATAATGAACTCCTTAGACGAAATCAGCTGATCGATGACACTCCAACGATCCCGTTCTCTCCTTCCCTCCCCGTTTCCCACTTCACCGCATCCAAAGTAAAAGAAGGAAATGAGTGTTAGGAGGCTATTTTTAGTTCCACGCTTCATTTCTTCCTCCTCCTCGTAAACAACGCTTTCTCTCCACTGCAGCTCCATCCCTCTAATAACCACTACCAAGACCCAAGAGCAAATTCTTTATCCTCTCTAACGCTGACGATGAAAGAGAGAGCAAACGTCATTCACTCCCACTGGGTGGAGACATTGCATGCTCCTCACATCCACTCATTCCTAAAATAGACAAAATCTGCCTCCGTGCTTGGAAAGATTCTTAAATGAATGTTGGAGGCAATTCCGAAGCCTGATACGAATATTTGAGCAAAGCGAGATTATTTCACACTGCATAATGTTTGCTCTATATGAAACAGATGCAATAGTTTCCTCGCTTCTCTTTTTTTCGTCTTTTCGTGTATTCTCTTTTTTTCTTCCCTTTTCCTGTATTCTTCTTTTTTCCCCTTCTGTCCTGTATTCCTAAATTCTTCGTCTTGTCGTCTTTTCCTGTATTCCTATATTGTTATTTTTCCCCCGTCTTTTTTTTTTGTATTCCTATGTTCTTCTTTTTCCTCCAGTTGAATCTCAGAAAGTAGAGAAATAAAAAAAGCGATATTTTGCGCTCAGTTTTCAATGTGTTTAGAAAAATATTTGTTTTTATTCGTCTGTGTTTTGTTTTTCAGGTTTCTAACGTTTCTAAATATCTGTTGAAGGATTTGAAAGTCGACAATTAATTTGATGAAAAATCTGTTTTTATGAGAGGCCTTGTGGCAATTGAAACATTATTTACAAATTGAATTAAATATATCTGGATCAAAAAGTTTCTTTTGAGGATAAATTGTTTTCTTTTAATAATCTCGTGACATTCTATACAAAATACCTGAAGTCAGAATGACTTTTTAATCTGTAAAAATTTGTTACATTCTTTAATTAAATGCAAATAAAACTCTTGTTTTCGTCTAAAATTTGAAAAAATATTCAATGAAAAGGGAAATTTCCTAGTTTTTTGCTCTTGTTCTACAATCTCAAATTTAAAAAAGCATCTAACATTCTTTCTTCTGTTTAATGCTTTTAATTTGCTTACATAACCTCTTTCAAGCTCGTCAAGAGGCATCTTAAGCTGCAAGAATGATCCATTTCCCATGGCCAATCCAAAGAGAACATCTGTCCATCGGCACCTGACTACCGTTTCCGCATCTCTTCTTTAGTGTAATGGAGACAATTTCCTGATAGACTAACGATAATTTCAGATGGAGTGGCATCCCGTTCCTCCGTTGCTTAGCAACAACGCATCCTTCAACTCAGTTTGCTCGAGAATGATTTATTTCGACGTTGTTTGCTTTCGCGTGAACGAAGGAACTAGAGATAGATAAAAAGTAAGAAGCAGATCACAAAAGGGATGGGAATGTTTCCTTTATAACCAAGGGGGTGGTGAACACCAGAGGATGAAATGCCCTCACTGTGCCACCGTAAGTGAATTACCATCGTAAATCTCGTCAATTTCGTCAACCAATAGAGAGAGACTGAAGTTTGTTCCCATCAAATCAGCAATTCGACGGTGATTTCGTCATTTCTCCCTCCTTTGCTACCACAAGAAGGAGAACTTCGTTTATAAGATATTTGTGATCAATTTAACGAAATGTCGGATGTTTCCACCAGGAAACGGAACACTTTTAGAGTGGTTTGAAAACAGCCAGGTCACGAAGATTGATGGGTTAAAGAAATCCGTTTTTGTTATCATCGCGTTACAAATCACAAAAATGTCTAGTCTTCCTATTTTTTCTTTTGACATTATTTTCCTTTGTCAGGCATTTAACTTGGGCTTTGTAATGCTGACCTAACCCATCAAAATGTTTAAGCATTTACCATTTTATAAAAGTCTCTTGTAGCTCAAAGTACGTATTTGTACGAGGTATATGTTACAGTCTTGATATTTCCAAATATGTGAGTTGCAGTCTTAACTGTGATTTTAATTTAACGCCAAGTATTCCTTCTGTTCAATTTTTAATTGTAAAATTGTAAAATTTTTCAATTTCAAAATGTATTATATATATATGTATTACAAAGTTACATTTGCATGTAAACCTAAATATATTGTGGTATATTCCACGTAGCCAGTAAAACTCAGAACCAAATTCTAGGTTGTAGAAATTCTGTGAAACCTGTTCACTGGGAGAGTTATCACTTCAATTTTCCGTCGCATCAATTGCAATTAACGCAAAAAGTATGCCATTTAAACAGTTGGATTGGATTGTTTTACCTCTGAGCGGCACTTTTTTGCACACCATGGGCTAAATGGACAGGCCACAAGGACCCCGAAGGCTTAGAGAAGGTTGGGGGAGGGGATCCACTGGAACAGCTGTTGGGAGACTGATGGTAGCCTCCCGTCAAGGCCATCCAGCGTGTTCTTTAACGTGCACAGGGTATAGCTCTCCCGCACACGGGGCCACGGCTTAACGTCCCATCCGACGGACGGCGGCCTTTCCAACACCATCGGTGTCCCCTACTGACCGTGGGCAGGGCGGGGAATTTTGCGGAGATAAATCTCAACGCTGACCCAGCTGGGACTCGAACCTGGGAACTACAGATTACGAGCCTGGCGCGCTACCGACTGACCCACCCCCGCCCCCATTTAAACAGTACTATAACCTTTATGTCAGTTGGATATAGAGGATAGACAAAATGGATTTGTGTTATCAATTATCTGTCTGTTTGTCGCTTTCCATTTTCAGATGTAAAGAATTTCATCACAAATTAAAAACCGCTTTATAACTACTTTTACGTTTTATCCTTTGTTCCTTCCCAGTAGATAGCATCACTTGCATGCGCTTCTTGTGCAGCAGACTTATAGAATATCCAATGTACAATGTTTTGAGGAAGAATAGGACTTCATCGTCCTTCTCTGAAATCCTCTCATTGAATCGGTAATTAAACTCTCTCTCCTAACAAAATTAATTTGGCTACATGAGATAAGAGGATGGCAATCTTTGATTAGCGGCGAGTGGCTTGCAGAAGCGAGCAAGATTGTTCAGTTTCCTGAGCCGTTAATCACTTCTCCTTTATGAAGCTTAAAGGCCACAACGAGCGAGCCATTCATTTGAATCTCGAGAATGGCCACGAGCCTGGCTTCCGAGCACCACCGGGAGACGAGAACTCGCAAACGTTTCATTCCAGATCATTTAAATTACATCCGCTGTAAAATATTGAACCCAGACGTAATCCTCTTAGCTCGAAATAACAATTCTACTCTTGGTGCTCCAAACTAAAGCCTTTCTTGCCAGAAGCGATATTTCGAAGTGTGATTAACTAATTCGATGGAAAATGGAGGCAGGTTTCCCTTGATGTGTTTGTGTATTTGCATTTTATACATCACAGCTTGAGAAATGATAATGAATTAAAGTTTTCTGTTAAACATTGTATTGGATATGAAAAATTCCATCAAAGATATAAAAGGAACCAGACACAGAAAGTGTAAATGAAAGCAAAACTAACAAGCTTGTGACAAGAAGTTGAATATCGCCTGAGGTTGAAGAGTCAAAGATGGTCTCTAGTTACGAAAACAAATTGCGGAATCTTCTCAGTATGTTGAAAAATCGAAGATGGTCCTTGGCTATTAAGAAAATTTAAGGAAGCTTTATAATTTCGTTTAAAAATCAGATAAAAATAAAAAAAAATAAAATAAACACCCCCTCAAGCAGCTGCTTGCCTCAGAGGTCTGACAGGAGCCTGTCAGTTTATATGCCAGAGTAGAAGGCCTGTGAGGATGGCAGGACCTCAGCAGAAAAAACGACACGAACATCCATGGTGCTTACCTATTATTAAAGTTTAAGGAAGCTCCTCAACGCGTTTGAAAAGTCAAAGATTAATCATAATTAAGAAAAAACTTAAAGAAGCTTCTCAATGTTTTTAAACATGAGTAGTTATTTGAGAACTCTTACAAATACAGTTAAAACCAGGAAAATCTGAAGTTATATCACACCTGTTGAGAGATCGTGTTCTGACTGTTAAATCCTGGCGACCTTCCTAGAAAATGTCTGCTTTTAGGGATATTTAATAAATACCCGTTACAGAAAATGGCTACTGCAAATGAGATTTATTTCGCAAACATTCACCTCTGTAAGTTTTAAATCGCAACAAAAGTTATCTGACGAATAATGTTATGTTCCCCGTGATATATTTCCGTTCATTGGTTAGAGAACATCTTCTGTGTTTCTTTACTGGGCAGACAAGAGATAGAGCGAATGAGACTAATCCGTGTCATTGCAAACAAAGCTCATGGCCTTTATTCATTTGTATGAAGAGGTGACGCTAAATGATGAAGGAAGAAACATCCTCTCAATCCGTTGTGCATCATTTGCATAATGAAATATCCCGTCTCAGCCGTACAAGAATTTAAAGCTCTCCCTCTCATCTTTCAAGCACTTGAAACTGGATGCAAGGAATAAGATCTGCTTTTTCAACTGATGGGCTGCCATTTGTATTCTAGGAGACTCCGGAATTATTCAGGTGTCTTTTAAATTACGTTCCGCGAGGTGCATTTTAAGAAAGAGCTGGCAGGCTCTTCCTTTAATCATCTCATGCTCGTGCAGACGCAATTCTGATGATGCAGCCTTTATTTTGCTCCCACCAGCGGTCAGGTTCGCTCCTATGGAGAGGAAGGAAGAGCCATCGAATAAACTTCTTTAGCTACTCTTACAGACTTCAAGATACTTCTTTTGAAATAGTCCGAAACCTTGACCGAAGCCAGGCTTAATCACACGGGCAAAAAACGTGAACTTGAGTTGCTGTTGTAATTTAAAAAAATTTTTTTTCCATTAATCTCGAAGAATAACATATCTCTTGTGGCGGATGTTGAATTCTCCTTTTCGAAGGAGAATGATGCTCATTGCCTTTCGATTTTAGGTCCCTCTAGGGATGGAAATTCGAACAAATGGACGATTCCGAAATGTGAATAATAATATTTAGTTAGTACGTATCAAACGGATAAAAATTTCATTTGTATTTAAAAAAAACTACGTTTTTCCACTTTCGTGGTGGATAAGAGGACAAATCGGGTTATCTCCCCTTCTTTCCCCCCAACATTTCATCTCCAAAATTTCAAATCTCTAGAATGAATAAATTTTTTATAATATTCGTTTAGAAGGTTTCGTTTTCCAACTTTCAAAATGTTGGAAATTTACCAAGTGAAATTTTCCAAAAATCTATATTGTATAATCTTATATCATTTTACGAATTGCAATATACATTTTTACAAAAATATATTTTTTTTACTTATTTGTTAAAAATCTAGAAATTTTCCAAATGGGTAGATAACGAGCAACTTAAACTATAGCTCGTTTTTTAAAAACGAGTAAATATATCCTTTCATTTTTTTTAATTGCTTCAACTCTCTTCATTTAGTGGTCATAAAGCTGGCAGCTTATTTGTAGATTATGAGTATAAACCATACTGACCCAGGCATTTTGAGAGAACATTACATACGGAATAAAGTTGGATTGAAAAGCTGTGGAAGGAAAGCTTTACATAGCTGTAAATAAAAGTGCTAAAATGTAGGATGTATCGCCTATTAAAAATTCCTAATTGAATTACGTGTGAACGAAGCTTTGGAAAGTGGGTCGTTGCTTATCGTATCAAAGTGTTTCTTTACTGGGCAGACAAGAGATAGAGCGAATGAGACTAATCCGTGTCACTGCAAACAAAGCTCGTGGCCTTTATTCATTTGCATGAAGAGGTGACGCTGAATGATGAAGGAAGAAGCATCCTCTCAATCCGTTGTGCATCATTTGCATAATGAAATATCCCGTCTCAGCCGTACAAGAATTTAAAGCTCTTCCTCTCAAGCACCGACAATAGTGCCGACAAGAGAGTTAAATTTTCTACAAAAATCTGTAATTAAATCCATAAACTTTAGTATGCAAATTCAAGAGCTTCAGATCTTGAACGAACGTGCTTATCTCGTGAGCTATCAGTAGTTGGGTTGGGTTGTTTTACCTCTGAGCGGCACTTTTTTGCACACCATAAACTAAATGGCCAGGTCACATGGACCCCGAAGGCTCAGAGAAGGTTGGGGGAGGGGACCCACTGGAACAGCTGTTGGGAGACAGATGGTAGCCCCCCGTCAAGGCTATCCAGCGTGTTCTTTAACGTGCACAGGGTATGTTTCTCCCGCACACGGGGCCACGGCTTAACGTCCCATCCGACGGACGGCGGCCTTTCCAAGCCCATCGGTGTCCCCTACTGACCGTAGTTAGGGTGGGGAATTTTGCGGAGATAAATCTCAACGCTGACCCAGCTATCAGTAGTCAGAGGGACAACAGTTTTGAGGCACACTGTTTACAGGAGACGGCATAAACGAGTTCTGTATGCACAAACACCAATAGTTTTATGAAAAACAACAGAAGAACTCTTTTTAACGTGGTGCAGACAAGAACATCGTTTGAGTCCAGGCCAGTGTGCCTTTGCAGATTAGTTCAGATGCAGTCTGAACGCTTCTCGAGGGGTCCTTATCTGGAGAGAACAAGGAATTCTCCACAACATCTCCATAGATAGAGACCATTGTGACGGTCTACGTAGTCATCATGAAGACTGGTCGCAGAGGCTTCACACATCTTTCAGGGAGGGACTTTGATATTCAGTTGTACAGAGACGAGATTCTAGATTTCTATGTGAGGCTTTTCAAACGTGCTCTCTCAAGGCTACCTTGACGATGAAGTTCACGACAGCTCTTTTAATGACGTCACATAAGGAGGAACATTATTGAATTTAATATTATTGCAGGGTGTTTTAAGTTATACCTTAAAAATGAATAACACAATAATTAATGTAACAATTAAATATGTATTCATTTAAGAGTTTTAATATTTTATTTTGTATTATTGAGATAAGAGTAATATATTTAATATTTTATTCATTTTGTAGGTATATCCTGAAACTACCTGCCGCAATATTATTGTAAAATTTATAAAAATATTTCCCTCCATACGTGAAGTCATTAGAATAGATGTCAGGGCCATAATTATTGAGGTTGCCTTGGCCCCGATTTAATCTTTATGCACTATAATTCTCATCCCATATAGTTCATGAGATCGACGATTTACTTGAAATTGAATATATTTGTATTAGGAAGCGATCAACCAGATTCCAGGATCTCAATACAATTGAGCATATGAAGGATGTTTTGGAAAGAAGAATTGCAGGAAGCCAGCTGCCTCCTAGAATACCTCATGAATTGAGATCTGCTCTTGTCGAGAAGTGGTCTTTATTATCATAAAACCTCACTAACAACTTATGAGCAGTAATGAGATAGCGTTATCCAAGTTGCATGGGTGTCAGGGATGATCATACACTTTACTAACATCTCCTTTCACCCTGGGGTGGTCAGGTTGTCTCAGTCGGTAGCACTCCAGGCTCGTAATCTGCAGGTTCGATTTATCTGCGCTAAACTCCCCGCCATGCCCTCGATCAGTAGGGGAACCGATTAGCGAGGAAAGGCCGCCGTCCGTTTAATGGGACATTAAGTCGTGGCCTCGTATGCGGGAGAGTCGCCCTATGTACGTTAAAGAACACACTGGATGGCCTTGATGAGAGACTATCATCTTTTTCCCAACAGCTGTCCAGTGAGTCCCCTTCCCCAACCTTCTCTGAACCCTGGGGGTCGTTATGACCTGGAAATTTAACCCATGGCGCGAAAAATTCAGGGGTAAGAAGAGTTCAGTGGTAAATCAACATAACCCTTTCTCCTAATTCCAGCACTTCTTTTACAGCTCTTATACGCTATTATATCTCATGCTCTTATACGCTGCATTTACACGATTTCCCACTTACTGTTACTGAGTCCTGTCACGACATGTTTCCATATAACATTCAATTGCATCAGCTGAAAACTGTTTTTGAGTTATGTACCTCTTGTTCACCATCTTTAATCCTTAGCACCAGTATACTCCGAGAGATGCGAGATCTCAGAGCGCTACCAAGCCGAAGGGATCATTTCGATGTTTGATAAGACCACTTAGTTTAAAGAATCACCTCTCCATGGAAAGCAAGATTAAAGTGATTCAAGTGTATTAAAAGTTGCAAGTCTTTGAGTAACTTAAAAAAAAGTTTTAAAGTAACTTTAACACCATATCTGGACGATTATGATTTTTTTTCTCCCTAGACTTTTCTTCTTGTCGTCCAAAAAAGAAAAATGAAAGGAACATTTTTTTTTCCTTCTCTTTCAAAAATGGCTCACGGCAGAATATTGTTAGCGTGTGAAAATCTCTCGTTTGACGAACTTTCGTTCGACTTTAAGTTTATAACTATCGCTTGGGTACTTCACAGACACTCTTTGCCTGAAGTGTTTATCGCTATGGTTACAGATGAAGGAGTCTGAAGGATCTTGGAACAAAAAAAAAAGCTCTTTACCGGGAAAGAGAAAAAGAAAAACATGTATTAAGTGAAAACATTTCTGCGCATGAAGAGAATTTTTTCGTCGCTGCAATCTGTTTGTATTCTCTGATCCTGCCCATGGAACGCTAAGCTCCAGGATGTCCCCAGGTTCGAGTCCACATCATGCCTGGAAAGAGATTTTCTCCTCTAACCTCGTTCTATCCTGATGAGAAAGAAGACACTGATGGTTTCGGAAGGACTGCCATTTCTTGACTGGGACGTTAAGTCGTGGTCTGTGCACTAAAAAAACAAGCTGGGGGGAATTTGCTGGTCTCATAACAACTGACCTGTCTCATAACAACTGTTCAGTGGCCCACGTAATGTACTCTTCTAGTGGTGGTGGACCCCCGAATTCCTAATATTTTCTTTAATTATCTCAAGTACTGTAAACCCTGGCTAGTCCGGATAAAGTTAATCAGGATTTAGGTTAATCCGGATTGACGGACGGACGTTGTTGTTCACCGGGCTTATCAAATGTGTTTCGTTTGCAGTGTTCGTTGTTGTTGTTGGCTCTGTGACGGACGGGCGTTGTTGTTTATAACGCATCATTTGTGCTCTGCTATCTTGTTAAGTTAAAACATTTTATAAATTATATGTTCTAAACAGTTGAAAAGTGGTATAAAAAGCAAAAACGATAATTTAACTATCGTTATAATATATTATATGTAATTTATTGAAAGTGATATAAAAACTTGAAAAACGTGTTTCTGGAAGAAAAATTGCTGTCAGACATTAAAAAATAAAAATGTTTCGAAAAAGGCATTTGTTTTGAAATTTGATGTGGGGAGTGATAAAAGCAGTGTGTCAAATAGACAGACATTAAAGAAGCTAATAGAAGTGTTGCTTGAAAAAACTATATATAAGTGGTTTACGTAGCAACGATGAAGTAGTGCTGAGCTCCAGGCAGCAGCAGAAAGATTTGCAAAACATTTTGAGTTGCACAATTTTACGGTGGCTCTTCAGGTGGCTGTGACGTTTTAAAAAAAAAGGTACAATATCACTAATCGAAAAATTTGTGGTGGTGACGAAAGTATTAAGTCATTTAGAAAAAAACTTAATGAATAAATAACACACTCGCTTTTTGCTATTCCCAAATATATATATAATGCTGATGAAAAGGCCTGTTTTGGCGTGCTCTGCCAAAAGATACACAGGCCACTCGCATAGAACAGTCAACACCAGAGCAAGGAGAAATTGTCTGCCATTCTTTGTGTCACTGCAGACGGGGCCCCCATCAGTGCATGCTGTGCTTTTTTATTTTTTAAATGAAGAAAAATATTCCGATTTTTTTTGTGACATAGAAATTCGGCATTATAATTGATAAAGTGACTCATACATATAGTTATTTTTCATACATGTTTAGTACATTTAATTATAAAATACTGTATCACTAAATGTTTCATTTATTTGTGTTCTAGATTTTTCGCCTTTTAGGGCCATCTTCTGCTTCACTAATCGGAGTTTTCACTAATTCGTCCCCCCCCTTTCTCCAATTAATCTGGATTAGTGAGGGTTTGATGTAATTCCTCTTCACTTGTGGTTCTAAATGAATCCATGGATCCCTATGTTGTTACATTCGTGGTTTGATGTGCGTTAAAATTGATGCGCCATCGACGTAAGAAGTAAAACTGCACTCTGTCAAGGACGACACATCATTTATTTACATATTTAACATTCACACACAGAGATATAAACATTTATACGCTATAGGAATGCAGTCTGTGGGTCTTACCTCTGCTGAACACTTCGCTCAATGAAATGGCTTAATTTGATGTACTTGGAGACTTTCGCCCACCATCTTAACATATAGCTTGAATGCTGTTTTACTTTTACAGGCGTTCACTTAATGTGGAGGGGGGCGGGGGTGGCTCAGTCGGTAGCGCGCCAGGCTCGTAATCTGTAGTTCCCAGGTTCGAGTCCCAGCTGGGTCAGCGTTGAGATTTATCTCCGCAAAATTTCCCCGCCCTGCCCACGGTCAGTAGGGGACACCGATGGGCTTGAAAAGGCCGCCGTCCGTCGGATGGGACGTTAAGCCGTGGCTCCGTGTGTGGGAGAGCCATACCCTGTGCACGTTAAAGAACACGCTGGATGGCCTTGACGGGAGGCTACCATCTGTCTCCCAACAGCTGTTCCAGTGGGTCCCCTCCCCCAACCTTCTCTGAGCCTTCGGGTTCATGTGACCTGGCCATTTAGCCCATGGTGTGCAAAAAAGTGCCGCTCAGAGGTAAAACAACCCAAACAACAACTTAATGTGGAGGAAATCTGTACTTTTCTTTAAAGAAATCGCTATACAGACTCAAAACTCGGCTAGAGGATATCCTAATCCCTGCCTACATAAAAATAATTATAAATATGACTGGAGTCAGTATAAAAAACACCTTTTTCTTGACGAAATGCTCCATAAAGAGGTAGGATAAATCCAAACTACAAACAGGTTTTGACCACAAAAAAACTTTGTAGTAACTTTTGTGACGTTTTGAAGTTAAGCCACTATTAACAAAGTAGGTGACCTCTGGGCGGCACTGTTTTGCATACAGTGGGCTAAATGGTCAGGTCACAAGGACCCCGAGAGCTCATCGAAGGTTGAGGGAGGGATACACTGGACAGCTGTTAGGAGACACGTTGGATGGCCTGCTGTAAAGGCCATCCAGCGTGTTCTTAACGTGCACAGGGTATGGCTCTCCCCCACACGGGGCCACGGCTATATATTCGATCCGACTGACGAGAGCTTTTCCAAGTCATTGATGTCTCCTATTGACAGAGGGTGGGGTGGGGAGTTATGCGGAGACAAATCTCAAAGCTACCACAGATAGTATTTGAACCTGGGTGATGCAGATTATGAGTCTGTCGCACTATCGAATTAGCCAACGACCCCCCCCCCCCACAAAAACACACAATACGAAGATAATTAAGAGTAGTAAGATGAAAACATAAAATAAAAACTACCTTCGCTTCGTCAGCAGAATACTTGTTTACGAAACCTTTATTTACTGAATCTCGGTATTGGAACAGTTCCATTATTAGAACAGCTAAGGATAAAGGAAAGAAAGTAAAGCAAAAAAAAAAAACAAGTTGTGTCTGCATCCGTATACTCGAGGAGGTGTTTCTCACTTACCCTCCGAGTTGACCGTTTGAGCCTCAGCCACGAGAACCCTCTTCCTCCCCTCCTGCCAGCTCACCCTCCAACACTTCGCGTTCGGGAAAAGAAAAAGAAGACTAAGAGTAAGACCACACAGAAAGTGGTTGGAGCAGTTCAGAGTTATAAACGTTTATAAACTTTGTGGCTTCTTGAAGCAAAACCACTATTAACAACGTAGGTGACCTCACCGCAAACTAGAGCGTATTTTGTTATTCACACGCCACAATTTGCAGTTATGCCACTACACAAGTCTTGTTTTAAGACAGCAGAAAGTCTTTAAATGTTCATAACGCTGAACCTTACAAAACGCTTCCTATGTGGTCGTACTCTTAGAAGAGGCTGAAGAGAGAGAGAAGAAGAAGAGTGTGTGTTGGATAGGGGTCGTAATCCCTCTTAAATTGGCGGGGCATTACTGCTACGAGCCAATCAATCGGAAACTTTCCGTTCTGTTGCACCAAGCGTCGTTATATCCAATTCGATATGCAGAGATTTCTTTTAGTCCTCGTGAGTATGTGATCACCGGAAATTGGTAAAGGTTAGCTTCAGTCATGCGCTGTTTTTTTATTCCTCTTATATCTTTCATATGGATACTTTTTATCTCAAAGCTGGAGCGGGAAACGAGAAATAAAGCAAGCTGTAAAATCTAATTAATCAGTGTGTGTCTTTAATCCTAGTCAGAAATTTAAATAAATCTTAAGGTGGTGCAATAACCGCAGCAAGGGTTGTCAAAATGAAATCAATAACCATCTCCGAAATCTCGCACAGATATTTGTAGTATAATTCAGATTCTGATCGACTGGGTCGTAGCAGTAATGTCTTGTCGATTGAAGAGACACGTGGGGTGGACTAAATGGACAGGCCACAAGGAATCCAAAGATTCAGAGATTGGTAGGTGAAGGAATGACTAGTTTTACCTCTGAGCAGAGGCGTAGCTAGGATTTTGGCGATCTTGGCAAATTTGTAATTGTCTGCCCTTGTTCAGTTATTGATTAAAAATACATATGTCATTATTTTAATACAGTTGCATTAATAAATATTAATTGCACATAAATAATTGCCAAAATAAATTGCAAATAATTATTTTTTAAAGTAATTTAATTTTTTCTACTTTTTCGTTGGCAAAATCGTTAATAATTTCATCAAAATTAATTTTTTGAGTCGGTTCCCTCTCGATTGATAGGAAACAAAGTGATGATGTACGCTCCTGTTCTCATGTTGATCTTAAACAATCTCGGGATTTATAAACATAATAATTCAATACAATATACATATTATGAACTCCCGACCAAAGGAAAAGATACATTATGTAACAAAAATTTATTTTGTAGGGGCATGATTTGCAAAAGCAATATGAACAGTTGGAAATTGCGCCCTAAAGCCGTTTTATGGCATGCGTGGTGCAGGTGGGGGCGGCTAATTGTCCGCCGATAAAACGAAAAATATATTTTTGTAGGAAATAACGAAAATTTATAATATGCTGTTTTGACGATACGACGGTATAAATAATACGTATTAAATTCAACGAATTACGGACGGCTAATCATTCGATTTTATTTTGCATAGACTTTCGGTGGCAACGTTCAGATCATCCCCTCTCAGAATGTAATTATTTTTGAGGATTGCATCAGCCAAAGTCCCACTTTTTGACTCCCCCTCATTAACCCCCTCTTTTCAAAAATCCCTCCCCTTTATTAAAAACCCTATCAAAACTTCCACACCCTCGTTAATTAATCCATTATCAAAAGTTCCACCCCCTTTATTAAAAAACTCCTGTCGCGAATTTTTATTTCCTCGTAAATTAAATCCACTCACTCTTGATCGTAGTTTTCGGACACATCTCGAAATTACTCGGACTTATTCGGGAGTTTGTGATCGGTGAGGGGGGAGTTTAATAGAAGGGACTGAACTTTTGATAGGGTTTTTAAGAAAGAGGCGGAACGTTTGATAAAGGGATTTTTTTAATGGGGGGGAGTCAAAAATTGTAAAAATTACAGTTAAAATAGAGGGCTTTTCTAAAGTATAGTACTCGTGATATACACTAGATGGAGCCACGGTTTTTTTTTTTTTAATAAAGGGGTGGATTCTGGTGTAGGGAGCCCCTTCTTCGGAGGCTAATTTCACCATATTTACAACACATTGAACCTTGGGAGGAATTTTTAATAAAGGGGTTTTTTAATGAGGAGGGATTAAAAAAAGGTCAACCAAGGAATCTTTATTAATTATTAATAAGGGGCATGGTCTATGGCGCAAGGGGGCGTGGCCTGTGACGTCATAGGGGGATTCATGGACTGGGACTTCACTACTGGGGTGTAAGGACTCACTGTGCAAAACACGCTGTACACTGCAACGAGACACTCCTAAGGCAGAGGCAACTGCACATGTGCTGGTACTAAGATTAGTCTCCACGGCATCCAACACACTTTCTTCCATGGCGGGAGTACACGTCGGTCGTGGCCTGCCCTCACTCATAATCGCATAAATTTTGTTGCGTATGCGCAAACAAATGGTGGCCCGGCACATGTCTGTGTGGGAAGCGTTCTTGATACATTCGTTGAGCGGCTCGTTCGTTGCTCTCAGCTATTCCATACACTAAGTGCATGTCTGCCAGCTCCCTGTTCGAATACCTTTGCATGCTCTTCGTCAGCCGACTACCGCTCGAATGAGGAAATCCGAAATTTCCCCTCTAGCGCACTGATGAACAGCGCCGTCTATTGACTTATGGTGACGTTTCCGGTTATATGTTCCTATACAATTCTCATTCCTTTAGATGTTATCTACCTCCCCTAAAAGTTTGTACCTATATTTTTGAGATACCCTGTATATATATTTGTGATACGCGAATTTTTAGCAGTGCCTTAAGTGGGAATATTGTCATTATATGATGGCTTAGCTGTGTACATCTCCAGTTGCTTGAGGAAGTGAGCTTACTAAATAGTTCTATTACACCTTCGGCGTTCGACCTTAGGTTAGCCGGAAGGGTTAGACTGCGAATCAGAGAGAGAGGGAACGGTGAGATGCTGAAATAACTAAGGCAGAAAGAGGGGGTCTACATTGAGTCAAGTTCCCGATACCTGCTTTACGTTTGCAACAATTCGTGATATCTGTTTCCAGTTCTTTGCAACAATCCATGATACCTCTTTTATTTTCTTTTAACCATGATCCTACATTTTTTACTGAACAAAATGTCAACAAAATCTACAGTTTCAATTTTGATATGACCAAGACATATTTATCCACAATCTCAATTTGTTGCCATAGGCGAATCAAATTATGTGAATATTATTCATCTGAATTTTAAGCGGTAACATTAACTATATAAACTGTGCCGCAAAAAAATTAACCTGTATGTGACTACTTTTAAATATTCAAAGTTTGAAACAGATAACTAGCATTATCCATCAGTTACCTGCGGAACCGTAGATTTAATAATTCGCAGTTGAAAGTCATTTCAGATACTTTGTCAAATTCCAAGAGCCAGCCTCTACCTTTCATAAATCTGTCTTTCTTTCGAAAATCAGTTTGTTTCCCCATTCAACTCGGCGAATCTTTACAGCTTCTTTCGCCGTCCTGCAGAGCTCCATTTTCGAGTCGTAAAAGCACTTAATCTTCTGCTCGCAATAACTCCCCGTCTCTTTAAGGCTTCTCCCAAAGAAAGAGTTGGTGCTTTCGCGACTGACATGCAGCAAATGGCTGGCAACCATAAAGTTTACAACACTCGCGTTAAAGACTTACTACCGAAGTCGAATTTTTTTTTATGGGTTTCGACATTGTGCACAATCACAGCTATTACTCGCTTGAATTACTCCAGCGGCTCTCTCGGTGTTTTCCTCACCTTTTATCTCTCACATTACACTTATCTTTATTCCAACATCTTTGCTACTCTTTGGCGCATTTCGTTTTCTGACCTTCTATTTCTCATTAAATATTGAGACGTGATGCTGTCCGTGGCCAGGACAATCAATCAAACAGGTAAGCGTTTGCATGCTCACTGCCCTACCAGAATATTAGAGAAGTTCAATGTTTATGCCAAAAAGAATCTAACTTCGAAGCTCTATAGCATATATCATCTATATACAACTCTATAACTTTTATCATCACACAACTTTATATTTTTCTACCAAACGCAACAAACTGAGTGATCATAATTTGTGTACTTATGTTTTTTTATTCCGATTTCTATTTCTTCAAGGTTTTTTGGTCTGCACTATATATCTTTGTCGTTTAACTTTTTTAACCTACATCCATATTAACTCTAATATACTTTTTTAAGGAGCGACTCTAGCAAAAATTCCTAAACACCATCTATCTTGTCGTGTTTGCTGTACACAGCCCTACCAAAATATTACAGAATTTCCATGTTATATCAATGGAAACTTTGAAGCTCTATAATTTTTAAAATATGGATTTAAAGGAAAAGTGTGACCGAAATTAAAAAACGATCAGGATATTTCACACTCATAATGCACCATAAGAATTTACCTCTCTTATTTGCTTAATGATTATTTCAATATTACAGAATTATGAATGCTTAAAAATATTATTGTGAAAAGTTCAGCTTCCAGAACTCTGAGTACCTAACGAATAATGTTGAAAATCTAGATTTAAATATATCTGATTACGATCAAATTTGACTCCATTAATGCATATTTTCGAAGTTATAGAGCTTCGCAGTAAGTTCCCATTAATATAACATAGAGATACTTTAATATTTAAGTAGCGCAGTGCAACATGCTGTTTTATTTATTCATCATAATAAATAATTCTTTCTATTCTTTCTGTCAGACATTTTGTTTGTAAATATTTTTCAGCATTCTTTTAATGATTGACCTCTGTCTTGAACTCCAGGAGAAACGGAAAATGGAGTTTTGAAACCATTCATCGTTATTTTCATCGATGGCTATCGGCTGCGGCAGTGAATAATGCTCAGCAAGGGGAACACGTGAGCTTTGAATCGAGGGTTCCTTTTCGGTTGCTATGAGATGCAATGGATGAATGATCTATGGTTCTAGCGAGAGTGGTTCTGTTCTGCACCGAGGAGCTAAGGGGCATGAAGGGCAATTTCTCTTCGAGTAGAATTCTGAAATTGAGGGTCGTTGATGCACTGAGGTTCTTGTTGTGATGCCAATATATTTTATACCGGAAAGAAGATTTGGACCACGCAGCAATTTTCTAAAAGGGATTAATGGAAGGAATTTAAATAATGCTTTAAAATATTTCAAACTTTATGTTTCGTATTACTCGAAAAATAATTATATTACCTTTTTATGAAATAATGCATCTGAAAATAATTTTATTGTTTGAGTGCAAATACTTTCGTGTTAGAAGAACGCAAAACAGGTACCACGTATTGTTACAAATAACGGAAAAAAAGTATCACGGATTGTTGCAAAGAAAGGAAAAATGATATCACGGATTGTTGCAAAGAACGGGAAAGAGTTATCACGGATTGTTGCAAAGAAAGGAAAAGAGGAATCACGAATTATTGCAAAGAAAGGAAAAGAGGTATCATGGATTGTTGCAAAGAAAGGAAAAGAGGAATCACGAATGGTTGCAAAGAAAGGAAAAGAGGCATCACGGATTGTTGCAAAGAAAGGAAAAGAGGTATCACGGATTGTTGCAAAGAAAGGAAAAGAAGTATCACGAATTGTTGCAAAGAAAGGAAAAGAGGTATCACGGATTGTTGCAAAGAAAGGAAAAGAGGTATCACGGATTGTTGCAAAGAAAGGAAAACCGATATCACGGATTGTTGCAAAGAATTGAAAACCGATATCACGGAATGTTGCAAAGAATTGAAAACCGATGTCACGGATTGTTGCAAACGCAAAGTAGGTATCAGGAAACGTTTGAAGAACGCAAAAACATATATCTGGTATCATCATCATCATCATCCTCAAGCAGCCATGGGCTACGGAGGTCCAGGTATCGGTGATTGTTAAAAGGAACGCAAAACAGATATTATTAGGGATTGTCAAAAAGAACGGGAAAAAGCTATCACAGATTTGTTACAAAGAACGGAAAAGAGGTATCATGGATTGTTACAAAATTGTTACAAAAAAAATGAGGCAAAACAGCTATCATTGATATTTAGCGGGAACTTAGAATTGTGTTCAAACTCTGCAAGCTAAATTTACGGTTTTATCGAAAGTAACTTGAATATGATGTGCAAGACAATGTGTTGCGCATTTGGAGCTCAAGATCTTTGCTTCCACTTGTGATTCATCATTCGCTTTCTGATATAATTCGAAATATTTTCGAGGGAGGAGAGACTGTACCTCTCAGACTCAAGATTGAGGCTTTGATTAGTAACTAGCTTGATTAATTTTCATATACGTTCATTCCACTGAAGAAAATGGTGCTTTAAAAGTTGCTTACCAATATATAAATATTACAGATGTATGACAGTGTTCAAAATAAGCTTACATAGTGTTTTAAAGAAACTTATTTCATTGCAAGGCAATTAGTAATTATATATTTTTTAAAATAATTTATTACTATCTTTCTACATAATAGAGTCAAGCCTTTTTCGTAATGTGAAAATTAATCAGAAATTAGTGCACTGGTAATTAAGCTCATAAACGTAAGAATAACCATCATGCTTATAAGTCAATCAAATTCGTTTAATGCACATCCAAATCAGATAAAGGGGATGAATATCTCTAAAATACTTTTCGTCTTAGTACTTAAACCATTCTTTAGCAGAGATATCGATTACTAAAAAAGAATTAAGCCTGAATTAGCTCAAGAGCTCTGATAGAAGCTTTTTAGTTTAACAGAGAAGATCTGTGAAGGCGAGACCTAAAAAAAAGCAGAAAATAAACGAGAAAGAAAACGTTCATGCCAATTCAGGATTTGTACCTAAGTCATTTTTTCCTTACACCAATTAAGCTAACCTCTATTCCATTAGATATATTATTATATAGTTCCTTGAACGATTAAAATTTTCCTGCTTATTATTATTTGTACCTAACTTAAGAACACGCAAGAAAAAAATCCTCAAGTCCTTCATTCTGATAACTGTCAGGTTTTTTGCATCAATCAAAAAATTCATTTGTCGTAGCTGGTGAATTGTTAGTATCTTCCCCATTAGTAATAACCAGGTATTCAGTCAGCGCTTGATATAAACTTTCGTTTCAAGGATTCTTATGATGAAAGAAAAAACTTTGCAAAATGATCATCATTCGTTTTTTGTGTGCTGTATCTGTTTTATTTTTCATTTGCACTGATGGACTGAAGTGTTGTTCTCTTTGCTATCTTTTGCCAGTAATGTCTGGATGAGTCAAGACTCAATCTGTGACCGAGTCTTCGAATTTCCAACTTTGTGGGAAGGTTGATGATGATGATTGCCAGCAATGAATGTGATTAGCATGTTTCGTTCCATTTCTTTTTTTAGCCAGTAATGGATGGTTCCCTATATCAGTTGGGGCGGTGGTGGCTCAGTCGGTATCGCGCCAGGCTCGTAATCTGTAGTTCCCAGGTTCGAGTCCCAGCTGGGTCAGCGTTGAGATTTATCTCCACAAAATTCCCCGCCCTGCCCACGGTCAGTAGGGGACACCGATGGGCTTGGAAAGGCCGCCGTCCGTCGGATGGGACGTTAAGCCGTGGCCCACTGTGTGCGGGAGAGCCATATCCTGTGCACGTTAAAGAACACGCTGGATGGCCTTGACGGGAGGCTACCATCTGTCTCCCAACAGCTGTTCCAGTGGGTCCCCTCCCCCAACCTTCTCTGAGCCTTCGGGGTCCATGTGACCTGGCCATTTAGTCCATGGTGTGCAAAAAAGTGCCGCTCAGAGGTAAAACAACCCAACCCTATATCAGTTAGTATATACAGATGACAGAAACGGATGACAAAATAGGGTAGAGAGCAAATGAATATTAAATTCGTTTCTTGTATACAAATACTTTTGGAGCTAATTTTTCGTTCCGGAGATCGAAGCAGTGATGCCAAACATTTTGTTGTGCACTTTCTCGCTTAAAACGCCGAGTGCTGTGTGAGGAGCAACGTCGACTCTCCAAAGATTTAAAGACTGTCTTGGGTTGGGTTGTTTTACCTCTGAGCGGCACTTTTTTGCATACCATGGGCTAAATGGCCAAGTCACCAGGACCCCGAAGGCTCAGAGAAGGTTGGGGGAAGGGACCCACTGGAACAGTTGTTGGGAGACAGATGGTAGGCTCTCGTCAAGGCCATCCAGTGTGTTCTTTAACATGCACAAGGTATGGCTCTCTAGCACACTGGGCCACGGCTTAACGTCCCACCCGAGTATATAAAGTGGTCCCAGAACCACCTCCAGTTTGAGAAATACCCGGGACAGTCCAGATGCAAGTCTTAATTACTCCTGTCATGCGCCCTTCCTTGCATCATTCGACTAGATAGAAATGCACCTCATCTGACCATGGGCAGGGCGGGGAGTTTTGCGGAGATAAATCTCAGACTGTCTTGAAACTCTTGCTAAAGTTTCTATCCTTTAAGAGGAAGATTATTGGGTATTTCCATTAGGATTCTGAAGATCGCAACGATAGCACTGAAACACGTAGCCCATTGTAACGTAAACTCAAGCAGCATTTGCATCTGTGCACTAGAAACAATTTGTGTGCCTTAAAAGAATTGGTGAAGAAGAAATGCGTGATATTAATAAGAGACCCACATTTCCCAAAAGAGTGAAAACATTTGTCGAAATCGTTGTATTATGAGAAGATAAAAGTAAAACGGAAAGTATAATTCTTAGGAGACATTTCAGAACTAAATTTAAGCTATTGTTAAAGATAATTCACTTTTAAAATTAAAATGGGAATAAACATTTTGAAATTGCTTAACAACGAAAAGACGATTATTTAGCATTTAGAAAAGAAATTAAAATTGTAATTTATGATTTTTTTATGAAGTAAAATATATGGAATTTTTATGAATTAAGAACGGAGGAGAAAACATAGGTTCCGGAAATTTATGATAAATTTTAAAAATATGCAATAAAGAATTTTTTTTACTTAAGTGTGGAATATGAATTAATGTGTAAACTGTATCTGAAATGAAGGATTTTATGAAATCAATATAAACTTGTATAATAGCTGATTTGGCAATTTTTCTAAGAAATGGTGATATTTCAAAACAATGCTTGATGGACCTTAATACTGATATTGTGAAGTAGGTTTTTATATTATATTCGCAAAACGCCACCATGCAGCTTTCAAATTAATTATTTTCAGCTACATATATACGTGGAAAGATAAAAGCATTTTTAGAGAATATTCTGATATAATTTTAAAACTGTGTGGTGTATTAAAAAGATACCTTTACTCTTAAAGAATTGTTAAAAGAAGGATAAAAGATAAAGACGGATAATTTCAGATAAAGGTATTTTACATTATATTTAACCTAAAATTGAGGAAAATGAAAGAAGGCTACATGTTTTATGTTATAAAAGGATCGTGCTTATAAGTCTAAATCTGAGGTTCCCAAACTTATTTGTCCTACCGTCCCCTTTTCAGAAAAAAAAAAATACTCAGCGCCCCCCTGGAAATCTACCTTCTTTAAGCGAACAAATAGAAAGATGCACATATTCCTGCCGATCCATGCTGGGCTTCCCGACAATGCGCGACACGCTCTCTTGCCAATACTTGCTTGATAAGACCTGTCGGCGGACTTGCCCACTGATCGGTTATAACTTGCATTTTATGTGTTTATTTGGAAAATAAAGTAATCACTACGACTTTAACTCTATGTTACACAACAGATGAAACATGTACGAACGTTTTTTCAAAAATTTCTTATCCTCCCTTCTTTCTTTATGCTTCCAGCGCCCCCCCCCCCCCCCAATTGCACCCGAGGCTACTACCGACCTCCTGGATCGTTCCAGCGCCCCCCAGGGTGCGGTATCGCCCACTTTGGGAAACATTGGTCTAAATGATAAAAAGAACATAAGACTTCCGTTCTTTTCTTTCGTGGGATGATTAACCTTAAACGTAAGCCTAATCTTCATGTGTGATTGAAAATGTGGATTCAGATATCAACACTTAATATTTCCAACAACATGTGGTACTCGAAAGAAACATTTTTTTTCTGATGAGGAAATCGTAACCTTTATTTATAGTCCCAGGAGTGGCCAACCCAAACTTTCTGAAGAGCTAGTAGGAAAGAAAAGATTCTTAAAAAGCCACATAAAAATCTTTATTTAAAAAAGGCATATATAATACGTTGGGTCGTTTACCCCTGAGCGGCACTTTTTTTGCACACAATGGACTAAATGGCCAGGTCATAAGGACTTAGAGAAGGTTGAGACCCACTGGAGAATTGTTAGAAGACATATGCCTCTCGTCAAGGCTATTCAACGTGTTCTTTAACGTGCACAGAGTATGGCTCTCTGGTACAGGAGCCATGGCTTAACGTCTTATCCGACGGACGGCGGTCTTTCTAAAGCCCATCGGTGTCCCCTGTTGATCGAGGGCAGGGTGGAGATTTTGTTGAGGTAATTCTCAACGCTGACCCAGGTGGGACTCGAACCTGGGAACTGCAGATTATGAGCCTGGCGCGCTACCAACTGATATAATATCTTAATTGAAATGCAAAAGTACACATTTCTAATGAGTGCAATGAATTGCAAATTCCTTCAGTTATGCATCCGAAAATGTTTGGTCAAAAGAAGGATAAGAAGTGAACCAGATTCAGTATATTGATGATTTGTTTTATGAGAGGTTGAAAAGCCCTTTTCTAGATGATTGGAACGAAGGCACCAATTTACTACGTAAGGCGAATATCCAAACATTAGTAGAGATCAATAATGCCTTCATAGGAATAGCGTTATTTTATTCATATATTTTGATTTTTATTATCCGAGGCAGCCCAATTACATAAGCATGCAATTCGTTTACAGGGAAACGCTTGGTGTGGTTGTAAAGCCGAGTTAATTACAAATCACACTGCATTTGAATCAAACGCTGATGTCCAATGCAAACATGAGCGAAGGAGCATAAGGAAAAGCTCGTCTTCTCGAGGAAGAGAAATGTATCCAATGACAACGTGTTCCATCTCGCTCTAAGCACGTGTTATTGCCTTGTTGTCGCCCTCAATGAGAGGAGGAGAGCGTGAAGCTCGTGCCCTGTTGTTCAAGGTTCCCTTATCATTTCTCGAAGATCTATCTGCAGTCTATGAATAGCTAATAAGGAATTTACATAAGTGAGTTATTTCGTAGTGCGGAGACTCCTAATCAAGACAATAGTTACTCTAGAAGGACGACGGTGGAATTGTGAGAAATACAGCATGGCATCCACCTTCATTAGATTTATGTAGAGGAAAACATGGAGATGGTTTCATCGAGCAATAGAGATGTCTCGGAAAGATGAAACTGGAACGAACCACCTCCAGAATGGTGAACTGGTAAAGGTATAAAGAATAGCTAGTTTTAGAAATTGGCAAAATAATTAGGGGCGAAATTCAGTTCGCTAGTAATTGGTAAAAGAGAAAAAATATAGTTTCTAAATGCTTCCAGGGGTGTGTAATAGGTATTTAACTATTCATTTTTTCCTTTCAAATTAATGCAAAAAGAAAATGCCTGCTGCTGCCGTTGTACGATATTTGTCATTTTGTTCTTTTGAATAATTTTTCAGTGATTGGATTGTTTTACTTCTGAGGGGCACTTTTTTGCACACCATGGGCTAAATGGCCAGGTCACAAGGACCCCGAAGGCTCAGAGAAGGTTGGGGGAGAGGACCCACTGGAACGGCTGTTGGGAGACAGATGGTAGCCTCCCGTCAAGGCCATCCAGCGTGTTCTTTAACGTGCACAGGGTATGGCTCTCCCGCACACGGAGCCATGACTTACGTCCCATCCGACAGACGGCGGCCTTTCCAAGCCCATCGGTGTCCCCTACTGACCGTGGGCAGGGCGGGGAGTAATTTTTCAGTGAAATAAAGTTTCCGAGCGATTGGCTTATTTTGCTAAGAATCAAAGGGATACGAGTTCGAGATAGGATAAGATATTGATGGTTATTTTTTGTGTTGTCTTTCTGCTGACGTTTACAGTCTTCGTCACAGATCTTCTTTATGGAGTAATACCGAAAGGCTCCTGTCAGGTTCGCAATCTTCAGTTTCCAGGTTCGAGTCCCGCCTGCACCAGAGTTAAGATTTATCTCCGCAAAATTTCCGCCATGCCCTCGGTCAGTAAGGGGACACAGATGAGCTTAGAATGGCTGTCTTTCGTCGCATGGGACACTAAGCCGTGGCACCGTGTGCGGGAGAGCCATACCCTGTGCACGTAAAAGAACACGCTGGATGGCCATGACGGGAAGCTATCATCGGTCTCCTAAGAGCTGTCCAGTGGGTTCCCTCCCCCAACATTGTCTGAGCCCTTCTGAGTCCTTGTGACCTGGTCATTTAGCCCATTGTGTGTCAAATAATGTCGCTAAGAGGTAAAACAAACCAAATCATTTGAGCTATTAAATATACTGAGTTTATTCCTATTATTATTCAAAATTGAAATTAGCATTTTAGGATAATCGAATTAATTTCTTCTTATTCATGGAATGTGAAAAAAAATTAATTTGTAAATAAATAAACAAACGGATGTTTACGAATTTTTTAAAAGGACCTAAATAATATGGAAATAATTACAAGAGTGTAATTATATATTACTCCATGAATTAGATTAAATAACAATTTTATTTTGTTATTAAGAAAGTATAATGGAAATAACCACCCACAAATTTGAAGCACCTAATTTACATGCTCGTGGTCGCATCACTTAAATATGCTCGAATTGCAAATTTATATTTACACTACATTTGTTATCATTCTCTTATAGTGTCTTACATACGATCCAGACATTTTTCATTTCGAGATGCATTTTTTCCTTTAAATTGAGTACAAGTCTAGTTAAACCTACTTAATCCTGAGTAAGTGTTTCTCTCCATTTCTTATGGAAACAGTTATGTTGCAGTATTTTTTCACGATTTGTTACTAGTTCATAGAATTCGAAGCAAATTTTGTTTAATGATATGCATTAGTTGATGTAACAATGAGTAGTTTTAGCCAACTGGAACCCTAATGTGAGAAATCCCAAAAATAGATGTCAGGTATCCTCAAAATATGGGGGCGGGGGTGGCTCAGTCGGTAGCGCGCCAGGCTCGTAATCTGTAGTTCCCAGGTTCGAGTTCCAGCTGGGTCAGCGTTGAGACTTATCTCCGCAAAATTCCCCGCCCTGACCACGGTCAGTAGGGGGGCACCGATGGGCTTGGAAAGGCCGCCGTCCGTCGGATGGGACGTTAAGCCGTGGCCCCGTGTGCGGGAGAGCCATACCCTGTGCACGTTAAAGAACACGCTGGATGGCCTTGACGGGATGCTACCATCTGTCTCCCAACAGCTGTTCCAGTGGGTCCCCTCCCCCAACCTTCTCTGAGCTGTCGGGGTCCATGTGACCTGGCCATTTAGCCCATTGTGTGCAAATAAGTGCCCCTCAGAGGTAAAACAACCCAACCCTCAAAATATGCTTCTGAAGATGTCGAACTATCCAGTCATAGTACTCAATGGCTAATTTTCTTTTTTGTTTTAAAGCTTCGGAAGAAATGAACTAAGTCAGAAGCCAATTGTAATATGCAACTCTGTTCAAATAAACTTTTGTTCATTTAAAAGCTTATAAAGAAATGAAAACAAATTTCCTTTAAGCATCTGCTTGCCACAGAGATCTGACACAGAAGCCTGTTAGTATAATACGCTACAGTGAAGAATGAGAGGAAGACGAGACCTCAGCAGAAAGACAACACACGAAAACAAACACTCCAACCTTCTCCGGGGTTCCGAACCAAGATCTCTCTGATTAGTAGGAAAACAAACTCCGATACCTTATCCAGGGCTCTGAACCTAAGGACACTTTGAACACTAGAAAAACAAACTCCGATACCTTATCCAGGGCTCTGAACCTAAGGACGCTTTGAACACTAGAAAAAGAAACTCCGATACCTTATGCGGGACTCTAAATCCAGGTCTCTTCAGTTAGTAGCCAGGCACGCCAATCACTTGTCCATTGGAATTATGGTAGTTATAATAAATTCACACCTTCAATATTTTCAATATGTCTATAATTAGTAAATTGCAAACTATTGTTAATAACTATGTCTATAATTAGTAAATTGCAAAAATCTATAATTAGTAAATTGCAAAAATCTATAATTAGTAAATTGCATTAATATAATTAGTAAGCATGAAACAGACGTTACACATGCAAATAAAATAAGTTCCTTGGAAAGTATTCTTTTTCTGCCATGCAGTGAGATATTGCATTTATCTTTTACTGAAAAGAAGCCATAACAGAAAGAAACAAAACCTTTCAGTGACCATTTCTTCATCGCAAAATGTCTCACCGATATCCTTTATGGTAGGAAGTGTGGATGAATGCAATAGAAGAGAGCAACTGATAGAGATGGGAAGAAGCTGGAAACGAAAGGAGCTGCAGGGGATGAACACTGAGGGCCTTTCAAAGGAATGCAACCATTGCCTCTCATGCGGAACTGACAAGAGATGAGATGAACGAGACTAAGCAAGAAAGAAAAGGACTGGCTTCCATTTCTTTCTCTCCATTACAGAAATGCATTACAAAGGCAGACATGAAAACAATAAAATAGTATACACTCAGTGGCAATGGCGGATTAAGGAGGAGGCTGACGAGAATGCCACCAGGAGGCCAAGGCTGCAGAAGAAGGGGACATATATACTTTAGTCCACAATTTAAATATTCCTCATTCTTTATCACGTGTTTACAAACACATTTCAGTTGTTTTAAATATAGTTTAATAACTTAAGCAACCATGTGGAATATATTTTTCATATAACCTAAATCTTTATGCTGGGGAGAAGTAGCCATGTCTGGAACCGGCAGCGACCCAGACATTTTCACCTATCTTCCTGTTGCTTTTGGCTTTGACATTTTGTCGGTTGATCGTTCGGTCGGTTTGTGGATTTGACAAAACGTTGTTCCACCACATCTTTCGAACGCGATGGAGAAATTTAGTGATTCATGTGCCAAATGACAGCTTGTAATGCGGGGAATGTCATAGGCTTTAAAAAAATTGACCCCCATGCTTTCTTCCCCCCTAAAAAAGGAAAAATGTGAAAATTGTTCTTAAGCTATATCTCCAGAACGCAAAGGCCGTAAGTAACAAGCTATGCGTCGAATGAAAGCTCCTGACGCGGGGAATGTCGTAGGCTACGATTCTTCCCCCTTAAAAAGGGTGTACAACGTGAAAATGATTGCTCCCATATATCTCCTGATGTGCAAGAGAAGAGAGATCCTGAATGCGAGTGCGGTTAGTTACGAACTATGTGTTCAATGAAAGCTTATGAGGTGGGGAGTGTTGTAGACCAGGGGTGGGCAAATAGCGGCCCGCGGGCCACATTCGGCCCGCTAAGAGTTTTTCGTGGCCCGCCAAGACAGTCAGAAAAATCCACCTTGAACCGAGATTTCCTTCCCGTGCGCGACCGAAGATTCGTCTCGTATTTTCCCCTAGGACGGCCACGTCAATACGCATGCGCAGTGTAGATAAGAAAATAATTGCCCACCCCTGTTGTAGATTATAAAAAACTTACCTCCCATGCTTCCTTCTTTCTAAAAAAGGGGAAATGCAAAATAATTGTTCGGCTATATTGTTTTGACCACCCCCGTTTAATTTAGGGCGGTACAAACTCTTAGGCCGTGATGCGTTACTTGCCGCCAAATCCAAGGCAAAATCCCAGAGTCAACCAAATTAACAGACATTTGCAAGAATGAAAACTGAGATAATTTTACAATTAACAAAAACACAACCTTTATTAACAAAATTTGCTATTAGATATTTCACACATGTAGGTCCACTCATGGGACAGTTTCATCAGGCGCCCTCAGCGCAACACTTCTCGATTTTTACGGGGCTTACCCCAGCGATTACGCAGCACAGTTCGTGAGTCACTTGAATACAGATTCAAAAGGTGAGCCGACGACACCATGTTTTAGTTCCGTACAGGCCGCGTGACGGCGGTAGTAATGTAATTGAGTGGGAAAAGTTAAAACCAGAAAAAATTGAATTCGACCCACCTCCTCGTTCACTGCAGGCTGATCCCAGGGGAAAACATTGTAGGTTGTCTGGCCGCTTTCAGCGGCCACAGGCTCCCTCATCGGCCACTTGCTGTCTCACAGGGCGCTAACGACAATTCTCCTCGTTTCCATCTTTCCAGCGGCAGCAGCACAAGACTTCCTTCCTTTCAGAGCGACGAAGAACGAATGAATCCCTTTTTGCTTGTTTTTTCGACACACACTGCCCTGGCAGAGGTCACCTACGCTCATGCGTGGCTGTACGTGATTGGCCAGAGTAGCCGAGGTGCGAATCTCAGATCCCCCCTCCAGCCAACGTTGTTTACCAGGCATGTCACATAGTCCCTCTTCCATCTGGGGTCTCAGACTCAATCTGGAAAGTTCAGTGCCTGCGGCCGAGCTCCTCTTCGTTGAACTGGACACAAAAATGGAGGCAATATGGATAGGCACCATGCGAACGAGGATAAAGGCGTCCATGACCCTCCACGCCAAAAGTCGTGTCCACAGGATAAAACAAATGTGGGCACGACAATATCTCCAGAACGGGAATACCAAAAGCAACAAGCTATACGTCAAATGAAAGCTTATAACGCGGGGAATGCGGTAGGCTATGAAAAATTGACCCTCGTGCTTTCTTCCCTCCTAAACAAAGGGGGACAATATGAAAATGATTGTTCCTCTATATCTCCTAAACGCGTGTGCTGAAAGTAACAAGCTATGGGTTGGGTTGGGTTGTTTTACCTCTGAGCGGCACTTTTTTGCACACCATGGGCTAAATGGATAGGTCACATGGACTCCGAAGGCTCAGAGAAGGTTGGGGGAGGGACCCACTGGAACAGCTGTTGGGAGACAGATGGTAGCCTCCCGTCAAGGCCATCCAGCGTGTTCTTTAACGTGCACAGGGTATGGCTCTCCCGCACACGGGGCCACGGCTTAACGTCCCATCCGACGGACGGCTGCCTTTCCAAGCCCATCGGTGTCCCCTACTGACCGTGGGCAGGGCGGGGAAATTTGCGGAGATAAATCTAAACGCTGACGAAGCTGGGACTCGAACCTGGGAACTACAGATTATGAGCCTGGCGCTACCGACTGAGCCGCCCCGTAACAAGCTATGTGTCAAATGAAAGCTTGAGACGCGGGGAGTGTCGCAGGCTATAAAAAATGACTCCATATGCTTACCTCCGTTCTAAAAAATGGGAAAGAGCCGTTTTGCCATATCATCGGAACGCCAGGGCCTACAGTTACGGTTAGGTGTCAAATGAAAGCTCGTATAATGACTGTCATACAGTATTCCGAATTTCGCCCGCACTATTTCTCCCTGATAAAATGTGGGGGAGAGGGGCAGATTTTAGCGGGAGTAGACTTTAACGAGTCGTACCTCACATTAAAGCTTGTGACGTCTCCGATGTCGTGGTCTACCTCAACTCTGAATACAAAACGGTGGTAAATGTGATTGATGTTTATCAGTCATATATCAAAGTTTTTGAAGGTAGGTGTTTTAGTGACAGCAAAAAAATATAATTAAAAAATTTGAAAAACACTTATCTTCTTTAGTGCCGTAAAAAGTAGAAAATAATCCTAAGGCAATGCAGCAATGGTGCAATCAGTCCCTAAGTTCGTATTCGCTTCGAAGGAAGATAGGGCGCCGATTTACCTACTCGACAAGATTTCCGGCGCCCTATCTTCCTTCGAAGCGAATATGAACTCATTGATTGATTGCACCATAGATATGTTTTAGGATTATTTTCTATTTTTAGGGCATCAGAAGAAGATAAAATTTTTTTTAAATTTTTAAAAATTTTTAATTTATATATTTTTTTAACCCTTTACTTCTCAGAAGCAGCTTTATTAAGAACAGACTCAGATGACATCAATATTTCGGGAGTGAGGTAGAACTAAGTAACTTCTGAAATCAGTTTTTTACATGAAAATGAGATGAAGATAAAGAACTCAATGAACTTTTTCTAAATTTCGTTTCTCAGAATTTTCTCAGAACTTAATGAAGTACAGAGGTTGGAATATTTAACTGCAGCATAATCCTAAGAAACTTATGCATTGATGAACACTAAAAGAATTATTTACCCCAACATTTTAAAAATAATTTTCACACCCAGAAATTGAACAGGAACTGATTATTTTCACATTACATTTCTTCCACAAATATATGTTTCTGATGTAACCAAATGAAAGAAAGAATTTGAAGATCTCAGTTTCATCTTTGTGTTCTTTCTAATGCCAGAAATTGCAGAATATTTCATTAGTACTGCGAAATTCATCTTGTTTTTCAACATTATTTACAACTTACGACATTTACCGGAGTGAAAGAACATGCAATATCAGAACATCATGAGTAAAAAAGAAAGCAAATGGAAGTAAAGCGAACGGCGCTACGGAATGATAGAACAAAACATTTACGTTTTTGAATGTGATCAGCAGATTACAGAACCACAAAAAACGAAACTTTAAATTAATTTAAACTTTAATTTAAACGAACCTAATTCTCTTTTCTTCTTCTTCTTCGTTTAGCATAGGAGTCAATGCTGCTTCTAGTGAATGAACGTGGAAGCGAAAGACATCTGGAGATAAGCATCGAGAAATTTATCTTTTCTTAAGCTTCCGTTTCCGGAAGATGGCAGGCACGAGCTTCTCGGATATCCCCCATTTGTCTCAACTGCCAAAGTTGGTAGATGGAAACTGGAAACGCTGTTTGGGGAATCTCGAATATTCTCACCGCCAAAAAAGATATCGAAGGAACAGAAATCTTACAATGCTATCATGAGAGAAACGATTGATATAGCTGATATTTTCTTACAAGAAATTGGCGGGAAGTAAAGCAGTTTGATCTCAAGTGATAGACTTAAACGACATGGCAATTGTCTTTTCCGCAATGTTTTCCTTTGGCTTTTTAATAGTGACCGTTTAGATTATATTGCTTCTGAGAGGCGCAGTTTTTTTGGTCAGCTCAGAAGGGACTGTAAAGCCAAGAAATGGTTGGTTGTTTTAACTCTGAGCGACACTTTTTTTGCACAGTAGATTAAATGGCAGAGTCACAGGGATCCCAAAGGCTGAGAACTAGGTGGAGGAAGGCGTTTCACTGGTTAGGAGACAGATGGAAACTCCCTTCCAGGCCATCAGGCATACTCTTTAACTGCAGGTTGGATCTACTGCAAATGGGGTTTCATTCAACTGGTTAGTAACAATTCCAAGTCCATTGAAACTGCTAGCCCCATGCAACAACTCTTACTGGGAGCATAGCGAAAGCTAGCAGAGAAAACTCTAAAGAAAATTTTGAAATAATTAACTTAGGGTAAAATTTCACACTACAAACGATAAAATAAGCATTGTTTTTAAAAGGAAACAACACCAAAGTAGTATAGTCACATTCCACGGTTCCCCCCTTTGCACAGTGCTTTCCCCCTATGACGTCACAGGCCACGACCACGCCCACTCCCGCCCCCTACCCCATGACGTAATCATTACGTAACAGGATGTAATCACGACGTGATCATTACATAATCATTACGTAACAGGCCATGCCCCTTTATTAATAATTAATAGGTAAGGTTTAAAATATAGGGCAACCAGGGGGTCTGCAAGAGGAGGGAGGGCTTAAAATATAGGTGGGGCAACCGGGGGGGGGGTCCGAAAACGAGAAATTAGACTTAAAATAAGGGTTTTTTGGGAAAATAGTACTTCTCACTGTCAACAGATGGCGCTACTGGGGGGTGAAAGGGGGATTATTAATTATTAATAAGGGGTCGTGGCCTGTTACGTAATGATAATGTAATGATCACGTCATGATTACGTCATGTTACGTAATGATTACGTCATGGAGGAAGGGGCGGAAGTGGACGTGGACTGTGACGTCATAGGGGGGAAAGCACTGTGCAAAGGGGAACCATGGAATGTGACTATACTACTCACCAAATTCAGCAAAAAGCACAGCAATACAGTCTTAGCAGTAAAATATCGTAAGAGATTTCTTGTAGACATGCAACTCATAAAGGAGTTAACTGAAAAAAATTTAGTTTTTGCCTTGAATGGGATTCGAATCCACATTTTCCTAGTAACATTCTAGTCGTGCTATTGTCTCAATTGTTGCAGTAAAATCTGATCTATGCGACGTAATCTTGAAAAGAATTATTTTCACGGCATGTTTGCTTCCAGGAATAATGTTTTTTCTCCCATGCTCGTTATTTCCTTTCTGTTTATTCCTGGAAACTGGACATTTGTTTAAAGAGAATACGTTTTGAGAATAAGCTATATCCTGCCGAAGATGCTCTCATTATTTTGAATTTTGATATAAGGCAACAGTAACCTCTTTACTTTTCTACTTCCCGTATACGGGATAACAACGGAAACGAAACTATGGGATCATCAAAAAAAAAAAAGTGTTTTATTTTCAGATAGGAACCAATTTGTTTTCAGAGAAACGACAAAGACTTTTTCGAATCTAAATCGTTAGTTTTTCAATTGGATCACGCACCTACGAAGCATTGTTAACAGTGTTTTTCTCGCATCCGTCTGTAAGAATCATTGGTTGAGTCTAAAATCGTGTCTTAATGTTCCCGAAATTCAATTTTTTCATTCCATTCGACATATTTTCTGTGTCCCACCGTTTTTTACGCGATATATTTCTTCGATGGGTTGTCGAGGTGCAATACCTAGAGTAGCAATAGGATTATCGAAATTATATCGTTTTTAAAATATTCCGATATTGGCATTGCCGCAGTTGAGTTTTCGATACAGCATTAAGGCACGCGTAAGCGCTATTTTCAATTTCCTACCGTCACTGAGACGGAATTCCCCTATCTTGATACATATCTCGCCTTGTCAAGGACATACTTAAAAGATGTTGCACAAGCACTACTCGGAATTTCACCTCTTGTCATTCATTCAAAGAGCATTTACGGAAATGAAAGCCCATTTTGCATATCTTTAGATTTTTTTCCCTCTATTTACATATTCGAATCGTTTGACAATGTTGACAATGACAGTCATCTCCATTGAACGCTACAAGAAACATTTTTCACCCAATGCAGTCCTTAAATCCAATCAAATATCTCTTCTCCTTTCTGTTTCCATATAAGCAGATATATTACTGCTTAAAAGAGAGCTTATCGAGAAGATTTCGAAGTATAAAAATTAATATATCTGTCCAATTCCAAAGTTCTCCACATTTCATTGAATAAGGATTGTTTAAAACGCGAAGGAGAATATTGTTCTGTATCGAAGCATTTTGAACGTTTCACTTTTTGATGCATATTAAATTTTCTGCCCCACAAAGCGTTGGATTCCCACATGGTTTTAAAATTAAATTGTGTCTGATTCTCTTTTCTTTACGAAACGATATTCTGCTTCAAAATTATTCAATACATTCCTCATCAGACGTCAAATTCTTGTCAGGTGTTGCTCAAGCACTGCTGCACACAACTACAGGGGCCATTCACCAGATGCCACGTGTCGTGATGCTTTAGAATAAAGATCACATGTTCTTCTAGCAAATGGATCGGCCTTAAGACTCTTGACTTTGCATATTGATATTACTTTCATTTCCCTGTAGGACATTTTTTTATTTTAAAATTTCTTCCTCAGAATATTTTTATCGCAACTAAACATGTTTTAAAAACTAAGGTATAAAGCTTTGTTGTGGTTTTGCTAAAAAAAAAACACGTTGTTTTAATGCATTTTATTCCAAAACATGATCCTGTTCTAGAGTAATTACAAAGACACCTGTGTTGAAATAAAAGGTTAGGTGTTTACCTTTTCTGCTTCTTCAGAGGGATGGGAGTAGCTCGGTCGGTAGCACGCCAGGCTCGTAATCTACTGTTCCCAGTTTCGAACACCGCCTGGATCAGAGTTGAGATTTATCTCAGCAAAACTTCCCGCCTTGCCCTCAGCCAGTAGGGGACACTGATGGGCTTGGAAAGTCCGTCGGATGGGACATAAAGCCGTGGCCCCGTGTGCGAGAGAGCCACACCCTGCCTGTGCACGTTAAAGAACACGCTGGCTGGCCTGACTACCATCTGTCTTTTAACAGCTATCCAGTGGGTCCCCTCCTCTCAATCTACCTCGGGGTCCTTGTGACCTAGCTATTAGCCCATTGTGTGCAGAAAGTACCGGACAGAGATTAAATAACCCAACCCATAAGAAATTTCCGTCTTTCTACCTGTGCCCTTGGTTCCTAAAGATTTTACCAGAGCTATTATTATCCCTATTTTCAAAAAAGGTGATCGCAGTTCTTGTGATAACTATAGGGGTATCAGCCTACTCTCCGTTCCAGGTAAAGTTCTTTCCATGATTGTGCTTAATAGAATTAAGAATCTGGTTGAGAGGCAATTGCGTGATGAGCAATGTGGATTCAGAAGTGGTAGGGGATGTGTAGATCAGATATTTTCACTTAGGCAGATTCTTGAGAAATATTTAGAGTTTCAGAAACCTTTGGTTGCTAGCTTTGTTGATTTCAAAAAGGCTTTTGACTCTGTTGATCGTCATAATTTGTGGTTGATTGTGAGATCATATGGTATACCAGACAAGTTAGTTAACATAATGAAAGCTCTCTATAATAACACTGAGTCATGTGTGAGAGTTGGTAAGTCTTGTAGCAATTGGTTTAGCATTACTTCTGGTGTTCGACAAGGGTGCATTTTGTCTCCTTTTCTCTTTAGTTTGGTTGTTGATTATGTTGTGCGAAATTCACTTCAAGGGAAAGATTTTGGCTTTAAATGGGCTGGAGATACGAAAATTTCTGATTTAGATTATGCTGATGATTTAGCCCTTTTGGCAAATGATGTTGATGAGATGAACTCTTTCATTCGAACTGTTGATGAGACTGGTAGCACAGTAGGTTTGGTTATAAACAGAGAGAAAACTAAAGTGATGAAAATTGGTCAGGCAGGTTGTGATTCAGTTAATCTGAATGGTTGCAGTCTTGAGCAGGTGTCACCGTTTAATTACCTTGGGAGCTGCGTAACTGATACTGGTGATGTGCGGCATGAGATTAACAGACGAATAGGTATTGCTGCCGGGACTTTTAAGAATCTCTGGAGATTGTGGAGAAATAGGCGTATACACCTTAAGACTAAAATTAGACTGTATAATAGTTTGGTTCTTTCTAGGGTTAGTTATGGTAGTGAAACTTGGACGCTGTGTAAGCAAGATAACAGGAAACTAGATGCTTTTGATTCTAGATGCTTACATTACTGGTATATTGGTACATTAGATGCTTACATCTTGGGTATTAGGTGGTTTAACTTTGTAACTAATGAGGAGGTTAGGCAAAGGAGTCTGCAACCTCATTTAAGCAGCATATTGTGCAGAGAGAGACTCCGCTGGTTTGGCCATGTTGCCCGTATGGATAGTTATAGATTGGCGAATAAGGTTATGAACAGTGTGCCTAGAGGCCTCAGAAGGAGGGGGAGACCTAGGATGCGGTGGGCAGACAATGTCAAACAGGACCTTGTTAGAATTGGTGTACATTGGCCGGATGCAGCAGATGTAGCTCAGGACAGATATGCTTGGAGAATTGAACTGCGCGGTCTGGTTGGACCTCCGTAGCCCATGGCTGCTTGAGGATGATGATGATGATGATGATGATGACCTTTGCCCTGCTTTTACAGAAGCCGAAAACCACGGATATTAAGTCAAGTTCTTTTGATTTTGCCTCATGCTTAGAAACGAAAATATCAAAATATTACTCTATTGTTTTCGGAAATATATCATTATTTTTATTTACCTGTAAGAAAAGCATATTTTTGCACGTGTTTTCAATAATTTCCCGTTGTTCTGCTTCTTTTAACACTGAAATGGCTGATTATTTTCAAAAGGATATTTATATAACACATTGAATACTTTACGAGTTTTGATAAGGGCAGTAATGGCAAGGGAAGCCACAAAATCTATGTGATGTTTACACATCAGTTGTCTAGTGCGCGTAGAAAAGTAGTACAGAGAAAGCTAAACATTTTAGTATTATTATTTCCGTGGCCAATATATTTGAAATTAGAACCAGTTATCTGCCAGTGTGAAATACAAAAGCGTTTTTCTTAAGGCAGTTGGGCTGTTTTACTTCTGAGCGGCGCTTTTTTTGCACACAATGGGCTAAATGGACAAGTCACACAGACCCCGAGGGCTGAGAAGATTAGGAGAAGGTGACCTACTGGACGCTGTTGGAAGATAGAGGATCGCCTCCCGTCAAGGCCATAGCCAGCTGTTATTTAACGTGCACTATGACTCTCCCTTACAGTGGGCCAAGGCTTAACGTCCCATCCGACGGACAGCGGCCTTTCCAAGCTCATCGGTGTCCCCTATTGACCGAGGACAGGGCCGGGTGTTTTGCGGATAATAAATCTCAATGCTATTCTAGCTTGGACTGGAACCTCGGAGCTGCCGATTACGAGACTGGCGCGCTACCAACTGAGCCACTTCCGCCTCTTCAAGGCATCTAACAGTTCATATTACACTATTGTCTCATATGCATATTTAAAAAGGGATTCCATTAATTGGAAATGAATCATCATTGAAATATAATTGCAAAATATTTTACAGAAATGGTTGTTAACGATAATTGGAAATGGAATTTTGTAATACAGTATCCGAGACATTTAATTTCTGCTATCTAAATTAATTAAATGAATTCGTTTATTCATTATAAACTGCAATCAAATATTCCTTCTCCAATTTCGAAGTCCCATGCACGAATATTTATAGATAATTCTTTGGTTTAGTGATGAATAATTAGTTTTTCTTGGCCATGTAACATTTAAAAAAACAAATCACACCCTACACCATCAACTTTGAACGATTTATTTTCATGTTGACATATATATATTTAGTACAGTATTTCAAAAAGTCACTGAAATCAGAATTTCAGAAATTTTCGCTTCGTACTACTTTTTCTAAGGAAGCTAATGTACCCAACACAAATGGCAGAGACAACTGAGAAACTCTACCAGGCTTTTCTTGATTCCCACTGGATAGTAGTCATGTACGCTAACCATTATGCCAAATAGAATTAAGAGTCTGTCACTAATGCAGTCAATAACAAAATTTGTGAAAACTTGAAGGACAGAAATCACATGTGAAGCAAACAAGGTTTGTGGATGTTACAATTGTTATAATGTAATGTGAAAGTGACATTATGCATTAATCTATGTATGCTTTAGAAAAGGGAAGACTTCTTCTTGCTACTGGGGTCGTTGCATTCTATAAAGCTTACTTAGTGGAATTAGTTAGCAAACACTTTTGAAATACTAAATTATGAGAGGATTATGTGAAAGCGTACTACGAATCCGAAATGGATACACTATACAGCAGGAACGCACTCAGAATTTAGTTTCTGGGCGGGAGGGGGGGGGGAAATGTCCAAGAATAAGACTTAGTAAGATTTCCAATTACTAAAATATTCCACGGGACGGAAAAATTTAAAATGATATTTTATGTGGAATAAACTTTTAGACTAATATGTTACTTTTAAATCAATTTTTATTTTCCGGCATATAATATGGCCTAAAATAAAATTATACAAAAACACCTGTTTTGTATTTGAAAGCAGGTAGACAAGTTTAAAATTTCATATATGACGCACAAGAATATTCACATATCACATAAGACGACAGATTTCGGAAGGGGGGGGATGGACCCCCTGCTCCCCCCTGAGTACATACATGCTATAATTATATACGCTGCTAGTATATAATTATAGCAAGTATGTACCCAGGTATTTTACCTGGTACATATTTGCTATACTATGAGGCAGATACTATGAGCTGATACTATGAGATTAAAGTGATTAAGACAGTTTATTCTGCATTCAACTTAGAAGACTCTTTCGCAATATTTCAGCAAAACTTTGCAGGACAAGATTTCTCCAAATATCACTCTGCACGAGGTTACCGAATTGAGAAAAACTATCCAGTGGGCGTTCTTGCTATGCTATGAGGCAGATATATAATTATAGCAAGTATGTACACAGGTATTTACCTTTCAATTTCAGGCTGATACTATGAGATTAAAAGCTGAAAAAGATAAAACTTCATCTATCATGTTAACGGACATAAGAAGTTCGTTACATGTTTTTCTCAATTTGGTAACCTCGTGCGTAGTGATATTTGGAGAAATCTTATTCTGCAAAGTTTTGTTGAAATTGCGAAAGAGTCTTCTAAGTTGAATGCAGAATATTATAATATAATATTAATATATATACGTTTTCAATTTCAGGCTGATACTGAGATTAAAGTGATTAAGACAATTTATAACATTAAATAAACGATTTGCTAGTAATTAGTAGTATTTAATAATTTAGCTGCTGGAAGGTATGCCAAATGTCTAGATTCTACTTTGAAGTGCGTGTGCGTGGAACTATTCTAAAACTGTAGTTTGAATAAAGAGAACTGGAGAAGTTAAATTCGGATTAGGATTTTTATTTTTTGGTAAGATCCCACTGCTTTTCCGACGTGAACTGGCCTACTAACAGCGTATAGGTAAGAACATTTCCCATTGCTGAGATTACGAAGTTTCTCGTGAAGGGAAATATCCCCCATCCTGTTAAATAAATCGCGTCTTTTTCGGCAGATATTTTCAGCAAAATCGTTAAAGCATTTCCACGGTTGGAATTCTCAGCCACGTGCTCAGAAAGCTGAGAGAATGAGTTCTTGATAATTCGATCTTCGTCGTTGATTGAGGCTGCGTAAAGAGATGTGATGAGGAAAGATACGAAGCCATTAATACCTAAGGAGAGTAGCGTCACTTGCCCCAAACCGTGCAGTCTCCCTAGCGATATAAAATAATTTACGGAAAGTGCGAGAAACAATTGCAAAATTCCTGCCGTTGCCAACAAAAAAGCTGAAAAAGATAAAGCTTCATCCATCATGTTAACGGACATAAGAAGTTCGTTATATGTTTTTCTCAATTTGGTAACCTCTTGCTGAGTGATATTTGAAGAAATTTTATTCTGCAAAGTTTTGTTGAAATTGCGAAAGAGTCTTCTAAGTTGAATGCAGAAGAATGCGTAAAAGAGTGAAAATATATTAAGTAAACCGAAAGAAAAAAGTGTAAAGAGGCTCTCTTGAAAGAGCATTAAGAAGTAATAAAGTCGCGATATGCCTTCGAAATGTATAGAAGATAGTGGAAATCTTGCATACCTCACTAACTCCCTAGGCTCACTTTGAAAAAAGATTATCCCCCAACAAAATACAGGAATTAAACAGATAATTAGAATACCAAACCTAATCCACAGTTTGAAGAATGAGCACTTGGAATATAAGTTGCTCTCCTTTTCTACTTTAAGAAACTTTTTAAATAAATTATAAAAATGTTTTCGACGAAGATACATTCTGCACCATGAAACAATGCTAAACATATTTACGATTTCTTCAGGAAACTCAAAAAATTTATGTTTACGGTACTTGATATTTTGAAAAATTATATTATAGACGGAAATCAAAGTTAGGAGCAGCAAAATGATCACTGAAAATGTTTTAGAACAAATATCAGTTTTATGTCTTTGTGGAATTCTAATTCCCAGTAACGACATGACTTTAAACATGGTCTTGAACTCTGATTTCATATGATTACGATTCTTGATATTTTGAACGTTTCCTGAATAAGTATCTGTGCCAGAGGGTGCAAGTCCGATCTGAGTGCAGCACCGATTGAAAGCATCTCTAACATTTGGTATAGGACTTTGATCTGATGAAACTGCTTCCGAATAGCGCTTCATGATCTTATTTCTTTCTGGGTTGTGTGGTGTACGGAAAGTGTGGTGAATTCTTTGGGAGAAAAAACTTTTTGTCCACCTACTAATGATTTAAACGCTCTGATTCGAAGATTTGTTTATTGAGAATCTTTTCCTTTTAGTATAAAAATAAAACCAGCATGTTAATCTATTCTTTACCGAAGAAATTAATTATTTATATGGATTTATTTAAATTAATTAGTTATATGAATTATTTATATGCAATTATTTTTTACAAATTGTGTTTCCTCTTAATATTTTGAAATAGCAAATGAAGTTTAGTTAAAGGAATTTCTTAAAATTAACAATTATTTACAAAATTTCTATGCAATTTATCTAAAATGAAAAGACTTATTGCAATTATTATCAATAACTTTAAATAATTTAATTAATTGTACAGTATTTCTGAAGTGGCAAAAGCATTTACTCACAATTTAAAAATATGCCAATCTCAAGTTTCCCACAGAAAATGAATTAGCTTCCAGTACAGAGAATCAGTGTGAAAGGTTTTCATTTAAAGATTTTCATTCTGTAAACAATCGTGCAATTTTGTATTTTTTTTTTGCAATGTTCACTTCGTCTTACAGATGTTATCAAGAAGAAATGTGTTGAATTTGAAGAACTGGTGGTTTTCAATTTTTCAAACTTTTACCGTATTTAACTCACAAATCTCATTTCACCTGTTGTTCCATTTACCGACTCCGAATCTTCATGGAACTTCAAAACTAGGCTTTAATCGTTCACAATGTTCGCTGCTTTAAGCACTTCCAGTGACATCACAAGAAAGCAATGAACTTTCTTCTGCTATTAACTTTTAGTGCTGCTTCTATTAAACTTATGCTCTTATTGCAAAGAAAAAAGTGCTAGAGCAGGAAATGCAAAATCAGGTTCGGTTTGAGTCAGAAAGCCACTTCATTAATTATTCAGATGGTGTGTTTGTTGTAATTATGATTTGATACCGACACTACAGATGCTTGGTGTGCCCTGTTTTTCTCAGCGTGCACAGCAATATTTAGAAACATCCTGTTGCTGTGCCTTAAACATTCCAGAGTTTTGTTGTTTTGGACATTTCTACCGAAATCACCAGAATAGAAGAATGAAATTTATTCTGCATCCCTTTTGCTTGTTCACTTAGTTTTAACAACTGAAATGCAAGGCAGAGTCAATCTGGCCCAACGTATACTATAGTCTTTTTTCACGACAGCGCTGTTTCCGGAGGAGCGTTGTATCCTGATTGTGTCTGCAGAGGTCGCTGCAGTCGTTTGATCTCACCTTGCTTGCTTGAGTCCACAAACCTAATATGCTGAATTTTTCTGCTGGACATCACTTCAAAACGAATATGAAATGGAAAAAAAGTGTACCTAATGTGTGCTGAAGGCTACACGGATATTAGTGATGAAATATTATGATTTGAAAGAAAATTGTGTTCGTTTATACTTTTATGCAGAAATGCAGTTTGCAATACTGCCTGTTGTCTGCTGGCAAATTGAAAAGAAGTATGTTCCGAATCACGCGAAATTGCGTCTATTTGAAACGAAGCGGGAAACCATTTTTAAAGCAGGCAATGAAAAGGAATGGAATATTAGTTTGTCAAAAAATGATGAATGTTATCAACAAAGCCGTGTCTCTTTATCAAGAATGATAGAAATGATAATAAAGAATCCTACAGAGCAGAAAAAGTCATTGGAATATTGTTATCGATTCTGCACTGTAATAATTCATTCACTTTGTCATGCAATATTCCATCAGTTATCATTAATGCAACAGGTTCATCTTTTAGACTAAGTTTTTTTTTAAATTTAATTACGATCCTACATTGCAGGGAAGGAGAAAGAGGCAGCATAAATTTATCTACGATTCTAAGAGATCGCAGTATCAAAAAGTTTGAGAACTTCTGCATTAGATAATCAGCCATTTTGCAATCATCAGAAGGTTTCATATTCCAATCAGAAGTCCCTCCCTGACGTATTATTCGTTTTCTGCTATCTGAATAATTACGAGAGTGAGAATAACAAGACGACGATGAAGAGAAAACTTCACAGAGCTTCAAGAAAGTAGTTTAAAATTTAAAACCAATTAAACGTTAAAGCTGGTACGCTGTCGACGGAACATAAAATCAGTGTATGCACATCAATATGTAACTGCCGTACCAGAATATAATAAAATTTCCATGTTATGTTCAATGGGAATATAACTTGGAAGCTCTATAAATTCTAAAATAGCCATTTAATGGAAAAATGTAACTGAAGATAAAGATCATAATCAAATCTACTTAAATCTCGATTTCCAAAAATATTCGTTCAGTATTTAAAGAGTTGTGAAATATTTTAGCTTTCATAATAGCAATGCGACATAAGATTTACGTCAGAAATTAATTTAATAAGTATTGTTTCAAACCATTTAACAAAATGAATGCATATTTTAGTAGTTTGTGTAATAATTGCTGTAATACTGATAATTGCCAATCGGGAGCGGCCAGGGGGACAAGCTGCCGCCACTTTCAGAATGTTAATAAAGTAATAGAGGCAAAACATTACTGATCTTTTTATGTTTCTTTCATTTTTCAAGAAATTTTTAAACATCTTTAAAGATTTGTGAGTGGCAACAGCTGTGAATCAGCTTAAACGTAGTGATTTCTAATGTGAGTAAAAAATCTTAATTTTTAAGTAATTTCTGTTACATAGAGAAGTTGTAATCTTTTGTTAGTGTGAATAAACATCAAATGGACTTGAAAAGACAGAGAGTAAGTTCCTATTTTGAGTATAAATTGAGAATTTAGGATTTGAAAATTTTGTAACTGAGCTTACGTGTACCGGAAGAAGGGAAGGGGAAGCACACGACACGTGGGAGTGACGAATTCCCACGTGGCTTGGTAAGAACTATCGTCTGCCAGAGCTGCAGCATAACTGCTACGAGGTAAGAGTTTATGGACGATCGTTTGTTTTGTTTTGGTCATGATCGTTTATTAGAGTGGAATATTCTCCGGATTAAACTTTCTATTCTGCAATAAAAAAAAATTCAAAATCCAAAAACTTGGATGAAAATAACTACTATAGAAGATATAAAAATATGTTAATTAATGTTATTAGGGAAGTTAAAAATGATTATTATAAAAATATTTTTATAAAAAATGGAAATAATGCTAAAAAAATTGGGAAACAATGAAATGTGTGACGGAAGAAAAGTAAAGGGCAATTCTCCTCAAATTATCACGGATAGAAATCATTTACTTCGGTTTGATGAAAAGCCGCAGGAATTTGTTAATAAATTTAACAATTATTTTACTGAGGTAATTTCTTCATTATGTAAACAAAATCTACATAATGAAACCAAAATAGAAGAGATAATAAGTTATTTAAAATGTAAAATGCCTAATTCTTTTTTTTCCCTTATATACCAGAACAAGAAATTTTTGATACTATCAAGGAACTAAAGGAGGGAAAAATCACCTGGTTTGGACGAAATTACAGTTACCACTATTAAAAATATTTTTCCGGAAATTAGAACTATATTTTATAAACTTGTAAACTTTTCGTTTGTAGAAGGTGTGTTCCCTGAAATTTTAAAAACTGCCTTAATTATTCCAGTGTTTAAAAATGGTGATACTAAGGCAATTGAAAATTACAGACCGATTTCGCTTCTATCAACCTTTTTTAAGATTCTTGGAAAAATTGTTAAAAAAAAATTGTTAACTTTTGGGATATGCACAATTTATTTGCCCCAAACCAATTTGGATTTCGAAAAGGTTTGAATACTCAAACTGCGATTTTAGAAATGACTAGGCAAATTTACAGAAATTTAAATCAAAATGTTAAAACAGTTGTTTTTTTTTGGATTTGAAAAAAGCTTTTGATTCAGTGAATCATGATATATTATTAGAAAAGTTAAAAATCAGTGGTGTTAGGGGAAATTTGCTTTCATGGATTAGGAGCTATTTAATGAATAGGAAGCAAAAAGTAAAAATTGAAAAATATTTTAGTGAAGAAACAAATGTTCAAGTTGGTGTCCCTCAGAGTTCTGTTTTGGGACCTTTATTTTTTTCACTTTATATAAATGACTTCTGTATGTTGGATTTGAATGGTAAAATATTTTCATTTGCAGATGATGCTGCACTAATATATTCTGGAGATCAAAAGCAAATTTTAGAGAATATAAATAGCGACTGGATAGAAATAAGAACGTGGCTAAAATTTAATAAACTCTTTTTAAATGCAAAGAAGACTAAATATATTTTTATTAGACCAAGAGAAAATGAGATTGATTTTTTTCGTGACAGGATCATTTTCCACTCTGAAGTTTGCGCTGGAAAAAATTGTAATTGTGACAAAATTGAGGGGGTTGAATGCCATAAATATTTGGGTACTTTTATTGACAGAAAGATGTCCTCGAAAATACAAATATATGATGTTGTTAAAGAGATTAACTGCATTATACCTAAAATTTATTATATCCGGAAATTCGTAAATTTATATTTATTGAAAATTATTTACTTTTGTTGGATCAAATCTTATTTGCTCTATGGTTTATTATCGTGGGGTGGAGTCTATTTGACAACAATCAAACCGTTACACTATGTGCAGAATCACATAATTAGATGCATGATGAAACTAAGAAAATTTGAAAGCGTTGCAAATGTATATGTTACCGGCAATGTATGAAAAGCCGGCATTCTATATAATATAAAAACGCCGGGATTCTATAGAATGCCTAGGCATTCTATAGAATCCCGGCGTTTTTAGGCAATGTATGAAATATGAGAATTATTACATACTTTCCCTAGGCATTATATAGAATGATAAATACTATTTCGGCAAAGTATGAAAAAGGCTTTTATTGAAAAGATGCATGGGAAAATGTAAGAAGTACAAAATATAAGATACGTGATTTTTCTACAAAAAGAGAAAAATACCATTGCTGAACTACCGCCAGAAATATTAACATCATAACCTGTAATGAATCTGCCGTCCGCATTATAAAAAAACGCACCAAATGAGGTAAAGCCAAGTGAGAACGAATCAGTAAAGTGTTGAATATTCGAAGTTTGCAATTCGAGTTAGGATACTCGTATTTCACTTTACTACTTGTCAAATCTATTTCAGTGGAATGCGAATAAAACAAACTAGTTTCATGAATAATTACTTAATAATTATAATGTATCTTCCCCCATAAATTTCTGAAAGACTACAGAATATTATTTAACATAGTAAGAGGGCAACATGAAAAGGCTTTGTGTGGTGAGAGTTTAGCACTTCCTGTGCTAAACTATTAAAAAATGATCATCGTGTTAAATCCTTTTTGACGAATTTATACAACGATAGGGAAGGAAGCTTTGCTTACACCAAACACTACTGGTGTCTCGAAACCAACCTTTGTATACACCACCTACTAAAAGTGCCTAGATGCCAGTCTTTGGGGCGGGGGTGGCTCAGTCGGTAGCGCGCCAGGCTCGTAATCTGTAGTTCCCAGGTTCGAGTCCCAGCTGGGTCAGCGTTGAGATTTATCTCCGCAAAATTCCCCGCCCCGCCCACGGTCAGTAGGGGACACCGATGGGCTTGGAAAGGCCGCCGTCCGTCGGATGGGACGTTAAGCCGTGGCCCCGTGTGCTGGATGGCCTTGACGGGAGGCTACCATCTGTCTCCCAACAGCTGTTCCAGTGGGTCCCCTACCCCAACTATCTCTGAGCCTTCGGGGTCCATTTGACCTGGCCATTTAGCCCATGGTGTGCAAAAAAGTGCCGCTCAGAGGTAAAACAACCCAACCGAGTCTTTGCATCCACCAGCCATTTTTTCAGAGCGACGAAGAACGAATGAATCCTTTTTTGCTTGTTTTTTCGACACACACTGCCCGGTCCCCCTGGCAGAGGTCACCTACGCTCATGCGTGGCTGTACGTGATTGGCCAGAGTACCTGAGGTGCGAATCTCAGCTCCCCCCTCCAGCCAACGTTGTTTACCTGGCATGTCACGTAGTCCCTCTGCCATCTGGGGTCTCAGGCTCAATCTGGAAAGTTCAGTGCCTGTGGCCGAGCTCCTCTTCGTTGAACTGGACACAAAAATGGAGGCAATATGGATAGGCATTATGCGAAAGAGGATAAAGGCGTCCATGACCCTCCACGCCAAAAGTCGTGTCCACAGGATAAAACAAATGTGGGCACGACAATATCTCCAGAACGGGAATGCCAAAAGCAACAAGCTATACGTCAAATGAAAGCTTATAACGCGGGGAATGTGGTAGGCTGTGAAAAATTGACCCCCGTGCTTTCTTACCTCCTAAACAAAGGGGGACAATCTGAAAATGATTGTTCCTCTATATCTCCTAAACGCGAGTGCGAAAGGTAACAAGCTATGTGTCGAATGAAAGCTTGAGACGCGGGGAGTGTCGCAGGCTATAAAAAATGACTCCATATGCTTACCTCCCTTCTAAAAAATGGGAAAGAGCCGTTTTGCCATATCATCGGAACGCCAGGGCCTACAGTTACGGTTAGGTGTCAAATGAAAGCTCGTATAATGACTGTCATACAGTATTCCGAATTTCGCCCGCACTATTTCTCCCTGATAAACTGTGGGGAGAGGGGCAGATTTTAACGGGGGTCGACTTTAACGAGTCGTACCTCACATTAAAGCTTGTGACGTCTCCGATGTCGTGGTCTACCTCAAGTCTGAATACAAAACGGTGGTAAATGTGATTGATGTTTATCAGTCATATATCAAAGTTTTTGAAGGTAGGTGTTTTAGTGACAACAAAAAATATTTTTAAAAAATTTGAAAAACACTTATCTTCTTAGAGTGCCCTAAAAAGTAGAAAATAATCCTAAGGCATATCGATGGTGCAATCAGGCCCTGAGTTCGTTTCGCTTCGAAGGAAGATAGGGCGCCGATTTACCTACTCGACAAGATTTCCGGCGCCCTATCTTCCTTCGAAGCGAATATGAACTCGGTGATTGATTGCACCATAGATATGTTTTAGGATTATTTTCTATTTTTAGGGCATCAGAGGAAGATAATTTTTTTTTTTAATTTTTAAAAATTTTTAATTTATATATTTTTTTAACCCTTTACTTCTCAGTCGCAGCTTTATTAAGAACAGACTCAGATGACATCAATATTTCGGGAGTGAGGCATAACTAAGTAACTTCTGAAATCAGTTTTTTACATGAAAATGAGATGAGGATAAAGAACTCAATGAACTTTTTCTAAATTTCGTTTCTCAGAATTTTCTCAGAACTTAATGAAGTACAGAAGTTGGAATATTTAACTGCAGCATAATCCTAAGAAACTTATGCATTGATGAACACTAAAAGAATTATTTACCCCAACATTTTAAAAATAATTTTCACACCCAGAAATTGAACAGGAACTGATTATTTTCACATTACATTTCTTCCACAAATATATGTTTCTGATGTAACCAAATGAAAGAAAGAATTTGAAGATCTCAGTTTCATCTTTGTGTTCTTTCCAATGTCAGAAATTGCAGAATATTTGATTAGTACTGCGAAATTCATCTTGTTTTTCAACATTATTTACAACTTACGACATTTACCGAAGCGAAAGAACATGCAATATCAGAACATCAAGAGTGAAAAATAAAGCAAATGGAAGTAAAACAAAGCTAACGCCGCTACGGAATGATAGAACAAAACATTTACGTTTTTGAATGTGATCAGCAGATTACAGAACCACAAAAAACGAAACTTTAAATTACCACTCCTACCTTTATCTTCTTCTTCTTCTTCGTTTAGCATAGGAGTCAATGCTGCTTCTAGTGAATGAACGTGGAAGCGAAAGACATCTGGAGATAAGCATCGAGAAATTTATCTTTTCTTAAGCTTCCGTTTCCGGAAGATGGCAGGCACGAGCTTCTCGGATATCCCCCATTTGTCTCAACTGCCAAAGTTGGTAGATGGAAACTGGAAACGCTGTTTGGGGAATCTCGAATATTCTCACCGCCAAAAAAGATATCGAAGGAACAGAAATGCTTACAATGCTATCATGAGAGAAACGATTGATATAGCTGATATTTTCTTACACGAAATTGGCGGGAAGTAAAGCAGTTTGATCTCAAGTGATAGACTTAAACGACATGGCAATTGTCTTTTCCGCAATGTTTTCCTTTGGCTTTTTAATAGTGACCGTTTAGATTATATTGCTTCTGAGAGACGCAGTTTAGTTGGTCAGCTCAGAAGGGACTGTAAAGCCAAGAAATGGTTGGTTGTTTTAACTCTGAGCGACACTTTTTTTGCATAGTAGATTAAATGGCAGAGTCACAGGGATCCCGAAGGCTGAGAACTAGGTGGAGGAAGTCGTTTCACTGGTTAGGAGACAGATGGAAACTCCCTTCCAGGCCATCAGGCATACTCTTTAACTGCAGGTTGGATCTACTGCAAATGGGGTTCCATTCAACTGGTTAGCAACAATTCCAAGTCCATTGCAAGTGTCGTGCACCCCCCTTGTATATTTTTAGGGAGGCACAACTTTTAGGCCGTGATGCGTTCCTTGCTGTAACAATCAAAGCAAATTCCTGGACACACAATCAAGCTAACAGACATTTGCAATAATGAGAACTGAGATAATTTTTCAGTTAACAATAAAATACACATTTATTAACAAAATTGCCTTCAAACATTTTACACATATGCAGTTCCCACTTTTGGGACAGATTCAACAATGTCTCTAGCATGGCCCCTTTCAATTAAGGGAACTTGCAAGTATTTTGATCAACGGTCCACAATGAAGAGCTACTTGCTCGTGACTCTGACAGTCCCTAACAGTTAAGACAGTTTTACTCTAGTTGCCGTGACGGCCGTTCACAGAAATACATTCAAATGCAAAAGAAAAGCGGAGCCAGTTCCATTACAGTACAGTACAGTACGGTACCCCCTTACCTCGGCAAATCAGGAGTCCCTCGGGAAGGCGATTACTGGGCCGCTGCGCTCCAAGTTGCTGGGAGCCGAGGCTGCTTAGCGCTTCCCCTGCACATACTGTTCACACTTTGGGATTCTGCTGACTGGAGAGGACCATTGCTACCGACCACACCGTCCGGAGGAGAAGAAGAGACTGAATTGTTTTCGCCAAAATTCCTCCTTCCTTTTTCGCTGGTCCCCCTTGTGGAGGTCACCTCCGTTCATGCTTGGCTGTACAGGATTGGCCAGAGTAGCCGAGGTGCGAATCTCAGCTCCCCTCCGGCCAACGTTGTTTACAAGATACGTCAGGTAACCCCCTGCCATCTGGGGTTCCAGGCTCACTCTGGAAAGTTCGGGGCCTGCGGCCGAGTTCTTCTTCGTTGAACTGAACACAAAAATGGAGGCAGTCGAAAATGTTACTATTTAAAATGGAGCTTAATCTCATGTCGTCCCGAAGCCTATAAAGTCTTGGCCACGTAATAAAATTACGTGGGCATGACACAACTGCCAGCCCCATGCAACAACTCGTACTGAGAGCAGAGCGAAAGCTAGCAGAGAAAAATCTAAAGAAAATTTTGAAATAATTAACTGAGGGTAAAATTTCACACTACAAACGATAAAATAAGCATTGCTTTTAAAAGGAAACAACACCAAATTCAGCAAAAAGCACAGCAATACAGTCTCAGTAGTAAAATATCATAAGAGATTTCTTGTAGATATGTAACTCATAAAAGAGTTAACTGAAAAAAATTTAGTTTTTGCCTTGAATGGGATTCGAATCCACATTTTCCTAGTAACATTCTAGTCGTGCTATTGTCTCAATTGTTGCAGTAAAATCTGATCTATGCGACGTAATCTCGAAAAGAATTATTTTCACGGCATGTTTGCTTCCAGGAATAATGTTTTTTCTCCCATGCTCATTATTTCCTTTCTGTTTATTCCTGGAAACTGGACATTTGTTTAAAGAGAATACTTTTTGAGAATAAGCTATATCCTGCCGAAGATGCTCTCATTATTTTGAATTTTGATATAAGGCAACAGTAACCTCTTTACTTTTCTATTTCCCGTATACGGGATAACAACGGAAACGAAACTATGGGATCATCAAAAAAAAAAAGTGTTTTATTTTCAGATAGGAACCAATTTGTTTTCAGAGAAACGACAAAGACTTTTTCAAATTTAAATCGTTCGTTTTTTCAATTGAATCACGCATCTACGAAGCATTGTTAACCGTGTTTTTCTCGCATCCGTCTATAAGAATCATTGGTTGAGTCTAAAATCGTGTCTTAATGTTCCCGAAATACAATTTTTTCATTTTCATTCGACATATTTTCTGTGTCCCACCGATTTTTACGCGATATATTTCTTCGATGGGTTGTCGAGGTGCAATACCTAGAGTAGCAATAGGATTATCGAAATCATATCGTTTTTAAAATATTCCGATATTGGCATTGCTGCAGTTGAGTTTTCGATAGAGCATTAAGGCACGCGTAAGCGCTATTTTCAATTTCCTACCGTCACTGAGACGGAATTCCCCTATCTTGATACATATCTCGCCTTGTCAAGGACATACTTAAAAGATGTTGCACAAGCACTACTCGGAATTTCACCTCTTGTCATTCATTCAAAGAGCATTTACGGAAATGAAAGCCCATTTTGCATATCTTTAGATTTTTTTCCCTCTATTTACATATTCGAATCGCTTGACAATGACAGTCATCTCCATTGAACGCTACAAGAAACATTTTTCTCCCAACGCAGTCCTTAAATCCAATCAAATATCTCTTCTCCTTTCTGTTTCCATATAAGCAGATATATTACTGCTTAAAAGAGAGCTTATCGAGAAGATTTCGAGGTATGAAAATTAATATATCTGTCCAATTTCAAAGTTCTCCACATTTCATTGAATAAGGATTGTTTAAAACGCGAAGGAGAATGTTGTTCTGTATCGAAGCATTTTGAACGTTTCACTTTTTGATGCATATTAAATCTTCTGCCCCACAAAGCGTTGGATTCCCACATGGTTTTAAAATTAAATTGTGTCTGATTCTCTTTTCTTTACGAAACGATATTCTGCTTCAAAATTATTCAATACATTTCTCGGCAGACGTCAAATTCTTGTCAGGTGTTGCTCAAGCACTGCTGCACACAACTACAGGGGCCATTCACCAGATGCCACGTGTCTTGATGCTTTAGAACAAAGATCACATGTTCTTCTAGCAAATGGATCGCCCTTAAGACTCTTGACTTTGCATATTGATATTACTTTCATTTCCCTGTAGGACATTTTTTTATTTTAAAATTTCTTCCTCAGAATATTTTTATCGCAACTAAAAATGTTTAAAAACTAAGGTATAAAGCTTTGTTGTGGTTTTGCTAAAAAAAAAACACGTTGTTTTAATGCATTTTATTCCAAAACATGATCCTGTTCTAGAGTAATTACAAAGACACCTGTGTTGAAAAAAAAGGTTAGGTGTTTGCCTTTTCTGCTTCTTCAGAGGGATAGGAGTAGCTCGGTCGGTAGCACGCCAGGCTCGAAATCTACTGTTCCCAGTTTCGAACACCGCCTGGATCAGAGTTGAGATTTATCTCAGCAAAACTTCCCGCCTTGCCCTCAGCCAGTAGGGGACACTGATGGGCTTGGAAAGTCCGTCGGATGGGACATAAAGCCGTGGCCCCGTGTGAGGGAGAGCCACACCCTCCCTGTGCACGTTAAAGAACACGCTGGCTGGCCTGACTACCATCTTTCTCTTAACAGCTATCCAGTGGGTCCCCTCCTCTCAATCTACCTCGGGGTCCTTGTGACCTACCTATTAGCCCAATGTGTGCAGAAAGTACCGGGCAGAGATTAAATAACCCAACAAATAAGAAATTTCCGTCTTTCTACCTGTGCCCTGCTTTTACAGAAGCCGAAAACCACGGATATTAAGTCAAGTTCTTTTGATTTTGCCTCATGCTTAGAAACGAAAATATCAAAATATTACTCTATTGTTTTCGGAAATATATCATTATTTTTATTTACCTGTAAGAAAAGCATATTTTTGCACGTGTTTTCAATAATTTCCCGTTGTTCTGCTTCTTTTAACACTGAAATGGCTGATTACTTTCCAAAGGATATTTATATAACAGATTGAATACTGTACGAGTTTTGATAAGGGCAGTAATGGCAAGGGAAGCCACAAAATCTATTGTGATGTTTACACATTAGTTGTCTAATGTGCGTAGAAAAGTAGTACAGAGAAAGCTAAACTTTTTAGTATTATTATTTCCGTGGCCAATATATTTGAAATTCGAACCAGTTATCTGCCAGTGTGAAATACAAAAGCGTTTTTCTTAAGGCAGTTGGGCTGATTTACTTCTGAACAGCGCTTTTTTGCACACATTGGGCTAAATGGACAAGTCACACAGACCCCGAGGGCTGAGAAGATTGGGAGAAGGTGACCTACTGGACGCTGTTGGAAGATAGAGGGTTGCCTCCCGTCAAGGCCATAGCCAGCTGTTATGTAACGTGCACTATGACTCTCCCTTACAGTGGGCCAAGGCTTAACGTTCCATCCGACTTACAGCGCCCTTTCCAAGCTCATCGGTGTCCCCTATTGACCGAGGACAGGGCCGGGTGTTTTGCGGATAATAAATCTCAATGCTATTCTAGCTCGGACTGGAACCTCGGAGCTGCCGATTACGAGACTGGCGCGCTACCAACTGAGCCACTTCCGCCTCTTCAAGGCATCTAACAGTTCATTTTACAGTATTGTTTCATATGGATATTTAAAAAGGGATTCCATTAATTGGAAATGAATCATCATTGATACATAATTGTAATAAATCTAATTATTAATCTAAATTAATCTAAATGAATTCGTTCATTCATTATAAATTGCAATCAAATATTCCTTTTCCAATTTCGAAGTCCCATGCACGAGTATTCATAGATAATTCTTGGTTTAGTGATGAATAATTAGTTTTTCTTGACCATGTAACATTTAAAAAACAAATCGCACCCTACACCATCAACTTTGAACGATTTATTTTCATGCTTACATATATATATTTAGTACAGTATTTCAAAAAGTCACTGAAATCAGAATTTCAGAAATTTTCGCTTCGTACTACTTTTTCTAAGGAAGCTAATGTACCCAACACAAATGGCAGAGACAACTGAGAAACTCTATCAGGCTTTTCTTGATTCCCACTGGATAGTAGTCATGTACGCTAACCATTATGCCAAGTAGAATTAAAAGTCCGTCACTAATACGGTCAATAACAAAATTTGGGAAAACTTGAAGGACAGAAATCACATGTGAAGCAAACAATGTTTGTGGATGTTACAATTATTATAATGTAATGTGAAAGTGCATAGAATTATGCATTAATCTATGTATGCTTTAGGAAAGAGGAGACTTCTTGCTACTGGGGTCGTTGCATTCTATAAAGCTTACTTAGTGGAATTAGTTAGCAAACACTTTTGAAATACTAAAATATGAGAGGATTATGTGAAAGCGTACTACGAATCCGAAATGGATACACTATACAGCAGGAACGCACTCAGAATTTAGTTTCTGGGCGGGAGGTGGGGGGGAATGTCCAAGAATAAGACTTAGTAAGATTTCCAATTACTAAAATATTCCATGGGACGGGAAAAGTTAAAATGATATTTTATGTGGAATAAAATTTTAGACTAATATGTTACTTTTAAATCAATTTTTATTTTCCGGCATATAATATGGCCTAAAATAAAATTATACAAAAGCACCTGTTTTGTATTTCAAAGCAGGTAGACAAGTTTAAAATTTCATATATGACGTTCAAGAATATTCACATATCACATAAGACGACAGATTTCGGAAGGGGGGGGGGGTATGGACCCCCTGCTCCCCCCTGAGTACATACATGCTATAATTATATACGCTGTTAGTATATAATTATAGCAAGTATGTACCCAGGTATTTTACCTGGTACATACTTGCTATACTGTGAGGCAGATACTATGAGATTAAAGTGATTAAGAGAGTTTATTCTGCATTCAACTTAGAAGACTCTTGCGCAATTTCAGCAAAACTTTGCAGGACAAGATTTCTCCAAATATCACTCTGCACGAAGTTACCGAATTGAGAAAACTATCCAGTGGGCGTTCTTGCTATGCTATGAGGCAGATATTTAATTATAGCAAGTATGTACACAGGTTTCAATTTCAGGCTGATACTATGAGATTAAAAGCTGAAAAAGATAAAACTTCATCTATCATGTTAACGGACATAAGAAGTTCGTTACATGTTTTTCTCAATTTGGTAACCTCGTGCATAGTGATATTTGGAGAAATCTTATTCCGCAAAGTTTTGTTGAAATTGCGAAAGAGTCTTCTAAGTTGAATGCAGAATATTATAATATAATATTAATATATATACGTTTTCGTTTCAGGCTGATACTGAGATTAAAGTGATTAAGACACTTTATAACATTAAATAAACGATTTGCTAGTAATTAGTAGTATTTAATAATTTAGATGTTGGAAGGTATGCCAAATGTCTAGATTCTACTTTGAAGTGCGTGTGCGTGGAACTATTCTAAAACTGTAGTTTGAATAAAGAGAACTGGAGAAGTTAAATTCGGATTAGGATTTTTATTTTTTGGTAAGATCCCACTGCTTTTCCGACGTGAACTGGCCTACTAACAGCGTATAGGTAAGAACATTTCCCATTGCTGAGATTACGAAGTTTCTCGTGAAGGGAAATATCCCCCATCCTGTTAAATAAATCGCGTCTTTTTCGGCAGATATTTTCAGCAAAATCGTTAAAGCATTTCCACGGTTGGAATTCTCAGCCACGTGCTCAGAAAGCTGAGAGAATGAGTTCTTGATAATTCGATCTTCGTCGTTGATTGAGGCTGCGTAAAGAGATGTGATGAGGAAAGATACGAAGCCATTAATACTTAAGGAGAGTAGCGTCTCTAGCCCAAAAACGTTCAAACTCCTTAGCGATATAAAATAATTTATGGAAAGTGCGAGGAACAATTGCAAAATTCCCGCCGTTGCCAACAAAAAAGCTGAAAAAGAAAAAGCTTCATCCATCATGTTAACGGACATAAGAAGTTCGTTATATGTTTTTCTCAATTTGGTAACCTCTTGCAGAGTGATATTTGAAGAAATCTTATTCTGCAAAGTTTTGTTGAAATTGCGAAAGAGTCTTCTAAGTTGAATGCAGAAGAATGCGTAAAAGAGTGAAAATATATTAAGTAAACCACAAGAAAAAAATGTAAAGAGGCTCTCTTGAAAAAGCATTAAGAAGTAATAAAGTCGCGGTATGTCTTCGAAATGTATAGAAGATAGTGGAAATCTTGCAAACATCACTAACTGCCAAGGCTGACTTTTAAAAATGATTATCGCCCAACAAAATACAGGAATTAAACAGATAATTAGAATACCAAACCTAATCCAAAGTTTGAAGAATGAGCTCTTGGAAAATAAGTTGCTCTCCTTTTCTACTTTAAGAAACTTTTTAAATAAATTATAAAAATGTTTTCGACGAATATACATTCTGTACCATGAAACAATGCTAAACATATTTACGATTTCTTCACGAAAATCAAAATATACACGTTTATGGTACTTGATATTTTGAAAAATTATATTATAGACGGAAATCAAAGTTAGGAGCAGCAAAATGATCACTGAAAATGTTTTAGAACAAATATCAGTTTTATGTCTTTGTGGAATTCTAATTCCCAGTAACGACATGACTTTAAACATGGTCTTGAACTCTGATTTCATATGATTACGATTCTTGATATTTTGAACGTTTCCTGAATAAGTATCTGTGCCAGAGGGTGCAAGTCCGATCTGAGTGCAGCACCGATTGAAAGCATCTCTAACATTTGGTATAGGACTTTGATCTGATGAAACTGCTTCCGAATAGCGCTTCATGATCTTATTTCTTTCTGGGTTGTGTGGTGTACGAAAAGTGTGGTGAATTCTTTGGGAGAAAAAACTTTTTGTCCACCTACTAATGATTTAAACGCTCTGATTCGAAGATTTGTTTATTGAGAATCTTTTCCTTTTAGTATAAATTAAAAACCAGCATGTTAATCTATTCTTTACCGAAGAAATTAATTATTTATATGCTATTATATTTTACAAATTGTATTTCCTCTAAATATTTTGAAATAGCAAATGAAGCTTAGTTAAAGGAATTTCTTAAAATTAATAATTCTTTACAAAATTTCTATGCAATTTATCTAAAATGAAAAGACTTATTGCAATTATTATCATTAACTTTAAATAATTTAATTAATTGTACAGTATTTCTGAAGTGGCAAAAGCATTTACTCACAATTTAAAAATATGCCAATGCTCAAGTTTCCCACAGAAAATTAATTAGCTTCCAGTACAGAGAATTAGTGTGAAAGCTTTTCATTTAAATATTTTCATTCTGTAAACAATCGTGCAATTTTGTAATTTTTTTTTTGCAATGTTCACTTCGTCTTACAGATGTTATCAAGAAGAAATGTGTTGAATTTGAAGAACTGGTGGTTTTCAATTTTTCAATCTTTTACCGTATTTAACTCACAAATCTCATTTCACCTATTGTTCCATTTACCGACTCCGAATCTCTACGGAACTTCAAAACTAGGCTTTAATCGTTCACAATGTTCGCTGCTTTAAGCACTTCCAGTGACATCACAAGAAAGCAATGAACTTTCTTCTGCTATTAACTTTTAGTGCTGCTTTTATTAAACTTATGCTCTTATTGCAAAGAAAAAAGTGCTAGAGCAGGAAATGCAAAATCAGGTTCGGTTTGAGTCAGAAAGCCACTTCATTAATTATTCAGATGGTGTGTTTGTTGCAATTATGACTTGATACCGACACTACAGATGCTTGGTGTGCCCTGTTTTTCTCAGCGTGCACAGCAATATTTAGAAACATCCTGTTGCTGTGCCTTAAACATTCCAGAGTTTTGTTGTTTTGGACATTTCTACCGAAATCACCAGAATAGAAGAATGAAATTTATTCTGCATCCCTTTTGCTTGTTTACTTAGTTTTAACAACTGAAATGCAAGGCAGAGTCAATCTGGCCCAACACATACTATAGTCTTTTTGCACGACAGCGCTGTTTCCGGAGGAGAGTTGTATCCTGATTGTGTCTGCAGAGGTCGCTGCAGTCGTTTGATCTCACCTTGCTTGCTTGAGTCCACAGACCTAATATGCTGAATTTTTCTGCTGGACATCACTTCAAAACGAATATGTAATGGAAAAAAAGTGTACCTAATGTGTGCTGAAGGCTACACGGATATTAATGATGAAATATTATGATTTGAAAGAAAATTGTGTTCCGTTTTACTTTTATTCAGAAATGCAGTTTCCAATACTGCCTGTTGTCTGCTGACAAATTGAAAAGAAGTATGTTCCGAATCATGCGAAATTGCGTCTATTTGAAACGAAGCGGGAAACCATTTTTAAAGCAGGCAATGAAAAGGAATGGAATATTAGTTTGTCAAAAAATGAAGAATGTTATCAACAAAGCCGTGTCTCTTTATCAAGAATGATAGAAATAAAGAATCCTACAGAGCAGAAAAAGTCATTGGAATATTGTTATCGATTCTGCACAGTAATAATTCATTGACTTTGTCATGCAATATTCCATCAGTTATCATTAATGCAACAGGTTCATCTTTTAGACTAAGTTTTTGTTTTTAAATTTAATTACGATCCTACATTGCAGGGAAGGAGAAAGAGGCAGCATAAATTTATCTACGATTCTAAGGGATCGCAGTATCAAAAAGTTTGAGAACTTCTGCATTAGATAATCAGCCATTTTGCAATCATCAGAAGGTTTCATATTCCAATCAGAAGTCCCTCCCTGACGTATTATTCGTTTCTGCTATCTGAATAATTACGAGAGTGAGAAAAACAAGAAACGACGAAGAGAAAACTTCACAGAGCTTCAAGAAGGTAGTTTAAAATTTAAAACCAATTAAACGTTAAACCTTGGTACACTGTCGACGGAACATAAAATCAGTGTATGCACATCAATAAGTAACTGCCGTACCAGAATATAAAAAAAAATTCCATGTTATGTTCAATGGGAATATAACTTGGAAGCTCTATAAATTCTAAAATAGCCATTTAATGGAAAAATGTAACTGAAGATAAAGATCAGAATCAAATCTACTTAAATCTCGATTTCCAAAAATATTCGTTCAGTATTTAAAGTTGGGTTGGGTTGTTATGTTGTTTTACCTGTGAGCGGCACTTTTTTGCACACCATGGGCTAAATGGCCAGGTTACATGGACCCCGAAGGCTCAGAGAAGGTTGGGGGAGGGGACCCACTGGAACAGCTGTTGGGAGACAGATGGTAGCCTCCCGTCAAGGCCATCCAGCGTGTTCTTTAACGTGCACAGGGTATGTCTCTCCCGCACACGGCGCCACGGCTTAACGTCCCATCAGACGGACGACGGCCTTTCCAAGCCCATCGGTGTCCCCTACTGACCGTGGGAAAGGCGGGGAATTTTTGCGGAGATAAATCTCAACGCTGACCCAGCTGGGACTCGAACCTGGGAAGTACAGATTACGAGCCTGGCGCGCTACCGACTGAGCCACCCCCGACCCCAGTATTTAAAGAGTTGTGAAATATTTTAGCTTTCATAATAGCAATACGTCATAAGGTTTACGTCAGAAATTAAATTAATAAGCATTGTTTCAAACCATTTAACAAAATGAATGCATATTTTAATAGTTTGTGTAATAATTGCTATAATACTGATAATTGCCAACGACATTGAGCAAAATCGGGAGCGGCCAGAGAGGGAAGGGAACAAGCTGGCGCCACTTTCAGAATGTTAATAAAGTAATAGAGGCAAAACATTGCTGATTTTTTTATGTTTCTTTCATTTTTCAAGAAATTTTTAAAGATCTTTAAAGATTTGTGAGTGGCAACAGCTGTGAATCAGCTGAAACGTAGTGATTTCTAATGTGAGTAAAAAAATCTTAATTTTTAAGTAATTTCTATTACATAGAGAAGTTGCAATCTTTTGTTAGTGTGAATAAACATCAAATGGACTTGAAAAGACAGAGAGTAAGTTCCTATTTTGAGTATAAATTGAGAATTTAGGATTTTAAAATTTTGTAACTGAGCTTACGTGTACCGGAAGAAGGGAAGGGGAAGCACACGACACGTGGGAGTGACGAATTCCCACGTGGCTCGGTAAGAACTATCGTCTGCCAGAGCTGCAGCATAACTGCTACGAGGTAAGAGTTTGTGGACGATCGTTTGTTTTGTTTTGGTCATGATCGTTTATTAGAGTGGAATATTCTCCGGATTAAACTTTCTATTCTGCAATCAAAAAAATTCAAAATCCAAAAAACTTGGATGAAAATAACCACTATAGAAGATATAAAAATATGTTAACTAATGTTATTAGGGAAGTTAAAAATGATTATTATAAAAATATGTTTATAAAAAATGGAAATAATGCTAAAAGAATTGGGAAACAATGAAATGTGTGACGGAAGAAAAGTAAAGGGCAATTCTCCTCCAATTATCACGGATAGAAATCATTTACTTCGGTTTGATGAAAAGCTGCAGGAATTTGTTAATAAATTTAACAATTATTTTACTGAGGTAATTTCTTCATTATGTAAACAAAATCTACATAATGAAACCAAAATAGAAGAGATAATAAGTTATTTGAAATGTAACATGCCTAATTCTATTTTTTTCCCTTATATACCAGAACAAGAAATTTTTGATACTATCAAGGAACTAAAGGAGGGAAAAATCACCTGGTTTGGACGAAATTACAGTTACCACTATTAAAAATATTTTTCCGGAAATTAGAACTATATTTTGTAAACTTGTAAACTTTTCGTTTGTAGAAGGTGTGTTCCCTGAAATTTTAAAAACTGCCTTAATTTTTCCAGTGTTTAAAAATGGTGATACTAAGGCAATTGAAAATTACAGACGGATTTCGCTTCTATCAACCTTTTATAAGATTCTTGGAAAAATTGTTAAAAAAAAATTGTTAACTTTTGGGATATGCATAATTTATTTGCCCCAAACCAATTTGGATTTCGAAAAGGTTTGAATACTCAAACTGCGATTTTAGAAATGACTAGGCAAATTTACAGAAATTTAAATCAAAATGTTAAAACAGTTGTTATTTTTTTGGATTTGAAAAAAGCTTTTGATTCAGTGAATCATGATATATTATTAGAAAAGTTAAAAATCAGTGGTGTTAGGGGAAATTTGCTTTCATGGATTAGGAGCTATTTAATGAATAGGAAGCAAAAAGTAAAAATTGAAAAATATTTTAGTGAAGAAGCAAATGTTCAAGTTGGTGTCCCTCAGAGTTCTGTTTTGGGACCTTTATTTTTTTTACTTTATATAAATGACTTCTGTATGTTGGATTTGAATGGTAAAATATTTTCATTTGCAGATGATGCTGCACTAATATATTCTGGAGATCAAAAGCAAATTTTAGAGAATATAAATAGCGACTGGATAGAAATAAGAACGTGGCTAAAATTTAATAAACTCTTTTTAAATGCAAAGAAGACGAAATATATTTTTATTAGACCAAGAGAAAATGAGATTGATTTTTTTCGTGACAGGATCATTTTCCACTCTGAAGTTTGTGCTGGAAAAAATTGTAATTGTGACAAAATTGAGGGGGTTGAATGCAATAAATATTTGGGTACTTTTATTGACAGAAAGATGTCCTGGAAAATACAAATATATGATGTTGCTAAAAAGATTAACTGCGTTATACCTAAAATTTGTTAAATCCGGAAATTCGTAAATTTATATTTATTGAAAATTATTTACTTTCGTTGGATTAAATCTTATTTGCTCTATGGTGTATTATCGTGGGGTGGAGTCTATTTGAGAACAATCAAACCATTACACTATGTGCAGAATCACATAATTAGATGCATGATGAAACTAAGAAAATTTGAAAGCGTTGCAAATGTATGTTACCGGCAATGTATGAAAAGCCGGCATTCTATAGAATGCCTAGGCATTCTATAGAATCCCGGCGTTTTTAGGCAATGTATGAAATATGAGAATTATTACATACTTTCCCTAGGCATTATATAGAATGACAAATATTATTTCGGCAAAGTATGAAAAAGGCTTTTATTTAAAAGATGCATGTGAAAATGTAAGAAGTACAAAATATAAGATACGGGATTTTTCTACAAAAAGAGAAAGATACCATTGCTGAACTACCGCCAGAAATATTAACATCATAACCTGTAATGAATCTGTCGTCCGCATTATAAAAAAACGCACCAAATGAGGTAAAGCCAAGTGAGAACGAATCAGTAAAGTGTTGAATATTCGAAGTTTGCAATTCGAGTTAGGATACTCGTATTTCACTTTACTACTTGTCAAATCTATTTCAGCGGAATGCGAATAAAACAAACTAGTTTCATGAATAATTACTTAATAATTATAATGTATCTTCCCCCATAAATTTCTGAAAGACTACAGAATATTATTTAACATAGTAAGAGGGCAACATGAAAAGGCTTTGTGTGGTGTGAGTTTAGCACTTCCTGTGCTAAACTATTAAAAAATGATCATCGTGTTAAATCCCTTTTTGACGAATTTATACAACGATAGGGAAGGAAGCTTTGCCTACACCAAACACTACTGGTGCCTCGAAACCAACCTTTGTATACACCACCTACTAAAAGTGCCTAGATGCCAGTCTTTGGGGCGGGGGTGGCTCAGTCGGTAGCACGCCAGGCTCGTAATCTCGTAGTTCCCAGGTTCGAGTCCCAGCTGGATCAGCGTTGAGATTTATCTCCGCAAAATTCCCCGCCCTGCCCACCGTCAGTAGGGGACACCGATGGGCTTGGAAAGGCCGCCATCCGTCGGATGGGACGTTAAGCCGTGGCCCCGTGAGCTGGATGGCCTTGACGGGAGGCTACCATCTGTCTCCCAACAGCTGTTCCAGTGGGTCCCCTACCCCAACTATCTCTGAGCCTTCGGGGTCCATGTGACCTGGCCATTTAGCCCATGGTGTGCAAAAAAGTGCCGCTCAGAGGTAAAACAACCCAACCGAGTCTTTGCATCCACCAGCCATTTTTTCAGAGCGACGAAGAACGAATGAATCCTTTTTTGCCTGTTTTTTCGACACACACTGCCCGGTCCCCCTGGCAGAGGTCACCTACGCTCATGCGTGGCTCTACGTGATTGGCCAGAGTAGCCGAGGTGCGAAGCTCAGCTCCCCCCTCCAGCCAACGTTGTTTACCAGGCATGTCACGTAGTCCCTCTGCCATCTGGGGTCTCAGGCTCAATCTGGAAAGTTCAGTGCCTGTGGCCGAACTCCTCTTCGTTGAACTGGACACAAAAATGGAGGCAATATGGATAGGCACTATGCGAAAGAGGATAAAGGCGTCCATGACCCTCCACGCCAAAAGTCGTGTCCACAGGATAAAACAAATGTGGGCACGACAATATCTCCAGAACGGGAATGCCAAAAGCAACAAGCTATACGTCAAATGAAAGCTTATAACGGGGGGAATGTGGTAGGCAATGAAAAATTGACCCCCATGCTTTCTTCCCTGCTAAACAAAGGGGGACAATCTGAAAATGATTGTTCCTCTATATCTCCTAAACGCGAGTGCTAAAGGTAACAAGCTATGTGTCGAATGAAAGCTTGAGACGCGGGGAGTGTCGCAGGCTATAAAAAATGACTCCATATGCTTACCTCCCTTCTAAAAAATGGGAAAGAGCCGTTCGGCCATATCATCGGAACGCCAGGGCCTACAGTTACGGTTAGGTGTCAAATGAAAGCTCGTATAATGACTGTCATACAGTATTCCGAATTTCGCCCGCACTATTTCTCCCTGATAAACTGTGGGGAGAGGGGCAGATTTTAGCGGGGGTCGACTTTAACGAGTCGTACCTCACATTAAAGCTTGTGACGTCTCCGATGTCGTGCCTCAAGTCTGAATACAAAACGGTGGTAAATGTGATTGATATTTATCAGTCATATATCAAAGTTTTTGAAGGTAGGTGTTTTAGTGACAACAAAAAAATATAATTAAAAAATTTGAAAAACACTTATCTTCTTTAGTGCCGTAAAAAGTAGAAAATAATCCTAAGGCAATGCAGCAATGGTGCAATCAGTCCCTAAGTTCGTATTCGCTTCGAAGGAAGATAGGGCGCCGATTTACCTACTCGACAAGATTTCCGGCGCCCTATCTTCCTTCGAAGCGAATATGAACTCGTTGATTGATTGCACCATAGATATGTTTTAGGATTATTTTCTATTTTTAGGGCATCAGAGGAAGATAAAATTTTTTTAAATTTTTAAAAATTTTTAATTTATATATTTTTTTAACCCTTTACTTCTCAGTCGCAGCTTTATTACGAACAGACTCAGATGACATCAATATTTCGGGAGTGAGGCATAACTAAGTAACTTCTGAAATCAGTTTTTTACATGAAAATGAGATGAGGATAAAGAACTCAATGAACTTTTTCTAAATTTCGTTTCTCAGAATTTTCTCAGAACTTAATGAAGTACAGAAGTTGGAATATTTAACTGCTGCATAATCCTAAGAAACTTATGCATTGATGAACACTAAAAGAATTATTTACCCCAACATTTTAAAAATAATTTTCACACCCAGAAATTGAACAGGAACTGATTATTTTCACATTACATTTCTTCCACAAATATATGTTTCTGATGTAACCAAATGAAAGAAAGAATTTGAAGATCTCAGTTTCATCTTTGTGTTCTTTCCAATGTCAGAAATTGCAGAATATTTGATTAGTACTGCGAAATTCATCTTGTTTTTCAACATTATTTACAACTTACGACATTTACCGAAGCGAAAGAACATGCAATATCAGAACATCATGAGTAAAAAAGAAAGCAAATGGAAGTAAAGCGAACGGCGCTACGGAATGATAGAACAAAACATTTACGTTTTTGAATGTGATCAGCAGATTACAGAACCACAAAAAACGAAACTTTAAATTACCACTCCTACCTTTATCTTCTTCTTCTTCTTCGTTTAGCATAGGAGTCAATGCTGCTTCTAGTGAATGAACGTAGAAGCGGAAGACATCTGGAGATAAGCATCGAGAAATTTATCTTTTCTTAAGCTTCCGTTTCCGGAAGATGGCAGGCACGAGCTTCTCGGATATCCCCCATTTGTCTCAACTGCCAAAGTTGGTAGATGGAAACTGGAAACGCTGTTTGGAGAATCTCGAATATTCTCACCGCCAAAAAAGATATCGAAGGAACAGAAATGCTTACAATGCTATCATGAGAAAAACGATTGATATAGCTGATATTTTCTTACAAGAAATTGGCGGGAAGTAAAGCAGTTTGATCTCAAGTGATAGACTTAAACGACATGGCAATTGTCTTTTCTGCAATGTTTTCCTTTGGCTTTTTAATAGTGACCGTTTAGATTATATTGCTTCTGAGAGACGCAGTTTAGTTGGTCAGCTCACAAGGGACTGTAAAGCCAAGAAATGGTTGGTTGTTTTAACTCTGAGCGACACTTTTTTTGCATAATAGATTAAATATCAGAGTCACAGGGATCCCGAAGGCTGAGAACTAGGTGGAGGAAGTCGTTTCACTGGTTAGGAGACAGATGGAAACTCCCTTCCAGGCCATCAGGCATACTCTTTAACTGCAGGTTGGATCTACTGCAAATGGGGTTTCATTCAACTGGTTAGCAACAATTCCAAGTCCATTGCAACTGTCGTGCACCCCCCTTGTATATTTTTAGGGAGGCACAACTTTTAGGCCGTGATGCGTTGCTTGCTGTAACAATCAAAGCAAATTCCTGGACACACAATCAAGCTAACAGACATTTGCAATAATGAGAACTGAGATAATTTTTCAGTTAACAATAAAATACACATTTATTAACAAAATTGCCTTCAAACATTCTACACATATGCAGTTCCCACTTTTGGGACAGATTCAACAATGTCTCTAGCATGGCCCCTTTCAATTAAGGGAACTTGCAAGTATTTTGATCAATGGTCCACAATGAAGAGCTACTTGCTCGTGACTCTGACAGTCCCTAACAGTTAAGACAGTTTTACTCTAGTTGCCGTGACGGCCGTTCACAGAAATACATTCAAATGCAAAAGAAAAGCGGAGCCAGTTCCATTACAGTACAGTACAGTACGGTACCCCCTTACCTCGGCAAATCAGGAGTCCCTCGGGAAGGCGATTACTGGGCCGCTGCGCTCCAAGTTGCTGGGAGCCGAGGCTGCTTAGCGCTTCCCCTGCACATACTGCTCACACTTTGGGATTCTGCTGACTGGAGAGGACCATTGCTACCGACCACACCGTCCGGAGGAGAAGAAGAGACTGAATTGTTTTCGCCAAAATTCCTCCTTCCTTTTTCGCTGGTCCCCCTTGTGGAGGTCACCTCCGTTCATGCTTGGCTGTACAGGATTGGCCAGAGTAGCCGAGGTGCGAATCTCAGCTCCCCTCCGGCCAACGTTGTTTACAAGATATGTCAGGTAGCCCCCTGCCATCTGGGGTTCCAGGCTCACTCTGGAAAGTTCGGGGCCTGCGGCCGAGTTCTTCTTCGTTGAACTGAACACAAAAATGGAGGCAGTCGAAAATGTTACTATTTGAAATGGAGCTTAATCTCATGTCGTCCCGAAGCCTATAAAGTCTTGGCCACGTAATAAAATTACGTGGGCATGACACAACTGCCAGCCCCATGCAACAACTCGTACTGAGAGCAGAGCGAAAGCTAGCAGAGAAAAATCTAAAGAAAATTTTGAAATAATTAACTGAGGGTAAAATTTCACACTACAAACGATAAAATAAGCATTGCTTTTAAAAGGAAACAACACCAAATTCAGCAAAAAGCACAGCAATACAGTCTCAGTAGTAAAATATCATAAGAGATTTCTTGTAGATATGTAACTCATAAAAGAGTTAACTGAAAAAAATTTAGTTTTTGCCTTGAATGGGATTCGAATCCACATTTTCCTAGTAACATTCTAGTCGTGCTATTGTCTCAATTGTTGCAGTAAAATCTGATCTATGCGACGTAATCTTGAAAAGAATTATTTTCACGGCATGTTTGCTTCCAGGAATAATGTTTTTTCTCCCATGCTCATTATTTCCTTTCTGTTTATTCCTGGAAACTGGACATTTGTTTAAAGAGAATACTTTTTGAGAATAAGCTATATCCTGCCGAAGATGCTCTCATTATTTTGAATTTTGATATAAGGCAACAGTAACCTCTTTACTTTTCTATTTCCCGTATACGGGATAACAACGGAAACGAAACTATGGGATCATCAAAAAAAAAAAGTGTTTTATTTTCAGATAGGAACCAATTTGTTTTCAGAGAAACGACAAAGACTTTTTCAAATTTAAATCGTTCGTTTTTTCAATTGAATCACGCATCTACGAAGCATTGTTAACCGTGTTTTTCTCGCATCCGTCTATAAGAATCATTGGTTGAGTCTAAAATCGTGTCTTAATGTTCCCGAAATACAATTTTTTCATTTTCATTCGACATATTTTCTGTGTCCCACCGATTTTTACGCGATATATTTCTTCGATGGGTTGTCGAGGTGCAATACCTAGAGTAGCAATAGGATTATCGAAATCATATCGTTTTTAAAATATTCCGATATTGGCATTGCCGCAGTTGAGTTTTCGATACAGCATTAAGGCACGCGTAAGCGCTATTTTCAATTTCCTACCGTCACTGAGACGGAATTCCCCTATCTTGATACATATCTCGCCTTGTCAAGGACATACTTAAAAGATGTTGCACAAGCACTACTCGGAATTTCACCTCTTGTCATTCATTCAAAGAGCATTTACGGAAATGAAAGCCCATTTTGCATATCTTTAGATTTTTTTCCCTCTATTTACATATTCGAATCGCTTGACAATGACAGTCATATCCATTGAACGCTACAAGAAACATTTTTCTCCCAACGCAGTCCTTAAATCCAATCAAATATCTCTTCTCCTTTCTGTTTCCATATAAGCAGATATATTACTTCTTAAAAGAGAGCTTATCGAGAAGATTTCGAGGTATAAAAATTAATATATCTGTCCAATTCCAAAGTTCTCCACATTTCATTGAATAAGGATTGTTTAAAACGCGAAGGAGAATATTGTTCTGTATCGAAGCATTTTGAACGTTTCACTTTTTGATGCATATTAAATCTTCTGCCCCACAAAGCGTTGGATTCCCACATGGTTTTAAAATTAAATTGTGTCTGATTCTCTTTTCTTTACGAAACGATATTCTGCTTCAAAATTATTCAATACATTCCTCGGCAGACGTCAAATTCTTGTCAGGTGTTGCTCAAGCACTGCTGCACACAACTACAGGGGCCATTCACCAGATGCCACGTGTCTTGATGCTTTAGAATAAAGATCACATGTTCTTCTAGCAAATGGATCGCCCTTAAGACTCTTGACTTTGCATATTGATATTACTTTCATTTCCTTGTAGGACATTTTTTTTATTTTAAAATTTCTTCCTCAGAATATTTTTATCGCAACTAAACATGTTTTAAAAACTAAGGTATAAAGCTTTGTTGTGGTTTTGCTAAAAAAAAACACGATGTTTTAATGCATTTTATTCCAAAACATGATCCTGTTCTAGAGTAATTACAAAGACACCTGTGTTGAAAAAAAAGGTTAGGTGTTTGCCTTTTCTGCTTCTTCAGAGGGATGGGAGTAGCTCGGTCGGTAGCACGCCATGCTCGAAATCTACTGTTCCCAGTTTCGAACACCGCCTGGATCAGAGTTGAGATTTATCTCAGCAAAACTTCCCGCCTTGCCCTCAGCCAGTAGGGGACACTGATGGGCTTGGAAAGTCCGTCGGATGGGACATAAAGCCGTGGCCCCGTGTGAGGGAGAGCCACACCCTGCCTGTGCACGTTAAAGAACACGCTGGCTGGCCTGACTACCATCTGTCTCTTAACAGCTATCCAGTGGGTCCCCTCCTCTCAATCTACCTCGGGGTCCTTGTGACCTAGCTATTAGCCCATTGTGTGCAGAAAGTACCGGGCAAAGATTAAATAACCCAACCCATAAGAAATTTCCGTCTTTCTACCTGTGCCCTGCTTTTACAGAAGCCGAAAACCACGGATATTAAGTCAAGTTCTTTTGATTTTGCCTCATGCTTAGAAACGAAAATATCAAAATATTACTCTATTGTTTTCGGAAATATATCATTATTTTTATTTACCTGTAAGAAAAGCATATTTTTGCACGTGTTTTCAATAATTTCCCGTTGTTCTGCTTCTTTTAACATTGAAATGGCTGATTATTTTCCAAAGGATATTTATATAACACATTGAATACTTTACGAGTTTTGATAAGGGCAGTAATGGCAAGGAAAGCCACAAAATCTATTGTGATGTTTACACATTAGTTGTCTAATGCGCGTAGAAAAGTACTACAGAGAAAGCTAAACTTTTTAGTATTATTATTTCCGTGGCCAATATATTTGAAATTCGAACCAGTTATCTGCCAGTGTGAAATACAAAAGAGTTTTTCTTAAGGCAGTTGGGCTGTTTTACTTCTGAGCGGCGCTTTTTTGCACACAATGGGCTAAATGGACAAGTCACACAGACCCCGAGGGCTGAGAAGATTGGGAGAAGGTGACCTACTGGACGCTGTTGGAAGATAGAGGGTTGCCTCCCGTCAAGGCCATAGCCAGCTGTTATTTAACGTGCACTATGACTCTCCTTACAGTGGGCCAAGGCTTAACGTTCCATCCGACTTACAGCGCCCTTTCGAAGCTCATCGGTGTCCCCTATTGACCGAGGACAGGGCCGGGTGTTTTGCGGATAATAAATCTCAATGCTATTCTAGCTCGGACTGGAACTTCGGAGCTGCCGATTACGAGACTGGCGCGCTACCAACTGAGCCACTTCCGCCTCTTCAAGGCATCTAACAGTTCATATTACACTATTGTCTCATATGCATATTTAAAAAGGGATTCCATTAATTGGAAATGAATCATCATTGATATATAATTGCAAAATATTTTACAGAAATGGTTGTTAACGATAATTGGAAATGGAATTTTGTAATACAGTATCCGGGACATTTAATTTCTGGTATCTAAATTAATTAAATGAATTCGTTTATTCATTATAAATTGCAATCAAATATTCCTTTTCCAATTTCGAAGTCCCATGCACGAGTATTCATAGATAATTCTTGGTTTAGTGATGAATAATTAGTTTTTCTTGACCATGTAACATTTAAAAAACAAATCGCACCCTACACCATCAACTTTGAACGATTTATTTTCATGCTTACATATATATTTAGTACAGTATTTCAAAAAGTCACTGAAATCAGAATTTCAGAAATTTTCGCTTCGTACTACATTTTCTAAGGAAGCTAATGTTACCCAACACAAATGGCAGAGACAACTGACAAACTCTATCAGGCTTTTCTTGATTCCCACTGGATAGTAGTCATGTACGCTAACCATTATGCCAAGTAGAATTAAAAGTCCGTCACTAATACGGTCAATAACAAAATTTGGGAAAACTTGAAGGACAGAAATCACATGTGAAGCAAACAAGGTTTGTGGATGTTACAATTGTTATAATGTAATGTGAAAGTGACATTATGCATTAATCTATGTATGCTTTAGGAAAGAGGAGACTTCTTCTTGCTACTGGGGTCGTTGCATTCTATAAAGCTTACTTAGTGGAATTAGTTAGCAAACACTTTTGAAATACTAAAATATGAGAGGATTATGTAAAAGCGTACTACGAATCCGAAATGGATACACTATACAGCAGGAACGCACTCAGAATTTAGTTTCTGGGAGGGAGGTGGGGGGGGGAATGTTCAAGAATAAGACTTAGTAAGATTTCCAATTACTAAAATATTCCATGGGACGGGAAAAGTTAAAATGATATTTTATGTGGAATAAAATTTTAGACTAATATGTTACTTTTAAATCAATTTTTATTTTCCGGCATATAATATGGCCTAAAATAAAATTATACAAAAGCACCTGTTTTCAAAGCAGGTAGACAAGTTTTTTATTTCAAAGCAGGTAGACAAGTTTAAAATTTCATATATGACGTTCAAGAATATTCACATATCACATAAGACGACAGATTTCGGAAGGGGGGGTATGGACCCCCTGCTCCCCCCTGAGTACATACATGCTATAATTATATACGCTGTTAGTATATAATTATAGCAAGTATGTACCCAGGTATTTTACCTGGTACATACTTGCTATACTGTGAGGCAGATACTATGAGATTAAAGTGATTAAGACAGTTTATTCTGCATTCAGCTTAGAAGACTCTTTCGCAATTTCAGCAAAACTTTGCAGGACAAGATTTCTCCAAATATCACTCTGCACGAGGTTACCGAATTGAGAAAACTATCCAGTGGGCGTTCTTGCTATGCTATGAGGCAGATATTTAATTATAGCAAGTATGTACACAGGTATTTACCTTTCAATTTCAGGCTGATACTATGAGATTAAAAACTGAAAAAGATAAAACTTCATCTATCATGTTAACGGACATAAGAAGTTCGTTACATGTTTTTCTCAATTTGGTAACCTCGTGCGTAGTGATATTTGGAGAAATCTTATTCTGCAAAGTTTTGTTGAAATTGCGAAAGAGTCTTCTAAGTTGAATGCAGAATATTATAATATAATATTAATATATATACGTTTTCAATTTCAGGCTGATACTGAGATTAAAGTGATTAAGACAATTTATAACATTAAATAAACGATTTGCTAGTAATTAGTAGTATTTAATAATTTAGCTGCTGGAAGGTATGCCAAATGTCTAGATTCTACTTTGAAGTGCGTGTGCGTGGAACTATTCTAAAACTGTAGTTTGAATAAAGAGAACTGGAGAAGTTAAATTCAGATTAGGATTTTTATTTTTTGGTAAGATCCCACTGCTTTTCCGACGTGAACTGGCCTACTAACAGCGTATAGGTAAGAACATTTCCCATTGCTGAGATTACGAAGTTTCTCGTGAAGGGAAATATCCCCCATCCTGTTAAATAAATCGCGTCTTTTTCGGCAGATATTTTCAGCAAAATCGTTAAAGCATTTCCACGGTTGGAATTCTCAGCCACGTGCTCAGAAAGCTGAGAGAATGAGTTCTTGATAATTCGATCTTCGTCGTTGATTGAGGCTGCGTAAAGAGATGTGATGAGGAAAGATACGAAGCCATTAATACCTAAGGAGAGTAGCGTCTCTAGCCCAAAAACGTTCAAACTCCTTAGCGATATAAAATAATTTATGGAAAGTGCGAGAAACAATTGCAAAATTCCCGCCGTTGCCAACAAAAAAGCTGAAAAAGAAAAAGCTTCATCCATCATGTTAACGGACATAAGAAGTTCGTTATATGTTTTTCTCAATTTGGTAACCTCTTGCAGAGTGATATTTGAAGAAATCTTATTCTGCAAAGTTTTGTTGAAATTGCGAAAGAGTCTTCTAAGTTGAATGCAGAAGAATGCGTAAAAGAGTGAAAATATATTAAGTAAACCACAAGAAAAAAATGTAAAGAGGCTCTCTTGAAAAAGCATTAAGAAGTAATAAAGTCGCGGTATGTCTTCGAAATGTATAGAAGATAGTGGAAATCTTGCAAACATCACTAACTGCCAAGGCTGACTTTTAAAAATGATTATCGCCCAACAAAATACAGGAATTAAACAGATAATTAGAATACCAAACCTAATCCAAAGTTTGAAGAATGAGCTCTTGGAAAATAAGTTGCTCTCCTTTTCTACTTTAAGAAACTTTTTAAATAAATTATAAAAATGTTTTCGACGAAGATACATTCTGCACCATGAAACAATGCTAAACATATTTACGATTTCTTCAGGAAACTCAAAAAATTTATGTTTACGGTACTTGATATTTTGAAAAATTATATTATAGACGGAAATCAAAGTTAGGAGCAGCAAAATGATCATTGAAAATGTTTTAGAACAAATATCAGTTTTATGTCTTTGTGGAATTCTAATTCCCAGTAACGACATGACTTTAAACATGGTCTTGAACTCTGATTTCATATGATTACGATTCTCGATATTTTGAACATTTCCTGAATAAGTATCTGTGCCAGAGGGTTCAAGTTCGATCTGAGTGCAGCACCGATTGAAAGCATCTCTAACATTTGGTATAGGACTTTGATCTGATGAAACTGCTTCCGAATAGCGCTTCATGATCTTATTTCTTTCTGGGTTGTGTGGTGTACGGAAAGTGTGGTGAATTCTATGGGAGAAAAAACTTTTTGTCCACCTACTAATGATTTAAACGCTCTGATTCGAAGATTTGTTTATTGAGAATCTTTTCCTTTTAGTATAAATTAAAAACCAGCATGTTAATCTATTCTTTACCGAAGAAATTAATTATTTATATGCTATTATTTTTTACAAATTGTATTTCCTCTAAATATTTTGAAATAGCAAATGAAGCTTAGTTAAAGGAATTTCTTAAAATTAATAATTCTTTACAAAATTTCTATGCAATTTATCTAAAATGAAAAGACTTATTGCAATTATTATCATTAACTTTAAAAAATTTAATTAATTGTACAGTATTTCTGAAGTGGCAAAAGCATTTACTCACAATTTAAAAATATGCCAATGCTCAAGTTTCCCACAGAAAATTAATTAGCTTCCAGTACAGAGAATTAGTGTGAAAGCTTTTCATTTAAATATTTTCATTCTGTAAACAATCGTGCAATTTTGTAATTTTTTTTTTGCAATGTTCACTTCGTGTTACAGATGTTATCAAGAAGAAATGTGTTGAATTTGAAGAACTGGTGGTTTTCAATTTTTCAATCTTTTACCGTATTTAACTCACAAATCTCATTTCACCTATTGTTCCATTTACCGACTCCGAATCTTCATGGAACTTCAAAACTAGGCTTTAATCGTTCACAATGTTCGCTGCTTTAAGCACTTCCAGTGACATCACAAGAAAGCAATGAACTTTCTTCTGCTATTAACTTTTAGTGTTGCTTCTATTAAACTTCTGCTCTTATTGCAAAGAAAAAAGTGCTAAAGCAGGAAATGCAAAATCAGGTTCGGTTTGAGTCAGAAAGCCACTTCATTAATTATTCAGATGGTGTGTTTGTTGTAATTATGACTTGATACCGACACTACAGATGCTTGGTGTGCCCTGTTTTTCTCAGCGTGCACAGCAATATTTAGAAACATCCTGTTGCTGTGCCTTAAACATTCCAGAGTTTTGTTGTTTTGGACATTTCTACCGAAATCACCAGAATAGAAGAATGAAATTTATTCTGCATCCCTTTTGCTTGTTTACTTAGTTTTAACAACTGAAATGCAAGGCAGAGTCAATCTGGCCCAACACATACTATAGTCTTTTTTCACGACAGCGCTGTTTCCGGAGGAGCGTTGTATCCTGATTGTGTCTGCAGAGGTCGCTGCAGTCGTTTGATCTCACCTTGCTTGCTTGAGTCCACAGACCTAATATGCTGAATTTTTCTGCTGGACATCACTTCAAAACGAATATGTAATGGAAAAAAAGTGTACCTAATGTGTGCTGAAGGCTACACGGATATTAATGATGAAATATTATGATTTGAAAGAAAATTGTGTTCCGTTTTACTTTTATTCAGAAATGCAGTTTCCAATACTGCCTGTTGTCTGCTGACAAATTGAAAAGAAGTATGTTCCGAATCATGCGAAATTGCGTCTATTTGAAACGAAGCGGGAAACCATTTTTAAAGCAGGCAATGAAAAGGAATGGAATATTAGTTTGTCAAAAAATGATGAATGTTATCAACAAAGCCGTGTCTCTTTATCAAGAATGATAGAAATGATAATAAAGAATCCTACAGAGCAGAAAAAGTCATTGGAATATTGTTATCGATTCTGCACAGTAATAATTCATTCACTTTGTCATGCAATATTCCATCAGTTATCATTAATGCAACAGGTTCATCTTTTAGACTAAGTTTTTTTTTTTAAATTTAATTACGATCCTACATTGCAGGGAAGGAGAAAGAGGCAGCATAAATTTATCTACGATTCTAAGGGATCGCAGTATGAAAAAGTTTGAGAACTTCTGCATTAGATAATCAGCCATTTTGCAATCATCAGAAGGTTTCATATTCCAATCAGAAGTCCCTCCCTGACGTATTATTCGTTTTCTGCTATCTGAATAATTACGAGAGTGAGAATAACAAGAAACGACGAAGAGAAAACTTCACAGAGCTTCAAGAAAGTAGTTTAAAATTTAAAACCAATTAAACGTTAAAGCTGGTACGCTGTCGACGGAACATAAAATCAGTGTATGCACATCAATATGTAACTGCCGTACCAGAATATAATAAAATTTCCATGTTATGTTCAATGGGAATATAACTTGGAAGCTCTATAAATTCTAAAATAGCCATTTAATGGAAAAATGTAACTGAAGATAAAGATCATAATCAAATCTACTTAAATCTCGATTTCCAAAAATATTCGTTCAGTATTTAAAGTTGGGTTGGGTTGTTATGTTGTTTTACCTGTGAGCGGCACTTTTTTGCATACCATGGGCTAAATGGCCAGGTTACATGGACCCCGAAGGCTCAGAAAAGGTTGGGGGAGGGGACCCACTGGAACAGCTGCTGGGAGACAGATGGTAGCCTCCCGTCAAGGCCATCCAGCGTGTTCTTTAACGTGCACAGGGTATGTCTCTCCCGCACACGGGGCCACGGCTTAACGTCCCATCCGACGGACGACGGCCTTTCCAAGCCCATCGGTGTCCCCTACTGACCGTGGGAAAGGCGGGGAATTTTTGCGGAGATAAATCTCAACGCTGACCCAGCTGGGACTCGAACCTGGGAAGTACAGATTACGAGCCTGGCGCGCTACCGACTGAGCCACCCCCGACCCCAGTATTTAAAGAGTTGTGAAATATTTTAGCTTTCATAATAGCAATACGTCATAAGGTTTACGTCAGAAATTAAATTAATAAGCATTGTTTCAAACCATTTAACAAAATGAATGCATATTTTAATAGTTTGTGTAATAATTGCTATAATACTGATAATTGCCAACGACATTGAGCAAAATCGGGAGCGGCCAGAGAGGGAAGGGAACAAGCTGGCGCCACTTTCAGAATGTTAATAAAGTAATAGAGGCAAAACATTGCTGATTTTTTTTATTTTTTTTCATTTTTCAAGAAATTTTTAAAGATCTTTAAAGATTTGTGAGTGGCAACAGCTGTGAATCAGCTTAAACGTAGTGATTTCTAATGTGAGTAAAAAAATCTTAATTTTTAAGTAATTTCTATTACATAGAGAAGTTGCAATCTTTTGTTAGTGTGAATAAACATCAAATGGACTTGAAAAGACAGAGAGTAAGTTCCTATTTTGAGTACAAATTGAGAATTTAGGATTTGAAAATTTTGTAACTGAGCTTACGAGTACCGGAAGAAGGGAAGGGGAAGCACACGACACGTGGGAGTGACGAATTCTCACGTGGCTCGGTAAGAACTATCGTCTGCCAGAGCTGCAGCATAACTGCTACGAGGTAAGAGTTTATGGACGATCGTTTGTTTTGTTTCGGTCATGATCGTTTATTAGAGTGGAATATTCTCCGGATTAAACTTTCTATTCTGCAATCAAAAAAATTCAAAATCCAAAAAACTTGGATGAAAATAACTACTATAGAAGATATAAAAATATGTTAACTAATGTTATTAGGGAAGTTAAAAATGATTATTATAAAAATATTTTTGTAAAAAATGGAAATAATGCTAAAAAAATTGGGAAACAATGAAATGTGTGACGGAAGAAAAGTAAAGGGCAATTCTCCTCAAATTATCACGGATAGAAATCATTTACTTCGGTTTGATGAAAAGCCGCAGGAATTTGTTAATAAATTTAACAATTATTTTACTGAGGTAATTTCTTCATTATGTAAACAAAATCTACATAATGAAACCAAAATAGAAGAGATAATGTTATTTGAAATGTAACATGCCTAATTCTATTTTTTTCCCTTATATACCAGAACAAGAAATTTTTGATACTATCAAGGAACTAAAGGAGGGAAAAATCACCTGGTTTGGACGAAATTACAGTTACCACTATTAAAAATATTTTTCCGGAAATTAGAACTATATTTTGTAAACTTGTAAACTTTTCGTTTGTAGAAGGTGTGTTCCCTGAAATTTCAAAAACTGCCTTAATTATTCCAGTGTTTAAAAATGGTGATACTAAGGCAATTGAAAATTACAGACCGATTTCGCTTCTATCAACCTTTTCTAAGATTCTTGAAAAAATTGTTAAAAAAAATTGTTAACTTTTGGGATATGCACAATTTATTTGCCCCAAACCAATTTGGATTTCGAAAAGGTTTGAATACTGAAACTGCGATTTTAGAAATGACTGCGCAAATTTACAGAAATATAAATCAAAATGTTAAAACAGTTGTTATTTTTTTGGATTTGAAAAAAGCTTTTGATTCAGTGAATCATGATATATTATTAGAAAAGTTAAAAACCAGTGGTGTTAGGGGAAATTTGCTTTCATGGATTAGGAGCTATTTAATGAATAGGAAGCAAAAAGTAAAAATTGAAAAATATTTTAGTGAAGAAACAAATGTTCAAGTTGGTGTCCCTCAGAGTTCTGTTTTGGGACCTTTATTTTTTTTTACTTTATATAAATGACTTCTGTACGTTAGATTTGAATGGTAAAATAATTTCATTTGCAGATGATGCTGCACTAATATATTCTGGAGAGGAAAAGCAAATTTTAGAGAATATAAATAGCGACTGGATAGAAATAAGAACGTGGCTAAAATTTAATAAACTCTTTTTAAATGCAAAGAAGACGAAATATATTTTTATTAGACCAAGAGAAAATGAGATTGATTTTTTTCGTGACAGGATCATTTTTCACTCTGAAGTTTGTGCTGGAAAAAATTGTAATTGTGACAAAATTGAGGGGGTTGAATGCCATAAATATTTGGGTACTTTTATTGACAGAAAGATGTCCTCGAAAATACAAATATATGATGTTGTTAAAGAGATTAACTGCATTATACCTAAAATTTATTATATCCGGAAATTCGTAAATTTATATTTATTGAAAATTATTTACTTTTGTTGGATCAAATCTTATTTGCTCTATGGTTTATTATCGTGGGGTGGAGTCTATTTGACAACAATCAAACCATTACACTATGTGCAGAATCACATAATTAGATGCATGATGAAACTAAGAAAATTTGAAAGCGTTGCAAATGTATACAATGAATTAGGTATTTTACAAATAAGGAAATTATATGTATTTCAGGTACTGAAATACATAAGGATGAATTTTAATGTTCAAACCTTACGGACATTTGAAAAGAATACTCGACTGTCAAAAAACCTTTTCTTACTTGATTTAAAAGCGAACAAAACTATTGTTGAAAAACATTATGTTTATTTGGAGCCAAAGTTTTTTAACTGCTTACCAGAGTACATCAAAGGAATAAGAAATGATAACTTTTTCTATAAGGAATTAAGAAAATGGATTTTAAATGTGGTAAATATTGAGACTATGTTTTAGAAATAAAAGAGATTTAAATGCAATAAAATTTCAGTTGATGCTAAGTTGCCCTTAAGGTGCTCAACTGAACCACTTACTAACAACATAATCGCACAGTTCAATACAGATTTTTATATATTTTTTCTGTTTTTCTACCCAGTAAAGTCATTTTACTTTTTTTTATTTCATTTCTTCTAAATGATAATTTTCAAACTTATAAATTAGTTAAATATTTACTTAGATTTTTTGATCAAGCTAGCAAAGTGTGAGGAAATGTGAAACTGAAGCATGTTGCCTTTTCATTTTTATTACAACATAACTGTTAAATTTCTTCCACAAGCGAGTTTTTACTCTCGTGGAAGACTCAAAATTTTTTCTCAGACTTGTACTGAAAAATGTAGGTAAAATTATAAAACACTAATGAAATATAATATTAAAATTTTCCATATATATGGTATGAATAAATATATGATTTTTATTGGACAAACTATGTATAAAGAAGAATATATATATTAGAAAATGTAATATTTTAAAATTGTGTGTCTGAGAAATACATTATATATATTTCATTATAACTTCAGTTTTAAGGTAAAAAACATGTAAATGTAAAGTATTGCATATTCTGAGAATAAATTATCTATCTATCTGTAAAACGGAGAAGGAAATGCTGTTCTGTATTGGAAATCCAGTCAGCAGCGGATTAAGCATCGGGAGGCCCCAAGCGCAACCTGATTTTGAGGCTCTCCCCTCTAAAAATTTAAAATAATGTTTTTTTTAAGTATGCTAAACTAAGATGCACGAATTGAAAAAAAAAGCATTTATTATCGTTATTATTATTATTATTATTATTTATTTTTTATCAATTAATAACTAGATTTCTTTATTTTCAACTTTTTGTTTCTTGATTTTTTGAGGTCCCTCCGATACTAAGGCCCCAAGCGCGAGCTGCTTGCGCCTCTGCGGTTATCCGCCATTGAATCCAGTCTCTTGCCCCCCCCCCTCCCACTTTTATCCGGGCATGAGCAAGAAAATTTATTGTTAAATATTCCAGCTCCCATAACTCCTTAAATAGTGAACAAATATTGTTGAAAAACGAGATTTAAATGCATTTGATTATGATCTTTATCTCAAGTCACATTTTTCCACTAAATGTATATTTTAGGAGTTATTCGAAGTTGGATTTCCCATTGATATCAAATTGAAATTTTTTAATATTTTTGGTTGGGCAGTGTAAAAGTACCTGAGGGTTCACGACCCACTAATAATGAATCAATATGGTACTTAATTATATTAACTGTCAATGGTAGTGATAACAAGTATCAAATGCAGCATCTATATTTGAACTCCGCAGGATGTATTTCGTTGTCAGTTTAAAAGCAACGGATAGACGAACTCATATTAGTGCTACACTTTCTTATAATGTAATCCCGGTTACGGTCATGATTCCTCTCAATCAATAATTTCTGTTTCCATGACTGCCATGTAACAGCAGCTCTCTCAGAGGAAAGGTAGTGGTGACATCTTTCGATTGCCAATGCGAAGTCTCTGCTCATGAAAAAGGAATTGTATATAAAGTTTAGCATCGAGAAAGCGATAAAATAACGATAAAATTTTATACACTGTGTCTTTCTATCTCATAACATAATCCTCAAGCAAGTAATCAGAAGCTACAGAGGAGGAAGAAGATAGGAATATTTTGTGCACTAAGATTCCAAGTGATGTTGATACGACCAACCCAACTCATTCTAAGTCTGTTTCTTCTCCCCAACGAGCATTTAAGTTGTTGAGTTGTATTACCTCTGAGCGGCACTTTGTTGAACGCAATGGGCTAAATGGGCAAGTGACAAGGATCTCGAGGGCTCAGAGTTGGGTTGGGTTGTGTTACCTCTGAGCGGCCCCTTTTTGCACACCATGGGATAAATGGCCAGGTCACATGGACCCCGAAGGCTCAGAGAAGAGAGAAGGTTGGGGGAGGGGTCCCACTAGAACAGCTGTTGGGAGACAGATGGTAGCCTCCTGTCAAGGCCATCCAGCGTGTTCTTTAACGTGCACAGGGTATGGCTCTCCCGCACACGGCTTAACGTCCCATCCGACGGACGGCTGCTTTTCCAAGCCCATCGGTGTCTCCTACTGACCGAGGGCAGGACGAGGAGTTTTTCGGATATAAATGTCAACGTTGTCCTAGGAACTGCAGATTAAGAAAACAAGCACTTAGAAACCAGTTCAGAATTATGTTTAGGTAAAGAAACGTAAGAGACATCAGCAGTTTTGAGTTTCATAATCTTTGTGAGATTAAAAATTAATTATACTTGTATCGGAACAACTCAAAACATTTTTTCTTACTTTTAAAATGCTATGCAAAACATTTGGTATTGAATGCGAATAAAGCAAACTAGTTTCATGAATAATTACTTAATAATTATAATGTATCTTCCCCCCATAAATTTCTGAAAGACTACAGAATATTATTTAACATAGTAAGAGGGCAACATGAAAAGGCTTTGTGTGGTGTGAGTTTAGCACTTCCTGTGCTAAACTATTAAAGAATGATCATCGTGTTAAATCCCTTTTTGACGAATTTATAAAACAATAGGGAAGGAAGCTTTGCCTACACCAAACACTACTGGTGCCTCGAAACCAACCTTTGTATACACCACCTACTAAAAGTGCCTAGATGCCAGTCTTTGGGGCGGGGGTGGCTCAGTCGGTAGCGCGCCAGCTCGTAATCTGTAGTTCCCAGGTTCGAGTCCCAGCTGGGTCAGCGTTGAGATTTATCTCCGCAAAATTCCCCGCCCTGCCCACGGTCAGTAGGCGACACCGATGGGCTTGGAAAGGCCGCCGTCCGTCAGATGGGACGTTAAGCCGTGGCCCCGTGTACGGGAGAGCCATACCCTGTGCACGTTAAAGAACACGCTGGATGTCCTTGACGGGAGGCTACCATCTGTCTCCCAACAGCTGTTCCAGTGGGTCCCCTTCCCCAACCTTCTCTGAGCCTTCGGGGTCCATGTGACCTGGCCATTTAGCCCATGGTGTGCAAAAAAGTGCCGCTCAGAGGTAAAACAACTCAACCCAGTCTTTGCATCCACCAGCCATTACAGGTATCTGGAAGCCTCTGCCACCCACTACAGATGACTGGAAGCCAGTCTTTGCATCCACTAGCCGCATTAGGTATCTGGAAGCCTCCATCGGAAGTCAGCATTTGCCTCCACCACCGATTAGAAGTGTCTGGAAGTTAACTCTTGCTCTCTCTCCATCCACTGCAGGTGCCTGGAAACCAGCAATCAGCCTATGACATATTACACTTGTATCGGAAACATTGGAAGATGATATTTCTCTTCAGTTAGATCTTGTATCTCGTTTCAGATGTAATTAATAATATTCAAAGTAACGATTTGAAATGTATCTCAAATTACACTATGTTGCAAAAAAGTGATGGGACACTTCCACGTTATGTGAAAAAAAAAGTATATTAAAGACTCCCTAACTTTCCAAATATTTTTTTTATGAAAAAAAGTTATTGGGGGATAAACTGAAGATCGCACTCAAATCTCTCTAAATATCTGTTTTCCATAATATTAGTTTAATATTCAAAGAATTATGGAAGCTGAAACATTTATTTGTAACTTTTGCTACTGATGAAAATTTGTTTAAGAAAGATAAAACACAACTTGATAACGAATAGTTTACTAACGGAAATGTAACAGTTCAAGTCTATGTAAGGATTTTTTTCAGTTTTCATCAATTTGGGAGGAAAAAAAAGTGTAGGAAGAATGTGACAGCGGTATTTGCTGTTAAATATTACAGCTTCAATAACTGTTTAAACATTAATCGAATTTATTAATTATATCCGCAGCTCATCAGTTTTTAGCGGGTATTACGCTGCGGTTATTCACGAATTGACAAAAGAATAGAGGAAAAACATGCCAGTTGGATCGCTACTGAGCGTGCAGGGCATTTGCATTTGTTTGGGTGGCTCCTAAGTACAGAGTCTCCAAATGCAGTCAGCGACGGTTTCTTGAGACTGAACTAAGGCGTGAGGCTTAAGATGAACAATACAGGATGATTGTTCGGCGGCAGGTAGCTCAGCAGTCGGAGCACCTGACATGCTATCAGGAGGTCGACTAAAGGTCCCACTTGGCTAAAGACAATTTTGCCTCTATACCTACCTTTGTCATCATGAACAAATGCATCATAAAACTGTAAATTACCCAGTATTAAGTGAGTATTGTATAACATAGCGATTTAAGTGTAATCTTCATTTTTTCTTCAGTGATATTTTTCCGTAAAAAAACTTGTTTTCCAAGTTAGGGAGTTTTGAATATGACTTTCCACTCTCATAACGTGGAAGTGTCAGGTTAATAAATAAATAAATACCCCCTCAAGCAGCTGCTTGCCACAGAGGTCTGACAGGAGTCTGTCAGTTTATATGCCATAGTAGAAGGTCTGTGAGGATGACGGAACCCCAGCAGAAAAACAACACGGACATCGATGCCTTACCTTGGGCTCAAACCCAGGTCCCTTTTATCAGTAGCCAAGCGCGCTAACCACTCGGCCACACTTTCTGCAATATGGTGTATGGCTAATACCCGTACAAAGAGTAACTATATCGAATTTTATATTCCGTACAATTCACGGAAAAACATTAAATTTTCTCTTCTACAACTTCCAGAAAATTCAATTGTGTAAATATATTTTATTAACAGTCTTTCCGTTTATTTAGGGTGTCTTAATATTTCGATAAACCGAATTATCTTCATAACCGTTTAATACGGAAAACTGGTGTTGTTCTGATGCTATGTTTATGAGAGCAATAAAGCTAAATTATTTAACGTAGTTATTTCGCGCCCTTTCGTTTTCTTCTGATGCATTTTTAAGCACGTATTTATTTTTAAAATTCTCGTTTCCTTTTACTCCGAGTCCAAAAATCTTTTTTTTTTTTTTTAATTTTGCCAAGTCCAAATTTGCTTTCATTGCTCAGCCCCTCCAAAGAAATAAGGATAAACAAAGCTCCCTTTCTTCTCTGTAATTACGTGTCGAGAGTTGTTAAAAAATCCTCTTCCCAACCGTTATCTAATGGTGTCACTTAAGCCAGAGAAGCACGTGGAGCCTCCTAATTTCCTTCCACTTCCCCACGCCCATGAGCGTCGCTCAGAAAAATTAACTCATCTCCATTCCCGTCACGCGCGAACCGCAACGTTTGTCACCACAGCTTCCACTCGTACAGCTAATTTGTCTCTTTTTCCCTTGAAGTTGTTTCGAATTGTCCTTTAATAACCTCTTACGTTTTGATCATCTCTTCCATTCGTTTTGTCCAACTCTTCTCACGGCTAATTGTTCATCTAGCAACAAGCTTTCGCAGTCACGGTCATTTAGGTCAAGTGCATTCTTGTAAACTTATGGGGAGCAAAATATGCACGTCGTTTATTTAAAATATTTTTAACATCTACCATTTTACTTAAAGTGAGAATTCATGAATAAATTTTAATCTTCCATCTTCGCCTTGATGAGATCTCTCGATCGCCCATATCGACATTATGGATGCTGGCTGTGAGTTGGCTTCTGCATCCGTTCATTATCAATTACATGTTTATTTTTTAGTTTGTTCCCATGGCCGAGTGGTTAGCGCGCTTGGCTACTGATCTAAGGGACCTGGGTTCGAGCCCCGGGTAAGGCATGGATGTTCGTGTTATTTTCTGCTGAGGTCCTGCCATCCTCTCAGACCTTCTACTATGGCATATAAACTGACAGGCTCCTGTCAGACCTCTGTGGCAAGCAGCTGCTTGAGGGGGTATTTATTTTCTATTTTTTTTTTTTAATAAAATGAGCTAATGCTTTTACCACACGTCTGTCCGTCCGTCTATATTTATAAATCCAACACTTTTGCTTTAAGTGGTTTAAAAAAATATACTTTAGATTGTCTAGGTATTAATACGATACACTCTCCGTAAGACTGAAATTGCACCGTCCAGAAAACAATGGTTATAATAAGATTGAAAATCGCAGAAGAGACAGGTTGGTAGATGAATAAGACATAATTACAGAGCAAGACAGAAATTTATTTTACTCACAGATGGATTATGTGATGGTAATCATTTCCTTGTAGGCTCGTAATCTGTAGTTCCCAGGTTCGAGTCCCAGCTGGGTCAGCGTTGAGATTTATCTCCGCAAAATTCCCCGCCCTGCCTACGGTCAGTAGGGGACACCGATGGGCTTGGAAAGGCCGCCGTCCGTCGGATGGGACGTTAAGCCGTGGCCCCGTGTGCGGGAGAGCCATACCCTGTGCACGTTAAAGAACACGCTGGATGGCCTTGACGGGAGGCTACCATCTGTCTCCCAACAGCTGTTCCAGTGAGTCCCCTCCCCCAACCTTCTCTGAACCTTCGGGGTCCATGTGACCTCGCCATTTAGCCCATGGTGTGCAAAAAAGTGCCGCTCAGAGGTAAAACAACCCAACTAATTTCCTTGTAAATCCTCTGTGGTTCATGACACACGCAGCTACACATCGAGGCGTGGAGTTTTACAGATATCGAATAACATCTTGAGGCACAGCTCACCATGCTTGTTGCAGCTAGTCTTTCAGGGCAATTACAGTCTGAGCCGGTTGAAAATGAGTCTGCAGATGATGCCGTACCAAGTCCCAAATATTTTCGATGGGTGATAAATCGGGGAGCTTGGCTGGTCATGGAAGAATGTTGACAAATCGCAAACATTAACAGGTGTTGTTAGCGGTATGTGATATGGCATTATCTTGCTGAAACAGGGGACCAGGAGCTCCTGCAATGAAAGGGAGAAACTTTTTCAATTAGTTGAAAAAGTGGAAAATCCTGTGTTCGAATCCGGGAGGGTTTGAGCTATTTTACTTCCGAGTTTTTTTTACACAGAATGGGATAAATGGGCAGGTCACAAGGATCCCGATGTCTCAGAGAAGGTTGAGGGAAGGGTCCCATTGGAGAGCTGTTAGAAGACAGATGGTAACCTCATGTGAAGGTCATTCAGCATATTTTTTAACGTGCAAAAGGTATGCCTGACCGGCATATACGGGGCCACGGTTTTACGTCCCATCCTATGTACGGTGGCCCTTCCAAGCCCATCGGTGTTCCCTACTGGGAAGAGTGGGGATTTTGAGGAAATCTGAACACTGGCACAGATGGGACTCGAACCTGGGAACTTTAAATTGTGTGCCTGGTGCACTGCCGACTGAGTCACCTCCTCCATCAATCCGGGAGGATTATCTCACTTGCCCAACACTAAATTTTCTTTCTAATAAGTTTTTAATGTCTTTTCCTTTCCATTGAGTGAAGTTAAATTTTGGATTGTTTCAGTTCTTATGATCCAAAAAGAGGTATAAAACGAAAAAAAAACAACAAAGAAAAACGGGATATACTAGAAAAAGAATCGCTTTCTGTTCTTTATCGCAGAGGGAAATTTGCTCTTAATGTATACGGAAAAAAGTCACAAGTTGCAAAACGCAAACATTGTCTTGAAGGGTGTATTAAAATTGGTAACGGAATAGCAATCTGTTGGTGATGTTTGCGTGACAAATGAATTGAATGTGTTGCTAAATCGACTGCAATGTAAACAAAATTTATTTCTAACAAAGGAAAGGTATTTCGAAATGAATTTTGGAACACATATAATTTTTGTCTATTTCCCGAATACAATGAAACTCATTCAGGTTGGAAATGGGGTGATACTGTTCTCCACCCCACTAGATCTAGTTGATGGGGGGTAAGAACTAGGGGCAACCGATAGGTCAGGCCCCAAAATACCTGGCTGATGATTGCGTTGTGTTTTTTAATACTATTTGCGGCGGAAGCTTTCCTTCTCATCAGTAAGCACTCATACGTACAGGAAAGTACATGGCAAACATAATTTGTTATTCAAAAATTCACGGCCTGTTATCTGGTGTCGGATCACAACACATCAATATAGTACACGCCAGGCAACTGGGCCTTACTGGCAAAATATTCTGGAAGATGCAGAGAGAAGGGGGGACACTCAGGGATTATTACTGGAGAGGTAAAAACTAAAAGAATCTCAGAAAAACGGCTGCTGGCCTTTTTATATTAGTCTGCTCCATCGCTGGGATCTTCCTGGTCTGCTGCGTTAGGGCCTGGCCAAGGGGCGGTCATCCGCGCTCTGGGAGTTGCAGTTCGGGCTCCGTTAATGGCACAAACAGTTCATTGGCGAAAATACATCATAAGTCCGCTGTTGACAAGGCTGGAGGCGCTGGCGGGTGACTTGGCAGGGGACTTCGTCTCTCCCTGCACAAAGGACGCTCCAGGGCTGGGTTGCTCGCTGTATCCGCGTTGGTGTCTGCTGCTCACGGATCTTTTCGTTCCGCGAAGAAGGCCTCAATGGCGGTTTGTGGGATTTGGCAAGCCGACTGTATCAGGAGGGTGGGGTACGTTCTTTCTTCACCCTTTTTCTTAATCGTCTGCTGCGGCGCACGGGTTGACTTCCCGCCCGTTTCTCCTTTTTTTTTCTGGTTTCCCAGTCGTGATTCTTGCAGCCTCTGTCTTTGTAAGCCTGCATTCCTTCTTAAGTCCCCCAATAGGGGACCACCTTGTCGTGGTCGTCCGGATTGGGTCCCCGGTTGGACAGAGCCAAGACCAACAGAGGTCGAAGACATCGCCGACCGGTTGGACGGTGACGGTCTCTAGACCTCACCTATTAGGAGCTCTGTGCAGCAGTTCAAGGGCACGGCCAAACGGTTTGAGCCCGCCTAGTAGGCACGAACCCTTTCAAAGTCTGGGCCTTACTAAGAGTCTCCACCCTGGGTGCCGAGCGAACTTGGATCTACATATCCTTGTTCATGGCTAATCGGGGAACAGATTAAATTTCAGGTTTCTTCCGGTGGTTAGCTTTCCTTTTATAGGACTGCTGCCATGTGAGGTCGGGATGAGGTGCGTCTATATGGCGCATTCTTGCCCCCTACTCTAGATAGTCACGTCTTTCCATTAACTTGGTAGTGTCGCCAGACGGAACCGGGGATTGCCGTGGTTGCGTAGCATCTGCAACAAATAGTACAATTCCTTCTTAAGCCGATTACATTTCTGGTATCTGCTGCTCTGTCTATAGCTTCTTTTGGGCCGTTACTTAGCTGTTGCACTTTCCATCTTCGCGGGTTTATTGTCTCTTTGTGCTCCGAACTCATTCCTTGTTGAATGTCCACACTCTAGCACAAACACTTCTCTTCTCTCTTGGCCGCGCTTGTTGATTTCAAAAAGGACCCCGCTGTCACTTCTCATTGGACAGCAAAGTTTCTCGGTGACAGCGGTGGCCAAATTCATTGGCGCGGTCCGTTTTTTATTGGATGTCCCAGCCTCTGGTGTGATCCTGAATCATCCTTGCCCCGCTCTTGGTGACCCTTGCTGCGCGTATTCGAAAACTCCCTTTCCCCTTTTTATGGCCTTGTTTACGCTTTTCTTGGACGGGGTGCCGTGTGCAAAAGGCCCAGATGGTCCGTCGTCCTCAACATGGCGCCCCAAGTTGTCCTTTCAGCCGTTTTACTGAGGGAAAAGTCGGGTGGCTGGAAGAAAATGGCGACAGATAGTTACGTCGATCTCGGGATTGCAAAATTCCGAGTACGACAATACATCAATATATTTTTCCGTATATAAATTGAAAAAGAGAGACCACTTGCCAAACGTGAGTGAAGGAGATGACATTCAAGAGGCTTCCTCTCGTCTCTTGCGGATAATATGCCAATCTTGTAAACTTTCCTCCGATCAGTGAGAAGAAGCTGCATTTTAACATCGTTAGTCTGCATTTTGTAAAGCTGAAAAATGACTTAGCTAACGGAGTTTTGCGATTCATTTTTACAAGTATTTCTTTGTGAAGAGAAAAGAGGAGAAATAACTGTTTAGAATTGAACCAGAAGAACTTAGAACTACACTAAGCTTCAAGTTTGTAATCTTCGAACTTCTCTTATTGCACTGACTCCATTTTTTTATCCAGTGACTATGAATTATAAATATTTAAAACTGATTTTTTTAGAAAAGTGAGACATTCGCCAGCTGTGATATTAGAGGTTACATAATGCGACAATGATCAGAGATAATGTGACTCTAAATTGAAAAAACTGTAAAATTACTTTTAAAATTTATATTTACTTTTTCAGAGAGCATCATGATGTGTTTTTGAAGTGATCATTCATTGTGATTGTGCAAAGAACAATAAGTACTGCAGACGGATTTAAACTAATGATCCATTTCATATGATCTTACAAGTAAAACTTCTTAATTCTAAAACGATACATCCTTAATAATTATCCCAAATGGCTGTAGAAGTGAAATGCTACATGATAAAAAGCTGTGAAGTATGCCAAAAATACGAAAACGTTATTGTAAACTTCCTTTTTCAAAAATATCGTAACTACAACAAGTGCCAGTTTTCACAAGGAACTCATTTTCTAAAGAAGAAGAAGAATCTGCAAGAAAAGAAAGAAACTGATATTCATTTTGTTAGTGAATTAAGTTACACTGATTTGCCTTGATATAACAATGTTCATGACTTTATAAGTGTAGAAAGTACTTTATAAATATGGAAATACACAGTCGTAGCACAATAATATGACTACCTACCTAATAATGGGAATAACCACCCTTGGCCCGAATGACAGCGGCGAGACGGCGTTGCATGGACGCAATGAGGCCCTGAAAAGTTGCCAGAGGCACAAGTGCTCTATGGGATTGAGGTCGGGCGATTTCGCTGGCCAAGGGAGAACGGAGACATTGCTGTCGTGTTCTTGGAATTAGTCACGCACCACCTTAGCGACATGGCAGGGTGCATTGTCCTTTTGGTAGACACTGTTACCACCAGGTAAACGTCCAACATGAAGGGATGCATGTGGTCAGAGAGGATGGACAAGTAGCCATTGGCGTTCAGGGATCCATCCAGTGGTACCAGCAGTCCCAGGTCATAACAGGAAAACATCCTCTGGACATGCACACTGTCACCGCCGGCCTGTACTTGACTGACAAGACTGTCCAGGTCTTGGTTCTCGTGGGTCTGACGTCGTATCTGCCACAGCCGTCACGTCTATTGAATAGAAACCTTGATTCGTCGGAGAAGGCAATCTTTTTCCACTCTTCCACTGACCAATGACGGTAATCGTGCGAACTGCAGGCGTCGTTGCCGATGAACCTTGGCTAACATGGGTGCCTTTATGCAGAGTCGACTCCAGAGACCCATTCGATCTACTAGGGTTCGCTCTACTGTTATCGGGGACACGTACTTGGGTGTCCAAGTGGTCATTTGAGTGGTCAATTGCTGCACTGTTGCGCGTCGATTGCCCTTTACCAGTCGACGTTCTCCTCTGGGGTCGATGACCTTTGGGGCTCCACAGTTATGATGTCTGGAGGTACTCGGTGTGCCAGTGGTCCATTCTTGGTACACCTTTACTACAGCACCTCGCGAACAGCCCACAAAGTCTGCTGTTTCCGAGATGTTCCCACTCTTGGCGGGGGTAGCGATGATCATTTCTTTTTGAACTTACTTTTTTTTTGACTGTACTTGAGGACTAAAACCTATTAAACAAGAATTGCTATTAATATAGTGATTCCTCCTTCCATAAATATTTCTAAAATTAAATCTTTAGAATAAAAAAGGAGGAAGTTGGGTTGGGTTGTTTTACCTCTGAGCGGCACTTTTTTGCACACCATGAGTTAAAATGGCCAGGTCACATGGACCCCGAAGGCTCAGAGAAAGTTGGGGAAGGGGACCCACTGGAACAGCTGTTGGGAGACAGATGGTAGCCTCCCGTCAAGGCCATCCAGCGTGTTCTTTAACGTGCACAGGGTATGGCTCTCCCGCACACGGGACCACGGCTTAACGTCCCATCCGACGGACGGCGGCCTTTCCAAGCCCATCGGTGTCCCCTACTGACCGTGGGCTGGGCGGGAGGAAGTCATTTAGTGTATAGTTATTTAGTTTGTTTAAGAATTGGTAAGGATATTCTAGTAAGATTAAATATTTATTTATCAACATGATTTTATTGTTCATTGAATGATTTTAGCCTTGTTTCGTGATTTGGATGTGAAGAGAATTCAGATAATGGATTCTTCTGAAAGTTTACCTTTGCATTGTTATAGAGTTTCGTGTCGGTTGACTTAGTTTGTTTATAAATGATTTCATCCATGTTTTTGTAATAAATTACATTGTATTATAATTTTCATTGACATGTTTTTACTTGAACTCACGCTCAGTGCACATCCATTTTAATTTGTGACAATATATTACAATCCTTAGAAGAGCAAAAAGAAGCGATATATATATATAAATACTTTTAAACAGACCTGGCCAACCCGCAGCTCATTGCCAAGAACTTTCTGCTCATGAAACAAATCCCTATACTGAATCTGGCTCATTTCATTCGTTCTTTTGGCGAAATAATTTTAGGTGTATATCTAACGATTTTGCCAATTCATAGTACCCATTAACAAAGTATATTTTTTTAATTTTCTTGTTTCTATATTTTTTTTTCATTTCATTATTTATTGGAAGTCACGTGTTTCATTTTTAAGTGATGAATTTTTCTTGCCTCCTTTTAAGAATATTTTTTTAGTCTAGTGGCTCTTCGCTAAGTTTGAGTTGGACAGCCCAGCATTAAAGCAATTGCTAAACCCACTATACTTTAAAAATACTTGTGAAAAATCATTAAAACCACTCTTTGTAAAATATGAGACATAAAAGCCTAAATTCATTTAAAGATATATACAACTAAAATATTTTCTTAAAGGTATACCTTTAAGAAAATATTTTATTGTATATAAGGGTACACATCACTAATATATCTATGGTTCATTTTTAATCATAAGATAATAAAAACCTATTAAATTCAAATTTTGAAATGCTTTTGCTTGATATTTCGAGAGTTAAATTATTTGGTAACGATTAAATTCTTACGAGGCGGGTACACTGTAAATAATTATCTTAAAAAGAAAGGGATCTGGCTTTTCTCATTCAGTCAAAGACAACATTTGCACCGTTATGTATTTGTTTCTCTTTATTCTACTTATTGCTACAAGTGAAAAATTTTGTTCACGACCGTGTTGAATTGGATAACAGAAAAATCTGTTGATTATGTTTTCCGTGGCGAAGGAATTCTTTGTGTTACAAAAGTAAAAGATTTCCAAATGCGTTGTAATTTGCATATACTTCTGTTTCCTCCGCAAAAGCAATCAAGAACCCTAGTAGCCTTTTTGCCGATTTGTATTATGCGATTTCGGGTCGATACCCATCTTTCATACGTAAGCTGTAAAAGACATAACATTTTGCCAAAACGATTCGGATTTGACGATGCTCAGAAAGCTTTCTTTCATTTCCTTCGAGTAACAGTGGATCTTCTAATCTCTGTCTCATCAGTCAGAAGGATTTGCATTTGTATTGCCATCGATTACTTTTTGCCCCTCTTAAAACGTAAATAAAATAATGCAGCAGATGAAGTGGAAGAAGAGTGAAGAATTGAATTTTGTGATCCTGATGGAGAGTTTACCGAATGATCGTAGAATATTCTGCAAAGGAAGGAATAAAAAAACATTCTCTAACTGGTAAATAACCATTCCGATTTTAACAAGATCAATATTGAACTTAGATTGAACTTTATTCTGTATTCCAAGTATTTCGCCTTCATACTCTGCATTCTTTTAAGGAGACGACTATAAATTTTAATGATGCAAAAATAAGATCGAAATTTTTTATTAATGGATGAGCAGAGTGAATGAGAATTGTATAAGGTGATCTTTATCAGCAACGACGAAACGAATGCGAACTGGAAAAAATATTATTTTTAATGCCTTTATTTTCTTCCTGAACGGTAATGGTAACTCTTTTTTGAGGTGCACGTTCCTTGTGACCGAAACCAAATATCAGACAATTTCTAATAATTTTTATAATGACAAATTCTAATCGTAAGGTGACGAATTATAACTAATTAACCACAAAAGTAACGTTTGGCTAATAATTAATTAATATGCTGTTTTCTGTGCCTATTTCTTTTCTACATTAATATTTGTTGAATGACATCTAAACCAGATATTTCCGTGGAAAAAAGGCAAATGAATTATGAATTTCGTTTCCGTTATATCATATTCATTACTTAGAACAAAATGTAGAAGAGTGTATCTCAAGGACTGCATTCTTCTTAATAGTTTCGATTTCTGTGAATGTTTTTCCCTCTATTTTTGGAATGTACAGGGCTTTATTAAAACAATGGGAACACGTACTCTTTGTGGAGAACATTTTATTAATAATATGTAGGCTCACCTCGGGCATTCAGAATAGACTCAAATCGACGTGGAATAGATCTATAGTCATGCACATACGCTAATGGAGATCATTCTTCCTGTAAAATATGGCTGGTAAAATATTTCGTTGTTGATCACTTCTGGTGTTCGACAAGGGAGCATTTTGTCTCCTTTTCTCTTTACTTTGGTTATTGATTATTCTATGCGAAATTCACTGCAAGGGAAAGATTTTGGCCTTAAATGGGCTGCAGATACGAAAATTTCAGATTTAGATTATGCTGATGATTTAGTCCTTTTGGCAAAGGTGTTGATGAGATGAATTCTTTCATTTGGGCTGTTGAGAAAACTAAAGTGATGAAAATTGGTCAGGTAGGCTGTGATTCTGTTAATCTGAATGGCTGCACTCTTGAGAAAGTGTCTCAGTTTAATTACCTTGGGAGCTACGTAACAGATACTGGTGATGAGATTAACAGAGGAATAGGGATTGCTGTCGAGACTTTTAAAAATCTATGGGGAGGGTGGAGAAATAGGCGTATTCACCTAAAGACTAAAATTAGACTGTAAAAATATTTTGGTTCTCTCTAGGGTTAGTTATGGTAATGAAACTTGGGCGTTTAGTAAACAAGATAACAGGAAACTTGATGCTTTTTATTCTAGATGCTTACGCAGCATGGGGCATTTTGATAATGACTTGGATACATTTTTATAATGATTTATTTACAACTTGTAAGTAATGATGAGGTTAGACAAAGGAGTCGACAACCTCCTTTAAGAAACATATTGTGTAGAGAGACTCCGTTGGTTTGGCCATGTGGCCCGTATGGATAATTATAGATTAGCGAATAAGGATATGAACAGTCGTCTAAAAGGCCTCAAAAAGAGGGGGAAACTTAGGATGCGGTGGGCAGACAATGTCAAACAGGACCTTGTTAGAATTGGTGTGCAGTGGCCAGATGCAGAAGATGTAGCTCAGGACAGATATGCTTGGAGAACTAAATTGTGCGGTCTGGTTGGGACCTCCGTAGCCCATGGCTGCTTGAGGATGATGATGATGATCAAACCAAAAATATTTTCAATTTACAGTTTAGCGAATTCTGACTTTTGCATGATATTTACAAATATATGTTTATTATTCTAATTTTCAGTTCAGCAAATTTTGTTTGACTTTTGTTTGAGATTTGTCGAACTTAAATTTGGAATAGATCTCGTTTCTGTGAGGCGCGAATAGATTTATAATGCATTTCAAGTTAAATATTAATAACTGTGAAAGACAGTGTAGCATGTTGAAAAGACCAATTAGTAATTTTTTTCTGAAATATTTTGAAATCTCAAAACGTTAAATTGTTTTCAGTGCAAAAAAAATTGTATCCCTCACAACGAAATCGTTTGACCGAGAGTGACATGAAAATAATTTAAGTTTCGTTGAAAGGTGACTTTGATGAATCTTTAAGTTAATAGGTTTACGATGTTCTCATTAAATCACTCAGAAGTTTTTGTTTTCTTCACCATTCATCAGTTTATTAATTAAAATTGTATTATCAAGTTAATTAATATACTTCACCATCTTTTATTTTTTTCATTTAATTGAAATTAGGCACGTAACAGCACCACCCTTGGATGTTGGAAAGCTCGAATTTGAGAAATGATAAATCTATTTACACGTAAGGTTCAAGGGTGTGGAGAAACGCCGTGTAATTGAAATTGAATAAAAAGCTACTCGAGCAGTTGCAGCTTGTGAACGTATAAAAAAATAGGCATAGACTACGCTTGCTTTATTTATCTGCAACCACAAGAAATAAACGTAAAATAAAACATCAAACAATGAAATTACCAATAAATTTGCGAAAGTTTTGCTTCTTAGCTACCAATAGAGATAAAGTTGTTTTCAACAAGGGAAACAACTATTTATGGTTAAAACAAGAAGTTTCTTTTATATAAACTGTTTGAATGCATATTATCCAAAATAAAACGCCAACCCAATGAAAAAAATTACGTTCATCATCCCCCTCCAAACAACAATAATAATAATATGCGCCTGATAAAATTATTATATTAATTTCCTTTTCTGATATAACTCGTTAGTTTTGAGATATTACTATTATATGCCTTCACCGTGCCAAGGACTCAGTGATTGGCCCTTTCAAACAAACAGAATCTTGACGATATTGGTTGGGGGAATGCGCCAGGTGTGTATGAGTGTATTATCATCTATTTGGATCCATTAGGACAAGATACTGACCTTCAAGTATTGATTTTGGTTACGGTATATATAAAACTGTTGAAAATAGGCAAAGCTTTCGTGTTTTTAGTGGCATGTCTGTTAGGAAATTGCCAGACTACATACACTATCGCCGAGGGATGGGTGTCGACAGTATGTACTGGCAGAGATTCATACGGACATGGCTATTATATATATTTGTTATTATTTGATTAGAAGCTCGACTGTAGATTGAATAACACGATATTTATCAACGCTACGAAATGAATGCGAGCAGGAAAAACTTTAAAAATAGTTTTGAAATCTTTAGTTTCTTCTAGAAGAGTAAGTTAATTTTTTTTTGAGATTAATCTACCTTGTGATTTCCGAAACAAAACCAGTACTTGAGTTATGATAGTTACTCCATACTGTTGTGTTAACTGTCTTTTAAGGTCAGAATTTTAATTTGAAAGATTGGATGTTTTACCAGAAATGTTTGATTTTAAAATATTTGTTGAAAATTGAGAAAAATTCAGTTGTTTGAGAGGACATAAAAGACTGGTAAATAACTGAAGAGCGGCCGCTTACAGGATGCGCATCAATTTCCAGAAGGTTAATGTCCACGTATATATCATCTAGTGAATTATTGGATACCCCAAAAATAATCCGCAGACAGCCAGATGTGTCGCCAAATGAACACGGGTTGAGCATAGTTGGCGGACTTGTTTCCAACAAACTGAGATGGAAGTTGAAAATACGCAAGATATTATTCAATATAAATGAATTTTTGATCAATTTTTCCTGGGCAGACACCTTTTCCTCTTCTCCATTCCGTCAACAGACGCCCGCACCTATGTCCTATTTATTATTACAAGTGATAAAATCTATTGCTCCTCTTAGCCATTTCATAGGCAGATACCCAGCCTTGTGTCCTATTTATTGTTACAAGTGAAGTATCCGAGATGAATTGGGTAACACAACCCTCTGTGATTATATTTACCAGGATGAACTGGATAACATAACCCTTGGTTGATTATGTTTGCCACCATGAATTGAATAGCAGAACCTTCTGTTGATTATGTTTGCCGTGATGAACGAATTCATTGTGTCACGAAAACGATTGAAAATGAAACCAATATATCGTTTTTTTTAGTCATAAAAGGAAAAGACTTCTAAATGCATTCTGTTCGCATATAAATTTGTTATTTGATAAACACAACCAACAATGTGATCGCCTTCTATGTCGATATATGAGACATAGCGGCGTTTCCTTCGATAATCATAAAAGCTGAAAAAAGGATATTATTCGCAAGACATGGTCAGAAGTCGATTTGTCCAAAACGATTTCTTCCATCTCTTTATGGTAACGTGTGAACTTTTTAAACATCATCTTATAAGTCAGAACGATTTGCAAAATTATTGTTTCTGCTCATTCTAAAACACAGAACAGAAGGATAAGGAAACAGAAGAAGTATAAGAAACAGTTGAATATTTAAGTTTTGTGATCGTGATGGAGGGTACACCAAATAATGGGTGAATTTTGCGAAAAGAATAAGTAAAAGCTTAGCTTTAATTGTCAAGTAACTATTTCATTTTTACTAGGTAAATGTAGAACTATACTCAGCCGTAAGTCTGTATGCTTCCAAAAAATTTCAACGGCAATTTTAACAAGATTATAAATTTTAAAGATGCAAAAATGTGATCGAGAGGTCTGCTAATTAATTTGAATGTGAATATGGATTAGATGATAAGGCGATATTCATCATCATCGAAAAAATGAATGTGACCTGAAAAACTTTTAAAATGATTTTACTACCTTCATATCATATCCTCTTTGAAGATTATGGTAATTCATTTTTTGAAGTACACGTTCCTTATGATTTCAAGAACGAAAACAATAGTTGAGATGGAATTAAAGTATCAAAATTACTTTTAATATCTTTATTTCCTCTTTGAAGAAAATAATAACTCTTTTTTGAAGTGTCCGTCCCCTGTGATTTCAGAAACATATGCAATATTATAAAACAGAAATAAAATATCAGATGATATATAACGTTTTTATAATGACGAATTCTGATTGTAAAACGATGAATCAAACTAATAAATAATAAGTCACAGAAATAACGCTTCGTTCGTAATATGAGTAATTATGAGATATAAGGAAAAAGCAAAAAAATTATACCTTGTATGATTATGAAAATTTTTGATAAGATTATTTTCATAATCACGTAAGATTTTTTTGAAAAAAAAATGCCGGTAGTATAATAAGTGAAAATTGTAATACCGGTGGAATTCGATTAGTAAAGGAGAAGAAACTGCAAATTAGTGAAAAAATATTAGTGTAATGAAATTTCATTTCCTTGCATTTAAAACGTATGTGTAAAATTGTAACTTTTATTGTATAAATTACAATTGCACGTACAGTAGTTTATCGGAGACTATATGAATTGACTTTATGTTAATGAAGAGTGTTTTTTTGGTAACAGGAATGTAATTAATTTCCGCTATATTAGTTAATTTAAGGTACTTATTTATTGCGTTGTGTGTCGATATATTTTTTTTAAAGATATAAATTTCGCTGAAGAAATACTATTTAATATAGGTAATTTTTTCTTATATTTTAAGCGTTTAGTCTGTAATTACACGACATTATGGTAAGAGTAAAAAACGAGGATTTGAAGACGAGTCGACATAACGAAAATCAGTCCTCTTTGTTTATTCATTCGTTAGGAGATATTAGTAGAAGGAAAAATAACGAGTTAAATTTGAAAACGGAAACGATATAAAATCTGTCTTGAAAATGTTTGCGAAAAATTTTGGCTTTCAAGGGGATATCCAAAAGTAGCAAAAACCGAAGGAATACTTTTATCGCAAAAATTATACCATTTCTCTTTGTTGGGCACTTGTGGTGTATTTTAAAAATGTTTTAAGTTATGTGCTTAATACTTTATTCAGAGACATACAGTGCCTTCAATCATTTACTGGTTTAATCTCTTCTTCAAACGAAAGCAACTTGTAGAATTACGGAAAAAAATTTTTTCACTCTCCTTTGAACTTCACGTTCATGAATGCAAATATTTGAAATTTTGTAGTAAACCATGTAAAGTGTTTCTGTGCTGTGTCCGATTCTCGTATCATTCTATGTAATATTAACGAATGATGATAGAGAAATAATTGATTTGTTGCTCTCTTTAGTTACGGACTTCATTTCGATAATAAGTCACCTTATCTTTACACAGTAGCATTCACGATTTGTCTGTCTTCTTTTCCTCCATAATTGTTCGTTTAAGGACGGTTAATACAAATATTTCTCTGGAAAAGTCAAACGAATTTCGTATCCGTCAATGTGATCGCCTTTTATCGCATCACATAGCACATGTGATAATACTTTACTGCCTTGTTTAATGCATGTGAACATCTTGTAACACCTCACATAGTACACGTGACTACCTTTGATCACCTTGTTATGTTATTACTTGTGTAATAATATAACTTGTGTTGTATCGGCTCATATTACTTACTATTTGTGATCCGAACTAGATCTAAGGGGAAAGCTAAGTGGCCATGCCCATCCCCTTTAATAATGGTGGTAAACAGAATGGAGGCAAAAAATTTATCATCAGATATATAACAATTAGAGTATTCCGAACCGAAGCAAGGGCACGTTTCTCGTACCTCCATAGTGACGTCATTGATGGAAGAAGTTTTTGGCGCCTTGTAATTCTGCAGATACTTGACCGATTGGTCACAAATTCTGTGTGACGGACCCCGTTATTTCGCTCTGTGTTGGGTTAAGTGATCGGGTTCCTAGCTGCCGTGGGTAGGGATGGTTCCCTTTCTGCCTATCCGAAATCTCTGGAGACTCTGCCGCAGTCTCGGCTGAGTTGGAGGCTATGAATGGAGCATTACGTTATCGAGGGGGAAAACGTATTAATGAAAAAATGTTTCGCTCGAACCATTTGACGCGATGCAGCTGGGATATACAGATACCGGACAGAAAAAACTATTCAGGTGTTAAGTCAATAGAGAGTCAAAATTCGAAGATTCTTATTTTCTACAATATTCATTTTATAAGAAAATATCGCTAGATCAATTTAAATCCTTTCAAATCTATCTAAATCTCGATTTTTCAACTATATTTGTTGGGTATTTAGAGAGCTATGGAAACTCGAATGATTAACAGCAGCAAAGCTAGACCTAAAAATTTGTTTAATACTGACAGTTATTGAAAGAACTATTGGACCAAAACTCTAAAACATACGCTTAGTTTGTTAAACCGATTGAAATAATCCTCTTTTTAAGTTTTCAATTTATGTAAGGTGAATTGTTATAATTGACATCCATGTTGCTCAATATTCAAACTTTTAGAAATCTTTAATTACTGAATGGATATTGTTCAAAATCTAAATTTAGGCAGTTTAATTGGAATCTTATAATTTATCTTATATTATGTAATTGGAATCTTATACTTCAGTCGTATGTTTCCATAAAACTTTATTTAAACAGTTTACGGAACCTCGAATTTGATTCTTCATGAAATAAGATGAAGATGTTGCCATTTTTCTGTCCATTGACTGAATAAATTACACGTGTTTTCAAGAAAATTTAAAGACCCCCAAACGGAAGGAAAATTTCTATATTCGGGTTGGCATGTGACGAGATTTTGTTGCCTTAGTTCATCTCAGTGCTATGGATACTTTATCAGTATAACAGTATGTGAAATCTACTTTTAAGAAACAACGGTTTCCTGAACCTAAGTGTTATCTGTGATGCATTTTGAATCTTTTTATGCAATTCTGTTTGTGGAGTACATAGAGCAATTTGCTCTTTTCACTAAAATCTCTCTTCTACATCAAATGTAATATTTTGTCATTGCTCTGTAGCGATTTTGCTATCAAGTGCAATAATTATTTCTTTCGAAATAAAGCACCCTTCATTTTATTCAAATTTCATTGTGTTTATGTTCTTTTGTTTCTATTAATCGTTATTCATAAAGGTGAACAATATTTTAGCATTTATTAAAGTTATCCCATTTGTTACATTGTAATATTTTTGATTGGAACATAATAGTGATATTCATTTTAAATTTCTTTGCATTTCTATGATCCTTTAAGAGACCAGTTACGTTCTTAAGGACAGAACTGATACATGAGTAATACTGGTCAGAAAACGACTTGATGTATGTAACAAATTGTAGATACTACTGTGATACCTAAGTCTATGCCTTTTATCGTCTACTTGAGAAATAATTATTACAGTATAAGTAACGAATCTTACTCAGCGAAATAAAAGCCATTACTTTTAATAGTTCGTTTACTGTATAAAATTTGGTAGGTAAAAACTCAGCTTGGTACAAATGCTTTTACTATTTACGTTATATATATTATACATCCTGTACATAACGACTGGAAATCGGAAAAAATATCATAATTGGGAAGTTTTAAGTGTCAGGTTTTCTGGAAAAGATGTTAATTTGGGTTTTTGAAGCACGATCTTTACATTTGTTTGAATTTCTAGAGTTTTCGTGAGTCAGAGAGGTGATAAATGATCACAGGAACTTGCTTGGCGATGAACACAAAATAGAAACACACAAGCACACAAAATTAAGTTTAATCAAAAGGTTGAAAATTTCCCCTTTTTTTGATTTTAACATTACCTTTGAGAAAATTATGTTTTTTTTTTCATATTCTGAGTTACACGTAAATAATCGTTTCAGGAAATCTGATATAGATATTAATAATTTACATTAGTGTCTTTCAAAAGGTGTTTAGCAAAATATTTTATTTTTCTAGAAACGTAAACTTCAGAACGTAAACTTTAATATTCCGTCAAAGCTTCTACTTATTTATTTTATTAAAAATATTATCAAGGTGGCCAGGATCTAGAAAAAAAATGTACATTGGGGAGGTGAGGAGGGGAGGGATGAAGGGGGCCAAGTGATCGGATCGAGCCATAACGAAATATAAGTCGGGGCAAATAACTTAATCACCCTTCTGGTATAAAAATTTCGCCTCCGTTTTAATGGTCTTTAAATAATGTTTTAAAAATGCCTGTGATTTATGAAAGTTTAATTATTTTTTTCATCCGTTCCCGTTACCATAATTTTCAAAAGGTCACGACATCTTATTCCTGTACATCCGAGTCTGTTATCGAGGTTTCGTCACCGAGAGAAGTTAAAAAACATTTCTTATTAATATGAAAATTATTTCAGACCTTACAATAGCTTAGTAAGTAGTCAAATTTCACTGTTTTGTTTTTCAAATTTCACAAATTTCACTTCTTTTATTAAAAGTCAATAAACTCTCAAAATGTTCTTTTGATTTTTTCTGGATAATATTTTTTCTATCGCAAATAGTGACGCTGACGAAACAAAGATTGAATTCTGTGATCAGGCTATTTTTTTGCCCCGAACGCGAATGGTGTATGATCTAATGCTCAATCCTATTATTGCATATTCTCTTTTACCAAAAACAAAATCAATGACCGAAGTTATCAAGATGTACTGGACCTCGACGTCTTTCCACAAACTGATGATATACAATATACAATACTGTAGTACTGATGTACTACAATATACAATAAACAAATATTTATGCAAAAGAAATTATCGCTTGGGCGACGGGAATCGAACTCGCAACTCTCAAGGTACATGCCAGAACGCTCTACCGTTAAACCACGCATCAGACGATAATTTAGTTTCACGATGTGACTTATGAACCATTCTTCACTGAATGTGGTGGTTGCGCCATCTATATTTCAGGAGAGGCAACTCATTTCCAATTGTTGCCAATAATTCAGATGTTAATGAGGAAGTCACTTCACGCTTTAGAGTTATTTATGAAAAATCCATGAATATTTAATACACAGATTACCTGTAGATATAGAATTTTAACGGTAGAGCTCTCTTGCATGATCTAGAGAGTTGCGAGTTGGTTCATGCCGCGTCATCTATTATTTTTTTCACACAAATATTTGTTGAATCTTATATCTACAAGTAATCTATATATTTGACACTGAAGGTGTCAGTTGCATTTTAGCGTAAATGTTCGAGAAGTCTTATATGGGATTATTTTTTTGGCGACCCGCCGTTCCATTTCAGGTTTCTGTGCGATCCTTCAGTTAAAACGTTTGCCCAAGCCTGACCTAGACATTTTGGTGAGCACGAATCAGTGCCTAATACACGAGCTTGTACAAAACAGTTTATGAACTTTGAGAATTTTTTGCCGTTTTAAAAAACAACTTTGCAAGTTAATTATTCCATAAAATACATATAATCCTTTAAAATGTGAGCATTCTCTTTCATGATTCTGTTTACGTAGACAGTTAGAACCATATGGTACGATGCAGATTATTACGAAACAATCATTTTACTACTGTTATGACCACCCTCTGAGTATATTAGGGGGAGGGGGCACAAACACTTAGGCCGTGATGCGTTAATTGCTGCCAAATCCGAGGCAAATTCCCGGACCCACAACAAAATTAACAGACAGTTGCAATAATGAAAACTGAGATAATTACAGTGAACAAAAACACAACATTTATTTGTTCTTTTCACTAAAATAGGGTTTCACTAAAATAATAAATTTCAATCAAGTTTATTAACAAAATTACTGTTCAGACATTTCACACACAACTAGTTCCCACTTTTGTGACAAATTCAACAGCCCCTCTGGCGTGGCCCTTTTCAGTCAAGAGAAACTTCATGCGTGGTGGAGATCAGCTCACTAAGAAAGTCCATGATGAACGAGCTACTTGCTCGTGATTCTAATAGTCCTTAACAGTTATGAAGGTTCCAATCGGGACAACGTGACGGCAGTTCACAGAAACACATTCGTGTGGAAAAAGCGAAACAAGATGTTAGTAAGAATATTTCTTCCTACCTCGTCAAGTCAGAACTCCCTCGGGAAGGACATCACTGGGTCGGCCGCCTCAAGTCGCTTGGCGCACGGGCTGCTTAGCGCTCCCTTCGAACAATCATTGCGCACACTTCGAAAATCTGCTCGGCTCACTGGAGAGGATCATTGCTGTCGACCACACAGCCCAGACGAGAAGAAGAGACTGTTCGTTTTCCAATTTTTTCGTTGCTCCTTTTCACTGGCCCCCTCGTAGAGGTCATCTCGCCGACCCGGCATGGACAATGCCCATTGGACGGACTGGCTGAGGTGCGATATGTGCACCCATATGGTGTTTTGCTGTTTACCACGCCAGGTCACGTAGCCTCTGTGTTGATACCTGAGGGGACCAACGGATTCGTCGCGAATATTCTATGCCAGTGAAAAAAGGCTTTCCTCAGCAAGAGGTGAACGAAGAAAAATGTCACAATATGGAGGTCGGTCGGAAATGTCACTATTTAAATGGAAGGCGATGGCGTCTGACCGTCCTCCCTTCGTAAAGTTCACGTGATAAAAATTACGTGGGCATGACACTACTACGCAAACGTATGTTTATACTCACATTTGCTTTTGTATTTCGCTTACGTTTCACTGCTTAACTCATCATTAACATCGAAATTTCATGTAAAAGTGACACGGTGGTATGGATCCTACGGGCAGACTTGAAGGATGCTTAACTAATAGTTTAGAATGGTTATGGTGAAATTATAGCAGGACAAAAATTAAAAAAAAATTGTAATAGTTAGTTGCATCGAAGGAAAAAAAAAGGATATACAGAAATGAATTTTTAAAAATTTTTTCTGAAAATATACTTTAAGTTCGGTTTAAACGTTTAAACATTTCAGCCTGGTTTATCTTCTTCTTCCAACAGGACCCATGAAATTGGGTTTGCAGTCAACGAAAACCAAATTCCAGACAGCAAATGCAAATATATTTTGCTCCAGTTGAAAGTTACTGCATAAAACAAAAATTCGGGAAGGTAATAAGAACAAAGAAATAGCTTTGTTAGGAGGAAAAAATTAATTCACAAACTAATCGTCTTAATACAGTTTTCTCGAAGTTATTATTGAATTTTTCCACAAAACACAATACACATGAGAAAATACTCGTTTATGATAAGGAAAGGTCCAAAAGAAGAAAAAAAAATGTTATGCAAAAACCTTTGTGTACATTTAAGTTGTTGTTGATCTGATTGTGTTGAGGTGTTTTAATTTTAGTGGTCATTTGATAGATTTTATTTACTCCAATATGCAAATATTTTCGCACAATGAAAGGTGTTCGAGCCATAGAAATACACTGGTTTCCATATATTGAGGAGCACCACTACGTTATGTCAATGGGAAGCTAACGTCGAAGCTCTACAATATTTATAAGTTTGTGTAAAGAATTCTTTCACAATTGATTAGTTTTTGTATGTTTCTTAAAACTGGCATTGCTGTTTTTAAATATTCGAACTTCCATAACTCATTAAATACTCATCGAATATTGTTGAAAATCGAGATATTGATATATTTGATTAAAGTCTATCTACTATCACATTTAAAAAAATAACAACTTATTTTAGAAGTTATAGAGCTTTAATGTTAGTTTCCCATTGACATAACATAGAGTTGTGCTTAAATTTATTGAAACCAGTGTAGATGTTATATTTCGCCTGTTGTTTTTTGTGTCCTTCTGTTCACTAAATATCTCGGAAGTGGTGAAACGATTTTATTGAGCGATAACTTATTGGGAAGACTATTTGTGCGAAAGATAACATATAAATATTTTCTCCACGACTTTTTTCCATTTAGATTTTTATCATTTAGATTTTGTTGCCTAGTGATAATATGGAGTTTTGTAACTACTCAGTTCAATGACGAAGAAGGATGTTTCAGAATATTCCAGCGGCATGCTACATATCCAGATAGTCTGAATTCCTTAGGATTTCACAGGTCGTTAAGAAACGGCAATATTTCAAGAATTTGTAATGAGTTATTCACGTCGCCACATTATAGTCATTCATTTACTTTGAGATATTTAAAAGATCGAAGACGATAAAATGATACTCAAGGTGATTCGTACATTTTCTGCTTCATGCAAAATTCAGTTCTGTAAATCATGGTAAAGTAACAAGTTATGCGACATGAAGATAATATTTGCTAATTTTGCATCTAGCTTACGGTGGCAGAACAGGTTTACAGTCGGGACATTTTCAGAGTCAACATGCTTCGCTACAACATAACTGTACTCTGGAACGAAGCCTGTATGCTGGCTTAATATTTAATACTACTTTAAACATGAAGATTAATGATCCTTTTTAATCTTGTTGATAACACCAACTCTATTTCAAATGCAACACATAAAATAATACATAAAAAGAAATCTTCCAAGAATACGCTATAAAGGAGATCTGTGAGGAAGGCGAGACATAAGCAGAAGGACAATTCTAGAAACGAAACATCCTTTCCTTGTCTGGGCTCGAACCAGAGTGTTTTGATTAGCAGGTAAGCATGCTAATCCTTTATAAGCATTAATTACGTGGTGGTAAGGAGAAATTTCATTAACATCTCTATCGTGTCCCCAATCCTCTTTTCCAGTCTGGTTTCGCCGAATTATTCTTTTCGATGGATGTGGGATGCGACAAATTGCTGTTTGTTTGTAAACCAGATCCACCCGCAATTTTTTCCCAAATGTTTAGAGTTTAAACGACAATTCAAAGGCAAATATCGTGAGCTTCGATCCATGGTAAAGGTGGCGGCTCATTTGATAGCATGCAAAGCTCGTAATTTTTAGTTCCCAGGTTCGAATCCCACCTGAGCCAGCATTGAGATTTATCTCCGCACAACTATCTTCTCTGCCCACGGTCAGTAGGGATCACCAATGCGCTTGGAAAGGCCGTCGTCCATCGAATGGGACGTTAAGCCTGGCCTCGTGTGCGGGAGACATATACTCAGTGCATATTAAAGAAGTCTCTGGATGGTCTTGACGAAAGACTACCATATGTCACCCAGCTGTCTAGTGAGTCCGCTTCACCAACTTTGTCTGAGCCTTCGTGGTCCTTGTGATCTCGCCATTTAGTTTATTGTGTGCAAAAAAAGCTACTCAGAGGTAAAACAATCCAACCCAACCCAGGTTCGAGTACCAACTGTGACAGCATTGAGCCTTATCTCCGCTAACCTTACATTGTCCTCATTCAGAAAGGGACACCAGTGTGCTTGGAGAGGCAACAGTCCGTTAGAGTGAACATTAAGCTGTGAATCCGTGTTTGGGAGAGTCACCCAGTGAGAGAACAAGTTGGATGGCCTTCTATCTCTTAACAGCTGCATAGGTGTTCATTTCTCCTAACCTTTTCTGAGCCAATGGGTTCCTTGTAGCCTGACTATTCAGCTCATTGTGTGTGAAAAAGTGCTACTCAAAGTGAAACAACCCAACCCAATCAGTCAACAACAATTCCGAGATATCGTCGAGTATCGTTTTTTCTTCGAGGAGATCGAAAGAAACTTAAATATTCGCTAAGAAACAAAATAACGTTAATATTATGCACTTAAAAAAGTGACTCGAAACGTTCACTACACTGCTTTATGTTGATCAACACTATTTTACTGCTAAGAAACGTGATTTCTTTTTGCTGCATGCAGATCAAGATCTAGGAGGGGGGAGGACAAGGGGGCAAGCAGCCCCTGTTGCAGAATGTTAGTAAGGGAAATAAATAAAAATAAATAAATACCCCCTAAAGCAGCTGCTTGTCACAGGGGTCTGACAGGAGCCTGTCAGTTTATATGCCATAGTAAAAGATCTGAGAGGATGGCAGGACCTCAGCAGAAAAACAACACACACATCCATTCCTTATCCGGGGCTCGAACCCAGGTCCCTTTGATCAGTAGCCAAGCGCGCTAACCATTCGGCCATGGGACGGCAAATAGAGGCGAAAAAGTATTAAACATTAATATTTCATGCATTTTTCAAGAAATTTGAAGGACATGTAAAACGGAGGAGCTCCGTTTTCTCATTTCCCCAACTAGTTCAATTGTGTTTCTTGCCCCTCTCCCTAGATATTTTTCTAGATCCGGGCTTGGCTGCTAGTATTCTTCTTAATGCAAATTTCAGAACCGATTTCCCAGCTCTCTAGAGCCTGTTTTGCTGTTGTAAAAATGGATCAGATTATTGATCTTCCACCGAATTCAATCTATGATGGTCTCAAAAAGATAATTCGCTGTTGTAATATCGAGGGGTGAAATCCCCTGTTTTCCATTTTCCTCCGTGAGAAAATGCTGCTTTATTCTCTGAAGCCTACTGCATCGATGCTACCCTATTGGTATGCATGGCACAGTACAAACGCTAAATCAAATACACAAACCTTAATATTAAAAGGTCCTGTATAATGAAAGATCATATTGAGGAGAAAAAACTCCTTTTTTGACTTGAGTACGTGTGACAATTTCTTTGAATTCGAAGTTTTTTTTTCACTTGCCAACAGGACAGAGAATAATCCTAGAAGTTACTCCTAGCTTTTACAGGCCTTCTCATACGAGGACATGTCTTACTAAGACCGAAGTCACCGCTGATCACTGCCTCAGTTAGAGCTAAGAGAGCACACAAATATTGCCTTACTGAAACAGTGGCTATTTTCCTAAGTACTATGACAGTCAAGGCTTATTACTCTCATGAATTAGATATGATGACTCTGCCATGGATAAGTTACGCTCAAAGCTACCTTGTAAGCAAGGAGTGTTTTTCGTCCAGTTAGCACTGTCTGCTTCATTTGCTTTCTTTGTTCTGTCGTGTTCAGTGAATGAAACGAACTTTTGTTCACAGAGTCATGATGATTGACGACAACGCATGAGGCGTCACTCGGCTGTAAGGTCCCAACCATCCTGTATGCATAAGTAGTGAGTAAAGGAGAGTTCTGGAACAGAGGCGGGTCAATGTTAATCCTATGGGACCCGCCTCCCTGTGTTCTAAAGCGGAGGCGGGTCTTTCCTCCACACAAACGGGTCAATATTTCCTTCAATAATTTACATAATTTTTTTTTTTTTTAAATCAGAGATTTTTTTTTCTTTTAAGTAATTTTTTTACCCAATAGCATTGTTTCTTTTCGTTTCTGCGGGACAGTCTTTTATTCCAGTTTCTGTGGATAGTCCTAGTATAATCAATCGGATTATACTAGACTTTTTTTACTTTTCTGCGGGACAGTCTTTTATTCCAGTTTCTGTGGATAGTCCTAGTATAATCAATCGGATTCCTCATTCTGTTGTCAGACGTTGACAGTGACAGTTCTCTGCTGCTGCTGCTTCTCCGTGATTTTTACAACTGTTAGAAGGCAATAGTGATAGTTCTCCACGTCCTCGTGTAGTATCAGTTATTTTAGAAGTCATTGCTACATAATGTATCCATGCGATATATATGAGAAGGTTTTCATTCATCAGACCCATCTCATTCGCCATAAGAGAAATCATGATGGAAATAACCTCTTTAAGTGCTCTCAATGCGAATTGGCATTCTCAAGGAGAGACGATGTCCGACGTCACGAGTTAACCCACATCTCCAGAAAAACCTACAAATGTGAAGAGTGTGCCATGGAGTTTGGCAGAAAAGACAATCTCTTACGACATCAAAGAAAGCCGCACAATAATAAGCGAAAACGTTCTGAAGATGAAAGGATTCCCCAAAAGAAACAAAAACCAGACCCTGAGGACCCCTGTCAGTTTACAGAAGAAATGAAAAGGACCCTATCAACACATAAACTGACGGCAACGGAAGAAACATCAGTTGACCTCACCTTTTTCCTCGAATCCTCGCGAGAGTCACTCCTAACTCATCTGAAGGAAGAATTGACCTCGAAAGGTAGCATTAAATGGTACCTTGTAGTGCAAGTGCGATTCAGGCGAAAAGTTTCCCCTTCTACCTTTGAACACTGTACCTCGTTTTTCCGAAGTAACTGTGTCACAAGCCTACCTACATCATCCCTAAACAGAGAATTGGATTCAGCGTATAAGAAGATTAAGACCTCATTTGAAGAATTTGAAGGAGCACATAGTGGATGGACACTGGATGCCGTACTCCACGCTGAAATGAACATTGGAAAATATATCCCTCTTGCAGGATCTAGTTATATCCCTACTCCAAGAGAATTACTGCTAAAACACGCTATTGTCAATGTATGTAATTCTGACCAAAAATGTTTTGTCTGGTCTGTTTTAGCCTCTTTGTATCCTGCCACAGATAATCCGCAGCGCCTTAACAACTATATACATTTAGAAGACAAATTAAACACATCGGGCTTAATTTTCCCTGTTACAATAAATCAAATATCTAAATTCGAAAAAATGAACAATATTTCTGTTAATGTTTTTGGATATGAGAAAGAGGTGTTCCCACTCTACATCACACCATTCAGATTTAAAGCGCATGCAAATCTCCTTCTGTTATCGTATGATGAAAAGCAGCATTATTGCTCCATTAAGAATATGAGTAGACTTCTCAGTCCTCTCACCAAACATAACGGTGTACGTTTCTACTGTGATTACTGCCTTCACCGTTTCGCAAATGAATCCCTCTTGAAGGATCATGTTCCCTATTGTCGAGAACATGGACCTCAGAGAGTAGAACTCCCAACTGAAGAAGAGAAATGGTTGAAATTCACAAATTTTAAGTTTCAGCAGCTCGTTCCATACGTGATTTATGCCGACTTTGAATCATTCCTAGTGAAAGTGGACACTTGTATGCCTAACCCTGAAAAATCTCACACCACTATCACGGCAAATCATGAACCCTGTGGATTTGCATATCTTGTTGTTGGACATGATGGCTGCAGCTATAAGCCTCCAGTAGTTTATAGAGGTCCTAATGTAGTAGAAGAATTTTTAGAATGTCTGCTTAAAGAAGAAGAAAACATTAAAAATTTACTGTCGATGATAAAGCCAATGCAGCTCTCGAATCATGAAGAGGAATCATATTCACAACGCTACTGACTGTCATATTTGTAAGCATGCCCTAGGAGCAGATCGTGTGAGAGATCACGATCATATAACAGGTAAATTCCGAGGAGCTGCCCATAATTCCTGTAATCTGAACTTTAAGTTAACCAATAGGATTCCAGTTATCTTTCACAACCTAAAGGGATATGACAGCCACCTTATTATGCAGGGAATCGGCAGAATCAAAAATAAGAAGATTAATTGCATTCCCAATAACATGGAAACATACATAACCTTCTCCTTAGGGACATTACATTTTATAGACTCCTATCAGTTTTTAAACACATCCCTTGAGAAGCTAGTAAATAATTTATCACCAGATGAGTTCCATATTTTAAAGGAACATGTTGAAACTGAACGGTTACACCTGGTTTTGAGAAAAGGAGTTTACCCCTATGATTATATTGACAACAGTGAAAAGTTTGAACAAATAGTATTACCACCACGTGAAGCATTTTACAACCAACTAACAGAAGAAGCACTAGGGGAAGAAGACTACACCCATGCAATAAGAGTATGGAATACATTCAACATAAAAAATCTAGGCCAGTATCATGACTTGTACCTGAAGACAGACGTGCTCCTCTTAGCTGATGTTTTCGAAAGTTTCAGAAAACTATGCATCAGATACTATGAAATCGATCCCTGCCATGTTTACACAGCTCCTGGATTAGCCTGGCAAGCATGCTTAAAAATGACAAATGTAAATCTTGAGTTGATAACTGACCCTACAATGTACCTTTTCCTGGAAAAAGGCATACGAGGGGGAATTTCTGTGATATGCAATCGTCTTAGTACAGCAAACAACAAGTATCTGGACACCTATGATCCTCAGTTACCCTCTAAATACATTATGTACTATGATGCCAACAATCTTTATGGATGGGCAATGTCACAATGCCTCCCTCAAAGAGATTTTCGATGGCTTAATAAAGAAGAAATAGCAGATCTAAATATTACGACAATTGCTGACGATGCGAATAAAGGATACATATTGGAAGTTGATTTAGATTATCCAGTTTCTCTACACGACAAGCATAATGATTATCCACTAGCCCCTGAGAAACTTCAGATTACCAGCAGCATGCTATCCCCATATTGTCAAGAGGTTGCCCAAAGCCTTGGAATAAATACGAACCAATCAGTCGTGAAATTAGCCCCAAATCTAAATTCTAAGGAAAAATATGTCCTTCATTATCGAAATCTCAAACAATATTTAACCTTCGGTATGCAGCTGAAGAACATACATCGCGTTTTAGAATTTAATCAGTCTTGCTGGCTAAAACCATATATAGAATTTAATACAGATCAGCGGAAGAAAGCTAGAAACGACTTCGAGAAGGACTTCTTCAAACTGATGAATAATGCTGTGTTTGGAAAAACGATGGAAAATTTGAGAAATCGAGTGAAAATTGAATTGACTCAGAGCCCGAAGAGAGTATGTAAGCTCGTAGCATCCCCTGCTTTTCACGCTTTTCGTGTTTTTGACAACGACCTTGCATGTGTGCAATCAAAGCTAACTAAATTGAAACTCAACAGGCCTATTTATGCTGGTTTCAGTATTCTAGATATTAGTAAACTATTGATGTATAGCTTTCATTATGACTATATTAGTCCGAAATATGGAGAAAAAGCTAAATTATTGTTTACTGATACAGATTCACTGTGCTACGAGCTTCAAACCGAGGACGTGTATGCTGATATGAAAGACGATATAGATCATTTTGACACGTCCGACTATCACATTGATCATGTTTTGCATAGTACACATAATAAAAAGGTACTAGGTAAAATGAAAGATGAACTTTCGGGAGTACCTATCAAACAATTTGCAGGGCTTCGTTCTAAAATGTATTCCCTTCAGAGTTTACATGAGGAGAAGAAGACGGGGAAAGGAGTCCCCAAATACATCGTAAAAAGAACCCTTCGTCACAAGGATTACAGAGACTGCTTAATAAACAAATCACCTTGTCGAGTAGATTTGACAAGGATTCAAAGTAGCAGCCACCATCTTCATACAGTGAAAGGTGTAAAGCTCGGTTTGTCACCATTTGACGATAAAAGATAAATTTTAGAAAATGGTTATGACACCCTTTCGTACGGTCACTACAAAACATTGAAAAAATAACATAGCAGAAAAAACGAATATTTCACTGTGATTTTTAATATGCTTGAGCTATTTATGTATAAAAAATATGATAATTTTATCCAAATGTGTGCATATAACCCCCTATATATGTAAAAATAATCCATGTTATTATTATATGTAGATAGCTGTATGTAAAAACCATTTCCGCTGTTAACCTGCATTTTTTTTTGTAAGCAGGCTGTAAAGTATAATCGATGTGAAAAAGCATCATTGTGAAATGTATAAAATTGTAAACCAATGGAAATCATTACATGTGCACGCATTGTCATTGTTTCACCTAATACTTTGAAATCAATAAATTTTTAAATGAAATATATGTGTCGTCTGAGTCTTATCTCTAGCAAGCGAGGAGGTAAACAAGTGGGACTCACGTGACTTACTCCGCGTGCACTTGTGATGCTGACTCACTTCCACCCGCTCATATCCTGTTGGAACGTCAGACCTCACTCACTGCGAGAAAGCTCTTCTAGGATCCATTTCTGGGATTACACTTATAATAAAAGGTTAGTAATTCTCTAAATTTTCATGGTTTATCAAACATTACTTATAATTTCGTGATGTAGTGACGTTCTCAAGTATTAAAAAGTGATGAAAACATAAGATTTCCTTTCAAAGTTATCATAACTTGCTTGCTTGCTAGCTCATTCATTACATGGCCCGGATCGAGCCAGCACGAAATCAACGTTTTTTTTTAAAGCGATCACTTCTCAGAAGTGGAAGACTTCAATAAATGCACCGAATGCTATGTTTATGAGAAAATTATCAGCACGGAATGAAATTCTAATTTTTTTACTTTGCAGAGATGAGAACTTTACGTGGATTTTTACAGAGAAATAATCGAAATTATTGCATCAGCCATTTAGCGATAAAGTATTTTAGAGCAGATTTTTACTGAATATTAATACTTTAGAATAAAGGATAATTTCCGGTATATAATACAGAGGTGTACAGACGAATTTTATTTCCTATGAATAAAAAGAAAATAAGATTTTCATACCGTTATTCGAATTACTCAGTTAATTCACCACTTATTACAACTGTTTAGTAAAAAAAAATACATTTAATTCCCAGATTTTTAACGACTGAGATAAAAAAAAATATGCTTACCTACATTAAAATACAATGTAAAATAGCGAAAATTCACCACTAATTTCAGCTGCTTAATATCAAGAAATACAGACGATTTCCTGTTTCTTTTTTTAGCATTGCACATAAGAAAAAAAGACTAGCGAACGTATCAACATGTACCTCTGATACTTAAATATGACATGCTCTGTGTTTCAATATTACACATTTTTTCAGTAGTTTACGCATTAATTGCTAATTTTTTTTTTCATTCAACAGTTAAGTATCCCAATTGGAAGTAATGTGAGCAATATTTCCTGTTTAAATGCATCTCTCTACAAAAAGATTTCCTTTCAAAGTTATCGTAACTCGCTGGCTTGCTAGTTCATTACATGGCCCGAATCGAGCCACCTCTAAATCAACGTTTTTTTTTTTGAAGCGATCACTTCTCAGAAGTAGAAGACTTTCAATAAATGCACCGAGTGCTGTGTTTATGAGAAAATTATCAGCACGGAATGAAATTCTAATTTTTTTTTTACTTTGCAGAGACGTAGATTTTTACAGAGAAATAATCGAAATTATTGCATCAGCCATTTAGCGATAAAGTGTTTTACTGAATATTAATACTTTAGAATAAAGGATAATTTCCGGTGTATAATACAGAGGTGTACAGACGAATTTTATTTCCTATGAATAAAAAAAATAGGATTTTCATACCGTTATTCGAATTACTCAGTTAATTCACCACTTATTTCAACTGTAAAAAAAAATACATTTAATTCCCAGATTTTTTAACGACTGAGATAAAAAAAATAATATGCTTATCTACATTAAATACAATGTAAAATAGCGAAAATTCACCACTAATTTCAGCTGCTTAATATCAAGAAATACAGACGATTTCCTGTTTCTTTTTTTTTAGCATTGCACATAAGAAAAAAAGACTAGCGAATGTATCATCATGTACCTGTGAGACTTAAATATGACATGCTCTGTGTTTCAATATTACACATTTTTTCAGTATTTTACACATTAATTACTTACGTTTTTTCATTCAACAGTTAAGTACCCAATTGGAAGTAATGTGAGCAATATTTCCTGTTTAAATGCATCTCCAGAAATCCGCTTTAAAACATTTTCTTATAATTTAAGGGGAAAATAAAGAATTTTAATTGAATTTCTTTTAACACTATATACTTAATATATTGTAATCAACGTATTCTATATACAAAACGAATTAATACAGCCTAGTTACTGGAAATTAACATAATGTTGAAGTGCTTTCTACCTAAAGATTAAAAAAAACCTGAATACTTTAATTTTAATTACATTTTCAGCCACTAGATGGCGACATAGTTACTATTAGACCTTGGGACAGACGAGAAAAACTTCAAGCCTTTTCTCAGAGCGCCACCTAGCGGGATTTTCAGTAGTTTATTGCCACCATACCGATCCCCTTGGGTCAAAGTCCAGGTGGTGACGTCAGAGGGGAAAGCACTGTGCAAAGGGGGATCCCTATGGTGGCAATAAACTACTGAAAATCCCGCTAGGTGGCGCTCTGAGAAAAGGCTTGAAGTTTTTCTCGTCTGTCCCAAGGTCTAATAGTAACTATGTCGCCATCTAGTGGCTGAAAATGTATTTAAAATTAAAGTATTCAGGGGTTTTTTTAATCTTTAGGTAGAAAGCACTTCAACTTTATGTTAATTTCCAGTAACTAGGCTGTATTAATTCGTTTTGTATATAGAATACGTTGATTACAATATATTAAGTATATAGTGTTAAAAGAAATTCAATTAAAATTCTTTATTTTCCCCTTAAATTATAAGAAAATGTTTTAAAGCGGATTTCTGGAGATGCATTTAAACAGGAAATATTGCTCACATTACTTCCAATTGGGTACTTAACTGTTGAATGAAAAAAAGTAAGTAATTAATGTGTAAAATACTGAAAAAATGTGTAATATTGAAACACAGAGCATGTCATATTTAAGTCTCAGAGGTACATGTTGATACATTCGCTAGTCTTTTTTTCTTATGTGCAATGCTAAAAAAAAAGAAACAGGAAATCGTCTGTATTTCTTGATATTAAGCAGCTGAAATTAGTGGTGAATTTTCGCTATTTTACATTGTATTTAATGTAGGTAAGCATATTATTTTTTTTATCTCAGTCGTTAAAAAATCTGGGAATTAAATGTATTTTTTTTTACAGTTGAAATAAGTGGTGAATTAACTGAGTAATTCGAATAACGGTATGAAAATCCTATTTTTTTTATTCATAGGAAATAAAATTCGTCTGTACACCTCTGTATTATACACCGGAAATTATCCTTTATTCTAAAGTATTAATATTCAGTAAAACACTTTATCGCTAAATGGCTGATGCAATAATTTCGATTATTTCTCTGTAAAAATCTACGTCTCTGCAAAGTAAAAAAAAAATTAGAATTTCATTCCCTGCTGATAATTTTCTCATAAACACAGCACTCGGTGCATTTATTGAAAGTCTTCTACTTCTGAGAAGTGATCGCTTCAAAAAAAAAAACGTTGATTTCGAGGTGGCTCGATTCGGGCCATGTAATGAACTAGCAAGCCAGCGAGTTACGATAACTTTGAAAGGAAATCTTTTTGTAGAGAGATGCATTTAAACAGGAAATATTGCTCACATTACTTCCAATTGGGATACTTAACTGTTGAATGAAAAAAAAAATTAGTAATTAATGCGTAAACTACTGAAAAAATTGTAATATTGAAACACAGAGCATGTCATATTTAAGTATCAGAGGTACATGTTGATACGTTCGCTAGTCTTTTTTTCTTATGTGCAATGCTAAAAAAAGAAACAGGAAATCGTCTGTATTTCTTGATATTAAGCAGCTGAAATTAGTGGTGAATTTTCGCTATTTTACATTGTATTTTAATGTAGGTAAGCATATTTTTTTTTATCTCAGTCGTTAAAAATCTGGGAATTAAATGTATTTTTTTTTACTAAACAGTTGTAATAAGTGGTGAATTAACTGAGTAATTCGAATAACGGTATGAAAATCCTATTTTCTTTTTATTCATAGGAAATAAAATTCGTCTGTACACCTCTGTATTATATACCGGAAATTATCCTTTATTCTAAAGTATTAATATTCAGTAAAAATCTGCTCTAAAATACTTTATCGCTAAATGGCTGATGCAATAATTTCGATTATTTCTCTGTAAAAATCCACGTAAAGTTCTCATCTCTGCAAAGTAAAAAAATTAGAATTTCATTCCGTGCTGATAATTTTCTCATAAACTTAGCATTCGGTGCATTTATTGAAGTCTTCCACTTCTGAGAAGTGATCGCTTTAAAAAAAAACGTTGATTTCGAGCTGGCTCGATCCGGGCCATGTAATGAATGAGCTAGCAAGCAAGCAAGTTATGATAACTTTGAAAGGAAATCTTATGTTTTCATCACTTCTTAATACTTGAGAACGTCACTACATCACGAAATTATAAGTAATGTTTGATAAACCATGAAAATTTAGAGAATTACTAACCTTTTATTATAAGTGTAATCCCAGAAATGGATCCTAGAAGAGCTTTCTCGCAGTGAGTGAGGTCTGACGTTCCAACAGGATATGAGCGGGTGGAAGTGAGTCAGCATCACAAGTGCACGCGGAGTAAGTCACGTGAGTCCCACTTGTTTACCTCCTCGCTTGCTAGAGATAAGACTCAGACGACACATATATTTCATTTAAAAATTTATTGATTTCAAAGTATTAGGTGAAACAATGACAATGCGTGCACATGTAATGATTTCCATTGGTTTACAATTTTATACATTTCACAATGATGCTTTTTCACATTGATTATACTTTACAGCCTGCTTACAAAAAAAAATGCAGGTTAACAGCGGAAATGGTTTTTACATACAGCTATCTACATATAATAATAACATGTATTATTTTTACATATATAGGGGGTTATATGCACACATTTGGATAAAATTATCATATTTTTTATACATAAATAGCTCAAGCATATTAAAAATCACAGTGAAATATTCGTTTTTTCTGCTATGTTATTTTTTCAATGTTTTGTAGTGACCGTACGAAAGGGTGTCATAACCATTTTCTAAAATTTATCTTTTATCGTCAAATGGTGACAAACCGAGCTTTACACCTTTCACTGTATGAAGATGGTGGCTGCTACTTTGAATCCTTGTCAAATCTACTCGACAAGGTGATTTGTTTATTAAGCAGTCTCTGTAATCCTTGTGACGAAGGGTTCTTTTTACGATGTATTTGGGGACTCCTTTCCCCGTCTTCTTCTCCTCATGTAAACTCTGAAGGGAATACATTTTAGAACGAAGCCCTGCAAATTGTTTGATAGGTACTCCCGAAAGTTCATCTTTCATTTTACCTAGTACCTTTTTATTATGTGTACTATGCAAAACATGATCAATGTGATAGTCGGACGTGTCAAAATGATCTATATCGTCTTTCATATCAGCATACACGTCCTCGGTTTGAAGCTCGTAGCACAGTGAATCTGTATCAGTAAACAATAATTTAGCTTTTTCTCCATATTTCGGACTAATATAGTCATAATGAAAGCTATACATCAATAGTTTACTAATATCTAGAATACTGAAACCAGCATAAATAGGCCTGTTGAGTTTCAATTTAGTTAGCTTTGATTGCACACATGCAAGGTCGTTGTCAAAAACACGAAAAGCGTGAAAAGCAGGGGATGCTACGAGCTTACATACTCTCTTCGGGCTCTGAGTCAATTCAATTTTCACTCGATTTCTCAAATTTTCCATCGTTTTTCCAAACACAGCATTATTCATCAGTTTGAAGAAGTCCTTCTCGAAGTCGTTTCTAGCTTTCTTCCGCTGATCTGTATTAAATTCTATATATGGTTTTAGCCAGCAAGACTGATTAAATTCTAAAACGCGATGTATGTTCTTCAGCTGCATACCGAAGGTTAAATATTGTTTGAGATTTCGATAATGAAGGACATATTTTTCCTTAGAATTTAGATTTGGGGCTAATTTCACGACTGATTGGTTCGTATTTATTCCAAGGCTTTGGGCAACCTCTTGACAATATGGGGATAGCATGCTGCTGGTAATCTGAAGTTTCTCAGGGGCTAGTGGATAATCATTATGCTTGTCGTGTAGAGAAACTGGATAATCTAAATCAACTTCCAATATGTATCCTTTATTCGCATCGTCAGCAATTGTCGTAATATTTAGATCTGCTATTTCTTCTTTATTAAGCCATCGAAAATCTCTTTGAGGGAGGCATTGTGACATTGCCCATCCATAAAGATTGTTGGCATCATAGTACATAATGTATTTAGAGGGTAACTGAGGATCATAGGTGTCCAGATACTTGTTGTTTGCTGTACTAAGACGATTGCATATCACAGAAATTCCCCCTCGTATGCCTTTTTCCAGGAAAAGGTACATTGTAGGGTCAGTTATCAACTCAAGATTTACATTTGTCATTTTTAAGCATGCTTGCCAGGCTAATCCAGGAGCTGTGTAAACATGGCAGGGATCGATTTCATAGTATCTGATGCATAGTTTTCTGAAACTTTCGAAAACATCAGCTAAGAGGAGCACGTCTGTCTTCAGGTACAAGTCATGATACTGGCCTAGATTTTTTATGTTGAATGTATTCCATACTCTTATTGCATGGGTGTAGTCTTCTTCCCCTAGTGCTTCTTCTGTTAGTTGGTTGTAAAATGCTTCACGTGGTGGTAATACTATTTGTTCAAACTTTTCACTGTTGTCAATATAATCATAGGGGTAAACTCCTTTTCTCAAAACCAGGTGTAACCGTTCAGTTTCAACATGTTCCTTTAAAATATGGAACTCATCTGGTGATAAATTATTTACTAGCTTCTCAAGGGATGTGCTTAAAAACTGATAGGAGTCTATAAAATGTAATGTCCCTAAGGAGAAGGTTATGTATGTTTCCATGTTATTGGGAATGCAATTAATCTTCTTATTTTTGATTCTGCCGATTCCCTGCATAATAAGGTGGCTGTCATATCCCTTTAGGTTGTGAAAGATAACTGGAATCCTATTGGTTAACTTAAAGTTCAGATTACAGGAATTATGGGCAGCTCCTCGGAATTTACCTGTTATATGATCGTGATCTCTCACACGATCTGCTCCTAGGGCATGCTTACAAATATGACAGTCAGTAGCGTTGTGAATATGATTCCTCTTCATGATTCGAGAGCTGCATTGGCTTTATCATCGACAGTAAATTTTTAATGTTTTCTTCTTCTTTAAGCAGACATTCTAAAAATTCTTCTACTACATTAGGACCTCTATAAACTACTGGAGGCTTATAGCTGCAGCCATCATGTCCAACAACAAGATATGCAAATCCACAGGGTTCATGATTTGCCGTGATAGTGGTGTGAGATTTTTCAGGGTTAGGCATACAAGTGTCCACTTTCACTAGGAATGATTCAAAGTCGGCATAAATCACGTATGGAACGAGCTGCTGAAACTTAAAATTTGTGAATTTCAACCATTTCTCTTCTTCAGTTGGGAGTTCTACTCTCTGAGGTCCATGTTCTCGACAATAGGGAACATGATCCTTCAAGAGGGATTCATTTGCGAAACGGTGAAGGCAGTAATCACAGTAGAAACGTACACCGTTATGTTTGGTGAGAGGACTGAGAAGTCTACTTATATTCTTAATGGAGCAATAATGCTGCTTTTCATCATACGATAACAGAAGGAGATTTGCATGCGCTTTAAATCTGAATGGTGTGATGTAGAGTGGGAACACCTCTTTCTCATATCCAAAAACATTAACAGAAATATTGTTCATTTTTTCGAATTTAGATATTTGATTTATTGTAACAGGGAAAATTAAGCCCGATGTGTTTAATTTGTCTTCTAAATGTATATAGTTGTTAAGGCGCTGCGGATTATCTGTGGCAGGATACAAAGAGGCTAAAACAGACCAGACAAAACATTTTTGGTCAGAATTACATACATTGACAATAGCGTGTTTTAGCAGTAATTCTCTTGGAGTAGGGATATAACTAGATCCTGCAAGAGGGATATATTTTCCAATGTTCATTTCAGCGTGGAGTACGGCATCCAGTGTCCATCCACTATGTGCTCCTTCAAATTCTTCAAATGAGGTCTTAATCTTCTTATACGCTGAATCCAATTCTCTGTTTAGGGATGATGTAGGTAGGCTTGTGACACAGTTACTTCGGAAAAACGGGGTACAGTGTTCAAAGGTAGAAGGGGAAACTTTTCGCCTGAATCGCACTTGCACTACAAGGTACCATTTAATGCTACCTTTCGAGGTCAATTCTTCCTTCAGATGAGTTAGGAGTGACTCTCGCGAGGATTCGAGGAAAAAGGTGAGGTCAACTGATGTTTCTTCCGTTGCCGTCAGTTTATGTGTTGATAGGGTCCTTTTCATTTCTTCTGTAAACTGACAGGGGTCCTCAGGGTCTGGTTTTTGTTTCTTTTGGGGAATCCTTTCATCTTCAGAACGTTTTCGCTTATTATTGTGCGGCTTTCTTTGATGTCGTAAAAGATTGTCTTTTCTGCCAAACTCCATGGCACACTCTTCACATTTGTAGGTTTTTCTGCAGATGTGGGTTAACTCGTGACGTCGGACATCGTCTCTCCTTGAGAATGCCAATTCGCATTGAGAGCACTTAAAGAGGTTATTTCCATCATGATTTCTCTTATGGCGAATGAGATGGGTCTGATGAATGAAAACCTTCTCATATATATCGCATGGATACATTATGTAGCAATGACTTCTAAAATAACTGATACTACACGAGGACGTGGAGAACTATCACTATTGCCTTCTAACAGTTGTAAAAATCACGGAGAAGCAGCAGCAGCAGAGAACTGTCACTGTCAACGTCTGACAACAGAATGAGGAATCCGATTGATTATACTAGGACTATCCACAGAAACTGGAATAAAAGACTGTCCCGCAGAAAAGTAAAAAAAGTCTAGTATAATCCGATTGATTATACTAGGACTATCCACAGAAACTGGAATAAAAGACTGTCCCGCAGAAACGAAAAGAAAAAATGCTATTGGGTAAAAAAATTACTTAAAAGAAAAAAAAATCTCTGATTTAAAAAAAAAAAAATTATGTAAATTATTGAAGGAAATATTGACCCGTTTGTGTGGAGGAAAGACCCGCCTCCGCTTTAGAACACAGGGAGGCGGGTCCCATAGGATTAACATTGACCCGCCTCTGTTCCAGAACTCTCCTTTACTCACTACTTGCATAGAAGACTGTTCAATGCGGTAGTAATTCCAAATATATACGGGATGTCACTTACAACAGTTGGTCATTTCTGATGCGGATCAATGGCAGTGTGACAGCAAAGACAATACATGGATCCTATTCTTTTTCCAGTGTCACTGCCAGTACCTTTCAGACATCCGACTAGACTACAAAGTAAAGCACAACTGAAACTAATAATTATTCCGTCACCTTGTACAAAATAATCCCATTGCTTTATTGATCATATCTCTTAACTTAATAGCAAGTATATGATACACTCGTTTTTGAGTAGATTTATCTTTGTTTAGATTAACTCTTTGTTTTTTTTTATGAGATAAAATTTTAGTGACTTTTTTAAAGCTGAACTGATTTTTCTAATATAAAATTATTCGTAGGATATTACGGTGAGACTACAATAAACACACCTGCAATGAAAAAATATTAAGGAAAAGACTAAAATTACTTTAATAATAAAAATATATTGTAGGTTCTCTTATGAAATGTTTCTCAACAATTTGTAATGCAAAATGATCAGGTAGGATCTGTTTGAATTGATTTGAACGTTTGCACCATTGATCAGGTGTCTGAGTTCAATATCCCAATAGTCGATTGGCACATAGTAGCGCTATGTGGTATGAGGTGAACAGAAGACTTGTGATTGCTGTTGGGACTTTTAACAATCAGTATTAATTGTAGAAAAATGGGCATATACCCCGAAGGCTAAAGTTATGTTTCTCAGTTTGGTACTTTTAATATTTGCTATGCCAGTGAAAAATGGATATTTTGTAAGCAAGATAACAGGAGACTTGATGCCTTTGATTCTAGATGCTTACTAAGCATTTTGGGCATTAGATGGTTTCATTTTGTAAGTAACGATGAGACTAGGCGAAGGAGTCTGCAATCTCCTTTGAACATCCTCATATGAAGACAGAGATTTGATTGGTTTGGCCGTATGTAAAACTACGAAACGAAGAACAAAAGTGTGAGAAATGAGGAGCGAAAAGACATGACGAAAAGGGTGAGTTGATATGCACTGGCCTAATGCAATAGCAGTAACTCAGGATAGACAAGATTTGGAGGAGAAAATTGCACAGACCAGTTGAATCTTTATAGCCCATGGCTGCTTGAAAATTACAGTTTCGAAGGTTAAATTTGGAATCTTTAAAAATCGGTTAGAAACAAAGAAGTGTTTAAACTAGGAATAGAAATAGACTTCTCTCATTCAGTCATCAGGTGCTTTTCTTTGAAAACTCATGATTGAAAAATGTTTCAAAAGGAAATAAAAAGGCCAGCATTTTTGGATTTCTTTATTTCATAGCCTCTTAACTATTGCAGAGGAATAATGTCTTGAAAAACATGCTGAGATCTATATCATCATCATCCTCAAGCAACCTTGGGCAACGGAGGTCCAACCGGAACATGCAATTTAGTTCTAGTATATCTGACCTGAGTTACATCTGCTGCAACGGACCACTGCACACCAATTATAACAAGGCCCTGTTTTATATTGTCTGCCCACCGCATCCTTGGTCTCCCCCTCTTTCTGAGACCTTTAGGCATACTCTTCATAACTCTATTCGCCAATCTATAATTATTCATATGGGCAACATGCCCAAACAAACGAGGTCTCTGCACAATATGCTGCTTAAAGGTGGTTGCCGACTCCTTTGCCTAACGTCATCATTAGTTACAAAGTTGAACCACCTAACCCCCAAGATACTGCGTAAGCATCTAGAATCAAAAGCATCTAGTTTCCTGTTATCTTGTTTACAAAGCATCCAAGATTCACTACCATAACTAACTCTAGAAAGAACCAAACTATTATACAGTTTAATTTTAGGCTATAGGTGTATAAGCCTATTTTTCCACACTCTACATAGATTAATAAAAGTCGGCGCAGCAATCCCTATTCGTCTGTTAATCTCATGCCGCACATCACCAGTGTCTGTTAAACAGTTCCCAAGATAATTAAACTGAGAGACTTGCTCAAGGGTGCAACAATTCAGATTAACTGAACCACAACCTGCCTGACCAGTTTTCAACACTTTAGTTTTCTCTCTGTTTATAACCAAACATACTCTACTACCAGTCTCATCAACAGCTCGAATGAAAGCATTCATCTCATCAACATCATTTGCCAAAAGACTAAATCTAGAATCAAAAACATCTAGTTTCCTGTTATCTTGTTTATAAAGTGTCCAGTTTCACTACCATAATTAACCCTAGAAAGAACCAAACTATTATACAGTCTAATTTTAGTCTTTAGGTGTATACGCCTATTTCTCCACACTCTCCATAGATTCTTAAAAGTCCCGGCAGCAATCCCTATCCGTCTGTTAATCTCATGCCGCACCTCACCAGCATCTGTTACATAGCTCCCAAGATAATTGAACTGAGCAACCATTCAGATTAACTGAATTACATCCTTCCTGACCAATTTACATCACTTTAGTTTTCTCTCTGTTTATAACCAAACCTATTCAACTACCAGTCTCACCAACAGCTCGAATAAAAGAGTTAATCTCATCAACATCATTTGCCAAAAGGGCTAATCATCAGCATAATTTAATACAGAAATTTTCGTATTTCCAGACCATTTAAGGCGGAAATCTTTCCCTTGAAGTGAATTTCGCATAACATAATCAATAATCAAACTAAAGAGAAAAGAAGACAAAATGCATCCTTGTCGAACATCAGAAGTAATGCTAAACCAATTGCTACAAGCCTTATACCAACTCTCACACATGATTCAGTGTTATTACTGAAATCATATTCTTATGCAATTCACTGCAAGGGAAAGATGTTGGCGTTAAAAGGTCTGGAGATAGAAATATTTCTGTTATGTAGAGAATTATTTACAGAGAGCTTTCATTATGTTAACTAACTAGTCTGGTATACCATATGATCCCACAATCAACCACAAATTATGACGATCAACAGAGTGGAAATCCTTTTTGAAATCAACAAAGCATGTAACCAAAGGTTTCTGAAACTCTAAACATTTCTCAAGAATCTGCCTAAGTGAAAATATCTGATCCACACATCCCCTACCAGTTCTGAATCCAGATTCTTAATTCTATTAAGCACAATCATGCAAAGAACTTTACCTGGAACAGAGAGTAGGCTGATACACCTATAGTTATCACAAGAACTGCGATCACCTTTTTTGAAAATAGGGATAACAATAGCTCTGGTAAAATCCTTAGGAACCATGCTTTTATCATAAAAGATATTCAGAATATCAGTCATTCAAATGGTGACCGAAATATTCCGAGCTCTAAGCATTTCTGTGGTAATTTCATCTACCCCTGGAGATTTATGAAGTTTAAGTTTAGAAACAGCCAAAATAACTTCAGATTGTGTTATAGGGCCATCATTAAAGCCACCAATGCATCTGTCATCGTTGCAAACAAAGGGAGTAGGAATAACACATTGTTTAGAACATCACTGAAATGCTCAGCCCACCTATCCATGACAGAATCCTCATCTTCTATAACCTTACCTTGTTTATCCTTCAATCCCTGTATACCTGTCCGTTTTCTACCACACAAAATAATTAAATATCTGGCACAGCTGTCTGCTGTTGTGCTGTCTAACTGCTTCCTCGGCTTTGTTAGCCAAGCCATCAAGCCAAAGATTTTTTCAGCAAATAACTAATCCTTTACAGCAGTGCTGTCCAACTTCTCTAAGACCGCGGGCCATTTTTCCTTTCGCCAATATTTCAGGGCCATTTTTTTCATTCGCCAATATTTCGCGGGCCAAAAAAAAGTATAGGACAGGATAGGTAATTGAAAAGTCAGTTTATATCACCTGAAAAAATTATTTTATTTATATGAAAAATAATCAGTAATAATAAACCAATATAAATTTTCTAAACCTTATCAAATATTTAATAAATTTAATAGGAGCATTGTGGCTGTGGTTGTTGGACAATAAGAATAGAATGAGTAAGTTGAAGATTGCATATCAAGTAAAGTAATATAAGTTTACAAAAAATTATACGGTGGTTTATAGATATTTATTTAAAATTTGAAGTAAAAACTTGGGTTTGTTCGCAGGTCACAAAAACCTTGTGCAGGCCGGTATTTGGACAGCGCTGCTTTACATGTTTATTAAGCTCTCTGTAGTGCTTTCTATTAGGACTAGTAGGGTATTGATTAAGGACTTTGCTGCAGTTCTTTCTTTCTGAAATAAGCTCAAGTGCCGTATCACTCAAATAATTCTGTCTCTTCTGCTCCTTTTCCCCTAAAAGAGTACTGTTATTTTCCGAAAACGCTTGTTTATAATGGTACCATTCTTCCTCAACTGCAGTAGTAAGCAAACTATGACTGTCATAATGACTAAGTAACCTATCATGGTAAGCTTTAGATATAACTGGGTCTTTCAGAGCTTCGGTATTAAAGGTAAATTTTTTAAGCTTAGCACATCACTTCTTAAGTTTAAGTTGCAAGACACGTTTAACAAGGTAATAGTCAGATCCAATTTCAGCTCCCCTATATGACCTGGTATTCCTAACAGAACTAGTCCATTTGCTGTTAATTAATATATAATCAATCATATTCTTATACAGCCCATCGGGTGAAACCCAGGTGTACTTATGTATGTTGCGGTGTTTGTAATAAGTGTTAATTATTCTGAAACCATTGAGTTTACTTACCTGTAGGAGACGTTGCCCATTGCCATTGCAACTACCAATACCGAAAGGGCCTATCACTCCTCCCCAAGGTCAGAGTCAGTACTAACTTTGGCATTGAAGTCACCTAGAACAAGATAAATATCTCCTTTCTTGACAGAATTCAAAATATCCTGAAGTTGTCCGTAAAACCTATCCTTCTCAACCTCATAAGCATCCTCAGTGGGGGCATAACAGCAGATAACATTCAAGTGTTTAATGCTCGTTTGAAATTTTGCTGTAAGAAACCTTTCATTAATGCACTCATATCCAAGAAGAGCGTCACTAGCGTCTCTGCTAAGAAGCAGACCGATGCCTTAGTGATGTTTATCGTCTTCCCTCCCTGAAAGGAGAAATTTAAGATTTTTTTTAGGAATCTGACCTTTATCTGCTCATCTGGTCTCTTGCAAGCCGAGAATATCTAAATTATAATGGTGGAATTCTTGTGTGAGGAAATCAAGGGAAAAAGCTCTGTGCAGAGTCTTCACATTCCGACTAATTATGGAGAGAAAATGGTTAGTAGGATGTTTAAAGAAACTACGTTTATTGAGAAAAGGAATGCAGACAATATCAAACAGCCCCCTAGTCGCAGACATGGGGCAAAGACCCGTTCCTTCACCACTAAAGGCTGATGCCATCTACACTAGAAGACTTCCTCCAATGTAGAATTTGAGAATGCCCATAGAAGCAAGAGTTCAAGTGACCTCTGCTCAGGATTATCCACCAGCTGATCGATATATCCTGTTAATCTATTTACTTGGGGCTGTCAACCCAAAAGCAAACAGAAAGCAAAGCACAAGTTTTTCCCTCCACAGAAGCAAACCAGTGCATCAAATTTAAGATCCATAATGAAGCTCAGAGCCATAATTCCGTTCAGGTTGGTATATATGGTCATCACCAGGACCTTTGTGTGGTTGACCATTCCTCAGCAGGGTAGAAGAAAAAGAAAAGTAGCCATAGTTTTCCAGATCAGCAGGCCACACTAATCTGGCAGCCCTCTGCTTCCGTTCACTTCCAGAAGAGAGTATCTCTTTTGAAATGTACTAACGGCCTGCACCGCGAGAAGGCGGGGTCTGACATTAGGTGCTGGCCTGGCTTGTTCTATGCATCATCAGAGGGGATTGGTGCATAGCTCTCCTTCGTCTGGCTACCTAGCTACCATTTACAGACCAATCTATAACACTCTGGTTATTACTTTCGTGGCGACTTCGTGGCGACTAACAAATAATTGTAATACGAAAGCGATTGAAAAAGAAACATGCGATTCAAGTAGTTGTTAAGAAAAGGAGCATATTTCGAAATTCATTTCACTTGTTATATAATTTTGTTTGTTTTGCGAAAGCAATCAAGAAAATGAGTCGTCTTTTGTGTCGAAATATGGCATTGTGCGAATATGGTTTGAATCGATAGCCGTGTTTCGTATATAAAGAGCAAAAAAGAGATAAAATTCACACGAGAAGACTTCGACGATACTAGGAAAGGTTTCAAGCTTTTCTACTATAAGCCAAAGAGGGTTGAACATTTATATCATGAGAAATATATATTATCGTTTCTTACTTTTTGCTCATCATAAAAAACAAAAGGATAATGAAACAGATAAAGCAGAAGAAAGAAACATTATCTGAGTAGCGGTTATCCCATTTGATCGTAGAAGTCTGTGGAAAGAATGAGATGATGACATACCCTTGACTGGTAAATAACAATTCATATTTCAACGAGGATAATCTACACTTAAGCTGAGACATGGGTCAGTACTGTTTGAAATATTTTCGCAGAAATTGCCTGCAATTGTAACGATGCGATTATAAATTATAAATGTCCTAAAACGATATATTCATTCGCTTTGAATATGAAGAATTGATGAGAAACGTGAACGTGGATTAGATAAGATAATATTTCGTAGCATCGAGAATACAAACATCAATTGAAAAACCTATAATTGATTTTTAATAATAAAGTATTCTCCTCAGCGTATTATCATCGTTTGTCAAATGCTTCTTTGTTACTATTTAGAAGGAACAATACTTGAGTGATAGCTATAAAAATGACACATTTTAAAATATTTTTACTATGAAGGATTAAATTATGAATCTTTAGTAATTGCCGAAAATCGAATCGTATGAGAAAGTGAGAACGTACGAAGCATAAGGGATATCGGAAAAGGTAAAAAAGTACTTCTTTGTGATCAACGTTTTCTGAAAAAAACATTATGAGCGTAAAAAGTCTTAGTTTTCAGTATTTGTAAATGCTCAATATGCAACTCAATTATCATAGAGGAAACTACAACGGATTCAAGAAATTGAAGCTTCATCAAGATACATTTCTTTATATTTGAATATTGAGTATTATATTGTAATTATTTTTATATTGTTTAAGTTCTTGCAGATGTTTATAACACTGTAGGCTTTGCTACTTGTGAATGAAATTTAAAATTTGCTCAATAAGGGTATTTATGTAAAGCGTTATTAATTTGCGCTATTTTAAGCATTTGAATATTCTCTGCATTTATGGTATTGTTCTGAACCGTATTTTAAAAATCTTTCCCTAGATTGCAGATAATATGGTGAAAATGATTATTTATTTTGCGAAGTAAAATCTGGACAGTTTAATGATTTTCAGTATAAATAAGTAAAATAGTGCCGATGAATTAGTCAGCATAAAGAGATATTTGACTAACTCAGTTCAGTTTAAGAAAAGCCATTTGCTACTTATATCCCATTCATGGTTCATTATACATATTAGTTCAAAGTTGGTAATGTTCTCTGTAAAGGTTTTCCTTGAAAGATTGTGATAATATGGTAAGAGAGCGAGATCAAAATTTGAAAGAGGACAAAAACAATCAAAATCAATCTCCGTTATTTGTTTGTTCCCTGGGAGGTATCAATATAAGACGAAATAACCAACTCAAATCTAAAATGGAAATAGATGACAGCAGCGACATAATATCTGACTTCAAACTGCTGTTTAAAATATTGGCTTACATGGGAATTTCAGTGGGAAAAGCAAATCGAGGGAAATTTTTTACTGGAAAAATTATACCTTTTCTCTTTGTGGCGTTTTTGCATTTTGTTTTGCTGTACAGATTTGCGACTTTTGTTTTCTTTAAGATTCGCATTACTGGCATCCTTTTGCAAGTAATAAGCGACATATTACCATTGATTTCCTGGTATAGCCTCTATTTGAAAAGAACGGAACTTATTAAGTTATGGAAACATTTCCTTTCAATCAGTAACAAAATTCCCCTTTACGAATGCAAGTGCTTAAAATTTTGGACTCGATCGTGTATTTGGATTTCTCTGATTTATCCGATTCTCGCAGAAATTTTTGTTCTATTAATGGCTGATGAGAAAGAAATCATTGAGTGTGCATCTTTCTCTACTTATGGTTTTCATTTCGATAAAAAGTCACATTATCCTTTTATCATAACTTTCACAGTTCAACTTGTTTACTTGTATTTTTCTCTTATATTCTTCAATATTGTGAGTATATTATACATCTTAATTTGCAGTTATCTGTGCCGATTTCTTTGCTGTAAATACATTTTGCGAAGGAATATTAAATCAGTTATTTCTGTTGAAACCGCAACTGAATTACGTATCCGTTACAATAAGATACATTCGTTATTATGTCATGTGGAAGAATGCCTCTCTAGGAATGCATTTTTGTTAATCTGTTTGATCTCCTGTCACCTTTTTACCTGCACGTCGCACATACTTGATACTTTCGGACATATTTCTGTATTATATAAAATGCATATAGGAACCATTTGCCTTGACAATGTTATAGCATTTTTTGGAATTGCATTTTTTGCCTCGCAGGTTTACGCAAACGGTCTTCAATTTAAGCAATCTCTGCACCGGCAGTCGGAGTACATCGCTACGTTTTCTAATAACAGGAACAAAGCTAGTGATATGCTGCATAAAATGGGGGAAACGGAAGTTATTTGCCTAACTGGATGGGGAATGTTTTGTTTCAACAGGAGTTTCATTATCAATTTTTGTGGAATTCTTATTAGCTATAACCTATTGCTTCTCCAATTGAAGTGAAAGAAATGCATTTACATTCAGTGCTCACTAAATTATGACCCCCTCCCACTAGGTTATATAAGTAGAAAATAACTTCGCCGTAATGAACGAATTCATTGTGTCATGAAAACAAAATTAATATTTCGGTCTTTTTCGTCATAAAAGGAAAAGATTTCTAAATGCATTCTGTTCGCATATAAATTTGTTATTTGATAAACACAACCAACAATGTGATTCGCCTCTATGTCGATATATGAGACATGGCGTTGTTTCCTTCGATAATCATAAAAGCTGAAAAAAGGGATGTTATTCGCAAGAGATGGTCAGAAGTCGATTTATCCAAAACTATTTCCTTCATCTCTTTATGGTAACGTGTCAATTTTTTAAACATCCTCTTTTAAGTCAGAACGATTTGCAAAATTATTGTTTCTGTTCATTCTAAAACACAGAACAGAAAGCTAAGGAAACAGATGAAGTATAAGAAACAGTTAGATATTTCAGTTTTGTGATCATGATGGAGGGTGAACCAAATAATGGTTGAATTTTGCGAAAAGAATAAGTAAAAACTTACCTTTAATTTGCAAGTAACTATTTGATTTTTACTAAGTCAATGTAGAACTATACTCAGCCGTAAGTCTGTGTGTTTCCAAAAAATTTTAACGGTAATTTTAACAAGATTATAAATTTTAAAGCCGTCCCATGGCCGAGTGATTAGCACGCTTGGCTAGTGATCTATGGGACCTGGGTTCGAGCCCCGGGTAAGGCATAGATGTATGTGTCGTTTTTCTGCTGAGGTCCTGCCATCCTCATAAACCTTCTACTGTGTCATATAAACTGACAGGCTCCTGTCACACCTCTGTGGCAAGCAGCTGCTTGAGGGGGTATTTATTTTTTATTTATTTATTATTATTTTATAAATTTTAAAGATGCAAAAATATGATCGAGAGGTCTGCTAATTAATTTAAAGTGTGAATGTGTTTTAAAATGTTAATAAGGCGATATTCATCATCATCGAAAAAATGAATGTGACCTGGAAAAATTTAAAATGATTTTACTACCTTCATATCCACTTTGAAGATTATGGTAACTCATTTTTTGAAGTACACGTTCCTTATGATTTCAAGAACGAAAACAAGAGTAGAGATGGAATTAAAGTATCAAAATTAATTTTACTACCTTTATTTCCTCTTTGAAGAAAATGGTAACTCTTTTTTGAAGTGTCCGTCGCTTGTGATTTCAGAAACATATGCAATATTATAAAACAGAAATAAAATATCAGACTATATATAATGTTTTTATAATGACGAATTCTGATTGTAAAACGATGAATCAAACTAATAAATGATAACTTACAGAAATAACGCTTCGTTCGTAATATGAGTAATTATGAGCCATAAGGAAAAAGCAAAACATTTCTCTTTGTTGGGCACTTGTGGTGTATTTTAAAAATGTTTTAAGTTATTTGCTTAATACTTTATTCAGAGACATAGATTATTTTCATAATCACGTAAGATTGTTTTGAAAAAAAATGCCGGTAGTATAATAAGTGAAAATTGTAATACCGGTGGAACTCGATTAGTAAAGAAGAAGAAACTGCAAATTAGTGAAAAAATATTAGTGTAATGAAATTTCATTTCCTTGCATTTAAACGTCTGTGTAAAATTGTAAATTTTATTATATAAATTACAATTGCACGTACAGTAGTTTATCGGAGACTATATGAATTGACTCTATGTTAATGAAGAGTGTTTTTTTGGTAACAGGAATTTAATTAATTTCCACTAATACAGTTAATTTAGGGTACTTATTTATTGCGTTGTGTGTTGATGTATTTTTTAAAGATATTAATTTCGCTGAAGAAACACTATTTAATATAGGTAATATTTTCTTATATTTTAAGCGGTTAGTCTGTAATTCCACGACATTATGGTAAGTGTTAAAAACGAGGATTTGAAGACGAGTCGACATAACGAAAAACAGTCCTCTTTGTTTATTCATTCGTTAGGAGATATTAGTAGAAGGAAAAATCACGAGATAAATTTGAAAACGGAAACGATATAAAATCTGTCTTGAAAATTTTTGCGAAAAGTTTTGACTTTCAAGGGGATATCCAAAAGTAGCAAAAACCGAAGGAATACTTTTATCGCAAAAATTATACCATTTCTCTTTGTTGGGCACTTGTGGTGTATTTTAAAAATGTTTTAAGTTATGTGCTTAATACTTTATTCAGAGACATACAGTGCCTTCAATCATTTACTGGTTTAATCTCTTCTACAAACGAAAGCAACTTGTAGAATTATGAAAAAAATTTCTTTCACTCTCCTTTGAACTTCACGTTCATGAATGCAAATATTTGAAATTTTGTAGTAAACCGTGTAAAGTGTTTCTGTGCTGTGTCCGATTCTCGTATCATTTTATGTAATATTAACGAATGATGATAGAGAAATAATTGAATTTGTTGCTTTCTTTAGTTACGGACTTCATTTCGATAATAAGTCGCCTTATCTTTACACAGTAGCATTCACGATCTGTCTGTCTTCTTTTCCTCCATAATTGTTTGTTTTTTTATACAAATATTTCTCTGGAAAAGTCAAACGAATTTCGTATCCGTCAATGTGATCGCCTTTTATCGCATCACATAGCACATGTGATGATATTTTATTGCCTTGTTTAATGCATGAAACCGTCTTGTAACACTTCACAGAGTACCTTTGATCACCTTGTATATTATTACCTGTGACCAGCTTTTGTCGGCTCATAGATTCCCCTTAGATCCGAACTGGATCTAAGGGGAAAGCTAAGTGGCCATGCCCATTCCCTTTAATAATGGTGGTAAACAGAGTGAAGGCAAAAAATTTAACATCAGATATATAACAATTAGAATATTCCGAACTGGAGCACGGGCACGTTTCTCGTACCTCCATAGTGACGTCATTGATGGAAGAAGTTTTTGGCGCCTTTGTATTCTGCAAATACTTGACTGAGTGGTCTCAAATCCTGTGTGACGGACCCCGTTATTTCGCTCTGTGTTGGTTTAAGTGATCGGGTTCCTAGCTGCCGTGTATAGGGATGGTTCCCTTTCTGCCTATCCGAAATCTCTGTAGACTCTGCCGCAGTCTCGGCTGAGTTGGAAGTTATAAATGGAGCATTACGTTATCAAGGGGGAAAACGTATTAATGAAAAAACGTTTCGCTCGAACCATTTGGCGCGATGCAGCTGGTATATGCAGGTACCGGACAGAAAAAACCATTCACGTTTTAAGTCAATAGAGAGTCAAAATTCGAAGATTCCTATTTTCTACAATATTCTTTTTATAAGAAAATAGCGCTTTATAAATTTAAATCCTTTCAAATCTATCTAAATCTCGATTTTTCAACTATATTTGTTGGGTATTTAGAGAGCTATGGAAATTCGAATGATTAACAGCAGCAAAGCTAGACCTAAACATTTGTTTGATACTGACAGTTATGGAAAGAACTATTCGACCAAAACTCTAAAACATACGTTTATTTTATTAAACTGATTCAAATAATACTCTTTTTAAGTTTTCAATTTATGTGAGGTGAATTGTTATAATTGATATCCATGTTGCTCAATATTCAAACTTTTATAAATCATTAAATACTGAATGGATATTGTTCAAAATCTAAATTTAGGCAGTTTAATTGG